>JARJIL010000007.1:38798320-41298320 GCA_038502395.1 Dittrichia graveolens
GCAATATGGTATTTTTGAATGTATTGATTACTAAATGGTGATTTAATGATACGCGTGTAGCGAATACTTTCTTTAAATCATTATTGTGTTCCAACTTTGCATGTTTTATCACTTCCTTGAATTTTTTACATTCTAAACTGTCCACGATCGGTCATTCTTCAAGGAAGGAAGTATGAACGAAGATCGAGGGAAATGATTGGTCATAGTATTCAATGGGGATTGAATACAAGGGACGCAATATTTCGCATATACTTGAAAAGAGTTTCAAGTGATTGGACGACCCACACCTGATCTTACTTCATGGTACATGTCAAGAGTAAATCAGGATGATAATATCTTTTATCCTTAGACCGGAGATGCATGTGTTTCACTATTTTGGTTTGCTTTATTCTGACTGCTTTCAAACGTAGTCCGTAACTGGCTATTATAAAGGAGGCATTTGGGTAAAGTACTGCCATTGTATTGGAGGCAATGTAGTCGAAGGAATTTGTTCCTCTGTTTAGAGAGATATCCCTGGGCCCCTCGATGATTGGGTGCTGACACCAAAAATGCATGGCCATGCTCGAGCTTACAATGATTGTTAATCATTTGCAACTCACCTTTTGGTCACCACCAATCTTGATCGAGAAACATAATCGTGAACGATCGGAGAATGACTTTATACCATGTCTCGTGTTCACTTGGATATTGTGAACAATGGGATGATTGATCACTTATGTATAAGACCATGTCAAACTCTTTTAGTTTAACTTGGTACTTGTCAGGGATGGCATACCCCGTGTTTAGTTGGGGGCAGGGAAGCCTTGCTAGAGGCCGCTCCCTGTCTGTGGTGCCCATGGGTACGGTGTGTCATGTGCAAGTGGGAGTTTGTTGGTATCTGCCCACTCACACACGTAGGCCGGCATCACTTCCGATGAAGCGCGAGCCTATTGGGTCACACGCCAAGTTTCCACTCCGACAGCCTAATAAAAGTGAAAGGGTCAAAATGGTCAAATTCCAGTTGACCAAGGCTTCACGACCGTGAAGGATGCTCCACGGGTCGTGAAGCAGCTTGTGTACACGAGTCCCGTCGTGGGCCACATGGTTCATGAAACCCTAGGGCTTCACGACCGTACATGGCCCGTGAAGGAGGTCGTGAAGGCACAAGCCTCACGATTCTTGCACGGCGCGGCACGGCTCGTGGAGGATTAATGGCCGGTCGTGGCGCATTTATCCTTCACAGCCTGTGAGAGACCGTGAAGAAGTCGTCAAGGCAGAATTCTAATTGACACCTGCATTTTATTGGACCATCTTGTTGGTCCAATGATCTTGTGCCATTAGGTTCGACCCTGGGCTTTTTGAACAGATAGAATGCCTATAAAAGAGGTTCTTTTGGTGAATTCTACTCTCTTGGTTAATTCTTGCAATTATACACATTAGAGATACACACAAGTGAGTGTTCTAAGTTGAGAGAAGCACAAGACCTTGTGTTGGTGATCTTCTAGTGTTGTTCAAGGGCTGTTCCTAAACCAAATCGTCAAGTGTTGGTGGTTTGGTGGCTTGCTAGTACAAGGAGAAAGAAGCTAAGCTTGGTGTGGACTTCTTCGGTGCTTGGAGCCTTTTGTTTCAAGAGCTCATCCCAAATTCGAAGTTGTTCCAGAATTTTACCAAAGTCTTCTAGGGTATGGCTTGCTTTCTTCCTTCTCTTTGTGTTTGTTTTGGTTGCATGCATGTTCTTGCAAGTTTTCACCACCATTGGGAAATCATGGGATCGGTTTTGTGTGTTTTGTTGCTTCCGTTGCGTGCTTTGATCACCATGGATTCCCAACAAGTTATTGGTTTGCTTACTCAGCTTAGCCGCTTCTGCTAGATCCTCATCAAAGGAACTGTCTTCTAACTCATAGTCAACTTGTTCCTCTTCATCCTCAATGGCCATCAAACACCTATTTGGCTCATCATCATCTGAAGTAGATGATTCAGTGTCCCAAATCTCAGCAAGAAGACCTTTGGTGTTTTCATCTAGCTTGCCTTTGAGTCTTTGATATTTCTTTTTATATTTATCAGCTCTGTAGGCATTCTTGTCAGCTACTGAAGCTGATTCTCCCTTCTTAACTCTGCGCTCAGCAGCTATGTGTCCTATCCTTTGACAGTTATAGCACTTAGCTTTCTTAGAATCAAAAGTAGACTTACCAATTTTGCTTCTGTCAGGTTGACCCCTTCCTCTTCTGAACTTTCTAAAGTTTCTTGCTAACATTGCCATTTGTTTAGTAAGACCATCCATCTCTTCATCATCTGAACCGGAGTTAGGACTTATTACCCCAGATTCAGATTCAGAGTCAGTCTCAGTTTGAGACTTTTTAGATCCCTTATTCTTCTTTTCTGTAATTAATGCAGATCCAACATTATTTATGGATTCTTTTAGTTGTTGCTGGGCCACTTTCTTTTGTTCCATGATCTGTTGTTGATTTAGAAGGAAACCATAGATAGATCTGAGATCATATTTTCCTAAGGTTCCTCGAGCATGAAGTGCAATGGTGATCTCATAGAATTGTTCTGGTAACACATCCAAGAACTTGAGTACCAACTCATTCTCATCTTTCTTGACACCTACCAAGATCAGATCATTTATCAAGCATTGAAATCTGGTAAAAAAATCTGCCAGAATTTCATTCTTTTTAGCAAAGAAACTTTCATAAGAACGACTCAGATTTGTCTTCTTATGTTGCTTGACCAAGTCAGTGTCTTCATACGTAACACTGAGAGTATCCCACATCTCTTTTGCAGTTTGGCACCCAGCCACAGTACGTAGAAGAGGATTTGTCAAAGCATTTGCTATAATGCTTTGTGCCTTGTCATCAAGGTTGAACAGTTTACGATCTTCCTCAGTCCAAGATGCTTCAGGTTTGGGAGTTTCTTTAGAGGGAATAGTTTTGTCAGTGGCAGTAATATGGATCATTGGTATGATTGGGCCATCTTGAATCACGGTACTCATCCTGTGATCCACGGACTTCAGATATAGCATGGCTCTAAACTTCCACATAGGATAGTCAGTGCCATAAAAATAGGACACCCTTTTGCCGCCATTGTTGGTATATGACTTGATTGTTTGCTAGTAGACATCTTAGCCTCTTGACAGTGGATCTTGATCTTCAACTTATGAAGAAACTTGCTCTAATACCAGTTGTTGGTCCCAAAGAGGGTGAACAAGTAACTGATACAGTGTAGAAGGGGGGTTGAATACACTTTAAATAAATAATCAAATTAATCAAATGTATATTCAATAATCAAACAGAACAATAACTATTATCACTCTCTAATCAAATCAACAGGATGATTTGATATTACAATGATTATAACCTCAACTATCTCTAAACACTCTTGAATCACAAACTAAATAATGATCGAACTTCTTGTTAAAACTTCTCAACAAGAACTCTTGAAAACTCTCTGGAACTTTGAACTTACAAAGTTATCGCAACACACGCGTATCAAGTATCACGAACACACGTACGTTTTGCAACTTATGCAGTCTTGCAACTTAAGCAGTCTTCTTTGTGTATCACCTCTGTTCGTCTATGTTCGTGTGTATTCGTGTTCGTATTCGTATGTTAAACCCATAAGAAGGTTTATACTTATACTTGATTTATCTACGAACAAATCGTAGTTTAAGGATAGAACTTATCGCTTCTTTAAAACCGTAACAAACTCCTTAATTAGAACATATCTAATTAATTCCGTTTGAGATTTCTATCCAACTAATAGATAGTTTAAATTAGGTTTAGATATCCTAATTTAAGTGTCGTAGATATGGAGAGTTTATAACAGAATTTAGAACTTACTTAAATTCTGAACTGACTTCTGACGCTGAGCTGACTCACTCAGTCTTGACCTTGTCAAGCTGAGTTCTTGAATCTTGGGTTCTTGAATCTTCAAGTCTTCAAGTATTCACTCTTAAAACCTATCTCAGCTTAGAAGTCACTAAGCTATCTATTACATACATAGATAACACTATATCTGTTTATACGCTGACTACTCAGCGTGAGCTGACTAGTCAGTGTATAACAAACATACATAATTCCTAACTCTTAACTTCTCATCTATACATATCTATAGTTTGTCTCATCTAACCTAACTATTCTAAACATGGGACTAACAAAATGGCATGCAAGCCACGTGCTTCCTATCAATCTAGTACAAGTACATATGGATAAATGAAACGACATGCAAGCCGCGATAATTAATTACAAAGCGAATGAATAAATAATTAATTACATCACACGTGACACTAAGGTCACCAAATAAATCCAAACAACCAAACAAACCACAAGGCACAACCACAAGGTCTAGGGCGATGGTTACCAACTAAAAGCAACAAACAACAACTACGAAGCACGGTGTGCCAAAACCGTGACTAAACAAATATTTTGGTAAGAATCTCCAACACAAACACTCAAGGCACAACAAGGAAATTCTTGTACATATGCATTAGGGCACAAAACCAACTTTTATACCCATATTCATATATACACAACATATGTGTATGCATGTATGCATCTCATACCAAAACCATACCTTACATACCCATATTTGTACCAAAATATTACGAGGGGTTAACCAAACGGAATCTGCCAGAAAACAGAAACTCCTCCATGACCCTAAAAACCATAAAATTTTCTTTTAAGGACAAAAACTGCCCAGGAGCTCCTTCACGATCCCTCACGGCTCGTGAAGCCCAAGTGTTTCATGACCGATCACGGGACAGAAAGGGCTCGTGAGCCTAAAAACCAAGTTTCACAGCTAAACTGTTCATGAGTGCCTTCACGACCTTTCACGGCTCGTGAAGCCCAAGAGCTTCACGACCGGTCACGGCCATAAGGACTCGTGAAGCCTGAAAACACTTCCCATAACCAGACCCCTCACGAACACCGGTCGTGTGGCCTTCATGACCCGTGAAGAAACCTTCACGACCCGTGAAGGCCTACTGGACAGAAAAACGAATCTTCCAAAAACGGTTTTTCGAGCCATTTTCGTGCTATATCTTTGTAGCCTAGGCTCTGATACCACTGTAGGAAATCCATGCACGCCAACACCCATACGTAGCGGAAGCAATGACATCAAAAATCGGGGTTTTCGGGTGTTTAAAACCGACATGCATGTATTCCCCAAGTGGGGATCGTGACTACAAACCAATATAGCAACTAAAAACAAACGAGAGGGAGGAGAAATATACCATCACGGGGCTGGAGCTATCCATCGAGCTAGGAAGATCTTCAAGAAACCGAAACTGAGCTCCTCTATTGATGATCCACACCAAGTAGCCGAGATTCCGTCTTGCTAACGACCCGAGACACGAACCACACGTTGTCTTCGTGAATCTGGAGCAGCCACTACCACAAGAACCACTTGCCTTCACGAGATTACACACACCACTAACCCACTAGATGCTAAAGAACCATATATATATGTCTTATGTGTGTGTAGAAGCATGAGATCTATGATGAGAGAGTTCCTAGCCTTTTATAAACTCTGGAATTCGTTCTAAGGCAACCAGAGTTGGCCAAATTGTCACTCATTCATTGGAACATCACAAAGGTCCAATAAAACAAAGGTAACACTTTGACTTCTGCCTTCACGGGCTCTCACGGGCCGTGAAGCAATTGTGAAGGCCTCATAGGCCGGGTTCCACCGCACACTCTCATTGGGCCAACGAGTGGTCCAATAAAAGCATGGCGCCTGCCTTCACGGGCTCTCACGGGCCATGAAGCCCTTGTGAAGGGAGTGCCCCCATGACTACATGTCCGGGTGGTGAAGCCTCGTGGAGCGTTTCTCTTCACGACCTCTTCACGGCCCGTGAAGGTCGCCAGAAACACTAATTTCATATTCTCTCATGTTTGCGTTGTGTTGCCGGAATCTACCCTTGGTGTGTGACCCAATAGGCCCGTACCTCATCAGCAGCGATGCTAGTACATGTGTATCAGTGGGCATATTCCAACAAGCACATGATAGCCCAATGCCCTAAAAATCCAAATCCTCGACCTGGTGGATCTTCCTCTGAGCCGAAGAAAGACGGCGCCCCACGTGCAAAAGGGCGTGCATTCCAGATGACGGCCAAAGAGGCCAAAGTTGCAGGGGATGTGATTACGGGTACATTCTTTGTTAATTATACTCCCGCATGTGTATTGTTTGATTCTGGGGCTACTTATTCGTTTGTCTCGGTATCTTATTGTTGTAAGTTGCAATTGCCTATATCTACACTGATTGATCCACTTACAGTAGAGACCGCTAATGGTAAATTAGTTTCTGTTGCTGACAAAGTTCTTGTAGCGGTTATCTATATCGATGGCGTTAGTTTTCCCATTTCATTCCTTGTCAGTGCTGGGTTTGATATTGTGACTGGAATGGATTGTCTCAGCAATCACAATGCTGAGATTCTGTGTTCTAAGAAGATAATCAAGTTTCCTCTCTCTGACGGGTTATATGCAATAGCAAGGGGTGAAGGACGGGACTATGATATTCCTATCATTTCAGTAATTAAAGCTCGTAAATCATTGGCTAAAGGTTGTACATCCTACTTAGCATACGTTATTGATGCTAAGATGGAGAAGCAACCAGTTAAAGTATCAGGGTAGTGTCAGAATATCCTGAGGTGTTTCTAGTTAGGGATGTTGAATACAAGATTGATCTTGTTCCGGGAGCTACACCAGTGGCTAAAGCTCCATATCGTCCCGCTTCTTCTGAAATCCGCGAGATGATGACTCAGATACAAGAATTGCTTGACAAGGGCTTCATTCGGCTGAGCTCTTCTCCTTGGGGAGCTCTTGTTTTATCTGTCAAGAAGAAAGATGGGACTATGCAAATGTGCATAGATTACACGGAGCTTAATAAGGGAACTGTAAAGAATAAATACCCACTCCTGTGCATAGATGATTTATTTGATCAATTGCAGGGAGCAACATGCTATTCTAAAATCGATCTCCGATCAGGGTATCATCAGGTACGAGTTCACGCTGAAGACATTCTAAAGACTGCTTTTCGTACCCGATACGGCCACTATGAATTCTTGTTTATGCCATTTGGCTTAACCAATGCACCAGCTATCTTTATGGATCTCATGAACCGTGTTTGTCGTCCATTTCTGGACCGGTTCATGATTGTTTTTATTGATGACATCCTAATCTTTCAAAGACTGAAGCTGATCACGAATTACATCTTTGCCAAGTTCTCGATACTCTCAAGTGAGAACAACTTTATGCCAAATTTTCTAAATGTGAGTTTTGGCTTCGTCAGGTGCATTTTCTTGGTCACTTTATCTACAAGGATGGTGTAAAAGTAGACCCTGCTAAAGTAGATGGGGTGATGAATTGGGAGGTTCCTAAGACTCCTACAGAGATCAAGATTTTCCTTGGTCTTGGTGGCTATTATCAGCGATTTATTCGCGATTTTTCTAAACTTGTTGATCCTCTTACTAATTTGACACGGAAGGATGTTGCTTATGTGTGGTCTGATGCACAGGAGCAATCCTTTCAATCTTTGAAGCGGCTATTATGTGAAGCTCCGATTCTTATTTTGCCAAATGGGTCGGAGGATTTTGTGGTATATTGTGATGCTTCTTATTCTGGATTGGGTTGTGTTCTAATGCAACGCGAGAATGTGATTGCCTATGCTTCAAGGCAATTAAAACTATAACACCCGCAAACTTGGGCTAGTAGATTAGCGGGTTTACGGTATGTGTTTAATTGTTCTTAAATTGCATTAAGTTAATTATGTGATTAATGGTGGGCTCATCATGAATTAGGTTGGGGTGGCTGGTGGTTGCTGAAGCTATTGTTGCATCTCCAGCTTCTACTATTGTTGCACCTCCGCCTGCCTCCTTCTCCTTCTGCTAGGCCTTTCGTTCTCTGAAAATTTTCCTGTTTTTTTAGAGCGGATCGGAGAAGGTTACCAAGTTGAGTAGAGATTAAATGAATTAGTTTAAGGGTAATTAATTAATTTAGAACTATATATGTAGTTTCTCATGAATTTTAAATAGTATGGATGTATGTATGTATGTGCGAAGGTATGTATGCATGCATGTTGGTGGGTTGTACACGTGCGGGAGTGTGGTGCAAATTAAAAGAAAACTTGACACCTATTTGTATGTATAACTTGTGTGAGTGTTAAACCATCTGCTCATTATTTGGAAAAGAAAAGTGTGTATGTGTGTGTTTTTGTTCTCTGCCAAGAAATTGAAGAAAAGAAGAAAAGAGATGTAAGAATCGGATTTGAAGAAATTGTATTCTTTAAGTTCATAATTAAAGATTAGTAAGTTTATATATAACATGCTATTACTCATCTTGAAGTATTTTCTGTTAATTGCATGAGTAACAACCATTGAAGGAGCTTGAAGCTCAATATGAGATTAAATGGGTTTTGCATGTTTAAGAGATTCATATGAATAAAAGGTGTTTAGGATTCATGAATATATGTTTATTTATGTTTAAACTTGTTTCTGGAAAGTTTTATTGAATATATATATAACTTCTAGGTTTTAAGTTATGATGATGATGAAGTTGTCGGATTGTTAGGGAAGAAGATGATAGGAAATTCGATTCATGCCAAAAACCGATAGATGATGAAATCCGGAAGTCTTGAAAACTGACACTTGTGAAATCCGAGATTGAAATCCAGATATCTTAAAACCGAGACTTTGAAATCTGAATGACCATATATCCGATGATTAGAATATGATAACCTAGAATCCGATTGTGTTAAAACCGATACATGAAATCCGAGACTTGAGAAACCGACACAAAATTCCAAATCCGACTAAGCTAAATCAGATAGTCCATATCCGGGAGTTCGAAATCAGATACATGTGAAATCCGGAACTCTCAAATCCGGAAGGGAAATCCGATTATATATAAATCCCATACTTGACTAGCGGATTCCCAAGAATCCGTGTAACACCAGAAAATCTAAGCCATTTTTTTTAATTGCGTTGCGGAAGCTTAATTAATCAAACACACATTTCATTCACACAAACATTTACAAATCAAAATATATGTTCTCAATTCCAATAAAGAAAACTTTGTGTTACAAAATAAACTGGCTCGTTTCATTTTTAAATCCTGACATCAGAGTTAGGTCAACTTCTCCTTCAACGAACCCTCACAAACACAAACCTGCAAAAAGCTAAGTGAGTAGAGGCTAAACCCAAAAGCAAACATCAAGCCAATACTAAACATGTAATCACAAATCTAAGAAGATCGGCGGTTCGGCGCAGAACCTACAACCAGTGCCGGCCAAAGCAAAGGTTTACTGATAGCCTTCTATTGAATTGGCATAGTGAAATCCCACTCTGATGCAACATATGCATCAGTAAGGCTACCACTATTCAACCAACCAGTAGACGAGCCCAGCCCAATTCCACATATAGCTGATTTCCCAAACGCAACTCAAAATCATACTAAGAGTGCGTATCGATCAAATAGTCATGCAGCAGACATCAATAAATAATATTCACAATCAAGAGTTCCATAACAATCCATCAATCACAATCATGCATTACATCAATAACATTAACCATAATCTTTACCATCCACGTTCAACATCCACTCACCTTTCAATATCAGATGTAGTACTTAGAAGTCTAATGCTACTGAGCCTTAGGATTGCCTGAAAACACAATAACAACCAATCAGTCTCAATCTCGTAAATATATCTGACCACATATATTTATAATTCATTTATTGATAATATAGAATCAAACAATACTCAATTACAAAATGTCGGATTGAAGAATTATCGGATTCCAAACTATCGGATTTACAGACTATCGGATTTCCAAGAATCCGCAATTCACAAGTATCGGATTCTTCAAAGTATCAAATTCTTGGGTCTCGGATTGCACTCTGTCGGATTTCACTATTCCGGATTTGGGAGTTCCGGATTCTTGACTTTCGGATTTAGAACTACCGGATTCAAGTGTATCGGATTCTATCAATCGGATTCTCAAACTACCGGTTTTTGGGTTTCGGATTTCATATTTGTCGGATTCTAAGTTCTTTGTTTTCAAGTGTAGGATTTCATATTTATATACAACAATCGGATTTGAGGTTCTCATATTCCATGTATCGGATTTAAGGTTATTCGGATTTCAAAGTCTCGGTTTTCACAAGTGTCGGTTTTATTCAAAACTTCCGGATTTCCTCAACTATCGGTTTTGGGCTTCGGTTTTCACCATCTTCTTCACTCTATCAAATCCGAAAACTTCATCAACAACATGATTTTAAAACCCATAACTTCTAAACTCATTTAAAACTTTTAAATATCATGGTTACTCATATTCAAACATGCATTCATACAATAGAAACACTTTTAATCACATGAATCATCTAAACATGCCAAACCTACTTAATCACATACACTTCAAACATGATTCATGGTGTTTTTAACATGCAAACTTCAAACTTAAAACATGCATTCATACAATAGAAACACTTTTAATCACATGAATCATCTAAACATGCAAAACCCACTTAATCACATGAATCATTTTAACATGCAAACTTCAAACTTAAAAGAAATCATGTTTATAAAATAAGATAACTAATCAAGAAGGGTAATAACATGATAATTTATACACACCAACCTTTAAATCTTGATTTTAAGAACACAAAGTAAGATCCCAATTCTTTTCTTCTTGTTTTTCTTTCCTTCGGTTTCTTGGCAGAGCAAACACACACACACTTTCTTCTTTTGTTAAAAATGGGCAGATGAAAGGCACTCACACTAGTTTAACATGCAATTTAGGTGTCACCATTTCCTAACACAACCCCACGTGTACCATTCCACTTTCATACATACATACATACCTACGGCCATAGATACATACATACATACATACATACATACTATTAGTAGTTCTAAATTAATTAATAAACTAAATCTTTTAATTAATCACATAATTAAATTAATGTAATTTAAACACAATTAAACACATACCGTAAACCCGCTAATCTACTAGCCCAGGTTTGCGGGTGTTACAAATCTCCCCTCCTTAAGAGGATTCCGTCCTTGGAATCCTTTCTTGCTCAAACAACAGGGGATATCTTTCTTTCATGTCTGCCTCAGTCTCCCAAGTCAGATCAGAACCTAAACTGTGTTTCCATTTGACCAACACCATTGGTATCTGCTTCTTTCGAAGTTTGATCACTTTTCGATCTAACAGTTCAACCGGTTCTTCTATCAGTCTCTTCTTCGAATCAACTTTCAATTCATGCACCGGAAGAATATGACTTTCATCATCTATCTTACATTTACTCAAATAACAGATATTGAATGTATCGTGAATTCCAGCAAGCTCTGCGCGAAGATCCAGTGTAATTGTCTGATCATTTACTATCTGACGAATGCGGAAAGGACTAATGAAACGGGGAGCCAACTTCCTACGTTTGCCGAAGCGAATTACACCTTTCCACAGAGAAACCTTTAAGTACACTAACTCCCCCACATCAAATTTTACTGGACGACGTCTCGAATCAGCATACACTTTTGGTCTATCCCTGGCACCTTTCAACTTATCTCTGGCAATAGCAACCTTGTCAGCAGTCAACTATACTATCTCGGGACCCGCAAATTGTTTCTCACCAGCCTCTAACCAATAAGTCGGAGTAGGGCAGCGTCGAACGTACAACATTTCATACGGAGGCATTCCAATACTAGAGTTATGAGTGTTGTTATACGCGAATTCTATCAAAGGCAAGTGTGAATCCCAAGATCCACCATACTCTAATACACAAGCACGCAACATATCCGGGAGTGTCTGTATGGTTCGTTCAGTCTGACTGTCTGTCTGAGGATGATAAGTTGTACTGAAGTTAATCCTTGTCCCCAATTCTCTTTGCAATCTTCTCCAGAAATTGGATACAAACCTTGAATCTCTGTCAGACACAATTGAGAACGGTATACCATGCCTCACAACGATCTCGTCGATGTATAGTTGTGTGAATTTACTCAATGAAGCCGTCTCACAAGTAGCCAAAAAGGGAGCACTCTTTGTCAGTCGATTTACTATCACCCATATCATATCATGCTTCTTCTGAGTTCGCCGTAATTTTGTTACAAAATCCATCGTTATGTGTTCCCACTTTCACTCAGGAATCCCTAACTATTTCAAAGACCCATATGGCTTCTGATGTTCCGCCTTTACCTGCGCACAAATATGACACGATTCCACAAAGTGTGCCACATCTGCCTTCATCGTAGGCCACCAGTAAAGCACTTTCAGATCTTTATATATTTTAGTGCTTCGTGTGTGTATAGACAATCTTGACTTGTGTGCTTGTGTCAAAATTAATTTTCTCAACTCTCCAAGCTTAGGCACCCACACACGAGTTTTGAACATTTTCAATCCACGAGAATCATCATTCAGTTCATCTTTACGTTTCTTGATTTATTCATTCTTCAAGTTTTCTTCTTTCAGAGCTTCCAACTGGGCAGATTTCAATCTATCCACTAAGTCATATACAATCTATATGCGCATAAATTGGATATAACTTCCCGCTCCCTTACGGCTTAAGGCATCTGCTACCACGTTTGCTTTCCCAGGGTGGTATCTGATTTCGCAATCTTAGTCTTTTATCAACTCCACCCATCGTCTATGTCTCATATTCAACTCTTTCTGTGTAAATACATACTATAGGCTCTTATGATCTGTACAAATTACACATTTGGTGCCGTACAAGTAGTGTCTCCACAGTTTAAGCGCAAATACTACAGCTGCTAGCTCCAAGTCGTGAGTCGGGTAATTATTTTCATGAGGTTTTAACTGTCTGGAAGCAGAAGCAATCACCCGATCCCTCTACGTTAATACACATCCAAAACCAGCCAATGACGCATCACAATATACTATAAAATCTTCCGATCTGCGTGGCAAAGCTAGGATTGGAGCCTGACACAACAATTCCTTTAACATCTAAAAAGCTATAACTTGATTGTTACCCCATACAAACTTTACATCTTTCCGAGTTAGCTTAGTTAACGGACCCGCAATTTTGGAAAAATCTTTGATAAATCTGCGGTAATATCCTGCCAATCCCATAAAACTCTTTATCTCTGATGATGTTCTTGGAGCATTCCAGCTCATCACTGTCTCTACCTTCGAAGGATCCACCTTTACTCCTTCATTACAAATTACGTGCCCCAAAAATTGAACTTGTCATAACCAAAATTCAAATTTTGAGAACTTCGCATACAATTGCTCTTTCTTCAGGGTTTCCAAAATCTGTCTCAAATGTTGTTCATGCTCTAATTCAATCTTCAAATGAATCAAAATATCATCAATGAAGACAATTACAAACTTATCAAGAAATGGTCAACAGACTCTGTTCATAAGATCCATAAAGATCGCAAGTGCATTGGTTAAACCGAATGGCATAACCAAAAACTCATAGTGACTATATCGTGTATGGAAAGCAGTCTTTGACACTCGCACCTGATGGTAACCCGATCTCAAATCAATGTTAGAGAAGAAAGAAGCTCCCTGCAGTTGATCGAACAAATCATCAATTCTGGGTAACGGATACTTATTCGTTATCGTTCTCTTGTTCAATTCCCGGTAATCGATACACATACTTAATGTACCGTCTTTCATTTTCACAAATAATACTGGTGCACCCCACGGAGATGAACTTGGACGAATAAAACCTTTATCTAACAGGTCTTGAATCTGTGTTATCATCTCTCGGATTTCTGAAGGCGCCAGTCTGTACGGAGCTTTAGCCACTGGTCGGGAACCAGGAATCAAATCTATTATAAACTCTACCTCACGAACCGGAGGCAACCCTGGTAATTCTTCCGGAAACACTTTCGGGTATTCCATTACCACTTGTATATCTGTCATAGCTTGCTTTTCCTTCTTTCCATCAATCACATATGTTATGTACGATTCACAACCTTTATTCAATGCCTTCTTAGCTTTTAAACACGAAATTATTGAAATCACAGACCCGGCTTTCTCATCCCTTGCTACCACCCTTGTACCATCCGCTAATGGAGACGAGATCAACTTATTGTGGCATTTTATACTTACTTGAATCAAACTTAGCCAATCCATACCCAGTAACACATCAAAACCAGATAGAGGCATGACAAGAAAATAAACAGAAAAACACACACCATCTATATCAATTTTAGCTCCTGCCACAGCAGTCGTGACTAGAACCATCATGCCATCAGCTACTTCTATCTCTAGGGTACTAGCAAGTTTAATAATAGGCACATTTAATCTACCACAAAACTCCACATAAACAAACGAGCGATTAGCTCCAGAATCAAATAGTACTCTTGTAGGGATAGAGTTTATCAAGAACATATCAGTTATAACATCATCAGTAGTGGTGGCATCCTCTACTATCATTTTGAATGCCTAACCCTCAGTAGTGGGTGGGTTCTTCCTCTTCTGACCAGCTGAAGATGATCCCCCAGCTGTCCCCGCCCCTAATCCTGCCTTCTTTCCCACCGGCCACTCTCCCACTTTGTGCCCTTCTTTTTGGCAGTTTCAACAAACACTACGTGGGAACCTGCAGTTCTTAAGATCATGACAAACTGGCCACATTTAACGCATCTCATGGTTTGGGGTATACACTGCCCGTTATGGTAAGACTTGCACCGATCACACCACGGTATACACTGCCCATTATACGAATCTCGTTTTAATGAGTTAGTATCCAAATTAGGTATGTTGAATTATAAAGTCTGAGTCATTTATTGAGTGAGTAGTTCACTTTGTTTTTCATGTTGCAGATAAACCAAGCACAATTTGAGGGGGAGTGTCGATCATTCGTACAAATTACGCATGCTTGTAGGGGGAGAAAATCGAAGAAAATACAAAAACATTTAGAAAATCAAAGAAAATACAAAAACCTTTACCAAACAAAGTAAGATATCAAAAATATGTTTTATTTCTTTGAAAATTGAAAAATACAAAAAGATTTTATTATCTTCGAATTCGAACTTCGAATTCACAAGTTGAATTCGAAGTCAATGGACCTTGAACTCGAAGCACGCAATGAAAAGTGGACTTCGAACACCCTTTGAATTTAATTCAGAACACTTCAAACTCAAAACCATTAATTCCAAATTTACTTCGAGCGCCCAATTTGTACAATTCGAAGTCAATGGATTTTGAATACGAAGTCATTAAGTCCAAGGTCACTTCGAGCGCATTCGGAGAAGTCAATTCCAAGTTAGTTGACTTCGAATACGAAATCATGTAGTCCACGTTCACTTCGAGCGCGTCTACTAGCATCAACTCGAAGCTAGTAGACTTCGTTTTCCAAACAGTGTATGCCCTATACACTTCAAGCGGACATGAACAATGCCTAACATCAACCTCCTTCGAGTTCGAAGCTTTCACACTTCAAACTCTAAGCCCTTTGGACTCCAAAGTGAACAGTGCTCGATAGAAGACTTCGAGCGCGTTTTTCACCTTCGAAGCTCTTCACACTTCGAGCGTGAATTTAAAATGTTACCGTTTGAAAATTTTTACTATAAATAGGTGGTAGTGGGTAAGTGTTTTCCTTACGCATTTTTACTTTCGACTTACGAGAATCTCCGGTTACATTATTTCCAAAACTTGTTCAAACGTTGCTGCCAAAATTTTGTTTTTTTTATGATAAACGTGCTCATTTACTAAAGGTATACATCAAATGCATAACAAATCATGTTTATTTCGCACTCAAATGAACAAAAAAGAAGTTGGTACTGTTGAACTCAGAAAACCACTTTTTGAACTTCCATTGCGTTGTTCGACAATCAAACGATGGTGTTAACAAACACCACACTTACGATGGGTCTTAGGAACACAAGAACAATGTTTTCATCAAAGAAAAACTCACAAAATTTGAAAAGTGTTCTTGGTGTTCTTCGTGTGGTTGAAGATGGCCTTGATTTCATTTTTTGGCTAGAACTTCATGTTATGGGCAAAATAGGAAAATTTTCAGTGTTTTAAAAATGTTTAGATACATGTATTCGTTGTAAAACATGTGTCAAGACACATTTTTGTTCATAAATATTACCACTTTATCAATGAAGGAATTTCGGGTGTTATAAAATTTTGGGTTTTGACCAAATGATTCACATGCGAATGTTCAACCTTCTAACCCATTGGCTATTCTTAGAGGACTTATTATGTCTATGGAAGACTATTCTGTCTCGTACCGTTCTTCGACAGCAAGCCAATCCCATAACCCGGACGACCAACTCCTTCCCATAAACCAATTTCTCTTAGTGGTGACCCATGATAACAACCACTACATCAACCTCAACAATTTTAGAAACCCAAACTTTCCAATTATTACTGAAATACTCCGCATCTACCCACTGAACCATGCTCTCACATTCGATCCATCTACCTCTGGAACTCATGTTCCTGAGTTGTATGTGCAATAGTTCTGGAATACAGTTCACACCCATACCAATCCCAACACTGGTCGAGTTTCAATTCGTGGTGATGTAGACCACTTCACCCTCAACATTACCGCTAGTCGAGTCAGCGAAATCCTTCAACTCCCTACCTCTAGAAGCAGGCATCCTATCCTTGACTTTGAGGAGATGCCTGATGAGTCAGCTGCCCTTGCGGGTATTCATGCCATGGGTTACATCAACGGCTTACAACTTTGTTCCCACTTTAAACGAGCCAACCTTCACCCCAAATTCTATACGTTTCTCACCATTCTTCAACGGTGCCTCACCGCCAAACATACAGGATACGAATATCCCAACACCAACTAGATAAAACTCATATATGTTGCGGCTAATCACCTACACATTGATTATGCCACTTTAATATTTCTTGATCTTGTGTAGCAAGTAGAAGGCAAAATGTCCAATCTTAAGTATGCAAAGGGCAGATTTCTGCCATACTAAAGGTTCTTGCCAATGACGGTACAGTTCGCGATGGACAGAAATGAGGAAATCCCTCGCAGGCCAAAACATAATGCAATCCGGCCTAAGCTGTAACATCTGAAAACCCGGCCTAGTAGTAGCCGAGCTAATGGTAAGTTGAACTATGTTTAATTATGTATATTTAAAGATTTGATTATGAGATTAAAATGACTATTTGATATCGTATTTGTTTATAGTTAAATAAAGATTGAGTTTGGTACGAGGTTGTAGAAAATACCTCGATTGTATGATAAGTTATTTGTTTAAGTAATTATTGAGAATAATTAAATTGATTGGTTTAGTTTATTAAGCATATAAAATTGTAAGATTGGTTTACTGATTAAAGAAAAGAATTGATGTATGTATGTATGTATGTATGTATGTATGTATGTATGTATGTATGTGTGTGGGTGCATGTGAGGTGGTGACATCTATTAAGGGAATAGTCCACGTGTGTGTGTTTTCATGTATTGAAAGAAATCTTTATTTTTGAAACAAGAAAAAGAAAAGTGAAAGTGAAGGTGTGTGTATGTGTTTTCTCTGGTGAAAAAGAAGAAAGAAGAAGATTAACTGAAAACTCAAAATTGAAAATTTTGTGATTCACAATTTTAAATAAAGGTTGGTTTATGATCATTAGGTGTTATTGATGAGTTAGTTTTGGTTATAATGTGTTTTTATGTGTTTAAAGCTTGAACACCATTGTTGAGTTTTAAGAAAATGGGTTTTGATGATTTTTGTTGTTTGATTTGTTAAAAAGGTGTTTATGGTGTTAGATATGCATGATATATAGCATATATGAGTTTAGAATGAAGAAATGTTATGTTAGAAATGAATTGTATGAGTTAAAATTGGCTGGAAATCGGATTTGAGAAAGTTGATATGCTGATGAACGTATGTAGCGGCGCTACAAAGAGGGGTCGCGGCGCGACCTTCATAAAAATCCGAAGGTTTGGGTCGGTTTTGTAGAAATCAGCATGATCGAAATCCGAGAACATAAATCCGACATTTGGAAATACGAATCCATGAAAATCCGACTCCAAATCCGACACTCAATACCCAGGAACGAAATCCGTTTGTGAAATCCGATTGAAAGCTCTCGGATTTGAAATCCGATGCACGTCGCGGCGCGACGAAGGTGATGTTGCGGCGCGACAGGCCCCAAATCCGATTATTTGCATACTTTTTATATAAGTTGCTTGGTTTGATTTATTATATGTGTTATGTAATTTAATTGAGTGGTTTTGATAGATTTGAGATATAAATATATATTGAGAAATATATTTATATATTTGAGACTGATTCGGTTGTTGCTGTGTTTTCAGGCAAACCATAGACTCAGTGATATTAGTCAACTGATGTGAATTGGGTATGAAGTACCCTAGAAGGATGTTTGTAGATTTCTAGAATTGCATGCTAGGTTATGTGTTGCAAGAGTTGTCTTGCTTTCTATGTTTCTATATGTTTATATGTATATATATGCTTGTGTTTGTTTAAAGAAAGAGTAAAATGGATAAGATAATGAAGTTTGGAAAATTTTGTGATGATCAAGATATAGAATGATAAATGTATAACTGAGATTGCGAGTATGAATAAAGCTAATGATTGAAGATAATCTGTAACATCGATTAATGAACCTGAGGATATTGATTATTGTTGAGGTATTGCAATAGTTGAAATTGACATAAAGCTACCATGTTATGAAAATGGAGGAATAGTCAATGTTTTGTGACAGTTGAAGATTTTGAGAGAAATGATTTAATTCATGCCATTGGAATCGCAGCTGATGCGTTTTGTTAATAATATGAAGATATCGATATTGATTATAAAGAAATATATGAGATTTATTCAAGTATTAAAAGAAGTAATGGATATTTATATATGAATGAACATGATATATGGCAGAAATGATGGTTAGCATGAATTAACAAATGTGATTGAGAGGTCTGAAATTACATTGGAAAGGCAAATTGTTGTTAGATATGTAAAAATACGAGGGAATTTGTAACGGTAATCTTGAAGTTTATGTGAAACGACGCGTACTTGATGACATGGATGATTGAGAGTACCAAGTAAAAGAAAGAAGCGGATTGCTACAGAGTGGGCAAGTATGAAATCTGCAAGAAGTGTTTGGATAAAAAGTGTTAATGGTACTTAATTACAAGGAGATACACGTGAGAAAGAGTCAGTTATGATTGATACTTATGAACGGAAGAAATGTGTAATTTGAAGAATGACAGAACGAATTTATGGAATAACGAGAAAAGAGCCGGATATGTGGATAATTGACACGTATAAACTGAAGATATATATATATGTGATTTAAAGAAAGAATTCTTGAGATAATGAAAGAAGAGAATTGTAATGGCCTAAGCTTATGGAATGAAGATTTGTGAACCATATCTATGAATTGCCTTTGCTAAGGAATATCTGAGCTTGGAACTGGAAATTTATTTTGAACAAGACTCACAGAACCATATCGCCAATGCACTTGGAAGGGCTAAATAGTATAATGCCATGCAAAATAATTGATTAATGACTTATTAAGAGGAGTGGATATGATAGATATACTTTCGTGGAATTATAATTTGAGTGTGTTTGAGCTAAAGCAAAGTATCAGATATTATTAACCGTTGAGAAAAATTTGAAATACCAGAATTATGATAATGACAAGCTATGATGGAGTTGGTGTACTACATGAAAAGGGATTTAATATATCACTAGTGATTGTGGATTGAGTAGTAAGAAGCGTTTGTATGATTACCACTAGTGGAACGTAATATTTTGAGAAGAGTTACAATGATGAGAGGATTTGAAGATATAAATATCTTATACTTAGAGGTTTGTGATGAGAAACGAAGGAATTGACTAAATTTATGGAAGAACTCATAACAAGAATTAAGATGAGAAAAGGAGAAATACAACTGAATTTTATGGGATGATCAGACAGAAAGAATTGCACAGAGATATGAGAATGAACTTGTGCTTTGTGTTGGATTTTGATGATTCGTGGAATTTATAATAAGTAGACAAGCATGATGTGATTTCTATCTGATGAAGGTTAAGATATCAGGGGTGAGTTGATCTGTGGATAAAGTGGTGATGTTTGACCTATTAATTGGAAGTAAGAGAGAGAGGTGATATGTGGATACCTATGAATGTAAGACAGTGAATGACAGATAATTAGAATTTGTTAATTGAGATGAACAGATTAACATGAACAAATATTCAAGAGATGTTTTGATATTGAATATAAGTGTAAGTGTGAAAGAAAATGACTGAAAGACAGGTTTCTCGAGTTTATGAGTTTTATAATTGAATTGAAGAAGAATTGTTAAACTCCGATGATTATGAGATGACAAAAGATGAGTAGAAGTGAATATCAGTAGATGGTAATAAGATGGATATGGATATGCGTTACAAAGGACTTGACAACTTGAAATGAATGAACATGAAGAATGGGTTTTCCGTTGGAGATATGCTATAGGATTCCGAGGACGGAATCCTGTGAAGGAGGGAAGATTTGTAACATCTGAAAACCCGGCCTAGTAGTAGGCGGGCTAATGGTAAGTTGAACTATGTTTAATTATGTATATTTAAAGATTTGATTATGAGATTAAAATGAGTATTTGATATCGTATGTGTTTATAATTAAGTAAAGATTGAGTTTTGTACGAGGTTGTAGAAAATACCTCGATTGTAAGATAAGTTATTTGGTTAAGTAATTATTAAGAATAGTTAAATTGATAGGTTTAGTTTATTAAGCATATAAAATTGTAAGATTGGTTTACTGATTAAAGAAAAGAATGGATGTATGTATGTATGTATGTATGTGGGTGGGTGCATGTGAGGTGGTGACACCTATTAAGGGAATAGTCCACGTGTGTGTTTGAAAGAAATCTGTATTTTTGAAAGAAGAAAAAGAAAAGTGAAAGTGAAGGTGTGTGTATGTGTTTTCTCTGGTGAAAAAGAAGAAAGAAGAAGATTAACTGAAAACTCAAAAGTGAAGATTTTGTGATTCACAATTTGAAATAAAGGTTGGTTTATGATCATTACGTGTTACTGATGACTTAGTTTTGGTTATGAATGTGTTTTTATGTGTTTAAGGCATGAACACCATTGTTGAGTTTTAAGAAAATGGGTTTTGATGATTTTTGTTGTTTGATTTGTTAAAAAGGTGTTTATGGTGTTAGATATGCATGATATATAGCATATATGAGTTTAGAATGAAGAAATGTTATGTTAGAAATGAATTGTATGAGTTAAAATTGGCTGGAAATCGGATTTGAGAAAGTTGATATGCTGATGAACGTATGTAGCGGCGCTACAAAGAGGGGTCGGGGCGCGACCTTCATAAAAATCCGAAGGTTTGGGTCGGTTTTGTAGAAATCAGCATGATCGAAATCCAAGAACATAAATCCGACATTTGGAAATCCGAATCCATGAAAATCCGACTCCAAATCCGACACTCAATACCCGGGAAGGAAATCCGTTTGTGAAATCCGATTGAAAGATCTCAGATTTGAAATCCGATGCACGTTGCGGCGCGACGAATGTGATGTTGCGGCGCGACAGGCCCCAAATCCGATTATTTGCATACTTTTTATATAAGTTGCATGGTTTGAGTTATTATATGTGTTATGTAATTTAATTGAGTGGTTTTGATAGATTTGAGATATAAATATATATTGACAGATATATTTATATATTTGAGACTGATTCGGTTGTTGCTGTGTTTTCAGGCAAACCATAGACTCAGTGATATTAGACAACTGAGCACACGTGACACGAGGACTGAGGTGAGTGGAAGTTTACTCACGGGTGGTTACGTTGGTAACATGATTGAATGATTGAAAGATTGTTTGTTTGCAAAGATTGTCTGTTGATTTAAAAAGGAGATATTTGACTTATAAGTTCAATATGCGAAGATAGATTGATTGCCATACCATAATAGACTGTTAAGTCTGCTATATGCTAATAGAGAATTACGTGTTCATAAATGTTATATGTAATAGAGATTTGATTGTGATTGTGACTGGAGAAGGAAATTGGATTATTTGAGAACCGACTTCTGTGTTACGGGTCGGAAGAGATCAGCTTCTGTGTAAGAGCTGGTTGGGGTCAGCTGCTGATGCTAGACCTGGGCTCGCTTGCGGTTGGTAGAACGGTAGTAGCTCCTCTGTTGCATTTGTTGCTCAGAGGGGAGTTTACTATGCCAATCGGCAGGGAGCTATCGTAAAAGCTTTGCTTTGGCCAGCTTTGGTTGTAGGTTCGGCAGAACCGCCGGTCCTCGGGATGGAAGAGATTGATTAATTGACGGATTGCTTGAGGATTGATGTTCAGAGGTTCCGTTGGGAACAGTGTTTGTTATGTGCTGGTCGGTAGCTTCCATTCACTTAGCTTTGTGCTAATCCCCCACGGTTGATTGCTTTTTGCAAGTCTTTGGGTGTAGCTGTTTAGCTGTTTGTGGAAAGGGGAATTTGACCAATACTCTGATATTGTATTTTGAGAAGAGACGAGCCACGTTTTAAAATCTTTTGTAACACAAACGAATGTTGTAATTTGTAAAAGTACTTTGTACTTGTGATTGTGATGTTTAAGTCAAATGAAATTAAGTATATGCTTCCGCAGCGTTTTAAAAAAATGGCTTGAGTTTTACTGTGTAACATAAGCAATTCATGTATGTGAAAGTTCTCACCGCTGATCATCCGGTTCAACCACAACCATTTCCGGCTTATCTCCTGGATCTTTGTGCACCAAATGAAGTAGTGCGAGCTTATAGGGAGAATGTAGGACTTGGCCCTATGGCGCAACCAGAGCCGGTTGCACCTACCCCAGGGCCGGTAGCTCCCAATGAGGTAATAGTGACTAGGCCTCAGACTTCCGCGAGGGATGCTGAGAGGGGAGAGTCGAGAGATAAAAGTTATTAGAAGGGCGGTGAAGGGGATTTTGGTGATATAGATAGTGAGGGAGGGGCGGAGTATGACCCAACACAAATCCAGGCAATGACGGATTCATTTTCTAATGTGCTTCCTGAAACAACAGCAGGAATCCTCTGCACCTAAAATTAACAAAGCTGCAACTGCTCTGGACTTTGCCTCTGATACTTTGGCTATGATTGATCATACCCCTGGAGCAGCACCACTAGTTCGTGATAATACTGAGAAAAAACGAGCCGAAAAGCTAGTGGTGGCTGAAGACGAAGATTTGAGCTTTTCTGACCTATTTCCAAATCTACCCAAGGCCTTTGACTCAGAAACAGATTTTTTATCAACTGGGTCCTCTTGATGAAGCTAGTGAAGGATATGACTTTGATCATTGTATGGAAGAAGAGGAAGAGGTGTAAGAAGAAGAAGAGGAGGTAGTGCTTGAGGAGAGAGAGAGGTGAGAAAGGAAAAGAGAGTGCTAAGGGTCCCCCAAGCCCAAAAAGCCGGGAAGCTACACCTGCCATCGGAGCTAGCATTGTCAGCTCTAGTGTTGAATTAGACATTGTCATGCCAACAGTGCACATTAACCCCTCCAGCAACTCGGGTGTTTCTCAACAGACACCTGTTTCATTCCACATAGATATACACATACTCTACCGGCCTCTCATTTGGAGATGGCTGGTATTGAAACTAGAAGTCTGCCTCTCTCGACCTCGCCCTTTTCTTTAAAGCACATTGACATACCGCAGATTTCTGCTTTTCTTTCCAGACACCAAACTACACGTGCACATATTACGATGTTGTTTACGAGACAACCGTCCGGAACACCTGTAGGTGGCACTACTGAGGGTGCCATTCGAGGATCAGCTGGAAATCTCGGTGGAGTGTTCACAACCTCAGCTCCACATTCGAGTAGCTCCGCCTCTATGGCGGAGTCTTCAACGAGTACTCTAAGTGAGTCTCGGTTTGTAACCAAACAGGAACTGCAGGAGGCTCTCAACCCCATCACTGAGGGTATTTTTGACATCAAACAAACCCTGGCCTCTCTTAAATCAAAAGTTGATGATAGATCGAGCTTTGTGAATTCTGGATGAGAGAAGTTCATTTTCTTGGGCATGTCGTCTGTGAGGACGAGGTTAAAGTTGATCCGGCTAAAGTTCAAGATGTAATGAATTTGAATGCTCCTAAGTCGCCTTCTGAGATTAAGAGTTTTTTGGGATTGGCAGATTATTATCGTCGATTTATAAAAGATTTTTCCAAATTGCAAATCCCATGACTAAATTAACTCGCAAGGAGGTTCCATTTAAGTGGAATGATGAACAGGAAGCAGCTTTTCAAACTTTGAAACGACTTCTATGTTAGGCTCTAATTATTGCCTTACCGGATGGATGAGATGATTTTATTATTTATTGTGATGCATCGATTGTAGGGTTGGGTTGTGTGTTGATGCAACATGATAGAGTTATTGCTTATGCTTCTCGATAGTTGAAACCTCACGAGAAGAACTATCCAGCCCATGACCTAGAACTTGCAGCTCTGGTCTTTGCATTGAAATTATGGAAACACTATCTTTGTGGTATAAAATGCGTTGTATGTACCGATCATAAAATTTTATAGTATGTGTTATCACAGAAGGAACTTAATATGCGACAGAGACGATGGCTAGAACTCAACAAAGATTATGATTGCAATATTCGTTATCATCCGGGAAAAGCCAACGTGGTAGCTGATGCTTTAAGTCGTCTGGGAGCGGAATTCCTTTTATGCGAATTGAAATAATTTATGACTTAATTGATAAATGGAAGACAGCTCTGTTGGAAAAGAAATTATGTCGAAAAGAAAGAATGATCTAAATGTTCATTCGTGAGGATTAAAAGTATATCGGTCTCGTGCACGGGTGCCGTTATTTGGGGGTATTCGAGGTTTGATTTTGACTAAGGCTCATAAATCAAGATTATCTGTACACCTAGGTAGCACAAAAATGTATAACGATATGAATGTGTTATATTGGTGGCCTATGATGAAAACAGATGTTACACAATTTGTGGAGTCTTGCCATATTTGTGCACGGGTTAAAGCAGAGCACTAGAAACCCTATGAATTATTAAAACAACTGCAGATTCCAGAATGGGAGTGGGAGCACATTACGATGGATTTTGTGACTAAACTTCCACGTACGCAACAGAATCATGATATGATCTGGGTGGTTGTTGATAGATTGACAAAGAGTGCCCAGTTTTTAGTAAGAAATTAGTGGAAGAACCCATTGAATTGTTGGATCGGAAAGTGACAATACTACGTAAGAAACAGATTCCGATGGTGTTGGTTAAGTGGAGACAAAGTTTGAGTTTAGATTTAACATGGGGAACTAAGGCATATATGAGGACTCTTTATCCTGGTTTCTTTGAATGTGAATAGATTCCGAGGACGGGATGCTTTTAAGGAGGGAGGATTTGTAACATCCTAATTTTGGGCCTAATAGCTAAGTAGGCTTTGGTAAGTAAAACTTGATAATTATTTGATTAACTATTTATCTAATTATTTTATTAAATGACTTTAATTAGTTTGATTAATTATATATATATATATATATATATATATATATATATTCGAAGCCTTGTTGCTCAAAGTGGTCCACTTGAAGTGTTCTGTAGTTCGAAGAGGGCGCTCGAACGCGATGTGACGAGTTGTATGGTCATGACACGACAAGTGTGTTTGTAGCCAAAAGCTTGTATTTATTGATCTTTTGGGTTGAATGTTATGTGTTTACATGTTGGGTGTTTCTAATTTGTTGTGCATAGTTAGAATGGATATAAATATATATGTTGATATTTATGAATCAGATACTGATTTCGGTTTTATTATGTTCTCCGACACGGACAAGGCTCAGTAACATTAGATCACTGAGTGAGGATTGAGAACAAGAGGTGAGTGGATGTAAACTCACGGACGGTATTCGTTGTAACTAGTTTTGGTTGCAACTGTTTATGGATTGATGCATGGACAAAATTTATGTCTGATGATTAATTAACTATTGTGTGTTAATTAATCGTTGCGTCGGTGATATGTATACATGATTATTTGAGAGGTTAGCTCGGCAAGGCTATGGGCTGGGTTTGTTTGCAATCAGTTAATCAGTATTTGCATCCTTTGATGCATTCGTTGCAACTTAAGCGTAATACTGTGTGAGGATAGCAAATAAACTATCGGTAAACTTTTGCTTTGGCCGACATTGATTGTAGGTTCCTGCAGAACCGCCGGTCTTCTCGAGGCACGATTACATGTTGTTTTGGTATCTTGCGGTTGTGATTGATGATGTGTTGTAGTTTACTTTCATTCACTTAGCATTGTTCTAATCCCCCACCTCTCACCCTTTTTACAGGTTTTGGTAAGTCAGCGGATTTGCTGAGAGTGGGTTAGCTTAGGGAATAATTGACGTGGCCCTCTGATATTTTATTTGTGATGATCCGTTCTTTTTATAACACTAGTATTTTGAACTACGGTTGAATTGGAAAACTGTTTTATATATTCGGTTGTAAATATTTTTTGTTTTTATTTTATCGCTTCCGCAGTATTTTAAAATGAAAAATCTAGGTCAAAATTGCGGTGTTAAATTGAAAAACTGATTTTTTTTATTTTGGACATTCTGTCCAAAAGGTCTTCACGGACCGTGAAGTTTGCTTCATGGTTCGTGAAGGCTACACAACTAGCCTTGGTGGGTGCTTGTCGTGAAGGGTTTTTTTATCTGTTTCACAAGTCGTGGAGCGTACTAACTTCACTAGCCATGAAGAGCTAGAGCTCGTGAAGGCGTCATGAACAGACTGTTTTTGGCGTTTTTGAAGAAGAAAACGAAATCAGTTTTTAGTACTTTGATTTTGGGTTTTCTAGAATCTGTTTTTAGGCTTTTTTGCCTTGTAAATCCCTATAAATGTCCTAGTTCTTGTATGTGTATGTATTGGGTGGTTTTGGCATAAAATGCACACATGCATACATATATTAAGTGTATATACGAATAAGGATTTCAAACTGTTTTGAATCCTAATGCATATGTACAAGTTTTGCTCCATTGTTCTTTGAGTTTTAGAAGCAAACTTAACTGAGATATTTCTTGTGCATGGTTTGGTGTGGCACACCATGCTTTTGTTGTTGTTTGTGTTTGTGAGCACCAGTATTTTGAACCCATAGACCTTTGCTTGGTGTTTGGTTGCTTGTTATTTTATTTCATTCATTTGGTGGTTAATACCACAATGATTTGTAATAATTAATTTATCCAGTTAGTAATTTGTATATTACTGTGGCTTGCATGCCATTGTCATTCTTTGTAATTGTTATTAGCTTAGAATTGCAATTGTGGCTTGCATGCCATTTCTTTTCATATTGTATGTAATTATGAAGATAAGACCGGAGGCAACCATCGGGATTCTTGGAGACGTCTCGACGATCACCAATCTGGAGGTCATTTGGAGGTAAGGGATCTAGTGGGAGCATATTTTGAAGTCTTGGATTTTGTGGTCCTTAGTAGACTTTGTTACCTCCGTTGGCTCACGGGGGAACACTTATGTTTATAGGGGTTTATTACCGGTTTTTGCATGCGTGGTTGATTATTTCGTTTTGTTATATTTTCTTGCGTGGTTGTTAGGATCTTCGCATGCTAGAAATCTTTCAAAAATAATAAAACTAAAGAGTTTTCCTTAATTGGTTAACAAACTCCGCACGCTCACACGATTAACAATACGAATTTAAATTGTTTATGTTCAAAAGTGGAAATGCGTTTTGTCACTTATTTGTTAATCAAAACGAAAAGAGGTCTTTTAACCAGAAAAACAAAAGTCCAGCTTTTCTAAAAAAAACGTAAATCACACGCCATCCAGAAGATGACACCACCTGATTATAGTGAAACATGGAATAGTTGTTGAGCTTTGCATGAGTTGTTCCATATGACTCTGTGTGGAAGCTGAGTGTGGCGGCTTGAAATTATTGATTGTCACGATTAGCGCGAGCCAATGATTGTCAAGGGTGTAAGCGTGTATCTTGTTGGAGGATTTACAATTCCTACTTAATGTGCCTTGGTAATTGTCGTGCTTATACCGAGTTACCAAATCGCCTTAAAGAGGAATTGGTGTGGGAAGTGATTAAACATGCCAAACCGATGCTATGAGTATCGAAGGATTCCATAAGTGTCTAAGAGTTGTAATCTCGGATTGCAATTGGTAAAGCGTTTACCGGCCTAAATAGTTCTATGAAGTAATCCATGGTAAATCCATCATGTAGTAGAGTTATGTTGGGTTCTTAGCCCTTGCTCATATAATTAGTGTTAAACCATGAGGTAATTATGTAACAAGGATTAAAATATTTCAAACTAACCTTTTTGTGTGCTTTGCCTTCTTTTATATGGCATCTACAAGCAAAAACATGACACACATGTCAGTCTGTCCATTTTTTGAAAAAGAGAAACTCGTAGGAGTAAACTATATATATTGGCATAGGCAATTGAGAATTGTCTTACGCCATGAAAGCAAGTGTACGTCGTTGAGGAACCTCTTCCAAAGGCTCCTGTTACCACTGCAATGAGGACCGCTAAGGACGCTTATGAAAAGCACCTTAAATACACAAATGAGGTCACTTGCCTCATGCTTATGACCATAAGTTCTGAATTGCAAAGGAAATTCGAGGATGTTGGTGCGTTTGAAATGATCACGGAGCTGAAGGTAATGTTCCAACAGCAAGCGAGGCAAGAGATCCATGAGCGTGTCAGGGTCTTCATCGGGTGCTGGATGCAAGAGGGCGAGAATGTGAGCTCCCACGTCCTTTGTATGAAGGCGTACGTGGACCAGCTCGAGAGGTTGGACTTTCCTATGTGGGAAGAGTTGTCTACGGATATTGTTAGTCTGTTATTTGTCTATATTCAATCCCTGAAGATATCTTTCAAAGAAAGCATCTCAATGTTCTTTGTTTATTCTTTGTAATAATCCTGAAGATCTCCATATGAAGAAAATGGCCTCGTTGTCCATGTGAAGAAAAGCTCCGTCTCACTAAAGATGGATATCACAATAGAAGTATGTCTTCAGTCATAAAATGGTCCTCACAAATGAACACATGTTTCAGTACTATTGCTTACAAGTTTAGCATGTGCGAAGTCAGCGTTCCTAAATTTGCTTAATCGGCAGTTTAGATTTCTGTTTCCTAATTTCATGTAGAGCGGACACGTGTAATATTTTTAGATGGTTAGGATGAGTTTAATTAGCATATAAATACCCTACTCACTTGTTTGAGAAAGGTAAGCGTTTGTTTGCCATTTTGTTTCAAGTTAGTTCTTAGATTTAAAGTCTGTACTCTGTAGTCAAGTTTGTTCTTGAGTGCATTTTGGAGTTTTATTATTAATATAATCCTACTTTGAAATTTTTTGTGTGTTCGTATTTAAAAACTATTACCGCACTTAGATTATATCATCTTTGTTACTTTTTCATCTTTCGGGAAAAACAATTGGTATGAGAGAATGTTCTAATTTTATTAATAAATTAGTGATATGTTCAAAGATGTCTAACTTTAAATACATGGAAAATAGGTCCCCAGCCAAACATCCAAAGTTTTCTATTAACATTTTTCGAGTTGTAAAACTCGTATGCTTCTTTATTTAGAAACATCGATTGTAACTCCATCTCCATTCTTGAGCAAGGTCCTTTTATTCCTTTAACTATTTATATGGAGACTAGTTCTTCAGATGCTCCTACTCCTTCACGTCCTAAACCTCAATCTCAATGGACCGAAGAAGAGAAAAAGTATGTTAATCTTAATACAAAGATAAGAAACAGTATAGTTATCGCTTTAAATGAGAGTTTCCATACTGTTTGTAATATGAAAATAGCTAAAGACATGTGGGAATGTCTATGGATTTCTGATAGTCAAATATATATTTGTAGGTCTTGTGTTCTTTTGTATTATTTATGTAAGCTTACTAGACTAGTTTTATGTATTGGGCTTGGCCCACACTTGTAATGATAGCTAGTTTATAAGTAGTATCCCATGAGGCTTTAGGCCCATGTGGCTATGTCTTTATATACCTTGCATACCTAGGTTGCAAGGTAACCTTTACATATTGTAATTCTCCAACTTGTAACTCACGTTCAAAGTAATAGCAACATATCTTCAAGCATTCAAGCAAAGTGTTCATTCTTATGTTCTTAACTTGTTCTTCATCTTACTTACAAGTAACTTCAAGTTTACTCATCTATTATCACATCTTTGGACTTTCAATTGGTATCAGAGCCAACTCTTTGCTAGATTGGTTCAACGTTACCTTGAAGTAACTGAAGGTATTCGTTTGGCATAATCAAGTAGCAACGGAAGCAATATGTATAACAAAAATTAACAAAGCCAAAGCAACGAATACTTCCAAGGACCAAAATCTAACCATGAACTTGCAACTATAAAGATAAACAAGATGGGAAGTAAAGATTATACCTCAATGCAAATCACAATGATCTTTTCTTGTCAAGAAACTTAGATTCCAACAAAGAACTCCTCCAAAGAAGTCCACCCCAAGCTTGCTTGTTTCCCATGTGCTAGCAAGTTGATGATAACCACCAAGACAACAACCAAGTGTATGTGTTCTTCACTCTAGTACACCAAACTTAGTCACCAAAGAAGAAGAACAATCAATAGAGAATATTTGCTAGGAGAAACTCATGAAAACTTCAAAAGTCTCATTTAGAGGAGAGAAAAACGTAGGCCTTTTGTCTACCAATAATAACTAGCATAACCACCATTAAACATAGTGTTTAAGACTGTTAATTCTGTTGTTACAGCGAATGTACACGGCCCGTGTTAATCAACACAGCCGTGTAGGCCCAAAGTCCACGGCCCTAACTGGGCTAAGACAGCCCGTGTCTAATAGGCACAACACGGCCCATGTCGGCCCAAACTACACGACCTTGAAATGGGCCAATACGCCTCGTGTATGTTGGACTTGCATGTGACACGACTACGAAAAATAACACAAACATAGAGCGGCCTTTAGCAAGACATCTATGCTCCCAAGTCAGTATAGAGTATGCCACTGTTGACAAGATGTCCAATCATAAAATGATTGTCCTAAAGATAAATGAACATGTACATCCCTTTGTTCGCGATATCAAATGTGAACACAAGGCATGGAATATAGTCAACCTTCAGATTGTTCACGATTATGTTTCTCCATTCTAGATTAGTGGTGACCAACAAACCAAGTTAACATTGATCCATCATCAATATAACTTGAGGACGGCCAAGCATATGAACTTCAGCACTCAATCATCAAGGGGCCCATGGATATTCTCTCTATACATAGAGGAACAAATACCTTTCGACTACATAGTCCCGCCACATAGATAATACTCTACCCAATCATCTCCCTTATAATTACCAGTTACGGACCACGTTAGAATACAATCAAAGCAAATCATACCTATGCTTTGGGATCACATGTATCTCTAGTTTAAGGATGTAACGTCCCAATTTTTTATTTTTTATTTTACGAAATCATACTATTAAAAGTCTACAATAACTAAAACATTGTATAATACCAATTACATCCCGGGTGGAAACCCGTAAAAATCTCAAGTTCAAGTACAATCAATTTGGATTACATTAGAAAACTCATGAGAGTGAAAACGTTGCGGAAGCTTGCTGGGATGAGCTATCAAACACGAGCTGGAGCCCCGCCGTGGTCATTACCTGAAAAGATGGTTAAACAACAACCGTAAGCACAAAGCTTAGCGAGTACTTTACTTACAAACGAAACAGTTCATCAAACACATTCCTCGTACCCACTACCGTAGTAAGTGGTTTCGACATACCCGCCTGTTAGACGGTCTCATCAAATAACACATAACTAGGGACTCGCCCTCTGCCGCATCTCGAGTCCCACCCGTTTGATGCCTAAATCATAATCACATCCTGCCATCATGTAACACATAACTAGGGACTTGCCCTCTGCCGCATCTCGGGTCCCACCCGTTTGATGCCTAATCCGGGCCCCGCCCGCTATGACTTATCACATGTCCCACCTTTAGATGGAGTCATCTGCCCTAGCCGACCACGAAGGCACGGCCGGTTACTACCATAACATCACAATAACACTTAACAGCCAATCGCAATTAAGCAAATACATTGCACAGTAAACATCTTGCATATCACGTACGTATTACAGGAATTAAAGTAAGTTCGGGTAACTTACATGTCTCATAACTTATCGTCTGCTTACATATCATCAGTCACATGCAAGGTCTATCTAAAACATACCCGACACCAAAGTGTTGGTCTATACATAACATTCACGTATTCTACAATCATTATTCACTTTCTTAGGCACTATCAAATGTATTCGATATCTATTTAGAAATGTAAGTAAGAATACTCACCTGTCCGCAGTTCTCGTCGCACTATTCTAGTTTAAGAATCCACTTGTGGCTACTCGTCAGCAGTTACCTACAACATGCCTTAATCAAATTAATACCGGGTATTAGTCTCCCATACATTCTGTGCACTAATAAGGCCCCCAAGCCAGACCTTAGGTCCCATAAATTGGCCAATCCATGCGACTTACATAAACACACGCACTCAAAACTACACAACATAATTCGGACCCTTGTCCGAATGCGTCGCGTTTATGGGTTTGATGCATCGCGTCGCTCGACCCATGCGAAAGTCGGACCAACTCTTCATGCGACCTTCGGACCTAACAAAACCACCCCATGCGACAGTCGCATGACTCGTGCGACTTTCAAGCATTTCATGCGACTTTCCAAAATTCCATGCGATAGTCGCACGACTCAAGCGACTTACAAATCATCATGCGACATTTAGAACACACTATGCGACTTTCAAATCATCATGCGACTTCCAAACAACAAAATTTGGACCAATCATCTTCCCTGTCAGTTCTAGTTTCAAAACTCCATAGCCAAAATCAAACTCTTTCAAAACTTGACCAAATCATCTCATTTTTGTTTCAAAACATTTCTCCACTAATTTAAATTCCTCCTTCAAGATTAAAGTACATTTCATCAAGTATTAAGGTCCAAATCTCAAATTCTTTTCTCTTGTTCTTCATAAACCCATAACTCCAAAAACCCAGATGCTAATTCACACTAGCATCATTCAAACAAGCTAAAATTGATACCTACAACATCATAGTGAGGTAGAAAACATTACCTAATGAATCTTGGCTCCTTCTTCCTTGTTCTTCGTGGGTCTTAGCACACACACAACAGATACTGCTTTCTCTCCCAATGCAACAGTAGCAAGCATTTTGGGGGCTGTGCCCTAATCCTCAATTTATATATCTTTCAATAGGGCCTAAGCCCACTTATTTAAATTTAGTCCACAATTAAATCCATAGCCCAACACAAAATCATTTCCTCAATAAACTATTCTTTTATTTATTTCCGAAGTTTGGGTATTACAACTCTCCCCCACTTAAACACGATTTAGTCCTCAAAATCTTCATTCAAACATTGCGGGTTAGGTCTTCCTCATCTCCTCTTCGGACTCCCACGTCTATTCTGAATCCTTGCGGTGCTCCCATTGCACCCTTATCATCGATGAACATGATTACTAGCTTCTCAAGCATCGGCCTGCAAACCCGATTCATTCGACCCATGAAAGATGTTGGCGCGTTAGTGAGACCGAATGGCATAATGACAACTCGAAGTGCCCATAGCGCGTGCGAAAGGCCGTCTTGGCCATGTCCTCCTCTCGTACTTCGAGTTGATAATATCCCGACCGCAAGTCTATCCTTGAGAAACAGGCTGTTCCTTGCAGTTGGTCAAACAAGTCATCGATCCTTGGTAGCGGATAACAGTTCTTAATTATCACCTTACTGAGCTCGCGGTAGTCTATGCATATCCTTAAGGTTCGGTCATTCTTTTTCACAAAGAGGGTCGGTGCTCCCCACGGTGATCTACTTGGGTGTATGAAGCCCTTGTCAAGCAGTTCCTGAAGTTGCGACATCAACTCTTGCATTTCTGGCGGTGGTAGTCGGTACGATGCCTTGCGATAGGTGCCACTCCCGACACTAGGTCCATACGGAACTCCACTTGTCTGTCTAGCGGGATCCCCGATAGTTCCTCTGAAAATACCTCCGGATAATCGCATACCGCTGGTATATTGGAAACTGTGAATTTCTTCTTCTCCAGCCTCGCGTCAACCCCATGAGCTATGAAGGTCGTGCAGCCCTGCGTAGATACCCCCGCCGCCTCAACCACGGCGTAGCTCGCCGTCAATCCATTTTTCCGTCTACCTTAGATGTAGGAAACTTGGAATCCGTTACAAGCTTGATGCAAACCATACTTTCCTTTCTTTTACATAGTGGTATGTGTGAAAAGCTTCTTCCACCTCATAGGTCTACTTAGCGCTCTTACTGAAATCTGGATTTCCCTCGCAGGCCGTTGGTTGACATTCAGAAAATCTATGTAGGTGTAACCCCTCTGTATCTGATTCGCGTCTAGAGTAACAATTGAAGCAGTAGCTGCAGTCCCTCGTACAAATCATAACGTGCTCAACTTAAGATAGTCATCTTTCGTATATCCTCCTTTGTCTCAGTCATTATCTGAGGTAGCATCTCCCTCAGCTCCTTCATCCCGTCAGCTGTTACCTTAGCAGCTATAACAGCTTTTAGCAAAAATCAAAATGCGGTTTCGCTCCGTGTCCACCATCGATTAGAATTTCTCCCCCACTTGGGGGTTTGAACCCGTACGGTTGCTCGTTTGCATAATATACTGGCTCAGTAACGATAGAGTCAGTCCATTCCCACCGTTAATTGAAACTCCCGTGTGAATCGGAATAACATCTATAGGGAGTTTGACATCACCTTTCTCAATCACATTGTCTCTAAATATAACAATATATTTACGGATTTTTCATCTACTACCTCCACCTCTCGAGGCATCTCTGGTTTTACTGATACGTTAAAACTTATACCATATTCCACCCTTGCCCGTTCTACTGCCGAATGGAAGTATAGGCACACACCCCTCAACCGGTGGCTTCATCAGATATCTTAATCATAACGTACATCGCGTCCACATAATGTGTGGACTTTCAACATGCTTACCGCATAATCTATAGCAGCCCTAGTCATACTAAGGCATCTCTACTCTTCACGCATACTATTGTCACGCTATCATTTACTTCAATAGGTGGGTTCCCAAAACCCATTTCAGCTGGGATCACAAATCTGTTTCTTATATTCACCACACTGGATGTATAGACAATGCACTAATCAATAGGTGGCATTGCCATACAGTCCTCACTACTATATAAGTTCATATCCTCTATCACATGTCAAAACTTAGCTAGCAGGCAACCCTAGACTTTCAAAGGCACCCTAGCTATAGGCATTCTATCTCTACAAGTACCCCTCACCGGATTCACAAGATTCCCTTGGATGCTGGTAGGTTCCCGTATGTATCGTATGCAACTAATAATATGGGCCCTATTATTACCAACACACTATACATATTGGATCCTAACGTTACCCTTGAAAATCCCGATTCACTGGCTTGGGCCATGTATCATCTCTTTCTACATCATCTGGTTCTCACATATAGCAATCATATAAACGTTGTACGGCCTCCTCGCTACCCTTTTAAAGTAGCTTACTATCAGAAGTCACATAAACTAGCATATAAGGTTTCACATTCAAGTCACTATATCCTAGTTTAAGCATATCATGTATACATCTATATATAACGTTAATTCATATAAGTGATCGAGTGTTTGATTCTACCCTACCCCAACATCAGACGAGAACATGAGATAGGGCCAAATAATCCATTCTAAACCTATATGGTTACCGTTATACATAGTACACGGTATTCATAATATACTTAAACATGGATATAGTCTTTAGCACTTTCGACAGACATCATGGATTCAATTACACGGTACCTTATCAAAGCTCAGTTAACATAGTCATCATATCATAGCTCATACCTTGTACTCGCGTGTAACCACCCGGACTAGCTCCAGCAGATAGCTCATCGTACAAACCAAGGTTTAAGTTCAAATTCGCGGAAACTTGTTCGAATCTCTTAAACCTAGGCTCTGATACCAAGTGGTAACGTCCCATTTTTTTTACTAAACCATACTATTAAAAGTCTACAATAACTAAAACACTGTATAATACCAATTACATCCCAGATGGAAACCCGTAAAAATCTCAAGTTCAAGTACAATCAATTTGGATTACATTAGAAAACTCATGAGAGTGAAAACGTTGCGGAAGCTTGTTGGGATGAGCTATCAAACACGAGCTGGAGCCCCGCCGTGGTCATTACCTGAAAAGATGGTTAAACAACAACCGTAAGCACAAAGCTTAGCGAGTACTTTATTTACAAACCAAATAGTTCATCAAACACATTCCTCGTACCCACTACCGTAGTAAGTGGTTTCGACATACCCGCCTGTTAGACGGTCTCATCAAATAACACATAACTAGGGACTCGCCCTCTGCCGCATCTCGGGTCCCACCCGTTTGATGCCTAAATCATAATCACATCCTGCCATCATGTAACACATAACTAGGGACTTGCCCTCTGCCGCATCTCGGGTCCCACCCGTTTGATGCCTAATCCGGGCCCCGCCTGCTATGACTTATCACAGGTCCCACCTTTAGATGGAGTCATCTGCCCCAGCCGACCACGAAGGCACGGCCGGTTACTATCATAACATCACAATAACACTTAACAGCCAATCGCAATTAAGCACATACATTGCACAGTAAACATCTTGCATATCACGTACGTATTACAGGAATTAAAGTAAGTTCGGGTAACTCACATGTCTCATAACTTATCGTCTGCTTACACATCATCAGTCACATGCAAGGTCTATCTAAAACATACCTGACACCGAAGTGTTCGTCTATACATAACATTCACGTATTCTACAATCATTATTCACTTTCTTAGGCACTATCAAACGTATTCGACATCTATTTAGAAATGTAAGTAAGAATACTCACCTGTTCGCAGTTCTCGTCGCACTATTCTAGTTTAAGAATCCACTTGTGGCTACTCGTCAGCACTTACCTACAACATGCCTTAATCAAATTAATACCGGGTATCAGTCTCCCATACATTCGGTGCACTAATAAGGCCCCCAAGCCAGACCTTAGGTCCCATATATTGGCCAATCCATGTGACTTACATATACACACGCACTCAAAACTACACAACATAATTCGGACCCTTGTCCGAACGCGTCGCGTTTAAGGGTTTGACGCATCGCGTCGCGCGACCCATGCGAAAGTCGGACCAACTCTTCACGCGACCTTTGGACCCAACAAAAACACCCCATGCGACAGTTGCATGACCCCATGCGACAGTCGCATGACTCGTGCGACTTACAAGCATTTCATGCGACTTTCCAAAATTCCATGCGATAGTTGCACGACTCAAGCAACTTACAAATCATCATGCGACATTTAGAACAAACTATGCGACTTTTAGATCACCATGCGACTTCCAAACAACAAAAGTCGGACCAATCATCTTCCCTGTCAGTTCTAGTTTCAAAACTGCATAGCCAAAATCAAACTCTTGCAAAACTTGACCAAATCATCTCATTTTTGTTTCAAAACATTTCTCCACTCATTTAAACTCCTCCTTCAAGATTAAAATACATTTCATCAAGTGTTATGGTCCAAATCTCAAATTCTTTTCTCTTGTTCTTCATAAACCCATAACTCCAAAAACCTAGATGCTAATTCACGCTAGCATCATTCAAACAAGCTAAAATTGATACCTACAACATCATAGTGAAGTAGAAAACATTACCTGATGATTCTTTTAACAATTCTTGATTCCACAGATGAATCTTGGCTCCTTCTTCCTTGTTCTTCGTGGGTCTTAGCACACACACACAACACATATTGCTTTCTCTCCCAATGCAACAGTAACAAGAATTTTGGAGGTTGTGCCCTAATCCTCAATTTATATATCTTTCAATAGGGCCTAAGCCCACTTAATTAAATTTAGTCCACAATTAAATCCATAGCCCAACACAAAATCATTTCCTCAATAAACTATTCTTTTATTTATTTCCGAAGTTTGGGTATTACAAATGATGAAATGCCATTACCATCCTGAGTTACTTATGACTAAAACCATGAAGTAAACTCGAGTGCGGCTCCTCTAAACACTTGAAACCCCTTTCAAGTATAGGCAAGAATCACGTTTTATCAAAACCAGTTCTTTACCTCAATCTTAATTCATATTTCCTTCCCTCAAAAGTATGACCGATTGTGGAGATTTAAAGATTGAAAAACAACCTTAGGAAGTAATTAAACATGCAAATATAGAACACAATAAAGACTAAATGCAAGAAACCGCAACATGCGTATATATAGATCTCTAATATATAAATCGAAACAAACACTAGTTACATTATTGCTTAACGTTCCCGAATACATAATGGTCCAAACATAAATTAAAACTAAATCTAAACCAAGTCATGAGCAAATCTAACACCTATTGCAATAGTGTGAGAATCATGAGAAGCTTGTGACAACGGTTTAGTAAACGGATCGGCCAAATTGCCCTCCGAGGTTACTCTACAAATAGCGACTTCACCACTTTCAATCAACTCTCTGATCAAGTGCTACTTCCAAGGAATGTGCCTTGTTCTCATGTGAGCTCTTGGTTCCTTCACTAAGGCTACCGCACCCTCATTGTCACATAAGATCTCAATAGGGTCGGATATGCTTGGAACTACTCCAAGATCTCAGATGAACTTCATTATCCACACAGCTTCTTTAGCAGCTTCACTTGCCGTAATGTATTCTAACTCTGTAGTAGAATCAACTACTGTGTCTTGCTTTGAACTTCTCCAAGTAATAGCCCCACCATTTAATAGGAACACAAACCCCGATTGTGATCGGAAATCATCCCTATCAGTTTAGAAGCTAGCATCAGAGTAACCCTTTACTTTGAGCTCTTCCTCACCACCAAAGATCAAGAACATTTCTTTAGTCCTCCTAAGATACTTAAGAATGTTCTTTACCGCAACCCAATGGGCTTTCACCGGGTTTCCCTGATATCTACTACTCAAGCTCAAAGCGCATGACACATCAGGACGAGCGCATAACATGGCGTACATGATCGAGCACACGGCGAAGCATATGGTACTCGCTTCATTACTTCTAGTTCCACTTGAGAACTAGGACATCGAGTCTTACTCAATATCACTCCATGTGACATAGGAAGATTTCCTTTCTTGGAGTCCTCCATCTTGAACGGCTTCAAGACTTTTGTCAATGTATGTACATTGACTCAACCCAAAAAGTTTTCTAGATCTATCTCTATAGATCTTGATACCCAGAATATATGCTGCTTCTCCTAAGTTCTTCATTGAAAAGCATTTTCCAAGCCAAGTTTTAACACTTTGCAAGGTTGGAATATCCTTTCTAATGAGTAGGATATCATCCACATATAAGACTAAGAAAACAATGGCGCTCCCACTAGCCCTAACGTATACACATGGCTCATCTACACTCTTCGAAATATCAAACTCTTTGATTTTCTCATCAAAGAATAGATTCCAACTACGAGATGCTTGTTTAAGTCCATAAATGGACTTCTTTAGTATACGCACTCTATTAGGATGCTTCGGATGTACAAAACCCTCATGCTGCGTCATATACACCTCTTCGGAGAGCTTCCCATTAAGGAAGGTGGTTTTGACATCCATTTGCAATATTTCGTAATCATGAAATGCGGCGATTGCCAAAAGTATCCTAATAGATTTCAACATTGCCACTGGGAAAAAGTTTCATCATAATCGACACCATGTGTCTGGGTGAAACCTTTAGCCACCAGTCGGGCTTTGAAAGTGTTAACTTTTCCATCCACATCGGTCTTCTTCTTGAAGACCCATTTACACCCTATTGGTTTACAACCGGGTGTAGGATCACCCAGTTCCCAAACCTGGTTATCCTCCATGGATTGCATCTAGTTATCCATTGCCTCCTTCCACTTAGCAGACTTGTGGCCCGCTGCCGCTTCCCGATAGTTGGTGGGCTCATTAAGATCCACCAATAACTCATCGCCCTCAGATATGAGAAACCTATATCTCTTTGGCTCATGGCAAGCATTACCGGATCTACGGAGAGGTAATGGATGTATGTTAGTCTCCGCATTGCCATTCTCAGACTCAACCTCACTAGGTTGTTGGCTAGTGCCAACGTCAGGTGTTTCATCCGTTGACTCTTGAACTTCTTCAAGATCAATCTTAGTCCCGCCTTGTTGATTGGATATTAATTCTCTTTCCAAAAGACCGCCCTCCGAGCAACAAATACTTTGTTCTCGGAAGGTTTATAGAATATATATCCAATACCCGCAGTTGGATATCCGATGAAATAACACTTTTCGGATCGGGGCTCTAACTTGTCATCTACCTCATGTCGTACGTAGGCTTGACAACCCCAAACCTTTAGATAGGCAAGAACGGGAGGTTTCCCATGCCACATCTCGAAAGGTGTTTTCTCGATCTTCTTCGTTGGAACGAGATTAAGGATTCTTGTTGCCGTTTTAAGAGCATAACCCCAAAGGCTTATAGGCACTTGGGTGTGACTCATCATAGACCGAATCATATCTAACAATGTTTGGTTCTTCCTCTCGGCGATAGCATTTAATTGTGGCGTCCTATGAGGTGTACGTTGTGATAATTCCACAACCCTTAAGATGATCACGAAACTCTTGACTAAGATATTCACCACCCATATCGGATCTAAGTATCCTAATCTTTTTGCACAATTGATTCTCTACTTTGTTTTGGAAAGTCTTAAAGACCTCAAAGGTCTCGGACTTTTGTCTAACCATGTAGACATACCCGTACCTACTATAATCATCTATAAAGGTAACGAAGTATCTAGAATTGTCTCTTGTGATGTGCTTAAACAGACCACACACATCGGATTGTATGATGTCCAATAACTATTTTCCCCTCTCATTCACGCCGGAAAAGGGTGCTTTAGTCATCTTGCCTAATAAACAAGATTCGCATACCTCATTTGACTCATGGTTAAATGATTCCAAGATCCCATCCGCTTGGAGCTTGGCAATACGAGTCTTGTTTACATGGCCAAGTCGACCATGCCACAAAGACAATTTGTCAAAACCTTTTTTAGACGTCGAATCAATATTCATGATTGAACGATTATTACTAACGTATGCATCTAATTCATTAATACCACGACAAGGATAAGCTTTAAAATAACAAATATTATTTTTAAAACATACGATAATCCCATTGTCAAAAGTAAAACCAAAACCATCGTCGTGCAAAGCATGAAAAGAAATAATGTTTCGCGCCACAAGCAGCGAATAGCATAAGTTTAATAATAATATAGAAAAACCAGAATTAAAAGATAATTCGACTTCTCCTCGAGCCTTGAGCGGGACAATCTCCTTGTTTCCCATTATCAAGTCAAGCTCGCATTCTCCATCCTTCTACTTTTCTTTAGCACCTGCACAATATTACAAACGTGAGTGCCACAGCCAGTATCTAATACCCAACTACCAGATGTAGAAGTATGATGGAGTTCAATCATGTACGTACCTGAATCGGAAGTTCCTCCGATGCTCAACCCCTTGAGCTTCTTAAGACCTTCTAGGTAACCTGGGCAGTCACGGCGCCAATGGCCCTTCTTCCCGCAGAAGAAGCATTCCGCTTCATTCGGAGTTTTGGCTCCCCTCCGAAGCGGGGCTAGACTTGGCAGCGCCAATCTTCCCTTCCCTTTACCCTTTGAGGTATAAGCGGACTTCATCTTCTTCTGGATTAGCCCCTCCCTTATAGCAAGAACGGGATTTGGAACGGCGGGCTTGTTTTTGGTCATGCTAGACTCCGTTGTCTTAAGCATACCATGAAGCTCCATAATGGATTTATCCATACTATGCATATGATAACTCATAACAAATTGATCATACGCGGTGGGCAGGGACCATAGGATCAAATCCACGGCTATCTCCCTCCCTATGGTAAATCCGAGCCGTTCCATGGGCTCCACGTTTGCTTTCATGCGCAATACGTGATCACTCACATTCCCGCCATCGGCCATCTTGCTACCAAGTACCGTCTTAAGACACTCAAACCTCTCTTGTCTCGCTTGCTGCTAGAACATTTCCTTAAGCTGAGCGATTAAGTCAAAAGCACTCAAATGATCCATTTTCTTTTGAAGCTCGGGGATCATAGTACTTAGGATGAGGCAAGTAACGTCCTCGGTATCCTTGACACGCTTTTCATAAGCGTCTCGGATAGGCCGAGTGGCATTGGTAGCAGGAGCCTCGGGTAGGGCCTCCTCTATGGTAAACATCCTCTCTTCTTGGCCTAAGACAAGCTTAAGTTGCCTAAACCAATCCAAGAAGTTGTTACCATTGAGTTTCTCCTTTTCAAGGAAAACTCTAAGCGAAAAATGGTCGGTCGTATTGGTGTTGCTTGAAGACGCCATCTAAAATAGCAAAGTAGTTTTAGTTAGTTTGGAAATCCTTGTTAAAATAATTACCCATAGTTTTAAACAAATCAATTTATTTGTAACAAGGGCTAAGAACCTTATTTCACCTCGCACCGTGACGGGTTTACCGCGGATCACGTGGCGAAGCTATTTAGGCCCGCAACCATTTTACCAATTGTAATCTCTATTACAACTCTTAGACACTTGCGGGATCCGTTGACATCCATTATGTCGGTGGGCATGTTTGATCCCTTTCTTACACCGATCTTAATATATAATTTTTGTTTAGCTCGTGGTTAGCTTGACAACTAACAAAGAATTATATACTAAAATTGTAAATCGTCCGACAAGACACACGGGTGGTACTCTCGACCATTAATTGGCTCGTGCTTAGTTCGACAACTAATCATGCGAGTTACCACACTCACCTTCCACACAACTACACAAGGAATGACAAGTGCTTAGCTCGACAATCATCCTTGCTTCGTTAGATTCGGGTGGTGTCATCTTACAGATGGTGCGTGATTTACATTTTGAAAAACAGGATTTCGTTTCCGGATTATAAAAACCCTTTTGTGAATTCAATTCTTTGTCAATTCAATTCGCGCGCATTTGTTAACCATTTTAACAAACATTGTATTTTATTTAATTTTATAGAAAAATTGTCTAGCATGCTAATCCTAATCCATGCATAGAAAAATAAATTACAACCACGCACATATATAGATATATGATTCGGTAGCATGCCCAAAAAATCCTATGCGTTTTCCCCATGAGCCACAACGGGGAAAACGAGGCCAAGACCTAAGGACAAGGTATAGTCTCGCTGGGTGAGCTCCCACCAAATCCAACACCTCTTGTAGCGTGTTGATTCCTTCTCGCCAAGACGTCATCACCATGACTCCCGTTGACTTCTCCGGGTTCCAATTCTATACTATTTACAAATACATAGAATATATTTAAACGACACGCAAGTCGCATTCCTATACTATTTATACAAATACATGGAATGAAAGAAACGACGTGCAAGCAGCACCAACAAATGAATAAATAAATATTGTTACAACAATACAGCACGCAGGCCGCCAAAAACCCAAATCAATCAACCACCACAACACATAGGTCTAAGGGCATATCAAGTTACCGAATCTAACCAAACACATCAAATAGAAACATGGTGTGCCACACAAAACCACGATACAAATATATATATATATATATATATATTTTAGTTAAGATTGTCAAAACATCAAAGGCACTAAACACAATCCTTGTACATATGCATTAGTGTACCAAACCATTTTTGACACACATATTCATATATACATTTATAATTATATATTTGTGTACACTTCATGCCAAGTTACAAGAAATATATAAATATAAATACTAAAATATTAACAAGACTACGAATAAATCTATTCTAGGAAAACAAGAGTGTCAATGAAAAACCAATTTTAAGTAAACAATTTTCTTATCAAAAAAACTTTTATGGTTTTTCTAGACTCAATTGTGCAAAGCCATGTTAGATATGGCTCTGATACCACTCAAGGTATTCATTTGGCATAATCAAGTAGCAACTGAAGCAATATGTATAACAAAAATTAACAAAGCCAAACCAACGAATGCTTCCAAGGACCAAAATCTAACCATGAACTTGCAACTATAAAGATAAACAAGATAGGAAGAAAAGATTATACCTCAATGCAAATCACAATGATCTTTTCTTGTCAAGAAACTCAGAGTCCAACAAAGAACTCCTCCAAAGAAGTCCACCCCAAGCTTGCTTGATTCCCAAGTGCTAGCAAGTTGATGATAACCACCAAGACAACAACCAAGTGTATGCGTTCTTCACTCTAGTACACCAAACTTAGTCACCAAAGAAGAAGAACAATCAAGAGAGAATATTTGCTAGGAGAAACTCATGAACACTTCAAAAGTCTCATTTAGAGCAGAGAAAAACGTAGGCCTTTTGTCTACCAATAATAATTAGCATAACCACCATTAAACATAGTGTTTAAGGCTGTTAATTCTGCTGTTATAGCGAACGTAGACAGCCCGTGTTGATCAATACGGCCGTGTAGGTCAAAAGTCCACAACCCCAATTGGGCTAAGACAGCCCGTGTCTAATAGGCACAACACGGCCCGTGTCGGCCCAAACTACACGACTTTGAACTGGAATCAATACGCCTCATGTATGTTGGACTGGACACGACCCATGTTCAAGAACACGCCCCGTGTATCATCCTGCCAAAACCCATTTTGGCCTTTTCCTCTCCTTTGCTTGATCGTGTTGCCGGAATCAATTCTTGGTGTGTGACCCAATAGGCCTATACCTCATCGGTAGTGCCATCAACTCGTTCGTGTCAGCGGGCATATTCCACCAGTAACATCAAAGTGTGAGAAAAAAAACACCAGAAGCATTCTGGTCTTGTTCGTAAAAACCCATACGAGTCAAAACCCATTTTTCTCAAATATTCTTGTTTTTCAAATTCTTTTTGGTTATTTAGAAGCATTTTGGTAGGACAAAACATCTGGTAGTGTTTTGTTAAACAAACAACATTTGAGTCCATATTTTAAATTTTTCTTGATCTTCAAGTTCTTGGTGTTCGTCACAGTTTCATCAAAAATTTGAAGAATTTTTCGTTATTTGGAGCCTAATTTTGTTCGGAAAGTGTTTTTATAGCAATGGAAGGTCAAAGAAAAAGTTAGTTGAAATTGTAGTGTGTTTTAGGCAAATTCAGAAGTCTGTTCAATAAGCAGAGGCCAGACCTATATGTTTTGGATTATTAGCATCATCCGACTTTCAGACCATCCGACCTATACCTCGTCCGACTTTTGTGGTGCATGCGACTTCAAGTTCATCCGACTTTTAAAGTTCATGCGACTTCTGAGTCATTCAACCTTTGAGTCATCTGACTTTTAAAGTTCATGCGACTTCTGAGTCATTCGACCTTTGAGTCATCTGCCTTTTAAAGTTCATACCACTTTTAAAGTCATACGGCCTTCAAGTTCATCCAACTTTCAAGTCATCCGACATTTGCACCTCTCATCCGACTTTCACCTAAAACCATTCGACCTTCACTTAGTCACTTAGATCTGAAAGCCACCTTAAAACTCTACCATCCAACTTTTATTACCCATCCAACTTACAAGTTCATATGACCTTTGAAGTTCATATGACCTTTGAAGTTCATCCGACTCGTGAATTTCATCCTACTTACAACTTTGAAAGTCTAAAGTCAAAGTTTCTCACAAGAATCAAACTTCCATTAAACTGACTCATCTATTTTAGGGAAAAGATTCACAAGTGATAAGATGAGTTCCAGTAATGAAATCCTTGCAATTGGGACAGACACAAAACCCCTAGGCCTATTCAGAAATGAATATACAGTGTGGAAAGGACATTTCATGGATTTCATTGAAAATAATGGAAAATACAGGGAAATGATGAAAGACAATATTCTCAGCGGGGATGCGGTTTTTGAAAAGATCATCGAAGCTGTTCCCGACAACAACCCACCAATAGCTGCTGAACAAAGACGAAAGTGTTGGTCCCAAAGAGGGTGAACAAGCAACCGATACAGTGTAGAAGGGGGGGTTGAATACACTTTAAACAATCAAACAAACTAAGCAAAAGTATATTCAATTATCAACCAGTACAATAAGTATTATCACTCTCTAATCAAATCAACAGGATGATTTGATATTACAATGATTATAACCTCAACTCTCTCTAAACACTCTTGAATAACAAACTAATTGATGATCGAATTTCTTGTTAAAACTGATTAACAAGAACTCTTGAAAACTCTCTCGAACTTTGAATTTACAAAGTTATCGCAACATACGCGTATCAAGTATCACGAACACACGTACGTTTTGCAACTTATGCAGTCTTGCAACTTACGCAGTCGTGTTTTCGCGTATCTGTTCACGTACAGACGTTAGAACATATATGCGTATTCGTTCGTATCTATAAACCCAGAAGCAGGTTTATACTTATACTTAATATATCTACGAATAAATCGCAGTTTAAAGATAGAACTTATCTTCTCTTTAAAACCGTAACAACCTCCTTAATTAGAACATATCTAATTAATTCCGTTTGAGATTTCTATCCAACTAATAGATAGTTTAAATTAGGTTTAGATATCCTAATCTAAATGTCGTAGATATAGAGAGTTTATAATAGAATTTAGAACTTACTTAGATTCTGAAATGACTTCTGATGCTGAGCTGACATACTCAGTCTTGACCTTGTCAAGCTGACTTCTTGAATCTTGGATTCTTGAATCTTCAAGTCTTCAAGTCTTTACTCTTAAGACCTATCTCAGATTAGAAGTCACTAAGTTATCCAGTACTTACATAGAAAAATCTATACCTGTTTATACACTGACTACTCAGCTGAAGCTGACTAGTCAGTCTATAACAGACTTACATAATTCCTAACTCTTAACCTATTATCTATACATATCGATAGTTTGTCTCATCAAATCTAAATATTCTAAACATGGGACTAACAATCTCCCCTTATTTGATGATTACAAAACATTGAATCAAGTTAGTTATAGGTTAACAGAATTATGCTGAACAACTCTGGAACTGACCAAAGTTAGTTCTTGAAATAAGTATTGAACTGATCCATACTTATTCACCTATCTTGAACTTACAAGATGTTTATGTTACAAATTTATTATAAGACTTGTATTATAAGTATTTGAATATACAACTACTTAGATTATGAACTTATCAGAGTTAATTTAAGTTCTGAACTTACAAACTTATATTACTGAACTTATCAGTTTACAATTGAACATATCAATCATCAGCTTAAACTTACAAAGTTGTCTGTTTGAACATATCAAACATAATTGTAAACATATCAAATAATAAAACAGTTGAACATATCAAACTTGAGTTTGTATTATTGAACATATCATTTACAATTTAGCTTAACCATTTTGATTAGCTTCTGCACACTTAGTGAAAAAAATTATAGAACTAATCTATTTACTCAACAGAATCTCCAACTTCTAACCACATATCAGAACATTTAAGTTCCCAAATTGCAGCTTTCTTGATAGCATCAACCACAATTTCTTCACCTTCTGGCATCTCTTTCATCTCAGCTTTTCTTGATCTGATTTCTTTATTGAGATGATATCTGAATACTGAGTTCAGAATTGAGTCATCACATAGAATTCTCAAGTACAGAATTAATTCCAGATTTGCCAAATGAAGATCTGTTACTTTCAAGAAACATTGATTACCTTCCACATCAAGATACAAGAATCCCTCCAAAGGTTGAGTGATATAAGTATTCTCTCTGAATTCAACTCCCTCTGGAACTTGTAAAATGATTTCTCTTTTAGCTCGCTGGCTTGCTGCTCTAACTCTTGCAGCTTTGCCTTGATTAAGAAAGGTATCAATTTCATCAGCAAGGATCTCACCTAGCTGATCGATTCTTATGAAGATTGTCTTAAGCACATCAACTATCTCTTGTCGGATTTGACTCTTTTTCATCTGCTTGATAGTTGTGGCTACGGTCTTCAACTCTGAGAATCCCAACTTGTATAGACATCTCATATCTAAACCAATTTCTTGTTTGTTGTCTAGTACAAAGTTGATGATTACCAATTCTCCTTTTCTACTCAGTGTAATTGATTCAATCTTGTTATTAAAATGTGTTCGTTTATAACAATGCCTTAGATCCACATCTGAGTAGGGAATTGGGGCAGCTCTTGGACCAGAATAATCAGGTTCAGCTTCAGCTCTGACAACCTCAGCTTTAGCCTTTTCTCGTTGAACTTCAGCTTGTCGTTGCTGCTCTTTTATTTCCTCCACTGTTACGCCTAGTTCTTTAACCATCTCTTGTAACATTTGCTCAGCAAGTATGTCACTGGCTTCCTGTACTGCATCAGCTTCATCACTTGAGTCAGATTCATGTGCAACTAATTGAGACTTACCCTGTTGCTCTAGCTCAGGCTCAACAATGATGACCTTTCTTTTCTTTGCTAAAGGCATAACACTTCTTTTTCTTTCTTTTTACCATCTCAAACACCTTACTCTTTCCCTTTATCTATTTTTGAAGTTGGAACGGACTCAGCTTCAACAAATTTTGGCAAATTAGCTTGAGGAAGGTTGGTGTGAACAGCTTGAGATGTTTCTTCAAGTGGTGTTTCTGGTTGAGCTTGTGAAGTTGTGGTTATTTGGACTGTTGGAGTCTGTTGTTGTTGAGAAGGCTGATCTACAGTACTCATGAACTGATCAAGAGCTTGTTCAAATTGTACTTCCTCTATATGCTCCCCCTCAACCTTATCATCATACTTCTTTGATTCTTCCTCCCCCTTTTTGTCATAATCAATAGGGGAGGGTATGAGTTTGAACATGAAGCTCTCCAAGTTGGCAACTGAAGTTGACAAATCATTAAGTTTGCGCAACAACTTGGCTTTTTCATCTTTCCTCTTCCAATGTAGAAGCTCAAACTGAGTTTGTAAATAGTCCATAATGACTTGAGCATCGTTTTTCATCAGCTTGAACTCCTCAGGTCTTCGTCTCACTTCAACGTCCTCCTGTCCAGTGGAAGAGTGTATTTCCACCGTAGGAGTAGCTGTTGAGTGTTCCTCAATAGGTAAGGATGTGGGTCCCATATCCAAAGGTTGGTGATGACCTATGGAATCAAGGGGGCCAGAATGGAGACCCTGTAAACCTTCCTGGTGTATGAAAGGTTCATTGACAGGTCGTGCGAGAGTGTGTGAGAATAGAAGAGAAGAATGACCAAGTTCGTGAGGTATGATAGTGGGGTGAGCTAGGCTTATCGGTGAGGAGGGGGTAAGTAACCCTAGGGATTGGTCAGTATTTCAATGTTACCTTCATGGGGCTGTGAAGGCACAGAAGTAGGCTCTCCCATGGCACTAGTAAATATGGGCTGAGCCTAGAGGTTGGCACCTAGTAGTGGGCTTGACGCGGTCCTATCTCCTAAGTTTGGAGATGGAGAAGTAAAAGAGAGAGAAGGAGATAAGTGTTGCGAAATCATACCTGCTGCACCTAGTAGTGGAGACTCAGAGCTAGGAAACAAACTCCTTTGCTCAAAACTCGAAGTGGTGGATGAAATTATTTGAGTACGGGGTCCGAACTAAGTCCTAGGTTCATCAGCTTAAGGGGACTCAGCCTCAGAACCTACAACGTCACCCATTTCTTCCGCAGCTTCCTCCTCTGTCCCAGCTTCACTTGACTCAGGAGTCGGAAGCTGTACATACCCCCTCATCTGCGCACTCATTGTAGGGTGCCCAGGGAAGAAATCATGGGCGAACATTCTGTAGCTGAGAACAGGAGTAAGAATTGACTCATATTGAGCAGTATATCTTCTACTCAACCTGTCCTCGATGACCATGGATATGAATCTTGCGAAGGGTACAATGGTGTCCCTTACGTTCTTGGTCACCAATGACTTGAATGCCTCAAAGATCAACTCAGCGTAATCCACTCGTCGATCATAAAATAAGTTGTATAATAATTGAATTTCAAAGTCATTTACATTATCCAGGCCTCCCACCTTGTATTCAAGGGAACGAACCACAGTGGATACCATAAATCCCCATGCCATCTGGAAAACAGTTTTCCGTATGACGCTAATAACTTGAGGATGACCCATTAAGGGTAAAACTCTTCTTGATGTTTCCCTAGAAACCGTCGCTTCAAACTGATTATGAATCGGGAGATGAAGAATTCGGCGCAGACAGTTTGCATCGACTTCGATCGCCACTTGTCCACTTAGGATGGTACCCCGTATAACCGGTTGAGTTGCATCCAGTTTACACGTATACTAGAATTCTGTGAGAAGTTGAGGGATAAGCACAGCAGGTCTACGAAGAAATGAATGTGCCAGGGGACCCTTGTGAATGTAGGAGACCCACTCCTCATATCCCCTGCCAATTTTGGACTTTGGAATGTCGGTACAGGCGATGACATTGTTTTGTTTGTAGGTGGGGAGTGCGTTGTTCTTGAAATTTTCACCACGAATCATTTGTTTAGTTAGATTCAGAGTATAACCCTCCATTGAAATCGAACGTATCAAATTGAATTGCTTAGCAGTAATAAGCACTTAGCAATGAACTATGCACACAGCAACGTTAGGGTTTAAGAGAGAAGAATATTTTGGAAGTTTAAACAAAATATGATGAAAATTCTCTCTTATTTATACCTTTTCAATGTGAGAGAAAAAAAACTTGACCGTTATCTGAGGGTAATAAATATGACCGTTACCGTAAAAAACTTCGACGCAATTTGTTACAACGGCTAACTTTATTGTTAGTTACCCAACCTCACACTGTTATATTGAAAAGATATTATTATTAAAATATATCATAAAAATTTCTAAACGACTGACGTTTATTTACCGGACACACCGTAAATATTTTGGACTTACCATATTGTTGGACATACCATTTGTTAGCACAAACCTAGACTTGTGGAACTGACCACACTTTGGAACTAATTACTCAGCTGATCCTGAACGGTCAGCTTAGATGGGGTATTCAGCTGATCCTGAATGTTCAGCTTATATAAAGTACTCAGCTGATTCTGAATGTTCAGCCTATATAGAGTACTCAGTTGATTCTGAATGTTCAGCCTATATAGAGTACTCAGCTGATTCTGAATGTTCTGCTTATATAGAGTACTTAGCTGATTCTGAATGTTCAGCTTAAATGGAGCACTTAGCTTCAGATAGCAATCAGCTCAGTTTGAGCACTCAGCTCAGATTGACCACTCAGCTCAGATTGACCACTCAGCTCAGATTTTGACACTTAGTCAAATGTAGCGCATAGCTAAAATTTAACAGAGATAAAGAATGGAACATACCAATTAAGGGTTGAGCATTCCAAGCTTATTGAGTAGAGTTGTTAATCTTGTGCCTTCAATTGGTTTTGTGAAGATATCTGCAAACTGATCTTCAGTCTCAATGAAGACTAACTCTATCTTTCCCTTTTCTACAATATCTCTAATTAAGTGATGTCTTAACTCAATATGCTTGGTTCTTGAGTGAAACACTGGGTTGTGTGTAATGGCAATAGCACTTTGATTGTCACAAAATATAGGAGTCTTTGAATAATGCAAATCAAAGTCCTTCAGCTGATATTGCATCCATAGTATTTGAGCACAACAGCTCCCTGCAGCTACATATTTAGCTTCAGCTGTTGAGATTGCCACTGCGTTTTGTTTCTTGCTTGTCCAGCTAACTAATTTTCCACCCAAAAGTTGACATCCTCCAGTAGTACTCTTTCTATAAAGATCACATCCTGTGAAGTCTGAATCTGAGTACCCTATCAGCTCAAATCCTGATCCTTTGGGATACCACAAACCTAAGTTTGGTGTTCCCTTTAGATATTTGAGTATTCTTTTTACAACTAGTAAGTGTGATTCCTTTGGATCAGCCTGATATCGTGCACAAACACATGTAGCAAACATTATATCCGGTCTGCTTGCTATTAAATAGAGTAATGAACCTATCATTTCTCTATATGTAGTCTGACATACAGACTTTCCATCAATGTCCTTGTGTAGCTTGACATTGTGTAACATTGGAGACTTTGTGGGATGGCTTGAGTCTAATCCATATTTCTTAATCAGATCAAAGACATACTTGCTCTGATTAATGAATATGCCATCTTCTTTCTGATAGATTTGAAGTCCCAAAAAGTACGTCATCTCACCCATCATGCTCATTCTGTATTGATTAGACATTATCTTGGAGAACCAATCACACAGATCTTGGTTTGTTAATCCAAAGATAATGTCATCCACATAAATTTGAACGAGAATGACATGTCCTCTGCTCTTTCTTATGAAAAGTGTTTTGTCAATACTTCCTCTGACAAAATCATTTGAGAGCAAATAGGTGGATAGTGTATCATACCAGGCTCTTGGAGCTTGCTTGAGTCCATACAAAGTCTTGTCTAACTTATAGACATAATCTGGATGTTTAGCATCAATAAAACCAGGGGGTTGTTTCACATAGACCTCCTCCTGTAGTGCTCCATTTAGGAATGCACTTTTAACATCCATTTGATACACTTTAAAGTTTTTGAAGGCTGCATAGGCTAGAAACAACCTTATAGCTTTAATCCTTGCAATAGGGGCAAAGGTTTCTAATCAATACCTTCTTCTTGTCGATACCCCTGAGCTACTACCCTTGCCTTATTTCTGATCACTACTCCATCCTTGTTCATTTTATTTCTGTATACCCACTTAGTGCCTATAATTGTTTTTCCATTGGGAGCAGAGACAAGGGTCCAGACCTTATTTCTTTGAAATTCTGTCAGCTCCTCTTGCATAGCTTCAATCCAATCTTCATCTTTTAGAGCCTCTTAGTCTTCTTTGGTTCCATTTGAGATAGAAAACTAGAGTAGGCAACATAGTTTGCATTTGCCTTAGATCTAGTTAACACACCATCTTCAACGTTCCCAATGACATCATCAAGAGAATGATCTTTTAATACTCTGAAGGTTGTAGTAGGAGACTGAGGTTCTGGGTCTAAGTCAGAGCAGTGTCTCTCAGGCTGAATAAGACTTACTTCTTCAGTCTGAGTAGGAATTGGAAGATCACTTAGATCTTCAATCTGACATGTACCTAATGATTCACCGAGACTGTCAGGCTGATTATCTTCAATATTGATAATTTCTTTCAATGATGCACATTTTTCAGATTTACTATCATCATCATCAGAATCATCCATAACATACATGGGATTTGATGTGAGATCTTCTTTGCTTCTCTTAAGCTCACTCAGACTAACCGAGTCAGCTTGAGCTCTGTTGGATTCATCAATACTTGTCTCATCAAACGTAACATGTACTAACTCTTCAATTAACTTTCTTTTAATATTAAAGAGTCTGTAAGCTTTGGAGATTGAAGAATATCCAACAAATATCCCTTGATCAGCTTTGGGTTCCAACTTATGGAGCTGATCTCTTGGGTAACATGTTGAACCAAAAATATGGAAATATCCAATGTTGGGTTTTCTACCATGATACATCTCGTAAGATGTTTTACCATGTCTTTTCACTATAATTGATCTATTCTGAGTATAGCAGGCTGTACTTACAACTTCTGCCCAGCAGCTTAGCTTGAGCTTTGCCTCACATAGCATGGTTCTTGCAGCTTCAATTAAGGTTCTGTTTCTCCTTTCAGCAACTCCATTTTGTTGTGGATTTCTTACAGATGAGAAATTCTAGATAATTCCTTTCTCTTCACAAAAACCTTCAAGGGTTGAGTTTCTGAACTCAGTCCCATGATCACTTCTGAGTTGTTTAAGAGACTTACCCTTTTGCAACTCTTCTTGTCTTATGAAGCTGATTAACTCATATGCAGCTTCACTTTTGGCTTTTAAGAAGATTACCCAAGTGAATCTTGTGAACTCATCAACAATCACTAGAGTATACTTTTTGCCACTTAGGCTTGGGGTGCTAATAGGTCCAAATAGGTCCAAATGCAACATATGCAATGGGTCTGTAATTGAGAAATTCTGCTTGGACTCGAAGGATCCCTTATGATGTTTTCCCATTTCACAAGCTGAGCAGAGTTTGTCTTTAGCAAATGTGATCTTAGGTAGACCAGAGACTAACTCTTTGCTAGACAACTTGTTAATATATTTGACCTTTGGGCCTACACGGTCGTGTAGGTGAACATGGGCCTTGTTGGGCCTGTTAGACACGGGCTATCTTGGCCCAATTGAGGCCATGGACCTTGGGCCTACACGGCCGTGTTGAGCAACACGGGCCGTGTACAATCCCTGTAACAGCAGAATAAACAGCTTTAAACACTCTTTTTAATGGGATTAATGTGAGTGAATGCTAAGCCACGATTGATATGTCTCTAGAGATGCAGAATATATTTACAACGAAAAAGGAGAACTCTATTCAAAAATCAAAGAATTAGAAGATTCACTGATAAAAAGAAGTCAAGCAGATCAAACAATTTTTCTAAACAAATCCAAAGAAAGAAAATTTTCCAAATGGACCTACAATGGTCTAGGGTTTGAAAGTCCAAGAATAAGTGAAAAAGTGACTGCCAAGCAGTTATATGACTTTAATCTAATGAACGATGACATCACTAAAAATATGATGTTTGTTGGACAGGAGGAAGAAGTTGTTGAAGAAGGCTTTAATAGAAACTCTAAATTAAAAGTAGAAATATCTTTTGATTATCAAGAAATGAATGAATCCATCTCAGCTGGATCTCAAAGCATAGTGAGACAGATGATTCTGTGCGTACATATCCAGATGACCTGAAAATGCCCGAAGTAGTTCGAGAAGCCAGAGTATATATCCCTCATATGGTATTACAAAGCCGACTTGAAGCACTTGAGGCATTTTATTTTCAAGCGATCATAATGAGTCATCTAGAAAACAAAATTAATGAATCAGAAAAGGTCTGTTCATGTTAATGTCAAAAGGAAACATTGAAACAAACTTCAACAATGGCTTCTACTCCCTAACTCACTGTGAAGGATACAAAAGGAGAAAAAGGAAATATGAAAGTGGAACAAGTTACTTCACAAAAGTGTACTTCAAAATCAAATAGTCAAAACCAAGAATCCACAAGTAGGCAACCGAGGGCAATTGCAAAAGCGAATCTCAAAACGTCTCACACAAACAAACATCTCATACCAAGCATGTCACCAAACGTTCACATCAAATCACAACGAATCATTTTGCTAATGCTTCAGATGTGAGGAAAGCTGACAAATCCATGAGAGGAATTAACAAGAAAGAAACTAGATGTAATGACACACCTAGAGCTGCTAGGTTTTGTTTTGATTTTTCCAAAAAGTGTCATCACATTTCTGATTTTGCAAAAATATGTAATTCTTTCAATGAACAAGAAATGAAAGCGTCCACTTATTTCTGTGTGTGTATTGGGTGTCTACATGGTCACTGTGAATTCAAGTGTGAATATGATAAGCTTAGAAAATCATTTGGAATTCGCTCATGTGAAAGTTGGAAACCACAAGATTCATATCAATGAAATGCACCATTCATTACCTCCAAAGGGGTAGTCATTCATCAAAATAGAATTTCACTGAATCATGGAATTCCTCAAAGCATACAGAAGAGGAGGTTACAAAGAATTCATCAATGACTTTTGAGTGCGGTGCCATTAATTACAATTCAAGGATTGGAGGCATACAGAAGAGGAGGTTACAAAGAATTCCTCAAAGCATGGAATTTCACTAAACCACGTTCATGGAAACATAATTCATCACATTCACAAAGAACCAGCTCATCAGTCCCTAAGACAAAATCAATGCCACCGCACTCAAAAGTCAACACATGAGAAAACCAATCAATACCAAACGACCGTCAAGGTTGACATTCAAAATAAACTCTCAACCAAAAATGGTTCAGGTATGGAAACCTAAACTCACACCACAATCCCCAGTGCTGAAAAAGGGACAAATTCCACTTCAGATTGAATCTCAAATTGTTCTTGATCCATTTTGGATTAATACTTCAAAGTTCAATCCGGTAGAAGAAAAGAATCAATGCAAAACACAGAAAACCATACATTGTATCTTTAAAGAGGTCACTAATTCAAGTCAAACTAGCACTCAATTACTACATGGGGACCTAAACCTTCTTTATTTTCTATGTGCAGGAACCTAATCTCTTGTACATGGATTCCGGGTGTACAAAGCATATGACGGGTAAGAAGAGTCTTCTTCAAAACTCCATTCCCAAGTACTCCGGGAACGTTCGTTTTGGGATTGACAATGTAGCAGAATTTCTGGGGTACGGAGATATAATAAGAAAAAGTATAAAAATTAAAAAGGTTTCGTTTGTGGAAGGACTGGGCCACAATTTATTCAACATTTTGGTGCCATTCGGATGAAGCTCCTTAAGTTATCATTAGCTTCATCAAACAACAACATAACAAGTTTGAACATAATGTTGGTGCCATTCGGACTGACAATCTGAGTTCAAGAACAAGACCTTGTCTGCTTACCTTGATCTGGTGGGGATCACACATCAATTTTCTGCAGCATACACTCCACAACAAAACGAGGTAGTAGAACGACGCAACCGAACTCTGGTTGAGGTTACTCGTGCTATGTTGTCCTATTCTGGTCTCCCGCCCTCCTCCAGGGCTAAAGCTGTGAGCATGGTGTGTTATGCACAGAATCGTTCCTTTATACATAAACGCTTTAACAAAACTCCATATGAATTGGCAAATGGCATTGTGCCTATTATCAAATATCTCCACATATTTGGTAATAGGTGCTTTGTGACCAATGAAAAGGACAACTTGGGAAAATTTGAGACCAAGGCAGATGAAGCAATTTTCCTTGGTTATTCACAAGAGTCCAAAGCCTATAGAGTTTTAAACAAAAGGAAAAACTGTTTTGTTGAAAGCATAAATGTAACATTCGACGATATGTTGGATGTTAAATATTTTCAAAAACAAATGAAGTTGCTTCTTGATATGATTTTGATTTCCTATTTGAGAATACCATTTAGGAAGGCTGTATTTATGTCCAATTCTACTGAATATGATTTTGATTTCCTATTTGATTTCTTTCAATCTGAATCTAATGTTCCGAATGCGGGTTACAGGAATGATGCAGTTTCTCCAACCACAACTGCAACGGAGGTTGACAATTCGTCGTCATATCCAACCGTGGATTCTCTGTCTACATCAGCTGTCAGTCAAGCAGTAGTACCTCATGAACCGGTTTATGAGAGTACTCCAGTCTATGATTCAGAACCAATAGTCAATGAGGAAGATACCGAACGTGAAGGAAGATTAGATAAATTCTTTCCTCAGATCAACAACCACCGCGGAATAAGATGGACACAATCCCATCTAGAATCTTAGGTAATAGGAAACGTTCAAGATGGTGTAAGGACTTGTTCTGCAACGGCAAATGAGTGCCTTCACTTTAGTTTCCTAAGCATGATTGAACCCTCTAAAGTCTCCGATGCGTTACAAGATGTTGATTGGGTCATTGCTATGCAAGAAGAAGTCAATCAATTTGAACGGCTTAAGATGTGGAGACTGGTACCCCTTCCAGAAGATAAATCAGTCATGGGTACCAAATGGATCTTTAAGAACAAATAGGACTCCGATGGAAGAGTGGTGAGAAATAAAGCTAGGCTGGTTGCAAAAGGATACAACCAACGGGAGGGGATAGAGTATGATGAACCATTTCTAGATGGACGTAAATACAGCCTTCCTAAATGGTATTCTCGAAGAAGAAGTGTATGTATCTCAACCTGAAGGATTTGTCAATCCCAAACTCCCACATCATGTGTATATTCTAGAAAAAGCTTTATATGGACTAAAACAAGCCCTGTTCATAAAACCAAAGGAAAAGATCAAATAGTAGTACAGATTTATGTGGATGACATCATTTTTAGCTTTACAAACCCTAAGTACAGTGATGAGTTTGCACTTACAATGCAAAATCGTTTTCAAATGAGTATGATGGGAGAGATGAACTTCTATCTCGGAATACAAGTGCAACAGCTGAGTCATGGCATTTTTATAAATCAATCTAAGTATATAAAAGACTTGTTGAAAAAGTATGACATGCTCAGTTATTCATCACTGTCAACTCCTATGTCTTCAAAAACTGAACTGTCTGTTGATCTCGATGGAAAAGCAGCTAATTTAAAAACATATAGGGGTATGATAGGCTCATTACTAAATCTGATGGCTAGTAGAACAGATATCATGTTTTCTACATGTCTATGTGCTAGATTTCAGGCAAATACAAAGGAATCAGATTTGTTGGCAGTGAAAAGAATCTTCAAATATCTCAAGGTTACTCCTGATTTAGGTCTATGGTATCTACGAGATTCAAGTTTACAGTTATATGCCTACTCAGATGCAGACTATGCTGGATGCATGCTAGATAGAAAGAGCACTTCTTGTATTGCACACTTTTTTGGAGATAGGTTAGTATACCGGGCTTCCAAGAAACAAAACTGTGTATCCACTACAACTGTTGAGGCTGAATATGTTGCTGCTGCAATGTGCTGTTCTCAAAGTTTGTAGGCCCGGACTCAGCTATCTGATTTTGGCTTACAATATGAGAAGATCCCATTATTGTTTGATTCACAATCTGCCGTTGCCATCTCATGCAATCCAGTTCACCACTCAAAGACCAAGCACATTGACACACGGTATCATTTTATCAAAGACAATGTGGAAAAAAGTCTTGTTTGATTACAGTATGTTAACACTGAAGATCAACTGGCTGACTGTTCACTAAACCATTAGACGATACTCGTTTTAATGAGTTAGTGTCCAAGTTAGGCATGTTGAATTTTAAGGTCTGACATTCTGTAGTTCACTTTCTCTTCTATAATGATCATTTATTTTTTAGTTTTGAGTTGATATTTCACAATTTTTGTTCATCTTGCAGAAATTGAAAGTATAATTTGAGGGGGAGTGTCAATCATATGTACAAGTTACGCATGCTTGTAGGGGGAGATGTTCTACAAAAAGTGAAAAATCACAAAAACGTTCACAAAATTGAAAAATCACAAAAACATTTACAAAATGATGAAAATTTCAAAAATATTTGTGTTTAAGTTGATAAAAAACCAAAAATATTAACTTAAATGTTTTTTTGAATACCCTTCGAATTCGAAACATACAATTCGAATTTGAAATAAACAGAAATCTTCGAATTCATAAGCTGGGCTTCGAATTCAAAATTTTAATTTGAAGTTGTATACAAGCTTTGACTTCGCATTTGAAGTCTTACTGATAATGAAGACTTCGAGCACAATTTTGATTTCCATTTGGAATTCGAATTCGAAATCCACAAATCCAAGAAGGCTTCGAGCGCCTTTCTTGTAACACCGTATTTTCGACCTAGATTTTCATTTTCAAAGTATTGTGGAAGCGGTAAAATATATACAATATACATATAACTAAATATAAGAAAATAGTTTTCCAAGTCATCAGTATCTCAAAACACTAGTGTTACAAAAACAACGGCTCTTCACAAATAATATCAGAGTGTCCGCCAATTATTCCCCAAGCTACACCCACTCACAACCGAACTGCAGAACTTACCAAAACCTGTAAAAAGGAGCGAGAGGTGGGGGATTAGTACAAAGCTAAGTGAATGACAGTAAAATCACAAAATAGCATCAATCACAACAGCAGGATTCCAAATAAACAAATAATCATGTCCCGGGAAGACCGACGGTTCTGCGAGAACCTACAACCAATGCCGGCCAAAGCAAAGGTTTACCATTAGTTCGTTTGCTATTCTCACACTATTAACCTTAAGTTGATAGCAAACTAACCCATCCCATGTGCCCAGCTGAAACTGACTTCCCAACAATCATGTATACATATCACTGACGCAACAATTAATTAACAACAACCACTTAATCAATCATCAGACATAAGCTCTGTCCATGCATCAATCCATAACCAGTTGCAACCAAAACCAGTTACAACTAATAGAATCTGTGAGTTAAATGTCCACTCACCTCTTGTTCTCAAACTCCACTCAGTGGTCTAGTGTTACTAAGTTTTGTCCGTTCGTGAGAACACAATAAAACCGTAATCATTATCTGATTCATAAATATATATCAACACATATATTTATATCCATTCTAACCATGCTCAACAAGTTAGAAACACCCAACATGTAAACACATGAAGCATCACAATTGATAATTGAATCAAAATGTAACATCTTGAGTTTGGGCCTAGTTGTTACATAGGTTCTGGTATGTTTATACTGTAGGAAATCCATGCACGCTAACACATGTATGCAGCGGAAGCAACGATAGCAAAACCGGGGTTTTCAGGTATCAAAACCGACATTCATGTATTCCCCACGTTGGGATAGTGACTACAAGACAAATATAGCAACTGAAACTAAAAGAGAAGGAGGAGAAATATACCATCACGGAGCTGGAGCTATCGACCGAGCTAGGAAGATCTTCGAGAACCCGAATCCGATCTCCTCTATAGATAGTCCACACAAAGTAAGTAAGATCCCGTCTTGCTAATGACCCTCAAACTCGATCCTCAACCTTGATCTCGATCCTTTGGAAAAACAACACTTGTCTTGCCTTCACTCATCACACACTAGCCTAACCCTCACAAAGAAAGGTTCAAGTATCTTGTATGTGTGTGTGTATATTCAAAGTGGCAAGAGTAGAAACGTGAGAGTTTGTGTGCCTTTAATAGAGGTTGGAAGCAGTCAAGGAGTCACTTGGGTCGGCTAACTAGCCACCCATTGATTGGACCAACAGAAAGGTCCAATGAAAACATAGTGACACTTTGAATTCTGTCTTCACGGGCTCTCACAGGCCGTGATGCCCTCGTGAATGCCTCGTAGGCTGGGTTCCACCGCATACTCTCATTGGGCCATCAAGTGGTCCAATAAAAGCATGGCGCCTGTCTTGACGGCCTCTCACGGGCCGTGAAGCCCTCGTGAAGGTCATGCCCTACGACTACCTGTCCGGGTGGTGAAGCCTCGTGGATTATTTCTCTTCCCGACCTCTTCACGGCCCGTGAAGGTCGCCAGAAACCCTAATTTCATATTCTCACGTGTTTGTGTTGTGCTGCCGGAATCAGCAGTGATGCTAGTGCATGTGTATCAGTGGGCATATTCCAACAAACTCTTACTTGCACATGATACAGCGTTACTAACACCACAGACAAGCAGCGGCTCTAGCAAAACATACTTGCCCCCAAGTCGGTACAAGTTACGTCATCCTCGACAAATCCTGGTAGCCTAGAAAGGCTAAAAGGTCCAATAGATAAGTGATCATAAACATCCCTTTGTTCGCGATATCCATGTGAAGAGAAGACATGGAAAAATGTTAATCTCCGGATCGTTCACAATTGTGTTTCTCGATTCTAGATTGGTGGTGACCAAAGTAACAAGTTGCAACTGATCTAAAATTATTGGAGCTTGAGCACGGCCATGCATATTTGGTGTCAGCGCCCAATCATCGAGGGGCCCAGGGATATCTATCTAACCAGAGGAACAAATCCTTTTGACTACACAGCCTTGCCACATGCTTCATACTTTATTTGAAAACTCCCTTTATAGTGGCCAGTTACAAACCACATTTGGAAGCAATCAAAATAAAGCAGACTCATGCTTTGGATACACATATATCTCCGGTCTAAGGATGAAATGATATTATCATCCCGAGTCACTTGTGACCATAATCCATGAAGTGAACTCAGGTGTGGGTCTTCCAATCACTTGAAACTCACTTCAAGAACGGGTTAGTTTTGTGTCACTTGCATTCAATCCTTGATTAATGCATGATCAAAACCTAACCTCAGTCTTAGCTCAAACTTCCTTCCCATGAAGAATGACTGACTGTGGAAATCTAGAATGCATAAGCACTCAGGGAAGTGGTTAAACATGCTAAGATGAAACACAGTAAAGGCTAATGAAAGTAACCGCATCTACGTATATATAGTCCCCACTATATATCGAAAGCAATCAAAAGTTACGATACTGCTTGCAGTTCCCAAAGCTAACACAAAACAATCAACTACTAAAACAATATTTCAAGCCAAATCATGTGCATAAGAAATGCTATATTACCTAGTATGTCAAACATCACCAGTCATTATGACAACAGCTTATTCAATGGATTTGCCATGCAACATCCGTTTGTATTCTTGTTATCCTCATAATTATCTTTTGACCAAACTACTATTTAAAGTATCTGTCAAAGAGATCATATAACGAAGTACTAAAGTATTCATATCCTCATTGTCATAAAAGTCCACAATAGGATTAGTGACACTTAAGAACTTTTAATAATCAATAATTAACACCACAAAGTAGGACCGTAGACATCGATCAAGATCGACAGTTATCCTATTAGAAATTAATATTAGAGTAAAAACTTACTCCAAGGCTTATTTCTTGTTGTCAAACATCAAGAACATATTCAAATATTTCTTGTGATTTAAAATTTCCAAATTTGTATGTCCTAAGTATTATCATGAAAAAATAATTCCCTATTTCAGGTTCATAGTGTTGGATTATGCCCACTGACACACACACGAGTTGGCATCATGGCTGACGAAGCAAGGGCCTATTGGGTCACACACCAAGTACCGATTCCGGTATCACGCATGGTCGAATGAGAGAGAAAACCAGAAACTGGTTCTGGTGGGCCAAAGCACGCCCGTGCCTCAATGAGGTATGGCCGTGCCCTACGGGTAGGCACGAGCCCAAGTCGAGCGTGACTTGGGCGTGTCCTGTGGCTAGGTACACCCGTGCCTCTTGGAGGCACGCCTGTGCCCTGTGCCCAGTGGACAGGCACGAGCCCAAGTCGGGTGTGACTTGGGCGTGGCCTTTTGGGCTGGCACGCCCGTGTCTTGTGAGGCACAGCCGTGCCCTGTGCAGTAACAACCTCTTAACTAGGCTTTCAAAGCTTGTTAAAAGAGGTGTTTATTGCCATTGATCTAGTAACTGGATTTGACATTAGTGTGCAAGAATTTGAACTCATTTTTGAGTTCTATATAAGTCACATGATGCTAATCTGGTCATGTTCCTTGAAGTTGTTTTACTAGAATACACAAGTTGTATATACACATCTCTCTCAAGCACTAGAAGTACTAAGGCTTTGGTATTCTTTTGTTGATCATCTTGGTGGTGTTTAGATTGGAGTATCTAACACTCTAGCAAGTGGGAGGCGATTACGACTTGGTGTGGACTTCACTAGAGATACACAAGTTAGTGTATACATCTTCCTAACTCCAACCGGATTTGCACAAAGAGCTTCAAGGGTATAACTCTTCTTCTTTGTTCTTTTCTTTTGTTTCTTAATCATGTTTAGAGTTTTGGTCCATGTAGTGCGCTTATTCGTGGTCAAATTTTGAAACATATTTTCTACTCGTTTTGCTTCCGTTGTGTTTTTGGACCACGAAAACCCAACGGTGGTATCAGAGCCATCTTTAACATGGCTTTGCACTTTTGGAGTTAAACCGGAATTTTTATGTTTTCTGTCAAAAATGGTTTTCCGGTGACCGGGCACAGTCGTACCTCTAGGGGTACGGGCCGTGCCGGTGGCCGGGGCACGGGCGTATCAGTGGGGGTACGGGTCGTGCTGGAAAAATTCGTAAAATGCTTAAAATTGTTTAAACTGTACACTTACAAAAGGGCAGACACGCCCGTGCCTTCTGGTTTTAGGGTCAGAATTTGGTTTTGAAACAATATGTTTAAATATATTAAAATCCGGATGTTGGATTAGTCTTGATTCTGTTGATCCCCACTATATTTTGATTTCTAATTCTATATGTTTTGTATGACTTGGAATGAAGTTCATTAAAACATATATTTTTAGGTGTATACATGAATATGCAATTTTAAAGGTGTATTAAAATTACTAATGCATATGTACAAGGATTGCTTGTTGTGCCTTAAATGTTGTTTTGCAATCTTGATCAAAATATATTTTATTTGACATGGTTTTGTGGCACACCATTGTTTTCGTTTGGTTGTGTTTGTTGTGGTTGTCCGGTAACTTGGTATGCCCATAGCCTTTGTGATGTTTGTGATTGGTTTTGGTTTTGGCATGCGTGCCGTATTGTTGTAATATATATATTTGGTGCGACGTGCATGTCGTTTACTTAAATCTTTGTACTTGTAATAGATTATTAGGGTCGCGACTTGCATGTCGTTTTCTTATTATTATGTACTCGTACTTAGATTATTTCAAATATGTAAATATTGTATCAAACCCATCGGGAGACACGGTGTTGGCGTCTTGACGAACCAAGTCCGGGAGATTCGCCGATGTGGAGATTGTGACGGAGCACTCTTTGTTGTTGTCCCTAGATTGACCGTGTTTTCCCCGTTTTGGCTCACGGGGAGAACACTTAGGATTTGGGCATGTTACCAGGTCTTTGATTATCTTTATGCGTGATTGTTTTATGTTTAAATTTTTAGGATTTGCATGCTAGAGAATTTTTGAAAATACATAAAACAAAGAGATTTATAAATTAGTTTATATTTCTACGTGCATTAAAATTTACAATATTAATATCAAAGTTGATTATATTAAATGGTGATTAAAAAGGAGTTTTTTTTGTCACTTAAATTGTTAATTCGAAAAATAGTTAAAATTTTATTTTAACCATGAATGATGTCGATCTCTAGCCAAGTCATTTAAGAATAATAAGATGATTGGTGTATGAAGGGATCAAACATGCCTTAGACATTTGATGTCAAAAGAATCCCGCAAGGATCTAAGAGTTGCAATGGTTGCAATCGGTAAAATGGTTACCGGCCTAAATAACTTATTTCGTGATCCGCGGTAAACGCGTCACGGGATAGAGTGAAATACGGTTCTTAGCCTTGTTCTAATTGAGTTTTTTATAACTAATGGGTAATTATTTCTACAAGGATTTGACAACTGAAATTTGTACTCTAATTTTGTAGATGGCATCCAACAATGCTTCTACATCATCATCGAAATCAATTTCCCTAAAATTGTTCCTCGAAAAGTCCAAACTCGATGGCGAAAACTTTATGGATTGGTTCATGCAACTAAGGAGTGTTGGTATATGCCCGCTGACACGCACGAGTTAATAACACTACTGATGAGGTATATGCCTATTGGGTCACACACCAAGTATTGATTCCGGCAACGCGATCAAGTAAAAGAGAGAAAAAGGCCAAAATGGGTTTTGGCAGGATTGTACATGGGCCGTGTGGTTGAAGACGGGCCGTGTCCAGTACAACTAGCACGGGGCGTTTTGGCCCAATTCAAGGTCGTGTAGATTGGGCCGACACGGGCAGTGTAGATGAACACGGGCCATGTCTAGCCTATTAGACACGGGCCGTCTTAGCCCATTTGGGGCCATGGACTTTGGGCCTACACGACCGTGTTGATGAACACGGGCCATGTACGTTCGCTGTAACAACATAATTAACAGCCTTAAACACTATGTTTAATGGTGTTTATGTCAATTAACTTTGGGAGACAAAGTGGCTACGTTTTCTCTGCTCAAGAATAGATTTTTGGGTTGTTCAAATTAGCTAGTTCATGCTAAGAGTTTTCTCTCAAAGTTATTCTTCTTCTTGGTGATCATTCTTGGTGCACAAGAGAGCAAGAAATACTATTGACTGTTGCTTTGGTGTTTAATATCAACTAACTAGCATTTGGGAATCAACACAACCTGGGGTAGACTTCATTGGAGGAATTCTTGGTTGGATTCTCACAACTTGACAAGAGTTTTGTGCTTTGCTTTGTGGTACAATTCTTCCTATCTTGTTTATTTGTTTAGTTGGAATTTCATGGTTAGATTTTGGTCCATGGGAAGTATTCGTTTGCTTGGATTTAAATTTTTGTTCTATATATTGCTTCTGTTGCTACTTGATTATGCGAAACGAATACCTTCAGTGGCATCAGAGTCATATCTAACATGGTTTTGCATTATTAACTCTAGAAAAACCGTAAAAGTATTTTATTTGATAGGGAAATTGTTTTCTTGGCATGAAGTGTACACAAATATATACTTATAAATTTTAGTTTATATATATATTTGTTGTAACTTGGCATGAAGTGTACACAAATATATACTTATATATGTATATATGACTATGTGTTTCAAAAATGGTTTGGGACACTAATGCATATGTACAAGGATTGTCATTTTGTGCCTTTGATGTTTTGACAATCTTAACTAAAATATAGATATATATTTGTATCATGGTTTTGTGTGGTACACCATGTTTCGGTAACACCATGCGTTTGGTTTGATTCGGTAACATGTTATACCCTTAGACCTATATGTTGTGCTGATTGATTAATTTGGTTTTTGACGGTCTGCGTGTTGTATTGATGTAATACTATTTATTTATTTATTTGTTGGTGCGGCTTGCACGCCATTTCTTTTATTTTGTGTATTTGTATAAATAGTGTAGTAAAGCAACCTGCGTGTCGTTTATATATATTCTATGTATTTGTAAATAGTATAGAATATGAACCGGAGATATCAACGGGAGTCATGATGATGACGTGTTGGCGAGAAGGAGTCAGCATGCTATTGGAGGTGTTGGATTCAGTGGGAGCTCACCCAATGACACAATACCTTGTCCTTAAGTTTTGGTCTTGTTTTCCTCGTTGTGGCTCATGGGGAAAATGCATAGGATTTTTTGGGCATGTTACCGAATTATATATATGTTTGCGTGGTTGCATTTTATTTTCTATGCATGGATTAGGATTCGCATGCTAGACAATTTTTCTTTAAAAATTAAATAAAATACAATGTTTGTTAAAATGGTAAACAATCTTGCGCGAATAGAATAGACAAAGAAAATATAAAGATGGTATTATATTTATAAGGGCTTAAAATCGTTTTGACAGTTACTTTGTTAATTCACAAAAGGTTTCTATAAACCGGAAACAAAATCCCGTTTTCCAAAACGTAAATCACGCACCATCCGTAGAATGACACCACCAACCATTTTTTGCTAAGAGTTTTCCTTGAAAAGGAGAAACTCAATGGTAACAACTTCTTGGATTGGTTTAGGCTACTCAAGCTTGTCTTACGCCAAGAAGGGAAGATGGTTACCATAAATTAGGCCCTACCCGAGGCTCCTGCTGCCAATGCCACTCGGCCTATCCGAGACGCTTATGAGAAGCGTGTCAAGGATACCGAGGACATTACTTGCCTCATCTTAAGTACTATGATCCCCGAGCTTCAAAAGCAAATGGATCATTTGAGTGCTTTTGACTTGATCACTCAGCTTAAGGAAATGTTCCATCAGCAAGCGAGACAAGAGAGGTTTGAGTGTCTTAAGACGGTTCTTGGTAGCAAGATGGCCGATGACGGGAATGTGAGTGCTCACGTGTTGCGCATGAAAGAAAATGTGGAACGCATGGAACGGCTTGGATTTACCATGGGAAGGGAGCTAGTCGTGGATTTGATCCTATAGTCCCTGCCCACCGCGTATGATCAATTCGTCATGAATTATCATATGTATAGTATGGATAAATCCATCATCGAGCTACATGGTATGCTCAAGACAACGGAGTCTAGCATGACCAAAAACAAGCCCACCATTCCAAATCCCGTTCTTGCTATAAGGGAAGGGCAAATCCAGAAGAAGAAGAAGTCCACTTATACCCCTAAGGGTAAGGGGAAGGGGAAGGTTGGCACTACCAAGCCTAGCCCCGCTCCGGAGGGTAGAGGCAAGGGGAAGATGGTTCCCCAAGCCAAAACTCCGGATGAAGCGGAATGCTTCTTCTACGGGAAGAAGGGCCATTGGCGCTGTAATTGCCCGGGGTACCTAGAGGGTCTTAAGAAGCTCAAGGGGTTGAGCATCGGAGGAACTTCCGATTCAGGTACATACATGATTGAACTCCATCGTACTTCTACATCTAGTAGTTGGGTATTAGATACCGGCCATGGTACTCACATTTGTTATATTGTGGAGGTGCTAAAGGCAAGTAGAAGGATGGAGAATGGAGAGCTTGACTTTTTAATGGGAAACAAGGAGATTGTCCCGGTCAAGGCTCGTGGAGAATTTGAATTATCGTTTAATTCTGGTTTTTCTATATTATTGTTGAACGTATATTATTCGCCGCTTGTGGTGAGAAACATTATTTCTTTTCATGCACTACACGACAATGGTTTTGGTTTTACATTTGTCAATGGCGTTATTGTTTGTTTCAAAAATAATATTTGTTATTTTAAAGCTTATCCTTGTCGTGGTATTTATTAAGTAGATGCATATGTTAGTAATAATCGTTCAATCATGAATATTGATTCAACGTCTAAAAATGGTTTAGACAAATTGTCTTTGTGGCATGATCGACTTGGCCATATAAACAAGACTCGTATTGCCAAGCTCCAAGCGGATGGGATCTTGGAATCATTTGATCATGAGTCAAGTGAAGTATGCGAATCTTGTTTATTAGGCAACATGACTAAACCACCCTTTTCCGGCGCGAATGAGAGGAGAAAAGACTTATTGGACATCATACATTCCGATGTGTGTTGTAACACCGGAAAATCCTAAGCCATTTTTTTATTTTTTTTAATACGCCGCGAAAGCTTTTAATCAAGATTAAACATAAAACACCGTATTTACAATCATCAACCAACACTTGTTCACAAAACAAATCATCAAACAACTTGGTGTTACAAAATACACATGGCTCGTTTCCTTTTTAAAATACATATCAGAGGAGGGTCAACTTTTCCTTCTACGAGCACCACCAAGACACAAACCTGCAAAAACCAACAACTGAGGGGAATTTGCCCAAAGCCAAGTGAGAGGATACTACGACACATCAACACAAAGCACGATCGGAGAACAAACACAAATACAAGCCAAACAATCCAGTGAACTTCCAGAGGACCGGCGGTTCTGCCGAACCTACAACAAAATGTTGGCCAAAGCAAAGGTTTACCGATAACCCATAGCCAATTAGCACAGTTAGATCCCCTCCAATACAATGCATGAATGAGAGGGTCTACAACTGCTTAACCAATAGCGATCAGGCCCAGTTGAACTACTCGCTTAGCTGACCTCTACCAGCCGTACTACTCGCTTAGCTAGTCTCAAATACAGTCTCTATCAGCTGAACTACTTGCTTAACTAATCTTAAAACACTACCGAAAGCTCAACAATCAAATAAACACGAATAATCTATCAATCATACAATACTTCAATAAATATCCATTTTCAGTCAAACAATCAATCAACGCAGTCACAAGCATCAAATCAATCACAATCATAACTTTTACCATCCGTGAGTTCACATCCACTCACCTCAGTCCTCGAATCACGCGTGCTCAGTTGTCTAATATCACTGAGTCTGTGGATTTCCTGAAAACACAGCAAACTGAAGTCAATCTCTGACTCATAAATATATATCCATAATATATATTTATATCTCTATATAACTTGTAAGCAACATAAATAATCATATAAATGATAATTCATCATATTCCCAATAAATGATAATTCGGGTAGCGGATTTTCCTTTTGTCGGATTCTCAAAAGACCCGGATTCTCGGGGTCGCGCCGCAACCCTTAAATGTCGCGCCGCGATGCGTGGCTTTCAGACCATCTTCCTCCTCTTTCTATCGGATTTCCAGCCAACCACACTTATATATCTCATACTTAACATCAATTTTCTCAATTCAAAACACCTTTAACATACATGAAACTTCATATAACATCTTTACACACATCATGAACATCTTAAACCTTTTTAAATCATCTAACACATAAAACCCATTTGTTCTTTTGAGCTTCAAGCTCCTACCATGGTGGTTCATCATTTAAAAATGTATTTCATAAACAAAACATATCCAAATGCATAATATTATGCTATAAACACATGCTAACCTTTAATTTGAATTATGAATCCCAAATCCTCTACTTTGAATCTTCAAGTTACTTGGTTTCTTAGTTTCTTCAACAAAAGGTTTAACACACAAACACACACTTCACTTTTAACTATGAGCTGGAGATTTGAAACCCACGTATATAACTTCATTTAATTCGAAGCAGGAGGTGGCACCATCCATTCTTTCACACAACATACATCCATGCATACATACTACATACATCACATGACTTTTCCTTCTTTTATTTTTTTATTCCAGTAACACAATCATATATATATTAATATACATATTCAATTCATGAATTAATTTAACTAACTCCAATAACCACTTAGCCAACAAAAATGCAAATAAACACGAAATCGATTAACAATTACCCGCTAGCCAACTAGCCCGGGTTTGCGGGTGTTACATGTGTGGTCCGTTTAAGCACATTACAAGAGACAATTCTAGATACTTCGTTACCTTTATAGATGATTATAGTAGGTATGGGTATGTCTACTTGGTTAGACAAAAGTCTGAGACCTTTGAGGTCTTTAAGACTTTCCAAAACGAAGTAGAGAATCAATTGGGCAAAAAGATTAAGATACTTAGATCCGATAGGAGTGGAGAGTATCTTAGTCAAGAGTTTCGTGATCATCTTAAGGGATGTGGAATTATCTCACAACTTACACCTCCTAGGACGCCACAATTAAATGGTGTCGCCGTGAGGAGGAACCGAACGTTGTTAGATATGATTCGGTCTATGATGAGTCACACCCAAGTATCTATAAGCCTTTGGGGTTATGATCTTGAAATGGAAACAAGAGTCCTTAATCTCGTACCAACAAACAAGGTCGAGAAAACACCTTTCGAGATGTGGCATGGGAAACCTCCCATTCTTGCCTATCTAAAGGTTTGGGGTTGTCAGGCCTATGAGAGACGTGAGGTTGATGACAAGTTAGAGCCCCAATCCGAAAAGTGTTATTTCATCGGATATCCAGCTGCGGGTATTGGATACATATTCTATAAACCTTCTGAGAACAAAGTATTTGTTGCTCGGAGGGCGGTCTTTTTAGAAAGAGAATTAATATCCAATCAGCAAGGCGGAAACAAGATTGACCTTGAAGAAGTTCAAGGGTCAACGGATGAAAGGCCTGACGTTGGCACTAGCCAACAACCTAGTGAGGTTGAATCTGAGCTTGACAATTCAGAGACTAACGTACATCCATTACCTCCCCGTAGATCCGGTAGAGTTCGCCATGAGCCAGAGAGATATGGGTTTCTCATATCTAAGGGTGACGAGCTATTGGTGGATCTTTATGAGCCCATTAACTATCGGGAAGTGGTAGCGGGCCACGAGTCTGCTAAATGGAAGGAGGAAATGGATAACGAGATGCAATCCATGGCGGATAACCAGGTTTGGGAACGGGTTGATCCTACACCCGGTTGTAAACCGATAGGGTGTAAATGGGTTTTCAAGAAAAAGACCGACATGGGTGGAAAAGTTAACACATTCAAAGCCCAACTGGTGGCTAATGGTTTCTCCCAGACACATGGTGTCGATTATGATGAAACTTTTTCCCTAGTGGCCATGTTGAAATCTATTAGGATACTTTTGGCAATCACCACATTTCATGATTATGAAATATGGCACATGGATGTCAAAATCGCCTTCCTTATTGGGAAGCTCTCCGAAGAGGTGTATATGAAGCAGCCTGAGGGTTGTGTACATCCAAAGAATCCTAATAGAGTGTGTAGACTAAAGAAGTCCATTTATGGATTTAGGCAAACATCTTGTAGTTGGAATCTATGCTTTGACGAGAAAATCAAAGAGTTTGGTTTTTCGAAAAGCGTAGATGAGCCATGCGTATACGTTAGGGCTAGTGGGAGCGCCGTTGTTTTCTTAGTCTTATATGTGGATGATATCATACTCATTGGAAAAGATATTCCAATCTTGCAAAGTGTTATAACTTGGCTTGGAAATGCTTTGCAATGAAATACTTAGGAGAAGCGGCAAATATTTTGGTTATCAAGATCTATAGAGATTGATCTAGAAAACTTCTTGGGTTGAGTCAAAGTACATATGACAAAGTTTGGAAATGGTTGAAGATGGAGGATTCGAAGAAAGGAAATCTTCCTATGTCACATGGAGTGATATTGAGTAAGACTCAATGTCCTAGTTCTCAAGAGGAACTAGAAGTAATGAAGCGAGTACCATATGCTTCGGCCGTGGGCTTGATCATGTACGCCACGTTATGTACTCGTCTTGTTGTGTCATGCGCTTTGAGCTTGAGTAGTAGATATTAGGGAAACCCGGGGCAAGCACATTGGGTTGCGGTAAAGAATATTCTTAAGTATCTTAGGAGGACTAAAGAAATGTTCTTGATCTTTGGTGGTGAGGAAGAGCTCAAAGTAAATAGTTACTCTAATGTTAGCTTCCAAACTGATAGGGATGACTAACGATCACAATCGGGGTTTGTGTTCCTATTGAATAGTAGAGCTATTACTTGGAGAAGTTCAAAGCAAGACAAAGTAGCTGATTCTACTACAGAGTCAGAATACATTGCGGCAAGTGAATCTACTAAAGAAGTTGTGGATAAGGAAGTTCATCCCAGACCTTGGAGTGGTTCCGAGCATATACGACCCTATTGAGTTCTTTTGTGACAATGAGGGTGCGGTAGCCTTAGTGAAGGAACCAAGAGCTCACGAGAGAACGAGGCAGATACCTCGAAAGTATCATTTGGTAAGAGAGATGATTGAAAGTGGTGAAGTTGCTATTAGTAGAGTAAACTCGGAAGGCAACATGGCCGATCCGTTTACTAAACCGTTGTCTCAAGCTTCTCATGATTCTCATACCATGGCAATAGGTGTTAGATTTGCTCATGACTTGGTTTAGGTTGAGTTTTAATTTATGTTTGGACCGTTTTGTATTTGGGAACGTAAAGCAGTAATGTTACTAGTGTATGTTTCGATTTATATAGTAGAGATCTATATATACGCATGTTGCGGTTACTTACATATAGTCTTTATTGTGTTCTATCTTTTCATGTTTAATGTCCTCCCAAGGCTGTTTTACAATCTTTAAATCTCCACAATCGGTCATACTTTGTGGGAAGAAAGTATGAATTAAGATTGAGGTAAAGAATTGGTTTTGATAAACGTGATTCTTGCCTATACTTGAAACAGGTTTCAAGTGATTGGAGGACCCGCACTCGAGTTCACTTCATGGTTTTAGTCAGAAGTAACTCGGGATGATAATGACATTTCATCCTTAAACTAGAGATACATGTGATCCTAAAGCATAGGTCTGCTTTGCTTTGATCGTTCTCTATCGCGGTCCGTAACTGGTCGTTATAAGGGAGATGATTGGGTGGAGTATTATCTATGTGGAGAGACTATGTAGTCGAAAGAAATTTGTGCCTCTATGTATAGAGAAGATATCCCTCGGCCCCTCGATGATTGAGTGCTGACGTTTATATCCATGGCCGTGCTCAAGTTATATTGATGATGGATCAATGTTACTTGGTTTGTTGGTCACCACTAATCTAGAATTGAGAAACATAATCGTGAACGTCCAAGGAACGAACGCGACGCGTTTCTGGCTGGATTAGAACTCTATAAATAGACATGTTTCATTCGAAAAAAGGGATGCTAACCCTTCCAACCGGCCCTAGACAAACGAATACGAAGAACTTGGAGCTCTGGAGCAGGATTCTTGCAATTGGATAGAAGATTGAAGCTTTTGAAATGAAGATTAAAGGTTTATCTTCCTAGATTCTAAGTTTAGTTGCTTATTCATCATGTTTAGCTATGTTCTTATGAATTTCTATGGTTGTAATCCTCTGATTATGTGCTAAACACCATGTATTCTCTACTTGGACATGATTACCTTTGATAAATAGTTGGATTGCTTTTAATGATATATTTGTTATGATTGCTTTTTCAAAGATCCAAGTGTGATAGGTTGTATGACCATTCTTCCTATGTTTGCTTGAATTGTGAATTTCTATGACCATGAGGATTCATAACTAGTGATTGACCATATCCTAGGGTTAGGCTTAAAGATTGGAACTTAATTATGATTGCTATTGTCTTAGATGACCATTCTCTGATAATAAGTTGATTTTGTGAATTAACAAATCAAAAGATTAAGTCTATCATAACTCGAACAGTTTGGCTAGTTAAAGATTGATTAGTTGCATGACCATTGAATTAATTGTCTGAGATTATAGGGTTAGTGAGTCTGACCAGGAGATCTAATCACATTAGAAATCGGTATATTGTTTTAAGCTATCCATTGCACTTCATTGAGTTCTGCTAATTTGATTAGGGAATCTGTTGTCCGAGTAGAGATACTTCACTTCTTATTGATTAAATCTGAGTTTAATTTGCATTCTCACTTTCTTAGCTTTGAAATATGAAGTTTTGTTAGTTTTAGGCTTGATTGGAATTGTTGATTTCTACTTCTAAATTGCCAATTTCCCACAGCTTACTGCTTTTTAGTTTAAATATTATTTAGATAATTAGTTTAATTATATCTAGAATCATACTCGATCCCCGTACTTATTTTCTACACTGCTACACGATTAGGTACACTTGCCTATTGTGTCGTATTTAAAACATATACGGTTTTTACAAATTTAAAACTGGTACGTAAATCGCACATCATAACACGCACGAGTTAATAACACTACCGATAAGGTATAGGCCTATTAGGTCACACACCAAGTATTGATTCCGGCAACACCATCAAGTAAAAGAGAGAAAAAGGCGATAATGGGTTTTGGCAGGGTGGTACACGGGCCGTGTGGTTGAACACTGGCCGTGTCCAGTCCAACTAGCACGGGGGGTTTTGGCCCAATTCAAGGTCATTTAGATTGGGCCAACACGGGCCGTGTAGATGAACACGGGCCTTGTCTAGCCTATTAGACATGGGCCGTCTTAGCCCATTTGGGGCCGTGAACTTTGGGCCTACACGGCCGTGTTGATGAACACGGGCCGTGTACGTTCGCTGTAACAACAGAATTAACAGCCTTAAACACTATGTTTAATGGTGTTTATGTCAATTAACTTTGGGAGACAAAGAGGCTACGTTTTCTCTGCTCAAGAACAGATTTTTGGGTAGTTCAACTTAGCTAGTTCATGCTAATAGTTTTCTCTCAAAGTTATTCTTCTTCTTGGTGATCATTCTTGGTGCACAAGAGCGCAAGAAACACTATTGATTGTTGCTTTGGTGTTTAACATCAACTAACTAGCATTTGGGAATCAACACAACTTGGGGTAGACTTCATCGGAGGAATTCTTGGTTGGATTCTCACAACTTGACAAGAGTTTTGTGCTTTGCATGTGGTACAATTCTTCCTATCTTGTTTATTTGTTTATTTGCAATTTCATGGTTAGTTTTTGGTCCATGGGAAGTATTCGTCTGCTTAGCTTTAAATTTTTGTTCTATATATTGCTTCCGTCACTACTTGATTGTATGAAACGAATACCTTCAAGGATAGCCCTTAGGTATGAACAAAAGATGTGGGCCATCGAGGAGCCTTTGCTGGAAGCACCTATGGCTAGTGCGACTAGGGTGGTCCGAGACGTGTATGAAAACCGCATCAAGGAAACGAACAAAGTGGCTTGTATTATGCTCTCGTCAATGATTCCTGAGCTTCAAAAGCAAATGGAACATTTAGGGGCATATGACATGCTTAACCAGCTGAAAGAAATGTTCCAACAGCAGGCTAAGCTAGAGCACTTCGAGTGCATAAAGTCCATTTTCAACTGCAACATGTAGGAGAGCGGAAATGTGAGCGTTCACGTGCTTAAGATGAAAGCATTGGTTGATCGCTTGGAGAGGTTGGGATTCCCGTTAGGGAGGGAGTTAGCGGTGGATGTTGTTGAGAATCCATGGGGATCAAAGCATGCAACGGAAGCAACAAAAACACACAAAATGATCCCATGATTTCCCAATGGTGGTGAAAACTTGCAAGAACATGCATGCAACCAAAAACAAGCACAAAGAGAAGAAGGGAAATGAATCATACCCTTGAAGACTTTGATAATTCTCTGGAACAAAAGGAACTTGGGATGTAAGCTTGAAACAAAAGGCTTCAAGCCCTAATGCAAGTCCACACCAAGGAAGTCTTCAATCTCTTTGTACTAGCAAATCAAAGAAGACACCAACACTTGATGATCTTCTGGAACAGCCTTGTTTACCACTTGTGCACTAACCACCTTCAATTGATCTTGCTCTCTCTCTCTCTCTCTCTCTATGGAAGAACTCACAATATGTGTCTAATGCACCAAAATGTCCAAGAGTATTCAATGAACAAAGAACACCTCTAATATAAGCATTCTCTATGTTCAAAGAGTCCAGAGTCGGAGCTATGTGGCACTACATCATTGGACCAACAAAATGGTCCAACCAAATACAAGTGTCACTTAGAATTCTGCCTTCACGACTTCTTCACGGGCTCTCACGGGCCGTGAAGGATAAATGCGCCACGACCGGCCATTAATCCTCCACGAGTCGTGCCGTGCACTGCAAGAATCGTGAGGGTTGTGCCGTCACGACCTCCTTCAAAGGCCGTGTAGGGTCGTGAAGCCTTAGGGTTTCACGAACCATGCGGCCCACGACAGGACTCGTGGACACGAGCTGCTTCACGACCCGTGGAGCATCCTTCACGGTCGTGAAGCCTTGGTCAACTGGATTTTGACCATTTTGATTCTTTCCTCTTATAGTAGGCTGTCGAGATTGAAACTTGGCGTGTGACCCAATAGGCCCGCGCTTCATTGGCAATGATGTCGGTCTACGTGTGTCGGTGGGCAGATTCCAACAAACTCCCGCTTGCACATGACACACCGTACCCATGGGCACCACAGACAGGGAGCGGCCTCTAGCAAGGCATCCCTGCCCCTAACTAAACACAGGGTATGTCATCCCTGACAAGTACCAAGTTAAACTAAAAGAGTTTCACATGGTCCTATAGATAAGTGATCAATTATCTTACTGTTCGCGATATCCAAGTGAACATGAGACATGGTACAAAGTCATTCTCCGATCGTTCACGATTACGTTTCTCGATCAAGATTGGTGGTGACCAAAAAGGTGAGTTGCAACTGATCAACAATCATTGCAAGCTCGAGCATGGCCATTGCATTTTTGGTGTCAGCGCCCAATCATCGAGGGGCCCAGGGATATCTCTCTTTACAGAGGAACAAATTCCTTCGACTACATTGCCTCCAATACAATGGCATTACTTTACCCAAATACCTCCTTTATAATAGCCAGTTACGAACTACGTTTGAAAGCAGTCAGAATAAAGCAAACCAAAATAGTGAAACACATGCATCTCCGGTCTAAGGATAAAAGATATTATCATCCTGATTTACTCTTGCATGTACCATGAAGTAAGATCAGGTGTGGGTCGTCCAATCACTTGAAACTCTTTTCAAGTATAGGCGAAATATTGCGTCCCTTGTATTCAATCCCATTGAACACTATGACCAATTATTTCCCTCGATCTTCGTTCATACTTCCGTCCATGAAGAATGACCGATCGTGGACAATTTAGAATGTTAAAACATTCAAGGGAGTGATAAAACATGCAAAGTTGGAACATAATAATGATTTAAAGAAAGTATTTGCTACACGCGTATCATTAAATCTCCATTTAATAATCAATACATTCAACAATACAATATGGCTTAACGTTCCCAATAACATAGTAAATACATCGAATACAATAACCAATATACAACTCAAACCAAGTCACTAGCAAATCAAATCCCAATAGCACGTGTGTGGGCATCGTGCTTAGCTTGTGACAACGGTTTAGTGAACGGATCCGGCAAATTGCTATCCGTGTGTACTTTGCTGATGAAGATGTCTCCATTTTCGACCACGTCCCGGATAAAATGATATTTCCGCGGAATATTCCTTGTGCACCGATGAGACATTGGTTCCTTTGTTAAAGCAACGGCACCCTCGTTGTCACAGAAGATCTCAACAGGGTCGCTGATGCTTGGAACCATTTTCAGATCAAGCATAAACTTCCTCACCTCCGTACACCAAGAACATCTCCTTAGTCCTCCGAAGATACTTAAGAATTCTCTTCACTGCCGTCCAATGAGCTTCGCCAGGGTTGGCTTGATATCTACTCGTCATGCTCAAGGCACACGATACATCAGGCCTCGTACATAGCATGGCGTACATGATCGAGCCCACAGCCGAAGCATATGGCACTCGCTTCATTACTTCCCGTTCCTCTGGGGAACTAGGGGATTGAGTCTTACTCAATACCAAACCATGTGACATTGGAATGAACCCCTTCTTGGAGTCTTCCATCCTAAACTGCTTTAGGACTTTGTCAACATATGTACTTTGGCTAAGCCCAATAAGCTTCTTGGATCTATCTCTATAGATTTTGATCCCAAGAATATAAGTTGCATCTCCTAGATCCTTCATTGAAAAACAATTCCCTAACCAAGTTTTTACACCTTGAAAGGTCGGGACATCGTTCCCAATGAGGAATATGTCATCGACATACAAGACTAGGAACACAACTATGCTCCCACTACCACTGACGTATACGCATGGCTCATCCTTTCTTTTCGAAAAGCCAAACTCTTTGACTTTCTCAGCAAAGCACAGGTTCCAGCTACGCGATGCTTGCTTAAGTCCACAAATGGACTTCTTAAGCTTGCAGACTTTATCCGGATGCTTGGTATGTACAAAACCCTCTGGTTGAGTCATATACACCTCCTCGCTTAGTGTCCCATTAAGGAACAGGGTTTTTACATCCATTTTCCAAATCTTATAATCATGAAATGCGGCAATTGCCATGAGTATCCGGATAGACTTCAACATAGCCACTGGGGAAATGGTTTCATCATAGTCTACATCCATCTATGCCGGTCTTTTTCTTAAAGACCCACTTGCACCCTACGGGTCTACACCCGGGTACCGGATCTACCAAATCCCAGACTTGGTTATCCAACATAGATTGCATCTCAGACTCCATAGCCTCTTTCCACCTAGCGGACTCAGGGCCCACCACGGCGTTCCGATAAGATGATGGTTCATCATGATCCACCACTAGGTCGCAGCCCTCAGACATGAGAAATCCATATCTCTCTGGCTCGTTGCGACTCCTACCAGATCTCCTAAGAGGTAAAGGATCCGTGTCAGGTTCTCCAGTAGCGCCGTGCTGAGAATCATCTTGTGAACTAGTGCCAACTTCAGATTGGTCATTGGAAGGTTCTTGAATCTCTTCAAGATATACCTTTCTCCCACTAGCGTCTTTGGATAGCATCTCCCTTTCAAGAAAGACGGCCCTCCGAGCAACAAATACCTTCTAATTTGTCCTCCACCTCACGTCTCACGTAGGTAGGACAACCCCAAACCTTTAGATATGAAAGCGAAGGAACCTTTCCGTGCCACATCTCAAAAGGTGTCTTCTTGACCTTCTTAGTTGGTACGAGGTTAAGGATTCTAACGGCCGTTTCCAATGCATAGCCCCAAAAGCTAATGGGTACATCCGTACGACTCATCATACACCGAACCATATCCAACAATGTCCGGTTCCTCCTCTCGGTGACACCATTTAATTGTGGTGTCCTAGGAGGTGTCAATTGAGAAACAATTCCACAATCTTTTAGATAGTCTCGGAATTCCAAACTTAGATACTCACCACCACGATCCGATCTGAGCATCTTAATTCGTTTACGCAATTGGTTCTCAACTTCGTTCTTGAAAGTCTTGAAAACCTCAAAGGTTTCCGACTTTTGTCTCACCAAGTAGACATACCCATACCTACTAAAGTCATTGGTAAAGGTTACGAAGTACCTTGAGTTATCCCTAGTGACATGCTTGAACGGACCACACACATCCGTGTGAACGATATCCAACAGGTCTTTGCCCCTCTCACAAACGCCGGTGAAGGGTGCTTTGGTCATTTTGCCCAATAAGCAAGATTCGCATACATCATCCGACCCATGGTCAAATGATTCCAAGATCCCATCCGCTTGGAGCTTGGCGATGCGTTTCTTGTTTATGTGGCCCAAACGACCATGCCATAAAGATAACTTATCCAAATCACATTTGGATTTAGAACCAACATTCATGATTGATTTATTACTTTGCAAGCACACGCTTGTCTCATATATGCCACGACATGGATGTGCTTTAAAATAAAATAAATCATTCTTAAAGCATGAAATAATTCCATTAGAGAAATTAAAGTTAAATCCATCGTCACCGAGTGCATAAAATGATAAAATGTTTCTTGTCACGCATGGCGAATAAGATACATTTAATAAAGTAATAAATAAGCCGGATGGAAAGGCAAGGTCCACGCTCCCTATCTTCTCAACCGGGACAACCGCCTTGTTTCCCATGATGAGATCCAGCTCCCCATCAACCAAGTCCTTACTTCTTCTTAGTACCTGCACATTATTAACTATGTGAGTACCACACCCGGTGTCCAAGACCCAAGCGTTAGAAGTAGAAGTGTTATGGAGTTCAATCATATACATACCGGAGGCGCCTTGTCCCTTGGCGCGAAGCCTCTTGAGCTCCTCCGTGTACTTGGGGCAACTATGCCAGTAGTGTCCCTTCTCCCAGCAGAAGAAGCAGGTGGCCACTTCTGGTGAGGGGGCTATATGTCACACCCCGCTAAAGCGGAAACACGAGGTGTCACAGCACAAGATATCATCGCACAAGGTAAACAGACAATAACCATTATATTGACTTAACAAAAATAAGTAGTTCGGATGAAACATAAATAAAAGTTACATAATCGAATAAAAATTAAATGACATTGTCTTGTACGATGCGAAAATAAAATAGATATTGTTTTTATAAAACGTGACGATGAAGATGAAGATGCCACACATCATGTTTGTATGCATAAGGTACCTAACGACGATCACCTGAAAGCACGGGTAAAAGAAAAGGGTCAACTACTAGAGTTGGTGAGTTCATAGGTTTTTAATATATGCACAAAATATCTTTTAAATGAGAAAAGTTTAAATAATTGATGGAAGTTTTTGGATAAAATCCAAGTATGAAATAATGATAGAAGATGTGTTATATTGCCCAAAACGTTGCACATGGTAGTAATAGACTATGATGATTATTGCTTGAGCCATTATCCAACCTAGCCGACAACCAATTGCCCATGATAAACCTAACGCCTATATTAAATGACGTTAGTAGTGGTAAAGTACATCTATAGTTCGTCAACCATAAATGGGAGACGTCGGAATCTCCAAATAGCGCTACTTACAAATACCATCGGCTCACTAGCGGAGTTAAGGAATAATGTCCAACGAAAGGGCCTTACAACGATCACCCAAGCACATCAAAGAATAATACCATAAGTGCTCAAAATAATATTTGAAATAAATAAGAAGATAGGCAATAAACTTTTCATGAAACGTATACACATGCTTTCACCCCAAAATAATATGAAATACGGTAAAAAGGGGCTATGATACTCACTTGGTATGCAAAGGTGTTTACTTGTAAGGATTTCTTGTTCCTACCGAAGCTCCTTTCCTAATATAAGAGGTATGTAGCTCTATTAGACTTATTTTATTTATTATTTTGTATTATTTATTTGTTGTTAACTTATTTATTTAAATAGTTAAAGGTTGTCTCTATTTTTCCATAAATCATAAGTGTTCACTGGAATTTTTAGTTCTTTAAGTTGAACTTTAAAAATTAAAAACTGTAATTTAGGAGTCATATTAAGGCTTGATATTTTAATATAATCTTAATACATGTTTCTAGAATGTCCAGTAAAAATATAGGAATTTATAATCCATGTTTAGTATTTTTAATAATTAAAAGTCTATAGGATGTCCACTGATCAGTGTCTGGATGACATGTTGTTACTAAAACGTCTGTTTAGGTCTCATACGACCTCCTTTTTACATGATTCAAACTGGGAAATAACCACGACTCAAAGATTAAACTTTTAAAAAAAACTAGATGTATTTTGACCCAAGAATGAGTAAGTTACACGCGTTTAAAGTGTACCCTTCTAAATCTGCCAGATTTCCAGATTCAACATATGGGTCTTTTTAAATATGTTTTAAGGATCAAACGTTCATGAAAATTAGTGAATCCAGGTTTAAATGAAAGTTAACACTTTAAACTACGATTAGCAAAAAGAATCAACTGATTTTGATACCTAGAACTCCAGATATAACAAAAACAAGTGGAGAGTTCTAGCATTAGAATCTGCCAGATTTATTATTCTTTTTGCTTATGGGTCATAACTTTAATATAACATGTTTATATTCATGATTAATCATCTTGTATGAGTATAAGCTTTGATAATCCATGTGTTCTTACAACAATGGTAGGATGATACACATTTTATGTGTTCCTTACAACATTTGTTAAGATGAAACACATGCATGATCAAAGTCTTATTTTCTTGATTTTTAGTTGATTAAGTTCCATACAACAATGGTAGGATGATGCACATTTCATGTGCTCCTTACAACATTGGTAGGATGTTTATATTTACATGATTATAGATATATATAAAAGAAATAAGATGAACATCAAAGAAAAAAAAAAAGAAGAAAGAAGAAAAGAAGAAAGAAGAAAAGAAGAAAAGTAGAAGAGTAGAGATGAGTGTGTTATGATCATCTTACCAACTCTTTTCTTTGATTATGTGTTTGATCTTCACAAGATGAACAAGACTTGGATGTTCTTGGGAGATTTTTGTTGGTGAAAGAAGAAGAGAGAAAAGAGAAGAGATGGAGTGTGGTGGTGAAGGAAATGATGAAGAGTAGTAGGGGGCTTATATAGAGCATGGGGGAGATCAAGTGGTGATTCTTGGGAAGAGAAGGAGGCAAGAGAAAAGAGATGGGGGGTTTTTTTTTATTTTTTTATTTTTTATAAATTATGTGTAATTAGTTTAAATAAATTTGTATAAATGGTGATTTTGTTTAAATCTTTTAATTAACAAAGTTTTAATTATTTTGATGAGTTTATATATATATATATATATGTTTTATATTTTAACTTATTTATATTTATTATGATGTATTTAATTATTTTTATTGTTATTATTATTATTATTGTATATGATTTGTAATTCTTGACTTTTAATAATTCGATTTTTCGAGCTCGGGAAGGTTCTAACCATATAGGCGGGATTTCTACGAAATCTAATATTATTATGGATGTATTTAAGTCATAAATACTATTTTTAGTCATACTAGGCTTAAAATTAGAATTTCTAATGGCTAACCTGGGAAATTTGTTGCCGAATGTCACAGTCTCCCCTGATTAAAAGAATTTTGTCCCGAAATTTACTTTGTACTAACGTTATTAAAGAGGTGAGGATATTTATGTTTCATGTAGTCTTCGCGTTCCCATGTGTATTCGGGTCCGTACTTGAATTCCAATCGAACTTTTATAATTTGAATCTTACTTTTTCTAAGTTGTTTGACCTTACGGTCAAGAATTTCAATTGGTTCATGTACGAAATTTAACCGATCATCTGAACATACTTTAGGGGTAGTACTAGAGTTTCATCAGCTAATAATTTATTTAGATTTGACACATGGTAGGTATCGTATATGGAATTTAGTTCTTGTGGCAATTTAAGCATATACGCCCCTCGCCTAATTCTTCTAATTATATCAAATGGTCTAAAGAATCTGGGATATAGTTTTCCTCTTTTCCTAAAATGTACTATTTTCTTCCACGGCAATACCTTTATAAGCACTTTTATCGCCCACTTGGAACTCTAAAGGCTTACGGAGATTATCAGCGTAAATTTTCTAATGATCTTTGGCAGTCTTAAGCCTATCATTCATAATTGTATTCTTGTCGATGACCGCTTGCATGATATCAGGTCTAGTCAATTTCCTATCGCCAATTTCCAACAAATTAAGTGGGGATCTACACTTGCGCCCATACAAGACTTTATATGGTGCACACTGGATGCTAGTGTGACACCTATTATTCTAAGAAAACTTAACTAATAGTATATGTGAATCTCAAGTTCCACTAAAATTTATTACGCATGCACACAACATGTCTTCTAGTGTCTAAATCGTTCTCTCCGATTGCCCATCCGTTTGAGGGTGGTAGGTGCTGCTCAGGTTTACTTGCGTACCTAACGCCCTTTGTGACGATTGCCAAAATCGGGATGTGAACCGACTACCTCTATCGGATATTATTGCAATTGGTACTGCGTGTCGGGCAACAACTTCGTCAATATAATTCTGAGCCAGTTTTCCACTTTGTAATCTTCCCGTATAGGGAGAAAAGGTGCCGATTTCGTGAGTCGATCTACTATAACCCAAATGGAATTGTACCCTTTTGCAGATCGGAGTAATTTAGATACGAAATCCATGCTTATATGTTCCCATTCCATTCTGGCTGTTGCAACAAACCGGATGGCTTCTGGTGTTCTGTCTTAACCCTTGCGCAAGTTAAACATTTCCCACGAACAAGGAGACGTCTTTCTTTATTCTAGACCTACCAATAGTATTCCTTGAGAACATTTTGTCGGCTCCAGGGTGGATTGAATATTATAAGCCTCGTCTAAAATTGTTGATTAAAGGTTATTAAACTTAGCTATCCAATTCTTGTTTTCGAAGTGGTGCACTCCATCTGGCCTGTTTTGAATCATCGCTCCAAGTGATATAGGGTCTCGTTCTTCAAATTTTCCGTCTTTGATGCTTCTTTTTGAGCTTCAACTATTCTTTCATTTAGGCTTGTTTGAATGGTTGCTCCTAAAGCTTGTACCCTAGATGGATTCACTCTTTTGTTTCTTCATAGAGCATCAGCGACCATATTGGCCTTGCTAGTATGGTATTTGATATCACAATCGTAGTCACTAAGCCATTCTACTCATCTTCTACGCCTCATATCAAGCATCTTTGGATCAAGAATATGCTGAAGACTCTTGTGGTCTGTATAAATAGTTCGCTTAGTACTATAAAGGTAATATCTCCATTTTTTAAGGGCATATACTACGGCTCCTAACTCTAAGTTGTGGGTAGTAAATTTCTTCTCATGCACTTTGAATTGTCTCGAATCATATCAATGACTTTCTCTTTTTGCAACAACACACAACCCAATCCTTGGTGTGACGCATCGCAATATACCGCGAAGTTATATGTTCCTCCGGGTAACGCCAAAATTGGTGCATTGCTAACTTATTCTTAAGCGTAGAAAATGTTTTTTTTTTTTTTCACCAAACAAACTTCTTATCCTCTTGAGTTAATGCCGCGAGTGGTTGCGCAAATTTTGAGAAATTTGCTATAAATAAATGTACTTAACCGAGAAATTTACAATTTCAGTCGGGACATATGGGGTTCCTATTTCTTTATGGCTTCGATCTTTGTTGGGTCAACATGAATTCCTATTAATTACGTGGCCTAGAAAACGTAATTCCCGGCATACAACTTCTGATCCTTAAGTAACTTTAAACTTCTGATCCTTAAGTAACTTTAGTATCAACCTTAAATGCTTTTCATGGTGCTCTTTTGTCGCATGTAAATGAGTATATCATCAACAAACACAATCACAACTTATCTAAGTATAGTCTGCATACTCGGTTCATTACGTCCATGAAGACAATTGGTGCGTTTGTCAATCAAAAGGGCATAACTATAACGTGTTCTAAACGCGGTTTTGGGCACGTCCTCTTCACGGATTCTTAATTGATGATATCCAGATTGAATATTGATTTTAGAAAAATAGGTAGCACCTTGAAGTTGATCGAAAAGGTCATCGATTCGAGGAAGAGGGTATTGATTTTTGATGGTCAATATGTTGAGTTCCCTATAGTGTATGCACATTCGTAGCAATCCATCTTACTTTTTGACGAATAGGACTACGGCTCCCCATGGTGAGGTACTTGGTCGAATAATTCCTTTGTCGAGTAGCTCTTGAAGATGTGCAGGCAATTTCCTACATTTCCAACGGGGCTAACCGATATGGTGCCTTTGCTACGAGCGCGGCTCCAGGGATTAAATCAATCCAAATTTGTCTTGTCTAACTGAGGGTAATCCAAGTAATTCATCCGGAAACACCTTGGGAGAATCCCGAACGATTGGAAAATCGTGAATGTGCTTTTCCTAAACCTCCGTTTCTACAACGTGAGCGAAGAATGCGATATAGTCCTTTCTTAAATATTTTTGCATTTTCATGCATGATACCACCTTGACGTTCTTCCTAGTCTTTTTTTTCCTTATATGACAAGCGTTTCATCTTGTGATAGTGGAATCTGAATGATCTTTGCAGAACAAAGTATTTCAGCTTGATTTTTGGATAGCCAATACATACCAACAACTACATCAAAGCTCCCTAATTTGATTGGTATGGTCTACGTTAAAGTTTTTGCTAGCTAAGTTCAAGGTACACTTAGTGATTATATCTCTAGTCTTGACTTCTTGTCCATTAGCAAATTCCATGATATAGGCCTCTTTCAATATTTGAAATTTTAGATTGAGTTTTGGCCTAAAAACTAGTGGTACTAAGCTTCTATATATTCTAGAGTCAGATAGCATTGATGCATTATAATTGTTCAGAAGAAACATACTAGTAATCACATTCGGGTCTCTCCTTTGTACAAATTCTACTTAGCTAGGTTATGGTGATCCTAAGATATAAGGTCTAACAACTAACACTCCCGTTCAATCATATAGCAATGCATGTAAAATCAAACATTTCATAACGTGATTTAAGCAACATATGTTCAATCATATAGTTCCCAAAAGTACCAAAATGATTTCCTAAAAACAAGCTGCTGATTTCAGCAAAAAGTGTAAAAATGTCGATGAAATGATTTTTAATGACATAAGCATTAATGACATTGGAAATCAAAATCTGCTCAAAAGAGATTTACCAAATCTAAAGTTGTTAATCCAAGCTTTTCTGAACGAACAAATTCTGAAATTAGAAATCTTCAACTTCCTACTGAGTATGATACTCCTGCAAATGAAACTACTGAACCAATCACTGAAATACCCATTACATCAAATCCTACCAAAACCTATCCTGAAGTTATATCTGTAACCCCAACTAAAGCCCAACCTATAGTCATGACTGAAACCTGTACTGATTCAGTTGATGAAATATCTTCAGAAATCAAAATAGCTGAGTCATCCAACTCAAGCTTTCTTCCTGAAGCCAGTGTCTTCTACGACATTATTATTCCCATGGTTTCATCAACTGAAGAATCATCAGTTGAAATCTTACCATCCAAAGCTGAAAATTAAAAATCTTTCAAAATCAAAAATGATGATGAAACCTTTGCTTTGCCTGTATCCAAACTCAAAGAAGTTAAGGATTCTCTTTTCAGAGTTTTAAAATTAATCGGTGAAAAAGAGAAGAAAAATAAAAAGATTAAGGCAAAAAATTCAAAATCCACTCGTAAATGTTACAAATGTGGAGTAAAAGGTCATGAAGCTACTTCGTGTTCTAATGAAAACAAGATCTCGAGTTGCTCTTCTAAGAAGTGTGTCTTGGAGCCCAGTAAAGTTTGGGCTCTTCAAATGAACTAATCTCTTTGATTATCTGTGTAGGGAGGTCAGCATGATAACACTTGGTACCTTGACATTGGATGCTCAAGGCACATGACCGGATGTAAGTCCCTACTGAATGGGATTCAAGAAGCTAATGGCCCCAAGGTCACTGTTGGTGGAGGAAAATGTGGCAAAACTGATGGCTATGGTTATCTCAACCAAGGTTCAATCAATATCAAGAATGTTGCCCATGTGACAGGACTGGAACACAACCTGATCAGCATCAGTCAGTTGTGTGATACAGATTATGAAGTACATTTTAAGAAGACCAAAGGTTCAATCTTTAATAAGAAAGGAAAAGAGGTCTTACAAGCAAAAAGGCAGGGTAACATGTATGTTATTGATTTCAACTCTGCTACCTGTGAAAAAGATGCTTGCTTCTTTTCAGAAGCTGATTCAAAAGTTAACTGGTTATGGCACAAAAGGCTTTCTCATCTCAACTTCAAAACATCAGCAAACTCTCTAAGCTTAAGCTTACCAGAGGTCTACCGTCAGTTCAGTTTCAGAAAGACAAGCTGTGTCATGCATGTGAGAAGGCAAAGCAAAAGAAATCAGTCTTTAAATCAAAACATTGCAACTAAGTTAACTCCGCATTTCATCTTTTACATATGGATCTCTTTGGTCCTGTCAGTTCTCCAAGCATGGGAGGTAAGAAGTATACTCTGGTTGTAGTTGATGAATACACCAGGTTTACATGGGTATTCTTCTTGCGTAACAAAAGTGACACTGCTGAAGTTCTGATGAGCTTTATTCGTCGTGTTCAAAGACAGTTTGACACACATGTTAAACAGCTTCGCACTGATCATGGGACAGAGTTCAGAAACTCCACCCTCTAAGATTTTTGTGATGAAAATGGCATCATCCAAAACTTCTCAGCTCCATATACCCCTCAATAAAATGGGGTTGCCGAAAGAAGAAATAGGACACTGATAGAAGCAGCTAGAACGATGCTAGCTGAAGCATCTCTGAAAGGCCATTTCTGGGCTGAAGCTGTTAATGCTGCGTGTTATACACAGAAGAGGTCTATCTTCTGAAGCTGCCCCTTCCAAACCTCAACCTCAAATCCCTCAGTCTTCTCCATCAAAGACAAAGAAAAGGAAGTTACTATCCACCACATCTAAGTCATCCACCAACCCTTCAGCAATACCCAAATCCACCTCTAAACAACCTACTACCACTCACCAGCTACGATCACTCTCTAAACGCCACAAACCCACCATGCCCTACAGTCCCATCATACCTCACTATGGTTCCAGTGAGGATTCGCCTGACGACACCCCGCTGATTCTTCGCAAGAATCAGCTTCATTCATCCACATCAATAGCCGCTGTTCAGGTAAGCTCTCCTTTACTCAAAGTCTCTAAACCTAGTCTGACTGATGAAGAGACAACTCAAAACCAAGATGTCCCTGAAGTCCCTCCTCTACATTCACAGGTTCAGGACACTGACAAACACACCAGTGAGCCGAGACTTCTTCTTTACCCACCATTGAGTCTGCCAGCAAACCCACTGCAACTCAGGTACCACCAGATCAGTAAACCCAACTGACACTATAGATATTGACGAAGCACATGATGATTCAGCACCCAAACCGGCTGACACTGATGCTCAGCCTATCACCAATGATGAAACTACAATACCCCTAGTTTCGAAGGTCCCACAAGTTGATGACTCTTCAGCTCACTCTGAAGATGAGACTGCACCTAAATCCCTTGATGTGTCACCAATCCCCATTGACACTATGGATTCTACGAGGGCAAATGACTTATCAGTTTCATACCAAACTGAGAGTGATGCCCAACTTTCCCTCATCAATGAAACTGAAGTTCAACCTCCTTCAGTCGAGATTCCTAATGCTAATGAAGACAGTCTTAAACCAGACTGTGACTGAAGCAAATGAGCCTCAGGCCCCTCATGCATCAGTCACTCCTCCTGATGCTATGGCCTCTCCATCTCTCCTAAACACCTTGTTTGATATTCCTTATCCTGATACAACTGTCAATCCTTTTAATGACAGTGATGCTTTTGATTTTCTTCAATCCCCCAAGTCTGTACATTCTCAAACCTCTGAGCCTTCAATAGACATTGCTTCCTCTTTGGAAAGACTATAGCTGACTCTGCCACTCTTGAGTTTTCCAAGCTGAACACTCAACTCTCTTCTCTCTCCTCCACTGTAAATTCCCTTTCCTCCAAGGTTGACAACATCCATGCTGTCAATCTGTCTGAGAATGCAACTCGTCAGTTGCAAGATTTATTTGCTCCCTTCTTCTCTGGACTTTCGAGGGAGATTTCGGCCTTGTCTCACTCGGTAGAAGCTTCAGGTCTCTCTGTAGCTTCTAAGAGGGAGAAAATAAGAAGACAGTCCAAAATCTGTCAGATCATAAGAAGGAAGGCCACCGCTGATCGGAAAATAATCAAATGGGATAAAAAGTATTCACGTGTTGAATACCTACAAAGATTGGAAAAAGAAGTGACACACCTCAAAGCCACTGAAGAAGACAAGAATAAGGCCTTGATCGACTTCGAGGCCAAATTAGCCACAGCTGGGGAAGCTAAGGCACTTGCTGAGGGGGAGCTCAAAAGTCTCCTTGATCAAAGAAAAGATGAAGCTGATATGTTTAGATCAGAACTTGATGGAGCTGAATGTCAGCAAATAATTACTGAAGCCAAAGCCTCTCAGCTTCCCATTCAATCAGCTGCGCCTTCATCCAGTCGTCAGCCAAGCCAAGATGACAAAGGTAGAGGAAAAATGGTGATAGTCTCTTCGGATGATCAGATGAGTAAGGGTATATATGATCTAAATGACTCAGATGACGAGAATCCAAGAATAAAAGACTTGAAAGTGGCTGATGAACTTGGCAGAATAGAAGCAGAAAGAGTTGCACTCGAAGAGCTTGCTACTTACAAAATTGATCTAGATCCGTTCGATCTTCAAAAACAGATTCATGCAAACATTGAAGCCGAAAAAGCTTCAGTTGAGGAGAAGAAAAGAATCATGGAACAAAAGGCAGAAAAGTGGCTAAGCTCTCGACATCAAAGAAGGCATCCTGATAAAATCACTGCAATTAAGCTGAAGAAGGTAAACAATGAAACCTGTCTGACGGTTCAGCGCAAAAATCTTCCTATCTTCAGCATACAATCTATCAAGGATGTTCAGCTAAACTATGCGGTGTCTGAATAGAATGAAATCCTTGCTTGTTTATCAAAACGCAAGCAAACTGATGAGGTCAAGTTCATTCAGAGAGAAATCACCAAAGTTATTGAATATTATGAGGTGGAAGTAAAGAAGAGAGGATCTGATGCAACTATCATGCCACAAAAGGAGAAACCCACTCGAGCTGAAAAGTTAAAATTTCAGAGAAGGAGGCTTACTCTCAAGAAATCTCAGCAACAAATTTTGGAGCTGATATCTATTGGAGAGCTTCCTAATTGCAAAGACATTTTGGTGGAATACTTAAAGAAGTTGAAGCTTAAAACTCCAAATGAATCCTCTCCTGAAGAATTCAAACCTGACATGTAGAATAGTAATTCTTTATTCTTTATTCTTTCTATTCTTTATTCATTTGTACATAGTTATGGATTATAAACAAATAGGGGGAGATTGTTAGTCCTTTTATTTGTATATATTTCATTCCTGAAGAAGCTTTCGAAGAAAGTGACTGAAGGTGTAATATATCATTCTTTTGTCAACTGTTCTGACGACATCTGAAGAAAGAAGCCCGTAGTTCATCTGATGATTAGTTCTGAAGTGAACGTCAGCTGAAGTTTGTCTTCATTCATCAAAGGGTATTCTGAACTGAAGATACATCTGATAACCAGAATCTTCCTGTTATGTAAAGTGCACGATCTGCGCATTCTGAAGGAGCTCGAAACGGCAATCTTGTTTTCTGTTCCTAATTAAGTGTAGAACGGTATACGTGTAAATAAATTAGATGGTCAGGATTAGTTTACTTAGTCTATAAATACCTGCTCGATTAACGAGTAAAGGTTAAGCGTTTGTTCGCTAATTTGTATTCAAGTTTGTTCTTGTTTAGTTTGTACTCGGTGCTCAAGTTTGTTCTTGTGCACTCTTTGAGTTTGGTTATTAATATAATCTTACTTTGAAAACTTTCGTGTGTTCGTTGCTTTAAAACTATTTCCGCACTTTGATTTTATTCATAGTTAGTTTTATTCACTTTCGGGAAAAACAGTATGCAACAAGCCTTTAAACCCCTCGGTAGCCCGAGTGGACGAGTTATAGTCTCGTGAGGATTTCTAGTAAACACACCCACAAAGTTTCATATGGAAAAGAAATAAAAAGAGAAAATAGAAGTAAAACCCTACACTAAACACGGGTTGCCTCCCGAGAAGCGCTTGTTTTTGTCCGAGTCTCTAGCTTGACTTTTCCCTTTTTTACTAGGAATTAAGGCATCCCGCCCCACACTTGCAATGAAGTGAGGGTCGTAATAGTGATACGTACCTGATATACATGAGTTACCTATGAATAGCTTGGCAGGTTGTATCTTGATCCATTCCACCTCGCTTGTTTCCTTCTTAGTTTCCTTTGTGCTCTAGAATATAGGACTCACCTTGGGTTGTGAATTATACTCTGATTGGAGTGTGACCTCGATAACGACTGGCGAATCATGTGGGGAATTCTCCTTCTTTACCTTCACTTCATCATAAGACTCATCCTGCACAATTGAAGATTTATTAGAGTCAATAAAATCAACAGTTGGAGGACTTAGTTCTTCATCATTGGGTGGCCAATCCTATAAGGATATTTCAACAACAAACTGCATAATCCTCTTAACCTCCCTTTCCAGTCTCCATATAGACTCTTGTTGCTCCATCTGTACACGTTCATTAAGGGCTTGCTGCTCTTCAAGTTTAATTTCGATTCATTCAATAGATGCAGTTTGAGTCTCCATGAAGTTCCTAATTAGCTCCTAAAGATTTGATTTCCTTTCTTCTTGATGTGGCACAGGTTGAGGGTAGGAAAATTGATCATAATGAGATGTATGTGGTCGTTGGATCACGGGACAAGCTTCCCAAGGTGATAGCATGGGCATGTCATAATCAACGAGCTGTGGTATAGACCAATTATCCCCCGGTGAAAACATTGGTTCATCGTCTTTAGCTGAACTCATAGGCATGTCAAATGCTTTATGCAGCAATCTTGTTCTCCAGTCTTTCCCAGGTAAGAACATCGGCCGGTCATCGTCACAACTTTTGACAAAACGCATCCCTCCTCTAAAAGGGAATAACAGAGTTCCTAGATAATCCATTCACTTGCAAAGAAAACCATGAGTAGGATGGAAAATGAAAGATAAAACCAAGCAAACACAAAAACAAAAAAAACAAAGCAAATAACTTTCACAGGAATAAATCCCACGAGTAGGATCGGTGCTTTACACAACAATTTCTTCAAGGACTATAAGGCTTCCTTCTATGCTTCATACCATACGAAGGCTACATCTTTTCGAGTTAGTTTGGTCATGAACCTTCAAGTTTAGAGAAATTGCGGATGAACTGCTGAAAGCAACCAGCTAAGCCGAGAAAACTCTTGATCTCAAAAGGAGTTTGGGGAACTCCCCAATTCATCACAACTTTAACCTTAGCTGAATCTACTTTAACACCCTCCTTGCAAATTACTTGGCCAAGAAAATGCACTTCCCGAAGCCAGAATTCGCATTTAGAAAGTTTAGTATACAGTTGCTCCCGTCTAAATCTCCAGAACTTGACAGAGATGTAGTTCATGGTCAGCTTTGGTTTTCGAGTATACAAGAATATCATCGATAAACACGATCACGAATCTATCAAGAAATTGACGACAAACACGATTCATAAGATCCATGAAAATGGAAAGGCATTGGTTAAGCTCAATGGCATCACAAAATTCATAATGACTATATCGGGTTCGAAAGGCTGTCTTCAGAATATCTTCCTAGTGAACCCGCACTTAATGGTACCCCGACCGGAGATCAATCTTAGAGTAACAAGTTGCTCCCTTCAATTGATAAAAAAGATCCTTTATGCGTGGAAGAGGATATTTGTTCTTCACAGTTTGCTTGTTAAGCTCCCTGTAATTGATAGACATACGCATAGTTCCATCCTTTATTCTTTACAAACAGAACTGGAGCTCCCTACGGCGAGGAACTCAAGCAAATAAAGCCTTTGTCAAGTAATTCTTGGATGTGATTCATCATCTCGCGAACTTCAAAAGGAGCAAGATGATAAGGATCTCTAGCCACTGGAGTAGCTCCTAGAACAAGTTCTATTCGATATTCAACATCTCTCACCGTTCGTAAGTTGGGTAGTTCTTCAAGAAACACCTCATGGTAATGAGACACTACCCTCATATCTTTGACTAGTCGTTTCTACATCTTGGCATCAATTACATATGCTAAGTAGGAGGCACAACCTTTCGCGACATACTTCCGTGCTTTAATAACAGAAATGACAGGAATATCAAACTCCCATCTCTCTCCTCGAGCTACTGTGTACGACCCGTCGGGTAGAGGAATTTTAATCATCTTTTTATAACACAGAATCTCAACATTTTGATTGTTGAGCAAATCCATTCCAATTACAGCATCAAATCCTGCAATAGGCATAATAAGAATTGAAATAGGAAAACTATTCCCATCGATATTGACAACAGCCACGGGAACGCTTTCACTAACTGATATCGTCCAAAATATGCATATTACTTATATACGATATCTAATTCTTTGATTGAATTATTATGATGAAATAGGATAATTATTTGTCTAATCTATTGTAATATGTGTTTTAGGGCTCTTGGGAGAAAAAGTAGAAAATTTGATAAAGAAATGATGAAGAAAGAGAAAGGGAGAAAAACTGACAGCTTTGATACCTCTTCAATGTTTTGGTCGTATCTTACTCATACAAACTCGTAACAAGGTGATTTAAAAGGATAAGAAAAATAGATAAAAGAGGCCACAATAATATTATGTTTATACTACTCATATGGGCCACAAGTATTCTACAATCAAGCCGTGAGTATGCCGGACTTGGGCTGAACATATGTCATAAAAAAAAGAAAACAAAGAGAAATAATTGTGGGCTTGACATTAGGAGTCGATTATTATTTCTCCATGGCTGCCATCTTATTCATAATGGACCGATAGCCCAAAAGATAGAAAACAATTCTTGGCAATTTGATTGGGTATTTCATGCGCCAACGAACGAAAATAGAACAAAAGAAAAGAAAAGGGTTTATGGAATTAATTGAGAAGGATAGATTTTGGATAGATACGAGTTGATTTAAGTCCGTGTGTTAGCGGCGGGATTTTAAGACGAATAAAATATAAAATTAAATTCAAAAAAATAAGTATTTAAACTAAAGCTGAAAAAAGCATAGACTTTTACATTTGTAACGCATCATTTATTTAAATTGAAATTGTTCCATGTTTTATTTTTTATATCACATCAAATATAACTGTTTAATATTATTAATCCTTACAATAGAAAGTGTTGTTAGTTTAAAGAAAATATAGAAACTAACATTTGAAAATAAATATTTAAAATAAAACATGAGAAACTTAAACATTTATGATGTTGAAATTCAAACTGATTTAAATTTTATTTCCATATTATGTCTAACGATTTATTTCTTATAAGTTTGACAAAAAAAACCCAAACATTTAGGATGTTCAAATTTCTATTGGTTTTAATTTTACTTTTCATAGTAAGAATAACGTACTTTCTCTTATACATTTTGATGTATAATGTTTGTTGAGAATCAAAAAAACCACCAACCATTGTTTAATAACGTAATATGCTAATTATGACGAAATATACTTTATTTGAAAAATACATTTTTAAAATAAATATCATATTACGACAAAGTCAATGTCGAAATGTAGAGAAAAATAAAATAGTTACAAACATATAATCATATTTACATAAGATGTTATATATTAAAAAGCTTAAAAGAAAAACAAAAGTTACATAAAATTAATTTTTTAAAATTTGAATATAATAAAAAAAATTAAACGTAAATAAATGGGAAAAAAGAAAAAGAGAAAAAAGTTATGACAAAGTTAAAAAATAAGAAAAGCAAGAAATAAAAAAAAAGGATATCAATTGAAACCAAAAAATGGGTTTAATGGGAGTCGAACACATGACATCCCAATTAAAAAATAAAGGACATAGCCAACCCGTCAACCTAGCATTTTTTAAAAAATGATTTTCCAGATATTTATTGTATACCTTATTTTTTCCCTGCAAATTGTATGGATATATAATATTTCCAGATATAATATTTTTTTTCCTGCAAAATGCATGAAAATACAATTAACTTTGTCTTAATTGTCATTGTATACAACTAACTTTAAATTCTTAAAAATAATACAACTAACTTTCAAAAAAATTTCATTGTATGCAAAACAACTTTTTCCTGTGTCTAGTATTTAGCTACCATTTTATACAATAAACTTTTTCATAATTTCCATTGTATACAACTTGCATACAATGGGGGGATTATAAAAGTTGATTGTATTATTTGTAAAAAAATAAAGTTGGTTGTATACAATGATAATTAAGACAAAGTTTATTGTATTTTCATGCAATATACCCAAAAAAAAGAGGGTTATCTTTTTTTTGGAGAGAAAGGGGAGACGAAAAATCACAATTTCGAGAGCAACAGTCGGCAAAGGGCTTAGCAATCTCGATTATACATGCTATCAATTCATGAAGTGAAAAGGCAATATCATGTGAGATTTTGAAGGCTATTTTTGTAATTTTAACAAAAAAACATGACATTTTAATGTATGATGAGATATTTTTTATGATAGCTCTCATAGTCTTTCTTCTTTCTCCTTTTTATATCTTCATCAACAATCTAACTACCTTCCTCTTTTCTTCTTCATTATTTTTCTTCTCAATCGTGGTATAAATAAGACAAGTATAGAGGTGGTATAGGTTAGATCCATTGTGTCTGTTCATTTTCATCAATGTAAATTACCTATTAAAACGTGATATACTTTTTCTCATTTATTCACGATATGACCTTGCCTCTCCTCTTCCTTTTTTCATTTCTTGCTTTTTATTTGTGGAAGGAGGTTGGCTAGCAGAAATCCATAAGTGATATAAATCTATCTATTTTTCTTCAGAATATGAATTAATGTCTCATTATTTCACGGGTATTTTGTTTACTGTGACATTCGAACTTGAATTTCGAATTGGTATCTCATGCTTACACATATAGAGTTTTAAATTAGAAGTGGTTTTATTAATCGAGTGAATGGAGAGTTTTAATTGAATTGTTAGTGCCATTACTAACTAATAAAACTTGATCTAAAGTGTAGTTTAATACACTATTAAAGAGTTTATTATATAACGGGATGTGGGGTTTAAGAGTAGTCCTAACATTTCTTGTTAAAATCCTATATTGGATAATATGTAGGTTTAGGAGTAGGTTTATGAGGTATGTAAATTTTGCTGTAAAAAAAGTATAGTTTAATCCCGACGCATAGCGTGGGTAAGTTAAAACCTAGTTTTTATCATTCATTGATTATTAACTATTGTATGATTCCTTTGATGATTACATTAGGTTTAATTCTTGATTTATATTTGATTTCTAGTATGAGTATGGGCTATGTTTTTATTATGTTAACCATGATGAACAACCCCTAGGTTTGATATGTAATCCTATGATTTTATATTTTATGATTAGTTTTGTTCTGCTTAATCGTGATCCTCGAGTTTTTTATCTTAACCTATGCTGAGTAATATGTTAGATATAGTTTGCGCATGATCTGAGATAATGACTTGCATGTGTGTTTTCTTCTGGATTATTGTATGCTTGTTCTGAGACAATGACGTTTGCATGCAATAGGATAGATAACTTTTCTGAGATAATGAGGGTTAAGATTATTCAGTAAAACCTTAGATAAAAGTTTGAGTCTAATTCACCATAAAACGAGAGTTGAGTGTGTTTTGGAGATAGTCCTAAAACGATATGGGGTAACCAATCATTTCTCGACCCCATATCATCCGCAGACGAGCGGACAAGTCGAAAACACAAATCGTGGGTTGAAACACATTCTTGAATGGACCATAGGGTTTAACCCAAAATTATGGTCCGAAAAGCTTCATGATGCCTTGTGGGCATTTCGGACGGCTTACAAAACACCCACGGGATCTACCCGTACCTTATGGTTTATGGTAAAACTTGTCACCTTCCTATCGAGATTGAGCATCGCGCGTTCTGGGCATTAAAAAATGCCAATGAAGAGGGACGAAAACATAGATTTCTTCAAGTGAACGAACTGGATGACTTGAGGTACCAAGCCTATGATAACTCATTGATGTATAAGGAGAGATCAAGGTTAATACATGACAAGCGCTTAAAAATTGTCAAAGAATTCAAATCGGGTGACAAAGTTTTACTTTTGAACTCGCGTTTGAAATTCACGCCGGGAAAACTTCGGTCGCGATGGACTGGTCCTTATATAGTCATCAAAGCATCGTCGATGGGTTTGGTATAGTCATCAAAGCATCGTCGATGGGTTTGGTTGATCTAGAATCAGATAGGGGTCCATTCCGAGTTAATGGACATCGCTTGAAATATTACAATGAGATGAAAGAACCCGACCTCGAGGAGGTCATGCTAATCTATCCCAAGTAATCTAACTCGGGGGCGAGTCAAGCTTAGGACTCGGAAATAAACAAGGCACTGTTCGGGAGGCAACCTGGTTCGTTAGTTCCCTTTCCTTTCTTTTGTTTTTTTATAAAACCCAAAAATACAAAAAAATGCGAAATTTATAAAACACAAAAGAAATAGAAAGTTTACAAAATAGATTTATTTCTTTGATTTGTATTTGTGTGTTTTATTTATGTTGCTTGCAGTAGTTAATCTCAATCATGTGTCAAATGCAAGAGTTCGATCTGCTGACATGTCGCCGACAACCCCCCACGGAGTATTGTTTCTTGAAACTCCTATTTGTTCCACATTATTTTACTTCTGTTATTTCATTGGGGACAATGCAAATTTCTAAGTGTGGGGTGGGGGTTAAATACTTAACCGACTGCTTGTTGTCGTGTGAGCACTATCTTCAATCTTGAATAGTTTTTCTGTAGTACCAATTGTGCCAGAAATTTTAAGTTTTAGACACGTCGCCAATTGTTAATTGAGTTTTTAAGAAAAAGAATTTAACTTGGTGGTGGGATTATGTTTAGATTCTATGTATTAGTGTTTGTGGCTTTTCATTATTGTAATATTTTTTTATCTCACTTTCAATCCTAAATGATTCACAAAGTACAAAAGTCTTGCATAATAAATATCATAAAACCTTTAGAAAATTATAATTAGCGTGTCAGTATCCTAAGATACCACAATAAATATTGAGATAGCTGAATCCTAACAAAAGTAGGTTGAGATTGATTTTGCAGTTTTACAAATCTTACGTGCTGCTAGCAAGAGTTATATGCCTAAATCAATAGTGAAAAACACTATGTGGCCTTTTGGATTCAGATTAGTTGACCCAAGGGATATTTCAAGTCTAGCATACTAAGGCTAGCTGGTCTGGATATGTTCGCTGAAAGTCCGTTACATGGATCCATTAGAAAGTCACGTTTGATCTATTAAATTCAAAAGAAATAAACAAAAAAAGAAAGTCATCAAAAAAGGAAATGAAAAGAAAAAAAGTAGCACATTAGTCGAGTAAACTTTGAATCACCAATAAACTTTGAGGTCGGGAGTTTTCTGGAGAAATATGTTAATAGAATATGCAAGAATGAGTATGAGTTGAGTTATAAGTGTTGATTAGTGTAGTAAGAAATTATTTAGAATAATGAAAACTTAAAGAGGATTTTTACTCAAATATGTGCATGGATCTGGATGTAATCTGTAGTTGCCGAGTCGAGTGACATTTCTAACGATTCTTTTGACAATCTGATGTGAACATGAAAGTTGTTTATTGAGTTATTCATGTGCACTACCTATGCAATGGTTTTTAAAAGATAGTTTGCTTGAGGACAAACAATGATTAAGTGTGGAGTGTTTGATATCGTTTAAAATATCCATATTATATATAAACGATATCTATTTCTTTGATTGAATTATTATGATAAAATAGGATAATTATTTGTCTAATCTATTGTAATATGTGTTTTAGTGCTCTTGGGAGATGAAATGGAGAATTTGACAAAGAAATGATGAAGAAAAGAGAAAGAAAGAAGAGGGAATTTGATACCTCTTTAATGTTTTCGTCTTATCTCACTCCTACAAACTCGAAACAAAATGATTTAAAAGGCTAAGAAAACTAGATAAAAGGGACACCAATAATATTTTGTTTATACTACTCATATGGGCCACAAGTATTCTGCCATGAAGCGGTGAGTCTACTGGACTTGGGCTGAACTTATGTCCAAATAAAAAGGAAAACAAAGAGAAATAACTGTAGGCTTGACATTAGGAGTCCATTACTAATTCTCCATGGCTTCTATCTCATTCATAATGCACAGATAGCCCAAAAGATAGAAAACAATTCTTTGCAATTTGATTGGGTATTTGGTGGGACAGCAAACGAATATAAAAGAAAAGAAAACAAAGAGGTTTAGGGAATTGAGAAGGATAGATATATTTGGAATGGCGGCTACAAAAAAAAGAGGGTTATCGGAGAGAAAATGCAGACGAAAAATCACAATTTCGAGAGCAGCAGTCGGCAGAGGACTTAGCAATCTCGATTTTTATCATTCATTGCTTATTAACTATTGTACGATTCCTTTGATGATTACATTTGGTTTAATTCTTGATTTATATTTGATTTCTAGTATGAGTATGGACTAAGTATTTATTGTATTTATCATGATAAACAACCTCTAGATTTGATATGTAATCCTATGATTTTATATTTTACGATTAGTTTTGTTTATGCTTAATCGTGATCCTTGAGTTTTTTATCTTAACCTTTTCTGAGTAATTTGTTAGATACAGTTTGTGCGTGATCTGAGATAATGACTTGCATGTGTGCTTTCTTCTAGATTATTGTATGCTTGTTCTTAGAGATTGACGTTTGCATGCAATAGGATACATAACTTCTCTGAGATAATAAGGGTTAAGATTATTCAGTAATACCTTAGATAAAAGTTTGAGACTAATTCACCATACAACAAGAGTTAAGTGTGTTTTAGAGAGATTGTGTCATAATCGGATTAGTAGGACTCATGGTTGTTAGTTCGAACGCCCTTAGAAACTTATCATATTAACAGTGCTTGTAACGAATTGAACCAAGGGGGAGTGATTCATTGGTAAATACACCTCTGTCATCTGATTTAAACTCTATGAAAATTGTTTCTTTAGTTTACTGCTTTAAACCAATTTGCAATAATTTGGCAGCGGTTAGCTGCTAGTTTAAAAAACCCCGATTTAACTTTTACAGAATTTTAGTTTAGCTTGTTAATTCCTTAATAGTACATTCAATTCCTGTTCCATGAGGATACGATCCTGGTCTTACCCTTGTTTATTGCTATACGATCGGGTACGTTTGCCCTGTAGTGTGTCAGTCAAATTACGTCAGATTAGTGTTAAAATTTAACACTCATATTCGCGTATCACCAACATAAAATACTTTACCGCTAGCGATTTCTACTTTAAGCGGGTCAGTTAACGTGGAAATAGGAAAATGCAGCTTATCTTGACAAGACACAGAGACAAAATGTAACATCCTCGAATTGGGTCTAGAAATATATAATAGATACGTGTGTGTAAATTAATTAAAATAATAAAATATTTATAATTTAGTTGATTAAATGAGATTATAAAGTTATTAGTGTTGTAAATAAAATTGATGAATTAGTGAATGCTTTTAGATAAGGATTCCAAAGATATATCTGTTAGCTAAAAGGGGTAAACGGATATTGAGTTCTAAGTTAAAAAGGGGAACAAAATACTCCATGTGGATATTTTGAGAACCAAAGGCGGTTCTACCTTTTGGATATACACAGGCTCATGTTTTCATGTTCAAATTCTTACACAAATACTTCATTCCACTTTGTTGTGTTCTTGAACACTTGAAGCTTGAAGAAATTGTTGAAGAAATCATCCAAGTGCTAAATCCACCGTTAATAACAGTTTCTAATATCTTCTTCATCTTCTCCATTTTGTTAAGTAAGTACAAGTTCTTCAAGTCCCCATGTTCGTGACTTTTGAAGCTTTTGAAGCTTACTTGATTAGTGAGTTTTGTAAGTTTGATGGTCTTAAGTGAAATTGATGAGTTCATAATGTTTGTTTAAGTGATATATGAAGTTTTTATGTGTTTTAGAAGTGATTCTAACAAGTTTCAGATTCTGGTTTTAAGATATTTTAAAGAATAAGTCGGGTGGAAGATGAACAAGAAGAAGGTAATGTTGCAGGTTGGCGGGCGACGCGACGCATCCAACTAAGGAATGCGGCACGTTCCCCAAAAGTCGTGCGAGTTTTGTGATTCACCCGACCTTTGTTCATCCGACATTGTGTTCATCCGACTTTCATTGATCCGACCTTGTGGTCCGACCTTCGGAGCAACTTTTGGTCTGACTTTTAGCGGTCCGACATTTATGATCCAGCTTTATAGACCCGATGCGACGCATCCTGTTCTTGGACGCAACACGTCTGGTGAAAATCATTATTGACAATTTTGTTTGTTAAGCATTTTGAGGCATGTGTTGCACTGTTTATATGAGATTGTAGTATGTTGTTTATGAACATTAGGAGGTTCTTGTTAGTGTTCCAGTAGTAGAACCTCGTGTGTGTAAATGATTAACGCAAATACAAACGTTTTAGGTGAATCTGACGCACTAGAAGAACCGGAGCAGTGTATCTATTTATTGTAAGCTCTGTAGGTGAGTACCGACTTTCATAAGTCTCAATAGAGGGGAACTTGCATGCTAGTTGACTAATCTAATCAGTTGAATATTGTAGTACGATGTATGTTGTTTTGATATGATATGGCATGCTTAATACTTGTTGATCATATGTTGCAGGCATGCTATAGGATCCAGGTTGGATCTTCCTAGTTGAACCTATTGATATGCGTGTTACTGGATCCTGTTTGGATCATCCTTATTGAGATTGTTGATATGTATGCGAACTGATTGATCCTGATTGGATCAACTTTGTGTCTGTGAATTGTCTATGAACTACAAGTGGATTGAGGTCAGCCGGTTGTAGCTGAACCCCACTAGTGAGTTGAGATCAGCCGGTTGTAGCGGATTCCATAGGGCCTTTTGGGTCATAATTTGGGATCAACGGGGACTCGAGGGCCCATACCGAGTCTAGGTTCTACTTGACCACCGTTCCTTGACGAGTTAGGGCTTTCGAGTCGAAAGTAGCCTTTGGCTTCATAACGATGCTTGGTGGACGGATGTATGCTCCTCCATCAGCACAGCTGGTTGTGTCTCATCCCCCGGTTTGCGTCATTGAGTGGGACTGGCTATCTGCAGGATATGACTCTTACCGGTCATGTCAGCACACCACAATGTGATAGGATACCATTGATTGCTTATTCCTATGATATATCACTCGCTTTATTGATGCTTGTGATAAGTTAGTACTCACTAGTTATTTTATATACCTAATGTTGATTCGTTGAACCTTTTTACAGGTAAAGATTAGGTGTCCTGGTGAGATGGGTTGCCTGCTGTTGGAGGTACATACCTTTAGGAAGGAACACTTTATGTATGTTATGTTACTTTATGTTTCCAAGTTTTGGATTGTAAATAGATGATGTTAACTTTGAATTAAATTTCCGCTGCATATTATAGTAATATCTTATTTTCAAATGGACCCACCCATATTTAAAACTTGAATTTTTACTAAATTCACTATTTTACAAAAGTTGTGTTACAATTAGGTATCAGAGCCTAAGTTTGAGGGAATTGGATACTTGAAAGGGTATTCAGTCTCAAACTCGGGCCTGGCCATTATCAAGTGTTCCTTATGGGGTAATTGGGATTCAGTATGAGTGTTGCATGATTCTTACATGTTGTAAACTAACTTGTCGAGTTGATAAGTAAATATAGTGGTATATTAAATGCTCTTCCTTTTGTATAGTAAGTTGAGAAAAGATGTTTGGTCAGCACGGTAATACTGAACATGCTCTGAAAGAGATGGAGGATGAGGCTTCTCATGTACCTCATCAAGTTAAGGATGAACGTTCTCAACACCATTCCGAAGGTGGTAGACATGAGCAAGATGAAGAGGCGTATGTAAGGCGCCTAGAAGAAGAGCTTCGTATAGCAAAGGAGATTTTGTTACAAACCACTATGGGAAAAACACGTCAGACGTGTTCGTTCAAGAAATTCTTGTCTTGTAAACCAACTACGTATGAGGGGAGTAATAACCCCTTAGTTACTATATAGTGGCTCCGAGAAATGGAGCAAATGTTTGAATCGTGTGATTGCGAGCCAGAGTATTGCGTGAAATACGGAGTACGTATGTTGAAAGGGCGTGACATTTTCTAGTGGGATACCGTGAAAGCCTCGGTTGGTAAAGAGGTGTTGAGTTCTCTGTCTTGGCAGCAGTTTTTTGAGAAGCTGTTAATGAAATATTGTACAGAGTATGACGTGGAGAGAATGAAGAAGGATTTCAATAATCTCTAGAAAGGAGATAAGTCGATGGAGGGTCTTATCACTGCTTTCACTGATAAGATGAGATTCGTCCCGCATCTTATACCGGACAACAATGCCAAGATAAGAAGGTTTGTGGGAACCTTGCGATTGGAGTTTCGCACCAATGTACGAGTAGCTGTTGATCTGGATTTGGCTTTTAAAATAGCTCGACAAATAGAGGGAGATCGTCTCCAGTTCAAGGGCGAATCTACGAGTGGGGGTTGTATGAGGAAGTTTCAGCCATCCTATAAATCGGGTCCTTCAAAAGGACAATCCTCTGCTGATGGAAGGACTGATACTTCTAAGAAACCGAAACCTAACACTCCTTGGTGTTCTTCGTGCCGTACCTACCATTCTGGTGATTGTTCTAATGCGACCAGGAGATGTTGGAGGTGTTGACAGAAAGGGCACACTAGTGTTGAATGTGGATTCAAAGAAGATGTTTGTTATCGGTGTTACAAGCTCGTAAACACAATGGTTGATTGCCCGGAAAGGCAAAGTGTAGGAACAATAGGGTCTTTAAAGGGGCAGAAAAGAGAAGATGAGCCTCGTGCTAAAGGTAGGGCATTCCAGATGACGGCAGAGGAGGCAAAGGCAGCGGGGGATGTAATCACTGGTACATTCCTTGTTAGCTATACCCCTACATGCATATTATTTGAGTTAGGAGCTACTTATTGCTTTATCTCTGTGTCTTGTTGTGATAAGTTGCAATTGCATGTTTCCCCATTAACTGATTCCTCTATCTGATGGGTCTTATGCAATAGCTCGAGGAGAGAGAGGGGATTCTGACATTCATGTCATTTCGGTTATTAAAGCTTGGAAGTCTGTCGCGAAAGGTTGTGTCTCTTACTAAGCATATGTGATTGATGCCAAGATGGACAAACGACCGTTAAAGATATCTGGATAGTGTCTGATTATCATGAGGTGTTTCCTGATGAACTACCCGGTGTCTCCTGAGGTTTTTCCTCATTATCGAATCGTCTTGCTCCTTCTGAAATTCGCGAGATGATGACTCAGATCTGTAACACTGTAAATTCTCAAGCCAAATTTTTTTTAAATCGCTACGGAAGCATTTGCTGATTTCATTAAAACAAATACTCATAAAGTACAAAGTACTATTTACAAACATCATATCAAGTTTTGTTACAAAGTATTTATAAAACACGGCTCGTCTCTTCTCAAAACATAATATCAGAGCGTAGGTCAAATTTCCCTTCCCCATAAACAAGCTAACAGCCAAACCTGCAAAAAGCAATCAACTGAGGGGAATTAGCACAAAGCTAAGTGAATGGAAGCTACAAACAAGCATCCAACAACATCAAGCACAAGCAATCACTATCCAATCAGGCAAACAGATCTCAACAGATCAAACAATCATCACAAACCAATCCAACCTCTAGAGGAACGGCGGTCCTACAGAACCCGCAACCAATGCGGGCCAAAGCAAAGGTTTACCGATAGCTATTTGCTACTTGGTACAGTTAAACACCTTCTGATGCAACAAATGCATAGAAGATCAAGAACTGTGCAATCAATAGTAGATAACCCAGCCCAACACATATGATAGCTGACCCCTAACCATGTACGCTTATCGTTAACCATACGTACAGGTCTCCCCACGTGCACATATCATTAACCATGTACACTGGCCACGCAACAATCCAAGCATTCACAATCAACAAACAATAGTCGACTACAAACGAATAACAATCAACACAGTCTATCAACACCTATCAAATTAAACATTTAATCATGGCAAATCAGACTAAACAGTCTATCATGGTATCTCAGACTAAACAGTCTATCATGGTATCTCAGACTAAACAGTCTATCATGGAAAATCCAAATCATTAGAATATCTCAAACCATATAACCATAAGCGTTACCACCAACACCACTCGTGAGTACACTTCCACTCACCTCAGTCCTTGTTCCCGTCTGCTCAGTTGTCTAATATCACTGAGTCTTTGCAATCCCTGAGAACACAACAAACTAAATCAATTTCTTATTTATTAATATATCCATAATATATTTATATATCTTTTTAACATGTAAACAACATAAAATAATCACATAATTGACAATCTATCACATCCCAAACAAGTTCATAGCAAAACAATTACATTTCATGAAATGGGCCTGTCGCGCCGCGACAAGCACCTGTGTCGCGCCGCGACACTGTCGGATTTGGGTTCCGGATTTTGAGTGTCGGATTTAGGCACCAGATTTTGGATTTCTCGGATTTAGGAAGCGGATTTGGGTTACGGATTTCATGTTCCGGATTGCAATGTCGGATTTGTAATACTCGGATTTCTAGCAATACCGACTCAATCCATCGGATTTTACCAAGGTTGCGCCGCGACCTTCAAAGGCGTCGCGCCGCTACATTCAAATTTCCAGATCTCCTTCTTCCTTTGTCGGATATTCAGCCAACCAAACTCATAATTTTCATTCCCAACATTAATTTTCTCAATTTAAAACACTTCTAATATACATGAAACATTATATAACACATTTTCACATATCATAAACATCTTAAACCTTACTAAATCATCAAAACACATAAACCCCATTTGTTCTTTTGAGCTTCAAGCTCCTACCATGGTGGTTCACCATTTAAACATGAATTTTATAAACAAAACATATCTAGATGCATAATATCATACCATAAACACATGCCAACTTCAATTTGAATTATAAATCACAAATCCTCTACCTTGAAATTTCAAGTTTCCTTCTTTTTTTTTCTTTCTTGTTCTTCTTTTCCACAGAGAAACACATACACATACACTTCAGTTTCTTTTATTTTCTTAAATAAAAATCCCTTTCATGTCAGCATATAAATCCACGTATTCATTTCAGAAAACCAAGGCAAGAGGTGGCAATCCCACCTCTTGTACATACACATACATACATACACTTTAATATCATACATGCATACATACATATGTACATAACTTTTTCCTTTTCTTTATTTCTTATTCCAAACTCAACAGTAAACCTATATATATATATAATTTTCCCACCACTAATTTATTCAATTAATTCCAAATAACCAAATTTGATTCTAAATAACCACTTAAACAATTTAAACACAATTAAACATAAATCACATACCATTAACTTGTAAATCACTAACCCAGATTTGTGGATGTTACAAATCTTCCCTCCTTTAGAGGATTCTGTCGTCGGAATCCTATAGCACACATCAAACGGATTATCCACACTTCATATTATCAAACGGATTATCCACACTTCATATTATCAAACGGATTATCCACACTTCATATTCGTTCATTTCTGATGGTCAATTCATTTGTAATTCATCCATATCTTCATCTTAGTATCAAACACATAAATCTCTTTTTACAAATCGTTCTCAGTTTGCAATCATCAGTTCTTTAACAGCTTATCCTTCAACTATTTTCTTCAATTTAACATTCAACTCAACATATAACTCATAGATTCGATTAATTTGTCTTTTAATTCATTTTCTTTCACATTCACGTATTTAGACAATATCAACACATCTCTTGAATACTTATTCACAGTACCCTGTTTATCTCAATTAACAAATTTCACGTACTTTTCATTCACTGTCCGTCATATAAAATACTCACATATCACTTTCTTATTACTTCCAACTAACATGTCAAAACACTATCCAAACATTACCCTGATATATACATATAGCAACTCACAACTGATATGTTAACATCCACTTGATAGAAATCGTATCACGCCAATCTAATCATTCCGATCATGAATTTCCCCGAATCATCAAAGTCCAACACAAAATACAAGTTTATTCTCATATATCTACACAATTCTTTCTACTTGACCATCCAATAAGAACTGGGTCGTATTGCTTATCGCATGTTTCAATGCTTGTTATAACTCTTTTAGAAATTTAGTCAATATATATAGCAATCCTCCATCAAAAGTCCCATCATATAAAACATCATGTCTTTGAATCACCTTATCAATATATAAGCTGCCCAGCAGATGCTATCTTACTGGAGATAAAATGCAAGCGCTTCTTACTAATCAGTCAATAATCTCTCGTGATATATCCATATTTCTTCTCATATCGTAAATCAGGCGTCAACTTCATCGTAACTTGTTATTACCATCATTCTGATATCCCAAAGTATCTTCATAGATCTCTGACACTCTATTTTGACTCATACTTTATCATGTCATATTCCCACGAATTATATCCTGTTTACTCTTCTTAGTAGGTTATCAAAGCAATACTTTTCTAGTATTATACAATTTAGCCCTTCCAAGTGCACTGACAATTTAGTTTCATAAGTCTTATCAAATCAAAATTTCCAATTCTAAGCAAAGACACTTTCCTAGCAAAGGCAATTCATGTATAAGATCCACAAGTCTTCATTCCATATGCACAGACCATTACATTCCTCTTTTCTCTTCCTCATTTTCTAATAAATTCAATCTGTCATGCTTCCAATCACATGTATCTTTAGTTCACAAAGATCAACTGTCATTTAGCTAGCTCTTTCCTATACATAATTCCTTGCAATGAGTATCAATTACATCTTTTACTCAAACAATTTTGCACATCTCAGGCTTACTCAATTTGTAGCAGTCAATCTCTTTCTCATATTTATTAATTTCAATCATTAAGTCAACAATTTCCAGTAAAGGCAATTCCAATTTCATTCATCAAGTCAAATATACTTCAATTCGCATGTCTATCATCAATTTATCCTTCCGAGGTAATATTTAAATCTCTTATTCTCATTCTTCTATTCATACAAAACATTGACTCTGCCACTTGTTCAATTCATCCATATATAAACATTCACTATTTCTTTTAATAACCAGGTCGATCATACATATTTCTCCTTACAATCAACATTCCCCACATTGTCAATACAAACATATCATGTACAGCCTCCAAGTCATGGGTTAAATCATTCTTCTAAAAAATCTTTACTATAAAACATAAACCACTTCTTCAATTCCATAGCATAACATTGTTATCTATTAATCCAACGAATATAACATCTCATCATACCATATTCTCTTCAGATTCATCATTCATCATCATAAATTACCTTTAACCAGTAGGTTTTCATAATCCCAATTATACCTTTATCAAAACATCCCTTGGTTGCCACCAATACTTCCCAATCCTCAACAACTTATGCTCTTCCCTTCTCCTTTGCACAACATATAGATATACATATACAAACATAGCATTTCTATGCACATAAACAAATACCATTTGTAAAACAATCTTACAACACATTGCATAGCATGCAATTTTAAATAATCTAGAATATTCTTTCCTTAGCATATCATACCCAATTCACATTATTTCACATATCACATACGCACCATCATATCATTTATCTCTACTTCTAAAGAATCATCCTTTTTGAGAAGTAAACATATACACTTAGCACAAATAGGCATCAAGCATCAACAATTAACTCTAAAGTTAATAAACATATGCACAAATATAAAAGTTATCAAAACGTACCCATTTCATCATCGTCGATATTAGCATCGTCGCCAGTCATCATATCAAAAGTTCTAACTTCTAGCTCAGAAGGGTTCTTTCTCTTTCGTCCATCTGCTGACGAGGATCCCCCACCTGCATCCACTCCTGACCCCGACCCCATTCTTCGTTCTTCATAACATTCATTCGTAAGATGACCCTTTTTCTGATAATTCCAACACACACTCCGAGGGGAACCACATTTCTTGATCTCATGTCCAAACAATCCACATCGGATGCAACGCAATGTCTGGGGTGTGCAAGGCCCCGTATGAACAAATCTACACCGTCGGCACCAAAGCGAACTTTGTTTAGATCCACCTGTCTTAGGTTTCTTATTTCGATTCTTCTGTTTCTGGCCACTATGCCCACGCTGTCTTTGTGGTTCACTAACATGTTCAATCATTGATTTCTGCTGCAAAATACATTCTCTATTCATTCTATCCCTTGCCTTTCCATCACCCTCAGGCGACTTGGCTAGAGTATATGCTTGTGATAAGGTACTTGCCCATCTAGTAGTACTTCGATATTCTGGAAGCAAAGCTCCCACAAAATGTTGTATCTTTGATGCCTCGTCTGGCACCCACTGTTTCACAAATCGCAGTCTCTCATTGAATTGTTTAATCAAATTATCTACTGTAATGTCTCTTGTCATCTTTAAATCCGTAAGCTCTTTTTTGATTTTCGCAATCTCAAATGAGCTACAATATTGTTCGCAAAACTTCTCTTGAAATTGGTTCCAAGTAATACTTTCCTGTTGTTCCTCAGTAAAATGTCCGGTTAATGAATCCCACCATACCATCACATCACGTTTAAGCATACGAGTCGCAAATTTAACTCTATATTCATCCTCGTAATTGCATGCATCAAGAGATTTTACCATTTCTCGCAACCAATTCAAAGTCACGTTTGGATCAGTACTCCCGTGATATCTCGATGGTTTACAATCCAAAAATTGTTTGTACGAACAAGATTGTTTAAATCCCGGATATCCAAAAGGATAATCTCCCTGTAAGGTGGAAGGATTGAAAAATAACGGTTGCGTCACTTGCGTTACCGGAGGAAACGGAGCGGTAATCGGGAAAGTAGTAGATTGGGTAGCAACAGTTGTTGGTATCTGTGATGACATTCTCTGATCAATCCTCTCTTTTCCGATACCACGAACTATATCTCTGAGTTCCTGAAGTTCATTCTCTAACTTGTGAATATATTCCTCTCGATCATTTTCCTATTCGTATGTTGAAGTACCCACACGATTTGTCGTATCCACAGTATCAATCACTGAAGTCTCAACCACTGTTTGGGTCACAGGAGGATCAGCAGGGGTATGTTTGTCAGCCATATATGTACAATCACATCATCTCACAGTCTCATTAGATAAACCGTTAGTACATAACATACTAACTAGCATACTACTTCACCAATTCACTCTAATTCCCCCTATGGAAAATTTAACCCAACACGAGCCAAGAATTGGGAATGCAACACTCTAGCCGTGCCTGCATCGCCAAACTAAGGCTCTAATACCAACTTGTAACACTGTAAATTCTCAAGCCAATTTTTTTTAAATCGCTACGGAAGAGTTTGCTGATTTCGTTAAAACAAATACTCATAAAGTACAAAGTACCATTTACAAACATCACATCAAGTTGTGTTACAAAATATATATAAAACACGGCTCGTCTCTTCTCAAAACATAATATCAGAGCATTGGTCAAATTTCCCTTCCCCACAAACAAGCTAACAGCCAAACCTGCAAAAAGCAATCAAATGAGGGGAATTAGCACAAAGCTAAGTGAATGGAAGCTACAAACAAGCATCCAATAACATCAAGTACAAGCAATCACTATCAAATCAGGCAAACAGATCTCAACAGATCAAACAATCATCACAAACCAATCCAAACTCTAGAGGAACGGCGGTTCTGCAGAACCTGCAACCGATGCGGGCCAAGGCAAAGGTTTACCGATAGCTATTTGCCGCTTGGTACAGTTAAACCCCTTCTGATGCAACCAATACATAGAAGATCAAGAACTGTGCAACCAATAGCAGATAACCCAGCCCAACACATACGATAGCTGACCCCTAACCATGCACGCATATCGTTAACCATACGTACAAGTCTCCCCACGTGAACATATCATTAACGATGTACACTAGCCACGCAACAATCCAAGCATTCACAATCAACAAACAACAGTCGACTACCAATGAATAAAAATCAACACAGTCTATCAACACCTATCAAATTAAACATTTAATCATGACAAATCAGACTAAACAGTCTATAGACTAAACAGTCTATCATGGTATCTCAGACTAAATAGTCTATCATGGTATCTCAGACTAAACAGTCTATCATGACAAATACAAATCATTAGAATATCTCAAACTATATAACCATAAGCGTTACCACCAACACCACTCGTGAGTACACTTCCACTCACCTCAGTCCTTGTTCCCGTCTACTCAGTTGTCTAATATCATTGAGTTTGTGCAATCCCTGAGAACACAACAAACTGAAATCAATTTCTGATTTATTAATATATCCATAATATATTTATATATCTTTTTAACATGTAAACAACATAAAATAATCACATAATTGACAATCTATCACATCCCAAACAAGTTCATAGCAAAACAATTACATTTCATGAAATGGGCCTGTCGCGCCGCGACAAGCACGTGTGTCGCGCTGTGACACTGTCGGATTTGGGTTCCGGATTTTGAGTGTCGGATTTAGGCACCGGATTTTGGATTTCTCGGATTTGGGTAGCGGATTTGGGTTACGGATTTAATGTTCCGGATTGCATATGTTGGATTTCTAGGTTTAGGATTTGTAATACTCGGATTTCTAGCAATACCGACTCAATCCATCGGATTTTACCAAGGTCGCGCCACGACCTTTAAAGGCGTCGCGCCGCTACGTTCAAATTTCCAGATCTCCTTCTTCCTTTGTCGGATTTTCAGCCAACCAAACTCATAATTTTCATTCCCAACATTAATTTCTCAATTTAAAACACTTCTAATATACATGAAAATTTATATAACACATTTTCACATATCATAAACATCTTAAACCTTACTAAATCATCAAATTACATAAAACCCATTTGTTCTTTTGAGCTTCAAGCTCCTACCATGGTGGTTCACCATTTAAGCATGGATTTCATTAACAAAACATATCCAGATGCATAATATCATACCATAAACACATGCCAACCTTCAATTTGAATTATAAATCACAAATCCTCTACCTTGAAATTTTAAGTTTCCTTTTTTTTCTTTCTTGTTCTTCTTTTCCAGAGAGAAACACATACACACACACTTCACTTTCTTTTATTTTCTTAAATAAAAATCCCTTTCATGTCAGCGTATAAACCCACGTATTCATTTCACAAAACCAAGGCAAGAGGTGGCAATCCCACCTCTTGTACATACACATACATACATACACTTTAATATCATACATGCATACATACATATGTACATAACTTTTTCCTTTTCTTTATTTCTTATTCCAAACTCAACAGTAAACCTATATATATATATAATTTTTCCATCCACTAATTTATTCAATTAACTCCAAATAACCAAATTGATTCTAAATAACCACTTAAAAAATTTAAACACAATTAAACATAAAATCGCATACCATTAACTCGTAAATCACTAACCCAGATTTGTGGATGTTACAAAATCCAATAATTTCTTGACAAATGCTTTATTCGCCCGAGTTCCTCGTCATGGGGAGCACCACTGTTGTTTGTCAAGAAGAAGGACGGAACCATGCGTATGTGTATCAATTATAGGGGGGCTTAACAAGCGAACTGTGAAGAATAAATATCCTATTCCGCGTATAGACGATCTTTTTGATCAATTGCATGGAGCAACCTATTTTTCTAAAATTGATCTCCGAGTCGGGTACCATCAAGTGCGGGTTCATGAAGAAGATATTTTGAAGATGGCCTTTTGAACCTGATATGGTCATTATGAATATTTGGTGATGCCATTCGGCTTAACCAATGCCCCTGCCATCTTCATGGATCTGATGAATCGTGTTTGTCGTTCATTTCTTGATAGATCCGTGATCGTGTTTATTGACGATATTCTTGTTTATTCGAAGACTGAAGCTGACCATGAGTTGTATCTTCGTCAAGTTCTAGAAACCCTTAAACGGAAGCAATTATACGCTAAACTCTCTAAGTGTGAGTTCTGGCTTTGGGAAGTACATTTTCTCGGCCATGTGATTTGCAAAGAAGGTGTCAAAGTAGATCTAGCTAAGGTTGAAGCTGTGATGAATTGGGGAGTTCCCTGAACTCCTTCAGCGATCAAGAGTTTCCTCGGCATAGCTGGCTAGTATTGGCGGTTCATCCGCGATTTCTCTAAGCTTGCGGGTCCTTTGACCAACCTGACTCAAAAAGACATAACTTTCGTATGGACTGAAGCCCAGGAGAAAGCCTTCCGGTCTCTTGTGAACAGTTTAGTCGTGAAACTTGGTTTTTAGGCTCACGAGCCCTTCTGACCCGTGATCGGTCGTGAGGCCCTTGGGCTTCACGAGCCGTGAGGGGCCGTGAAGGAGCTTCTAGGCAGTTTTTGTCCTTAAAAGAAATTTTTTCGTTGTTTTTCGGGTCATAGAGGAGTTTCTGTTTTTTGGCAGATTCCGTTTGGTTAACCCCTCGTAATATTTTGGTACAAATATGGGTATGTAAGGTATGGTCTTGGCATGAGATGCATACATGCATACACATATGTTGTGTATATATGAATATGGGTATAAAAGTTGGTTTTGTGCCCTAATGCATATGTACAAGAATTTCCTTGTTGTTTCTTGAGTGTTTGTGTTGGAAATTCTTACCGAAATATTCTTTGGTCATGGTTTTGGCACACCATGCTTTGTAGTTGTTGTTTGTTGCTTTTAGTTGGTAACCATCGCCCTAGACCTTGTGGTTTGTTTGGTTGTTTGGATTTATTTGGTGACCTTGGTGTCACGTGTGATGTAATGAATTATTTATTCGTACGGTTTGTAATTAATTATCGCGGCTTGCATGCCGTTTCATTTATTCATATGTACTTGTACTAGATTGATAGGAAGCGCGTGGCTTGCATGCCATTTCCTTTCTTTTGTGTACTTGTGTTTTGAAGACCACAATCAAGAGTCAAGAGGAGACGTCTTGAAGACCTTGGATCCGGTTAGTCCCGATGGAGGTAGCGGATTCAGTGGGAGCACTCCATGGTCTAGGTTTGTGTCCTTAGTAGACCTAGTCCTCCCGGCTTGGCTCGCGGGTAGGACACATAGGTTTTTGGCATGGTTACCAACCTCTTTGTATGCCTGTGATGTGATTTATATTTCTTGCATGGTTGTTTATGTTTCTTCGCATGCTTGATAACTTTTCTAAGTTAACAAAATCACAAGAGTTTTTAAATTGGTTAACAAACTCTCGCGCGTACACGATTAACAAGACAATATAAACTTGGTATTTATATTTAAAGTGAAAAACGTTTTTGTCACTTTGTTAATCAAATATTAAAACTTGGTTTTAATCAAGAAACAAAAGCCCGTTTCCTAAAACGTAAATCACGCACCATCCATAAGATGACACACCCGATTCTAGTGAAGCATGGGATAATTGTGGAGCTAAGCACGAGTTATTCCATGTGGATCTGTGTGGAAGGTGAGAGTGGCGACTTGGAGTTATTGGTTGTCGAGCTTAGCACGAGCCAATGATTGTCGAGTGTGCTACCATGTATCTTGTTGGACGATTTACAATTGCAAACTAAAATCCTTGTGTGATTGTCGAGCTAAGCACGAGTCAACCAAGAATTTTAATTTGGGATTGGTGTAAGTAGGGATCAAACATGCCAACCGACCGTTTTACGTCGTTGGATCCCGCAAGTGTCTAAGAGTTGCAATGGAGATTGCAATCAGTAAAGTGGTTACCGGCCTAAATAGCTTCATAAAGTGATCCGCAGTAAACCCATCATGTAGTGGAGTAAAATATGGTTCTTAGCCCTTGTTAAGATAAATTGTTTTTCTAAAACTTTATGGGTAATTATTTAACCGAGGATTATATCAAACTAACTAAAACGTGTATTCTTGTTTTTTATAGACGTCAAACAATTCGCTTCGTATGTTCCTACATAGGGAGAAACTCAGGGGAGTGCACTTCGTTGACTGGCTTAGGCAATTGAGAATTGTCCTTCGCTATGAGTCAAAGTTGCACATCCTTGAGGAAACTCTTCCGGAAGCACCTGCTAGCGACGCGACTTGGTCCGTCCGATACACGTATGAAAAGCGTGTTGAGGACACACACGATGTTGCCTGCCTCATGTTGTCAAATATGAGCTCGGAGTTGCAAAAACACTTTGAGCGCATGAGTGTGTACGATATGATGGACAAGTTGAAGGACATGTTCCAACAACAAGTAAGGGAGGAACACTATGAGTGTGTTAAAAACCTAGTCGGTTGTAGAATGCAGGAAGGTAGGAGTGTGAGTGCCCACGTCCTTAAGATGAAGGCGTACGTGGACCAAATGGAGAGACTAGGATTTCCCATGGGGAGGGAGCTTGCTGTGGATATAGTACTCCAGTCCCTGCCCGCATCATATGATAAGTTTGTCATGAACTATCACATGCATGACATGGAGAAAACCTTAGGTGAATTGCATGGTATGTTGAAGATTGCGGAGTCTGACATGGCCAAACATGAATTCACCTCTTCCATTCCTACCACGAGTTCTAGGGAACAAAAGAAAAAGAAGAAGAAACCAACACGAAGGGAAAAGGTTGGAGTGTCCAAGCCTATTCCCCACATTGAATCTGAGGACCATGATTGTGTGCCTCAAGAACAGATTCGAGAAAAAGTAATTTGCTACTTCTGTGGAAGATTTGGAGATTGGGGCCGTCACGCATGCCCATCGTGCTGAGAGGATATTAAACTTCTAAGGAAAGAGAGAGTTAATTTCCCCTCTCAAGGTACATTTATGATTCATTGCTAATTCTTCTATTTTGCTGGGTTGTTCACCCGAGCTAATTAACTCACGTTTGTCACAAATTAATTTTGTTACAAAGTGTAGGTACCATTTAAAAGAAGAACCAAGAGCATGAAGAACCGGGTCTCTAAAAGAGGTAACTCGGAAGATTGACCTCTACAAGAGAATTGGGAGTTTTGATCTCACCTATTCTGACCGGTTTCATTATTACTTTGTTTTTGATGCCCTGTGAGGCAAGTTTAGTTTTTGTTGTATGTTCATGAAGACGATGGATGAGATTTTGAATGTTTTGGGTTGTAAAATATTTTTCCGCATTACTTATTCGATTTCGAAGTTTGTTCATGTCATAGCTTATGTTTTATTTTGGCCTTCAAGGCGCATGATTCTACATTTGATGACGATGAATTCATACTTGAAATTTGAATCTTGTTTTAGAAAAATATTTGTTGAATGATAGAAATTAAAATTATCCATGTCAAGACATACATGTTACAAGTAATAATTAATTATGAATGATTGATTCTAAGTCCAAAATAGTTCGGATTAGTCGGCTCTTTGTCATAATCTACTTAACCATGTAAATAAGATAAGTATCACTTAGATCCATGTGGTTAGGATATTGGACTAGTTTAACCTCGGGTTAAAAATTTGATGCTAATCTTATCTATAAGGGAAAGATGATTATGAATCCCTTCACGGTATATGTGAGAGGGATGCTAGCTTGTAAGATATTGATCACCTCCGGTGGATAATCCGTACAAGCACATAACAAAGAGAAACAAATTAAAAGAATCAATTAGGACATATAGATAGGATGCTTAGATCTAGTTAAGATGCTAAGATACCTTAAATCTATATCAATGACTACATTATGAATTGCGGGATTATCTCACAATTCGTTCCTTAACATAGGCACATTTGTACATGGTGTCACGTTGAAGGAAACCGGATATTGTTGAAAATGATTTGGTAAATAATGGGTCAAATATGTGTATTCGACTTGTTAGTATACACATTAAATGTGACGAGCCAAGTCCTTAATCTTAATCCAACTTCAAAGTCTATTTAGCACCTTATGAGATATATCTTGAAAGAGTTCTTTGCTTGTATATATATCAAAATTTGGAGATTTTCAATCTACATCTGGTGTGAGATTGACGGACTTAAATGGTGCTAATACATTTAAAAGGTTCCTATAGGTTTTAGATATTTGACCTTACGAGAACAATGTTTTGTTGCTCGAAAGGAAGATAATAACTAGAGCATTCCAGTGGAAGAACGTGCAACTTAAATGAAAGACTTGATGTTGGCACTAGCATATGATCAAATATCGGCATGAGAATGCCGGTTATCCTGACCATGAGTAATTACTTTCAAGGCTGATAGAAGTCATGTAGCCAAAGAGATATGGGTTCCTCACATCTAAGTGGCAATGACTTGATGGTGAGTTTTGTTCAAATCACCATCTATCGGAAAGCATAGTGGGCCCTGAGTTCACTGAGGTTATAAGAAGTAATTAATCATAAGATGAAATCCATTTCAAGTATGCAAATACTTTACTTAATTCCATACCAAGGTGCAAACCTAGATGGTGTAAATGGAATTAACATGGATTGTAATGTAGACTACTTCAAATACCGACTAAGGGTAAAGGTTTCATAATGGTTATTGTGGAAACTTTTCCCAGTGGCTATGTGGAAGATCATTTAATACTTGTTGCTATTGTTGCCTTCTTACGGCAATAAAGGATAGTACACGGATATACAAGACCGCGTTCCTGTATGGAACTTCGTATTGAGGAAGTGCTTACCATACTCTCCGAGGGTCTTAGATATCCGTAGTATCCAAATTAAGTCTACAAGTGTGAATAAGTCCTTTGGACTTATACTAACATCGTAAAAGTAAGATCTTTGCTTTCATGAGAAAATCAAAGTCATGAGTTTTCTAGGAGCATAGATAAGACTTTTACATATGTCAGGGCTAGTGGGAGCTTTTATTGTATACCTAGAAGTATGTATCGATTGAAGATAATGTCCCATTGTTAAGTGTTCTATGAACCTAAGATAGGGAATTATTGTATCATGATAATACTTAGAAGATACAAAATTTTGAATTACAAGAAATACTTGTGTATGTTCTTGATGTTTGACGACGAGAAATAAGCCTTGGAGTAGGTTCTTACTCTAATACTAATTTCTAATAGGATAATTGTCGATCTTGATCGAAGTCTTTGATCCTACTATATGGTGTTAATTATTGATTAGAGAAGTTCTTAAGTATCATTGATCCTATTGTGAACTTTTGTAACAATGAGGATATGAGTACCTTAGTGCTTCGTTATATGATCTCTTTGACGGATACTTTGAATAAAGTAGTTTGGTCAAAAGATAATTGAGAGGATAACAAGAATACAAATGGATGTTACATGGAAAATCCATTGAATAAGTCGTAGTCATAATGACTAGTGATGTTTGACATACTAGGTCATGTAGCATTTTTTATGCATATGATTTGGCTTTAAATATTGTTTTAGTTGTTGATTGTTTTATATTTGCTTTGGGAACTGCAAGCAGTATCGTTACTTTTGATTGCTTTCGATATATAGTGGGGACTATATATACGCAGATGCGGTTACTTTCATTAGTCTTTACTGTGTTCCATCTTAGCATGTTTAACCACTTCCCTGAGTGCTTATGCATTCTAGATTTCCACAGTCAGTCATTCTTCAAGGGAAGGAAGTTTGAGTTAAGACTGAGGTTAGGGTTTGGTCATGCATTAATCAAGGATTGAATGCAAGTGACGCAAAACTAACCTGTACTTGAAATAAGTTTCAAGTGATTGGAAGACCCACACCTGAGTTCACTTCATGGATTATGGTCACAAGTGACTCGGGATGATAATATCATTTCATCCTTAGACCGGAGATACATGTGTATCCAAAGCATGAGTCTGCTTTATTTTGATTACTTTCAAACGTGGTTCGTAACTGACCACTATAAAGGGAGTTATCAAATAAAGTAAGAAGCATGTGGCGGGGCTATGTAGTCAAAAGGATTTGTTCCTCTAGTTAGAGAGATATCCCTGGCCCCCTCGATGATTGGGCGCTGACACCAAAAATGCATGGCCGTGCTCAAGTTACAATGATTTTAGATGAGTTGCAAACTTGTTATTTTGGTCACCACCAATCTAGAATCGAGAAACAGAATCGTGAACGATCTGGAGATTGACATTTTTCCATGTCTCGTGTTCACAAGGATATCACGAACAAGGGGATGTTTATGATCACTTATCTGTAGGACCTTTTAGCCTTTCTAGGCTACCAGGATTTGTCGAGGATGACGTAACTCGTACCGACTTGGGGGCAAGTATGCTTTGCTAGAGCCGCTGCTTGTCTGTGGTGTTGGTAACGCTGTATCATGTGCAAGTGGGAGTCTGTTGGAATATGCCTACTGATACACGTGTACTAACATCACTGTTGATAAGGTACGGGCCAATTGGGTCACACGCCAAGGGTAGATTCCGGCAGCACAACGCAAACAAGAGAGAATATGAGATTAGGGTTTCTGGCGACCTTCACGGTCCCTCACGGGTCGTGAAGAGGTCGTGAAGAGTAACCCTCCACGAGCCTTCACCACCAGGACAAAGTAGTCGTGGGAGCAGGGCCTTCACGAGTGCTTCACGGCCCGTGAGAGCCCGTGAAGGCAGGCGCCATGCTTTTATTGGACCACTTGATGGCCCAATGATAGTGTGCGGTGGAACCCGGCCTATGAGGCCTTCACGAGTGCTTCACGGCCCGTGAGAGCCCGTGAAGGCAGAAGTCAAAGTGTCACTTGGTTTTTATTGGACCTTTGTGTTGGTCCAATGATTGTGTGGCCTTTTGGCCGACCATGGTGGCTCCAACTCTGATTCCAGAGTTTATAAAAAGCTCTATGTCTCTCTCATATCTAGCTCTTGCCATTTTTGTACATACACACACATAATATACTACTTGAAGTGATATAGTGAGTTGAGTGAGTGTATCAAGAGTAAGAGGAGTTCTATTAGTGTTGTTGCTGCTCCAGAAGCACGAGGACTTTGTGTGGTTCGTGTGTCGGGTCGTTAGCAAGACGGGATCTCGGCTACTTGGTGTGGACTATCAATAGAGGATCTCGGTTCGGGTTCTCGAAGATCTCTCTAGCTCGGTGGATAACTCCAGCCCCGTGATGGTATAATTTCTCCTCCCTTTGCTCTTTGTTTCTGTTGCTATATCGTTTGTTGTCACGATCCCCACTTGGGGAATACATGCATGTCGGTTTTGATACCCGAAAACCCCGGTTTTTGATGTCGTTGCTTCCGCTGCGTACGGGTGTTGGCGTGCATGGATTTCCCTACACATTTACCCTTCACGCCCCGTGAGAGCCCATGAAGAAGTCGTGAAGGCAGAATTTCAAGTGACACTTGTGTTTTATTGGACCATTTGTTTGGTCCAATGAATGAGGTGCATTTGGCTCGACTCTAGGACTAAGAGAGCAGATAATATGCCTATATATGGAGCTCTCTAAGTTCATTTCCTACTCTTGGTCATTTTGTGAAAGTATACTATATTGTGAGTTCATACACTAGTGTAAGTGAGCAAGATCAAAGGAGTTTGGTTGTGCACAATTTAGTTCAAGGTTGTTCCAGAAGCAAAGCATCACGTTTTGGTGATTTCTTTGGCTTGCTAGTGTAATGAGGTTGAAGAGAAGCTTGGTGTGGACTTGCATTAGGGTTTGGAGCCTCTTGTTCCAAATACACATCCCATTTTCGTGTAGCTCTTTGTTCCAGCCAAGATTCAAAGTCTTCAAGGGTATGACTCTTCTCCTTTGTCTTTCTATTTGGTTGCATGCTGTTTCTTACAAGCTTTCACCACCATTGGGACTTCATGAGATCTTTGTTGTGTGTTTTTCTTGCTTCTATTGCGTGCATTGATCCCCATGGAATCCCAACAGTTATATCATTCATCAATGGATTTATAAGAATGAAAAAATTGGATTCTTAAAAAGATATGCAAACAGAAGAATGCAAGTTAGGCCAGGACAATGGAATGAACATCTACAAATAATGAATGCTAATCAAAAAGTTAAAACAACACCATCAAATCAAAACAAATTCACACCAATCAAACAAGCTTCATTGAAAGCTGCTTCATATTCATCAATAACACCAAATTCAAAGAAGAATCAAACTCAAAGGATGAAAACAAATGCATCATGCAAACCACAAGTGAAAAGTATGTAAATTGTAAAAGCAAAGCAGTTTTCACCTGTCAACAAACCAAAGATTTTGAAACAACTCAGTCATAGAACAAAAGAAAATTTTGAACTGAGAGTTGGATCGTAAAGAGAACGGTTAACAAAGAAAGTTCAATTCTTGATACAATGTCTGATATTTCAAGCATTAAAGTTCAATCTAGTTTCTTTTCCATGTGCAGAAAGATCATATTTGGTACATGGACTCCGGCTGTACGAATCATATGACAGGAAACAAGGGTCTTCTCAAACACTTTGTGAGTAAATACACTTGAAATGTCAAGTTTGGGAATGACTAGATTTCACCAGTACTAGGCCATGTAGTGATAGAAACTGGAAACTTGAAAATTGAAAAAGTGTCTTATGTAGAGGGCTTAGGGCATAATTTATTTAGCATAGGACAATTTTGTGATAGAGGAATGGAAGTTTTGTTCAAAAGAGTTCACGTTCATTAAGGACAGAAAAGGGAACTGAATTTTGGGTGGGAACAGAAAGTCAAACTTGTATACAGTTGACTTGTCTGAAAAAGGTTCCGGTTCACCGGTATGCCTATTGACAAAAGCTTCGTTAGATTTGAATTGGTCATGGCATCGAAAGCTATCACATCTATATTTCAAAAACATAAACAAGCTGGTGAATCAAAATTTGGTCGAGGTCTACCAAAGCTAAAGTTTGAAAATTATCATCTGTGTAAGGATTGTGAGTTGGGAAAGATGAAGAGAGTACCACACAAAGTCCGTTAGATATCTTCCACTAAAGCTCCTTTGCAGCTGATACACATGGATCTCTGTGGACCAATGAAGGTTCAGTCCAGAAATGCAAAGAGATATATTCTGGTGATGGTGGATGACTACTCCGGGTATACATGGGTCCGGTTTCTGAGTCATAAAAGTGAAGTGCCTCAACAAGTAATCTTGTTTCTGAAAAAGCGCAAGACTCAACAAGGACAACCGGTGAAAGCAGTAAGAACTGATAATGGAACAGAGTTCAAGAACAGGACACTAGATTCCTACTTGGATTCTGAAGGAATCAAACATCAATTCTCGGCAGCATATACTCCAGAGCAGAATGGAGTAGTTGAAAGAAAGAACAGAAAACTATTTGAAGCTGTGAGAATGATGCTACAGTATTCAAAGCTACCACCATCATACTGGGCTGAAGCAATGAACACCGCATGCTACACACAAAACCATTCCTTAATTCATCGTCGCTTCAATAAAACTCCTTACGAATTATGTAATGAAGTAGTACCTAATATCAAATACTTCCATTTATTTGGTAATAGGTGCTTTGTGCTGAATGAAACGGATAAAGTATCAAAGTTTGATCCAAAAGTAAACGATGGTGTTTTCTTAGGTTACTCAATGCATAAAAAAGCTTTTAGAATCCTGAATCGGAGAACTAACATGATTGTTGAAAGCATGAATGTAACGTTTGATGATTTAGTAAATCTAAATTCTTTAACGGGTAAACCTACCTCATCAAAACAACCAATTTTGAAAACAAATAATACTGATGACTCATTTAGTCACACTGATGATATAAGCTTGGATTTCATGTTTGATTTTTCAAAAAGAATGATAACTCATCTAATGTTTTACAGGATAATCAACAACTTCAAGAATCTGTGACGCTAACTGAGCCACCTAGTATGTCTACAATTCACCAGCAGACAGAACTTTCTGGAAATTCGGAATTCGAAGCGACATATGATCCTGTTCATCAAGACTGTCCAAGACATGATCCAAGTCATCAATCTATGGAAGAAATTAATAATGATGACATAAGAAATATTAATGAGTACATTCAGGTTCAATCCCCCGAACCTGTTTGGCTAATGAGTCATCCCGAGACTTAAGTAATAGGAAGTTTGAAAACATTGCTGAAGCAGAATACATCGCTGGGGATCCAAGAAGCAGAACTGTGTATCATCATCAACAGCTGAAGCATAATACATTGCTACTGCTAACTGCTGTTCACAGTGTCTATGGATTAGGACCTAGCTGTCTGACTTTGGTGTGAAATACAACAAAATTCCGTTGATGTGTGATTCTCAGAGTGCGATTGCAATTACATGCAATCCGGTACATCATTTTAAAACTAAACATATTGACATCAGATATTATTTCATAAAATATTATGCAAAAAAGGCTTAATTGAGTTAAAATATGTTCAAACTAAGAATCAACTTGCTGATATTTTCACAAAAGCATTAGATGATTCTCGTTTTAATGCTTTGGTGTCAAGATTAGGAATGTTGAATTTAACTGTTTGACATATATCATTGTGTTTTATCAGATCTTACATGGTATTTGTTAGTGGTGTAGGATTAAACAATAAAGTCAAAAGAATTGAGACATTAAATACAAGTTATGAATCACGAATGGTTCATACTTGTTGGGGGAGAGAACATAACAAGTTTTGTATAGATACTTAATGAAAAATCAAAAAAATTTGTAAAATTATAAAATTCAAAAATATCTTTTTCTTCATCTCAAATTGATGTACATATGTGCATGATTTGAGGAGGAGTTTTTGTGTTTGTCTTTGAATTTGATTTCCAAAGTTTAAAATTTTTTATTGAAATTCAAGAATTTTCATCTTCATGGTTATTGTGTACATATTCAAGATGAAATATTGGGTTGAGGGGGAGTGTATCACTTTGAAAGAACAAAATTTTGGTATTAAGTGTTCAAAATCCGCAAATATTGTTGGATTAAGTCAAAATCCGCCATATTTTGTCGGATTTCTTCATAATCCGTTACTTATGTCGGCTTCACACCAAATCCAAGAGTTGTGTCGGTTTTAATCCAAATCCGAGAGTTGTGTTGGTTTTATATATCGGATTTTAATCCGTGGGTATCGGATTTTGTGATTTCCTATAAAAGGCAAATCCAACTATATTGTCGGTTTTCCAAACTTGTGAAAATCCGAGCGACTCTCTCAAAAATTGAACTTTTTAAGTTGTTTGTTAAAGTGTTTTGTTGATAGATCTGTGATCGCACACTCTTTCTAATTCCAAAGGTACAAACTTCTTGAAATTTCATAAATGTTTAAGTGGTTTTAAATCGGTTTTTTTAGGTTTCGAGAAACTTGCAACTTTGAACTTTAAGATTCTGATGTTTAGGGGTTTTATAGATCGATTAGTTCAAAAGAAGTGTTTTGATCTAGTTTAATTGCTTAAAACTTTGAATGTTGGTTGGTTTTTGTAATGGATTCGAAGAATTTGAATGCGTCGGTTTGTTGGAAACTTGAAGGTGTTCAAAAATGGATGAACTATCAGATTTTCAGAGAATCCGATAGTTTAGTGTTGAACATGTCGGATTTCAATTTTGTCGGATTTCGAGACAAATCCGATAGTTGGATAAACGAGGTAGTTGGATTGTCGGATTTTAGACTTGTCCGATTTTTAAGTCATAGGGGTTTCGGATTTAGACTGTCGGATTTTACAAAATAGAAGATTGTTACTTATCGGATTTTTCAAATGATTTCATTGTGTCGGTTTTTCAAACAAATACGATAAATGTTGTCGGATTTCAATGTATCGGATTTCTATGTGTCGAATTTCACACTACACCTAGGAATTTTCGAAAATTTTGAAATTTTTCACAAAAGGTTTTGGTTTGAATTGATTACTAACTGTTTGATCTTATAAATGGCTAAACGTCAGGTTAACCAAATCCCTTCTTATACACTCTTTCCTCCAACCAATTACCTTCCCAATCAGTTAAACAACGCTTATTTTGTACTAGATATAACCAAAATCGAATACCCAATCATAACCTAGCTAATTTCTTCACAGCCACTTAACCATATATTCACCTTTAACCCGCTTGAAGCCGAACCACATGTCCCAGAAGTTTATGTACATCAATTGTGGGACTCTCTATCCTTAACCAAAAAATGAGCAAGGAAACCCAATGATCTCACGACAAATCGATCAACTAGAATTTGAGATGGGGTGTTGAAAGTGTTAGACGCATTCTTAGACTACCCAAACAGAACACCTACCCATCCAAACCTGATTTTGATCTAATACTGTAACATCCTCAGAAAGGGCCTAGACACATGCTGACGTGGTACGTATATTAAATTAGTAAATTGAATAATATATATATATATATATATATATATATATTTAAAGATATTAAAAGAAAATAACTAAATTAGTTATTGTCTATTGTGATGCTTCATATGCAGGTCTAGGTTGTGTATTGATGCAACGAGACAAGGTGATTTCATATGCTTCTCGTCAACTGAAGATACACGAGAAGAACTATGCTACACATGATCTGGAGCTTGCAGCTGTGGTATTTGCTTTGAAGATATGGCGTCATTATCTGTATGGCACCAAATATATTGTATGCACAGATCATAAGAGTCTGCAGTATGTGTTCACGCAGAAAGAGCTAAACATGAGACAGAGACGTTGGTTGGAGCTGATTAAAGATTATGACTGTGAAATTAAGTATCATCCGGGCAAGGCGAATGTAGTAGTTGATTCACTGAGTCGAAAGAACTCTCCTTCAACGGCTAAATTCATGAAGATAACTGTTGAATCTGATATCATTGCTCAGTTGAAAGTGGCACAACAAGAAGCTTTGCAAGAAAACAACTTGAAAGCTGAGAAAATGGTTAAGATATCTAAGCAATTAGGAGAAGATAGTCGGGGTCTGAAGACATTTCAATCCCGAATCTGGGTACCGAGTCTTGGTGGCAATCGGGAGACAATCTTACACGAGGCACATAAATCTAGATTGTCTATTCATCCCGGAAGCACAAAAATGTATCAAGACTTGAAGTCTTTGTATTGGTGACCTACATTGAAGCGTGATATAGCTTCATATGTACAAAAATGACAAGTCTGAGTGCAAGTCAAAACCGAACATCAAAAGCCCTATGGTAGTCTACAACAACTAGACATCCCGGAGTGGAAATGGGATCATATTACCATGGACTTTGTCACTAAGCTACCCCGAATTGCAAAGGGGCATGATATGATTTGGGTTGTAGTTGATCGCCTCACGAAGAGTGCACATTTTCTCGCGACTAATGAGTCTGCACCCATGAATCGTTTGGCACAATTGTATATTAATGAGGTAGTGTCACGACATGGCATACCTCTATCTATTGTTTATGATCGTGATTCACGGTTCACATCAAACTTTTGGCATAGTCTTCAACGTGAACTTGGTACGCGGGTGAATCTTAGCACAGCATACCATCCCCAGACAGACGGACAGTCCGAAAGGACTATTCAGACTCTTGAAGATATGGTATTCTGGAATTTGGTGGTTCTTGGGATTCACACCTTCCCTTGATTGAATTGCCCTATAACAACTCCTATCATTCGAGTATAGGCATGCCACCATATGAGATGCTATACGGTAGGCGATGTCGTACACCTACATGTTGGTTAGAACCTAGTGAAAAGCAATATGCAGGTCCTGACATTGTGCAGATAACAGCTGATAAAGTCAAGATGGCACGTGAAAAGCTGAAAGCTGCATGAGACAGGCAGAAAATGTACGCGGATCCAAAACGGAGGCCCATTACTTTTGAAATGGGTGACCGGGTATTCTTGAAGGTTTCACCTTGGAATGGGGTGATTCGATTTGGTCGAAAGGCTAAGTTAAGCCCTAAATATATTGGTCCGTTTAAAATTCTACAACGGGTCAACGAGCAGACAGTTTCACTTGAACTTCCTCCAAAGCTATCTGGTATTCATAACACATTCAATGTGTGCTATTTAAGGAAGTGCAAGGTTGATGATGATCAGGTCTTACCTCTACAAGAGCTGAAAATTGATTCAGCTAAACGCATTGAGGAGGAACCTGTTGAGATTTTGGAATCCAAAATCAAGAAGCTGCGTAAAAAGATGATCAAGTTAGTGCTCGTGAAATGGAAGCACAATCTGGGTCCTAACTTGACATGGGAGACTGAGGATGAGATGAAAGCATGCTACCCACATTTGTTCACTGCTGAGCAGATTCCGAGGACGGAATCTTCTTAAGAGGGGTAGATTTGTAACATCCTGAGAAAGGGCCTAGACGCATGCTGATGTGGTACGTATATTAAATTAGTAAATTGAATAATATATATATATATATATATATTTAAAGATATTAAAAGAAAATAACTAAATTAGTTATTAAATGAGTAAATATAAAATATTGATAAAATATAAAAGAATAAAAGAATATCAAATGATTTAGAACGAGCTTTCCAAAAATATCCCCGTTAGTTAAAACGGGTATTCGTGCGTTAAGTTGTAGGTTGGAAAGGGGAACAAAATACCCACTTGTGGATAGTGTTAATCCACAAGCAGGTTATTCATTTCTCTTACTCACGTGTGTTGCTCTTAGGCAACTCATTTGGTATTTTGCTTGTTCCTGGTAGTTTTGGAAGAGAGCTCAAGAGATTCAAGAAAGAATTAATCCAAGCTCAAATCATCTGCTGTGAATTTAAGTTTATTCAAGCTTCAGTCTGCTGTTATCTTGCTTCTAATCCAATCTCTGAATTTGTAAGTCCTTGTTCTTCAATTTCTAAGTTCTGGGTGTTGGGTGTTTTGAGCCAAGATCACCAATTGATGCCTAAGATAGAATTAAATGTTACCAAGTAGTTTCTATGTTGTTTTTAGACTAACAGAAGTTGATTTTGTGAATTAAAGACTTGTTTTTGATTGATTTTGAAGATTAAAGTCCAAATGGGTCAAAAGTAGGAAATTGGCTTTAAAGTCTGAATTTGTTGTTAAAGTGTGTAAAAATGGTACCTTTAGGTTGTATTTGATATGTTATTTCATATGTGAACCATAGCTTTTGACTGGAAATCGAATTGGTTAATTTTGGTGAAAGTTTGGCTGGGAAACAGCAGGTTCTGGTCGAACCTGCTGCTGCAAATGGAAAGGCACGGGCGTGCCTCTCAAGAACAGACCGTGACCTTGGGGTACCCGGGGAGGCACGGGCGTACCACCAAAAGGTACGGGCGTGCCTAACCCTAGAATGTCCGGGGGAGTGTTTCTAGCCATGGGGCGTACCTGGGTATCCGGTACGGTGCGTGCTTGCCCAAGTCCGGGCGTGCCTCGCCAGGCACGGGCGTGCCTTGGCAAGGTACGGGCGTACCCTGCTTCTGGCAGATTCTATTTTAAGTGTTAAATGGCATGTTTTGATTTGTTTAGGTGTACCAGTTGATCAAGGATCACCTGTAACGTAATACTTACTTGTTATAGCTTAACACGTGAGTAACAGTTAACTCGAGTATGATATTAATAGTATTAGAAGATGTTTTGTATGTTACAATCCATGAATTTGTAGATATGCATGTTTAGAAGTTTATACGCATGTTTAGAGGTTTCTTAAACATATTGTGTGAAACAAATGATATGTATGCAAGTAAAAGACCTTATAAGTCATTGTTGATATGTGAAAAGGCCTGTTTAGGTCACTCTTGATATGTAAAGGGCCGGAGTAGGCCAATGTGTTTGTGATGAGGCCAGAGTAGGCCATTGTTTGAGTGCCGATACTACATTGTAGAGATTGTGTTGCGGGATTCGATGATCACGAATCTTGGTTCTAGCTAAACCGCCGCCCTCAATACTAACTCGGGGCTCTCAGTTTTCCCACTGATCCCAAATGGGATATGATCCCGAAGAACGCAATGGTGGACCGCTACTCGCTTCTCCACCGGCGCGGAGGAAGTAACAGTTTCCCCAGTGAGGATCATTGAGCCGGGCTTATAACCCTGTAAGACGTGATGCCTGCTGACAACCGATACTTCAACGTGTGTTAGGATAGACTTGAATGAATTGATGTGATGCATGAAATATGTTATGATACTGTTAATGTATTGCTCTTGCTTTTATTGTTATTCACTAGCTATTTATAGCTAACCCTCTCATGTTCATTCCTAATGCAGGTAAATAGACTAAAGGTGAGTACGGGTTCCTGCAAGGATGTCATGTTTGGTTTTGGGCAACACAATGTAAAGACAATGTTTTGTAATAGTTTAAGTAAAGGTCGATCTAGTTCGTAACGTTGGAAACTTTGTTAAACAATACTTTTGTAATTACAACTTATATTTATATAAGTTGTATAATGTGAATAAACAATTTGCTTCCACACGCGTTTTGATAAAAAAAATGTACTCTGATTTCTGAAAGACCGGCGTTACAAATACATTCAGATAAACAAATTTTACTGCATGTGATGGATCTTCGCTTGAATGGAGATGAACTTACTGGAGTGTCTAAGTTCAAACGATCTGGTTTGGTACCTCAATGGCAGACTCTATACGCCATTATAATGCGATGTTTAACAAGTGTCACGAAAGGAATTGATGGCACTTACCTTTTCTCTAAAAGTGTTGGTTGGAATGGCAAAGCATCTGCATTTTGATTATGCTAAACTGATTTTTATTGAAATTTCTAAGGTTGTTCGGGAGAAGGCGCAATTTCCTACCGTTTCCGAGGTTCTTAACAATGATTATCTAGAGGTTGATGGCTAGAGATACTGAGATCTCTAGGCGTGATGATGAGACAGCCCCGCATATCCAAATGATGATAAAATTGTATAAAATATCGGCGATGCCTAATGTTAATACTTTTGTGATGCCGGTTGAGCTTGCTTAGTTGCTGGATCTTGAGAGTGAAAGCGTCTAGCGGTATATAAGGGAAAATAATCTTGTTCTAATGGATCAGCAAGAGCCTGCTGATCCTACCCCAAGAACGTCAGGTCCCGAGAGTAGTGATACTAGTAGTCAGTCTTCTATCGGAGAAGCTGACACAGATGTAGAAAGTGAAAATTTTATTGAGAGGGATGGAGAAGTTAGTGAAGGTTGTGAGACTAGTGAGGGAGGTGTCGTGGATGTCTCTGAAATAGTTCAACAAGTTATTCAATCTGTGCATAATTCTCAATCAAGCGAAACCGATTCTTTTCAACGTGATATAGATAAAATGTTTGAGCATACTGGTGAGGATGCCGAGGAGGAGTTAGGTCCTGATGGTCAGGAAATACATACAATTATTCCTTCATATGATGATAAAATGATGGACTTTCAGTTTGATTTTGAAAGTACTGACACTCAAGAGATTTATGAAAATGTTGGTGTGCTAAAGGTAGAAGAAGACGTTGAGAGGCAAAATAAAAGTAAGGGAGAGAGAGAGGTGAGTAAAGAAAAAAGGAGGGCTGGGGGTTCCCCAACCACTATAAGCTGGGAAACTACAACTGCTCTTGGGCCTATCCCTAGCATTGAAAAACACTCTGGCTTCCCACCAGAGCATGCACATATCCCTTCCAGTTCTTTCAACACACATTGAAAACCATCAACAAATTGTTGATTTTCTTTCTAAATACAAGCAGACACTAGAAGCTCTTAGCTGTCTATTCCAAGATAGCCCTGCCGGAACTACCATAGGTGAAGCCCTAACAGGCCATATCTGACGATTGGTAGGAAGTCCCGTCACAGCCACCACAACTCCGGCTGTGAATTTGGGCGGCCCTTCAACTTCTGAATTCGTTTCAGAAGGTGTTGGTGCTTCAATGGGTAATCTAAGTGATCCCGGAAAGGTTACCCAAACTGAAATAGAATCGGCTAAGGAATTTGTTTCCAAGGCTGATTTTGAAGCTGCACTTGAACACATACATGTCAGAACTGATGATACACAACGGTTGCAAGTTGAAAGGTTAAATGAATTGAAAAGGCTGAATAACCGCATTGAGGCAAAATTAGATGAGCTGATTGAGAAAAGAGAAAGTGAAATAAAAGATAAAGTGACTAATGCTATGACTGTTGATGATTTAAAGAGTCTTTTGCTGGTGAAATTGATTGGTAATGGTGATAGTTCTTCTGAGGATCTTGATCTATTAACTTTGCTGAGAACAGAAGTGGAGTCTATATGCAAAACAGCTGCTGGGTCATCAAAAAGACCTAGGCATGATGATGATGACTCAGATACCCAACATCCTGAGGGGAGAAAAGATTAAAGACATATTTTGATACCCTGACTGCTTAGCGAATCGGTGCAGTTGCTGCCAGATTGGAGGAAACTTCTTTCAAACAAAAGTAAAAAGGCAAGCAGACTGAAATGGTTGAATTTGAGAATGTTTATACACCAGATGTTGAAGATGAGGATCTGACACTAGCATTATGGATGGCCAAACAGACAGTTGAAAAGCCTGAATCTGATTTAGAGAAGTATAAGTTGGAAAGTCTGTTAAATGTAAACAAAGAAGTTACATAACAGTTTCCGCCATCTCCGGGTAAATTCAAAACGACTCTGATTGATATCATCAAGCAACAACAAAAAGAAACTCTTACGTGAAATATCTAAAGAATCTGAATGGGAAATTCATTTGACTGCTCAAATAGATCCAGTTCACACTAGGTCTTTGCCGAATGCTAGAAAAAGTTATGTGTTGAGTAGAGAGACCCTGAAAAAGAAAGTAAAAAACTGGAGATACCAAGACATACCCGTGGCCTTTCTGGAGGAGAAATTTGTCAATATCTACACAGATCGGATTGAAGAGATGTTGGATATTAACTTGATGGGTGCTAAAAATGTGGATGAAGCTAGAATGAAACTATTTCTCAACATGCACACAGCAAAGAAAGAGGATATTGAATCACCACATTAGATCATCAACCTCAATTATGTATCTATTTAAAGAGTTCTATTCATTGATATGATCAGCTTTCTTGTCACAAGGTCAGATCTGCAAAGTTATACTATTGGGCATGTAGACCTGAAATTCTTAAGCCTTGGTGACGTAAACTTCCTGGTTGAGCAGCTTGAAACCAAATTAGAAAAGAATGGGGAGGAATCTGCAGGATATCAAAAGCTCTGGGAGTTTATCGGACATAGAAGCTGGATAGCTGAGGAGACTGATCTCCAGTTAGGAGAAGAAGCTGACAAAGAAAAAATCAATGTACTTAAACCAAAGACAAATCATTCAAAGCTGGACCAAGTGGAGATGTTTTAGGTAATATGGAGTTGTGATGACAAGTTCGAAGGAGATGAGGGTACTATTTTGTTTAATAGCAAAAATGACAAATTCTTTCTACGGTTTGATGAGGTGAATGCGTATTAGGACGGTTCTTTAAAGATTTGGTCCATCAAGATTAAAGAGTACAACATGAGCTTAAAAGAAAACATCGATCAAGCGCCAAGAGTCTGACTAACAGAGGTGATCATACTGTTTGAAGCCAAGCGTGCTGAAAGGAAAATGATCAGACATTGGCAAAGAAAGATTGGGTAGAGAAACATGGAGTAGACACAAAAAAGGGGAGATTATTAGAAATATACTTTGTGTTTGTGTTCTCGTTATATTTTGTGCTTTATTAGATAATTTTGTACTTAGAAGGTCACATATAGGGATATTTTGTTCTCTTTCTTGTAACTCTTGCATATTATCAAATATATCAACGCCTACATTAAAGTGTATTTTGGCTATTTTCTCTCATCTTGAATCTTAATGGTACTTTTTTGTTTCTACAATATCATAACCCAACTTATTTCTAAATTTACAAACTCGTCTTTTCACTTTAAAAACATCTTTAAACATCATATAACACCTATACAATCATCAAGAACTCGTCAACTCCAATTAAAGACATCAGACATGGAAAACCCACTTTTCAAGTAAGCTCTCCATGTTTAACAATGGAGTTCTTCATTTGTTTATGAGTTCTAGCAACAAAACTTACATATATCTAGATTAAAACATGTTTAATCTTCACAACAAACATCAAACTAACCTTCTTTTGAGTTAACAACTTTAAATCTTCAAATCCTTTCTTTCAAGAACTCACGAGAGCTTTAGCTAGTGTGTTTGTGTGTGTTTTTGTAGTTTATCAACTTTCACTTATTTAGTCAATTTTTAACACTTACAAATATATATAATCTTATCCAGAGGCAACCGCCTCTGGATTTCTCAATTATCTAACTTAATTATAATTAACATATATATATATTCACATCTTAATTAATTAAACAATATATATATATATATATATACACTTTATTCCTTTAACCACTAATCTTCAAATACATACATTACAACTAGAATATCCTCATATTCCATTAATCAGACACACGTACATACTCAATTACAACTAGGCCGAAATCGAGAATGTTACAAATCTACCCCCCTTAAGAGGATTCCGTCCTCGGAATCCGCTCAATGATAAACATGTGAGGGTATCTTTCCTTCAACTCGTCCTCTTATTCCCACTTCAAGTTTGGACCTAAGCTGTGCTTCCACTTTACAAGAACTAACTTGATCATCATCTTATGTAGCTTCTAGACCTTCATGTCAAGAATTTCAACAGGTTTTTCAACGAGTCACTTAGAAGACTCAACCTTGAGTTCCTGCAATGGGAGAATCTGCTCCTCTTCAACGTTGCACTTACGTAAGTAGCACACGTTAAAAGGTAGCATGGATTTCAGCTAGCTCAGGCGGTAGCTCAAGAGTTACCTTCTGATCATTAACTTTACATACGACTTTGAATGCGCCAATGAAATGTGGACTTAGCTTCCCCTTAAGCCCAAAACGAATGACGGCTTTCCAAGGAGAAACCTTCAAGAACACACGATCACCAACATCAAATATAGCGGGACGACGCTTGGGATCCACATACACTCCGGAATATCCAGTTGTTGCAAATCATATCGTGCCCTTTAAACGTCTTACGCAGCTTTGTCACGAAATCCATTATGATACGATCCCACTTTCACTCCGGAATATCCAGTTGTTGCAAATTTCCATAAGGCCTCTGGTTTCCGTCTTCACTTACGCGCATATCTAACATCTATCCACATAGGAAGCGATGTCCTTCTTGAGAGTTGGCCACCAATACAACATCTTCATATCATAGTACATGTTGGTAATCTCCGGATGAATGGACAACTTGGACTTGTGGGCTTCTTGCAATATCAACTCACGGTTACCTCCAACAAGAGGGTACCCAAATCCTAGATTGAAAAGTCTTCAACCCACGATTATCTTCACCCAACTGGGTTTTCAATTTCTTTATCGTCTCAACTTTGAGATTTTCTTCCTGCAATGCTATCTGCTAAACTTCCTTCAACTTAGAAATCAAATTTGGCAACACTACAATCTTCATAAACGTTGCTTCTGTTGTCGGTCCTTTATAGCTCAAAGCATCTGCTACAACATTGGCTTTACGAGGATGGTAACGGATTTTCCAATCGTAGTATTTAATTAACTGCAATCAACGGCGTTGCCGCATGTTGAGTTCTTTCTGGGAAAGACATACTGTAGACTTTTATGATTAGTGCATACTACACACTTTGTGCCATAAAGGTAATGCCTCCACAGCGTTAATGCAAACACAACATCAGGAAGCTCAAGATCATGGGTTAGGTAGTTCCTTTCATGTGATTTCAATTTCCTAGAAGCGTATGCAATCACTTTATTACGCTGCATCAGGACATATCATAGACCCGCATACGAGGCATCACAATAAACTATAAAGTCTTCCGAACCATCAGGCAAATTTAGGATTGGAGCTTCACACAACAATCGCTTTATGGTTTGAAAAACTCCCTCTTGAGCTTCCGACCACACAAAATCTACATCTTTGCAAGTTAGTTTGGTCAACGGACCCGAAAGCTTCAAGAAATCGCGGATAAACCGCCGATAGTAGCCAGCCAAGCCAAGGAAACTTTTAATCTCGGAAGGAGTTCGAGGGACTCCCCAATTCATCACAGCCACCACCTTAGCTGGATCTACTTTGACACCATCTTTACAAATGACATAGCCAAGGAAATGCACTTCCCTAAGCCAAAACTCACACTTTGAAAGCTTAGCATACAATTGTTCTCGTTTTAGAGTTTCGAGAACCTGACGAAGATGAAGCTCATGATCAGCTTCAGTCTTCGAGTTAACAAGAATATTATCAATAAAAACAATCATGAATATATCAAGAAATGGACGACAAATACGGTTCATTAGATCCATGAAGATGGCAGAGGAATTGGTTAAGCCGAATGGCATAACCAGAAATTCATAATGACCATAGTGAGTTTAGAAAGAAGTGTTCGGGATATCTTGTTCATGAACTCGCAGTTGATGGTACCCCGACCGAAGATCAATCTTAGATGTAACGTCCCAAAATTTATTTATTTTTTGAACATAATTATTTAATATACACCAGCCATTACCAAAATGAACGGTTACAAATGTAGCATCACCAATGTTAATTGTTTGATACAACGGAAGCGAATAAAAATATAAAATCATTTGAATGGAAACTGAGTTAAAAACATTAAATGCTACAGTCGTCGCTATCATTCCGGAGCCTTGCCCTTGTCCAATCTCGAAGAACCTGAAACATAATAAAAAGGGGGTAAGCACCAAGCTTAGTGAATCACCACTACCCTTACCCTTCGCAGGAATCACATCCTGCCATCTTGTAACACATAACTAGGGACTCGCCCTCTGCCGCATCTTGGGTCCCACCCGTTTGATGCCTAAACCGGGCCTCGCCCGCTATGGCTCATCACAGGTCCCACCTTTAGATGAAGTCATCTGCCCCGACTGACCACGAAGGCACGGTTGGTTACTAACATTTCACAACGATAACACATAATAACTTATCACATTTAAGCTCATACTTGGCAACGATAAACATCATGCATATCACTTACACATTACGGGAACAAAGTAAGTTAGGGTAACTCACGTGGCTGATGACACGGTAAAGTCAGAAATATTTCTCCACACTACTTTGACTAACAGGTCCTGACGGTAAACCTGATGATTCCTTGATGGTTTGGATCCAAATCTCTACCTTGCTTTCTCCCTCCTTCTTCTCCTTGGTATGAACACACACACGCTTTCTCTCTCAAGGTTGAATGAAGAAGAGGATGAATGGAACGGTAACACATCCTTGGAGGTTGTGCCCTAGCTACTTATATATATATATATATATATATATATATATATATATATATATATATGCTCTAGCTTGGGCCAAGCCCACGCTTTAACTCTTTCTTGGGCCAACCTTAGTTCATCAAGAATTGGGACTATTCCACTAACCAAATACTTATACTCATACATATATGGAATTCACATCTCTATCTCTTAAAATTGAAGCAATATAATAATAATAATAATAATAATAATAATAATAATAATAATAATAATAATAATAATCAAGTCATGAAATATATATATTTATATATATATATTTTACGCCAATAATTGTAAATTGCGAGTTTACATAATGATAATACGACATTCCGAAAAATTGATATTACATTAGAGAAATAAGTCACTCCTGCAATTGATCAAAGAGATCGTCTATTCGAGGAAGAGGATACTTATTCTTTATAGTTCGCTTGTTAAGCTCCCTGTAATCTATACACATATGTATCGTTCCATCCTTCTTCTTGACAAACAATACAGGAGCTCCCGACGGTGAGGAACTCGGACGAATGAAGCCTTTGTCAAGCAACTCCTGAATTTGAGTCATCATCTCTCTAATTTCGAAAGGATCAAGACGATACGGAGCTCTGGCTATTGAAGTAGCTCCAGGGACAAGTTTGATCTTATACTCGACATCTCTTACAGGAGGCAAACCCGCAGTTCTTAAGGAAACACCTTAGGGTAATCAGATGCTACCCTGATGTCTTAGACTGGTCGTTTCTCCATCTTGGCATCAATAATATATGCTAAGAAAGAGTTACAACCTTTAGAAACATATTTTTGAGCTTTCATAACAGGGATAATAGGAATATCAGACTCCCGTCGCTCTCCTCGTGGTACATCATAAGATCCATGAGAAAGAGGAATCTTAATCATCTTCTTGAAACAGAGAATCTCAGCATCACGACTGCTGAGTGTTATACCCGTAATCTTAAAAATGTATAAGAATATCTTATGGACATTATGGGGATTTTATATATATAATATATGGTTTGAGATTATTCAAGAAATGGGAGCTATGTTGTTTATATATGTATATATTCTATGGATGGTGATTCACTAAGAAAGATTGGGCTTATATACGTTATAATCCATTAAGAAATTATGGTTGTAATTGGATTTGAGATATGGTAGTGGGCCTAGGCCCACCAGAGTGTGTTTTGAGAAGTATATATAGGAATGTAGGGCACAGCCTCCCATACATTCCCTAGCTTTCACTGTTTCATTCTTTCCTTGTTGTGAGAGTGTTGTATGTGTGCCATCTTGAAGATGAGAGGTAGAAGAAGAAGGTTGCACCAAATTGTGGAAACTTGAGATGAGCAAGAAAATCTTCAGGTAATGTTTCTCTATCCTCTAGGATCTTATATACATTATTTCTTGCTACACTTAAGTGATGGTTGAAGGTTTTTAGAATCTGGGTTTTGGGTTTGAGGGTTTAAGAAAAACCCAGGAGAAACATCTCATCAAGAACACCCTTGTAAGTTGATTAGAATATGGTTTTAAGTTAAAAGGAAAGTTTCATATAAGTGGAGAAATGTTTTGCAACAAGTTTGAGTTTAATTGATTGAGTTTTTAGAAAGCTTGATTATGGCTATGGAGTTTGGGTTTTTCAAAAAGATGAACTTACAGTGAAGAAGGTGTGCTATGCGACAGTCACATGGACACCTGGGGTGCCATGCGACAGTCGCATGAGCCCAGGGTAGTGCCATGCGACTTTCAGTTTATGTATGTTTGAGTTCATGCGACTTTTGGCTCTTGTGTATGTTCATGCGACTCTCAATTGTTACATGTATGATTTCATGCGACCTTAGTAGTTATAATTGTGCCATGCCACTTTCATGTGGTAAATAATAGTTCATGCGACTTTTGACTATGCTTCATGCGACTTTCATGTGATAAGAGTTATTCCATGCGACTTTTGTATAGTGAGTAGTAGTCCATGCGACTTTCATGTGCCAGTGTAAGCTCATGCAACTTTCGGATGAGTCGTGTGTGTAGTCCATGCGACTTTCAGATCATGTTTATATGCCATGCGACTTTCAGATGAGATCATGTATGCACCATGCGACTTTCATATAAGTCCATGCGACTTTCATATAAGTCCATGCGACTTTCATGCATTGAGTGCCAGTTCATGTGACTTTCACATAAGCCCATGCGACTTTCATGAGTCCAGTATAATTCCATGTGACTTTCATTTGTAGAGTATAGGTTCATGCGACTTTCAGTGTGCATGGATGACTCCATGCGACTTTCAGGCCATGCATGCGTGCCATGTGACTTTCAGTAAGTAATAGTTAACCTAGTATTAACCAACGTTTAGACTTGGTCAGGTAGCAGTCAGTGACACAGCTAAGAGCTAAGCAAGTAAAGTCCTTCAGTAGGAACTGTGTAACTAAGCCAGCCGACAGGTGAGTATTCTCACTTATAACTTGAATAGATTCCAGATGTTATTGTTGGAATATGCCCACTGATACACGTGTACTAGCATCACTGCTGATAAGGTACGAGCCTATTGGGTCACACACCAAGGGTAGATTCTGGCAGCACAACGCAAACATGAGAGAATATGCAATTAGGGTTTCTGGCGACCTTCACGGGCCTTCACGGGCCGTGAAGAGGTCGTGAAGAGAAACCCTCCACGAGGCTTCACCACCCGGACAAGTAGTCGTGGGAGCACAGCCTTCACGACCCGTGAGAGCCCGTGAAGGCAGGCGCCATGCTTTTAATTGGACCACTCGTTGGCCCAATGAGAGTGTACGGTGGAACCCGGTCTTTGAGTCCTTCACGAGTGCTTCACAGCCCGTGAGAGCCCGTGAAGACAGAAGTCAAAGTGACACTTTATTTTCATTGGACCTTTGTGTTGGTCCAATAGGAGGGTGGCTAGTTGGCCGACCCTAGTGTCTATTTGGCTTCTCCAGCCTCTATAAAGAGGCCTCTTATTCCCTCATTAGTGACTCTTGCTTCATGTGATAATATACACACATATGTTTGATACTTGAGTTCTACTAGAGCTAAGTGAGTGTAACAAGTGAAGGCAAGTGGTTCTTGTGGATACACATGTATCTCCGGTCTAAGGATGAAATGATATTATCATCCCGAGTCACTTGTGACCATAATCCATGAAGTGAACTCAGGTGTAGGTCTTCCAATCACTTGAAACTCATTTCAAGTACAAGTTAGTTTTGCGTCACTTGCATTCAATCCTTGATTAATGCATGACCAAACCCTAACCTCAGTCTTAACTCAAACTTCCTTCTCTTGAAGAATGACTGACTGTGGAAATCTATAATGCATAAGCACTCTGGGAAGTGGTTAAACATGCTAAGATGGAACACAGTAAAGACTAATGAAAGTAACCGCATCTGCATATATATAGTCCCCACTATATATCGAAAGCAATCAAAAGTAACGATACTGCTTGCAGTTCCCAAAGCAAATATAAAACAATCAACAACTAAAACAATATTTAAAGCCAAATCATATGCATAAGAAATGCTACATGACCTAGTATGTCAAACATCACTAGTCATTATGAGTACGGCTTATTCAATGGATTTGCCATGCAACAACCATTTGTAGTCATTATGAGTATCCATTTGACCAAACTACTTTATTCAAAGTATCCGTCAAAGAGATCATATAACGAAGCACTAAGGTACTCATATCCTCATTGTTACAAAAATTCACAATAGGATCAGTGATACTTAAGAACTTCTCTAATCAATTATTAACACCATATAGTAGGATCAAAGACTTCGATCAAGATCGACAGTTATCCTATTAGAAATTAGTATTAGAGTAAAAAAACTTACTCCAAGGTTTATTTCTCGTCGTCAAACATTAAGAACATACACAAAAATTAGTATTTCTTGTGATTCAAAATCTTGTATCTCCAAAGTATTATCATGATACAATAATTCCCTATTTTAGGTTCATAGAACACTTAACAATGGGACTTTATCTTCAATCCATACATACTTCTAGGTATACAATAAAAGCTCCCACTAGCCCTGACATATGTAAAAGTCTTATCCATGCTCCTAGAAAACTCATGACTTTGATTTTCTCATGAAAGCAAAGATCTTACTTTTACGTTGTTAGTATAATTCCAAAGGACTTATTCACACTTGTAGACTTAATTTGGATACTACGGATATCTAAGACCCTCGGAGAGTGTGGCAAGCACTTCCTCAATACATAGTTCCATAAAGGAACGCGGTCTAATATATCCGTGTGCTATCTCATATTTCCATAAGAAGGCAACAAAAGTAACAAGTATCAAATGACCTTCAACATAGCCACTAGGAAAAGTTTCCACAATAACCATCATGAAACCTTTACCCCTATTCGGTATTTGAAGTAGTCTACAATACAATCCATGTTAATTCCACTTACACCATCTCGGTTTGCACCTTGGTATGGAATTAAGTAAAGTATTTGCATACTTATAATGGATTTTATCTCATGATTAATTACTTCTCATAACCTTAGTGAACACAGGGCCCACTATGCCTTCCGATAGATGGTGACATCAACAAGACTCACCATGAAGTCATTGCCACTTAGATGTGGGAAACCCATATCTCTTCGGCTACATGACTTCAATCAGCCTTGAAAGTAATTACTCATGGTCAAGATAAGCGGCATTCTCATGCCAATTCTTGATCATATGCTAGCGCCAACATCAAGTCTATCATTTATGTTTCACGTTCTTCCACTGGAATGCTTTAGTTATTGTCTTCCTTTAGAGCAACAAAACATTGTTCTCGCAAGGTTAAATATCTAAAACTTATAAGAACTTCTTAAATGTACTAGCACCATTTAAGTTCTTCAACCTTTCACTAAATGTAGATTGAAAATCTTCAAACTTTGATATATACAAGCAGAGAACTCTTTCAAGATATATCTCATAAGGTGCTAAATAGACTTTCAAGTTGGATTAAGATTAAGGACTTGGCTCGTCACTTTCAATGTGTATACTAACAAGTCGAATACACATATTTGACCCATTATTTACCAGATCATTTTCAACAATATCCGGTTTCCTTCAACGTGACACCATGTACAAATGTGTCAATGTTAAGGAACGAATTGTGAGATAATCCCGCAATTCATAATGTAGTCATTTATATAGATTTAAGGTATCTTAGCATCTTAACTAGATCTAAGCATCCTATCTATATGTCCCAATTGATTCTTTTAATTAGTTTATCTTTGTTATGTGCTTGTACGGATTATCCACCAAAGGTGATCAATATCTTACAAGCTAGCATCCCTCTCACATATACTGTGAAGGGATAAATAATCATCTTACCCTTATAGATAAGATTAGCATCAAATGTTTAACCCGAGGTTAAACTTGTTGGTATCTGCCCACTGACACACGTAGGCCAGCATCACTGCCAATGAAGCACGGGCCTATTGGGTCACACGCCAAATTTCAATCTCGACAGCCTACTATAAGAAGAAAGAGTCAAAATGGTCAAATTCCAGTTGACCTAGGCTTCACGACCGTGAAGGATGCTCCACGGGTCGTGAAGCAGCTCGTGTCCACGAGTCCTGTCGTGGGCCGCATGGTTCGTGAGACCCTAGGGCTTCACGACCCTACACGGCCCGTGAAGGAGGTCGTGAAGACACGAACCCTCACAATTCTTGCACGGAGTGGCACGAGTCGTGGAGGATAAATGGCCGGTCGTGGCACATTTATCCTTCACGGCCCGTGAGAGCCCGTGAAGAAGTCGTGAAGGCAAAATTCTAAGTGACACTTGTATTTGGTTGGACCATTTGTTGGTCCAATGATGGTGTGCCACTTAGCTCCGACTCTGGGCTCTTTGAACAGATAGAATGCCTTTAAAAGAGGTTCTTTTGATGCATTCTACTCTCTTGGTTAATTCTTGTAATTATACACATTAGAGATATACGCAAGTGAGTGTTCTAAGTTGAGAGAAGTACAAGACCTTGTGTTGGTGATCTTCTAGTGTTGTTCAAGGGCTATTCCTAAACCAAATCGTCAAGTGTTGGTGGTTTGGTGGCTTGCTAGTACAAGGAGAAAGAAGCTAAGCTTGGTGTGGACTTCTTTGGTGCTTGGAGCCTTTTGTTTCAAGAGCTCATCCCAAATTCGAAGTTGTTACAGAATATTATCAAAGTCTTCAAGGGTATGGATTGCTTACCTTCTTCTCTTTGCGTTTGTTTTGGTTGCATGCATGTTCTTGCAAGTTTTCACCACCATTGGGAAATCATGGGATCGTTTTGTGTGTTTTGTTGCTTCCGTTGCGTGCTTTGATCCCCATGAATTCCCAACAGTGGTATCAGAGCCATACTTGTAAGATGCATGCACCTTTGTGGCTTGAAAATCCATATTTTTGATTTTGGACATTCAGTCCAGAAGGCCTTCACGGGCCGTGGAGCTTGCTTCACGAGTCGTGATGGCCACACGACCAGTCTCGTGGGGTGGTGGTCGTGAAAGGTTTTTTTTATCTGTTTCACGAGTCGTGGAGCGTACTGCCTTCACGGCCCGTGAGGGCCCGTGAAGAGCAGTAGCTCGTGAAGGCGTCGTGAACAGGCTGTTTTTGACCTTTTGGAAAAGAAAACTTGATATGGATTTTAGCATTTGTTTTTGGTGTTTCCAGAATCATTTTAGGCTGTTTAGCCTTGTAGATTAAGCCCCATAATATCCTAATTCTTTTATATATTGGGTGGTTTTGGCATAAAATACACACATGCATACATGTAAATTGTGTATGTATGAATATGGATTTCAAAGTGTTTGGAATCCTAATGCATATGTACAAGGTTTATTCTTGTGCCTTTAGTTTTTGAATAAACTTAATTGGGATATTGTTTTGTGCATGGTTTGGTATGGCACACCATGCTTTGTGGTTGTTTCGTTTTTGTGAGCACCGGTTTGAGCCTAGACCTTTGTGTGGTTGTTTGGTTGCTTTATTTGTTGTTCATTCATTTGGTGGTTTGTACCACATCCGGTTTGTAATAATTTATTTATTTGTGGCTTGCACGCCAAAGTATTTATTCTTTTAATTGTATATTAGCTTAGAATAGATTGTGTGGCTTGCATGCCATTTCTCTTTAAATTATGTATGTAAGGAGAAGAGAAGACCGGAGGCACCAACGGGAGTCTTGGGAGACCTCTTGGCTACCTCGGATCCGGAGGTGCGGGATCGAGTGGGAGTACACCACGAAGTCTTGGATTGTTTGTCCTTAGTAGACTTAGTTTCTCGGTTGGCTCACCGGGGAACACTTAGGTTGGCTCAAATCGGTTTTATTTGCGTGCTTGCGTAGTTTTATTTATTTGTTTTTCTTGCATGGTTGTAGGATCTTCGCATGCTAGAAAATCTTTTGAAAATAATAAAACTATATAGTTTTCCTTAATTGGTTAACAAACCCCGCTCGCTCACATGATTAACAAACGAATATAAAGTGTTTATGTTCAATTAGTGAAAAATGCGTTTTGTCACTTATTTGTTAATCAAAACGAAAAGAGGTTTTTAACCGGAAAAACAAAAGTCCCGTTTTTCTTAAAAACGTAAATCACACGCCATCCAAAAGATGACACCACCCGAATCTAATGAAGCATGGGACAATTGTCGAGCTTAGCACGAGTTGTTCCATGTGGACTTGTGTGGAAGGTGCGAGTGGCGTCTTGAAATCTTTGGTTGTCGAGCTTAGCACGAGCCAATTATTGTCAAGAGCGTCATCGTGTATCTTGTTGGACGATTTAATACGCCTTGATAATTGTCGTGCCTATACCGAGTTATCAAAGCGGCTTATTGAGGAATCGGTGTGGGAAGGGATCAAACATGCCGAACCGGTGCTATGAGTACCGAAGGATCCCGCAAGTGCCTAAGAGTTGTAATCACGGATTGCAATTGGTAAAGCGTTTACCGGCCTAAATACCTTCACTAAGTGATCCGCGGTAAACCCGTCATGTAGTGAAGTTATGTTGGGTTCTTAGCCCTTGTTAAATTTAAGTGTTAAACTATTGGGTAATTTAACAAGGATTAAAATACGTCGAACTAACCTTTTGTGTGCTTTGCCTTCTTTTAGATGGCATCTACAAGCAACACCGCGACACACATTTCACTACGTCCATTTTTGGAAAAAGAGAAACTCGTAGGCGTAAACTTTATGGATTGGCTTAGGCAATTGAGAATTGTCTTACGCCATGAAAGTAAGTTGTACGTCCTAGAGGAACCTCTTCCGGAGGCTCCTGCTACCACCGCTACGCGGGCCATTAGGGATGCTTATGAGAAGCGCCTTAAAGACACTAATGAGGTGACTTGCCTCATGTTGACGACCATGAGTTCTGAATTGCAAAGGCAAATCGAGGACGTTGGTGCGTTTGACATGATCACGCAGCTAAAGGAAATGTTCCAGCAGCAAGCGAGGCAAGAACTCTACGAGTGTGTTAAGGCCTTTGTGGGGTGTCGGATGCAGGAGGGCGGGAACGTGAGCTCCCACGTGCTTCGTATGAAGCAATACGTGGACCAGCTCGAGAGGTTGGGCTTTCCTATGGGGAAAGATTTGGCTACGGAGATAATCCTCCAATCTTTGCCTCAAGCATATGGTCCGTTCATTGTGAACTACCATATGCATAATATGGATAAGTCCTTGATGGAGTTGCACGGCATGTTGAAGACCGCCGAGTCTATCATGGCCAAGGCAAAACCATCGAGCTCCACACCCGTCCTAGCCATCCATGAAGGTGGTGCTAAGAGGAAGCGGCCCGCTTCAAGCTCCGAGGGCAAGGGAAAGGGGAAGGCGAAGGTGGCAACAGCTAAGCCCAAGCCACTCCCGCCGCCGGAGCCGAAGGGGAAGGAACCCGCTCCTATAGCCCTCTCACCGGAAGAGGCCACCTGCTTCTTCTGCGGGGAGAAGGTACACTACCGGTGTAGTTGCCCCAAGTACACGGAGGAGCTCAAGAGGCTTCGCGCCAAGGGACAAGGCGCCTCCGGTATGTATATGATTGAACTCCATAACACTTCTACTTCTAACGCTTGGGTCTTGGACACCGGGTGTGGTACTCACATAGTTAATAATGTGCAGGTACTAAGAAGAAGTAGGGACTTGGTTGATGGGGAGCTGGATCTCATCATGGGAAACAAAGTGGTTGTCCCAGTTGAGAAGATAGGGAGCGTGGACCTCGCCTTTCCATCCGGCTTATCTATTACTTTACTAAATGTATCTTATTCGCCCTGTGTGGCAAGAAACATTTTATCATTCTATGCACTAGTTGACGATGGATTTGACTTTAATTTCTCTAATGGAATTATTTCATGCTTTAAAAATAATTTATTTTATTTTAAAGCACATCCATGTCGTGGCATATATGAGACAAGCTTATGCTTGCAAAGTAATAGATCAATCATGAATGTTGGTTCTAAATCCAAATATGATTTGGATAAGTTATCTTTATGGCATGGTCGTTTGGGCCACATAAACAAGAAACACATTGCCAAGCTCCAAGCGGATGGGATCTTGGAATCATTTGACCATGGGTCGGACGATGTATGCGAATCTTGCTTGTTGGGCAAAATGAGCTAAGCACCCTTCACCGGCGTTTGTGAGAGGAGCAAAGACTTGTTGGATATCGTTCACACGGATGTGTGTGGTCCGTTCAAGCATGTCACTAGGGATAACTCAAGGTACTTCATAACCTTTACCGATGATTTTAGTAGGTATGGGTATGTCTACTTGGTGAGAAAAAAGTCAGAAACCTTTGAGGTTTTCAAGACTTTCAAAAACGAAGTTGAGAACCAATTGGGTAAACGAATTAAGATGCTCAGATCGGATCGTGGTGGTGAGTATCTAAGTTCGGAATTCCGTGACTATCTAAAATATTGTGGAATTGTTTCGTAATTGACACCTCCTAGGACACCACAATTAAATGGTGTCGCCGAGAGGAGGAACCGGACATTATTGGATATGGTTCGGTGTATGATGAGTCGTACGGATGTACCCATTAGCTTTTGGGGCTATGCATTGGAAACGGCCGTTAGAATCCTTAACCTCGTACCAACTAAGAAGGTCAAGAAGACACCCTTTGAGATGTGGCATGGAAAGGTTCCATCGCTTTCATATCTAAAGGTTTGGGGTGTCCTACCTACGTGAGACGTGAGGTGGAGGACAAATTGAAACCCCGAGCCGAGAGGTGTTTGTTCATTGGATACCCTGCCGGGTCTATGGGATATTTGTTTTACAAACCGTCCGAGAACAAGGTTTTTGTTGCTCGGAGGGCCGTCTTTCTTGAAAGAGAGATGTTATCCAAAGATGCTAGTGGGAGAAAGGTAGGTCTTGAAGAGATTCAAGAAGCCTCCAATGACCAACCTGAAGTTGGCACTAGTTCACAAGATGATCCTCAGCACGGCGCTGTTGGAGAACCTGACACGGATCCTTTACCTCTTAGAAGATCCGGTAGGAGTCGCAACGAGCCAGAGAGATATGGGTTTCTCATGTCTGAGGGCTGCGACCTATTGGTGGATCATGATGAACCATCATCTTATCGGAACGCCGTGGTGGGCCCTGAGTCCGCTAGGTGGAAAGAGGCTATGGAGTCCGAGATGCAATCTATGTCGGATAACCAAGTCTGGGATTTGGTAGATCTGGTGCCCGGGTGTAGACCCGTAGGGTGCAAATGGGTCTTTAAGAAAAAGACCGGCATAGATGGAGAGGTAGACACGTTCAAAGCCCGATTGATGGCTAAGGGTTTCACGCAAACTCATGGTGTAGACTATGATGAAACCTTTTCCCCGGTGGCTATGTTGAAGTCTATCCGGATACTTATGGAAATTGCCGCATTTCATGATTATGAGATTTGGCAAATGGATGTAAAAACCGCGTTCCTTAATGGGACACTAAGCGAGGAGGTCTATATGACTCAACCCGAGGGTTTTGTACATGCCAAGCATCCGGATAAAGTCTGCAAGCTTAAGAAGTCCATTTATGGACTTAAGCAAGCATCGCGCAGTTGGAACCTGTGCTTTGATGAGAAAGTCAAAGAGTTTGGCTTTTCGAAAAGCAAGGATGAGCCATGCGTATATGTCAGGGCTAGTGGGAGCATAGTTGTGTTCCTAGTCTTGTATGTCGATGACATACTCCTCATTGGAAACGATGTCCCGACCCTTCAAGGTGTAAAAACTTGGTTAGGGAATTGTTTTTCAATGAAGGATCTACGAGATGCGACTTATATTCTTGGGATCAAAATCTATAGAGATAGATCCAAGAGTCTTATTGGGCTTAGCCAAAGTACATATGTTGACAAAGTCCTAAAGCGGTTTAGGATGGAAGACACCAAGAAGGGGTTCATTCCAATGTCACATGGTTTGGTATTGAGTAAGACTCAATCCCCTAGTTCCCCAGAGGAACGAGAAGTAATGAAGCGAGTGCCATATGCTTCGGCTGTGGGCTCGATCATGTACGCCATGCTATGTACGAGGCCTGATGTATCGTGTGCCTTGAGCATGACGAGTAGATATCAAGCCAACCCTGGCGAAGCTCATTGGACGGCGGTGAAGAGCATTCTCAAGTATCTTCGGAGGACTAAGGAGATGTTCTTAGTGTACGGAAGTGAGGAAGAGCTTAGAGTAAAGGGTTACTCTGATGCAAGCTTCCAAACCGATAGGGATGACTGCCGATCACAATCGGGGTTCGTGTTCCTATTAAACGGCGGTGCTATATCTTGTAGGAGCTCCAAGCAGGACACCGTGGCCGATTCCACTACCGAGTCGGAATACATTGCGGCCAGTGAAGCTGCTAAGGAGGCCGTATGGATAAGGAAATTTCTGCTTGATCTGGGAGTGGTTCCAAGCATCAGCGACCCTGTTGAGATCTTCTATGACAACGAGGGTGCCGTTGCTTTAGCAAAGGAACCAAGGTCTCATCGACACACGAGGCATATTCCGCGGAAATATCATTTTATCCGGGACGTGGTCGAAAATGGAGACATTGTCATCAGCAAAGTACACACGGATAGCAATTTGGCGGATCCGTTCACTAAACCGTTGTCACAAGCCAAGCACGATGCCCACACACGTGCTATTGGGATTAGATTTGCTAGTGACTTGGTTTGAGTTGTTGGTTATTGTATTCGATGTATTTACTATGTAATTGGGAACATTAAACAATATTGTTTTTTTGAATGTATTGATTATTAAATGGTGATTTAATGATACGCGTGTAGCGAATACTTTCTTTAAATCATTATTGTGTTCCAACTTTGCATGTTTTATCACTTCCTTGAATGTTTTACATTCTAAACTGTCCACGATCGGTCATTCTTCAAGGAAGGAAGTATGAACGAAGATCGAGGGAAATGATTGGTCATAGTATTCAATGGGGATTGAATACAAGGGACGCAATATTTCGCCTATACTTGAAAAGAGTTTCAAGTGATTGGACGACCCACACCTAATCTTACTTCATGGTACATGTCAAGAGTAAATCAGAATGATAATATCTCTTATCCTTAGACCGGAGATGCATGTGTTTCACTATTTTGATTTGCTTTATTCTGATTGCTTTCAAACGTAGTCCGTAACTGGCTATTATAAAGGAGGCACTTGGGTAAAGTATTTCCATTGTATTGGAGACAATGTAGTCGAAGGAATTTGTTCCTCTATAAAGAGAGATATCCCTGGGCCCCTCGATGATTGGGCGCTGACACCAAAATGCATGGCCATGCTCGAGTTTGCAATGATAGTTGATCAGTTGTAACTCATCTTTTGGTCACCACCAATCTTGATCAAGAAACATAATTGTGAACGATCAGAGAATGACTTTGTACCATGTCTCGTGTTCACTTGGATATCGCGAACAATAAGATAATTGATCACTTATCTATAGGACCATGTCAAACTCTTTTAGTTTATCATGGTACTTGTCAGGGATGACATACCCCATGTTTAGTTGGGGGCAGGGATGCCTTGCTAGAGGCCGCTCCCTGTCTGTGGTGCCCATGGATACGGTGTGTCATGTGCAAGTGGGAGTTTGTCGGTATCTGCCCACTGACACACGTAGGTCAGCATCACTGCCAATGAAGCACATGCCTATTGGGTCACACGCCAAGTTTCAATCTCGACAGCCTACTATAAGAAGAAAGAGTCAAAATGGTCAAATTCCAGTTGACCTAGGCTTCACGACCGTGAAGGATGCTCCACGGGTCGTGAAGCAGCTCGTGTCCACGAGTCCTGTCGTGGGCCGCATGGTTCGTGAGACCCTAGGGCTTCATGACCCTACACGACCCGTGAAGGAGGTCGTGAAGACACGAACCCTCACGATTCTTGCACGGAGTGGCACGAGTCGTGGAGGATAAATGGCCGGTCGTGGCGCATTTATCCTTCACGGCCCGTGAGAGCCCGTGAAGAAGTCGTGAAGGCAGAATTCTAAGTGACACTTGTATTTGGTTGGACCATTTTGTTGGTCCAATGATGGTGTGCCACTTAGCTCCGACTCTGGGCTCTTTGAACAGATAGAATGCCTTTAAAAGAGGTTCTTTTGATGCATTCTACTCTCTTGGTTAATTCTTGTAATTATACACATTAGAGATATACACAAGTGAGTGTTCTAAGTTGAGAGAAGTACAAGACCTTGTGTTGGTGATCTTCTAGTGTTGTTAAAGGGTTGTTCCTAAACCAAATCGTCAAGTGTTGGTGGTTTGGTGGCTTGCTAGTACAAGGAGAAAGAAGCTAAGCTTGGTGTGGACTTCTTTGGTGCTTGGAGCCTTTTGTTTCAAGAGCTCATCCCAAATTCGAAGTTGTTCCAGAATATTATCAAAGTCTTCAAGGGTATGGATTGCTTACCTTCTTCTCTTTGCGTTTGTTTTGGATGCATGCATGTTCTTGCAAGTTTTCACCACCATTGGGAAATCATGGGATCGTTTTTGTGTGTTTTGTTGTTTCCGTAGCGTGCTTTGATCCCCATGAATTCCCAACAGTCAAGACACAGTTATCAGACTTCAGCTTGTAGTATGACAAAATTCCCTTATTGTGTGACTCACAATCTGCCATTGTTATCTCATGCATTCCAGTTCACCACTCCAAGACCAAACACATTCATATTCGGTATCATTTCATAAAGGACAATGTGGAAAAAGGCTTAATTGAATTACAATATGTTAAGACTGAAAATCAACTGGCTGAAATATTCACTAAACCATTGGATGATACTCGTTTTAATGAGTTAGTATCTAAGTTAGGCATGCTGAATTATATAATCTAAGATTCTGTTATTTAATTTTTATTTTTCATGATTCTTATTTTATTTTAGTTGAGTGAGTATTATACTTCTTTGTTCGTTTTGAAGAAAAAGAAAGCATGATTCGAGGGGGAGTATCAATCATAACTACAAGTTACGCACACTTGTTGGGCGAGAAGTTTAAAAAGAAAATTGGAAATTTACAAAAATTCAAAAATATTAAAATACAAAAAGATTTTCTTTATTTTAATTTCTTTTCCACAAAGAAAACTCAAAAATATTTTCCATGTTTCAAGTTTTTGATTCGAAATGATATGTCATGAACCCTTCGAATTTGAAATCCCACTTCGAGTTCAAAATGCGTGAAGTCCTCATGACTTCAAGCGGTTTCTCATTTGAAAATTCGAAATATAATTTTTCATTAAGACTTCGAATTTGAAATTGGTAAAGTCCTAATGACTTTGAATTCGCAACTTGAACTCACATAATGGCTTCGCATTCGAAGTCCATTAATTCATGAAGGCTTCGAGCGCATGCTTTTCTTTAACATTGACTTCGAACTCGAAGTCTGCACATTCAAGAAGGCTTTGAGCGCCTATATTCCTTTCGCATTTGAAGTATTCAGGCTTCGAATTCGAAACAATGCATTGTCAGTTCACTTCGAGCACTTATATTCCTTTCGTATTCGAAGTTTTTTACACTTCGAATTCGAAACAGTGCATTCTCAGTTCACTTCGAGCGCGTAATCCATTCGAAGCTAGTTCAAATCGAGCGCCCAATCCTTCTTCACACTTCAAGCACCTATTCTCTTTGATCTATAAATAGTGCCTTGGAATGAGTCATCTTCTTCATGCCAACTTTGAATTCGAAAAGATTACAATGCACTGGTTACTTATTTTTACGAACTTCAATCCTACTTGCTGCCAAAATTTTCACCTTTTCTGTTTAAATCACTCTAAATCACAAGGTATACTCAAACCATGTGTGCAACTCATGAATGTATTCATAATAAATAGGAAAATGATAATAAAAATCTGAAAATCAAAAGACCATATTGAGACTTTTGAATGAATTGTTCGACATCAAAATGATGTTGTCACTGTTTATAAAGTTTGCGATAGGCCCTTTGGACACTTGAAGAATTTTATTCAACAATAAAATCTTGAAAAATCAAAAATATGTTTTTCGGGTGGTTGAAGATTGTAGTTTGATATAAAAAATGCTTATAATCTTAATGCTATGGATCAAATTGGAAATATTTTAGTGTTACAAATGTGTTTTAGATTCATGAATTCATTGAGTAACATGTGTCAAAACATATTTCTGTTAGCATTAAATACCACTTTGTCAATGAGATTTCAGGTGTTATAACTTTTTGGAAATTTTCAAAATGTTCAAAAGTGTAAAATTAAGTCAACTTATAATTAAAGCTCGAGTTTAATCAATGTTGGACTATTCTTACGTGTGTCGAATGTATAGGTTATCTTTTGGTTGTTATCTGTTTACACTAGCTAATCTTTTAATGTTTCAACAGGAAAAGGGCTAATCTGGAAGATGAAGCTGTCTCATATTGTTCTTCGACAGCCAACCATACCCATAATCCTGATGACCAAATTCTCACCATAGATAAATTCCTCTCCGTTGTTACCCATGACAATAACCATTATATTAACTTCACCAACTTTAAGAACCCAAATTTCCCAAACATTTTTGAAATTCTAAAAGTCTATCCACTGAACCACGCCCTTACATATGATCCATCCACATCTGGCACCCACGTTCTAGAACTTTACGTACAACAATTCTGGCACACGGCTCACATTCATACCAATTCAACCACTGATCATGTGTATGTTCGCGGTGATGTGGACCACATTACAATTAACATTAGTGCTAGTCGATTGTAGGAGATTCTAAGGCTGCCAACTTCAGCGAGCAGGCCTCCTCTGATTGATTTTGAGGAAATCCCCCACTAGTCCACTGCCCTGGAGGACATACGAGCCATGGGTTATAATGGTGACTTGCAGATGCGTTCTCACTTCAAGTGAGCCAACCTTCATCTTTTATACTATTACTAGCTTAGATGCCCGTGTGATACACGGGGCATCATAATTATTTTTTATGTTAGAAGCTTTTATAAATAGTTACAACAACTTCATATACTTTATGCGTGAATGCTAAAATTTTCAAATATTTGATTATGAATATGTAGTATGTATCTTGAATAACTTTTTAATTAAAAGATCTCCATCTTATTCCGTCACTTAAGTGTATTTACTCTCATTTAATCCATAGATAAATAATTGAATATTACAAGTACAACATATTTGATAATTATGGATTAAGTAAAATAATAATTTCAAGTTCAAAATAAAATTAAAATAAAAAAGATGTAAGATAAGCAAAAAACTAAAACATAGCAAAAAAAAATAAATGGTTAAAAAACGTCTTTACATTAACCCGACATCAAATTTTTTGAAGAACCTCGTGGTAAACAACATTAGTTGCTTTGGAGGTAGGTTTACCATCATCGTCAAGGATAAGAATCTTTAATCCTTTTTTCGTTTTGACATGAGATGCTGCAACGTACAATTGTCCATGAGTAAAAACCGGTTTTCTCAAGAATAGGCCGACATTTGACAACGATTGCCCTTGACTTTTATTAATGGTCATTGCGAAACAAACAAGGAGAGGAAATTGTCGTCTCTGAAACTTAAATGGGATCTTTGCTGAAGGTATGAGCTTCATTCTAGGAAAATGTGTTACATCACCAACATGTTTTCATGAAATAATACGTGCTTCAATGACATGCTCACTGAGTCTAAGCACTTGCAACCTTGTACCATTGCATAAACTTTGGACTGGTCTATATATCTTAGCAACATGACAGGCACACCCTTTTCCGATGTTAGTTTATGATTTGGAAAGCCTAAAACTTGAAAAGAATTAAGAACCTTAGGTGAGTATAAAGCTTCTTCAAATTTATCGTTTAGCTCAGTGGAGCATACACTATCTGCATTATAATATGTTTTTTCCTCTCCGTTCACTTTTGATAACATGTAATCATTTATCAAGTTAACCTCTTCATTCATAGGAACTAATATTGCCTTGTCTTCAAAATAAATCTGGATATGCAGATGTTCATTAATGTTGTGATATATAGCCGAAGTGATGGCATGAATATGATCACCATTAGACGTAATCAAAAGATCCTCAGGAATCTCAATTTCAGCTTCACCATCATTAGATCCACCAAGTTTTCCCTCTCCAATATCCAAAATCCAATCTGCAAATTGTTTAGTTTCTGCAATTTCATCATTTGAGAATCCGCTCTTTAATCTCATGTTAGCGGTTAATCTAAGAACGGAACAATGCCTCCACAAATAAGATGAATTTATAGTAGCATTCACAATATCTTGCCTTCGTCCTTTTTGAATAACAGGACGAATTTGACGAAAATCACCACCAAAAACAATTACTTTCCGGCCAAAAGGTTTTGTTCTGTTTTGTGGATGAACTTTGTCTTTTAAAGTTCTATCAAGTGCTTCAAAACAATATTTGTGCATCATTGGGGCTTCATCCCAAATTATTAAATTTGTCTTCCTTAATAATGCTGCAAGTTGGCTGTCTTAGTTAACGGAACAGAAGGAATCTTCATTTAAATTGATTGGAATAGCAAAACGCGAATGCGTAGTTCTACCTCCGGCAAGCAAAAGTGCAGCTATGCTACTTGAAGCAACATTAAGAACAATGAGATTTTTAGAGCGAATCACTGCTGATAAAGTCTTCCAAAGAAAAGTTTTTCCAGTGCCACCGTATCCATAAATAAAGAAGACACCACGTTGACCTTTAATAACAACATTGGTAACTTTATGATAGATGGTTTTTTGTTCACCAGTCATCATTGAGTATAGTTCATCATGCTCAACCTTCAAAGCATATTTGTCATAAGATAGTTCTTCTTGAATCAACATGTTACATGATTCCTCAATATAATCGAAATCAGGAAACGGCATGTTAGGAATTTGCTTAAGACTCATGGCTCATGCTTTTAACATCATCTCAATTTTCGCCAAAGCAATATTTTTAATAGCATTCTCATCTAGAACAAGATCTAAGAGGAAAAGAAGATAAGAATAAGTAACATAAGTTTATTAGTATAAGAATAAGTAAATGTAAATTATTAATAAACACTTAGAATCCCGTTATATATGAGACCAAACTCATGTGAGTTTTCCTTTTAAAGAGTTTGATATTTTTTCAATATTTTAAATCTTCGGTAATTCTCATTCAGGAACATCTTAAATTTATAAATTTGACCACACTATTTATAAATTTATAAATTTATGGTTTAACGAAAAGCACGTCTTTATGTAAAATTGCTTTTTAAACCTTTTTATAATGTTAGTGATTTTTAAAGTCAAATTGATATATATATATATATATATGTATATATATCAATAAAAACAATTAATACTTTTAAGTTGAAAACCGCATAAAAATTATCCTCGTTTGATAAATATTCGAACTTAAAAATTATGTAAGAAAAAGAAGAAAACTAACCTGGCAAACCAAGTTCTTGACGATGAATGTGAAGTATGTCGTCGGTTAAATTTTGCCATGTTTGTTCCCAAACAAACTCAGCCCTTGACAAAGTATCTGACGTTATTAACATCGCAAATAATGACCTACAATAAGAACCACTTGCCCATTCACTTGTTTCTTTGATGGAGTCGATATATTCTTGGTCGTCTTCAAGCAGACCTAAGGCATAGCAAGCTTCTTTGTATGTTTTGTATTCAAAATTATTGACAGTTTTAATTTCTTCATGAGATCTTGGACCCTTGACTTTGTTTAGTAATATTCTGAGATAGTAGGATTCACCAAATTTAGGAGGGAGATAATTTATTCTTCCAAGTGCTGTCCCTCTTCGTCTTGGTGTCCACTTTCTTGATTTAGGATTCCAAACAAAACGTTGGGGGAACTCGACATATGTTAAATTACGCGCTTCCGGAAATTGTTTGTTACAACTCATCCACTCGGTGAACCGAGACATGCCAACAGTTGGTTTTGATAGAATCTCTTGAACATCTTTGAGAGGGTTGTAAACAATTGGTTCTTCACCTTTTTAGATGAAAAGAAAGTCTCTCAACATGTGGTGTTTGTAAACGAATGTCATAACCAAATAATCTCCATGAGGCTTCACATGTAGAAACATAACGGCAATCAAAATAATTTTTGACCTCGTCTTCAGACGCATCGGTGGATGGCTCCGAAGGTTTTTTATTTGATGATCATAAAGCAACAGTATTTGAATAAATATTTAATTGAGCCGATCTGGTTACACCATTCAACGTTGATATGACATTGATATCGTTTGAGAAGCATAGCATTGTATGGAACAACATACCTATTTTGACAAGAGAATGAGGTTATGTTTACTATTATGGTTGAAATGAAAGCAAAATAATTTATGTACATTGATAGTATGAACAAAATAAAATTATCCAGACTTGTCGGAATATCACAAAGCCGGGGTTCTTAGGTAATAAATTGCAACATAAGATTCTTATTTGAGTAAATATTTTTAAGTAGCATGTCTTCCTATTTCATGACTCACGAATTATAAACTTCAAAAAAAAAATTATTACTTACTAATTTATCAAACAATATCACGGAATGTTTCAGATGATTCATTATCTATTTATAAACTTCAAAATAAGAAAGTGCACGTATCATATATTCATCCGATCGTAGTGTTTATACATTATGATATTATTTTGAAAAAGATTTAATAAAATTATGAAAACAAACAAACACATATATATGGGCATATATATGTATATATATACGTATATATATTACAAATATATATATATATATATATATATATACGTGTGTGTATATATATATATATATATATATTAGACAAATATAAATATATTTAAAAAATCGATAGAAATACCCATTATTCAGCTTGTCACCATTTTTTTTTCAATAGAAACACCAGTGTCACGACGTCTATAAACCGGATATCAACTACCGTCAATACGAGTCTGATTATTGAAATCCTTGGGAAAATTTTTAGTACACTTTATTTTTGTTGTGCACGGACATCTTGGATTATCTTTACCACAAGGACCATGCATCATGAACTCGGAGACAAGCTTATATAAATCTGGATCATCATCTTTAAATGGTATCTCAGCTGAAATAATACGATCTATATCTTGTGGATTCGGTAACTTATCGTCTTTGTGGATAAAAAGACATATATGAGCGTGAGGAAGGAAACTCAACTGTACAAACAACTAAACAAAAAAATCAAATAATTAAAAAATGGAATACATAATGTTTGAACCCATACTATGCATATTTTAATAAGAAAGTTACTAATTACCTGCGTTGATACGCCCAAGAATGTTTTTCTCTTTGATGTCGTAAATAAGTTGGTCGAGTTTTATCTTGAAAACTCTACTTAATATATCAGGTCTATCTTCGGGGTTTAAAGCAAGTTTTTGCATGATTCGACAAACTTCGGGCCATTTTGGATTGCAAGTGACGGTTACAAAAAGGTCCGGATAACCGTAGAATTTGCAAAGAGTCATAGCATCCATATAACATTGTTGCATATACCTTTGACCAACTGTGAATGAAGAAGGAAGGATTACATGATTACCGATCAAGGACGAATCACTTTGTCCATCACCCAATGCAGCATTTAAGCTGTTTACGGAAGAAACTCTTAAATTTTGCTGGTGAGATTTGATATAATAGAGTCTTTCGTTTTCAACCATCGTAAAAACATCCACTAAAAATTGTTGAAGTAGATTCCTTCCCATAAGAATAAGGGAGACTTCTTTAACTCTTTGTTGAATCCTGTAAGCAAAAAAAGCCCTCATTGATAATCTTGTTCGGCCAAGTACATCTTTATCTTCAACACCTCTCAGAGGTATATCTACTCTATAACCGTCATCCGCAAAAGGAAATATTAAAGGATATTGTAGGGCAAGATATGAAGGATGTAATTCATTAATTCGTTGAAACTTGCCGGATTTTGTCTCCAAAACAATATCTCTATTGTCTCCAAGATATCACTAACGATTAGAGCAGCAACCTCATTTCAAGTTGGAAGATTGTATGTTCTTCCATCCTTATCTCTTCGGCCGAGAAGTTTAAGGTAGATGTTCACGAGCAATAGAAAACTCAATTGAGTCCAGGTCCACATCGACATTGCCATGAGCCGAACTGTATAAAGTAAGAATAAATACTTACCTTGTGTTTCTATACAAATATTTCATTATGGGAAAAATTTAAGTATGAGTAAAAGATATACCCATATGCGTGAATCTATTGGATATCTCATGATTGGTGTCATATATATAAAGTTGAGCAAACTTTGGAATATCCCCTTCTTCGGGAAGCAAACCGCCAATGCTGTGATAATTTTCACCATGCATTCGAAAACAGTAAGGACCACCTCCTCTATTATATCTATTATGGATCTTTCCTCCCATAGAAGTAAAACTAAACATGTTGTATTGACGAATGTTTTTAATGAAATGTCTTCATCGTTCATCATTGTTAGTGTAAAGATCTACGAGCATTTGTGGAAGAGTCTTAATACTTGGCAATTGAACCTTACCATTTATGCAGTATAATGAATAAGCTTCCTTTTTCTTATCTTTGTTACCTCTAAGAGCCTCAGCATACCAAAGATAAGCTTTACACGAACCACATGCGTATTTTGGATCGCCAATATCGAAATAATCTAAGAAAGTTATAATAAATGATGGATTAGATTTTGATAAAATTGAGACAAAATATAATGGACCATCAAGAAAGTATATAAATCAACTTAAACCTTTTGAAATCCCACATAAACAATTATTTGAATCATGAGTTGCAGTATCTTCATCCATCTCGAAGTTTAATGAAGGTATGTCTTCAACAGTCAGTTGCCTTCCTCTTCTCACATAGTTTGGTTTGTTCTTTTGTTCCACACCTGATGACTCCCACGATGAAAAGTTAAATCAGAGAAATGTTTGTTTGGTAACGTGGAACGTCTTAAATTATATCCTGTTAAAACAATTTAAATAAAATTGTTTGTGAATTGTAATTAATAAGATAGTTAAATATATAAGAAATCGGTACAAATAGAAATAACCTGAGGTGATACCGAGTGTAGGCGTATCATAAATGAAATCTCTGTTATGAATATTCGATTGAGAAATGGTTGTTGCATCATTATTGAACGAACCCGTAGATGTGGATACATTGTTGGCTACAAAAAATATATAATAGCAATATATAAATATACACATTTGATCCAATAGGGTATGATTTTTTAGAAGTTAAGTGTGATGGAGATTACGTGTTGCAATAATAATAGGTGTGTTTTGAACACCTCCATATTGTGTTTTATCTGGAAGAGGGGTTTCCACACCTGTCATAAAAGATTATCTACTGATTTAGAAATGCGATTTTTACATAATATGTAATATCGTAAACCTGAATAAATCAAAGTATTGCTACCCTTCATGTAAAACATGTATTAGTTTAGTTAAACAAAATGGCATACCTGGGGCATTGCAGACAATACGTGTTTCATTTTGTGGGGCATTTGTGAAGTATGTGCATAGAGACACCCGGACTTCATGAAAACTGTTTAAATCTTTATTTGATCCTTTTGTTTGTTTAAGAAAATAATAACAAATATGTCAATATGACAAAATGAAACTTAATATAGAAAATATACAATTTTGTGTTAGACTAATTACTTTGATTCCTGTTATAAAAGTTTTTATGGAAACATCTCCTCTATGCCCAGGTTCAATCGATCTTGAAGGAGAAAAGGTAAGAGGTACCTCATAAAAAATATCACCGCCAGTAGATGTTTCGTCTATTTAACAATTATTATAATTCATGTATAAAGACATAACACCAAAAATTAGAAATGTTAACAATGGCATTTTGTATTAGACACATACCTAGATTTATGTGATCAACGTTTTTAATGGAAACATCTCTTCTATTTGCCGGTATGATAGATGTTCAAGAACAATAATTAAGAGGTACATCATACAACAAATCACCTTCTCTCAGTACTTCATCTAATTAAAAATAGAATTCATATAAATACATAAACATAAAAATATATTTGTAAGCAATAAGATTTCATAATAAACCATTACCCCGATTTACATGATGATTGTTTTGTGTGGAAACATCTCTTCTCTCTCCGGCGATGATAGACGTGGGAGAAGAAAATATAAGAGGTACTTCATATAACAAACCACTGCCTATAGGTCTTTCACTTGTTTCACATTTATAATTCATATAAATATATAACAACTTATAGAAACCGATGCTTTTATAGAAAATTACAGTTATGTATCTTAATTATTTATGTTATTGTTACTACACATAACAAAAAGAAGAAAATTGTATTAATTAAATAAATGAATCCATGTTCTCAAGTAATTTTGTATAAAAGCTCTAATTTAACAAATAAATTTAAGTATGAACGTACCATATGATATATCACCGAATGAAATTCTAGAACTTGATTGCCCAACAATCTCACTTGATACATTGGTGAAAGGAATTCTACAACTTGACTGTCCAACTATTTGATTCGATACATCGTTGAGCGGAACTCTTGAACTTGATCGTCCACTAATTTGATTTGTAACATAAGATAACGGAAAAATATATCTTGATGGTCCACTAATTTGAAAACGATGATGTGTTTGAAGATGAATTTTGTTGTTATCTTCATAAGACCTTGTTTTTTTATTTTCTTTTTCAAGGTCATTATACTGCCATTGTTTCTTTTGGGATTCTGTTGTATTATTCATCTCCATGATGCTAAAAAGGTCCTTAAGCAGCAGATAGGCATACGAAATAAAGAAAACTGAAGATGATGGATTAAGTATATTATATAAGTTATAGTATATAGCAAAATACGGAAGATTTTAATGGTAAGGAATTCATAACCTGAAGTGTAGCATCAGAAATATCAAAAGAATCAAACTGCAAATCCGAGAACGTATGTGTTTCTGTCGGATTAAAGTGAAAGCATATGGTGATTGGTTTTGGAATGTTATGAGATTCAATCCAACCTGCAAGTAAGAAATTGTATTCTGATTTTGTTTTTGGATGTGCATAATGACCATTTGTTTACCAAAATTACTTCCAGATTCTAACACAGTCGGTTGTGAACATGTCACACAACATATCATAAAACAAAGTTATGCAATAAGGTATGCAAATAACCAATTACTAAAAGATTTATATCCAACTTTTTTTAATACTATACAATTAATAGACCCACCACGAAACACATGATAATTTTCTAAAAGCATCCACGATGGTAGCATACAATTGGCTTCCTATTGAAGGCGCATGTCTCTGAAATCAGAACAGAGTTCAGAAGCATACCTCGAAATACCTTCCAATTTCAAACTTTAAAGCAACAGAAGAAGAAAATGATTACCATCTGATATGCTAAATGTTAGTCCCAAGTGGTTCGTGTATGATTGAAGTAGTGCAAGAATGTAGTGTGTAAAAGATTTACATCATACAAAACACACACTTAAACATTGATTATGGCAAAACTCACATATTACAAGGGTCATATCCCTATTTATACTCTATGAGTATTTTCTCAAGTAAACTCCTATTTCTATACAATTTTATACTTTACATTCTCCCCCCTTTGTATTGAAATAGGAGTGTAAACGCCAGTAACCTAAGGACTGTCTTCCTTAGATTATATAAGCAGTTTTGGATGTAGCGTCCCACCAAATACATCAGTCTGAAACAATTCTTTATATTGAGCTTTTGACAGCGGAAGCATAAACACTTTTGATGTGTTGGGAAGAATCTTCTTTTTGTCTCCCCCTACAATGTAGCTCAGATTGTTCCCATGTCTTCATAAGTCTTACAATCTTGACTACCCTTAGACATGATATAGACTGACGTTTTTTTGTCTCTCTCCCCTTGAGTAGACACAATAACTTTTCAATATGTTCTTTTACTCTCCATCCACAACTGAATCAAAAATGTAAAATTTCTTTACTTATTTTTTTTCTCCCCCTCATGATGATTATGATACATTATGAGCATCATGCATAAAGGACATCACTATGAGATTCAGTTGTAACAAACATGGAAAAGGGATGGGGAGGATCCTACATATTCATGTCAAAAAGATCTCCATTTGTTCAATGACATGAGTACACTCGAACCACTCTCGATCGTTAAGGAGTGGTAATGATTTGATCTGAATTCGTGAAGATCTATAACTTTGTGTTGGATGTAATATGATATTGGAGATTAATGTTGTCAAATAAGTCTCCCAATACCGTGTAATCAACCTTGACCAAATCACCGCAAGTCCCAAAAAATTTTTGGAAGACATACAGGTGCAAAAGAACTTGGGTACACATAAGTGGGTAGATGACTTTGATATAATAATCGGTGAGTCGGATCCATCCTTACTAAAGAGCATTCGCATGTAACACAAAATTTTCTCAAAAACCTGAAGTAATTTGATGTTGGTAAATCCTTCAAACAATTTCACCAACAATGTGATCTGGGTTGTCAGAAATGACTGATATAAGATAACCAAGATTCTAAAGAAACAAGGAATAGATGGCCAAAATCTGGTTTCGAGACCAAAAATTGGTGACACTAAGAAAGAAGAACCAAAAATCAACTAGGAAAGGGTAAGATGACTAGACATAAGGTACTAGACATTCAGCATATGGTAGCAATGACCCAAAGTAAACCAAATCTAGCAACATGAGAATGATAACTGAAACTTTGAGAACTCCTGGCTCAGCCAAAAAATCCAAACACTTGTCTTAGGAATCAAGGTGACTAGATAATTCAGTCATAACGACTACGGGGGTTCGGGGGCAGCACCCCTGATAGCGGGGTCTAAGGGGTGGCAACCCCTGGCGGGGTCCAAGGGGCAGAGCCCCTGGCTGGGGTCGAATCCCAAATCCAGTACTTTCAAAATCCGACACTTTCAAATCCGGTAGAAGGCAAATCCGCCACTTTCAAATCCGCCACTTTCAAATCCGGAAGAAGCAAAATCCGATACTTTCAAATCCGGAAGAAGCCAAATCCGATATTTTCAAATCCGGAAGAAGCCAAATCCGATACTTTTAAATCCGATAGAAAGGCAAATCCGGTACACACAATCGGATTTATGAAATCCGATAACTTCATCTTCAAAATCCGATACCTTCATCTTCAACCCATTCAGATTCAAAAAAAATTCAAATTTGCATGAATCTATATATTTCTTGCCCAGATCACTTCGCCTATCAACTTCAATCAATCCTATATCAATTTTTCTGATAAAATAATGAATTGATATTGAATTAGACGATTTTCCCCAAAACCCATTTTTCACAAAACATACATAAATCTTCGATTTGCTTGCTGTTTTGATGTTAATTTGATCTCGTTCACTCCAGAATGATTCTAAAATGATAATCGAGCATCAATCAACCATAATCTTCACGAAAATCACAAAATTTGACGAAAACCCAAAAATCTCAAAATGTGTTCTCGGTTTTCTTCAAATTCTTCAAAAATCTTGAACTTGTATGTTGAATTCAGAATCAAATCACACTCCCTAGGCTCTAATACCACTTGTTAGTCCTAAGCGGTTCGAGTATGATTGAAGTAATGCAAGAATGTAGTGTGTAAAAGATTTACACCATACAAAACACACACTTAAACATTAATTATGGCAAAACTCACATTTTACAAGGGTTATATCCCTATTTATACTCTGAGTATTTTCTCAAGTAAACTCCTATTTCTATACAATATTCTACTCCTATGGTCAATCCAGAACTGGAAGGACCTGCCCCAGGAGTTCACCTTATGCTTTAAAAAAACAATGTAAGGGTTTAATAGGTCAAATAGGTGAGCAGAATCAGTTATCACGTGATACTGATTGGTGGGCAGAGATAAAATGAAAATGAGAGGGGTGGAATAGGAGATGAGGGTGCATATGATCAACAAATCACTTTAAGCATACATGTCAAATCATTTTCTCATTTCCTACTTCAAAATTCTTTGATTGCTCAAATCATTCTTGACAATCTTTCTCAACTGAATATTTCCTGAAAATCATTCTTGTTGACATCAATATGATTGCTCCTAATCATTTGAACAGATAACAAGTGTCCATTTGTATCTAACGGAGATACAAATATTCATTTTGGAAAGAGAGTTTGAGGGAGAAGTTGAAAAATATTTAGAGAACTGAGGGTGAGAGATAGGATCAAAATAAAAGAAAGATCCTCTCAAAACAGTGTCAATCTGGGTAACAACATATACTACTAGATTTCATGTGTTGAAATTTGGTATTGAAGAAGACATCATGGACCCAGTGATGCAATGCACTAACCCCACCCAGCTACTCAATTATCTCTTAAAAGATGATTGTTTCAACTTCACACGCAGAATTATCACATCTCTATTGACATCTCACTCGGAGATTGTTAATACTGAAACAAGGAGGACATGCTGCTCCGGTCCCCGACTTCTTTCACGAACTTATAGAGTCTAGAGCTTATTGCTATATAATTTTATTTCTTAGGACACATGATGGAAATGTCACAAGTATCTAGTTTTCGTAACTGATACCGGAACATCTTGAGTGTTATCTTTGTGATATTCACGATGATAGATGGAAATCCTACCAGTGCTATCATTATTCCAACACTAAACGTAGGTCACACAGTTTAAAAACTGTTGTGTCAACGAGCAATCTATGTGATCTCGGTGTTAACATTTCCTAACGGGAACTTTGAGATGGTGCCCTAAGGACTGTCTCAGATACTTTCATTGTAATATTATTATGCAGGATACACAAATCAACTAAATGTTGATACATATTTGATAAATTCAACTGAATGTCACGAGGAGGATTCTAAGCTATAAATGTTGAAGTATTCATGCACAAATCAAGCTGAATGTCAATTACAATTCCATGATGTTCATGAAGAATTCTCATCATCATGAGGGGGGAAAAAGTTTATAGAAATTGAAATTCAGTTGATTTTGATAGAAGGAAACAAAAATATTAGCTGATTCTTACTGAGTTGAAGATGATGATGAGTTCTTATCATCAAAATTGTGCAGCTAAAGAAAACCAGATTCATGTGTTGAAAGGGAGACAAAGAAAATTTTTATTCTGAAGAATCAATATATGTCAAGTCAAGGGAGAGCAAAGAAAAGAGATATCTATCAAATTTGAAAAAGATCAAGAGCTACATTCAAAGGGGAGAGAACAAAATATTCCTCATGCAAAAGGAAAGCTTATTTGAAGACAAGAGAGCTCAAGATTAGAAAGAATAGGTTGAAGATTTGGAAAAGCTGAAAATCACTACATTTTAAATTGATAATACAACCAAAGGTTGAAAAGCCTAACGTTACCAATGCAAAAGAGGAGTTTGAAGAGAAAAGATGTCATTGTATGCTATCAAGTTTCAAGTTCTCATCAAGATGTTGAAGTGAATACTATTCTCAAAAGGAAGAGTCTCTGTTTAAAGATGAGAAGTCATTTTTGAAGACATCAAGTAAAGGTTTGACGATTCCCCAAAGCTTCAAAAGAATATTACCTCAAAAAGAATATCTGCATGATTCAAAAGGGGATATTGTTAAAGTTTGCGTTAGATGCCAAAAAAGGCATAACATCTTCTATTTCTATAAAAAGGGGGAGATTGTTAGGTTTATTAATTGTATAGAATAGAAGATTACATTTTGAGTGAAGTTTGTATTAATTAAAAACTAGAGGGTCTTAATTGTAAATATACTCATGGAGTATATAATCCTATGATTAAGGCTAATCATGTATCAATTGCCATAATCAATGATATGAACTATGTGTTAATCAAGGTGTAATTAGTATTCTCTCATAGTTCTACACATGCAATTGAAGATTAGCTTGATACTTGAAGAATTAAGGGATTATGACTAAATTAGAAAAGATACGTGATCACCAAATGAAGCCGGAAAAGGCTATGCACATAGTGGAGAAATGCTAAAGTAGGGAGAGAATATTTGAGTACACTTGACTTTGAAAATATTTGAATATATGCTAAATTTTAGGAAAACAAAAACAGAGCATTTCATATTTGAAGTTACGGCTTATAAGCAAAGGAGCTAAATTAATTATTTTTAGTTGGTGATGGTAAACTTGTTATTAGGTATTTAGTATTAGTAATAATAATTCTAATTGTTTGTATTTGGTTGAGAATAACACATAAAAACCTCATAGTTAACATTAATCTATTTTACCAACATCCATTTGTTGTTTGTTCTTTGCTTGTCCGGTGAGTAACTAAAGAGTTGTGGGCTTGGATGTTTAATTGGTGTGATATGAGTTTAGAGCTAAGTACCACTTTGGATCAGCTCATGTCGTTTATGGTGGAGAGTAATAGTTCAAAGAAGAAAATTTTGTGAATGGAGGTGTTGTTTGGAAGTGTTAGTTGGTTCTTTTGAAAATCGGGTAACAATTTAGTTTTTAATGGCCAACGTTTCTTGGCTTCATTGGTGATAGAACTCCTATTACAAAAATTGGGTAATTCAATGTAAACACCCTACTGAAATATAATCTGTTGAAATTAAGCTTATAACAAATAACACAAAGACTCAAATATTTCATTGATAGATCTTATAAATGGGTAATTCAATATAAACAGCATGCAAAGCAGAAAGCAATCAAATATTTCATTGATGAAATGAAAAATAAACAAATTACATAATCAAAAATTGTACGAAACCAAATACCAACATAATAAGTATGAGTGAAGCATAAGGCATGCAGGAAAATTAAAATAAAACCTAAAAGTCATAATGACAATAAAAACATGATAACCCATCCTTCATATTTACGCAATCATTTATTTTCACCTTTTGGGATCTTCAAGTTTTGATTAGTGTAGGTATTTTTCGGACATGCAAATCATTGTCAACCTCTTCAATTGTACGTTTTCCTCGTGGAGTTGAAGCGGTGCATCCAATACTCACCATATTATCCATTGGGGTGTCGTTATCTCCGGTAGCTTATATGGCCTCCTACAAATATTTATTTGGTAAAAGTGTAATTATATAATGTATTTATAATTATGTCAATTTTTTGTTACTTCAAAATAGAAGTTGCGAATGTTACTTTTACCCTTTGAATCTACGTTTCCAACGGATACATCAAATAGCGTCTGATGCTTCTCACATTCAAAAACAATATCCTACTAAAAATTTTAAATTTAGCTATTTTATGGGTAGTAGAAATTTATTCTACTGAATGAATTTCTTTGTTTGATATGTTATACCCGTAGGTTTGAAGAGCGAGCCAAACAGTCTTTGATGACATGTGCATATATAGTAAAATTTTATGAATAGAGACTAAAATTTTCATCCTTTTTTAAGAGAACATGAAAGAATTAGTCGAATTATAAATGTAATGATTAAAGATAATTAGGAAATGTCGTAATGTGAATATGGTGATTACTTTCTTAGTTTTTGCAATCAGATACGCTGCAGGCTTGCCGATAAGTCTTGCAACATCCTTCTCAAACAAAGCAATGGTAGTAGACGCAGTTCCATCCTGGACCCTGATGTGAAGCTTAATCCTGTGCGAAATAACAGATTAAAATCACTATCACTATTTATTATATTTAACTGAACATTTTCATAAAATTCATTAAACTATTCCAATGATAGAGAGTTAACGTGTTAGTTAATGTTTTCAATACTAGGGTATCACTTCATCTATTTTGCAATGTTTGCATTCTAAGTCACCGTTGAAAGTTTTAGACACTTCTTGTTTAGGTATTACCCGAAGTACATGCATTTGCTCATCCACTTCAGAAGGTTTAGCGTCAGCAGTAAGGAGTGGTGTTTCAGACTGATCAAAACATTTCTTCTCTAATTCTGGCTCCGCCTTTCTTTTACAGTTACTACATGCGATATAGTACTATCCTAGTTCATGCTCGATCCTGATAATCTTTCCAAGGACAGCAGATGTCATATCCTGAAATCAAAGTCGCATTAATATGCCTGAAATGTTTATTCAATTAATGATGTAGTAAAAATATAGACACATCAGGTTAAATTAAGATAAACCGTATCAATCTCAAGTAGCTCATCAATATGTTTGTACGGATGCTTTTTGAAATAATCAAGAAGATTAGAATAAACTATACTACTCGAAAGCTCGATTGTTTCACACGTAGAACCATCATTTTCTTCACCGGAATATCTAATGCATAGATGAAAATATAAGTATGTACTAAATTAATCAAAACAACAAAATTTGAGACACTGTTGTAGTAGAAAAGTAGCTTCTATTTTAGTACCGTTTAATGAAAGCAGCAAGAGGAGCAATTCCATCATTAATGAACAACTTTGATCCAAACATGCAGTTTGAAACTTGAGGGTTACCTGATATAGGTATCACAAATATAAACATTAAAATATATTTTCCTATTAGTTTGACACAAATCATTCATGTTTCTGTTCATACACAATTGTATTTACACTAACCCATGAAACAGGTGTACTTTCCTAGGCGAATAAATATGAAGATAGGAGCTTTTGAATTTTGGTTTTCCTGAATGTATTGGTGGAGCTTCAAAGCATATGCATCCCATAGAGTGTAACACCCAAGGTTCGGAAATTTCCTTAATGAGTAACTTTATGATATAGTCTGTTTTAGTATTGCTTAATTAAGATTAAGAGGTATTTAGAAACTTGAGGGACTTATGTTGTCATTTTGGAACTAGAAAAGTACAGGGACCTTTTGTGCCAAATTTCAAAGTTTTATATATAAATATGCAGATTTGACTTTTATGAGTCAAACTTCTCATTTTTCACACTTCTGATTCACGAGAGAGATTTTAGAACAGAGTTTTCTTTGAGGTGTTTGAGCAAGAGCAGCAAGAGCAAGTGATTTCCATCTATTCCTAGTTAGACACAAACTGAGGTAAGGTTTCTTGTTTATAGTTCTTGAAATTTATTTGGGTCTTAAGATTGATTCATGGTGAATCAAGATTAAAGCATGTTATGGTTGTTATTGGTTGTTTATAAGTGGTTTGGGGTGTAGGAAAACACCCCAGTAGTGTTTTTACGAATTGCTAGTAAGTGTTTTAGAGTTTTTGGTCGGATTCAAGGCAGAGCAGTTGATGAACTGCTGCTGCAGTTCATAAGGCACGGGCGTGCCTAAGGAGGTACGGTCGTGCCATGAGGGCGTGACCGCCATTGTTCTTTAGGTCGGGGGTACCGGGGCACGGGCGTACCTAAGTAGGGTAAGGGGGGTGCCTAGCCCAATACGCCTATGTTAAAGCAGGCCAAGGTTTGGGCCTGGGCTTAGGGGCACGGGCGTACCCTTGGATAGGAACGGGCGTGCCTATGCCCTGTTCAGTTTGCTTTTGCCCAGCAGTTCAGTAGTTGATGACTATTTATATATTGTAGGCAGTAAGGAGTGACGTGTTTCTGTTTCAACCACTGCATTAACTGTACTTGTTGTATCTGATTAAGGTGAGTATACTATTCTCTTGCATGAGCAAAACATGTTATTAATAGTTGAGCGGTATGATAACTGTGTTATGTGTTTTATCTGTATTGGATGCGAGGCATCCTGGGGAGTTGTTACTCCTGTTAGTTGGATGCTAGCCATCTTGGGAGTTGTTACTCCTGTTAATTGGATGCGAGGCATCCTGGCGAGTTGTTACTCCTGTTAATTGGATGCGAGGCATCCTGGGGAGTTGTTACTCCTGTTAGTTGGATGCGAGTCATCCTGTGGAATTGATACTCCTGTTAAACTAGCACTATAACAATTTATGCAGGATTTCAGGTGATTCTATTCGGATGTGAGACATCCTGGGAAGAGTTTATTCTGGTCTTTTATTACCAGTTTCTCGTAGTATGCTCACTAAGCGTTAGCTTATGTTTCAGCTTGGTTTGTGCAGGTTCCGCGGGTTCCAGCAAGGGTAAGGCCCCAGCTCCTTGATCCACTGGATAGCTTCTGGCTTTTCAGAAGAAACTTTAATGATATTTGTGTATAATGTCGGTATGTGTAATTAGAAATTGTGTTTTGCAGTAAACCGTGTGTGCTTTTGAAATGTAAGTGGTCTTAAATTATATTTTGGAATTTAAAATAAAAAGTGGTGTTACAACTTGGTATCAGAGCCAAGATTTAAGGGATTCAGACACATATGAGATTGATGTCTGGACTTAAACCACGGTTTTGAGATTAAAAGAAGCTATCCCCTAGGGCAGTAACCTTGGTGAGCATACGAGTAGTATAAGTTGTATTGCTATCATTGTTAGCAATGTGATTATGAGATATCCTGTTCCTGCATGCGTATGAGTAATATGACAGATGTTATGTGTTATGAAACGGGAAGTTGACTGGTTGAGTTGAGAATGAGTAAGGTATAATGTGTTCATAATAATATAGGGCCCATATTGTTATATACACATGATACATACTTAAACTTGGCAAGATCGGAGCAAGTCTTGTGGATTATGTGTGGATGTTATCCTGTTTATACGGCATAATGTATTAGTACAATATGATTAAGTCAGGAAAGGTAGTGTTATGTTATTTTATGGAAGTCATTTAGTTTCAGTATGGAGAATGTGGAAAGAATTAATATGGGACCGACACAATAGCCTGAGACGAGTGTACCTCGAGAAATTAGAGATATGAACGTGTCCGATGCGATTCCTATTTTAACTAGAGGGACTTCGAGTGGTCCTTCAAGGGAAGTTCTAGTTACAGAAGAAGTCCATGATTTGGAGAACAATACTATGAAAGAAGTGTTAGTTGTGGAAATAAGTAAAGCTTTAGAGGGAAGTATTCCTTTTATAATCAATCAAGTGTGTGATCAAATGTCGACTCGTATGGAAGGAATGCTTCAACAGCAGGTAGCTGAAGCTGTTCAAGCTGCGGGAATGAATGCAAAGGGAGTTGGTAGAGGTGAAGCTAAGATTGGTCAGTCGTAGGGATGTACGTACAAGGATTTCTCAGCGTGTAAACCACCAATTTTTGAAGGAGTTACTGATCCGATTGTGAGCAACCGATGGTTAGCCGAAACGGAAGGGGCGTTCCGTACTAGTGGGTGTCTACACAATAAAAAGGTTATGTATGCATTGAATCTGTTGCGTGGAGCAGTGAAAGACGTGGGCTATGTTATTACAGAGGAAAGGGGAAGCACATATAGAGGCGATGACCTGGCCACAGTTTAAAGATTTATTTGAAGTACAGTTTGCACCTAGGGCTCGAGTGGATAAAATTACAGAGGAATTTATAACTATGAGGCAGACGATAGAGTCGGTGGATGATATTACTAAGAAGTTCCTAGAAATGGCGCGTTTTTGTCGTAAGTATGTGGCTACGGAACCCATGATGATGCAGCGGTACATTTCCAATCTTAGGAATGATATACGCGAGATGTTGGCAACCGCTACTTGTACCACGGCGGATGAGATGATGAGTTTGGCATGGAAGAGAGAACAAGAATTGATTCGACAGGGAATATTGGGAGGAAAGAGGAAAGTAGAGACGACAAATGTTCCCAACAAGCGACCAGTGTATACACCTCAACGGGGAGGGCCCGCTCCCCTACCCAAATGCAACAAATGTGGAAAAAATCACTCTGGGGAATGTAGGATGGGAGCTCCAGGATGTTTTAAATGTGGGAGACAAGGACATATGGCCAGGGATTGCAGTACCCCAATTGTGGTATGCCACAATTGTTATCGGTCGGGACACATCAAAGCTCAATGTCCCAAGTTGCTAGCTTCTCAGTGAAGGCAAGTGAACCCTCTACCCCCGCTTCACAATAACGAGGGTAGGAATCAAAAGGCAGCAGTACCTCCTGCTCAGGGCCGAGCCTTCCAACTTACGGCAGCAGAAGCTAAAATGGAACCGGGTGTGGTGGCAGGTTCATTTGTTGTTAATAGTATACTTGCTCTGGTATTAGTTGATTCTGGTACGAGTAGATCTTTTGCTGCAATTTCATTCTGTGCTCAGTTTGTTACTCCACATATTAAATTAGAATTTCCTTTTGAAGTAGAAATAGCAGATGATAAGACAATTTTCATAAACAGTATTTATAAGGGTAATGTGATAGAAATAGATACTTGCAAGTTATCTATTGACCTTATTCCTATAACAATGAAAGAATTTCAAGTAGTGGTGGGTATGGATTGGTTAAGTCGGCATCAAGCTCAGATATATTGTGACTAGAAGATAGTATGAGTTCAGACCCCAAGCGGGGAAGAATTAATGATACGAGGTGAAGGTAAGAAAGCCAGTATTTTGGTCTGCATGTTAGCAGAAGTGCGGAAGTATTTCGTTCATGGTTGTATGATGTTCCTAGCCTACGTGGAAGATTTAAACAGGGAAAAGAAGCAACAACAAATTCAAGATATACTGATAGTCTGTGAATATCTTGATGTTTTTCCAGAAGACCTACCAGGACTTCCACCCTTACGACAAGTGGAATTCAGAATTGATGTGATACCAGGAGCAGAACCTAAAGCGAAAGCCCCCTACAGATTGGCACCACCTGAGATGAAGGAGTTGATGAATCCACTTGAAGAATTGACGGATAAAGGTTTTATTCGGCCCAACACTTCACCGTGGGGTGCATCGGTTCTTTTTGTGAAAAAGAAGGATGGTACGTTCAAAATGTGTATAGACTACAGAGAGCTTAATAAGGTGACAATTAAGAATAAGTACCCACTTCCTAGAATAGATGACTTGTTCGATCAGCTACAGTATGCATCATGGTTCTCAAAGATAGATTTACGGCCAGGGTATCATCAGCTTAGGATTAAAGATGAAGACGTATCTAAAACAGGTTTCCAAACACGTTATGGGCACTTTGAGTTTGTGGTTATGCCGTTCGGTCTTACCAATGCTCCAGCAGCATTTATGGATTTAATGAATAGAGTTTGTCGACCCATGCTTGATAAATCTGTCATTGTATTCATAGATGATATCCTTATTTATTCTAAGACATCAGAAGCACATGGCGCACATCTCAGAGAAGTGTTAGAGGTACTACGCAAGGAAAGATTGTACGCAAAATTTTCTAAGTGTGAGTTTTGGTTAAGAGAAGTACAATTTCTTGGTCATCTTATCAATCAAGAGGGGATTATGGTAGATCCTACTAAAGTAAAAGTTGTGATGAAGTGGGAACTGCCTCAGAACCCTACGGAAGTTAGAAGTTTCCTCGGGCTTGCTGGATAGTATAGACGCTTTATCCAAGATTTTTCCAAGACAATAGTACCCTTGAATCTGTTAACTAGGAAGAACACAGTGTTCAAGTGAGGAAGGGATTAACAGGAAGCCTTTGATACATTGAAGCATAAGTTGCGTACTGCTCCTGTACTTACAGTACCTGATAGTATGGAAAATATGGTGGTTTTCTGTGATGCTTCATACAGAGGGTTGGGTTGTGTACTTATGCAAAAGGGAAAAGTTATTTCTTATGCCTCTCGTCAGTTAAAGAATCATGAAAACAACTACCCAACACATGATTTGGAGTTAGCAGCGGTGGTGTTTGCTCTCAAGATATGGCGTCATTATCTTTACGGGGTTAAATGTACCATTTATTCGGATCATAAAGGGCTCAAGTACTTTATAGAACAAAATAATTTGAATATGCGCCAGAGACGGTGGTTAGAATTACTACAAGATTACGATTGTGAAATACTGTACCAACCAGGGAAAGCTAATGTAGTTGCAGATGCTTTGAGCATAAAGTCAGGTACTCTACAGGTTCAAATGCATTTTGTAAAGATTTCAATTATCACCCCGATACTCAAAAAATTAAAGCGGCGCAGAACGAAGCAGTCAAAAAAGAAAACCAAAAGAAGGAGCGCATCAAAGGTCAAGTACCAAAGTTAACAAGAGATAGTTGAGATCTATGGACCCGTTATGGTTGGGTGTGGGTACCTAGTTTTAGGGGTGTGAGACAGACACTCTTAGAAGAGGCACATCATTCTCATTTTTCAATTCACCCACGGGCAACAAAAATGTATAGAGACATGAGATTATATTATTGGTGGCCAGGAATGAAACGTGATATAGCAAGATATGTTGAAAGATGTTTGACTTGTCTTCAAGTAAAAGCAGACCACCAGAAGCCACATGGGAAATTACAACCATTGGAAATTCCGGTTTGGAAATGGGAACACGTTACAATGGATTTGATTGTTAAGCTACCTTGAACGTCTCAGGGGTTTGATGCCATTTGGGTAGTTGTTGACCGGCTCACAAAAAGCGCCCACTTTATTCCTGTAAAAGAAGCGTATACTTCTGAAAGAATGGCGGAGGTGCATATGAAAGAGATTGTGACCCGACATGGAATACCTGTTTCAATTATCTCAGATAGAGATATTCGATTTACCTCTCGATTTTGGAATAAGTTTCATGGGGATATGGGAACCAAGTTACATCTTAGTACAACCTTCCACCCACAGACGGATGGATAGAGCGAAAGAACCATACAGACATTGGAGGATATGCTCAGAGCTTGCACTATTGATTTTAGTGGTAGTTGGGATACTTATTTACCGTTAGCAGAGTTCTCGTATAATAATAGTTATCATGCGAGCATCGGCATGTGATATACTCTAATTTATACATGTTTCTTATGCGAATTTCCCTACATTCTGCCTAGATTAACGGTGAAAATCTCTATATAAGCTACTTAATCTCTTGTTGTTCACCATACAGGCATATATTGGCTTTTCGGTAGCAAACGAGCCGTTTCCGGTTGATTTACAGCAAAGTTGGTGAAAAATAGAAAAAAGGGGTCCTTCACGACCCCTCACGGCCCTTCACGAGCCGTGAATACCACATGCTACATGAGCCGGATAGCCTTTCACGAGCCATGTGGAGCCAGGTCCTTCACGACCTCTCACGACCTACTCACGACCCGTGAGAAGCCTTATCTTCAGTTGCAGAGCCACTTGTCCCACTTGGTCCACTAGCCTCTCACGACCCCGGTCACGACCCATGTAGGGTCGTGAAGCCTTCCTCCTTCACATGTCGTGAAGGCCCTTCATGGTCGTGAAGAAGGCCTTGTACGTCTTTAAATATCAGTTCGAGAAACAGAACAGGGGTTCGAATTTTTACACAATCTCTCTCAAATTCCCGGTCCAAAACACGTCCAAATACATTTGGGGAATCCTTGGAGCATTGGAGAAGCAAAGGTGAAGGCATTTCAAGCTTGTGGAGCTTCCATCTTCATCACCTTCATCACCATTGATTGTTGTTCTTCATTTTGGTAAACTCTAATCTGATTTCCAGAATGTTAGGTAGCAAATCAGTGTATTTTATGATGGATATTGTAATCATGTGCTTCTAAACTTATTTATTCACTTGAATCAATATGATTCCAATGTAGCCTTTGGTAATATATATGTTATTATGCTTTGATCATATGAATTTCTAGAAGTTATTGATGATAATGATCCAATGAATGCATGATTTGGCTGTGTTTATTGATAATTTCAGTCCTTGTGGATTGTATGAACATGTATGATAGGTTTGTCTACATAGTTGTTCAATGTATCTTCAAAAGTGCATATATTCAAACAAATATGTTCATGTTAGATTCATGCTAGGTTTGGTGATTTTTGATGTGTTTCATATTTGGTATGCATTTTTGGGGCTTCATATTAGGTTAATGGGAGATGGATTGGAATATTGATTTATGCACCTTGTTGTATTTCCTAGTGGTTGAGAAGTTATGCTCATGGAACTTGGTGTGTTTAGACAAATCATTTTGTAAGTAAAGATTTGGGGTTTCAAAGGTTTTTTGAATCTTGAATTTCTATAAACTTATGATTTGTATGAACACGGGTTGAAACATCATTATTTTTAACTCTTTACATGTTGATTTGGTATTTTTGGCATGTTTAAAGAAATCTACTTGATCAATGTTATGATGACATATATATATTTGCACTATCCATGGCTATGTTGGATGATTTGAGATTTGAGTGAATATCTTTATAAATCGATTGTTATCTTCGTGCTCATCCCGTTTGATTGTGTGAGAGTTGACACCATCTTTAGTTGTTTTAGATTTTTGGCTCATTTTTTGTGATCTCTGATGTTTGTTTGACTAAACAATGGTAATGGTTGAGTATTGGTAGCTGTCGTTCCCTGAGTTCGATATCCGGTTTTACAATAGCCTATACTACATACGTGGGTTCACTGCCCGTGTGTGTTGTGTTTCTAGAGTAATTCCATCTTTAAAACAGCGTGGTAATAAGCTTTTAAATCGTTAAAAATATAGTACACCTAAGCCACACGAAGTTTTTTGCGCTGTTGCCGGGGAACGACAATATTGAGAAAAGTCAAAGCTGTTGATTTAGTCTTTTTATTTGTATATATGTGTATTTTTCTTTGTTAGTTTAAGTTGCCTTTAGTGTTTAGTTGCTTGTTCGTGCCTTGCCTCTCGTTTTCCTTTCTTTCTATTTTCTCGCCACCGTGCCCCGTCTACCGATTGTCGGTTTTGTCGACCCATTTCCCGAACCCGAACGCGAATTTCGAAACCGACGACGCATAGCGCGTAGGGGGGCCGCTGCTAATCCAGACATGGCGGGCGCAGAAGGGGAGCAACCAGCAGGCAGGATGATGGGTGACTTTGCACGCCCGACCCTCAACGGCATGCACACGAGCAATGTGCGAATGGCTGTCACTGCAAATAATTTTGAAATTAAACCGAATATTATTCAAATGGTGCAGAACACGGTCCAATTCTATGGATTGCCGGATGAGGATCCAAACAATCACATTAAGAACTTCCTCGAGATATGTGACACGTTCAAGATGAATGGCGTATCCAGCGATGCCATTCTTCTCCGTCTCTTCCCATTCTCACTCAAAGATAAAGCCAAATTGTGGCTGAACTCCCTTCCTACTGGTTCCATCACTAAATGGGACGATCTAGCCAAGAAATTTTTATTAAAATATTTTCCACCTTCAAAAACGGCTAAGCTGCGTAATGATATCTCATCATTTATGCAGCTGGATGGGGAATCTCTCTATGTCACATGGGAAAGATATAAAGATTTGTTGAGGAGGTGTCCGCATCATGGACTTCAAGTACAGCTTCAGGTCCATACATTCTATAACGGGTTGTCTGTGGACATCCGCCAAATGATTGATGCGGCAGCCGGTGGTGCTCTCACGAGCAAGACTCCAGAAGAGGCTTACGAGCTCATTGAGGAGATGGCCATGAACAGCTACCAGTGGCATTCCTCGTGAGCAAGGCAGCCTAAATAAGCTGGTATATACCAGGTTGATCCTATCACCGTCCTTTCTGCACAGGTTGAGGCCTTGAACCATAAGATTAACCAAATGCATGCCAATGTTGTGCAAACTTCTTGCGAAAACTGTGGAGGCCCACATCTGAGTAGGGATTGCTAGACAAGAAATATGTTCGCCTCTCACGAAGAGGTAGACTTCATGGGCACTCAAAGGCCCCAACAAAATCCCTATTCCAGTACTTACAATCCTCGGTGGAAAAACCACCCAAATTTCGGTCGGAGAACGGGAACAAGCAGCTCCAATCAGCCCCCTCCAGGTATTCCTGTCCCTCAACGACCTCCGTTTCAGCAAAATCATAATTTTCAACAAGGTCAACAAGGACAACAGTATCAGCAATGTCAGCAGCGACAACAGCTTCAGCAACAAGGGAAACAAAATCATTATTCTAACTTTCAATCTTTTATTCCTTCTTCATCTAGCAAGCCGCCCAGTCTGGAAGATATCGTGGCTAAATTTGTCACAGCTTCTGAAAATAGATTCCAGTAGACGGATGCTACTTTGCGAAATCAGCAGGCCTCACTTCAAAATCTCAAGAACCAAGTAGTCCAGATTTCAAAACTCTTGTCAGATCGGCCACCAGGTAGTCTTCCGAGCACTACGGACCCTAATCCGAAGGCACACGTGAAGGCTATCACTTTACGTAGTGGAACGACCATGGTGCCCCCTTCTGACCCCTCAAAATCCATATCTAACGAAAAGCAGGTCCAATCGGAGGATCCTGACGAGGCCCAAAACAGGCTAGACCCAGCAAGTACCGCGCAAGTCAAACCTCCGGTCAAAGAATAGCAGCTTACCATTCCTTACCCCCAGCGGTTGAGGAAGGAGAAAATGGGGGAACAGTATGGTAAGTTCCTGGAGTTATTCAAACAGCTCCACGTGAACATCCCATTTGTAGAGGCTCTTGCTTAGATGCCCAAGTATGCCAAATTTCTTAAGGATCTTCTGAGCAACAAAAAGAAATTGGAAGACCTATCCTTGGTAACCTTGAATGAGGAATGCTCAACCATTCTACAAAACAAGTTACCGGCAAAGAAAACTGATCCAGGGAGTTTCACAATCCCGTGTTTGATTGGTAATCTTTCGGTCAACAATGCGTTAGCTGACCTAGGCGCCAGCATCAATTTGATGCCATCATCTGTATTTTCCAGGCTGGGCCTAGGCGAACCTCAACCAACTCGAATGTTAATCCAGCTCGCCGATAGATCTGTCAAGTATCCACGTGGGATTGTGGAGAATATCTTAGTCAAGGTTCACAAATTCGTCTTCCCTGTTGACTTTGTCATCCTAGACATGGACGAAGATAAAAATGTGCCACTCATCCTTGGCCGTCCTTTCCTAGCTACTGCTCGGGCGTTGATTGATGTATGCAATGGAAAACTCACGCTTAGAGTAGATGACGAGGAGGTGGCTTTTGACATCCAACAGTCAATGAAGCACTCGTCAAGTCAGGATGATTCTCTATACTTTGTTGATATCTTTAATCATCATCCCGTGGATCCCGTTGTACCTACTTGGGAGAAGGACGTATTTGACACGCAAATATTAGATCAGGTTGTCACGGACGTAGAGCAGATACAGCTTTTTTGTGATGAGCTGGATAGCACTACTCCACCTCACACAATCCCTGTTCCAGACATTTTTAGGTCCTTGAATTGACCGAGAGCTCCGCTTCTCGACCATCTACTGTGGACCCCCCTTCTCTTGAGTTGAAAGAGCTCCCCTCCCATCTTGAATATGCATTCTTAGAGGGAGATTCCAAATTACCTGTAATCATAGCTTCTAACCTTACCGCTGACGAGAAGAGTAAGCTATTGCAGGTATTGAAAAACCACAAAACTGCCCTTGTATGGAAAATTTCCGACTTAAAGGGGATTAGCCCGCCTTTCTGCACGCATAAGATTCTTATGGAAGATGATTATAAGCCTTGTGTGCAGCGCCAGAGATGCTTAAATCTCAACATGCAAGAGGTAGTCAAGAAAGAAGTCATAAAGCTCTTGGATGATGATTTGATCTACCCTATCTCTGATATCCCGTGGGTCAGCCCCATCCAGGTTGTCCCAAAAAAAGGAGGTATGACGGTCATTCCTAACGACAAGAACGAGTTAGTCCCAACTCGTACGGTCACGGAGTGGCGTGTGTGCATCGATTATCGGAAACTCAATGAGGCCACACGTAAGGATCACTTCCCCCTTCCCTTCATTGATCAAATGTTGGAGCGTCTTGCTGGCAATGCCTTCTATTGCTTTCTTGATGGTTTCTCCGGGTATTTCCAGATACCTATCGAACCGGAGGACCAAGACAAGACCACTTTCACATACCCTTATGGCACTTTCGCCTATCGGCGTATGCCTTTCGGGTTATGTAACGCTCCTGCCACGTTTCAGCGTTGTATGACAGCTATATTCCATGATATGATTGAGGATTGTGTTGAGGTGTTCATGGATGACTTTTCAGTCTTCAGTAACTCCTTTGATGCGCGTCTTCATAATTTAGAGAGGATGCTGTCTCGTTGTGAAGAAACTAACCTTGTGCTCAACTGGGAAAAATGCCACTTCATGGTGCGCGAAGGTATAGTTTTGGGTCATAAAATCTCAAGTGAGGGGATTGAGGTAGACAGAGCTAAAATTGATGTTATTTCAAAACTGCCTCCCCCCACAAATGTCAAGGCTATTCGGAGCTTTCTTAGACACGCAGGGTTTTACCGGCGCTTCATAAAGGATTTTTCAAAAATCACCCGGCCGTTAACCCATCTGCTTGAAAAAGATGCTCCATTTCTTTTCTCTCCTGAATGTGATCATGCATTCAATTTCCTGAATGAGAAATTAACCAAGGCCCCTATCCTGACGAGCCCGGATTGGTCACAGCCATTCGAGCTTATGTGTGACGCAAGTGATTACGCAGTTGGTGCCGTCTTGGGCCAAAGAATAAATAATCACTCTCAGCCTATTTATTATGCCTGCAAGACTCTGACTGACGCTCAAGAGAAATACACGGTTACTGAAAAAGAGTTGTTGGCAGTTGTCTTTGCATTTGACAAGTTCAGGTCTTACCTTGTGTTATCCAGAACGGTGGTATACGCTGACCACTCTGCCCTCCATTATCTGTTCGCAAAGCAAGACGCGAAACCCCGCCTAATTAGGTGGATTTTGCTCTTGCAAGAGTTTGACATTGTGATCAAGGATAAGAATGGAGCAGAAAACCTGGCTGCGGATCATCTTTCGCGTCTAGAAAATCCAAATTTGGAGATGCTGCACGAATCTGGAATCAAAGATAACTTCCCTGATGAATTCCTCTTGGCCTTAACTCGCATCGATGAGATTCCATGGTTCGTTGACTTTGCAAATTACCTTGCGGGCGGAATCATGCTAAAAGGCCTCTCACACCAGCAAAAGAGGAGATTTTTCTCTGAATTAAAGCATTATTTTTGGGATGATCCCTATCTCTTTCGGATAGGAGCTGACCAAATCATTCGGAGATGTGTGAGCGGCGACGAGGCCAAGAGTATCCTCAAGCATTGTCACATGGGCCCAACTGGTGGCCACAACGGACCTGGATACACTGCCAAAAAGGTCCTTGACCCTGGCTTCTACTGGCCTACGATATTTAAGGATGCTGATCTCTTGATCAAATCTTGTGACGCCTGCCAATGGGCGGGTAATATCTCTGTACGTAATGAAATGCCTCAGAACAGCATTCAGATTTGTGAAATCTTCGATGTATGGGGCATCGATTTCATGGGTCCTTTTCCACCTTCGCACGGTTGCAAGTACATTCTAGTAGCCGTTGATTACCTTTCGAAATGGGCTGAGGCGCAAGCGTTGCCTAGTAATGATGCGAGCGTAGTTTGCAAATTTCTGAATAAGATTTTCTGTCGATTCGGTACTCCGAGAGCACTCATAAGCGATCGGGGAACTCACTTCTGCAATGCCCAACTCGAAAAGGTGTTGAAACGATATGGAGTGACCCATAGACTATCGACTCCTTATCATCCACAGACAAGTGGCCAAGTTGAGGTCACAAATAGAGGTCTTAAAAGAAACCTGGAAAGGACAGTAGGAGGAAGCCCGAAGGATTGGGCTGAAAAGTTAGATGACGCGCTGTGGGCATTCTGCACAGCATTCAAGACCCCTATAGGTACCACACCCTATAGGATGGTCTATGGTAAAGCGTGCCGTCTTCCTGTTGCACTAGAGCATAAGGCCTACTGGGCTTTGAAAATGATAAATCTTGATGCCTCTGGTGCTGGTGAAAACCGTCTGCTTCAAATCAATGAGCTTGACAAGCTTAGGCTCCAAGCTTATGAAAATTCGAAAATCTACAAGGAAAGGACGAAGGCCTTTCATGATAGCCGCCTGAAGGACAAAGAATTCCCGGCTGGCGATCACGTGCTTCTCTATATGTCCCGTCTTCACCTCTTCCCAGGCAAATTGAAGTCTAGATGGTCAGGTCCGTATATTTTACACAATGTGTATCCGCACGGTGCTATTGAACTTGTTGACAATGATGGTCGAATCTTTAAAGTCAATGGTCACCGGCTAAAGCACTATGTAGGAGCCTCAGCTCCTGAAGATGCGTGTGAAGTACTGATGCTTTACCCCGCAGGTCCTTAGCCGAGCAGGCGAGTCTAGCCACGGACTCGTTGAATAAAATTGGAGGCACTAGCGGGGAGGCACCCCCGTTCAGTACATACAATTCGTACATAGTTGTTTCCTTTCTGTTTGTTCTGGTGCAAACGGGTCGCCGTGACCCGTTTGCTTTCCTGCGCGTGAATCTTGCGTTTCTATGCATATCCTTGTGTGATCCACCCATCTGCATGTGTTTAGAGGAAATCTGGGTTCCCACGACTCCGGGTGGCCTTGGAACCACGCGTTGCGTTTTTCTTTGTTTTTTTTCATTTTATTTTTTGTTGATTTTTGTTCGAGGCGCCATCGCGATTCTAGCGACTCAATCATGTATGACCACCCTTCCTGGGGGTGTGTAGTTGGTTTTGGCTCTTATCGATAGCAAATTTGAAGTTATGGAGGTATTAGCCAAATTATGCGTTAAAAATGGAAAATCTGCAGTCTGTAGGGTCTTCACGGGCCGTGAAGCCCTTTGTCTATATAAGGTATCACGACAGAGACCTCTTCACAACCCCTCACCACCTCCCACCCTTCACGACCTTTCACGGGCGACCTCCACGACTCTTCACGGGCGATCTAGGGTTTCATTTTCTCTCGAGCATTTTCTCGCGTATCCAGGTATTTTCTTTGCTCCCTACTTGTTACAAATGATCTTTAATAGCATTTAGGTCTATTTTGGGTCGAAAACTTGCTTCAAATCGTTCGATTTATGCGTGCCCTAGTTTTCTGTTCGAACACCTCTTCACGACCTCGAGGTCGTGTAGCGCTTATGCCTTCACGACTTGTCGCCCGTGAAGAGGCTGGGCCTCGCCAACCATTTTTCTTCACGACTCTGGGCTCATGAAGCTCTGTGCCTACACGATCGTGAACAGTGTTTTTCTAGATTTTTCACTATTTTTCAATCGGTTCCAATCTGTAGCTTGTGCCATCGACCATTTCAAACCTTGGATTGATAAAAACCCTGCCTTTGCTCGAAACTCACATCGTAAGCGGGTTTTTAGCAATCCTAGCACGCGCATAGCCATTTTCTGACCTATATTCTTGATACATGCAGCCATGCCTTTACGACATCCTCGTATTCGTTCTCCTCTACCAGCGCAGGATCCAGCTGCTCCGCTCGAGCCATGGGGTGACCCTGATACTTCCAGAACCGGAACGATCGTGACCGGTTTGCTGAGCTCAAATTGAGGTCGATTTCTTGCCAGCGCCACATAGACTGGGAGGCCCTGAGGCGCATAGGGGTCCGAGACAGGGCTCAGCAGCTTTATGATCCAGTTTGGACCCGATTCTTCTCCATCTCCGAGCCTACCTACCGAGAGCTTACGCAGGAGATTCTCACCACTTTCTACTACCAGCCAGAGGTCCAGGACCTTGATTATGCCTGAGCCATCCAGTTCAGGCTCGGAGGACGCGAGCGCGCCATGTCTTTGCGCGAGTTCGCCGTTCGCGTTGGTGTCTACACGCAGGAGGAGGTTCATCTGCCTATCTTCTCCGAGGGACTTAGGGACTTCCCTGCAGGGGTCCACCATTATGACTACTGGCTCGAGATTGGCCATGGGCAGTATGTGGGCGCTCAGCCGAAGGCCACCGCATTACTAGAGCCGTTTTTCAGGATCATTCAACGTGCGGTCGCGCTGACTATTTGCGGCCGTATGGGTGATCCCGGTACCGTTACTCAGAGGGACGTATTCTACCTCTACTGCATCATTGGCGGCCACAATGCCAATGTCGCCAACTGTCCTGCAGATTACCTCACCGGAGCTGCTGGGGCCCGGTCTTCCTCAACGATGATGGGCGGGGCATACATCACACGTCTGGCCTGCTCTTCTGGCCTTCTCACCCCTGCCATCCTTGACCAGCTTCATGATGAGGGGCCCACCGTCGCTATTGACATTGACATGCTCACCAATATGGGCGTTATCCAGAGGACTGGCAGTGGGTTTGTACTTCTTGATGTCCAGGGTAATCCCTGGCACTATCCTCAGCAGCAGCACATACCCGAGGGCCAGGGCGCACCAAATCCAGACCCGCACCCTGTGCCTCCGCCTTAGCCACGACCAACTCCACCACCCAGACGTGTTTACTTCAGGAGGAGGCCTGATCCTGGGCCTTCCACGTCAGAGCAGCGAGATGAGCATATAGGAGGTGGGGGCCCACACCTTCATGACGATGAGTTCGCCCCTCCTCCCCCAGCATTTGATGCTCTGTTATGGGAGGAGCAATGGGATTGGATTTCACGAACACTTATTGCTTTATCCCAGGCTGCTGGCATCCCGACTCTACCACTGCCATGACAGCCACAGCAGGACGACCCGCCACCGCCACCCGCATGAGGGGCCTAGTCTGATGGCCCCGTTTCACATATTATGTATATTTTGGATATGTATAGCTTAGCTGGAGCTTGTACCGTTTTTGTTTTTGTCGTGTACAAGCCTCGTAGTAGTATTGTACTAGTCTAGCTTTAGGCTAACTCATGGTTGTACGGTTTTGGAAATTGTCTTTGTACAAACCTTATTGCTACTCATTTGGATGTACTTGCATTATTTTGTTATATCAAAATGCATAAGGCTGCTTTTGGGTTATTATTGCTATTATTGCTATTTATTTATTGCTCTCTTTTGCTAATTCCCTATGTTTGGTTTCATGAGTGCTATGTCTGATCTGAAAGTTTCACCATGGATCGAGCTGAGCTTTAAGTGTGGATACATTCACATTGTTTAGCTGATGTTTTGCATTTCAGGGAGTTTTCTTTTGCCTTTCTCCTGCACTATTTTGGTTAATGTTTATCTTTTGGTACATTGGGGACAATGTACAACTTAAGTGTGGGGAGGGGGTTACATTTTGTGCCATTTACTTGCTATGTCTATCCTTTTGTAAACTCTTGCGTGCATAGAAGTTTAAAAATGGATTTCAACCAAAATTTTTGCAAAATTGTGTCCTTTTGGAAAATTTCAGATCTTCTTGCATGATAGATTTTTGAGCAAAATGGCACTAAGAGGATTGCACCACAAATAATATTCATGGAGCTATCTTGTCACAAATCACTTGAGTTTTGTTGATTATCTGACTTCAAATGCACATCCACACCTACACTTGCATTCCTGAGCATTTGAGCCACAACACTTCGTTTCTTGATTCAGTTAGCTTATGGAACTGCTCATATACATGCTCATTGTTGCTTTGATGACAGAACTTGCTTATAACATGCATTTCAAGACCATTAACTGAATGTGTGCATTTACATGATAGAGGCACTAGGAAACCCAATTTAGCCTGCTTGCTTTTGTTTTTAGCCACTTTTCATTTCATTTTCCCCTTAGTTGCCAATTTGAACCTTAGCCTTTCTTTTCACCACCCTTGTAATCCATGTTTTTGTTTTATTTTTGTTTTTAAGTGTTCAGAACCAATTTGACCCATTTGAGCTGCTTAATTACGTTTAGTTGTATTCTACCCTTCAGTTGGTCATGCACCGATTAGCGGGACATGGAAAGTTCGTTTGTCCCTCGCTTTGTTCTGTTTATGTTGTGTGCGACTGAGTTTGAAAATAAAAAAAATCAGTAAATATATATATATATATATATAGAGAGAGAGAGAGAGAGAAAATGAGCAAAATGAGAACTTCATTTGCTTGGCATGCTTTTCCTTGGCTATTTTTGAAGCCTGTCATACATTGCGTTGTAGTTTTTTGTCAGTCTTATCTGAGTGTTAGCCATCATTTGGTTGGGTCTGATTTCACTTCTTCTCGGTGAACTGTGTTCTTCAGCAAAAATATTGTAGTGTTTCTGTATAGTCAATAATAGCAGCTTAGATGGTTTTAAATTTGGTTTCCGGATTCTATTTTAGCCACCTTTATTTCCCTCTTTTCTACCCATAGCCGCAGCCACGTTACACCCCGATCAAAGACCTCTTGATACATGCATTCGTTGTTGTTAATTGGTGGAGATTTGATGTATAATCAAGCTTATGTTTATCTTGGCTTCAATTAAACACCACTGCTATACATATACAGATTGAGTGCTTGAGAGACCACATGGTGAGGTATGAAGTCAGATACTTGTCAGAATTCTTGTGTGCGTGTTGGGTTTGCTTAGACTTTGTCTATTGAATATGAAACTTTGACCTCGGTCCTTTTCTCAGAATTCTGTTATGCCTGTAGATCTTTATTTTGTTGGAAGGATGCCTTTTTGCACTAATTGAGGTTGCTTGATATCTTTTGAGTTGATTGTTGTATCAGAGTTTGCTTGAGGACAAGCAACGTTAAAGTGCGGGGAATTTTGATATACTCTAATTTATACATGTTTCTTATGCGAATTTCCCTACATTCTGCCTAGATTTACGGTGAAAATCTCTATATAAGCTACTTAATCACTTGTTGTTCACCATACATGCATATATTGGCTTTTCGGCAGCAAACGAGCCGTTTCCGGTTGATTTACAGCAAATTTGGTGAAAAATAGAAAAAAGGGGTCCTTCACGACCCCTCACAGCCCTTCACGAGCTATGAAGACCACATGCTACATGAGCCGGATAGCCTTTCAAGAGCCATGTGGAGCCAGGTCCTTCACGACCTCTCACGACCTTCTCACGGCCCGTGAGACGCCTTATCTTCAGTTGCAGAGCCACTTGTCCCACTTGGTCCACTAGCCTCTCACGACCCTCGTCACGACCCGTGTAGGGTCGTGAAGCCTTACTCCTTCACGAGTCGTGAAGGCCCTTCACGGTCGTGAAGAAGGCCCTGTACGTCTTTAAATATCACTTCGAAAAACAGAACAGGGGTTCGACTTTTACACAATCTCTCTCAAATTCCCGGTCCAAAACACGTCCAAATACATCTGGGGAATCCTTGGAGCATTGGAGAAGCAAAGGTGAAGGCATTTCAAGCTTGTGGAGCTTCCATCTTCATCACCTTCATCACCATTGATTGTTGTTCTTCATTTTGGTAAACTTTAATCTGATTTCCAGAATGTTAGGTAGCAAATCAGTGTATTTTATGATGGATATTGTAATCATGTGCTACTAAACTCATTTATTCACTTGAATCAATATGATTCCAATGTAGCCTTTGGTAATATATATGTTATTATGCTTTGATCATATGAATTTCTAGAAGTTATTGATGATAATGATCCAATGAATGCATGATTTGGCTGTGTTTATTGATAATTTCAGTCCTTGTGGATTGTATGAACATGTATGATAGGTTTGTCTACATGGTTGTTCAATGTATCTTCAAAAGTGCATATATTCAAACAAATATGTTCATGTTAGATTCATGCTAGGTTTGGTGGTTTTTGATGTGTTTCATGTTTGGTATGCATTTTTGGGGCTTCACATTAGGTTAATGGGAGATGGATTGGAATATTGATTTATGCACCTTGTTGTATTTCCTAGTGGTTGAGAAGTTATGCTCATGAAACTTGGTGTGTTTAGACAAATCATTTTGTAAGTAAAGATTTGTGGTTTCAAAGGTTTTTTGAATCTTGAATTTCTATAAACTTATGATTTTTATGAACACGGGTTGAAACATCATTATTTTTAACTCTTTACATGTTGATTTGGTATTTTTGGCATGTTTAAAGAAATCTACTTGATCAATGTTATGATGACATATATATATTTGCACTATCCATGGCTATGTTGGATGGTTTGAGATTTGAGTGAATATCTTTATAAATCGATTGTTATCTTCGTGCTCATGCCGTTTGATTGTGTGAGAGTTGACACCATCTTCAGTTGTTTTAGATTTTTTGCTGATTTTCTGTGATCTCTGATGTTTGTTTGACTAAACAATGGTAATGGTTGAGTATTGGTAGTTGTCGTTCCCTGAGTTCGATATTTGGTTTTACAATAGCCTATACTACATACGTGGGTTCACTGCCCGTGTGTGTTGTGTTTCTAGAGTAATTCCATCTTTAAAACAGCGTGGTAATAAGCTTTTAAATTGTTAAAAATATAGTACACCTAAGCCACACCAGCATGCCACCGTATGAAATGCTATATGGAAGAAGGTGTCGAACTCCGGTATGCTGGGGTGAAGTCGGACAGAAGGAACTAGGCAGTACAGAGATAGTACAGCAGACGACTGAGGGTATACAACAGATACGAGAGCGACTGAAAGCAGCCCAAGACCGACAAAAGAGTTATGCAGACATGAGGAGATCACCGTTGGAATTTCAAGTTTGAGATTTGGTGTTATTAAAGGTATCTCTGTGGAAAGGGATAATCAGATTCAGAAAGAGGGGTAAGTTAGGACCTCGTTTTATTAGTCCATTCAAAATTATTGAAAGGGTGGGGAAAGTAGCTTACAAACTGGAATTTCCAGAAGAGATGTCTCAGATTCACAACACTTTTCACGTGTCCCACCTTCGTAAATGTCTAGCCGATGAATCTACAATTGTTCCTTTACAAGATGTATCAATTGATGAAAAGCTTAGTTATGTGGAGCAGCCAGTAGCTATTTTAAAGCTTTATGTAATAAACAAATTAGATTGGTAAAAGTTCGGTGGAAACATCGTAAAGAGTCATATTATACTTGGGAACCGGAAGATGAGATGATACGCAACTACCCAGAACTCTTCAGCAGTTGATTTCGGGGACGAAATCGTTTTCAAGTGGGGAAGAGATGTAACACCCAAGGTTCGGAAATTTCCTTAATGAGTAACTTTATGATATGATGTGTTTTAGTATTGCCTAATTGAGATTAGGAGGTGTTTAGAAACTTGAGGGACTTATGTTGTCATTTTGGAATTAGAAAAGTACAGGGACCTTTTGTGCCAACTTTCAAAGTTTTATATATAAATATGCAGATTTGACTTTTATGAGTCAAACTTCTCATTTTCATACTTCTGCTTCACGAGAGAGATTTTAGAACAGAGTTTTCATGGAGGTGTTTCAGTAAGAGCAGTAAGAGCAAGTGATTTCCATCTATTCCTAGTTAGACACAAGCTGAGGTAAGGTTTCTTGTTTATAGTTCTTGAAATTTATGTGGGTCTTAAGATTGATTCATGGTGAATCAAGATTAAAGCATGTTATGGTTGTTATTGTTGGTTTATAAGTGGTTTGGGGTGTAGGAAAACACCCCAGTAGTGTTTTTACGAATTGCTAGTAAGTGTTTTCGAGTTTTTGGTCGGATTCAAGGCAGAGCAGTCGATGAACTGCTGCTGCAGTTCATAAGGCATGGGCGTGCCTAACGAGGTACGGTCGTGCCATGAGGGCGTGACCGCCATTGTTCTTCAGGTCCGGGCGTGCCTGGCCCAGTACGCCTATGTTACAGCAGGCCAAGGTTTGGGCCTGGGCTTAGGGGCACGGGCATACCCTTAGATAGGCACGGGCGTGCCTATGCCTTATTTAGTTTGCTTTTTCCCAGCACTTCAGTAGTTGATGATTATTTATATATTGTAGGCAGTAAGGAGTGACGTGTTTCTGTTTCAACCTCTAAATTAACTTTACTTGTTGTACCTGATTAAGGTGAGTATACTATACTCTTGCATGAGCAAAACATGTTATTAATAGTTGAACGGTATGATAACTGTGTTATGTGTTTTATTTGTATTGGATGCGAGGCATCCTGGGGAGTTGTTACTACTATTAGTTGGATGCTAGGCATCCTGGGGAGTTGTTACTCCTGTTAATTGGATGTGAGGCATCCTGGGGAGTTGTTACTCCTGTTAGTTGGATGCGAGGCATCATGGGGAGTTAATACTCCTGTTAAACCACACTATAACAATTTATGCAGGATTGCAGGTGATTCTATTCGGATGTGAGACATCCTGGGAAGAGTTTATTCTGGTCTTTTATTACCAGTTTCTCGTAGTATGCTCACTAAGCGTTAACTTATGTTTCAGTTTTGTTTGTGCAGGTTCCGCGGGTTCCAGCAAGGGTAAGGCCCAGCTCCTTGATCCACTAGATAGATTCTGGCTTTTGAGAAGAAACTTTAATGCTACTTTTGTATAATGTCAGTATGTGTAATTAGAAATTGTGTTTTGCAGTAAACCGAGTGTGCTTTTGAAATGTAAGTGGTCTTAAATTATATTTTGGAATTTAAAAGTAAAAAGTGGCGTTACGTAGAGCACATGATATAACCCCATTTATGTACACTCATTATAAAAATAGATATAAAATGCTAGATAATAATTAGATGGGGGTATAAAAACACATATAAACTAATATGTGCTAATTGATAAGAATAAATAAACACTAAAATTTAATAATAACAGTTCAATATGGATAGTAAATATTAAACCTCTCATTTTGAATTCTAATGTTCAAGACTCGGCTTTCACGTTTCTCTAATTGGGTGACTTTCATGTCGTGAGAAGAAATAACACGACCCACCACATCTGGGATAAATGATCATTGAAAAACTTCATCAATTATGTTATAAAGGAGATGAATATTTGATGTAATTAAATAAATAAATTAAATATAAAGAATATGATACCAAATCACATCTTTAAAATTTAGTAAGTAGAACCCATCATGGTGAGTGTGGAAATCTTCCGAGATTTTAACAGACGTGTGTTTGTAGAAACTGATTTTTGAGTTGTGTTCCACCAAACGAAATTTTCCAGAGTAACCTCCTACTTGAAAAATCAAAATAATACGAATCCCTCCTTCCTCAAGCAAAGATTCAAAGGTGGGGATCAAGGACTTTTTTACAAATGCAAATATTCTGGCTCCCTCATAACATCAGAATAAAATGGAACAAATTTAAATATAGTAATGTTCAAACATGTATATATTTCTGCTAATACACAGTATACAAACACAAGTTAATTTAAATGATACACCCATTGTGAACCAAATACAAACACAAAAAAAACCGACAAAGAAATAAAGAACACAAAGTAATCAATGAACCAAATACGTTAATGTTGTTGGAATCTGCCCACCGACACACGTAGGCCGACATCACTGCCAATGAAGCGCGGGCCTATTGGGTCACACGCCAAGTTTCAATCTTGGCAGCCTACTATAAGAGGAAAGAGTCAAAATGGTCAAAATCCAGTTGACCAAGGCTTCACGACCGTGAAGGATGCTCCACGGGTCGTGAAGCAGCTCGTGTCCATAAGTCCTGTCGTGGGCCGCATGGTTCGTGAAACCCTAGGGCTTCATGACCCTACACGGCCCGTGAAGGAGGTCGTGAAGGCACAACCCTCACGATTCTTGAAGTGCGCGGCATGGCTCGTGGAGGATTAATGGTCGGTCGTGGCGCATTTATCCTTCACGGCCCATGAAGAAGTCGTAAAGGCAGAATTCTAACTGACACTTGTATTTGGTTGGACCATTTTGTTGGTCCAATGATGTAGCGCCACTTAGCTCCGACTCTAGACTCTTTGAACACAGAGAATGCTTATATTAGAGGTGTTCATTGTTCATTGAATTCTCTTGGACATTTTGGTGCATTAGACACATATTGTGAGTTCTTCCATAGAGAGAGAGAGAGAGAGAGCAAGATCAATTGAAGGTGGTTAGTGCACAAGTGGTTAACAAGGTTGTTCCAGAAGATCATCAAGTGTTGGTGTCTTCTTTGGTTTGCTAGTACAAAGAGATTGAAGACTTCCTTGGTGTGTACTTGCATTAGGGCTTGGAGCCTTTTGTTTCAAGCTTACATCCCAAGTTCCTTTTGTTCCAGAGAATTATCAAAGTCTTCAAGGGTATGATTCAGTTCCCTTCTTCTCTTTGTGCTTGTTTTTGGTTGCATGCATGTTCTTGCAAGTTTTCACCACCATTGGGAAATCATGGGATCATTTTGTGTGTTTTTGTTGCTTCGTTGCGTGCTTTGATCCCCATGGATTCCTAAGAGTGGTATCAGAGTCATACTTGTAAGATGCAAGCACCTTTGTGGCTTGAAAATCCATATTTTCGATTTTGGACATTCTATCCAGAAGGTCTTCTCGGGCCGTGGAGCTTGCTTCACGGATTGTGAAGGCCACATGACCAGTCTCATGGGGTGGTGGTCGTGAAAGGTTTTTAATCTGTTTCACGAGTCGTGGAGTGTACTGCCTTCATGGCCCGTGAGGGCCCGTGAAGAGCAGTAGCTCGTGAAGGCGTCGTGAACAGGTTGTTTTTGGCCTTTTTGAAAAAGAAAACTTGATATGGATTTTAGCATTTGATTTTGGTGTTTCCAGAATCATTTCAGGCTGTTTAGCCTTGTAGATTAAGCCCCATAATATCCTAATTCTTTTATATGTATGTATTGGGTGGTTTTGGCATAAAATGCACACATGCATACATGTAAATTGTGTATATATGAATATGGATTTCAAAGTGTTTGGAATCCTAATGCATATGTACAAGGTTTATTCTTGTGCCTTTAGTTTTTGAATAAACTTAATTGGGATATTGTTTTGTGCATGGTTTGGTGTGGCACACCATGCTTTGTAGTTGTTTCGTTTTTATGAGCACCGGTTTGAGCCTAGACGTTTGTGTGGTTGTTTGGTTGCTTTATTTGTTGTTCTTTCATTTGGTGGTTTGTACCACATTTTGTTTGTAATAATTTATTTAATCCGGGTTGTAATAATTTATTTATTTGTGGCTTTCACGCCAAAGTATTTATTCTTTGTAATTGTATATTAGCTTAGAATAGATTGTGTGGCTTGCGTGCCATTTCTCTTTAATTATGTATGTAATGAGAAGAGAAGACCGACACCAACGGGAGTCTTGGGAGACGTCTTGGCTACCTCGGATCCGGAGGCGCGGGATCGAGTGGGTGCACGCCACGAAGTCTTGGATTGTTTGTCCTTAGTAGACTTAGTTCCTCGGTTGGCTCACCGGGGAACACTTAGGTTGGCTCAAATCGGTTTTGTATGCGTGGTTGTGTAGTTTTATTTATTTGTTTTCTTGCATGGTTGTAGGATCTTCGCATGCTAGAAAATCTTTTGAAAATAATAAAACTACATAGTTTTCCTTAATTGGTTAACAAACCCCGCTCGCTCACATGATTAACAAATGAATATAAAATGTTTATGTTCAATTGGTGAAAAATGCATTTTGTCACTTATTTGTTAATCAAAACGAAAAGAGGTTTTTAACCGGAAAAACAAAAGTCCCGTTTTTCTTAAAAACGTAAATCACACGCCATCCAAAAGATGACACCACCCGAATCTAATGAAGCATGGGACAATTGTCAAGCTTAGCACGAGTTGTTCCATGTGGACTTGTGTGGAAGGTGCGTGTGGCGTCTTGAAATATTTGGTTGTCGAGCTTAGCACGAGCCAATTATTGTCAAGGGCGTCATCGTGTATCTTGTTGGACGATTTGCAATTCCAATTTAATACGCCTTGATAATTGTCATGCCTATACCGAGTTATCAAAGCGGCTTATTGAGGAATCGGTGTGGGAAGGGATCAAACATGCCAAACCGGTGCTATGAGTACCGATGGATCCCGCAAGTGCCTAAGAGTTGTAATCACGGATTGCAATTGGTAAAGCGTTTACCGGCCTAAATACCTTCACGAAGTGATCCGCGGTAAACCCGTCATGTAGTGAAGTTATGTTGGGTTCTTAGCCCTTGTTAAATTTAAGTGTTGAACTATTGGGTAATTATTTAACAAGGATTAAAATATGTCGAACTAACCTTTTTGTGTGCTTTGCCTTCTTTTAGATGGCATCTACAAGCAACACCGTGACACACATGTCACCCCGTCCATTTTTGGAGAAAGAGAAACTAATAGGCGTAAACTTTATGGATTGGCATAGGCAATTGAGAATTGTCTTGCGCCATGAAAGCAAGTTGTACGTCCTAGAGGAACCTCTTCCGGAGGCTCCTGCTACCACCGCTACGTGGGCCATTAAGGATGCTTATGAGAAGCGCCTTAAAGACACCAATGAGGTGACTTGCCTCATGTTGACGACCATGAGTTCCGAGTTGCAAAGGCAATTCGAGGACGTTGGTGCGTTTGACATGATCTCGCAGCCAAAGGAAATGTTCCAGCAGCAAGCGTGCTTTGAATGAAGCAATACGTGGACCGGCTCGAGAGGTTGGGCTTTCCAATGTGGAAAGAGTTGGCTACGGATATTATCCTCCAATCTTTGCCTCAAGCATATGGTCCGTTGTGACATTCGGCAACAAATTTCCCAGGTTAGCCATTAGAAATTCTAACTTTAAGCCTGATATTACTAAAAATATTATTTATGATTTAAATACATCAATAATAATATTAGATTTCATAGAAATCCCGCCTATATGGTTAGAACCTTTCTGAGCTAGAAAAATCGAATTATTAAAAGTCAAGAATTACAAATCATATACAATAATAATAATAATAATAATAATAATAATAATAATAATAACAATAAAAATAATTAAATACATCATAATAAATATAAATAAGTTAAAATATAAAACATATATATATAAACTCATCAAAATAATTAAAACTTTGTTAATTAAAAGATTTAAACAAAATCACCATTTATACAAATTTATTTAAACTAATTACACATAATTTATAAAAAAATAAAAAATAAAAGAAACCCCCCATCTCTTTTCTCTTGCCTCCTTCTCTTCCCAAGAATTACCACTTGATCTCCCCCATGCTCTATATAAGCGTCCTACTACTCTTCATCATTTCCTTTACCACCACACTCCATCTCTTCTCTTTTCTCTCTTCTTCTTTCACCAACAAAAATCTACCAAGAACATCCAAGTCTTGTTCATCTTTTGAAGATCAAACACATAATCAAAGAAAAGAGTTGGTAAGATGATCATAACACACTCATCTCTACTCTTCTACATTTCTTCTTTTCTTCTTTCTTCTTTTTTTTATTTATTTTCTTTGATGTTCATCTTATTTCTTTTATATATATATATATATATATCTATAATCATGTAAATATAAACATCCTACCAATGTTATAAGGAGCACATGAAATGTGCATCATCCTACCATTGTTGTATGGAACTTAATCAACTAAAAATCAAGAAAATAAGACTTTGATCATGCATGTGTTTCATCTTAACAAATGTTGTAAGGAACACATAAAATGTGTATCATCCTACCATTGTTGTAAGAACACATGGATTATCAAAGCTTATACTCATACAAGATGATTAATCATGAATATAAACATGTTATATTAAAGTTATGACCATAAGCAAAAAGAATAATAAATCTGGCAGATTCTGATGCTAGAACTCCCCACTTGTTTTTGTTATATCTGGAGTTCTAGGTATCAAAATCAGTTGATTCTTTTTGATAATCTTAGTTTAAAGTGTTACCTTTCATTTAAACCTCGATTCACTAATTTTCATGAACGTTTGATCCTTCAAACATATTTAAAAAGACACATATGTTGAATCTGGAAATCTGACAGATTTAAAAAGGTACACTTTAAACGCGTGTAACTTACTCATTCTTGGGTCAAAATACGTCTAGTTTTTTTTAAACGTTTCATCCTTGAGTCGTGGTTAATTCCCAGTTTGAATCATGTAAAACAGAGGTCGTATGAGCCCTAAATAGACGTTTTAGTAACAACATGTCATCCAGACACTGATCAGTGGACAACTTATACACTTTCAATTATGAAAAATACTAAACATGGATTATAAATTCCTATATTTTTACTGGACATTATAGAAACATGTATTAAGATTATATTAAAATATCAAGCCTTAATATGACTCCTAAAATACGGTTTTTAATTTTTAAAGTTCAACTTAAAGAACTAAAAATTTTAGTGAACACTTATGATTTATGGAAAAATAGAGACAACCTTTATCTATTTAATAAATAAGTTAACAACAAATAAATAATACAAAATAATAAATAAAATAAGTCTAATACAGCTACATACCTCTTATATTAGGAAAGGAGCTTCGGTAGGAACAAGAAATCCTTACGAGTGAACACATTTGCATACCGAGTGAGTATCATAGCCCCTTTTTACCGTATTTCATATTATTTTGGGGTGAAAGCATGTGTATATATTTCATGAAAAGTTTATTGCCTATCTTCTTATTTATTTCAAATATTATTTTGAGAACTTATGGTATTATTCTTTGATGTGCTTGGGTGATCGTTGTAAGGCCCTTTCGTTGGACATTATTCCTTAACTCCGCTAGTGAGCCGATGGTATTTGTAAGTAGCGCTATTTGGAGATTCCGACGTCTCCCATTTATGGTTGACGAACTATAGATGTACTTTACCACTACTAACGTCATTTAATATAGGCGTTAGGTTTATCATGGGCAATTGGTTGTCAGCTAGGTTGGATAATGGCTCAAGCAACAAACCATCATAGTCTATTACTACCATGTGCAACGTATTGGGCAATATAATACATCTTCTATCATTATTTCATACTTGGATTTTATTCAAAAACTTCCATCAATTATTTAAACTTTTCTTATGCAAAAGATATTTTCTGCATATATTAAAAACCTATGAACTCACCAACTCTAGTAGTTGACCGTTTTCTTTCTTTTACCCGTGCTTTCAGGTGATTGACGTTAGGTACCTTATGCATACAAGCATGATGTGTGGCATTTCCATCTTCATTGTCACATTTTATGAAAACACTATCTATTTTATTTACGCATCGTACAAGACAATGTCATTTAATTATTATTCGGTTATGTAACTTTTATTTATGTTTTACCCGAACTATTTATTTTTGTTAAGTTAATATAATGGTTATTGTCTATATGCCTTGTGCGATGATATCTTGTGCTGTGACACCACGTGTTTCCGCTTTAGCGGGGTGTGACATCCGTTCATTGTGAACTACCATATGCATAACATGGACAAGTCCTTGATGGAGTTGCACGGCATGTTGAAGATCACCGAGTCTAACATGGCCAAGGCAAAGCCATCGACCTCCGAACCCGTCCTAGCCATCCATGAGGGTGGTGCTAAGAGGAAGCGGCCTGCTTCAAGCTCCAAGGGCAAAGGGAAGGGGAAGGCGAAGGTGGCAACACCCAAGCCCAAACCACTCCTGGCACCGGATCCGAAGGGGAAGGAACCCGCTCCTATAGCCCCCTCACCGGAAGAGGACACCTGCTTCTTCTGCGGGGAGAAGGGACACTACCGGCGTAGTTGCCCCAATTACACGGAGGAGCTCAAGAGGCTTCGCGCCAAGGGACAAGGCGCCTCCGGTATGTATATGATTGAACTCCATAACAGTTCTACTTCTAACGCTTGGGTCTTGGACACCGGGTGTGGTACTCACATAGTTATTAATGTGTAGGTACTAAGAAGAAGTAGGGACTTGGTTGATGGGGAGCTGTATCTCATCATGGGAAACAAGGCGGTTGTCCCGGTTGAGAAGATAGGGAGCGTAGACCTCGCCTTTCCATCCGGCTTATTTATTACTTTATTAAATGTATCTTATTCGCCCTGCGTGGCAAGAAACATTTTATCATTTTATGCACTTGTTGACGATGGATTTAACTTTAATTTCTCTAATGGAATTATTTCATGCTTTAAGAATGATTTATTTTATTTTAAAGCACTTCCATATCGTGGCATATATGAGACAAGCGTATGCTTGCAAAGTAATAAATCAATCATGAATGTTGGTTCTAAATCCAAATGTGATTTGGATAAGTTATCTTTATGGCATGGTCGTTTGGGCCACATAAACAAGAAACGCATCGCCAAGCTCCAAGCGGATGGGATCTTGGAATCATTTGACCATGGGTCAGATGATGTATGCGAATCTTGCTTACTGGGCAAAATGACCAAAGCACCCTTCACCGGCGTTTGTGAGAGGGGCAAAGACTTGTTGGATATCGTTCACACGGATGTGTGTGGTCCGTTCAAGCATGTCACTAGGGATAACTCAAGGTACTTTGTAACCTTTACCGATGACTTTAGTAGGTATGGGTATGTCTACTTGGTGAGACAAAAGTCGGAAACCTTTGAGGTTTTCAAGACTTTCAAGAACGAAGTTGAGAACCAATTGGGTAAACGAATTAAGATGCTCAGATCGGATCGTGGTGGTGAGTATCTAAGTTCGGAATTCAGAGACTATTTAAAAGATTGTGGAATTGTTTCACAATTGACACCTCCTAGGACACCACAATTAAATGGTGTCGCCGAGAGGAACCGGACATTGTTGGATATGGTTTGGTGTATGATGAGTCGTACGGATGTACCCTAATGCTTTCGGGGCTATGCATTGGAAACGGCCGTTAGAATCCTTAACCTCGTACCAACTAAGAAGGTCAAGAAGACACCTTTTGAGATGTGGCATGGAAAGGTTCCATCGCTTTCATATCTAAAGGTTTGGGGTTGTCCTGCCTATGTGAGACGTGAGGTGGAGGACAAATTAGAACCCCGAGCCGAGAGCTGTTTGTTTATTGGATATCCTGCCGGGTCTATGGGATATTTGTTCTACAAACTGTCCGGGAACAAGGTATTTGTTGCTCGGAGGGCCGTCTTCCTTGAAAGGGAGATGCTATCCAAAGACGCTAGTGGGAGAAAGGTAGATCTTGAAGAGATTCAAAAACCTTCCAATGACCAACCTGAAGTTGGACTAGTTCACAAGATGATTCTCAGCACGGCGCTGCTGGAGAACCCGACACGGATCCTTTACCTCTTAGGAGATCCGGTAGGAGTCGCAACGAGCTAGAGAGATATGGATTTCTCATGTCTGAGGGCTGCGACCTAGTGGTGGATCATGATGAACCATCATCTTATCGGAACACCGTGGTGGGCCCTGATACCGCTAGGTGGAAAGAGGCTATGGAGTCCAAGATGCAATCTATGTCAGATAACCAAGTCTGGGATTTGGCAGATCCGGTACCCGGGTGTAGACCCGTAGGGTGCAAGTGGGTCTTTAAGAAAAAGACCGGCCTAGATGGAAAGGTAGACACCTTCAAAGCCCGACTGGTAGCTAAGGGTTTCACGCAAACTCATGGTGTAGACTATGATGAAACCTTTTCCCCGGTGGCTATGTTGAAGTCTATCCGGATACTCATGGCAATTGCCGCATTTCTTGATTATGAGATTTGGCAAATGGATGTAAAAACCACGTTCCTTAATGGGACACTAAGCGAGGAGGTCTATATGACTCAACCCGAGGGTTTTGTACATACCAAGCATCCGGATAAAGTCTGCAAGCTTAAGAAGTCCATTTATGGACTTAAGCAAGCATCGCGTAGCTAGAACCTGTGCTTTGATGAGAAAGTCAAAGAGTTTGGTTTTTCGAAAAGCAAGGATGAACCATGCGTATACGTCAGGGCTAGTGGGAGCATAGTTGTGTTCCTAGTCTTGTATGTCGATGACATACTCCTCAATGGGAACGATGTCCCGACCCTTCAAGGTGTAACAACTTAGTTAGGGAATTGTTTTTCAATGAAGGATCTAGGAGATGAAACTTATGTTCTTGGGATCAAAATCTATAGAGATAGATCCAAGAAGCTTATTGGGCTTAGCCAAAGTACATATGTTGACAAAGTCCTAAAGCGGTTTAGGATGGAAGACTCCAAGAAGGGGTTCATTCCAATGTCACATGGTTTGGTATTGAGTAAGACTCAATCCCCTAGTTCCCCAGAGGAACGGGAAGTAATGAAGTGAGTGCCATATGCTTCGGCTGTGGGTTCGATCATGTACGCCATGCTATGTACGAGGCTTGATGTATCGTGTGCCTTGAGCATGGCGAGTAGATATCAAGCCAACCCTGGCGAAGCTCATTGGACGGCAGTGAAGAGCATTCTTAAGTAACTTCGGAGGACTAAGGAGATGTTCTTGGTGTACGTAGGTGAGGAAGAGCTTAGAGTAAAGGGTTACTCTGATGCAAGCTTCCAAACCGATATGGATGACTGCCGATCACAATCGGGGTTCGTGTTCCTATTAAACGGCGGTGATATATCCTGGAGGAGCTCCAAGCAAGACACCGTGGCCGATTCCACTACCGAGTCGGAATAAATTGCGGCCAGTGAAGTTGCTAAGGACACCGTATGGATGAGGAAATTTATGCTTGATCTGGGAGTGGTTCCAAGCATCAGTGACCCTCTTGAGATCTTCTGTGAGAACGAGGGTGTCGTTGCTTTAGCAAAGGAACCAAGGTCTCATCGACGCACAAGGCATATTCCGCGGAAATATCATTTGTCCTGGATTCTACCACCCCACGTCTACACGTAGGCTGGATAATCTAGGCTTTTGAGATAGACCAGCAAAGACACCCTTTCTAGACTTTTCTCCTAAGATGCGTGCTAAACCATCTTTGTTGATATTATATATAGAACATTTCCCGCCATACTTAAGCATCCCAACACATTGGGTATGAATTTGCGATCCACCAAGACCCGAATATTCGGTTCCTCCTCTATGCGACCCATATGCCAATGTGTCCTAGGAGAAATAATTTATGAGATAAATCTCACAAATCTTATGATGATCACAAAATTCATATATTAAGATACTCAACATCTTTACAAGATTTAAGTAACTTAACCTTTTGTCCACAAACCTCGTTAAGGTAATCAATGAACACCTCAAAGGTTTCAAATATACCTATGCCTACTACCACTACGGGTAAAGGTAACGAAGTGCATATAATTATCCCCATGGATTTGCTTGAACGAATTAAACACACAAGTGTGAACTAATTACAACAAGCTCTCAATCCTCTTACATACGCCGATGAAAGATGTCAAGTCATTTAGCCTAATAAACAATTCTCGCACTCAACATTTGATCAATTATATCCAAGATTCCAAACCACACGAAACTTGGTGAAGCAAGTCCTGTTTACATAGCTAAATAATCTTGTCACTTGGATAACTAATCCTAACCATTTTTAGATTTAAACACATTATTCATGATTACTTTATTACTTTTAAGAAAAAGTTATAAATGCCATCACATGGATAAACTTTGAAATAAACCACTAATATATCAAATACAAAGTAATATCCATCGTCAACCAATGCATAATAGACTTAATATTTCTCTCGCCACGCAGGGCAGATAATATATTAATCTAATAAAGTAATAAAATAGCTAGATGAAATAGCGAGATCAAAACTCTCAATCCTCTCAATCGAGACAACGTCCAAGTTTCCCAATCTTGAGCTCTAGCTCTCCATGCCTTATCAGCTACTTCTTCCGTTTAACACCTACACTTTGTAACAAAACAATTTTGCAACAAACGTAAGTGTTATAGCCAGCATTTCAATAAATCTAGCCAAGAAGAAGAAAAGCAATGAAGCTAATCATGAATGTACCTGATGACGAGGAGCTATTCCCTTGCCTCATAGGAAGCTTTAACTCCTCCGAACACTCAGGACAAGCGTGGCGGCGCCAATCTCCATATTTACCGCAGAAATAGCAACCTTCTCCCTTACGAGTGGTATTCTTTTTCTCGGGTTTACGTTCCTCAAATAACCGGGTGGGAACGAACTTGTGTTTGGCCATGTTAGACTCGAAAGTCTTAAGCATGCCATGCAACTCGTCTAAGGATTCTACCATTTTGTCCTTTTGATAGTTTTTGATAAACTCATCATAAGACGTGGGCAGGGATTGGAGAATCATATTCACCGCAAGCTCCCTCCCAATGGGAAATCCTAGTATTTCCATTTGGTCAATGTATGCCTTCATACGAAGCAGATGAACACTAACCTTCCCACCTTCCTGCATCCGGCAACCGACAAGGGCCTTGACACACATAAAGTGTTCCTCTCTAATCTGATGTTGGAACAAGTCCTTCAACCGATTAATCATGTCATACGCACTCATATGCCCGAGTTGCTTTCGCAGCTCGCAGCTTATAGTCGATAACATGAAAGAAGAAACATCTTTTGCGTCCTCGATACGCTTTTCAAAGGCGTATCTAGTGGCCCAACTTGTGTTGGCAGCAGGTGGTTTCGGAAAAGGTTCCTCGAGGATGTGCAACTTAGATTCATGGCGAAGGAAAATTCGCAATTGGCTATACCAATCCACAAAGTTCACGCCTACGAGTTTCTCCTTTTCTAGGAACGAACGGAGAGATAAACTCGGTGTTGCGTTGTTAACATTTGTCATCTACAACTTTTAGAGTACACGTTTAAGTGAATTTAGATATAATCCTTGTAGAAATAATTTACCCAAATAGTTTTCAAAACCAATTATTTAAACAAGACTAGAAACCATATTTCACTTTACCTTATGATGGGTTTACCGCGGATCAGAAAGCAAAGCTATTTAGGCCGGTAACCATTTTACCGATTGCAAACACTTTGCAACTTCTAGATTCTTGCGGGATCCATCGACAATCAAAATGTCCTTTTGGCATGTTTGATCCCTTCTTGCACCAATCCTAACTTGATCCCCTTAAATTACTCGGCTAGAGCTCGACGCCACCTAAGTGTCACAAAAAGAATTGTAAACCGCCTGTCAAGACACACGGTGGAACTCTCGCCAATAATTGGCTCGTGCTAAGCTCGACAACCAATATTGCGAGTTACCATACTCACCTTCCACACAGTTCCACTCGGCATGACTCGTGCTAAACCTCGACAATCATCCAAGTTTCAATAGATTCGGGTGGTGTCGTCTTACGGATGGCGCATGATTTACATTTTTAAAACAAAATTTCGTTTTTCCGGTTAAAACAATTTTAACCCATTTTGCGAATTAACAAATCAAGTGATAAATACATTTTTTATCCACTTATAATATAATACAAATTTATACTATCTTGTTAATTCTATACGCGCGGAAAGAAATATAAACCAATTTCATAAATCTTTGTGTTTATATATTTCGAAATATTATCTAGCATGCGATATCCTACACATCCATGCAAAAATATATAAAACAACCACGCATACACAATAGTTCAGTAACATGCCCAAATCCTATGTGTCTTCCCCGCGAGCCACACGGGGAAAACAAGGTCAACTAAGGAATCCAAGATCCAAAGTACCCAGTCGGGTGTGCTCCCACCGAAGTCGGCATCTCCAAAAGACAATCCGGACTCCACCTTGCCGAGACATCAAAGCCGTGATTCCCGTTGGTTTATTACATACAACACCAACTTCTATACTATTTTACAAATACATAGAGGGAGAAATGGCATTCAAACCACAATCCTATGCTACTAATACAAGTACAAAGGAATAAATAAATGGCATGCAAGCCGCACCAAATAATAATTATAAAAATTACAACAATACGGCACGCAGACCACCAAAACCAAATAAACCAAACACCACAACACATAGGTCTAAAGGGCATCTAGTTACTGAACCACAACCAAACACAACCAAAGCAAAACCATGGTGTGCCACAAAACCATGTCAAACATATTTTGATTAAGATTGCCAACAAAACACCTAAGGCACAAAAGGCAATCCTTGTACATATGCATTAGTAATTTTAATACACCTTTAAAATTACATATTCATATATACACCTTTAAATATATATATATTTTTATGTACTTCACGCCAAGCCATACAAAATATAAAATTCAAGGAATTAAAATATAGTGGGGAATGACCAGATCCAAGACTGGTCCAACACAATCAAAAACCAGATTTTAAGAACACCAAATATCAAAGTTTCAAAAATCCAGATTCCGGCCAAACATGACGGGGCACGGGAGTACCCTGTGACATTTTTAATCTGGTTAAAAGAAATCTGCCGGCACTGCCCGTACCCCACCGGTACGGCCGTGCCCCGGCCGCCCTGAACGCCCCGTACCCCATAAGGTACGGCCGTGCCCGGTCACCGGAAAACTCATTTTTGATAGAAAATTCCGGTTTTCAAACCAAGAGTGCAAAGCCATGTTAGAGATGGCTCTTATACCACTGTTGGGTTTTGGTGGCATCTAGAAAACACAGCGGAAACAAAAACGAGTATAAAACAATTTCATTTTATGCCACCAACACACCACCCAATGGACCACACTCTAGACAATATCAAAGCAACTAAAAGAAAGGAACAAGTAGAAGAAATTATACCATACAAGTTCTTCAACTTCCTTGTTGATGTTTCAAACGGAGTGGATTTGAGAATACAAAGATGTATTCCTCTATCGGTATCCACACCAAGTGTATTAGATTCCCACGTGCTAGCTTTGTTTGGACGCCACCAAAAGCACCACCGACTTGAGCCTAACACCACTAGAAGATTGACGTGCCAATCTATATTCCAAATGTGTGTATTGAGAGAGAATATGAACTAACTTGAAGTTACAAGTTCATGTATATATTTTTTCTTTCATAGTTTTCCAAAAAACTAGTTCATCAAGGAAAAAAAACAACCTTTTAAAGGCTCTCATAAAACCAAAAAACGTTTCATGAGTTACTAGTGTAAATAGCTATAAAGTCACATTCAATCTAGACTTAAAAGCCCAATTGAATGGGTTGTTACAGCTTGAGGCACGGTCGTGCCTCACAAGGCATGGCCGTGATAGCCCACGAGCACACCCAAGTCACGCCCGACTTGGGCTCGTGCTTTCGCACTAGGCACGGCCGTACCTCCACTAGGAACGCCCGTGCCGGCCCCAATGGGTACGCCCTAGGCACGCCGGCCTTGGGCCCGTACTCGGCATAGGGCACGCCCGTACCTTCACAAGGCACGGCCGTGCCCGTCCTAACCAAATCCCATTTTGGCATTTTTCTCTCTCTTGTTCAAAGGTGTTGCCGGAATCAATACTTGGCGTGTGACCCAATAGGCCTATGCCTCATCGGCAGTGATACCAACTCGTGTGTGTCAGTGGGCATATTCCAACAATATCAACAACAGTAAACACATCGGCAATCACGTTAAGCGTTTGCATATATCAGTTCCTACTATCGGGACCTTACAACATCTTTCTAACGCTCACAATTCATTTATTAAACTTACTTTAAACACTACATAACCTAATCAAGAAGAACATGTAATAAAACACATGCTTGCCGAAGGTCGGACCAAGCAATCATATAAGCTATCTGACAGTCGAACCATCAAGTCGGATGGGCCATCCGACTGTCGGACCAAAAGTCGGACCAGTCGTATGAAAGTCGGATCAAAAGAGTCGCATAATGCAATTTTACGGGGTCGCGCCGCGACACCAAACTTGTCGCGCCGCGATCTTTGTTTTTCTAGCTTATCATCTTCTTTATTCAACATGCATGCGACTCTCACCTTCCAACTTCAAACCCAGATTTCTAAAACATGTCTTTTTCACTCTTTAACACTTCTAAGCTTCATGTATTACCTATATGAATGTTATAAACATCTTAACACCATTTAAAAACATCAAACCTGAGAAACCCACTTGTCAAGTAAGTTCTCATGTTCTTTCATGGAGTTCTTCACTCCAATACTAATTTCCAGCCACATAATACTCATATTTCTAGCATAATACATGTGTAATCTCTACAACAAACATCTTACGAACCTTAGATTCAAGTTTATAGCTTCAAATCTCCAACTGCCTTTCTCAAGAATCTCCCGAATGAGAGTATCAGTGTGTGTAAGTGTGTGTTCTTAAAACTTTTGCAATATTTGACTTTTGTAAGTCAAATAACACAACACACACACACACACACACACATATATATATATATATATATATATATATATATATATATATCTTATCCAGAGGCAAACCACCTCTGGATAAAATATCTCCTTTTCCTTTATCCTTTTCTTTTCTTTTCTTAATTAATTCAATTAGTACATATATATATATATATATATAGATATATATTTGTTCAATATATGTACATATACATTCTTACATATAACTAACACACATAACACAACATTAATTCATCTAACTTCACAAACACTTACAACAATTACTCGTCTATCATACTAATTACGTACACTCACGTACTAACTACAACTAGGCCCAAATCGAGGATGTTACAAATCTACCCCTCTTAAGAAGATTCCGTCCTCGGAATCTACTCGGTGATAAACATGCGAGGGTACCTTGTCTTCATCAAGTCCTCGATTTCCCACGTCGGGTTTGGACCTAAGCTATGTTCTTACTTCACGAGAACTAGCTCGACTATCTTCTTACGCAGCTTCTTGACCTTCGTGTCAAGAATCACTATAGATTCTTCTTCAACGTGGCACTTACGTAAGTAACACACGTTAAAGATAACATATACACTGATCAGTTCAGGCGGCAGCTCAAGAGTTACCGTCTGATCATCGACTTTATGCACGACTTTGAACGGGTCTATAGAACATGGACTCATTGTCTCCTCACATCTCGGACGAATAACGTCTCTTCAAGGAGAAATTTTCAAGAACTAGAAACAACAAAGAGTGGAAATCAAAACAATCATGTAAGATCGTGACGTGTCACAGTCTCACTAACATATCTGAATCAAATGAGTCAACAAAACAGGCTCATTTGTGGCTAAGAAACGATCATCAACTTCAGAACATCGAATCGTTGCGGACGATCATAAGATCTCTGGTATTCATCTCAACTTGTGTGCATATCTGACATCATCGTGATTTTCATAAGTTTAATTCCCGTTGACGGTCTTCTATGGCTTAAGGCATTTGTTACAATACTGGCTTCACCAGGGTAGTAACGGATTTTACAACAGATAGTAAAGTCTTCCGAACCATCAAGCAAAGTGAGGATCGGAGCTTCACACTATAATTGCGTCAAAAGCTGAAAGGATCTCTCCTGAGCTTCCAATCATACGACAACTATATCTTTACGAGTCAGTTTAGCCAACGGACTCGCAAACCTCAAGACATTGCGGATGAACCGCCAATAGTAGCTAGCTAAGGCAAGGAAACTTTTAATTTCAAGAGGAGTTCTAGGAACTCCCTAATTCATCATAGCTTCTACTTTAGCTAGATTTTCTTGACACAATCCTTACAGATGACTTGACTAAGGAAATACATTTCCCTTAGCCAGGACTCACACTTAGACAACTTGACATACAATTGTTCTCATTTAAGAACTTCGAGAACCTATCAAAGATGGAGCTCTAGCCACCGCAGTAGCTCTCAGACTCAACTTAATCTCATAACTAACATCACTGACCAGAGGTAAAGCCGGCAGTTCCTCAGAAAACACATCAGGGTAATCAATTATTACTCTGATATGTTGGACTGGTTGTTTCTCTATCTTGACATCAGTAATTATGCAAAGAATGAGTCACCATACCTGAAGCAAACTTCTAAGTTCTTAACAATGGAGATAACAGGAATATCACACCCTGTCGTTCTCCACAAGCTATAACACAAGACTCATCATAAAGAGGAATCTTAACCCTCTTTTCTTTGGGTATAGAGAATCTCAGCATTACGACTCTTGAGTCAATCCATCCCAGCACTAGCATCAAAGCCCGTAATAGGCATAACTAAGAACAAGATAGGGAAACTACCTCCCTTGACATTAAGAACAACTATTAAAACTTTCTCTGAAACAGAGACTACCTTACTAACAGCAATTTCCACATCAAGTGGATTGATCATCTTGAAACAAGTAATCTTAACTTCTAACAACAAAACAAGAAATAAAGGAGTAATCAACTCCATAATCAAAATACATAAGCAGGGGAATAGTTGGCAAAGAATGTACCGGTATTGACATCTCCTGCATCTTTGGTCTCCTCCACTATCATCTGAAATGCCCTCCCCTTCGCGCGAGGCGCATCTTATTTCTTTTGGTCTTTAAAAGACCCTTTAGATCCGGTACCCTGTCTTTCCGGGCAATCTGTCAACTTATGCCCAGGCTTAGTGAAATACTTTTGAAAATGTTACGCTTTCGCTTTATGTAAAAATTTCAGAATGTAAATTATTATGTGAGTTTTTATTAAAATATTTAGTTTTATAATTTGGGGCGTTACACAAACCAAGGATCTGATACTAAACTTTAATACCGTAAAATCCAAACCTATTTTTTTAAATACGTTGCGGAAGCTTTCATTAAACAAACTGTACAAAAGTACAATTAATTACTTACTACAAAATATCTGTTTCACAATTACAACTTTCATCTTTGAGTTACTAAATATTAATGGCTCGTTTCTTTCTACAACACATATCAGAGCCGGGTCAACTTCTCCTTTTACAAACACCACAAACTTACAAACCTGCAAAAACATCAACTGAGGGGGGATTAGCACAAAGCTAAGCGAGAGGAAGCTTAAACCACAATAGCAAGCAACTACAATCGATAACAAACATGTAATCACATAATCTAGAAGATCGGCGGTTCGGCACATAACCTACAACGAATGCCGGCCAAAGCAAAGGTTTACCGATAGCCCACCGCCAATTGGTACAGTTAGATCCCCTCCAATACAATGCATTCATGAGAGGGTCTACAACTACTCAACCAATAGCGATCAGGCCCAGCCCAATTTCACGCATAGCTGACTTCTTAAACGATACTCGATATCATACCTTGACCATGTATCGGCCAAATAATGACACAGCAGATAAAAACAATATTCAACATGCAACTAGCAACAAAACAAATAAGCATCAGACTAAATAGTCTAGCTAAGAACAAACACATGCAGAGCATCAGACTAAACAGTCTAGCTAGACACAAACATATGCATCACATTATCCATATCAATCATGTACTTTACCTTTTGTGAGTTAACATCCACTCACCTCTTGATTCCAAACGTGTAACTCAGAGATCTTATATTACTGAGTCTTTGGATTGCCTGAAATCACAGTACAACAAAATTAGTCTCGAGTATATAAATATATTTGTCCACATATATTTATATCTCGTTTCTTATAAACACCAATATAAATTCTCATAAGATAACATATATGATGAACAACTTCAAATCAGATCCCAAGTGTCGGATTGTAAAAATGTCGGATTCGAGAATCCGTCGGATTTCAAGTCTGTCAGATTTGGGGCATCGGATTTGGTTCTCAGATTTCAAGTAGCCGGATTCTGGGTTATTTGATTTGGAGTGTCGGTTTATGGGAAATACCGGATTCAAACATTATCGGATTCATGTGTATCGGTTTCTCAAGGGTATCGGTTTTCAAGACTGTCGGATTTTCGGATGTACCGGATTTAAAGTGTCGGAATCCTCAGTATCAGATTCATGGATGTCGTGTAATATTCTGAAATTTCATTACGACCTTACAATTAGTAAAATGGGTGTTTATATTGTTTTAAAGAATTGTGTATAATATTAGTAAAACACAAATGACATAATATAGTTAAATTGGAAACTTATGGTTTTAAAAAGTGATATTAGTTATTTAATGACATTTGGCTAGGAAGTATTAAAAATAATGCACGAGGTACAACTGATTAAAGCTTTAAGTAATTGGTATTAAAATGTTATGAGTTGTGGGTGTTATGTGTAAAATTGATGAAGCTTTGAGAGCTAAAGGTGTCAAATATTGAAAGTAGTGGGTTGGATACGCAAAAATTGGGTATAAAAGGAAGAAGAGTCTAGAAAATGGACTCCATTTGGGTTCTTTTCTCCAGCCATCCATCGTGGGAGAGAGAGAGAGAGAGAGAGAGAGAGAGAATAGTTCTAGAAAGAGTTTTACATAAGGAAGAAGGGGAATCAAAGGAGAAGTTGGAGGTTTTGTGTTTGACTTCAAAATTTAAGAGTTTTGGACTTAAAAACGATCTTTGGCGGTCTTAAGCCTATCCTTCATAATTGTGATCTTGTCAGTGATCTCTTGCATGATATCAGGTCTAGTCAATTTCCTATCGCCAATTTCCAACAAATTGAGCGGGGATCTACACTTGCGCCCCTACGAGACTTCATATGGTGCACACTAGACGCTACTGTGAGACCTATTATTCTAAGAAAACTTAACTAATAGTAGATGTGAATCTCAAGTTCCACCAAAATTTATTACGTGTGTACACAACATGTCTTCTAGTGTCTAAATCGTTCTCTCCGACTGCCCATCCGTTTGAGGGTGTAGGTGTTGCTGAGGTTTATTTGCTTACTCAACGCCTTTTGAGACGATTGCCAAAATCGGGATGAGAACCGACTATCTCTATCGGATATTATTGCAATTGGTACTCCCTGTCGGGCAACAACTTCTTTAATATAAATCTGAGCCAGCTTTTCCATTTTGTAATCTTCCCGTATAGGAAGGAAATGTGCCGATTTCGTGAGTCGATCTACTATAACCCAAATGGAATCGTACCCTTTTGCATATCGGGGTAATTTAGTTATGAAATCCATGGTTATATGTTCCCATTTCCATTCTGGAATTTCTTGCTGCTACAACAAACCGGATGGCTTCTGCTGTTCTGCCTTAACCCTTGCGCAAGTTAAACATTTCCCACGAACAAGGCGATGGCTTTCTTTATTCCAGGCCTACCAATAGTATTCCTTGAGATCCTTGTACACTTTGTCGGATCCCGGGTGGATTGAATACCTAGATTTATAAGCCTCGTCTAAAATTGTTAATTAAAGGTTATTAAACTTAGGTATCCAAATTCTGTTTTCGAAGTGGTACACTTCATCTGGCCCTGTTTTGAATCATCGCTCCAAGTGATATAGGGTCTCGTTCTTCAAATTTTCCGCATTTGATGCTTCTTTTTGAGCTTCAAGTATTCTTTCCTTTAGGCTTGTTTAAATTATTGCTCCTAAAGCTTGTACCCTAGATGACTCACTCTTTTGTTCCTACTTAGAGCATCAACCACCATGTTGGCCTTGCTAGTATGGTATTTGATTTCACAATCGTATTCACTAAGCAATTCCACTTATCTTCTCAGTCTCGTATGGAGCATCTTTTGATCAAGAATGTGTTGAAGACTCTTGTGGTCTGTATAAATAGTTTATTTAGTATTATAAAGATAATATCCCCATTTTTTCTCTAGGGGCAAATAGTACGGCTCTTAACTCTAAGTCGTGGGTAGTAAATTTCTTCTCATGCACTTTGAACTATCTCGAATCATATTAATGACTTTCTCTTTTTGCAACAACACACAACCCCAGCCTTGGTGTGACGCATTGCAATATACCACGAAGTTATCTGTTCGTTCGGGTAATGCCAAAATTGGTGCATAGCATAACTTATCCTTAATCATAGAAAATGTTTCTTCTTGTTTATCTCACCAAACAAACTTCTTATCCTCTTGAGTGAATGTCGCAAGTGGTTGCGCAAATTTTGAGAAATTTGCTATAAATTAACGTGCTAAACAGAGAAATTTACGATCTCAGTCGGGGTATCTGTGGTTCCTATTTTTTTATGGCTTCGATCTTTGTTGGATCAATATGAATTCTCTTCTCATAAATTACATGGCCTAGAATATGTAATTCCCATATCCAGAATTCGAATTTAGGAAATTTTGCATACAACTTCTAATCCTTAAATAACTTCATTATCAACCTTAAATGCTTTTCGTGGTCGCTCTTGTGTCGCATGTAAATAAGTATATCTTCAAGGAACACAATCACAAACTTATCTAAGTATGGTCTGTATACTCGGTTCATTATGTCCATGAAGACAACTCGTGCGTTTGTCAATTCAAAGGGCATAACTAAGAATTCATAGTGACCATAACGTGTTCTAAATGCAATTTTGTGTACGTCCTCATTATGGAATCTCAATTGATGATACCTCGAGCAAAGATCGATTTTAGAAAACAAAAATAAGTGGATCCATGGAGTTGGTTGAACAAATCGCCGATTCGTGGAAAAGGATATCGATTTTTTTTTGTTTAACTTGTTGACTTCTCTATAGTCGATACATAATTACAGTGACCCGTCTTTCTTATTAATGAAAAAGACTCGGGCTCCCCATGGTGTTGTACTTGGTCGTATATATCCTCTGTCGAGTAGTTCCTGAAGTTATGCACATAGTTCTTGGACTTCCGATGTGCTAACCGATACGGTGCCTTTGCTACGGGCGCGGCTCCGGGGATTAGATCAATGCCAAATTTGTCTTGTCTAACGGAGGGTAATCCAAGTAATTCATTCGGAAACACCTTGGGAAAATCTCGAACGATTGGAAAATCCTGAATGTGCTTTTCCTAAACGTCCTTTTCTACAACGTGAGCGAAGAATGCGATATAGTCAATTCTCAAATATTTTTGCATTTTTATGCATGATACTACCTTGACGTTCTTCCCAGTCTTTTCTCCTTATACGACAAGCGTTTCATCTTGTGATAGTGGAATCTGAATGATCTTTTCAGAACAACGTATTTTAGCTTGATTTTTGGATAGCCAATACATACCAACGACTACATCAAAGCTCCCTAATTTGATTGGTATGGTCTACGTTAAAGTGTTTGTTGGCTAAGTTCAAGGTACAGTTAGTGATTATATCACTAGTCTTGACTTCTTGTCCATTAGCAAATTCAATGATATAGGCCTCTTTCAATATTTGAAATTTTAGATTAAGCTTTGGCCTAAATACTAGTGGTACGAAACTTTTATCTATTCCAGAGTCAAATAACATTGATGCATTATAATTATTCAGAAGAAACATACTAGTAATCACATTCGGGTCTTTCCTTTGTACAAATTCTACTTAGCTAGGTTATGGTGATCCTAAGATATAAGGTCTAACAACTAACACTCCCGTCATATAGTTCCCAAAAGTACCAAAATGATTTCCCAAAAGATATCATGTGATTAATGTTTAACAAACAATCAAAATAAACCACCAAGTTTAATAATCAAAAGAAACTCCAATCCTTCACTAATTCAGCCTCCTTAAAAACAACCCAAGCGCACCATCATACTCAATAGCAATCTTACCATCACTATAAAACAATCCTCCGAATCATCCATATAATTACATCATCTACATGGCCCTCATTGTTGCAATGGTGGTCCCCATAGCTCTTAACGCTTCACGGTGTTGCGACTCCAAGAGCATAGAAAAAAAAATTATATAGGACATGGTGCCGGTGGTCTAAACTAGTATGATGAATACTCAGTTCTAGTGATATGCTTTGTACCTACCTTCCCTCTTTAGGGGTCACCCTTAATGTCCTTACGATAGTTCCCGTTACTACTCAGGGTGCCTCTATGTGCTTCCTAAATCAGCAGTTCTCTCCCTCCTAATGAAAAGGCCACGAGGTTACTCTCGTTGGTAAGGGGGCTCTTTTCCTAGCCGTGAGCCTAACACATGCTCCACAGGAAGTCAGTGTTCATAATACACTAGGTCGTGAAACTCGGGGACTCTCCCACTAAGTTTCTATTCTAACCTCCATGGGTAAAGAATATGTAATCTTAGTGCGTCAACCTAATGATGACATTACAGACTTCGATATATATAAAATTGGTTAGTAAGTGTGCTAATATATGCAAGTACTTATGATATGCCATGCTTATGCACACACACAATAATCGTGCTCTAGAAAGAAAATAAATGAAAAATGTTTCTAAGTATATTTATATTATAACTAACCTAAGTCCCATATCGTACATAGCTAAACTAGACATAGGTGATCAAGCTTTATCTAATTGAGGTATAACAATGTGGTACTCAACTTAATTATATTATCAATACACTTGATGCATTTTAAACAAAATTATTTTGAAAATCATATTTATAAACCTTTGGTTATAGTTGGTGTTTTCCCCCCATAAGGAAAACATCATTCTCTATAACCTTCGGCTCTGATACCAAATCTGTCACACCCCGCTAAAGCGGAAACACGAGGTGTCATAGCACAAGATATCATCGCACAAGGTATATAGACAATAACCATTATATTAACTTAACAAAAATAAATAGTTCGGGTAAAACATAAATAAAAGTTACATAACCGAATAATAATTAAATGACATAGTCTTGTACGATGCGTAAATAAAATAGATAGTGTTTTCATAAAATGTGACGATGAAGATGTAAATGCCACACATCATGCTTGTATGCATAAGGTACCTAACGACGATCACCTGAAAGCACGGGTAAAGAAAGAAAACGGCCAACTACTAGAGTTAGTGAGTTCATATATGATGGAGGTTTTTGGAATAAAATAAAAGTATGCATGAATGATAGAAGATGTATTATATTGCCCAATACGTTGCACATGGTAGTAATAGACTATGATGCTTATTGCTTGAGCCATTATCCAACCTAGCCGACAACCAATTGCCCATGATAAACCTAACGCCTATATTAAATAACGTTAGTAGTGGTAAAGTACATCTATAGTTCGTCAACCATATATGGGAGACGTCGGAATCTCCAAATAGCGCTACTTACAAATACCATCGGTTCACTAGCGGAGTTAAGGAATAATGTCCAACGAAAGGGCCTTACAACGATCACCCAAGCACATCAAAGAATAATACCATAAGTGCTCAAAATAATATTTGAAATAAATAAGAAGATAGGCAATAAAATTTTCATGAAATATATACACATGCTTCACCCCAAAATAAAATGAAATACGGTAAAAAGGGGCTATGATACTCACTCGGTATGCAAATGTGTTCACTCGTAAGGATTTCTTGTTCCTACCGAAGCTCCTTTCCTAATATAAGAGGTATGTAGCTCTATTAGACTTATTTTATTTATTATTTTGTATTATTTATTTGTTGTTAACTTATTTATTAAATAGTTAAAGGTTGTCTCCATTTTTCCATAAATCATAAGTGTTCACTGGAATTTTCAGTTCTTTAAGTTGAACTTTAAAAATTAAAAACTTTAATTTAGGAGTCATATTAAGGCTTGATATTTTAATATAATCTTAATACATGTTTCTAGAATGTCCAGTAAAAATATAGGAATTTATAATCCATGTTTAGTATTTTTAATAATTAAAATTGTATAAGATGTCCACTGATCAGTGTCTGTATGACACATTGTTACTAAAAAGTCTGTTTAGGGCTCATACGACCTCGTTTTTACATTATTCAAAAGGGGAATTAACCACGACTGAAATATGAAACTTTTATAAAAAACTAGACGTATTGTGACCCAAGAATGAGTAAGTTATACGCGTTTAAAGTATAGCTCTTTTAATCTGCCAGATTTCCAGATTCAACATATTTGTCTTATTAAATACGTTTGAAGGATCAAACCTTCATCAAAATTAGTGAATCCAGATGAAAATGAAAGGTAACACTTCAAACAAAGATTAACAAAAAGAATCAAACGATTTTGATACCTAGAACTCCAGATATAACAAAAACAAGAGGTGAGTTCTAGATCAAAATCTGTCAGGTTGTTATATTTCTTATCTTTTGGGTCATTACTTTAATATAACTTATTATATACGATTGATCGTCTAATATAAACATAAAAATAGAAAATCTATGTGTACCTTACATCAATGGTAGGATGATAACACATTTTCATGTGTTCCTTACATCATTGGTAGGATAATAACACATGCATAATCAAATTTCTTATTTTCTTGAGTTTTTAGTTGTATGGATCATGGATTTTCACCATTTTTGAACATTTTCATGTCTTTGGTGTAAAATCTACCATCTAAGTGCATGAGTACTCATGCATTCTTAGTTCTTCAAGAAATAAGATGAAAAACAAAAGAAATCTAAGAAAAATAAGAAGAAAGGTAGAAGAGTGGAATGATCTTGATGTATAAACATCTTACCAAGCTTGTTCTTCTTTGATCTTTGCTTAGATCTTCAAAACCTAAGCTTTTTGAAATAGTTTAGTGGCTGGAATTTTTTTGGTGTAAGAAGCAATAGGAAGAACTTAGAAGATGAAGATTGGATTGTAAAAGCATAAAGAGAAGAAGTAAGGGAGTTTATATAGAGTAAGGGGGGAGTTCAAGTGGCATGAGGAGGTGAAATGATGAAATTAAGCCTTGAGAAGATGAAGATTGGATGGGTTTAGCCATGTGGCTGGCCAATTTGGATTATTATTATTATTTATTATTATATATTTATTATATATTAATGTATAATGGCTAATTGTTGTAAAAAGGTTACTTGTATGATGCTTAAAACTCCCAATTTGTTCACTTTAAGTTCTAGTTTATTATTTTTATAAAGTTTATATTTTTCCATGTGATTATATGTATTTATATTGTTTATAATTGTTTTTGTTACAATATAGTATGAATTATTTTATATTTTTTGTATAATATTATGTATACTGTGTCTTGGTTGTATTTTATACATTACTGATTTGATTAAAATCAATACTTACTAGTTATTGATCACTTTTGTTGATCTTTATATAGGTTTTATATTTTGGCATAACTTATATAATGATGTATATTATTGGTATTACTAAGATTGTTATACAAGATTTATTAATCTTGGCATTTTATAAGACGATTTTTACTGATTTTCAGTTTTTAAGGATTTTAATCATATTGTCGGTATTTTTTTATTATATATATATATTTTTTGGGAATATAGGACTTTTACGCAATGACATACGCCATAAATAATATTTCTAGCTATTTAAAACCTATATTAAAGTTATCTTATAGCTAACCCGGAAATTTAGTTGACGGTTGTCACACATATCTTTCCGGATCATTACGAACTCTACCATATCTATGGAGCACTAATGGTTGTGTGTGAGGTACCTCATCCTCCATTGGTTGAGGTTCCACTTCTTCTGGTACGCCGATCTCAGAAGTGGTACTAGTGCCAACATCAAGTTGAACATTGGTGTCATCTAGAATTTCTTCTAGATCGACTTGCCTCTCATTGCATTCTGAAGATATCACCTCCCTTTCAAGGAAGACTGCCCTTCTAGCAACAAACACTTTATTCTCGGAAGGTTTATAAAATAAATATCCCATAGAACCAGTTGGGTAACCAATGAAAATACACTTTTAAGCTCCATGTTCAAGTTTGTCTTGAGCTTCACGTCTCACATAAGCCTCACAACCCCAGACTTTGAGATAGGCTAGCGAAGGAACCCTTCCATGCCACATCTCGAATGGTGTACTTGCAAACTTCTTTGTTGGTAAAAGGTTTATGGTCCTAGCAGCAGTTTCCAAAGCATAGCCCCAAAAACTTGCGGGTAGCTTTGTACGACTCATCATGGGCCGAACCATATCCAATAAAGTTCGGTTCCCCTTTTCAGCAACCCCATTTAACTGTAGTGTCCTAGGTGGAGTGAGTTGTGAAATAATTCCACAACCCCTAAGATGATCAAGAAACTCGGTACTAAGATACTCATCACCCCTATCAGATCTGAGAATCTTAATCCGCTTGCCCAATTGATTTTGCACTTCATTTTGGTATGTCTTAAACACCTCAAAGCTTTCAGACTTATGCTTAATCAAATAAACATAACCATATCTTTTGAAGTCATCGGTAAAAGTAACAAAGTATCTATTGTTGTTTCTTGTAGCAGACCTGAACGGACCACACACATCGGTGTGAACAATGTTCAACAAGTCTTTGCCCCTTTCACTAGCGCCGGTGAAGGGAGCTTTAGTAATTTTGCCTAATAAACAAGAATCGCATACTTCACTTGACCCGTGGTCAAACAATTCCAAAATCCCATCCACTTGGAGTTTGGCGATACGTTTCTTATTTATATGGTCAAGACGACTATGCCACAAAGACAACTTGTCCAATACTCCTTTGGACATAGAATCAATGTTCATGATTAATTTATTACCATCCAAAACACACTTATTTCATAAATACCACGACATGAATAACCTTTAAAATAATGAACATCATCTCTCAAACAAGAAATAGTTGGATCAAAATTAAACTTAAAACCATCGTCAAACAATGCATGAAAAGAAATAATGTTGCGCACCACGCAGGGCAGAAAACAAATATTAAGTAAAGTAACAGCGAGACCCGAAGGAAAGGCGACATCAACACTCCCAATCCTTTTCACAAGAACCACCTCCATGTTTCCCATGATCAGGTCAAGCTCTCCAGCACCCAGACCCCTACTTCTTTTTAGCACGTGCACATTATTACAAATATGAGTGCCATAACCGGTATCAAGTACCCAGCCATTAGAAGTGGCGGTGTTGTGGAGTTCAATCATAAATGAACCTGAGTTACCAGCTCCCTTCGGTTTTACCCGCTTGAGCTCCTCGAGGTACTTCGGGCAAGAACGCCGTCAATGCCCCTTTTCCCTGAAGTGGAAGCACTCGGCTTCCGCAGGTTCCTCGACCGGTGGAACCATCACGGTTTTCCCCTTGCCCTTCGGGGCCGGACTCGGGTTAGGTCTTGCAACCTTCCCCTTACCCTTTCCCATGGAGGGGGGGAGCTCATTTCCTTTTGGTTCCGCCTCCCTGGATAGCTACGAGGGTTTTGGACGAGGAGGGCTTCTTGGACATGTCAGACTCAACGGTCTTCAATATTCCGTGAAGCTCCATTAGGGATTTTTCCATACCATGGACATGATAGTTCCACACAAATTGTGAAAAGAAACTGAGTAGAGAATGGAGGATCACATCCACCGCTAACTCCCATGTAACATCCTCACAAAGGGCCTAGACGCACGCTTACGTGGTACGTGTATTAAATTAATAAATTGAATAAAATATATATTTGTAAATCTTAAAGAAAAATAACTAAAATAGTTATTTAAATGAGTAAAAAAATTATTGATAAAAATATATAAGAATAAAAGAATATTAAATGATTTAGAACGAGGTTTCCAAAAATATCCCCGTTAGTTAAAACGGGTACTCGTGCGTTAAGTTATAAGTTGAAAAGGGGAACAAAATACCCACTTGTGGATAAATGAAACCCACAAGTCGGTCTTGTTACCTACACACGTGAAACACACAGAGAATTCATTATCCCTTTTGTGTGTGTGTGTGTGTGTTCTTGACTAGAGCTTTGAAGGAGAAAGCAAGAAAGAGATCAACCAAGCTTGTAATCTGCTGTGATTCAAGATTAATTCAAGTCACCATTTGCTGTCTTCATCTTCTCCATCTTGTTTTTGGTAAGTGTTCTTCCATTTCACCATGTTCTTCATAGTTTGACCATTTAGGTCAAATGGGTCAAAAAACCAAATTGTTATCCTCAACAGAAATCAATGATTCCTACATGTTCCTACACCAATTCTAAGTGTTTAACAATCTGAGTTTTGAATTAAATAAGTGTTTTTGATTGATTTTGGTTAGAAAGCTCAAATGGGTCAAAACTGATGATTTTGGTCCAAATCCTAGAATTGTATGTTAAAGTGTGAATTAAGTGTTGTTTCTAGCTTAGTTGTATTGACCATTTCATATGTGAACTCTGAAATTTGATTTGGAATAATTTGGTTGAGTTTTCGGGTATAAAACAACAAGAAAAGAGGCTGGAAATCGCAGGTCTACACAGCAGTCTTTGCGGGCGCAATGAATACCCCTTACGGCCGCAAGGGAACCTTGTTTACGGCCGTAAGGCAAGCCCTTGCGGGCGCAAGGACTTGTCAGTCTTTATGGGCACAAGCAATGCTACTTGTGGCCGCAAGGAACTCTATTTCAGCAAACAGTTTGCTGTCTCGCATTGTTTTGACATTCGGGGTGCTTGTTTAGGTATACCAGTTGATCAAGAATCACGTGTGACTTAGTGCTTGCCTGTTATAACTACACAGGTGAGTAACAGTTAACTCAAACATGATATTGATAGTATTGTAAGATCTTTTGTTTGTTATAAACCAAGAAATTGTAGTTTGCATGTTTAAAGGTTTAATGAGCCAATTGTGTGATACAAATGATATGTATGCATGTTTAAAGACCAGAGTAGGTCACTATTGATATGTTAAGGGCCGGAGTAGGCCATTTGTGTTTGTGATAAGGCCGAAGTAGGCCATTGTTTGAGTGCCGGTACTACCTTGTAGAGATTGGGGCCAAATTATCTGGGTCTTGAGTTGCCGCCTTGTGTTGCCAGCTCGAATCATGGTTCTTTCTAAACCGCCACCCCTTGATACTAACTCGGGGCTCTTAGTTCCCACTGATCCTAAATGGGATATGTTCCCGATAACGCAATGGTGGACCGCTACCCGCTTCTCCACCGGTGCAGAGGAAGTAATGGTTTACCCAGTGAGGATCATTGAGCCGGGCTTATAACCTTGCAATACGTGATGCCTGCTGACAACCGGTGCTTCACCATGTGTTAGGATAGATTTGAATGAAGTTATGCGATGCATGAAGTATGTTTATGATACTCTTGATATGCTGCTTCCGCTTTAATTGTTATTCACTAGCTATTTATAGCTAACACTCTCATGTATATTCCATATGCAGGTAAATAGATTGAAGGTGAGTACGGGTACCTGCAGGGATGTCATGATAGGTTTTGGGGAACATTATGTAAAGACAATGTTATGTAATAATTAGTGTAATGGTCAAACGAGTTGGTAACGTTTGGAATGTTGTTAAACAAAATACTTTTATAATACAACTTATACTTATATAAGTTGTATAATGTGAAATAAATATTTAGCTTCCGCACGTGTTTTAAATAAAAAAAATATATACTCTGATATTTTAAGACCGGCGTTACAAGTTGGTATCAGAGCCTTAGTTTGAGTGAAGTGAGTACTATAAATAGTATTCAATCTCAAACTTGGGTTCAAACTCGACCATTACTATGTGTTCCCAGTGTGGTATTGGGGTGTGAAGAGTGATTTGTATGTTTCATGCTAAGTGTTAAGAAAGTGTAAGTTAAGATAAGATAAGAGTTATATATATGAAGTATACTAAAGATCTTTATTTTGAATGTGTATAGAAGTCTAACTCAATATGGAAGGATCTTCCGGTGAAAAGGATGCTTATATCCTTAAATTAGAGGCTCAACTTAAACAAGAAAACGAGCGCGAGTCTACCAGATCGGGCTAAGAAACTCACAAGCCTACAAAGTTTAAGACTTTCCTGAACTGTCAGCCTCCTACTTTCACTGGCCCGGCCAATGATCCATCTGTTGGGTGTTGGTGGCATCTCGAAAACGCAGCAGAAACAAAAACGAGTATAAAACAATTTTTAATCTTATGCCACCAACACACCACCTAATGGATCAAACTCTAGACAATAGAAATTCAACTAAAAGAAGAAGAACAAGGACAAGAAATTATACCATACAAGTTAATATCTCCTTGTTGCCTTGGAAAGGTTTGTACACAAAATAGTGTACCACTATTGGTATACAAACCAAGTGTTGATGATCCCCATGTGCTAGCTATGTTTGGACGCCACCAAAAGCTTCACCAATGGTCTAACACCATCTTGAAGATTGATATGCCAATCTATCTTCTAAGTATGTGTTATTTGAGAGAGTATGTGAACCAACTTGGAGTTACAAGTTCATATGTCAAGAATTCAACCAACCAAGTTCCATAAGCATATTTGGACTTATATAGACTCCAAAATGAAGCTTAAAACATCCATAACCGACTTAGGAATTAATGGCTATCAATGTCCATGAATACCCCATTAAACTAGTCTTAAAAAGCTAGTTTAATAGGCTGTTTCAGCATGAGGCACCGCCGTGCCTCACAGGGCACGCCCGTGCCAGCCCACGGGCACACCCAAGTCACGCCCGACTTGGGCTCGTGCTTTCGCAATAGGTGCAGCCGTACCTCCACGAGGCACGCCCATGCCGTCCCCAATGTGTACGCCCTAGGCATGCCGGCCTTGGGCCCGTACCTGGCATAGGGCACGCCCGTACCTTCACAAGGCACGGCCGTGCCCGGCCCAACCAAAACCCATTTTGGTATTTTTATCTCTCTTGTTCAAAGGTGTTGCCGGAATCAATACTTGGCGTGTGACCCAATAGGCCTATGCCTCATCGGCAGTGATACCAACTCGTGTGTGTCAGTGGGCATGTTGCAACAAACTCCCACTTGAACATGACACACCCACGAAAGGTAACACCGACATAGAGCGGCCTCTAGCAAGACATCTATGCCCCCAAGTCAGCATAGGGTATGTCGCCAATGACAAGTACCAACCTGTAAAGAATGGTCCTACAAATAAGTGATTATTCATCCCTTCGTTCACGATATCCGTTGTGAATGTAGGTCATGGAACATCATCAACCCCAAAACATCCACGATTATGTTTCTTGATCTAGACTAACTATGACGAACAAAACAAGTTGCAAAATTGATCCACTATCAATTCAACTTGGGCACGGCCATGCATTTTGATGTCATTAGTTCAGTCAACGAGGGGCCAGGGATATCTCTCTAAAGAGGAACAAATACCTTTGACTACATCGTTCCGTCACAATAATAAGTTCTTGCCTGAAAACTTTCCTTATAACAGCCAGTTACGAATTGCGTTAGAAAGCAATCTAAACAAGACCATATCATTATTCAAGAAGCCATGTATCTCCAGTAAAAAGACGAACAATACTATCATCCTGATTTACTCGTGATCATGTCCATGAAGTAAACTCAGATGCGGGTCCTCCAATTACTTGATCACTATCAAGTACAGGCTAGTGTTGCGAAAACATGTATTCAATCCACTATGAATACTTAACCAACCACTTGCCTCGATCTTAATTCACTTCTTCCTTCCAATGAAGAACGAACGATCGTGGAGCATTTAGAATAAATAAATTTATTCAAGGAAGTAGTTAAACATGCTAAGACGGAACACAATAAAGGCTAACGAAAGTACCCGCTCCGCACGCATTATCAAATCTCCATTTGATAATCGATACAATCAAAGCACATTATTGCTTTAATGTTCCCAACTCAAAATATATCAAATTCAACTAAACGAACCCTAGCCAAAGCCACTTGTAAACCAAGTGTATGTAAGCCTAGTATGAAAACTCATCACTAGCTCACGACTAAAGCTTAGTAAGCGGATTCACAAAGTGACATCCATGCATACTCTAACAATTACCATATCTTCTCTCGACCAAACACTTATAAAGTGTGCGCCGGCAAGATCATGGTCCTTTGTCCAAGTCTTCGCATTATCATTGTTCCATAGAAACCAATTGAGTCACAATGCACAAGACTATGGTTCACATATATAAGCCATCATACTCTTATTTTCTCAAGAGAACCTAATTAGAGTCAATCATGATTAAAGAACCATTCTAGTTGATAACATTCCACTTAACAACACGACAATAACAATTCACCAAGAATAATACATTACTCAAAGTTCCTTGTTACCACCGAACATCAACTTGAAGAACAATGTACCAAGAGTTCTTCCAAGTATGTCAAAATGAGAGAAAAGAAACCATGTGATAAACCAAGTTGCTAATTAAATTAACACACTAGACCATCATGTTTCAATGTCACTCTCTTAGTTTTTCACTCCGAAAAATCCACGTTCGTATCCTCCCAATTCTTCTTATAAAGCAATAATTCCTCAACCCCGGTTTTATAAACCGCAAAATTAGGATATTATCCGTAATAAGAAGTATATCATGGATACACAATATTTGGAACGTAAGCGCTCCACTAGCTCTGGCATACATCCAAGTTTAATCTTCCCTTTTTGAAAACTCAAATCTATGCTTTTTCTCATTAAAGTGAAGATTACAACCTTGCGATATTTATCCAAGTCTACGAGGATACTCTCAATGTACAAGACACTTTCGGATAGTGTTGAAACACTCTTCCTCAAAATTCCCATGAAGGAATACGATCTTTACATTGCAGTGATAAACACATGTATCCGAGTAACCTTCAATATAACCACTAGGACAATTTCCTTATGATACCATCCTCATGGTCAATCATAACAGAAAATTTATCATTAGTCGGCATTTGAAGTTCAAGTCCATGAATAGACTTATTAGGCTCGTAGACCTTACGAGGATACTAATAATGTACAAGACTCTCGGAGAGTATTAAAACACTTCCTCAAAATTCCTATAAAGGAATAGAGTCTCTTCATTTCACTATCATACCTTCATAATAAAAGAAAAGGTAGTGATACACCATAAGTCATCCAAGTAGGCTTCAACATAACCACCAGGAAAAATTTCTTTTATGATACCGTCCTCATGGTCAATCATATTAGAATTTTTACCACCGGTCAGCATTTGAAGTTGTCTACATCTCAATCCATGCATACCCTTAGATTTACACCAAGGCATCGGATCAAGCAAGTCTAATACTTGGATATCCTACATGGATTGCATCCCATTCTCATTACCCCTCTCCTTCTAGTAGACACTAGGCCCACTACGACTTCCGATAGTTGATGAATTCAACTAATCCATCATCGAGTTATCTTCCTCTAGATATAAAATATAAATCCTTACGACAACTCTTATCAGAAATAGGAAGAGTAACGAATTATGCCAGGTACTCCAACATTGCCATGCTGGGCTCCAATCATTACAGATTGTATGCTAGTGCCAACATCAGGTTTTACTCCCACTGGCTCTCATAGACATTACGCTTCCACTTGCTATTGAGCGACAAAACTTGTCCTCAAAAGTTCGTGAAACAAATATCTCATGCCTAAAGGAGTAGCATCTTTTGTCCCCGGATTCTACCACTTCACGTCTACACGTAGGCTGGATAATCTAGACTTTTGAGATAGACCAGCAAAGACACTCTTTCTAATCTTTTCTCCTAAGATGCGTACTAAACCATCTTTGTTGATTTTATATATAGAACATTGCCCGCCACACATAAGCATCCCAACACATTGGGTATGAATTTGTGATCCATCAAGACCCGAATATTCGGTTCCTCCTCTACGCGACCCATACGCCGATGAAAGATGTACAAGTCATTTAGCCTAATAAACAATTCTTGCACTCAACATTTGATCAATTATCAAATGGATCCAAGATTCCAAACCACACGGAACTTGGTGACATAAGTCTTGTTTACATAGCTAAATAATCTTGTCACTTGGATAATAATCCAAACCAATTTTGGATTTAAACACAATACTCATGATTACTTTATTACTTTTAAGCAAAAGCTTATAAATGCCATGACATGGATAAACATTGAAATAAACCACCAATTTATATATCAAATACAAAGTAATATCCATCGTCAACCAATGCATAATAGACTTAATATTTCTCTTGCCACACAGGGCAGATAATAACATATAGTAAAGTAATAAAATAGCTAGATGAAATGGCGAGATCAAAACTCCCAATCCTCTCAATCGAGACAACGTCCAAGTTTCCCGATCTTGAGCTCTAACTCTCCATGCTTTATCAGCTACTTCTTCCGTTTAACACCTACACTTTGTAACAAAACAATTTTGCAACAAATGTGAGTGTTATAGCCAACATTTCAACAAATCTAGCTAAGAAGTGGAAAAGCCATGGAGCTAATCATGAATGTACGTGATGACGAGGAGCTATTCCCTTGCCTCATAGGAAGCTTTAACTCCTCCGAACACTCAGGACAAGCGTGGCGGCGCCAATCTCCATATTTACCGCAGAAATAGCAAACTTCTCCCTTAGGAGGCGTATTCTTTTCCTTGGTTTTACGTTCCTCAAATAACCAGGTGGGAACGAACTTGCGTTTGGCCATGTTAGACTCGAAAGTCTTAAGCATGCCATGCAACTCGTCTAAGGATTCTACCGTTTTGTCCTTTTGATAGTTTTTGATAAACTCATCATAAGACGTGGGCAGGGATTGGAGAATCATATTCACCGCAAGCTCCCTCCCAATGGGAAATCCTAATATTACCATTTGGTCAATGTATGCCTTCATACGAAGCACATGAACACTAACCTTCCCACCTTCCTGCATCCGGCAACCGACAAGGGCCTTGACACACATAAAGTGTTCCTCTCTAATATGATGTTGGAACAAGTCCTTCAACCGATTAATCACGTGGTACACACTCATACGCCCGAGTTATTTTCACAGCTCGCAGCTTATAGTCGATAACATGAAAGAAGAAACATCTTTTGCGTCCTCGACACGCTTTTCAAAGGCGTATCTAGTGGCCTAACTTGTGTTGGTAGCAGGTGGTTTTGGAAGAGGTTCCTCGAGAATGTGCCACTTAGATTCATGGCGAAGGACAATTCGCAATTGCCTATACCAATCCACAAAGTTCACACCTACGAGTTTCTCTTTTTCTAGGAACGAACGGAGAGATAAATTCAGTGTTGCGTTGTTAACGTTTGTCATCTACAATTTTAGAGTACATGTTTTAGTGAATTTAGATATAATCCTTGTATAAATAATTACCCAAATAGTTTTCAAAACCAATTATCTAAACAAGGCTAGAAACCATATTTCACTTTACCTTATGACGTGTTTACCGCGGATCACAAAGCAACGCTATTTAGGCCGGTAACCATTTTACCGATTGCAAACACTTCGCAACTTCTAGATCCTTGCGGGATCCATTGACAATCAAAATGTCTTTTGGAATGTTTGATCCCTTCTCGCACCAATTATAACTTGATCCCCTTAAATGACTCGGCTAGAGCTCGACGCCAATTGTAAACCGCCCGTCAAGACACACGGTGGAACTCTTGCCAATAATTGGCTCGTGCTAAGTTCGACAACCAATATTGCGAGTTACCACACTCACCTTCCACATAGTTCCACTAGGCATGACTCGTGCTAAAGCTCGACAATCATCCAAGTTTCACTAGATTCGGGTGGTGTCGTCTTACGGATGGCGTGTGATTTACATTTTAAAAACAGGATTTCGTTTTTCCGGTTAAAACAATTTTAACCCATTTTGCGAATTAATAAATCAAGTGATAAATACAATTTTTATCCACTTATAATATAATACAAATTTATATTATCTTGTTAATCCTATATGCGCTGAAAGAAATATAAACCAATTTTATAAATCTTTGTGTTTTATATATTTTGGAAAAATTATCTAGCATGCGATATCCTACACATCCATGCAAAATAATAAAATATATAAAACAACCACGCATACACAATAGTTCGGTAACTTGCCCAAATCCTATGCGTTTTCCCCGCGAGCCACACGGGGAAAACAAGGTCAACTAAGGAATCCAAGATCCAAAGTACCCAGTCGGGTACGCTCCCACTGAAGCCGGCATCTCCAAAAAGCAATCCGGACTCCACGTTGCCGAGACATCAACGCCATGATTCCCGCTGGTTTATTACATACAATATCAACTTCCATACTATTTAGAAATACATAGAAGAAGAAACGGCATGCAAGCCACAATCCTATGCTACTAATACAAGTACAAAGGAATAAATAAATGGCATGCAAGCCGCACCAAATAATAATAATAAAAATTACAACAATATGGCACGCACGCCACCAAAACCAAATAACCAAACACCACAACACGTAGGTCTAAAGGGCATCTAGTTACCGAATTACATCCAAACACAACCAAATCAAAACCATGGTGTGCCACAAAACCATGTCAAACATATTTTGATTAAGATTGCCAACAAAACACCCAACGCACAAAAGGCAATCCTCGTACATATGCATTAGTAATTTTAATACACCTTAAAAATTATATATTCATATATACACCTTTAAATATATATATATATATTATGTATATATATATATTTTTTATGTACTTCATGCCAAGCCATACAAAATATATAAATTCAAGGAATCAAAATATAGTGGGGAATGACCAGATCCAAGACTGGTCCAACACAATCAAAAACCGGATTTTAAGAACACCAAATATCACAGTTTCAAAAATCCAGATTCCGGCCAAAACACGACGGGGCACGGCCGTACCCTAAGAAGGGTGCGGGCGTGCCCTTCGTGTGCCAGTACACTGATTTAAACATTTTTAATCTAGTTAAAAGAAATCTGCCAGCACTGCCTGTACCCCACCGGTACGGCCGTGCCCCGGCCGCCGGCATGCCCCGTACCCCATAAGGTACGGCCGTGCACGATCACCGGAAAACTCATTTTTGACAGAAAATTCCGGTTTTCAAACCAAGAGTGCAAAGCCATGTTAGAGAAGGATCTGATACCACTGTTGGGTTTTGGTAGCATCTAGAAAACGCAACGGAAACAAAAACGAGTATAAAACAATATTTAATCTTATGCGACCAACACACCACCCAATGGAGCAAACTCTAGACAATAGCAATGCAACTAAAAGAAGAAGAACAAGGACAAGAAATTATACCATACAAGTTAATATCTCCTTGTTGCCTTGTGAACGTTTGTACACAAAATAGTGTACCACTATTGGTATCCACACCAAGTGCTGATGATCCCCATGTGATAGCTGTCTTTGGAGCCGCCAAAAGCTTCACCAATGGTCTAACACCATCTTGAATATTGATATGCCAATCTATCTTCTAAGTATGTGTTACTTAAGAGAGTATGTGAACCAACTTGGAGTTACAAGTTCATATGTCAAAAATTCAACAAACCAAGTTTCATAAGCATATTTGGACTTATATAGACTCCAAAATGAAGCCTAAAACGTCCTTAACCGACTTAGGAATTAATGGCTATCAATGTCCACGAATACCCCATTACACTAGTCTTAAAAAGCTTGTTTAATAGGTTGTTTTAGCATGAGGCACGACCGTGCCTCACAGGGCACGCCCGTGCCAGCCCACGGGCACACCTAAGTCACGCCTGACTTGAGCTCGTGCTTTCGCACTAGCACGGCCGTACCTCCACGAGGCACGCCCGTGCCGGCCCCAATGGGTACGCCCTAGGCACGCCGGCCTTGGGCTCGTACCCGGCATAGGGCACGCCCGTACCTTCACAAGGCACGGGCGTGCCCGGCCCAACCAAAACCCATTTTGGTATTTTTCTCTATCATGTTCAAAGGTGTTGCCGGAATCAATACTTGGCGTGTCACCCAATTGGCCTATGCCTCTTCGGCAGTGATACCAGCTCGTGTGTGTCAGTGCGCATATTCCAACACCATCAGCAGTTGAGACTTGGATCAGGGAAATGCAAAATACCTTTGAGTCTAGTGAATGCAACAAAGACAAGAAGGTAAACTTTGCCAAACGCATGTTTAGAGGTCGTGCATTGGCCTGGTGGGATACGGTGATTGCTATCACACCACCAGCCACACTAGAGGCTATGACCTGGGAAGTGTTCAAGGAAAAGGTTCGTGGAAAGTATTGCTCTGACTACGATATGATGATGATCGACAATGAATTCAGGGCACTTCAAAAGGGTGACAAGCCTTTGGAGGATCTAATCTCCAAATTTACTGACAAAATGAGGTTTGTCACTCATCTGTTGCCCAATGAAAAGGCAAAGATCACACACTTTGCCAATACTTTGCCTTTGGAATATTGATTAGTTGTGAGATCTGCAGCAACTCTGGATGAAGCATTTAACAATGATAGAACTACTGATTACGATTATACGCCGAGGGCTAGATCTTAATAGCAACATCAACAATCTGGGGGAGGTAAGAGGAAATTTGATCAGCAATCGAGTCAAAAAGGAGGTGAGAGTGGGTCTGGTGGTAAATCGCGTGGTAATACGTCCCAGAAGTCTAAAGACTGGGATTCGAGGTGTGCAAAATGTTGGAAGAAAGGGCATCAATTTTATGAATGTAGGTACAAGGAAAACGTGTGTTACATGTGTCATAAACTTGGGCACCGAATTATAGTATGCCCAACATGGCCAGCCACGGGTGCTGGGGGTTATTCGGCAGCTACAGCTCCGAAACTAGGAGGCGCTCCTCATGCACCAGGGAGAGCTTTCCAAATCACGGCTGAGGAAGCCAATGATGCAGGTGATGTGATTATAGGAACTTATCTCATTAATAATATTCCTGCATGCATTTTGTTTCATTCGGGAGCTACATACTCCTTTATCTCTAAGTCTTATCGTGAAAAGCTTAAATTGCATGTTTCTCTGTTATTTGATTCTGTTCAAGTTGAAGTAGCTGGTAGTAAGGTAGTAAATGTTACCAAAAAAGTTCCAACAGCAATTTTGTATGTTGACGGGAATAGTTTCACTATTTCCTTTCTTATGATGCCAATAGCGGGTTTTGATGCTGTTATCGGTATGGATTGGCTCAATAGTCGAGATGCTGAGATATTGTGTTCTAAGAAGTTGATCAGATTCCCTTTATCTGATGGTTCGTTTGCATAGCTCGAGGGGAGAAGAGGGAGTCTGCTATTCCTGTGATTTCTGTGATTAAAGCTCAGAAATTGATTTCAAAAGATTGTATTTCCTACTTTGCATATGTGATTAATGCTGAGATAGGAACAAAGACTGTTGATGATATCAGGGTTGTCTCTGAATACCCTGATGTCTTTCCTGAAGACTTACCTGGTTTGCCTCCTGTTAGGGATGTAGAATACCGGTTTGATCTTGTTCCTGGAGCTACACCTGTAGCAAAATCTCCCTATCGTCTCGCACCATCTGAAATCCAGGAGATGATGTCCCAAATCCAGGAACTACTTGATAAGGGCTTTATTAGCCCAAGTGCTTCACCATGGGGAGCTCCTATTCTGTTTGTTAAGAAGAAGGACGAGACTCTAAGAATGTGTATCGATTACAAGGAGCTTAACAAGTGAACTGTAAAGAACAAATATCCGTTACCTTGCATAGATGATCTGTTTGATCAATTGCAAGATGACACATGCTTTTCAAAGATTGATTTACATTCTAGCTATCATCAAGTCCGAGATCGGGAAGATGATATCACAAAGACTGCCTTCAGAACACGATATGGGCACTACGAATTCTTGGTTATACCATTCGGCTTAACCAACGCTCCTGTTATCTTTATGGATATGATGAATCGCGTATGTCGCCCTTTTCTTGATAAATTTGTGATCGTGCTCATTGATGATATTCTCATCTATTCTAGATCTGAGGCGAAACACGAGTAACACCTTCGTCTTATTCTGGAGACACTTAAGCGAGAACAACTCTATGCAAAGCTATCTAAATCTGAGTTCTGGCTTAAGGAGGTCCATTTCTTGGGCCATGTTATATGCAAGGAAGGTGTCAAAGTTGATCCTGTGAAGATTGAAGATGTGATGAACTGGGAGACTGCTCAGAATCCTTCTGAGATAAAGAGTTTCTTAGGTCTTGCTAGATACTACAGACGTTTTATCCAGAATTTTTCTAAACTTGCTGGTCCATTGACCAAATTGACCCGCAAAGATGTTGCATATGTGTGGAGTGAAGATCAAGAGAAAGCATTCCAGACTCTGAAACAATTGTTATGCCAAGCACCAATACTAACATTTCCTAATGGGTCTGAAGACTTTATTGTCTATTGTGATGCTTCATATGTAGGTCTAGGTTGTGTTTTGATGCAACGAGACAAGGTGATTGCATATGCTTCTCTTCAACTCAAGACACACGAGAAGAATTATCCTACACATGATCTGGAGCTTGCAGCTGTGGTATTTGCTTTGAAGATATTGCGTCATTACCTGTATGGCACCAAATGTAATGTATGCATAGATCATAAGAGTCTGTAGTATGTGTTCACGTAGAAAGAGCTTAACATGAGACAGAGACGTTGGTTCGAGCTGATCAAAGATTATGATTCTGAAATTAAGTATCATCCGGGCAAAGCAAACGTAGTAGCTTATGCCCTGAGTCGAAAGAACTCTCCTGCAATGGCTAAATTCATGAAGATCACTGTTGAATCTGATATCATTGCTCAGTTGAAAGTAGCACAACAAGAGGCATTGCAAGAAAATAACTTGAAACCTGAGACAAATGACTAAGATATCAAAGCAATTGGGAGAAGAAAGCCGGGGTCTGAAGACTTTTTAATCCAGAATCTGGGTACCGAGTCTTGGTGGCAATCGGGAGACAATCTTACACGAGGCACACAAATCTAGATTGTCTATTCATCCCGGAAGCACAAAAATGTATCAAGACTTGAAATCTTTGTATTGGTGGCCTACATTGAAGCGTGACATAGCTTCATATATAGAAAAATTCCAAGTCTTCGGACAAATTAAAACTGAACATCAAAAGCCCTATGGTAATCTACAACAACTAGACATCCCAGAGTTGAAATGGGATCACATTACCATAGACTTTGTCACTAAGCTACCCCGAACTGCAATAGGGCATGATATAATTTGGGTTGTGGTTGATCGCCTCATGAAGATTGCACATTTTCTTGCAACTAATGAGTCTGCACCTATGAATCGTTTGGCTCAATTGTACATCAATGAGGTGGTGTCACGACATGGCATACCTCTATCTGTTGTTTCTGATCGAGATTCACGGTTCACATCTAACTTTTGGTATAGTCTTCAACATGAACTTGGTACGCGGGTGAATCTTAGCACAACATACCATCCCCAAACCGATGGACAGTCCAAAAGGACTATTCAAACTCTTGTAGATATGCTAAGAGCTTGTATTTTAGAATTTGGTGCTTCTTGGGATTCACATCTTCCCTTGATTGAATTTGCCTATAACAACTCCTATCATTCGAGTATAGGCATGCCACCATATGAGATGTTGTATGGTAGGCGATGCCGTACACTTACATGTTGGTTAGAAACTGGCAAAAAGCAATACGCAGGTCCTGGCATTGTGCAGATGACAGCTGATAAAGTCAAGATGGCACGTGAAAAGCTGAAAGCTGCACGAGACAGGCAAAAGATGTACGCGGATCCAAAACGGAGGTCCATTAATTTTGAAGTGGGTGACGGGGTATTCTTGAAGGTTTCACCTTGGAAAGGGGTGATTCGATTTGGTCGAAAGGGTAAGCTAAGCCCGAGATATATTGGTCCGTTTAAAATTCTACAACGGGTCAATGAACAGACTGTATCACTTGAACTTCCTCCAGAGCTATCTGGTATTCATAACACACTCAATGTGTGCTATCTGAGGAAGTGCAAGGTTGATGATGATCAGATCTTACCTCTGCAAGAGTTGAAAGTTGATTAAGCTAAACGCCTTGTGGAGGAACCTGTTGAGATTTTAGAATCCAAAATCAAAAAGCTGCGTAAAAAGATGATCAAGTTAGTACTGGTCAAATGGAAGCACAATCTGGGTCCTAACTTGACATGGGAGGCCGAGGATGAGATGAAAGCACGCTACCCACACTTGTTCGTTGCTGAGCAGATTCCAAGGACGGAATCTTCTTAAGGGGGGTAGATTTGTAACATCCTCACAAAGGGCCTAAACGCATGCTTACGTGATACGTGTATTAAATTAATAAATTGAATAAAATATATATATTTGAAAATATTAAATAAAAATAACTAAAATAGTTTTTTAAATGAGTAAATAAAATATTGATAAAAATATAAAACAATAAAAGAATATTAAATGATTTAGAACGAGGTTTCTAAAAATTATCCCCATTAGCTAAAACGGGTACTCGTGTGTTAAGTTGTAAGTTGAAAAGGGGTACAAAATACCCACTTGTGGATAAATGAAACCGACAAGTCGGTCTTGTTACCTACACACGTGAAACACACAGAGAATTCATTATCCTTTGTGTGTGTGTGTTCTTGACTAGAGCTTTGAAGGAGAAAGCAAGAAAGGGATCAACCAAGCTTCTAATCTGCTATGATTCAAGATTAATTCAAGTCTCCATCTACTGTCTTCATCTTCTCCATCTTGTTTTTGGTAAGTGTTCTTCCATTTCACCATGTTCTTCATAGTTTCACCATTTAGGTCAAATGGGTCAAATACCCAAATTGATAACCTCAACTGAAATCAATGATTCCTACATGTTCCTACACCAATTCTAAGTGTTTAGCAATCTGAGTTTGTAATTAAAGAAGTGTTTTTGATTGATTTTGGTTAGAAAGCTCAAATGGGTCAAAAATGATGATTTTGGTCCAAATCCTTGAATTATATGTTAAAGTGTGAATTAAGTGTTGTTTCTAGCTTAGTTGTATTGACCATTTCATATGTGAACACTGGAATTTGATTTGGAATCGTTTGGTTGAGTTTTGGGGTATAAAACAGCAAGAACAGAGGCTAGAAATCGGAGGTCTACACAGCAGTCCTTGCGGGCGCAAGGAATACCCCTTGCGGCCGCAAGGGAACCTTGTTTACGGCCGTAAGGCCAGCCTTGCGGGCGCAAGGACTTGTCAGTCTTTGTGGGCGCAATCAATGCTTCTTGTGGCCACAAGGAACTCTGTTTCAGCAAAAAGTTTGTTGTCTCGCGTTGTTTTGACATTCGGGGTGCTTGTTTAGGTGTATCAGTTGATCAAGAATCACCTGTAACTTAGTACATGCCTGTTATAACTACACAGGTGAGTAACAGTTAACTCAAGCATGATATTGATAGTATTGTAAGATCTTTTGTATGTTATAAACCAAGAAATTGTAGTTTGCATGTTTAAAGGTTTAATGAACCACTTGTGTGATACAAATGATATGTATGCATGTTTAAAGACCAGAGTAGGTCACTATTGATATGTTAAGGGCCGAAGTAGGCCATTTGTGTTTGTGATAAGGCCGAAGTAAGCCATTGTTTGAGTGTCGGTACTACCTTGTAGAGATTGGGGCCAAATTATCTGTGTCTTGAGTTGGGGCCTTGTGTCGCCAACTAGGATGTGCGGAGATTCGATGATCACGAATCATGGTACTTGCTAAACCACCGCCACTCGATACTAACTCGGGGCTCTCAGTTCCCACTGATCTCAAATGGGACATGTTCCCGATAACGCAATGGTGGACCTCTACCCGCTTCTCCACCGGCGCGGAGGAAGTAACAGTTTCCCCAGTGAGGATCATTGAGCCGGGCTTATAACCCTGCATTACATGATGCCTGCTGAAAACAGGTGCTTCACCATGTGTTAGGATAGATTTGAATGAAGTTATGTTATGCATGAAATATGTTTATGATACTCTTGATATGTTGCTTCCGCTTTAATTATTATTCACTAGCTATTTATAGCTAACCCTCTCATGTACATTCCATATGAAGGTAAACAGATTGAAGGCGAGTACGGATACCTGCAGGGATGTCATGAAAGGTTTTGGGGAACACTATGTAAAGACAATGTTATGTAATAATTAGAGTAATGGTCGAACGGGTGGGTAACGTTTGGAATGTTGTTAAACAAAATACTTTTATAATACAACTTATACTTATATAAGTTGTATAATGTGAATTAAATACTTAGCTTCCGCACGTGTTTTAAATAAAAAATATATACTCTGATATTTTAAGACCGGCGTTACATCCCTCCCTAATAGGAATCCGAACCTCTCCAAGCGATCAACCAATGCTTTTATCTTAAGCACGTGAACGCTCACATTACCTGCATGTGGCAGTGGAATAGGGACTTGAGGCATTGGAAGCACTCTAACTTAGCCTGCTGTTGGAACATTTTCTTTAGCTGGTTTAGCATATCATACGCCCCTAGATGATTCATTTGCTTTTGAAGCTCAGGAATCATCGAAGAAAGCATGATGTAAGCCACTTCGTTCTTTTCCATGATGAGCTTATCATACGTGTCTCGGACCGCCCTAGTCGCACTCGCCGCATGTGCTTCCGGCAGAGGCTCCTCAGTGGCCCATATTTTCTGTTCATACCTAAGGGCAATCCTTAGTTGCATAAACCAGTCCATGAAGTTTTGGCCATCGAGCTTGGCCTTTTCTAGGAATAACTTTAGGGAAGTTGAGTTCGATGATGTAGAAGCGTTGTTGGATGCTATCTACAAAATTAGATTACCAATTTTAGTTGTCAAATCCGTGTAGAAATAATTATCGATAGTTATAAAACCAATTATTTGAACAAGGCTAAGAACCGTATTTCACTCTATCTCGTAACGGGTACACCGATTGCAACCATTGCAACTCTTAGATCCTTGCGGGATCCTTTTGACATCAAATGTCTTAGGCATGTTTGATCTCTTCTTACACCAATTCTTTTATTATACTTAAATGACTCGGCTAGAGATCGATGTCATTTACGCATTATAAAATAATTTGTAAGTCGTCCGTCAAGACACACGTTGGTACTCTAGCCCAATCATTGGTTCGTGCTTAAGCTCGACTACCAATATTGCGAGTTGCCACACTCACCTTCCACACAACTCCGTAAGGCATGACTCGTGCTAATGCTCGACAATCATCCATGTTTCGTTGGATTTGGCTGGTGTCGTCTTACGGATGGGCGTGACTTACTTTTGAAAAACGGGTTTTTGTTTTTCCGGTTAAAAGAATATTTTAACAATTTTGCGAAGTAACAATTTAAGTCATAAAAACACTTTTCAATCACCATTTAATATAAGCACCTTTTATATTAATATTGTTAATCCTTATGCACATAGTAATATAAACTCATTTATAAATCTCTTTGTTTTATATATTTTCAAAAATTCTCTAGCATGTAAATCCTAAAGAATTAAATATAAAACAACGACGCATATAAAATAAACTAAAACCCGGTAACATGCCCAAATGCAAAAATGTTTTCCCCGTGAGCCAAAACGGGGAAAAACATGATCATCTAGGGACAACAAATGGATGCTCCGTCACGATCTCCACACCGGCGAATCTCTCGGAATTGGTTCGTCAAGACACCAACACCATGCCTCCCGATTGGTTTAATGCAATATATATTTAATATAATCTAAGTACGAGTACATAATAATAAGAAAACGACATGAAAGTCGCGATCCTAATAAACTATTACGAGTACAAAGATTTAAATAAACGACATGCAAGTCGCACAAAAATATAAATATTACAGCCATACGGCACGCAGGCCAAACCAAAACCAATCACAATCAACACAATGGCTATGGGCATATCAAGTTACCGGGCAACCACAACAAACACAACCAAACGGAAAAAATGGCGTGCAACAAAACCATGTCAAACAAAATTTATATTTTGATCAAGATTACGAAACAACATTTAAGGTGCTAGAATCTGCCCACTGACAAAGGTATGCCGGTATCACTGCCGATGAAGCGTGGGCCTATTGGGTCACACGCAAAGTTTCAATCTCGACAGCCTACTATAAGAGGAAAGAGTCAAAATGGTCATATTCAATCTGACCTAAGCTTCACGACAATAAAGGATGCTCGGCGGGTCGTGAAGCGGCTCGTGTACACGTGTCCTGTCATGGCTGTATGGTTCGTGAAACCCTAGGACTTCACGACCCTACACGACGCGTGAAGGAGGTCGTGAAGGCACGGACCCTCATGATTCTTGCACGGTGCGGCATGACTCGTGGAGGATTAATGGCTCGTTATGGCGCATTCATCCTTCACGGCCCGTGAGAGCCCGTGAAGAAGTCATGAAGGCAGAATTCCAAATGACACTTGTATTTTATTGGACCATTTGAGTTTGTCCAATGATATGTTGCCATTTGGGTCTGACTCTGGCTCTTTTGAACAGATTGAAGGTCTTTAAAAGAGGCTTTCTTTGTTCATAACATACTCTTGGTCAATTTGGTCCAAGTATACACATTGTGAGTTCTTGTATTGTGAGAGAGGGCAAGAACAAGTGTTCAAGGACTGTGCACATTTGTTATCAAGCCTGTTCCAGGAGAGTTTCATCAATTGTTGGTGATTCTTTGGCTTGCTAGTACAAGGAGAAAGAAGCTAAGCTTGGTGTGGACTTCATTGGTGCTTGGAGCCTTTTGTTTCAGGATCTTATCCCAAGTTCGAGTTGTTCCAGCCAATAATCAAAGTCATCAAAGGTATGATTTGATTTCCTTCTTCTTCGTGTTCTTGTTCTGGTTGCATGTAGCTTCTTACAAGTTTTCACCACCATTGGGACTTCACGGGATCTTTTGTGTGTGTTTTTGTTGCTTCCGTTGGATGCTTTGATCCCCATGGTTTCACAATAGTTGTATCAGAGCCATACTTGTAAGATGCATGTACCTTTGTAGCTTGAAAATCCATATTTTTGATTTTGGACATTCTGTCCACAAGGTCTTCACGGGCCGTGGAGCTTGCTTCGTGGGTCGTGAAGGCCACACGACCAGTCTCACGGAGTGTTGGTCATGAAAGGTCTTTTAACTGCTTCTTGAGGCGTGAAGCGTACTGGCTTCACGGCACGTGAGGGCCCTTGAAGAGCAGTAGCTCGTGAAGGCTTCGTGAAAAGGCTGTTTTTGGCCTTTTTTGAAAAAGAAAACTTGATATGGATTTTAGCATTTGGTTTTGGTGTTTCTAGAATCACTTTAGGCTTTTTAGCCTTATAGATTAAGCCCCATAATATCCTAATTCTTGTATATGTATGTATTGGGTGGTTTTGGCATAAAATACACACATGCATACATGTATATTGTGTATATATGAATATGGATTTCAAAGGATTAAAATATGTCGAACTAACCTTTTTTGTGCTTTGCCTTCTTTTAGATGGCATCTACAAGCAACACCGCGTCACACATGTTACTCCGTCCATTTTTGGAGAAAGAGAAACTCATAGGAGTAAACTTTATGGATTGGCACAGGCAATTGAGAATTGTCTTGTGCCATGAAAGCAAGTTGTACGTCCTAGAGGAACCTCTTCCGGAGGCTCCTACTACCACTGCTACGCGGGCCGTTAAGGATGCTTATGAGAAGCGCCTTAAAGACACCAATGAGGTGACTTGCCTCATGTTGACGACCATGAGTTCCGAGTTGGAAAGGCAATTTGAGGACATTGGTGCGTACGACATGATCTCGCAGCTAAAGGAAATGTTCCAACAGCAAGTGAGGCAAGAACTCTACGAGTGTTGCAAGGCCTTCATAGGGTGCCGGATGTAGGAGGGCGGGAACGTGAGCTCCCACGTGCTTCGTATGAAGCAATACATGGACCAGCTCGAGAGGTTAGGCTTTCCTATGGGGGAAGAGTTGGCTACAGATATTATCCTCCAATCTTTGCCTCAAGCATATGGTCCGTTGATTGTGAACTACCATATGCATAACATGGACAAGTCCTTGATGGAATTACACGGCATGTTGAAGACCGCCGAGTCTAACATGGCTAAGGCAAAGCCATCAACCTCCGCACCCGTCCTATAGCCCCCTCATCGGAAGAGGCCATCTGCTTCTTCTGCGGGGAGAAGGGACACTACCGGTGTAGCTGCCCCAAGTACACGGAGGAGCTCAAGAGGCTTCGCGCCAAGGGACAAGGCACCTCCGGTATGTATATGATTGAACTCCATAACACTTCTACTTCTAACGCTTGGGTCTTGGACACCGGGTGTGGTACTCACATAGTTAATAATGTGCATATACTAAGAAGAAGTAGGGACTTGGTTGATGGGGAGCTGGATCTCATCATGGGAAACAAGGCGGTTGTCCCGATTGAGAATATTGGGAGCGTGGACCTCCCCTTTCAATCCAACTTATTTATTACTTTATTAAATGTATCTTATTCGCCCTGCATGGCAAGAAACATTTTATCCTTTTATGCACTTGTTGACCTTGGATTTAGTTTTAATTTCCCTATTGGAATTATTTCTTGCTTTAAGAATGATTTGTTTTATTTTAAAGCACATCCATGTCGTGGCATATATGAAACAAGCGTATGCTTGCAAAGTAATAAATCAATCATGAATGTTGGTTCTAAATCCAAATGTGATTTGGATAAGTTATCTTTATGGCATGGTCGTTTGGGCCACATAAACAAGAAATGCATCGTCAAGCTCCAAGCGGATGGGATATTGGAATCATGTGACCATGGGTCGGATGATGTATGCGAATCTTGTTTATTGGGCAAAATTACCAGGCACCCTTCACCGGCGTTTGTGAGAGGGGGCAAGACTTGTTGGATATCGTTCACACGGATGTGTGTGATCCGTTCAAGCATGTCACTAGGGATAACTCAAGGTACTTTGTAACCTTTACCAATGATTTTAGTAGGTATGGGTATGTCTACTTGGTGAGACAAAAGTCAGAAACCTTTGTGGTTTTCAAGACATTCAAAAACAAAGTTGAGAACTAATTGGGTAAACGAATTAAGATGCTCAGATCGGATCGTGGTGGTGAGTATCTAAGTTTGGAATTCCGTGACTATCTAAAAGATTGTGAAATTGTTTCACAATTGACACCTCCTAGGACACCACAATTAAATGGTGTCACCGAGAGGACGAACCGGACATTGTTGGATATGGTCCGGTGTATGATGAGTCGTACGGATGTACCCATTAGCTTTTGGGGCTATGCATTGGAAACGGCCGTTAGAATCCTTGTCCTCGTACCAACTAAGAAGGTCAAGAAGACACCCTTTGAGATGTGGCATGGAATGGTTCCATTGCTTTGATATCTAAAGGTTTGGGGTTGTCCTGCCAACGTGAGACGTGAGGTGGAGGACAAATTGGAACCCCGAGTCGAGAGGTGTTTGTTCATTGGATATCCTTCCGGGTCTATGGGATATTATTTTTACAAACCTTCCGAGAACAAGGTATTTGTTGCTCAGAGGGTCGTCTTCCTTGAAAGGGAGATGCTATCCAAAGACGCTAGTGGGAGAAAGGTTGATCTTGAAGAAATTCAAGAACCTTCCAATGACCAACCTGAAGTTGGCACTAGTTCACAAGATGATTCTCAGCACGGCACTGCTAGAGAACCTAACACGGATCCTTTACCTCTTAGGAGATCCGATAGGGCAATGAGCTAGAGAGATATGGATTTCTCATGTCTGAGGGCTGCGACCTAGTGGTGGATCATGATGAACCATCATCTTATCGAGGCAATGGAGTCCAAAATGCAATCTATGATGGATAACCAAGTCTGGGATTTGGTAGATCCGGTACCCGGGTGTAGACCTGTAGGGTGCAAATGGGTCTGTAAGAAAAAGACCGGCATAGATGGAGAGGTAGACACCTTCAAAGCCCGACTGGTACCTAAGGGTTTCACGCAAACTCATGGTGTAGACTATGATGAAACCTTTTCCCCGGTGGCTATGTTGAAGTCTATGCGGATACTCATGGCAATTGCCGCATTTCATGATTATGAGATTTGGCAAATGGATGTAAAAACCGCTTTCCTTAATGGGACACTTAGCGAGGAAGTCTATATGACTCAACCCGAGGGTTTTGTACATGCTAAGCATGTGGATAAGGTCTGCAAGCTTAAGAAGTCCATTTATGGACTTAAGCAAGCATCGCGCAGTTGGAACCTGTGACTTTGATGAGAAAGCCAAAGAGTTTGGCTTTTCGAAAAGCAAGGATGAGCCATGCGTATATGTTAGGGCTAGTGGGAGCATAGTTGTATTCCTAGTCTTGTATGTCGATGACATACTCCTCGTTGGGAACGATTTCCCGACCCTTCAAGGTGTAAAAACATGGTTAGGGAATTGTTTTTCAATGAAGGATCTAGGAGATGCGACTTATATTCTTGGGATCAAAATCTATAGAGATAGATCCAAGAGGCTAATTGGTCTTAGCCAAAGTACATATGTTGACAAAGTCCTAAAGCGGTTTAGGATGGAAGACTCCAAGAAGGGGTTCATTCCTATGTCACATGGTTTGGTATTGAGTAAGACTCAATCCCGGAGGAACGGGAAGTAATGAAGCGAGTGCCATATGCTCCGGCTGTTACTCAATCATGTACGCCATGCTATGTACGAGGCCTGATGTATCGTGTGCCTTGAGCATGACAAGTAGATATCAAGCCAACCCAGACGAAGCTCATTGGACGGCGGTTAAGAGCATTCTCAAGTATCTTTGGAGGACTAAGGAGATGTTCTTCGTGTACGGAGGTGAGGAAGAGCTTAGAGTAAAGGGTTTCTCTAACGCAAGCTTCCAACCCGATAGGGATGACTGTCGATCACAATCGGGGTTGGTGTTCCTGTTTAACGGCGGTGCTATATCCTGGATGAGCTCCAAGCAAGACACCGTGGCCGATTCCACTACAGAGTCGGAATATATTGCGGCCAGTGAAGCTGCTAAGGAGGCCGTATGGATGAGCAAATTTCTGCTTGATTTGGGAGTGGTTCCAAGCATGAGCGACCCTGGTGAGATCTTCTGTGACAACGAGGGTGTCGTTGCTTTAGCGAAGGAACCGAGGTCTCACTGACGCAAGAGGCATATTCCGTGGAAATATCATTTTATCCGGGACGTGGTCGAGAACGGAGACATTGTCATCAGCAAAGTATACACGGATAGAAATTTGGCGGATCCGTTCACTAAACCGTTGTCACAAGCTAAGCACGATGCCCACACACGTGCTATTGGGATTAGATTTGTTAGTGACTTGGTTTGAGTTGTATATTGGTTATTGTATTTGATGTATTTGCTATGTAAATTGGGAACATTAAGCAATATTGTATTTTTGAATGTATTGATTATTAAACGGAGATTTAATGATACGCGTGTAGCGAATATTTTCTTTAAATCATTATTGTGTTCCAACTTTGCATGTTTTATCACTTCCTTGAATGTTTTACATTCTAAATAGTCCACGGTCGGTCATTCTTCATTGGAAGGAAGTATGAACGAAGATCGAGGGAAATGATTGGTCATAGTGTTCAATGGGGATTGAATACAAGGGACGCAATATTTCGCCTATACTTGAAAAGAGTTTCAAGTGATTGGACAACCCACACCTGATCTTACTTTATGGTACATGTCAAGAGTAAATTAGGATGATAATATCTTTTATCCTTAGACCGGAGATGCATGTGTTTCACTATTTTGGTTTGCTTTATTCTTACTGCTTTCAAACGTCGTTTGTAACCGGCTATTATAAATGAGGCATTTGGGTAAAGTATTGCCAATATATTGGAGGCAATGTAGTCGAAGGAATTTGTTCCTCTATTTAGAGAGATATCTCTGGGCCCCTCGATGATTGGGCACTGACACCAAAAATTCATGGCCATGCTCGAGCTTGCAATGATTGTTAATCAGTTGCAGCTCACCTTTTTGGTCACCACCAATCTTGATCGAGAAACATAATCGTGAATGATCGGAGAATGACTTTGTACCATGTTTCGTGTTCACTTGGATATCGCGAACAATAGGATGATTGATCACTTATCTATAGGACCATGTCAAACTCTTTTACTTTTGACTTGGTACTTGTCAGGGATGACATACCCCGTGTTTAGTTAGGGGCAGGGATGCCTTGCTAGAGGCCGCTCCCTGTCTGTGGTGCCCATGGGTACAGTGTTTCATGTGCCAGTGGGAGTTTGTTGGAATATGCCCACTGACACACGTAGGCCGGTATCACTGCCGATGAAGCGCGGGCCTATTGGGTCACACGCCAAGTTTCAATCTCGACAACCTGCTATAAGAGGAAAGAGTCAAAATGGTCAAATTCAATCTGACCTAAGCTTCACGACCGTGAAGGATGCTCCACGGGTCGTGAAGCAGCTCGTGTACACGTGTCTTGTCACATGGTTCGTGAAACCCTAGGGCTTCACGATCCTACACGGCCCGTGAAGGAGGTCGTGAAGGCACAAACCCTCACGATTCTTGCACGGCGCGGCACGACTCGTGGAGGATTAATGGCCCGTTGTAGCACATTCATCCTTCATAGCCCGTGAGAGCCCGTGAAGAAGTCGTGAAGGCAGAATTGCAAATGACACTTGTGTTTTATTGGACCATTTGAGTTTTTCCAATGATATGTTGCCATTTGGGTCCAACTCTGGCTCCTTTGAACAGATTGAAGGTCTTTAAAAGAGGCTTTCTTTGTTCATAACATACTCTTGGTCAATTTTATGCAAGTATACACATTGTGTGTTCTTCTATTGTAAGAGAGGACAAGAACAAGTGTTTAAGGACTGTGCACATTTGTTATCAAGGCTATTCCAGGAGAGTTTCATCAATTGTTGGTGATTATTTCGCTTGCTAGTACAAGGAGAAAGAAGCTAAGCTTGGTGTGGACTTCATTGGTGCTTGGAGCTTTTTGTTTCAAGATCTCATCCCAAGTTCGAGTTGTTCCAGCCAATAATCAAAGTCTTCAAGGGTATGATTTGATTTCCTTCTTCTCCTTGTTCTTGTTTTGGTTGCATGTAGCCTCTTACAAGTTTTCACCATCATTAGGACTTCATGGGATCTTTTGTGTGTGTTTTTATTGCTTCCGTTGCATGCTTTGATCCCCATGGATTCACAACATAAGGCACATCAAGCAATCCTTGTACATATGCATTAGCAATTTTAATACACCTTTAAAATTGCATATTCATATATACACCTAAAAATATATGTTTTTATGAACTTCATTTCAAGTCATACAAAACATCTAGAATTAGGAATCAAAATATAGTGGGGATAAAAGAATCAAGACTAGTCCAAAACCAATACAACCGGATTTTATAATTAATCTTAAACTTACTGTTTCAAAAACAAATTCTGACCAAAACCCAGAAGGCACAGGCGTATCCTAATGGGTACAAGCGTGCCTACCTTTTGTCAGTACATAGTTTAAACGATTTTATTCGTTCAACACTTTCTGCCGGCACGGCCCGTACCCCCACTGGTACGCCCGTGCCCCGGCCGCCGGCAAGGCCCGTACCCCTAGAGGTACGACTGTGCCCGGTCACCATAAAATCAAATTTTGACCGAAAAACATAAAATCCGGTTAAAATCCAAAAGTACAAAGCCATGTTAGTGATGTTAGAGATGGCTCTGATACCACTGTTGGGTTTTCGTGGTCCAAAAACACAGCGGAAGCAAAAACGAGTAATAAAAAGGTTTCAAATTCTAACCATGCAACGCCCACCAAATGGAACAAAAATCTAAACATGTCAAACCAACTAAATAAAGAAACAAAGAAATAGATTCATACCCTTGAAGCTATCTTCTTTGTGCAAACGAGTTTGGAGTTTGGAAGTTACGTGCACTAATTTGTACACTTCTAGTGAAGTCCACACCAAGCTTCTATTGAAACCCACTTGCTAGAGTGTGAGATATGTCAATCTCTTCACCACCGAAAATCTAACACCAAAAGAACCAAAGCCTTGTGTATCCTTTTGTGTATATGAGAAAGTTGCGTGCAATATATATATATTCTAGTAAGTCAAGTTCGTGGACCATAACAACAAAGCTTCTTGTGGGTTATATAGAACTCTAAATTGAACTCAAAACCATCCACAATGAAGCCACAATCAGTTACTAGAGTTATAACCATAAACACCACCATAATCATCTTTGAAAGTTGATTAAAGAAGCTGTTACTACACCATGTGAGGCACGGTTGTGCCAGCCTGAAAGGCCACGCCCAACTTAGGCTCGTACCTGTCCACTGGGCACAGGGCACGGGCATGCCTCTAAGAAGCAAGGGTGTACCTGTCCTCAAGACACTCCCAAGTCACGCCCGACTTGGGCTCGTGCATGCCCATAGGGCACTACCGTACTTCATAGAGGCACGGGCGTGCCTTAGCCTACCAGAACCAGTTTCAGGTTTTCTCTCTCTTTCGACCATTTGTGATGCCGGAAACAATACTTGGCGTGTGACCCAATAGGCCCTTGCTTCATCAGCCATGAAGCCAACTCGTGTGTGTGTCGGTGGGCATAATCCAACATATCCGACTTACCTTCTAACCCCATCTGACTTTCTTATCCCAAAACCCATCATCCGATTTACGTTAACCAATCCGACTTACACTTTCTTAAAATCCTCATATGACTTACCCACATACTACATCCGATTACAACCTTAAAAGTCAAAGCACTAGGTTTTTCACACAGTCAAACTTCTAGAAAACTAACAGATTAATTTAAAGGAAAAGATCCACTGTGAAAATATGAGTTCCAGCAATGAGATACTCGCCATCTGTACAGACACAAAACCACCCGTCCTCTTCCGAAACGAATACGTGGTATGGACGGACCGTTTTATGGACTTCATAGAACATAATGATAAATATGACGAAATGATGAAAAACAACATTCTCAAAGGTGATACCATCTTTGAAAAGATTACCGAGGTTGTTCCCGATAATAACCCACCGATTTCAATAGAGAGAAGACCAAAACTTCCTTCTGAACTCACCACTGAAGAGAGAGATTAAGCCAAAGCTGACAGAGATGCCAAATACTACCTTAAACAAGGTCTGTGCAGAAATTTACTTTAAGATCGACAATCTGACCTCCGCGAAAGCCATATGGGATAAGGTCAAACAACAAATGAACAGAACTACACAGGGTGCCTTCATCAAGGAAACTCAACTTATAAACACCTTGAGAGAATTCAAAGCACGAGATGGAGAACTCCTGCAAGACACCTACAGCCACTTCTGCCGACTGTTGAATGAAATGAAAAATCATGGTATCGTCCGATCCGACCTCGACATCAATGTCAACTGGATAAATGCTCTTGTCCCAGAATGGCAAGAGCATGTGCAACTATATAAACATGTTAACAACAATTTGAAAGCAGTTTCGCACCATTCCATCTAGATGACCTGAATCAATTTCAAGATGAAGTGTTGACAAAAGCTCATGTAAAGAAGCCCTTTGAGTCTATTGCTCTTGTTGCCGAAAGAAAAACCTGAGACCACTCTAAAGTCGGAAAGGGTAAGCAAGTTGTTGCCAAACTAGATAGCTCTGAAGGAGAAACTGAAGCCTGTGATATGGAGGCAGTAATGAAAGCCATGTCCCTCATATCTAGAGCTTTTCAATTCTGATTTGGCAAGACAAACTACAAACAGAGGTTCACCCTGGGATCAAGAAGAAAGGAGGTGTTTGCCGAAGAACGGAAGCGGTTCGAATAGAACTGGGCACTAAAAAAAAAATTGTAGGAAACCCAAGACAGAAGACGCCGAGTACTACAAGAACAAGTTAAGGCTAACAAGGAAGAAAGCAAGTGGGAAGGCGATGATGGTAGAGAAAGACCAGTTATTGAGCGACACTGACGATTCGGACAAGGATGACTCGACCCAAGCTCACTTTTGTTTAATGGCTCAAGATACAGGTTCCTCTGATTGCAGTTATGATGATGAAGAGGAGAATGATGATGAGGTTAAGGAACCTCAAAACGAGGAAGAGGCAGCCCATGGAAAGGTAAGTATTGAACACGCTCAAACGTTAGTTGACCATATTGAAGGACAAAATAGGAAAATAACTAAATTAGAATCTAAACTATGAAATCAATGAAAATCTAATTTAGATGATCGTCAATCGGTACTAACTGCCAAAGAAACTGAATTAATCTTCTTAAGAAAAGAAAATGAGGTAATCATTCACAACTTTAAAACAGCTAAAGTATCAGTAGAATAAGATTTTAAGTTCCTAGAAAAAGAGAGGTGTCAACTATATACAAAGATAAAAAGTCTCGAAGACCTGTTAATCAAACAAGACCAAACAGTACAAACCATTTTTCTTATCAAACCAAAGGACATAAAATTTTCAAGATGGACATACGAAGATCTACATTTTGTTAATCCGCACATTAGTGTCAAGATTACTGCTAAACAATTATACGACTGATATCGTGTTTATTATATATATATTTCGAGCGATATCTAGTTGACTTTAGCCGGAAATTGTGTGTTTATTGTACAAGGTACGTTTACCATTGGTTTTTATTTTGCACGCTAAAAAGGCAAAAAGTTTAAATGATGGAAGAAATTAAAAGATAAAAATAAGTCAAGAATAAAGAGAGAAAAAGAATCAAGAAAAGTTAAAAAGAAAACGGAAAGAAATTTATGAAATAAAAGAGAGCCCAAAGAAATTAGAAGAAGAGAAAAGGAAAAGCCCAAGATATTAGCCCAAAGAAATTAAAGAAAAAATCAATGGCCGGGCAAATATCGCGTCATCGCAACAAGGCAGCATTGAAGATCGTGGCGCGACATTAGTCTTGGGATCGCGCCAGCATAACATTTGAAGATAAGGCTTATCGCGAGGACAACTAAGGATCACGACGCGACCTAAGACGTGGTCGTGACGCGATGCAAAGATTACATCGGATTCAAAAGAGTTTTAATTTGACATCACAAAGGATTCCTCCATGGCGACGTGACGTCCCGGTTTTCTACATTTTATTTAAGCATAACTCCATATCGATTTTGGGGTTAATCACCCTACTTCTTCTACCTAAATACTGCCAAAACACGTCCAAAAGCTGTTCAAGGAATATTGAAGTTGTTCTTGAAGGATTAAAGCATAAAGTTGAAGATCAAGGCTTGAAAGAATTGGCTTTTCACGGGTTGATCATTCTTACCTTATTCTTAATGTTTAATCTGATTTTCAAGTGTTATATAATGATGAATATAGGCTAAGTTTTATATTTTCCTCCCTAGAAGAGATGATACTTTGTAAAGTTACTTGATTTGTATTGATTATGATATGTTTCATCTCATTTTTCTCTAATAAGGTTTGCCTATGATCCATGTGTGTTTAAGGTTTTGTATTTGAGTATTTATAATCCGAGTTTGCAAAAATTAGAAGACCAATTTGTTTGTGTCACTTTAATCATGACTATCTAGGATCAATAGTTGGTCTTGACTAGTGGTTGACCAAACCCTAGGCCTAGATAATCTAGAATGGACCTTTAATGTGTATGATTGCATGTAATGACCTTTATGTATCAATCTAATAATTTAATAGCAAAAATAATTGTTAAAGGTGAAGTCTTGTTTGACACGAACTTAAAAACGTCAAATTGTGCAGTTAATTGATTTCATGACCATAAAGTTGACTAATTGCATAGTTATAGGGCTAGATATTTGGACAAAGAGTCTGGCCATTATAGAAATCGGCATGCGATTGTAACAGCCGCAAACCCGAGCTAGTCGCTAGCGGGTTAGCGGTACGTGTTTAATTATGTGTTTAAATTATAAATTCAAAATAAATTTCTTGGACTTAGTTAATTAATTTATTAACTAATTGAAAATATGTATGTGAGTAAATAAATATGCTGTAAGTTGTTGTATGTATGTATACATGTACTTAAAAGATAAGTCTTTAGCATGACACCTCATGCTTTGACAATTAGGATTTATGTGTACGTGTATATTATGTGGTGAAATGAAGTTCACTAGCTCATTTATATCAAATTCGAAAAGGGTGATTTTGTAACAAAACATCTGCATACTCAAAAGAACCATGATATGATATGGGTCATTGTGAATATTCCAACGAAGAGTGCTTATTTTCTAAGCTACATGTGAGACAACATCTTTGAATAAGTTGGCACAACTATACATTAATAAGATTGTTTCGAGACATGGAATACTGTTATCTATTATATTTGACCGAGACTCCAAGTCTGTTTCTAACTTCTAGACGAGTATACAAAAGAGAATTGGGGACGAGAATTAACTTGAGTATTGCTTATCATCCCCAGACTGATGCTCAAACTGAACGAACCATACAGACACTCGAAGATATGTTACATGCCTGTGTAATTGAGTATGGTGGATATTGGGATTCGCATCTACCGTTGATAGAATTTGTGTATAACAATTCTTACCACTCCAGTATTGGAATTCCTCTGTATGAAATGTTGTACAGTCGTCGTTGTCATACCCTGACTTGTTGGTTAGAGGCTGGTGAGAAACGTTTGTAGGGCTAGAGATTGTTCAGTTAACTATAGATAAGGTTGCTATCGCTAGAGAAAAGTTAAAAGCTGCTAGGGATAGGCAGAATATGTATGCAGATCTGCGTCGTCGTCCGGTGTCGTTTGATATCAGAGAGCTTGTGTACTTAAAGCTCTTGCCATGGAAAGGTGTGATTCGTTTTGGAAAGCGTGGGAAGTTAGCTCCCCGTTTTGTTGATCCTTTCTACATTCGACAAGTAGTGAATGATCAGACGTTTGCATTGGAACTTACAGCAGAGTTAGCAGGTATTCATGATACATTCAATGTTTGTTATCTGCGGAAATGTAAGGTTGAAGATGATAGTTAGACTCTTCCAGTGCATGATTTGAAGGTAGATTCAAAGGAGAGCTAGTAGAGGAACCCGTTGAACTATTAGATCGTAAAGTGACCAAGCTCCGTAAGAAGCAGATTCCGATGGTATTGGTCAATTGGAAGCACAGTACAGGTTCTGATTTTACCTGGGAGACTGAGGCTGAGATGAGAGATCGATACCCTCAGCTATTTGAACAAAAAGAGATTCCGACGATGGAATCCTCTTAAAGAGGGGAGATTTGTAATACCCGCAAACCCAGGCTAGTTGCTAGCGGGTTAGCGGTACGTGTTTAATTATGTGTTTAAATTATAAATTGCAAATAAATATCTTCAACTTAGTTCATTAATTTATTAACTAATTGAAAATATGTATGTGAGTAAAAAAACATGCTGGAAGTTGTTGTATGTATGTAAGTATGTATGTATACATGTATTCAAAAGATAAGTCTTTAGCAAGACACCTCATGCTTTGATAATTAGGATTTATGTGTACTTGTATATTATGTGGTGAAATGAAGTTCACCGGCTCGTCTACATCAAATTTGAAAAGGTGTCTATGTGTGTAATAACTGTGCGAAGAAGAAACCTCCTAAAGCTTACATACTTGAAATCTAGACTTGAAGATTTGGTGTTTTAAACGCTAAACTTAAGGTTAGATTATGTTCCTAGTATGTTTAGAATCATATTGGTATGTTTTTCTGTTGAGTTCTATGCATACATGATGAAACACAATTAATGAAGCTTGAAGCTCAAGACTTGGTAAATGGGTTTTGTGTGTTTCGAAGTTTTTAATTGGATTTGAGTAGTCTATGATATTTTTATATATGTTGTATGAGATTTGTACATGTTTTAGAAGTGTTTTGGATTGATTTCGGACATGAATATGAGAAAAGATTTATCATAAAGTCGGCTGAATTTTGAAGAAGAAGAAGAAGAAGTTAAAGGTTCCTCGCAACGCGACACGTTGAATTATGGGACGCGACGCGTTCTTGTAAATCCGATATTTTTGTGGGAATTCCGAAGTTCCGGAATCTGATAGCTAAAACCAATAACACAAACCCGACATTTGAGAATCCGACACTAGACCTTGAATCCGACGCTTGAAATCTGTAACTTGTTGAAATCTAATATTCGTGATGCGACGTGACGCGTCGGTTTTCTTGACGCGGCGTTTTGGGGGATTTTCTTGAAATTGTTGTTGTTTGTTGATTCTTTGATGTCGAATGTTATATATGTATTTTTATGAGAATCAACCTTAGCGTTTATGAGTAAAAGAGATATGAGAGTATATGGACAGATATATTTATAAATCCGAGACTGATTTTGTTGTGACTGTGTTTTCAGGAAATACAAAGCCTCAGTGATATTAGATATCTGAGTTTTGCATCTGAGATCACGAGGTGAGTGGATGTAAACTCACGGATGGTAAAGATTATGGTTAATATGATTGATGTGATGCATGCGTATGTGATTGATAGATTGTTGAGTCTGATTCTTGGTTGAATATATCCGTTGCGTGACTATTTGCCCGATACGTGCTAGAGGGATGATATCGAGTAGCATTTGAGAAGTCAGCTATATGTGGAATTGGGCTGGGCTTGTCTGCTGGTTGGTTGAACAGTGGTAGTCCCCTCATGCATGCGTTGGGTCAGCGAGGAATTTCACTGTGCCAATTCAGTGGAAGGCTATCGGTAAACCTTTGCTTTAGCCAGCATTGGTTGTAGGTTCTATGCTGAACCACCGGTCTTCTTGATTGTGTGGTTACATGCTTTGATATCGATTGTTGATGTTTGCTTCTGTGAGTAGCTTCTTCTCACTTAGCTTTGTGCTAATTCCCCTCAGTTGTATGTTTTTGCAGGTTTGTGAGTTGTTTCTTTTTATTGCACAAATTAAATGGGAATTGAGTAACTTGAAATGGTAGAAATTGCATCTAGGGAGGGAGCCTTCTAATTGATAAAGTTAAAACCCTTAAAGTTCATAGCTTTATGCTTCTTTTGCAATGCTTTTGGTTCTTTTTCGTGTTAATAGGAGTTCTAGGTGATAAGGTTTGAATCTTGATTCATAAATCCCAAAAATCCATTTAATTGTTTATTTGTCTTTTTAAGTGTTTTTAGTAGTTTAATTATTTTAGTTCTAAAATTTAATAATTTCAGAATAATACCCGTTCCCCAAGTTTTCAACACCTGACTTATTCACTGTATAATAATACGATTAGTTCCTCTTGCCTATTTGTTCAGTTTTTTGGTAAATAAAATTGGTTTTTATAAATTAAAACTAGTACGTAAAACATCAATCTAGGACTAACAAAAATGGTGTTCATGGGGCAAGCCAACAAACTCGAGGAGGAAGAGTACAAGAGACGAACTTCAAACAAAGCTTAAACATCATATAGCTACGAAAGTCTGAATCAGTCCTATGACACAACGGAATTTGAACCACTTATTTCAAATGATTAGTTTTGAAGTTACACAGAATCCGAAAATGGCATCACTGTCAATAGTTTTTGACACTCAAACAGAACCTCGTGTGTACATTCCTCACATGGAATTTCAACGAAGATTTGAACTAGTTGAAACCAAACTTTTCAATAAATCAATCAACCATGAATTAGAAACTGTAGTTTTACATGATAAAATTCGCGATCTTGAAAATGAAAACACTCGCATACAAAATTCCGCTGCACCGGGTACCTCTGGTTCACACACCCTCCATGTGCATACAAATGACTGTTTTTCATTTACCGATTCCAACACCATCACCATTACAGATGAACTGTCCCTAATCAACTCTAAACTAGTAGGGGCAAATGAGAGAATTAAACTGCTAATAGAACTGAACGATGAAATAAAGTCAAAATTAGCCAACTCAGTGGAAATATTCAAAGATTATAGACGGGAGTGCATAAATCTTGAAACCAAACTCTTTCAACTTCAACTAAAACTCAACTCTTTCGAAAACAAATTTTTGAAGTCACGTACACCTGAGTCAACCGAACTGAAAGGAAAGGCTAAACTCATTGAACCACGTTCATCCTATAAATCCAGTTCCTCCACATCTTCCCAGTCAACGACTCAACGAACCAAACAACACACACCAAAACCCCACAAACAACCTACTAAACATGATAAGTTAGTGACTTCTACATCTAGCTTATGTGTGCATCTAGGTACCAGCATAAATGGGGTGAAGAAGCAAGTGTTGGGATGAACGAAGAAGCATCAAGAGAAGAATGCCAAAGGAAGCCAAGAAGACAATTTAATTTATCCTTCGAATTTTTCAAAACAAACAAATTTATTGTTGTATAATGATTCGACAATCTTGCGTGTTAATTATATTAAAACTCTTGTTGATTTCATTGAAACTGAAACTTTTTGCATGAGCAATGGTTGTATGGAAGGACATTTCTCTCATCACTATGTGTACATCGAAGATCGTAAGAATCACGGAATTAAACCAAGCTCGGATATAAACCACTCAAAGCACTTCACGAACAAGCTTCCTTTATAAATAAAAAAGGTTACAAAATAAACTACTGGCGAAAGAAACGCTCAAACGGAGCTCGATTCCAAAAAATAAAACACCGTTGTCAACAGTACATAACTCGCATTCATGGTTTTCTAATAAACAAAAAGCAAACAAAATTTTCCTAAATAATTGGACCCTAAACTGTCGATACCACAACAACTAGAATCTTGCCAATTTAGATGCCATAAGGAATCATCCCCATCAAACCCTAACACCACCATTTGGAGAACCATATTTTTCTTTTTATAACTCTTCTTTCAGGTTTTCAAACCGCGTGGGTTTGTCTTTAATCAAAATTTTATAAACCTGGTTTCAAATTAAAACAAACAGCGAAAGAAAAAAGCGGCTAATTTTATATACAAACCAAAACTTGCCAGAAATTATAAATTAAACCGGTGTTACCGTTGTCTGACTGCCGACCATATCAGAGTGATTATTACAACATAAGTAGCATACAAAGTGTTCCTCCAAATACAAATATAAACCAGCAAGAACCTGCAATCATGGGGAGAGAATATATGTTAGCTTGTTAAAGCTAGTGAATACATGATAACATAACAATAAATATATGTACATCACATATCATTAACAATGATCAAACAGTGTTATCCTAGCATCTCATGATGAGCTGACGTAGTCAGAAGGTAACATATCTTGTAGAATAGCTAGCCCGGCTCAATGTACCAAACTGGGGTACAACACACATTAACCGCGCCGGTAAGTGAGGCGTGAAGTGGTCCACCATTGCGTTCTAGAATCAATCGATTCCTCTAGGTACAGCGGGAAGCTCATCCGCAACCGTTCGAGGAACATTGGGTTTGCAATGCCCTAAATACCTATCAAGGTGCCGTTGACTCTATCATTGACCCGTAGGACTCAAGGCAATCCCAGTACATTGCTGGCGCCGATAATGGACTAATCATTCCCCAAGTTCGGATCCGGTCACAAACACATAACTAATCCAATCGGATCTTCATTGCACGTATATAATCATATATCATCATCATGCTTCATAACATACACTTAATCAAGTGCATATCATACTGTATCAACAAGTTATGCATAACTGTTAGAATATGCCCGCTGACACGAACGAGTTAATGACACTACCGATGAGGTGTAGGCCTATTGGGTCACACACCAAGTATTTATTCCGGCAACATGATCAAGCAAAAGAGAGAGAAAGGCCAAAATGGGTTTTGGCAGGATGGTACACGGGCCGTATGCTTGAACACGGGCCGTATCCAGTCCAACATACACGAGGCGTATTGGCCCAATTCAAGGTCGTGTAGTTTGAGCCTACACGGGCCGTGTTGTGCCTATTAGACACGTGCCGTCTTAGCCTAATTGGGGCTATGGACTTTGGGCCTACACGGCCATGTTGATCAACACGGGCCGTGTACGTTCGCTGTAACAGCAGAACTAACAGCCTTAGACACTTGGTTTGATGGTGTTAACTTCTAATAATTGTGGTAGATAAAGGGACTACGAATTTTCTACTCTAGTAGAGGCTTTTGGCTTGTTCTTTGTCTCTTGGTGGATACTAGAACTCTCTCTCTCTCTTTTTCATCTTGTTCTTGGTGATTTTTGGTGCACAAGAGGCAAAAAACACATACTTGATTGTTGCTTTGGTGTTTTGCATCAACAAACTAGCATTTGGGAATCAAGGAAGCTTGGGGTGGACAACACTAGAGGGATTCTGATTTGGATACTTAGCTTCTTGACAAGAAAGGTTTTCTTTGCGACTTTCATTGAGGTATAAACTTTTCTTCCCATCTTTTTTATCTTTTAGTTGCGATTTCATTGTTAGATTTGGTCCATGGGAAGTATTCGTTGTTTGGCTTTAAATTTTGTTATATACTTTGCTTCCGTTGCTACTTGTTTTTGCCAAACGAATACCTTCAGTGGTATCAGAGCCATATATAACATGGCTTTGCACTATTGAGTTTAGAAAAACCATAAAAGTTTTTTTATAAGAAAAGTGTTTTCTTAAAATTGGTTTTTCATTGAAACTCTTCTTGTGCTAGAATAGTGTTGGGAATCCATGGGGATCAAAGCACGCAATGGAAGCAACAAAAACAAACAAAATGATCCCATGATTTCCCAATGGTGGTGAAAACATGCAAGAACATGCATGCAACCAAAAACAAACACAAAGAGAAGAAGGTAAGCAAACCATACCCTTCAAGACTTTGATATTTCTGGAACAACTTCGAAGTGTGGGATGAGCTCTTGAAACAAATGGCCTCAAGCACCAAAGAAGTCCACACCAAGCTAAGTCTTTAATCTCTTTGTACTAGCAAAACAAAGAAGCACCAACACTTGATGATCTTCTTCAAGAACAGCCCTAGAACCACTTGTGCACAGCCCTTGAACACTTGTTCTTGCTCTCTCTCACACTAGAAGAACTCACAAAGTGTATACTTGCACAAATTGACCAAGAGTGTTGAATGAACAAACAATGCCCCTTATAAAGAGATTTCATCTGTTCTTGAGAGTCTAGAGTCGTGCTAATTGGCACCCATTCATTGGACCAACAAGATGGTCCAACCAAATTCAAGTGTCACTTAGAATTCTGCCTTCACGACTTCTTCACGGGCTCTCACGGGCTGTGAAGGATAAATGCGCCACGACCGGCCATTAATCCTCCACGAGCCGTGCCGCGCTGTGCAAAAATAGTGAGGGTTGTGTCTTCACGACCTCCTTCACGGGCTGTGTAGGGTCGTGAAGCCCTAGGGTTCCACAAACCATGCGGCCCACGACAGGACTCACGGACACGAGTTGCTACACGACCCGTGGAGCATCCTTCACGGTCGTGAAGCCTAGGTCAACTGGAATTTGACCATTTTGACTCTTTCCTCTTATAGTAGGTTGTTGAGATTGAAACTTAGCGTGTGACCCAATAGGCCCGCGCTTCATTGGCAGTGATGTCGGCCTACGTGTGTCTGTGGGCAGATTCCAACAAATAGATTTATTCGTAGTCTTGTAAATATTTTAGTTTTTATATTTATATATTTGTTGTAACTTGGCATGAAGTGTACACAAATATATAATTATAAATGTATATATGAATATGTGTCTCAAAAATGGTCTGGTACACTAATGCATATGTACAAGGATTGTCCTTTTGGTGCCTTTGATGTTTTGACAATCTTAACTAAAATATAGATATATTTTTATGTATCATGGTTATGTGTGGCACACCATGTTTCTATGTGATATGTTTTGGTTTGATTCGGTAACATGAAATGCCCTTAGACCTATGTGTTGTGGTGTTTGATTATTTTGGTTTTTGGCGGCCTGTGTGCTGTATTGATGTAACAATATTTATTTAATTATTTGTTGGTGCAGCTTGCACGCCGTTTCTTTTATTCTATGTATTTGTATAAACAGTATAGGAATGCGACCTGCGTGTCATTTATATATATATTCTATGTATTTGTATATATTATAGAATTAAAACCGGAATAGTCAACGGGAGTCATGGTGATGACGTCTTGGCGAGAAGGAATAAACATGCTATTGGAGGTGTTGGATTCAGTGGGAGCTCACCCAACGAGACTATACCTTCTCCTTAGATTTATGGCCTCGTTTTCCCCGTTGTGGCTCACGGGAAAAACGCATAGGATTTTTGGGCATGTTACAGAATTTTATATATATATATATATATATATAATTGTGTGGTTGTATTTTATTTTTCCTATGCATGGATTAGGATTCGAATGCTAGACAATTTTTCTATAAAATTAAATAAAATACAACATTTGTTAACATGGTTAACAATCGCGCGCGAATAAAATTGACAAAGAAAGTATAAAGATGGTATTATATTTAAAAGTGCTTAAAATCGTTTTGACACTTACTTTGTTAATTCACCAAAAGGGTTTTTATAAACCGGAAACAAAATCCCGTTTTTCAAAATGTAAATCACGCACCATCCGTAAGATGACACCACCCGAATGTAACGAAGCAAGGATGATTGTCGAGCTAAGCACGAGTCATTCCTTGTGTAGTTGTGTGGAAGGTGAGTGGGGTAACTCGTATGATTGGTTGTCGAGCTAAGCACGAGCCAATTAATGGTCGAGAGTGCCACCCGTGTGTCTTGTCAGACGATTTACAATTTTAGTATATAATTCTTGGTTAGTTGTCGAGCTAAGCACGAGCTAAACAAGAATTATATATTAACATTGGTGTAAGATAGGGATCAAACATGCCAACCGACATAATGGATGTCAATGGATCCCGCAAGTGTCTAAGAGTTGTAATAGAGATTACAATTGGTAAAATGGTTGCCGGCGTAAATAGCTTCGCCACGTGATCCGCGGTAAACTCCACGGTGCGAGGTGAAATAAGGTTGTTAGCCCTTGTTACAAATAAATTGTTTTGTTTAAAACTATGGCTACTTATTTTAACAAGGATTTCCAAACTAACTAAAACTACTTTGCTATTTTAGATAGCGTCTTCAAGCAACACCAACACCACCAACCATTTTTCACTTAGGGTTTTCCTTGAGAAGGAGAAACTCAATGGTAACAACTTCTTGGATTGGTTTAGGCAACTTAAACTTGTCTTACGCCAAGAAGGGAGGATGGTTACCATAGAGGAGGCCCTACCCGAGGCTCCTGCTGCCAATGCCACTCGGGCTATCCGAGACGCTTATGAGAAGCGTGTCGAGGATACCGAGGATATTACTTGCCTCATCTTAAGTACTATGATCCCCGAGCTCCAAAAGCAAATGGATCATTTAAGTGCTTTTGACTTGATCGCTCAGCTTAAGGAAATGGTCCAGCAGCAAGCGAGACAAGAGAGGTTCGAGTGTCTTAAGACGGTACTTGGGAGCAAGATGGCCGATGGCGGGAATGTGAGTGCTCACATGTTGTGCATGAAAGCAAACGTGTAGTGCATGGAACGGCTCGGATTTATCATAGGGAGAGAGCTAGTGGTGGATTTGATCCTATGGTCACTACCCACTGTGTATGATCAATTCGTTATGAGTTATCATATGCATAGTATGGATAAGTCCATTATGGAGCTTCATGGTATGCTTAAGACAACGGAGTCTAGCATGACCAAAAAGAAGCCTGTCGTTCAAAATACCGTTCTTGCTATTAGGGAGGGGCGAATTCAAAAGAAAAAGAGATCCGCTTATACCCCTAAGGGTAAGGGGAAGGGGAAGATTGGCACTGCCAAGTCTAGCCCCGCTTCGGAGGGTAAAGGCAAGGGGAAGATGGTTACCCAAGCTAAAACTCCGAATGAAGCGGAATGCTTCTTCAGCGGGAAGAAGGGCCATTGGCGCCGTAACTACCCGGGGTACCTAGAAGGTCTTAAGAAGCTCAAGGGGTTGAGCATCAGAGGAACTTCTGACTCAGGTATGTACATGATTGAACTCCATCATACTTCTACATCTGGTAGTTGGGTATTAGATACCGGCTGTGGCACTCACGTATGTAATATTGTGCAGGTGCTAAGGACAAGTAGAAGGATGGAGAATGGCGAGCTTGACTTGATAATGGGAAACAAGGAGATTGTCCCGGTCAAGGCTCGAGGAGAAGTCGAATTATCTTTTAATTCCGGTTTATCTATATTATTATTAAACGTATGCTATTCGCCACTTGTGGCGCGAAACATTATTTCTTTTCATGCATTACACGACAATGGTTTTGGTTTTTCATTTGACAATGGAGTTATTGTTTGTTTTAAAAATAATATTTGTTAGTTTAAAGCTTATCTTTGTCGTGGTATTTATGAAGTAGATGCACACGTTAGTGATAATCGTTCAATCATGAATGTTGATTCAACGTCTAAAAATGGTTTAGACAAATTCTCTTTGTGGCATGGTCGACTTGGCCATATAAACAATACTCGTATTGCCAAGCTCTAAGCGGATGGGATCTTGGAATCATTTGACCACGTGTCAAATGAAGTATGCGAATCTTGTTTATTAAGGAAGATGACAAAAGCACCCTTTTTCGGCGTGAATGAGAGGGGAAAAGACTTATTGGACATCATACATTCTGATGTGTGTGGTCCATTTAAGCACATCATAAGAGACAATTATAGATACTTCGTTACCTTTATAGATGATTATAGTAGGTATGGGTATGTCTACTTGGTTAGACAAAAGTCCGAGACCTTTGAGGTCTTTAAGACTTTCCAAAACAAAGTAGAGAATCAATTGGGCAAAAAGATTAAGATACTTAGAACCGATAGGGGTGGTGAGTATCTTAGTCAAGAGTTTCGTGATCATCTTAAGGGTTGTGGAATTATCTCACAACTTACACCTCCTAGGACGCCACAATTAAATGGTGTTGCCGAGAGGAAGAACCGAACATTGTTAGATATGGTTCGGTCTATGATGAATCACACCCAAGTGCCTATAAGCCTTTGGGGTTATGCTCTTGAAACGGAAACAAGAATCCTTAATCTCGTTCCAGCGAAGAAGGTCGAGAAAACACCTTTCGAGATGTGGCATGGGAAACCTCCCGTTCTTGCCTATCTAAAGGTTTGGGGTTGTCAAGCTTACGCACAACGTGAGGTAGATGACTAGTTAGAGCCCCGATCCGAAAAGTGTTATTTCATTGGATATCCAGCTGCGGGTATTAGATATATATTCTATAAACCTTCCGAGAACAAAGTATTTGTTGCTCGGAGGGCGGTCTTTTTAGAAAGAGAATTAATATCAAATCAGCAAGGCGGGACCAAGGTTGATCTTGAAGAAGTTCAAGAGCCAACGGATGAAAGGCCTGACGTTGGCACTAGCTAACAACCTAGTGAGGTTGAGTCTGAACATGACAATGCGGAAACTAACGTACATCCATTACCTCCATGTAGATCCGGTAGAACTCGCCATGAGCCAGAGAGGTATGGATTTCTCATATCTGAGGACGACGAGTTATTGGTGGATCTTAATGAGCCCACCAACTATCAGGAAGCGGCAGCGGGCCATGAGTCTGCTAAGTGGAAGGAGGAAATGGATAACGAGATGCAATCCATGGAGGATAACCAGGTTTGGGAACTGGTTGATCCTACACCCGGTTGTAAACCAATAGGGTGTAAATGGGTCTTCAAGAAGAAGACCGATGTGGATGGAAAGGTCAACACTTTCAAAGCCTGACTGGTGGCTAAAGGTTTCACCTAAACACATGGTGTGGATTATGATGAAAATTTTTCCCCAGTGGCCATTTTGAAATCTATTAGGATACTTTTGGAAATCGCCGCATTTCATGATTACGAAATATGGCAAATGGATGTCAAAACCGCCTTCCTTAATGGGAAGCTCTCCGAAGAGGTGTATATGACGCAGCCTGAGGGTTTTGTACATCTGAAGCATCCTAATAGAGTGTGTAGACTAAAGAAGTCCATTTATGGACTTAAACAAGCATCTCGTAGTTGGAATCTATGCTTTGATGAGAAAATCAAAGAGTTTGGTTTTCGAAGAGTGTAGACGAGCCATGTGTATACGTTAGGGCTAGTGGGAGCGCCGTTGTTTTCTTAGTCTTATATGTGGATGATATCCTACTCATTGGAAAAGATATTCCAACCTTGCAAAGTGTTAAAACTTGGATTGGAAAATGCTTTTCAATGAAAGACATGGGAGAAGCGGCCTATATTCTAGGTATCAAGATCTATAGAGATAGATCTAGAAAACTTCTCGGGATGAGTCAAAGTACATACATTGACAAAGTCTTGAAGCGGTTCAAGATGGAGGACTCCAAGAAAGGAAATCTTCCTATGTCACATGGAGTGATATTAAGTAAGACTCAATGTCCTAGTTCTCAAGAGAAAGTAGAAGTAATGAAGCGAGTACCATATTCTTCGGCCGTGGGCTCGATCATATACGCCATGTTATGTACTTCTAACATCCTCGATTTGGGCTTAGTTGTAGTTAGTATGTGAGTGTATGTAATTAGTATGATAGACGAGTAGTTGTTGTAAGTGTTTGTGAAGTTAGATGAATTAATGTTGTGTTATGTGTGTTAGTTATATGTAAGAATGTATATGTATATATATTGAACAAATATATAATATATATATATATATATGTACTAATTGAATTAATTAAGAAAAGAAAAGAAGAAAAGAAAAGGATAAAGGAAAAGGAGATATTTTATCCAGAGGCGGTTTGCTTCTGGATAAGATATATATATATATATATATATATATATATATGTTGTGTTATTTGACTTACAAAAGTCAAATATTGCAAAAGTTTTAAGAACACACACTTACACACACTGATACTCTTGTTCGGGAGATTCTTGAGAAAGGCAGTTGGAGATTTGAAGCTATAAACTTGAATCTAAGGTTAGTAAGATGTTTGTTGTAGAGATTACACATGTATTATGCTAGAAATATGAGTATTATGTGGCTGGAAGTTGGTATTGGAGTGAAGAACTCCATGAAAGAACATGAGAACTTACTTGACAAGTGGGTTTCTCATGTTTGATGTTTTTAAATGGTGTTAAGATGTTTATAAGATTCATATAGGTAATATATGAAGCTTAGAAGTGTTAAAGAGTGAAAAAGACATGTTTTAGAAATCTGGGTTTGAAGTTGGAAGGTGAGAGTCGCATGCATGTTGAATAAAGAAGATGATAAGCTAGAAAAACGAAGACCGCGGCGCGACAAGTTTGGTGTCGCGGCGCGACCCCGTAAAATTGCACTATGCGACTCTTTTGATCCGATTTTCGTACGAGTGGTCCGACAGTCGGATGGCCCATCCGACTTGATGGTCCGACTGTCGGATAGCTTATATGATTGCTTGGTCCGACCTTCGCATGGGTCAAATGACTTTGGTCCGACTTTCGGGCGTCGCGGCGCGACACAGCCTTTTCAGCAAGAATGTGTTTTATTACATGTTCTTCTTGATTAGGTTATGTAGTGTTTAAAGTAAGTTTAATAAATGAATTGTGAACGTTAGAAAGATGTTGTAAGGTCCCGATAGTAGGATCTGATATATGCAAACGCTTAACGCGATTGCCGATGTTTTAGGTGAACGTGTCAGCAGAACCAGAATTGAGTGAACGAACGTTGTAAGCGAGTCAGGTGAGTGCCTACTTTTATGAGACTCGGTATGAGTAAGTCTTTCAAGCTAAGATGACTATGTGAATATGTGAATGTGTATGTATGTACGACTAACCTGTGTATGCAGGTACGCTTAAGAAGATGAGTGTAGGTTTATGAACGATGTTATGATTGCGTGTAAGATGTGTAATAGGTGCATGCCAGCGGGTCCAGATTGGAACCGCTTAGTTAATATCTGAAGATGTGCATGAATGATGAACTGTATGATGATGCATGTGAAAGTATGAATAAATGAATGCTGGATCCCTATGGGAACATATAGGCTAACCAACCTCTTATCTTCATCTGTCCACGGATGCATGGTTTTGGTTATGATTCTTTCTATTGTAGAGGTTTGACCTTCAGATTCTGATGAAATGGATAACACTGATGTTGGAACGTAAGGACCATCAGTGACTATTTCAAGCATTTGGATATCAAGGCTAGATAAGAAAAGATGTGCTCTGCTTTTCAACATGGAGAAATTTTTTGCATCAAACATGGGACATCTTGTTAAGGACCCAGTGTTTGAGATATTCATGTTGTTTGCTGATGAGGCCATTTTAAGAGGGGTAGAAGCAGTTGTAGAGTAAGCAAAACAGATCTAGATATTGATTATCTAACCTGCTCTAATACCAGTTTTTAGTCCCAGATTGAGTACACAAGAACAAATGTTTGTAGAAGGGGGGGCTGAATACAAACTTTAGCTTTTTGAACATTAAATGACACACCGGTATACTTTTATATAATTCTTATTGATATCTAACACATAGAAAAGCTAACTCTAAAACAACTAATGTATATAGAGTGTTCAACACATGAATAAGTTTGATTCTACACAATGCTTAAACTCTATTAATTTCTCAACTGATGAGATTTTCTTTTTGTGGAGTAGAGACTTCACTGTGTTGTGTTTTGCATGTCTACCATGCATGAGTATATATAGAAATCTTGGTGAATCCGGTTGCATGAAGGTAGGAGACAAAGAGGATGTGGAAATATAATATTTTAATTGTAAAGTTAGTGGGTGAAAAGTAAAGTTACTTTAATCAACTGTTTGATAAAAGTAATTGTACTTTTCTGCAAAAGTGCAACCCACTCATAATATAAAATATTAAAACCCTCATCTACTGTCGTGTAGAAGTTTCTTTCCCTTTCCATGCTTGTATTTTAATCAACACTATGCTTCTGTTTGATTTGAATTTACCAAGTGTGGGATTGCCAGCCATACTTAGTTGTTGAACAAATCTTCAAGATCTTCGTCTGTTTGAAGTATCATTATCATTTTCCAGAGGATAAGATCAAACCTTTTTGTCTCATACTTGATCCAAAAAGTGTATTTTACTTTTACAAACAAAGATCTAAGGCATAATAGAACAACACATGTTCTGCCTTTTACATATGACTTACAATCTAAAAAGATAGTGTAGATTTGACATTTTGCACGACTCAACTGTCACACCCCGCTAAAGCGGAAACACGAGATGTCACAGCACAAGATATCATCGTACAAGGTAAATAGATAATAACCATTAGATTAAATTAACAAAATAAGTAGTTTGGATGAAACATAAATAAAAGTTACACAACCGAATAATATTTAAAGGACATTGTCTTGTACGATGCGTAAATAATATTTATAAAACGTGACGATGAAGATGAAGATGCCACACATCATGTTTGTAAGCATAAGATACCTAACGGCGATCACCTGAAAGCACGGGTAAAAGAAAGAAAAGGGTCAACTACTAGAGTTGGTGAGTTCATAGGTTTTAAATATATGCACAAAATATCTTTTAAATGAGAAAAGTTTAAATAATTGATGGAAGTTTTTGGATATAAAATAAAAGTATGCATGAATTATAGAAGATGTATTATATTGCCCAATACGTTGCACATGGTAGTAATAGACTATGATGATTATTGCTTGAGCCATTATCCAACCTAGCCGACAACCAATTGCCCATGATAAACCTAACGCCTATATTAAATGACGTTAGTAGTGGTAAAGTACATCTATAGTTCGTCAACCATAAATGGGAGACGTCGGAATCTCCAAATAGCGCTACTTACAAATACCATCGGCTCACTAGCGGAGTTAAGGAATAATGTCCAACGAAAGGGCCTTACAACGATCACCCAAGCACATCAAAGAATAATACCATAAGTGCTCAAAATAATATTTGAAATAAATAAGAAGATAGGCAATAAACTTTTCATGAAATATATACACATGCTTTCACCCCAAAATAATATGAAATACGGTAAAAAGGGGCTATGATACTCACTTGGTATGCAAAGGTGTTTACTCGTAAGGATTTCTTGTTCCTACCGAAGCTCCTTTCCTAATATAAGAGGTATGTAGCTCTATTAGACTTATTTTATTTATTATTTTGTATTATTTATTTGTTGTTAACTTATTTATTTAAATAGATAAAGGTTGTCTCTATTTTTCCATAAATCATAAGTGTTCACTGGAATTTTCAGTTCTTTAAGTTGAACTTTAAAAATTAAAAACTGTAATTTAGGAGTCATATTAAGGCTTGATATTTTAATATAATCTTAATAAATGTTTCTAGAATGTCCAGTAAAAATATAGGAATTTATAATTGATGTTTAGTATTTTTAATAATTAAAAGTGTATAGAATGTCCACTGATCAGTGTCTGGATGACATGTTGTTACTAAAACGTCTGTTTAGGGCTCATACGACCTCCTTTTTACATGATTCAAACTGGGAAATAACCACGACTCAAAGATTAAACTTTTAATAAAACTAGACGTATTTTGAACCAAGAATAAGTAATTTACACGCGTTTAAAGTGTACCCTTCTAAATCTGCCAGATTTCCAGATTCAACATATGGGTCTTTTTAAATATGTTTGAAGGATCAAACGTTCATGAAAATTAGTGAATCCAGGTTTAAATGAAAGGTAACACTTTAAACTATGATTAGCGAAAAGAATCAACTGATTTTGATACCTAGAACTCCAGATATAACAAAAACAAGTGGGGAGTTCTAGCATCAGAATCTGCCAGAATGTCATTCTTTTTGCTTATGGGTCATAACTTTAATATAACATGTTTATATTCATGAATAATCATAATGTATGAGTATAAGCTTTGATAATCCATGTGTTCTTACAACAATGGTAGGATGATACACATTTTATGTGTTCCTTACAACATTTGTTAAGATGAAACACATGCATGATCAAAGTCTTATTTTCTTGATTTTTAGTTGATTAAGTTCCATACAACAACGGTAGGATGATGCACATTTCATGTGCTCCTTACAACATTGGTAGGATGTTTATATTTACATGATTATATATATATATAAATAAAGGAAATGAGATGAACAACAAAGAAAATAAATAAAAGAAAGAAGAAAGAAGAAAGAAGAAGAGAAGAAAGGTAGAAGTGTAGAGATGAGTGTTTTATGATCATCTTACCAACTCTTTTCTTTGATTTTGTGTTTGATCTTCAAAAGATGATCAAGACTTGGATGTTCTTGGGAGATTTTTGTTGGTGAAAGAAGAAGAGAGAAAAGAGAAGAGATGGAGTGTGGTGGTAAAGGAAATGATGAAGAGTAGTAGGAGGCTTATATAGAGCATGGGAGAGATCAAGTGGTGATTCTTGGGAAGAGAAGGAGGCAAGAGAAATTTGAGGGGGGGGGGGGTAGGGTGGCCGGCCATGGAGGGGGGGGGGGATTTTCTTTTCTTTTTTGAATAATTAAGTGTAATTTGTTTAAATGAATTTTGTATAATTGTTGATTTTGTTTAAATCTTTTAATTACAAAGTTTTTATTACTTTTATGAGTTTATTTTTATATGTTTTATATTTTAACTTATTTATATTTATTATAATTTATTTAATTATTTTAATTTATATTATTTTTATTATTGTACCTGATTTGTAATTCTTGACTCGTAATAATTCGATTTTTCGAGCTCTCGAAGGTTCTAACCATATAGGCAGGATTTCTACGAAATCTAATATTATTATGGATGTATTTAAGTCATAAATACTATTTTTAGTCATACTAGGCTTAAAATTAGAATTTCTAATGGCTAACCTGGGAAATTTGTTGCCGAATATCACAGTCTCCCCTGATTAAAAGAATTTCGTCCCGAAATTAATCGTTGACGTCTTGGACTTGCTTTTTGGCGAAGAGGTGCGGATATTTGAGTTTCATATAATCCTCTCGCTCCCAAGTGTATTCAGGTCCGTGCCTTGATTTCCAACGAATTTTTAAGATGGGGATCTTGCTTCTCCTTAGTCTTTTGACCTCCCGGTCAAGGATTTCTATTGGTTCTTCTACAAAGTGCAACCGGTCATCAACTTGCACATCTTTTAAGGGTAGGACTAAGGTTTCCTCCGTTTGGCATTTCTTTAAATTTGACACATGGAGCGTGTCATGGATGGCGCTCAGTTCTTGTGGCAGTTTTAGCTTGTAGGCTACCGGTCCAATCCTTTCGATTATCTCGAATGGCCCAACATACCTGGGACTTAACTTGTTCTTTTTACCAAAACGCACTATCCCTTTCCAAGGTGATATCTTTAGTAGGACTTTATCGCCAACTTGAAACTCTAGGGGTTTCCTGCGATTGTCGGCGTAGCTCTTTTGTCGGTCCCTAGCGGTTTTGAGCCTTTCCCTGATAATCTTTATCTTATTAGTGGTTTCCTGTACGACGTCTGGTCTGGACAATTGTCGGTCTCCGATTTCCAACCAGCTGAGCGGGGATCTACATTTGCGTCCGTACAATGCTTCATAGGGTGCACACTGGATACTGGTGTGATAACTATTATTGTATGAAAATTCAACCAGTGGCAAATGCGAGTCCCAGCTCCCACCAAAATCTAACACACAAGCACGTAACATATCTTCTAGCGTTTGAATAGTCCTTTCCGATTGTCCGTCTGTTTGGGGGTGGTAAGAGGTGCTTAAATTGACTCGCGTTCCCAATGCTTTCTGAAGTGATTGCCAAAATCGGGAAATGAAGCGACTATCCCTATCCGAGATGATAGAGATGGGCACTCCATGACGCATGACGATCTCATAGATGTAGATACGTGCCAGCTTTTCCATCTTGTAATCTTCACGAATAGGTAGGAAATGTGCTGACTTTGTAAGCCGGTCTACTACTACCCAGATGGAATCGTACCCTTTTGCGGATCGGGGTAACTTAGTCACAAAATCCATAGTTATCTGTTCCCATTTCCATTCCGGGATTTCGGGTTGCTGCAGTAATCTAGAGGGTTTCTGGTGTTCTGCCTTAATCCTTGCACAAGTCAAACATTTCCCCACGTATAGGGCGACATCCTTCTTCATTCCGGGCCACCAATAGTATTCCTTTAAATCCTTGTACATTTTATCGGCTCCGGGATGAATAGAATACTTAGACTTATGTGCCTCATCCAATATCGTTAACCTTATGTTATTTACCTTGGGTATCCAAACCTTCTTTTCGAAGTAACATACTCCATCAGTTCCAATCTCGAACCTGTGCTCCAAATGACGGAGGGTTTCCTCTTTTAGATTTTCTGCTTTTAATGCTTGCTCCCGAGCTTCAAGGATCCTTCCTTTCAGACTTGTTTGCACAACAGCTCCTAATGCTCGTACTCTCGTTGTTTTTACTCTTTCCTTCCTACTCAACAAGTCGGCTACCACACTGGCCTTGCGTGGGTGATATTTGATTTCGCAATCATAATCATTGAGTAGTTCTACCCATCGCCTTTGTCTCATATTGAGCATCTTTTGATCAAAAATATGCTAGAGACTCTTATGGTCAGTATAGACGGTACACTTGGTGCCATATAAGTAGTGTCTCCATATTTTGAGAGCAAACACTACCGCTCCTAGCTCCAAATCATGAGTAGTATAGTTTTTCTCATGAACCTTCAATTGTCTCGAAGCGTAGGCGATAACTTTGTCTTTTTGCATTAAAATACATCCCAACCCTTGGTGTGATGCGTCGCAATAGACCACAATGTTTTCTGATCCAGTTGGCAATGCCAAGATAGGTGCGTTGCATAGCTTCTGCTTTAAGGTTTGAAAGGCTTCTTCTTGCTTATCTCCCCAAATGAATTTCTTATCCTTCTGAGTCAAAGTCGTTAACGGTTGAGCCACGCGTGAAAAGTTTTCGATGAATCGCCTATAATATCCTGCCAGACCCAGAAATTGTCGAATCTCAGTTGGCGTCTTTGGTGCTTCCCACTTTTTGATTGCTTCGATCTTTGCTGGATCGACATGAATTCCATTTGAATTAACTACATGACCAAGGAAGTGTACTTCTCGGATCCAAAATTCACACTTAGAGAATTTGGCATACAACTTCTGGTCCTTGAGTAGTGTTAAGATTAATTTCAAATGCTGCTCATGATCTTCCTTGCTTCGCGAATTGATGAGAATGTCGTCTATGAACACTATAGCAAACTTATCTAAATATGGTCTACAGACCCTATTCATTAAGTCCATAAATACTCCTGGAGCGTTAGTCAACCCAAAAGGCATAACTAAGAACTCATAATGTCCATAGCGGGTTCTAAAGGTGGTCTTGGGGACGTCTTCTTCGCGAACTCTCAATTGGTGATATCCCGAGCGAATATCGGTTTTTGAAAAATATTTGGCGCCTTCAAGTTGGTCGAACAGATCATCGATTCGAGGGAGAGGGTATCGGTTCTTGATTGTTAACTTGTTGAGTTCCCGATAGTCGATACACATTTGTAGCGACCCGTCCTTCTTTTTGACGAAAAGAACTGGGGCTCCCCAAGGGGATGAACTTGGTTGAATGAAACCTTTGTAGAGTAATTCTTGTAGTTGTGCTGATAGCTCTTGCATTTCTGATGGGGCGAGTCGATGTGGTGCTTTTGCCACGGGAGCCGCTCCAGGGACTAGATCGATATGGAATTCGACTTGCCGATTCGGGGGTAATCCTGGCAAATCTTCCGGAAATACTTCAAGAAAGTTTCGCACGACGGGAATTTCTTGAATGTTTTTCTTACAGGTTTTCTTATTGATTATATGTGCTAGGAATGCCTCGTTTCCTTTCCTTAAGCATTTTCTCATCTTGATGGATGAGATTATCTTGAAATTCCTTCCGGATTTTTCTCCATACACCTTAAGTGTCTCACCATCAGGCGTCGGAATTCGGACGATCTTTTCGAAGCAACAGATTTCCGCTCGATGGCTAGAAAGCCAATGCATCCCAACAACTATGTCAAAACTTCCCATTTCAAGTGGGATTAAATCTATGGTATATGTTTTATCGGCTAAGCCCAAGGTACAACCAGGGATTATGTCCTTAACGCTAGTTTTCTGACCGTTAGCAAATTCAATGATGTAAGGCTCTTTCATTTCTATGGTTTTTAGATTTAGCCTTAACTTAAATCTTAATGATATGAAGCTTTTATCGGCCCCTGAATCAAATAGTACTGATGCGTAATAACCGTTTAGAGGAAACGTACCTGTAACGACATCGGGGTTTTGTCTAGCTTCATTTGCTCCAATCTCAAACACCCTGCCTCGTGCTTGATTTACTTGGTTACTTTGGCTTGCAGGACGTGCTTGATTATAATTAGACCCTTGAGTTGGCCGCGAGCAGACGGTGCCATGGTGCTCCAGACTTCCGCATTTAAAGCATGGCTTTACTTGGCAAGTTTTGCTGAGGTGTCCTAGCCGCTTACACCTAAAGCACACCATGCACTTCCCTTCGTGGTGTTTGTGGCACTTGTCACATTTGGGGTAGGATCTCCATCCTTTATCGGCTGCTTGCGCCTGAGCTCCGAAGTTTCTAGCCCTTTTTTGAGTCCTCGCAGCTTCTCCACCGGATGGCTTCCTCGGCACCTCCTCAAGCTTCCTCTTACCCTTGTCCTTGTTGCTCCCAAGCGATCCCGATCGGATGGCATTGTGGGTAAATCTTGTAGCTAGATTTACCGCACTTTGGATGGTGTTGGGGTTTGCAGCCGTGACATTTGCCCGGATCTCAGGGGCTAGACCCCAAATGTATCTATCGATACGGTTTTCTTCTGGGGTCACCAAGTGCGGCACCAGCTTGGCCAAATCATGAAATCGGGTGGTGTAGGAGTTGATTTCGTCCCCAATCATTTCATGATTCCACAGCTCGGCTTCTAGCTTTTGAATTTCACTCTTCAAGCAAAATTCGTCCCTTAATAGCCTGAGGAATGCATCCCAGGTGAGTTGGTGCGCGGCATTTCTTCCAAGCGTTTGCACTTGGATATTCCACCACGATAGGGCTCGCCCTTGCAGAAGACATGCTGCAAACTCCACCTTGTTTGCTTCCGTACATTTACTGATGCTAAGGACTGATTCCATGCTTTCAATCCAGCTTAGTAGACCCACACCTCCTTCCGTTCCAAAGAATTCTTTAGGGTTGCAGGCCCTAAAGGTTTTGTAGTTGCAATCTTGGGTTGGGGTTGGTGCTCCTTGGTTTGTTTGAAGCCCAGCAGCAACTTGGCTAACTATGTTGGGTAATGTTGCAATCACTTGTTCCATGACAAGTTGATCTAAGTCGGGGTTTGCTCTTCGTGTAGGCATCGTTCTAGAGCATAATCACACGACGATTTTTAGTCACTCAATCTAATCAGTTTTATCATACTATTCTATGTGTAACGTGTTTAATTCATTCATGGCATTAAATATGACTAATAGTACGAGATTTAATTAAATAATCAATCATTCACTTGGCACAAAATAATTACCAAAATCGGCTCTTTAAAAGATGCCATATATATTAATAGGGAGTTAATAGTAGCCATACAATCATACATCCTTCAAATCAACATAGGATATTTTAGTTCATAATCAACAAAAGAAAAAGACATTAAAACTCAAAGTAGATCCACTCCAACCCATCTAGCGCCCAATTCCAATGTAAGCTAGCCCCACTAACATCATCAACACAACCCCTAAAACTAGGCATGTATGCACTAGCCTAATTAGTCTTCGAGCTTCTTGAGCCGCCTCTAAGGCTTGCATTGCGTGATGGTGGTTAAGGTCCGCCATGTCTAAGCACGAACTAACCCTGTAGGTTTGGTAATCTAACATGCCTCTCATGTTATATAGCTCCAGAGACATGTGGTGGAATCTCCTCTTTTCCTCGTCGGTCATCCCGGATGAATGTATCATCGGGATTCCCGTGAGGACGGGGGCTCTTACTGGCTCGTTCACCTGCCGGGAAGTTTCTCCCACGGTAGGCTGGGGTGCTGCTACGGTTGCTCGTACTGGAATGGCCACCCTCTTTCGGGCAGTTTGTCTAACCCGAGGCCCGGTTGTTCCGGGGTTTGGGTTTTGGTTTGGTTGGGAGGAGGGAATGTCAAAGATCCTTACGGGTCTATGTAGGGGTTCTAAGAACCCTTCAGGCAGCTGGTATTGTGGGGATTGGTTACTATCGGTGGAAGATCTTTGGCCGTTCTCGGTAGGTTCACTTTCGCTTGACATGATCTGCAAGGTTTGAATAGACTTATTTACTAAATTCATAACTTAAATTGTCTATATATGAATGTTATGCTCATGCACACACACAATGATCATGATCTAGAAAGAAAGTAAATAAAATTTTGTTTCTAAGTATATTTTTATTATAACTAACCTAAGTCCCATATCGTACATAGCTAAATTAGACATAGGTGATCAAGCTTTGTCTAATTGAGGTATAACAATGTGGTACTTAGCTTAATTATATTATCAATACACTTAATGCATTTCAAACAAAATTATTTTGAAAATCATTTTTATAAACCTTTGGTTATAGTTGGTGTTTTCCCCCCATAAGAAAAACAACATTCTCTATAACCTTAGCTCTGATACCAAATCTGTCACACCCCGCTAAAGCGGAAACACGAGATGTCACAGCACAAGATATCATCGCACAAGGTAAATAGATAATAACCATTAGATTAAATTAACAAAATAAGTAGTTCGGATGAAACATAAATAAAAGTTACACAACCGAATAATATTTAAAGGACATTGTCTTGTACGATGCGTAAATAAAATAGATATTGTTTTTATAAAACGTGACGATGAAGATGAAGATGCCAAACATCATGTTTGTAAGCATAAGGTAACTAACGGCGATCACCTGAAAGCACGGGTAAAAGAAAGAAAAGGGTCAACTACTAGAGTTGGTGAGTTCGTAGGTTTTAAATATATGCACAAAATATCTTTTAAATGAGAAAAGTTTAAATAATTGATGGAAGTTTTTGGATATAAAATAAAAGTATGCATGAATTATAGAAGATGTATTATATTGCCCAATACGTTGCACATGGTAGTAATAGACTATGATGATTATTGCTTGAGCCATTATCCAACCTAGCCGACAACCAATTGCCCATGATAAACCTAACGCCTATATTAAATGACGTTAGTAGTGGTAAAGTACATCTATAGTTCGCCAACCATAAATGGGAGACGTCGGAATCTCCAAATAGCGCTACTTACAAATACCATCGGCTCACTAGCGAAGTTAAGGAATAATGTCCAACGAAAGGGCCTTACAACGATCACCCAAGCACATCAAAGAATAATACCATAAGTGCTCAAAATAATATTTGAAATAAATAAGAAGATAGGCAATAAACTTTTCATGAAATATATACACATGCTTTCACCCCAAAATAATATGAAATACGGTAAAAAGGGGCTATGATACTCACTTGGTATGCAAAGGTGTTTACTCGTAAGGATTTCTTGTTCCTACCGAAGCTCCTTTCCTAATATAAGAGGTATGTAGCTCTATTAGACTTATTTTATTTATTATTTTGTATTATTTATTTGTTGTTAACTTATTTATTTAAATAGTTAAAGGTTGTCTCTATTTTTCCATAAATCATAAGTGTTCACTTGAATTTTCAGTTCTTTAAGTTGAACTTTAAAAATTAAAAACTGTAATTTACGACTCATATTAAGGCTTGATATTTTAATATAATCTTAATACATGTTTCTAGAATGTCTAGTAAAAATATAGGAATTTATAATTCATGTTTAGTATTTTTAATAATTAAAAGTGTATAGGATGTCCACTGATCAGTGTCTGGATGACATGTTGTTACTAAAACGTCTGTTTAGGGCTCATACGACCTCCTTTTTACATGATTCAAACTAGGAAATAACCACGACTCAAAGATTAAACTTTTAAATAAAACTAGATGTATTTTGAACCAAGAATTAGTAAGTTACACGCGTTTAAAGTGTACCCTTCTAAATCTGCCAGATTTCCAGATTCAACATATGGGTCTTTTTAAATATGTTTGAAGGATCATACGTTCATGAAAATTAGTGAATCCAGGTTTAAATGAAAGGTAACACTTTAAACTATTATTAGCAAAACGAATCAACTGATTTTGATACCTAGAACTCCAGATATAACAAAAACAAGTGGGGAGTTCTAGTATCAGAATCTGCCAGAATGACATTCTTTTTGCTTATGGGTCATAACTTTAATATAACATGTTTATATTCATGAATAATCATAATGTATGAGTATAAGCTTTGATAATCCATGTGCTCTTACAACAATGGTAGGATGATACACATTTTATGTGTTCCTTACAACATTTGTTAAGATTAAACACATGCATGATCAAAGTCTTATTTTCTTGATTTTTAGTTGATTAAGTTCCATACAACAACGGTAGGATGATGCACATTTCATGTGCTCCTTACAACATTGGTAGGATGTTTATATTTACATGATTATATATATATAAATAAAGGAAATAAGATGAACAACAAAGAAAATAAATAAAAGAAAGAAGAAAGAAGAAGAGAAGAAAGGTAGAAGTGTAGAGATGAGTGTTTTATGATCATCTTACCAACTCTTTTCTTTGATTTTGTGTTTGATCTTCAAAAGATGATCAAGACTTGGATGTTCTTGGGAGATTTTTGTTGGTGAAAGAAGAAGAGAGAAAAGAGAAGAGATGGAGTGTGGTGGTAAAGGAAATGATGAAGAGTAGTAGGAGGCTTATATAGAGCATGGGGGAGATCAAGTGGTGATCCTTGGGAAGAGAAGGAGGCAAGAGAAATTTGAGGGGGGGGGATTTTCTTTTTTTTTTTTTTGAATAATTAAGTGTAATTTGTTTAAATGAATGTTGTATAATTGTTGATTTTGTTTAAATCTTTTAATTACAAAGTTTTTATTACTTTTATGAGTTTATTTTTATATGTTTTATATTTTAACTTATTTATATTTATTATAATTTATTTAATTATTTTAATTTATATTATTTTTATTATTGTACCTGATTTGTAATTCTTGACTCGTAATAATTTGATTTTTCGAGCTCCTGAAGGTTCTAACCATATAGGCGGGATTTCTATGAAATCTAATATTATTATGGATGTATTTAAGTCATAAATACTATTTTTAGTCATACTAGGCTTAAAATTAGAATTTCTAATGGCTAACCTGGGAAATTTGTTGCTTAATGTCACAGCTCAACTAACAAATTGTACTAGGAACTCTGAATTTCACTACTTAGTTGACAAAACATATCAGTTGATCACTTTTTGCTACGACTCAGTTGATACATATTGCTCAGCTGATCATATAGATGCTCAGTTGATCAATAGTAAGCTTAGAAGGGCATAAGCTCATGTATTTGTATGATCAGTTGATCAAGAATGCTCAGCTGATCATTCAAATACATCAGTTTATGTGGAGAGATGACTTGTGTAAAAGAGGACTTACTTAGCTGATGTTCTGGGCCTTAGCTGATCCATTTGTTCACTTAGCTAATCGAGTAGCTGAGCAAAGTCCTTGCTCAGCTGATGGTGTAGGCACTCAGCTGATCAACTTTCTTCACTCAGCTGATGGTTTATTTTCCTCAGCTGATGGTCTTCTTTACTTGTTTTCTTCAACTGATGCTCCTTAGCTGATACATTGAGTAGGATCTGATGATCAGCTGCATATTTTTACATAATCTAATTCAAACAACACATGTTTGAATTCTTTCTAAGTCATACTGAATGTAGGGTTTGGTTATCATCAAATTTTATGTTTTAGGATAGGCAGAGTTGATTATTAGGGTGAAGTGATTATCTCCCTAACAGTTTAGACCTTATCCCTTGTATAAATCCTGAGATTCTAATTTTCTCATTCGCGCCTCCGATCTCCTGACTTTCTTTGACATACCTCCCCATGAAGGCCCATAGGGTCTCTCCTTATTGCTGCTTAATATTGTGTATTTCCACAGGGTATCGGGTGTACCTTTTTTGTTGCATGAAGTTAGATAGGAAACGTTTCTGTAACTCCTCAAAAGTATCTATGCTTTCGCTTGGCAGGTGATCAAACCACACCCTTGCTGGTCCGATAAGGATTTGAGCGAACATATGACACTAAACCGGCATTGACCATTGTTCAACTTCTGCTGCTCCTGTGAAGACCCTAAGGTGATCCTCCGTGTTAGAAGTTCCTTCGTACATATGTATGTGAGATGGAATTTTGACCTTTCCCAAAAACTTAAAACAAGCTATATCCTTTTCGTGAATTTGGTGATCTCCGAGTAAGTTCTTAATATTCACCTTCAAGGACGAGCGTCCCAAACTTGTGGAGCTGAGGTTCGGTGTTATGGGTGGGTTTTTGTTGTTTCCAGTAAGGGGAAGAAAGGTGGGCTCGTTGGTGTGGTAATTTGTTCTGAAGGTATTATAGTGTGGGAAGTACTTTGAGGTCTTGTAAGGGGTTGAGTTATCGTTCCTTCTCCAAAACTTAATCTGGTTTGGATTTCTTTCAATCATTCTTCTCTTTCATGATTTTCGAAGAGGGCTTTTAAGAGGCTATAATTCTAGCGTACCAGTTCAGGTGTTATGGGTATTTGTCTTTCGGAAGGGTAAGTAGAGATGACGGTGGAATCCATTTTTGGAGCAAAAGATGGTGTTATTATCATTCTAGTGCCACCGGTGGTGAAGAGGTTTGAAAGGTGCGGTGAGACGAATCCATGATAGACACAGTCCCACGGATGGCGCCAAATATTGCTACAATTACTCCGGGAGTGATATAGCGAACATAGGTGAGTCACTGGAGCCTTGATGTTCCTGCAAAACAATGCACCGTTAGCCTCGCCACGAGGGTTGATCCTCGGGACCAAGCTCCGGCGTGAGAATTAGGTTAGGTTTTTAGAGAATATTGAGGGCTAAGTATAATGTGTGTTGTGTTCTTTGTATTACTTACCTTTGAAGCCCGTATCTCCCTTTTTATCTTTGCAACGGTCTAGAGGGTACATGTTATTATCCATGGGGCCATGCTATGTCTTCCCTCTGCTTATCAGTCAGATGGTTGCTGATCCTTTTTGTCTTTTGTTGCTCTCATCTTCTTTGGGATATGATTTTTGTCTTCTTGAGGAGACTACCTTTTTATTGGCTCCCTTAAGTCCAGACGTGCAGAAGGAAGTCAACAGAGCCTTTTGATAGGTTGTTCTTCTTCTTTTGGGCTTTTTAATAGTAAGGTGTGTGCTCATATTTATCTTTGGATTGGGCTTAGAGTACACTATCAATATACAAGCATTTTCTTTTTCATTTCTTTAGTTTTTTATTGCATCTGAAATTGAAGACCTCCTCTTTCTTTTTCATTTCTTCAACACTTCATTCACCCCCTTTCTCTACGTTGTATTGTATCTTTCTAAAATTCAAATTCCTCTTTCAAAATGCACAAGCACTTACACCTTGGCAGTGCCATTACTTTCACTTCTATTTGCAATGTTCTCCGAAAATACGGTTCGTCTTTCGCTTCTACAGCCGTTGTTCTTCAAGTCGCCGTAAATTCAAATGTTCTCATCAAAACTCAACTATCTTTTAAATGCCCAATCTTCATGCTCCCTTTTTTCCATCATTACTGCCGCCGGCCTCCACTAAGAGGGAATTCTTCTCTGTCGGCCTCCACCAACATAGATCTCATCGTCGTTGTCTCCACTAGAGCCAGCCTCATGGTTTTGTGGTTTTGAATAGCCACCACCGGCCTCCACCCACGCATTACCGCTCTACTCTTCATCTCTCTATAACTACTTGGTTTTGAAAAACTTCGGGTTTGAATAGGTGTCCTTGTTTTTAAAGAGTTTAGGTGTGCGTGAGTGTGTGTAAATCTGGTTTTCAGGCGGTGGTTGACTTTTGTTTTGTGGTGGCTTTTGTTTTGTGAGGTTTTAGGTTGTGTATAGGAGTGGGGGGTTTTTTATAGCAACAATTGGTTGTTCTAGGAGAGTTTACAAGAAATAATAGAGTAGAGGGCTCATGGGTAACTGATAAGCAGTTTTTGTGAAGTTTGGTGAACTATTTTTAAATGATTTAATGGATGAGATGTGGTATAAGATTGATCCAACGGCCGTAAAAATAAAGACTTAAGGTTGAGATTTTAATATCAAATTGATCCAATGGCTTAGATTAAAAGTTAGATTGTGATGGTTAACTCACCGGCAACCATATATAGATAGAATTCTTTTTGATTTTCCGTCTGTTGGGTTTTGTATTATGGAATAGGCCCAATTTGACTTTGTGAGTTTGGTGCATTTATCGATTCCTCCATGAGATCAGTGGGCCTTTTTGAGTGAATCCCATTTAAAATCTTAACCCAACTAAGAGTTTTGTCCATATTTGATTTCTCGTTATATAGATCGCCTGACCGACCATTGCCTACTTCTTTATCTCCATCATTTAGCCTTGAGCTGTGGCTGATTTTCTTTTTCAAAAATTTCTACGGTAGACCGTACGATTTCTTAGACCCCTCCTTTTCTGATTGACTTGACCCTTTCTCCGGTGACTTATGTTTGACAATTTTGCAACGTGTATAATCTTGCAACTTGTATAATATTTATTGCAGGTGGATTGTTGGATTTCTACAAACTTTCTTGCTTCCAGTGAATTGTTTTCCCCAAAATATCTTTAACTTTTGGAGTTTTCATCACCTGAGTAATCCTCTTGATCTTCTAGAACATGGACCCAACCATCTTCTCTTGCTAGTATTTCTCTCGAATATCCTTGGCATCTGATTATGTATATTTCCATGAGTGGGAGTTTATATGAAGTGTTAATAAGCCCTCTCCCAGAAACAAGTGCTTGAGACCCCAACCATGAACAATTTTATGATGACAGTGGTTCACCCAATTTTTGCTATTTTCTTGAAGCTTTCCTTGTTCCATAAATCTAATGGTAACCCAAAAATCTTAATCCATGCCTATATATTTGTGCCGTTAGACAACTCCTTTGACCATAGTCTTACATGTTCGCACCAATTCCATATCTTGAACTCTTCTTTGAATCGCTAACTAGCAATACCTCTGCTCCTTCTATGAACTTCTAGTCAATGATGTTTCCATATATCAGTCTGACAATAGTGGAGAAATCCTTTAGCATTTCTATTTTTCATACTTTTGCTACTACACACTTATTTAGGATAAATGCCAAGTCTGTATCAGTGAGAACCCCTTGTTTGAGAAGCTTTTATGTGTGTTCTTTTGATGCTGGTCTGAGGTTTTTGCAATTCTCATGTAGGCCATTTCTTTTCCTTAGACCACCTCCGCAGAGGATTTTCCATCTTTTTGTTTCCATACTTGATTGTTTCTCCTTATTAACTTCTCTGTTACTCAAATTGTTGACATGCCCTTCCTTTATACCATTGTGTCTTTGTTTAGCTTTAAAGCATCCTAGCTTGTACGAACTCAACTATTTCATCCAATTTTCTTGGTAATAATTCTACGTCTTTAATGTGCACGAACCTTACAAATCCGAAGAAGATTGAAGTGACGTTGTTCCATAATCCTTGTTGTGGTCCAGTTTTCCGTCGCTCTCCATTCGTTGCTATTCCATTCTCTAACCCAACTCTTCTCTCTCATTTTTACGTCACTCAAACCATCATTTTTTGATAAATTATGTAAAATTCCTAAGATGCTAATTCACACATTCATTTAGTTTTTTAAAAGATTAAATAGCCATATGATACACAGGCTGGTTTAAAAAAATAAAAATTAAATAATTACAAAATATGAAATAAATGATAGTTAAAAAAATGATGACAGACGGCGTCAACACTAAGAGAGGGGCAGACGTGATGACATACATGTAGTATCTTAACACGAAGAGACCCGATTGTATTTCTTACACTTCATCGATTATTATCTGTTGGTCCCAAAGAGGGTAAACAAGCAACCGATACAGTGTAGAAGGGGGGGTTGAATACACTTTAAACAACCAATCAAATTTAATCAAATGTATATTGACTAATCAAATGAACTGATTACAATTTTTACTTTCTAATCAAATCAACAGGATGATTTGACATTACACTGATTTGATATTACACTGATTATAAACTCAACTTCTCTCTAAACACTCTTGGATCACAAACTAATTGATGATCGAACTTCTTGTTAAAACTGATTAACAAGAATTCTGGAAAACTCTCTTTAACTTTGAACTCACAAAGTTATCGCAACACATGCGTATCAAGTATGAACACAGGCTTCGCAACTTATGCTGTTCTTGCTCTGTGTATCACATCCCCCGTGTAAACCCATAAAAGGTTTATACTTATACTTGATGTATCTACGACTAAATCGCAGTTTAAAGATAGAACTTATCTTTTCTTTAAAACCGTAACAAACTCCTTAATTAGAACATATCTAACTAATTCCGTTTGAGATTTTTATCCAACTAATAGATAGTTTAAATTAGGTTCAGATACTCTAATTTAAATACCGTAGATATTGAGAGTTTAAAGCAGAATTTAAAACTTACTTAAATTCTTTAAACTGACTTCTGACGCTGATCTGACTTACTCAGCTTGACATTGTCAAACTGAGTTCTTGAATCCTTGGTTCTTGAATCTTAAAGTCTTCAATTCTTCAAGTCTTCACTCTTGAAACCTATCTCAGCTTAGAAGTCACTGAGTTATCTAGTACTTACATACAAAACTCTATATGTGTTTGTATGCTGACTACTCAGCCTAAGCTGACTAGTCACTACAATAGACTTACATAATTCCTAATATTTAACCTATCATCTATACATATCTATTGTTTGTCTCATCAAATCTAACTTTTCTGAACATAGGACTAACAATCTCCCCCTATTTGATGATGACAAAATATTGAATCAAAGTAAGTATAGGTTAAAGAATTATGTTGAACAACTCTGGAACTGACCAAAGTTAGTTCTTGAAATAAGTATTGAACTGATCTATACCTTTTCATCATTTCTTGAACTTACAAGACTTTAGGTTACAAATCTACTCTAAGACTTGTATTCTAAGTTTTTGAACATACATTTACTTAGACACTGAACTTATCAGAATTTATTTAAGTTCTGAACTTACAAAACTTTTAACACTGAACTTATCAGTTTATACTTGAACATATCAATAGTCAGCTTAAACTTACTAAGCTGTTTATTTGAACACATCAAACCGTTGAACATATCAAACTTGAATTTTCATTAATGAACATATCATTTAAATTTTAGCTTGATCATTTTGATCAGCTTATGCACACTTAGTGCTTACAAAAAATTATAGAACTGATCTATTTAATCAACAGGATCTCCAACTTCTAACCACATACCATAACACTTAAGCTCCCAGATGGCTGCTTCTTTGATAGCACTGATAAGAGTTTATTCACCATCTTGATATTCTTTCATCTCATCCCTTCTAGACCTGATAGCCCTGTTAAGCTGATACCTGAATGGTGAGTTCTGAACTGAGTCATCACATAGAATCCTCAGATACAGAATTTGCTCCAAGCTAGCCAAGTGCTTACTGGCTTCCTCTAAGAAACATTTATTTCCTTCGACATCCAAGTACATGAAGCCTGCTAGGGGTTGATCAATATATGTATTCTCCTTGAATTCAACACCCTTGGGAACTTGTAAGCTGAGAGTTCTGTCTTTTCTTTGCCTTGCTGCTCTTTCTCTTGCAGCTTTGTTTCTGCTAAAGAAGACATCGAACTTTGCTGTGGGAACTTCTCCAAGCTGATCAATTTTAATAAATATTTTCTTTAGCTCATCAATGACCTCTCATTTGATCTGACTTTTATTCATCTTTCGCTCAACTGAGGCCACTATTTTTAACTCGGAGAATCCCAACTTGTATAATCTTCTCAGATCCAATCCTACTTCAGCTTTGTTTTCTAATACAAAGTTGAGTAGCACCAACTCACCTTTTCTGATCAAAGTTATAGTTCTATATGACCAAAATATTTTCTCTTGTAGCAGTATTTGAGATCATCGTTAGTGTATGTAATTGGCTCAGCTCTAGGTCTAAAATAGTCAGCCTCAGCTTCAGCTAGTGCAGCATCAGCTTTGGCCTGTTCTCTTTGTAGTTCAGCTTGCCTCTGCTGTTCTTTCAACTCTTCTAATGACATACCCAGTTCTTTGGCCATTTCTTGTAACATTTGTTCAGCTAACATATTACTGGCCTTCCGTGCTGCATCAACTTCATCACTAGAGTCAGAGTCAGCTTCAGCAACTTGGGACTGACCTTGTTGCTCAGGCTCTGAAATGATGACTTTCCTTCTCTTGGCTTGAGACTTAGTACTTGTTCTTTTCTTTCTCTTTACCGTCTCAAACACCTTGCTTTTCCCTTTATCCATTTGTGAAGTTGGAACAGACTCAGCTTCAACAAACTTTGGTAGCTCAACTTGAAAGGGTTCAACTTGAGGGATCACATCAAGTGGAATGTCTGGTTGAGTTGAATGTTGTTGAGAGGGTTGATCTACGGTACTCATGAACTGATCATGAGTTTCTTCTTCTATTTGCACTTCATCAGTATTCTCCCCCTCAACTGTATCATCATCTTTCTTTGATTCTTCCTCCCCCTTTTTGTCATCATCAATAGGGGAGGGTCTTAGTTTGAGCACAAAGTTCTCCAAGTTGGCTAAAGAGTTTGATAGATCAGTCAGCTTGCGCATCAACTTGGCTTTATTACTCTTCCTCTTCTTGTGTAAAGCTCAAATTGAGCTTGTAGATACACCATGATGGAGTTAACATCAGTGTGTTCAGCAATTATGGGCTCCACCGGTTTCTTTGTAAACTCAATGTCCTCCTGTCCAGTGGAGGAATGTAGTTCCACTGTAGGGGTGGCTGTTGAGTGTTCCTCAATAGGTGAGAATGTGGGCCCCATATCCATAGGTTGGTGCTGACCTAAGGAATCCAGGGGGCCAGACTGGGGACCCTGTAATCCTTCCTGGTGTATGAAAGGTTCATTGACAGGTCGTGCAATAGGGTGTGAGAAGAGAAATGAAGTAGAAGGACCAATGTCATGTGTTTGGGAGACAGGTTGAGCTAGTTTGAGTGGTGAGGAGGGGTTTAGTTGATCCTGGGGAGAGATCAATTGTTCAATGTAACCTTCATGGGTCTGTGAAGGCACAGTAGCGGGTTCTCCCATGGCTAGGATAGGTATGGGCTGAGTAGACACCATACCCGGCTTAGGTTGACTGGTTGAACTGAGCTTCGAGGTTGGCACCTTAAGAGAAGGTGTCTCCCACTCAGCTCCTGCCGGTAGAGGTGTTAATGTGACATTAGCTCCAAGGTCCTTTTGAGGTGAAGGACCACCTTTGGCAGTTTTTCTGGTATAGGTGTGAGATATAACCTTGGTAGCAGTGGGCTGACCAAGGTGGGCTTTAGAGTGTAAGATAGATGGATAAGTTTGTGGTGGAGGAGAGGGGTTAGACTAAGTTGGGCTTGACTCGGTCTCATCTCTTTGTTTAGGTGATGGAGAAATATGAGAGAAAGAAGGAGAGGAGGGAATAGAAGTTATACCTGCACCAATTAGCGGGGACTCTGAGCTAGGAAAGATGATCTCTTGCTCAGAGCTGGATGTGGAGGACTCAGCTTCAGACACATTGATGTTTTCTGTTTTCTTCTCATCATTTGTAACTTCCTCAGCTTCACTCGACTCTAGGGTCGGAAGCTGTGCATACACCCTCATCTGAGCACTCATTGTAGGATGCCCCGGGAAGATGTCATCCTTGAACATTCTAGGGCTGAGGGCAGGGGTTGGAGTGGTTTCATATCTACTTGCATATAGGACTCCAAGCCTGTCTTTGAATACCATTGATAGAAAGCGGATGAAAGGCACATTGACATCTCTCACCGCTTTGGTGAGTTGTGATCTGAGAACTTCAAAGATTAACTTTGCATAATCTACATTTCTCCTATAATACATGTTGTATATGAGCTGCATCTCGAAGTCGTTTACATTATCAAGACCACCAACCTTGTACCCCAGTGAACGTACCACTGTAGATACCATAAAGCCCCAACCGGTTTGGAAGACCGACTTCTTGATTACACCGGTTATGTGCGGATGACCCAAGAGTGGGAGCACACTTCTGGCTGTTTCCCTAGAAACAGGGGCATCATAATGATTAACAATAGGCAGGTGTAAGACCCTTCGTAAAACATTAACATCAACCATCATTCCTTGTTGTCCAGTTAGGACAGTTCCCCTTATTACTCCTAGATCAGCTTCATAACGACAGGTATACGAGAACTTTGTCAACAATTGACGAACTAGGACGTCAGGACCATCAGGAAAGGCATGAGATAGAGGTCCTTTGCGAATGTAGGAGACCCACTCCTCATATCCGTGACCTCGTTTTGATTGAGGAATGTCGATGCACGCTTGTACATTGTTCTGTTTGTACACCGGAAGGGCATTGTTCTTAAACGTCCCTCCTCAGATCATCTGATTTGTCAGATTTAGAGTGTAGCCCTCCATTGATTTCGAACTGATCGTATTTGATTGCACTTAGCAGTAGTAGGGGTTAGCACAGAGCAATGATGCTGCAATAAGCGCGATTAGGGGTTTAGAGAATAGAGAAGGAGATAGAAAATTTGGAAGAGTAAACGAAATAAGATGAGAAGACTCTCTGATTTATTGTTTTCAATGTGAGACAAAAGTTATCGTTGTTAGACAGTAATAAATATGACCGTTACTATAACACCCGGCTAAGCAGTTTGTTATAACGGCTATATTCAATGTAAGTTACCCAAACTTACACTGTTATATTAATCCGAATTTTATCATGATCAGTGGAATTACTTTGAAGAACAAATATTTAAAAAAAATTATAAACGACTTACGCTTATTTTAAAATAGGACATACCGTTAATATTTTGGACTTACCATAGGGTTGGACTGACCATTTGTTAGGACTAACCTAGACATGTGGAACTGACCACACTTTTGAACTTATTGCTCAGCTCAGATTGAGCACTCAGCTCGGAATGAGCACTCAGCTCGGAATGAGCACTCAGCTCGGAATGAGCACTCAGCTCGGAATGAGCACTCAGATCAGAATGAGCACTCAGCTCAAACTGTGATACTTAGTCAAGGTTAGCACTTAGCATATATTAAACAGAGATAGAGAATTAATGGAACATACCAAATTAAGGGTTGAGCATGCCAAGCTTGCCATGTAGAGTTGTGAATCTTGTGCCTTCAATTGGTTTAGTGAAGATATCTGCAAGCTGATCTTCAGTCTCAATGAAGACTAACTCTATCTTTCCCTTTTCAACTATGTCTCTAATGAAGTGGTGTCTTATCTCAATGTGCTTTGTTCTTGAGTGGAAAACTGGATTGTGTGTAATGGCAATAGCACTTTGATTATCACAGAGATATGGGAGTCTTTGAATAAAGCAAATCAAAATCCCTTAGCTGATGTTGCATCCACAGTATTTGAGCACAACAGCTCCCTGCTGCAACATACCCAGCTTCAGTTGTGGAGATTGCCACTGAGTTTTGTTTCTTACTTGTCCAGCTGACTAACTTACCACCCAACAGTTGACATCCTCCAGTAGGACTCTTTCTGTCTTGACCACAACCTACAAAGTCTGAATCCGAGTACCCTATCAACTCAAATCCTGATCCTTTGGGATACCACAAACCTAAATTAGGTGTTCCCTTCAGATATTTGAAAATTCGTTTAACAGCTAGCAAGTGTGATTCCTTTGGATCAGCCTGATATCGTGCACAAATACATGTAGCAAGCATTATATCAGGTCTGCTTGCTGTCATGTAGAGTAATGAACCTATCATTCCTCTATAAGTAGTCTGACATACAGATTTTCCATCAATGTTCTTGTGCAACTTGACATTGTGTAACATTGGAGACTTTGTAGGATGGCTTGAGTCTAATCCATATTTCTTAATCAGATCAAAAACATACTTGCTCTGATTAATGAATATACCATCTTCTTTCTGGTTAATTTGAAGTCCCAAAAAATAAGTCATCTCACCCATCATGCTCATTCTGTATTGATTAGACATTATCTTTGAAAACTAATCACATAGACCTTGGTTTGTTGAACCAAAGATAATGTCATCCACATAGATTTGAACCAGAATGACATGTCCTTTGCTTTTTCTTATAAATAAAGTTTTATCAATGCTTCCTCTAATAAAATCATTTGAAAGTAGATAGGTGGAAAGTGTATCATACCATGCTCTTGGAGCTTGTTTGAGTCTATACAAAGCCTTGTCTAACTTATAGACATAGTCTGGATGTTTAGGATCAACAAACCCAAGAGGTTGTTTCACATAGACTTCCTCCTGTAATGCTCCATTTAGAAAAGCACTTTTAACATCTATTTGATACACTTTAAAATTTTTGAAGGCTGCATAGCCTAGAAACAATCTTATGGCTTCAATCCTTGCAACAGGGGCAAAGGTCTCATCATAGTCGATACCTTCTTCTTGTCTATACCCCTGAGCTACTAGCCTTGCCTTATTTCTGATCACTACTACATCCTTGTCCATTTTGTTTCTATAGACCCACTTAGTGCCTATAATTGTCTTTCCTTTGGGGGCAGGGACAAGGGTCTAGACCTTATTTCTTTGAAATTCTGTCAGCTCCTCTTGCATAGCCTCAATCCAATCTTCATCTTTTAGAGCTTCTTCAGTCTTCTTTGGTTCCATTTGAGATAGAAAACTAGAGTAGGCAACATAGTTTGCATTTGCCTTAGATCTAGTTAACACACCATCTTCAATGTTACCGATAATGTCATCAAGTGGATGATCTTTTAATACTTTGAAAGTTATATTAGGAGACTGTGGTTCTGGGTCTGAATCTGAGCAGTGTCTCTCGGGCTGAACAGGACTTACTTCCTCAGTCTGAGTAGGGATTGAGAGATCACTTAGATTTTCAATCTGACTTGTACCTGATGATTCACCTAGATTCTCAGGCTGATGATCAGTTTCAACAGAATTATTGATGTGATCATCTTCAATATTTGTGGCTTCTTTAGTTGATATTACCTTTTTAGATTTGCCACCATCCTCATCATCAGAATCATCCATAACATACATGGGATTTGATGTGAGATCTTCTTTGCTTCTTTCAAGCTCACTCAGACTAACTGGGTCAGGTTGAGCTTTGTCAGATCGATCAATACTTGTCTCATCACACGTAACATGTACTGACTCTTCAATGACCTTTCTTTTAATATTATAGACTCTGTAAGCTTTGGAGATTGAAGAATATCCAACAAATATGCCTTGATCAGCTTTGGGTTCCAACTTATGGAGCTGATCTCTTTGGTTTAGCACATAGCATGTTGAACCAAAAATATGGAAATATCTAATATTACGTTTTCTGCCGTGATACATCTCATAGGATGTTTTACCATGTCTTTTAACTATTATAGATCTATTCTGGGTATAACAGGCTGTACTTACAGCTTCTGCTCAGAAGCTCAGCTTAAGCTTTGCACCACATAACATAGTTCTGGCAGCTTCAATTAAAGTTCTATTCCTCCTTTCAGCAGCTCCATTTTGTTGTGGAGTTCTTACATCTGAGAAATTCTCGATGATTCCCTTCTCTTCACAAAAGCCTTCCAGAACTGAGTTTCTAAACTCAGTTCCATGATCACTCCTAAGCTGCTTAAGAGACTTACCCTTCTGCAACACTTCTTGTCTTATGAAGCTAATTAACTCATACGCAGCTTCACTTTTGGCTTTTAAGAAGATTACCCAAGTAAATCTTGTAAACTCATCAACAATCACTAGGGTATACTTTTTGCCACTCAGGCTTGGGGTGCTTATAGGTCCAAATAAGTCCAAATGCAACATATGCAATGGTTCTGTAATTGAAAAATTCTGCTTGGACTTGAAAGATCCCTTATGATGTTTTCCCATCTCACAAGCTGAACAAAGTTTGTCCTTAGCAAATGTGATCTTTGGTAGACCATAAACTAATTCTTTGCTAGACAATTTGTTAATATATTTGAAATTTAGGTGTGACATTCTTTTGTGCCACAACCCACTCAGCTTGGGGGTTGAGTCAGAATACAAACAAGTTTCAGTTGAAGGATCTGCAGAGCTAATATCTAAGAAATAGATATCTCTCTCTCTTGGTGCCATTAGTATTGGCTTTCCTTTCTTATCATAGATTGTTCCTGCATGCTTTCTGAAGGTGACTTCATAATCCTCATCACACAGTTGACTGATACTTATCAGATTGTGTTTAAGGCCTTCAACGTATGCTACCTTTTTGAAAGTAACTGTTCCAGCAGTTATCTTTCCATAACCTTTAGTCCTTCCTTGAGAATTATCCCCAAATGTCACCTTAGGTCCTTCATTATTTTGGAATTCACTTAGAATCTCCTTGCTTCCTGTCATGTGCCTTGAGCATCCACTGTCTAGGTACCACTTATAGAAGCCCTGCACGTGATCAACTAAACATATTAGTTACTTTTAGGAACCTACTGTTTGGTGGGTTCTGAGGATAAGCACTTAGCTAATCCATTGGAAGCTGACTCATCAGCTTGAATAGATTCTGAGTCTGTTTTAGACTGATCATCCTTTACTTTTTCAGGCCTAAGATTGGTACTTACACAATATTTGGCTTCATGACCTCTGTCACCACACTTATAGCATTTTCTTCTAAATATAGGTGTTTGGGTGATTTCTTTAAGTTTTCCAACATTAAATTTGGATTCAGTTTTAGGGTCATAGGATGTGGATAACCTTTCAATCCTTCTAGACAGATTGTCTACTTGATGTTCTCTGACCTTGGACTTACCTTTGTCAGCTTTATGGTTGCCCTTATTTGGTGAAGTCTGACTTACAGACAACTTCCTGTTTTTATAACTTCTTTCAGAACTGACCAGAGAGTTATTTCTCTTTGACTTATTTGGAGTTATTCTGTCAAAGACAGTTGTTCTAACAGGATTGTAATCCAATCTTTTGAAAACTAACTTACAGTTTCTGTTGGATTTGGAACATTCAGCTTGATGGTTTGTATGAATAACCTGGGGGCTTTGGATTGGTCTCACAAACTTATTGGCTTTGACCTGTTTTCCATCCTTGTTCCTTAAAAATATCTTTGGAAGTATTTCATCCGATTTCACATTTTTGTCTTCAAGACTGACTTGTTCTTTGATGATCTCATCAGCTGCAGCACTATAATCTCCCCCAAGCACTACTTTTACTTGATTAGGTATCTGCTGGTTGATACATTTTTCTGCTTCCCTTGATGACTTACACCAAGATTCACATATCTTTCTTAGATTGTCAACTTGTTCTTTTGATTCTTGTAATTCTTCACTTAAAAGATTGTTAATATGAAGCTGACATTCATAATCACTTTGAGTCTTTTTATCAGCATTTATGAGAGTTTCAGAGTGTTTAACTTCATCTTTTAATTTTGATATTTCAGTTTTTAAATCAGATTGAACATTGAGAGAGGTTTTGAAATCATTCAACAAATAATTGAACATTAAACATTTTTGTTCATCAGTGTAAGAGCTTAAGTTATTTACCTTATACATTGAGGCAGGATCCCAGTTGTTGGTTTGCTTAATCAGCTTAGCCGCTTCTGCTAGATCCTCATCAAAGGAACTATCTTCTAACTGATAGTTAACTTGTTCCTCTTCATCCTCAATGGCCATCAAACACCTATTTGGCTCATCATCATCAGAGGTAGATGATTCAGTTTCCCAAGTCTCGGCAAGAAGACCTTTAGTGTTTTCATCTGACTTGGCTTTGAGTCTTTGATATTTCTTTTTATATTTATCAGCTCTGTAGGCATTCTTGTCAGCCACTAAAGCTGATTCTCCCTTCTTAACTCTGCACTCAGCAGCTATGTGTCATATCTTCTGACAGTTGTAGCACTTAGCTTTCTTAGGATCAAAAGTAGACTTACCACCTTTGCTTCTGTCAGATTGACCCCCTCCTCTTCTGAATTTTCTAAAATTCCTTGCTAACATTGCCATTTGTTCAGTAAGAGCATCCATCTCTTCATCATCTGAATCTGAGTTAGGACTTACTTCTTCAGATTCAGATTCGGATTTAGAGTCAGTCTCAGCTTGAGACTTTTTAGATCCTTTCTTCTTCTTTTCTACAACTTTTGCAGATCCAGCATTATTGATAGATTCTTTTAGTTGTTGTTGGGCCATTTTCTTCTGTTCCATGATCTGTTTATTATTTAGAAGGAAACCATAGATAGATCTGAGATCATATTTTCCTAAGGTTCCTCCAGCATGAAGTGCAATGGTGATCTCATTGAATTTTCTAGTAACACAATCAAGAACTTGAGTACCAACTCACTCTCATATTTCTTGACACCTACCAAGAGCAGATCATTAATCAAGCATTGAAATCTGGGTATTATTAGGCCATCTTGAATCACGATACTTATCCTGTGATCTACGGACTTCAGATATAGCATAACTCTGAACTTCCACATAGGATAGTCAGTGCCATCAAAAATAGGACACCCTTTTGCCGCCATTGTTGGAATATGACTTAATTGCTTGTTAGTCGACATCTTAACTTCTTGTCAGCGGATCTTGATCTTCAACTTACGAAGAAACTTGCTCTGATACCAGTTGTTGGTCCCAAAGAGGGTAAACAAGCAACCGATACAGTGTAGAAGGGGGGGGTTGAATACACTTTAAACAACCAATCAAATTTAATCAAATGTATATTGACTAATCAAATGAACTGATTATAATTTTTACTTTCTAATCAAATAAACAGGATAATTTGATATTACACTGATTATAAACTCAACTTTTCTCTAAACACTATTGGATCACAAACTAATTGATGATTGAACTTCTTGTTAAAACTGATTAACAAGAATTCTGGAAAACTCTCTTTAACTTTGAACTCACAAAGTTATGGCAACACACGCGTATCAAGTATGAACACAGGCTTGGCAACTTATGCTGTTCTTTCTCTGTGTATCACATCCCCCGTGTAAACCCATAAAAGGTTTATACTTATACTTGATGTATCTACGACTAAATCGCAGTTTAAAGATAAAACTTATCTTTTCTTTAAAACTGTAACAAACTCCTTAATTAGAACATATCTAACTAATTCCGTTTGAGATTAATATCCAACTAATAGACAGTTTAAATTAGGTTCAGATACTCAAATTTAAATACCATAGATATTGAGAGTTTATAGCAGAATTTAAAACTTACTTAAATTCTTTAAACTGCTTGACATTGTCAAGCTGAGTTCTTGAATCCTTGGTTCTTGAATCTTAAAGTCTTCAATTCTTCAAGTCTTCACTCTTGAAACCTATCTCAGCTTAGAAGTCACTGAGTTATCTAGTACTTACATAGAAAACTCTATATCTGTTTGTACGCTGACTACTCAGCCTAAGCTGACTAGTCAGTCTACAACAGACTTACATAATTCCTAATATTTAACCTATCATCTATACATATCTATTGTTTGTCTCATCAAATCTAACTTTTCTAAACATAGGACTACCAATTATCATTACTATTATAAGAAATAAGGTCAAATATTTATTGGTTGTATTTAAAAAAAGTTTAAAATTCTTATAAAATATTTAAATGATAAAACTAAGAATTTGCTTATATATGATATTTTAAAATTTTATAACGGGTAAATATGATATTTATAAATTAGAGTGGAAAATAGGATATTTTAAGGTTTAAGAAGGGAATGTATATGAAATTATCTAGAATGATTTTGATTCAATTAAATAACTTTGACTATTATAAGTCAAAAGAAAATATAATTTTTAATTGAAATTAATTGATGAGATTTAATTTTACATAAATAAATGGTTAAGTTTGTCTAATAAAAATTATGTCAATTAGTCATTTATTTATATTTAATTTAATGATTTGGTTATAGTTTTAATCGATATATTTATGTGTCCAAATAAGAATTGTCTTCAAAGAATAAGCAAGGTCAAAGTAAAGCTATCGTGCATTCTGAACAAGTGGCACGAGACAAAAGTAAGTGATGGGTTTCTCCAATTGTATGCTTCCTTGAGAGTTGTTGGAGTGTATCCACTAATACATGTGCACTAGTATCACTCCTGATGTGGTACATGCCTATTTGTCACACGTTAAGGGTAGATTCCGATAGCACCATCCAAACATAAGAGAATATGAAAATAGGGTTTATGGTGGTGAAGGGGTTGTAAAGAGAAACCCTCCACGAGGATTCACAACCCGAATTAGTAGTCATGGGGGCGCTGCCTTTACAAGGGCTTCATGGCCCGTGAGAGCCCGTGAAGGCTGAAGTCAAAGTAACATTTTCATTTTATTGGACCTTTTTGGTAGTCCAATGTTTTTGGCGCCTTTTAGGATTCTAGGAGGTCTATAAAAGTACATGGTTCTCTTTGTTTGCTTTTTTCTTGATGCTTGCTCATTATGTACACATAGGAATACACTTAAACACAATCATAGTGTGTTAATGTAACATCCTCGATTTGGGCCTAGTTGTAATTAGTACGCGAGTGTACGCAATTAGTATAATAGACGAATAATTGTTGTATGTATATGTAAGTACTTGTGAAATTATATGGGTTAATTTGTTAGTGGTGTGTATGTGTGTATATATATATATATATATATATATTTATGTACTAGTTAAAAGAATAAAGAAAAGAAAAAGAAAGAAGATATTTGTCCAGAGGCGGTTTGCCTCTGGATAAGATTGTATATGTTTGTGCAAGTGTGTTATTTGACTCATAAAAGTCAAATATTGCAAAAGCTTTAAGAACACACACTTACACACACTAATACTCTCGTTCGTGAGGTTCTGGAAAGAGGCAGTTGGAGATTTGAAGCTATAAACTTGAATCTAAAGTTAGTAAGATGTTTGTTGTAGAGATTATACATGTAATATGCTAGAGGAATGGGTATTATGTGGCTGGAAGTTAAGTTGGAGTGAAGAACTCCATGGATGAACATGAAGCTTACTTTATAAATGGGTTTCTTATGTTTGACAGTCGCATGGGTCATACGACCAATGCCATGCGACTGTCGCATGGGAGAGGTGATTGTCGCATGAAGCCATGCGACTTTCAGGTTGTTACTTGTTCCATGCCATGCGACCTTTGCAGCCTGCCATGCGACTTTCAGGTTGTTACTTGTTCCATTCCATGTGACATTCTCATAAGCCATACGACTTTCGTACGAATCGTCCGACATTTTGGTCCGACAGTCGGATGACCCATCCGACTTATTGGTCCGACTGTCGGATAGGCCATATGTTCACTTGGTCCGACTTTCGCATGAAAAATGTGACTTCTGGTCCGACTTTCACGGCTCGCGGCACGACGGTTTGAGGGGTCATGGCGCGACGGGCCCTTTTCAGCAAGAATGTGTTTTTTGTACATGTCCTTGTTAAATAAGTTATGTAAGGTCAAAAGGAAGTTAATAAATGAATTGTGAACGTTAGAAGATGTTATAAGTGTTCTAGTAATGGAACTTGATGCATGCAAACGCTTAAAGCGATTGCCGATGTTTTAGGTGAACGTGTCAGCTGAACCAGAATTAAGCGAACGAACATTGTGAGCTAGTCAGGTGAGTGCTTACTGTCATGAGACTCAGTAGAGTAAGTCTTGCAAGCTAAGATGATTGTGTGAATGTGTATGTATGTATGTCTAACCTGTCTATGCCGGTATGCTTAAGAAGATGAGTGTAGGTTTCTGACTGATGTTATGATTACTTGTAAGTTGTATAATAGGTGAATGCCAGCGGGTCCATAATGGAACTGCTTAGTTAATACCTGATGATGTGCATGAATAATGAATTGAATGATGATGCATGTGAAATTATGAATAAATGAATGACGGATCCCATGTACGATATATGACTATATGATGATGATGGATCCCTGTGGGATCGAATGTACGTATATGTGTATGTGAACTGTCTGCAGACTATCTGACGCATGGTTAAGGTCAGCCGGTTAGCTGGATCATAACAGGACTTCGGTCATTTCTGGATTAACGGTGATTCGGGGTGCATCCCGGATCGAGGTTCTGCAGAACCGCCGTGCCATAACGTGAGACTGTAATCAGCCAGGATTTGGCCGTGATTACTAGGGAACCTTGGGTTCCGTAAACGATGCTCGGTGGACTGCTTTATGTTCCCCCACTAGCGCGGATGGTTGTGACCGATTCCCCGGTCTGAGTTGTTGAGCAGGACTGTCTCCCCTACAAGACATGACTCTTACTGATCTTGTCAGCACACCGATATGTGTTAAGCTAGCAATGTGTGCTTATGTACAATGTGTATGATGCATGAATTACTTTATTGATGCTTATGCTAAGTAAGTGCTCACTAGATAAGTGTTAGTTAATTGTGCTATGATTTCCCTTTTCAGGTAAAGACTAAATGGCCTGGTGAGGTGCGTGACTTTTTGATGTAAATGCCCCTTTTGGGTTGGAACAATTCATATTTGTATGTTGTAGTGTAATATGAAATTATGGTCGGTTCCTGTATGTTAGGTAACACCAATGAATGTTTTGGAAACAAAAATGATATGATTAACTGTTTGTTAATATCAAAAGAAAAATTTCCACTGCTAAACCTAAATTATCACTAAAGTAACTATTTTCAGAAGCGGTGTTACAATTAGGTATCAGAGACTAAGTTTGAGTGAATTGGGTACTTGTAAGAGTATTCAATCTCAAACTCGGGCCCGGCCATAAAGAAGTGTTCCTATGGGGGGGATTGAGTGAGAGTGTTATATGTATGCTAGCACTATAGGATGATTTGTAAGAAAGTTAAGTAAGTTATATTGAGTATTAATTGCTCTTTCTCTGTGATATAGAAGTTAGAAAAGATGCTTGCCGAACGTGGCAATATTGACAAGCGTTGAAAGAGATGGAAGATGAGGGTTCTCATATGCCTCATCGGGCTGAAGATCAGAGATCTCAGCACAATGTTGGAGAGGGCAGACATGAGCCAGATCAGGCTGCTATTATTAGGCGATTGGAGGAAGAGCTTCGTGTGACAAAGGAGCTCTTATTGCAAGCTACACTAAATAAGCCTCGTAAGACTTGTTCATATAAGAAGTTTCTAACTTGCAATCCTCCGACATTCCAGGGGAGTGATAACCCCACCGTTACTATTCAGTGGCTCCGTGAGATGGAGCAAACGTTTGAGTCGTGTGAGTGCGAGCCAGAGTACTGTGTGATGTATGCAGTACGTATGTTGAAGGTTCGCGCCATTTTCTGGTGGGACACAGTGAAAGCTTCTGTCAGCAAGGAGATATTGAGTGCTCTGTCATGGGAGCAATTCTCTGAGAAGGTGCTGAAGAAGTACTACACAGAATACGATATGGAACGGTTGGAGAGGGAATTTACTGATCTCCAGAAGGGAGATAAACCAATAGAGGAGCATATCACCTCATTCACTAACAAGATGAGGTTTGTTCCCCATCTGATTCCCGATGAAACCACCAAGATAAGAAGATTTGTGGCAACCTTGCCATTGGAGTTTCGCCCACATGTACGGGCAGCTGCTAATTTAGATCGGTCTTTTGAATTAGCCCGGCAAATGGAGGGAGATCGCATTTATTACAAGGGCGAATCTGCCAGTGGTGGGTCAAAGAGAAAGTTTCAACCGTCTGATAAATCGGGTCCTTTCAAAGGACAATCCTCTGCAGGCGGGAAGACTGAGACTTCAAAGAAGCTGAGATCCGAAAATCCTTGGTGTGTTCAGTGTCGGATGTATCATTCTGGTGAGTGTTTAGATGCTATCAGAAGGTGTTGGAGGTGCGGGCTAAAGGGCCACACTAGTACCGAGTGTGGTTTCAATGAAGATGTTTGCTATCGGTGCCACAAGCCTGGGCACAAGATAACTAATTGCCCGGACAGACCGATTGCTTGAAGGGAAGGGTCTTGTAGGGGCCAAAAGAGAGAGGATGCGCATCGCGCAAAAGGGAGGGCGTTTCAGATGATAGCGGAGGAGGCGGAAGCAACGGGGGATGCTGTTACTGGTACATTCTTTAATAGCTATTCCCCTGCATGTGTGTTTTTCGATTCTGGATTTGATTACTCCTTTGTTTCTTAGTCTTGTTGTTGTTAAAAGCCGATATTACCTGTTTCAAGATGATCAATCCACATGATGTGGAAATTGCTATTAGTAAGGTAGTCTCTGTTTCGGAGAAAGTTTTAATAGTTGATCTTGATGTCAAGGGAAGTAGTTTCCCTATCTCGCTCTTAGTTATGCCTAATGCGGGCTTTGATGCTAGTGTTGGGATGGATTGGCTCAGCAACCGTAATGCTGAGATTCTCCATACCCAAAGAAAAAGATGGTTGAGATTCTGATGAATCTTGTGTTATAGCTCGTGGAGAATGACAGGGGTGTGATATTCATGTTATCTCCATTGTTAAGAACTTATAATTTTGCTTCAAGTATTTTGACTCTTTCTTCACAAATTTATTTATGCCATGATAGAGAAACTACCAATCCAACATATCAGAGTAGTGTTTGATTACCCTGATGTGTTTTCTGAAGAAATGCCGGGTTTACCTCTAGTTAGTAATGTCACTTGTGAGATTAAGATGAATCCGGGAGCTACTGCGGTGGCTAGAGCTCCATCTTTGTTAGGTTCTCGAAGTTCTTAAATGAGAACAATAGTATATCAAGTTGTCTAAGTGTGAGTTCTGGCTAAGGGAAATGTATTTCCTTAGTCATGTCATCAATAAGGATTGTGTTAAGTAGATCTAGCTAAGGTAGAAGCTATGATGAATTATGGAGTTCCTAGAACTCCTCTAGAAATTAAAAGTTTCCTTGCCTTAGCTGGCTGCTATTGGCGGTTCATCCGCAATTTCTTGAAATTTGCGAGTCCGTTGGCTAAACTGACTCGTAAAGATGTATCTGTTGTATGGTTGGGAGCTTAGGAAGAATCCTTTCAGACCTTGACGCGATTGTTATGTGAAGCTCCGATCCTCACCTTGTATGATGGTTCGGAAGACTTTACTGTCTGTTTTAAATTCCGTTATTACCCTGGTGAACCCAGTGTTGTAACAAATGCTTTAAGTTGTAGAGGACCGTCAACGGGAGTTATATTTATGAAGATTATGATGATGTCGGATATGCACGCAAATTGAGATGAATACTAGAGATCTTATGATCGTCTGCAACGATTCCATGTTCCGAATATGATGTTCGTTTCTTACTCACAAATGAGTCTGTTTTGTTGGTTCATTTGATTTAATATGTTAGTGAGACTGTGACACGTCACGGTCTTTCTTGATTGTTTGGATTTCCGCTCTTTGTTGTTTCTAGTTCTTGAAAGTTTCTCCTTGAAGAGACGTTATTCGTCTGAGATGTAAGGAGAAGCTAAGTCCATGTTCTATAGACCCGTTCAAAGTCGTGCATAAAGTCGATGATCAGACGGTAACTCTTAAGCTACTGCCTGAACTAATCAGTGTATGTGCCATCTTTAACGTGTGTTACTTACGCAAGTGCCACGTTGAAGAAGAATCTGTGGAAATTCTTGACACAAAGGTCAAGAAGCTGCGTGAGAGGATAGTCGAGCTAGTCCTCGTGATGTAAGAACACAGCTTAGGTCCAAACCCGACGTGGTAAATCGAGGACGTGATGAAGGAAAGATATCCTTACCTGTTTATCACTGAGTGGATACCGAGGACATAATCTTCTTAAGGGGGTAGATTTGTAACATCCTCGATTTCGGCCTAGTTGTAATTAGTACGTGAGTGTACGTAATTAGTATAATAGACGAATAATTGTTGTATGTATATGTAAGTACTTGTGATATTAAATGGGTTAATGTGTTAGTGGTGTGTATGTATATATATATATATATGTTAAGTATATATATATATATATATATTTATGTACTAGTTAAAAGAATTAAGAAAAGAAAGAAAGAAAAGAATAAATAAAAGAAAAGGAAAGAAGATATTTGTCCAGAGGCGGTTTTCCTCTGGATAAGATTGTATATGTTTGTGCAAGTGTGTTATTTGACTCACAAAAGTCAAATATTGCAAAAGCTTTAAGAACACACACTTACACACTAATACTCTCGTTCGTGAGGTTCTGGAAAGAGGCAGTTGGAGATTTGAAGCTATAAACTTGAATCTAAGGTTAGTAAGATGTTTGTTGTAGAGATTATACATGTAATATGCTAGAGGTATGGGTATTATGTGGCTGGAAGTTAAGTTGGAGTGAAGAACTCCATGGATGAACATGAAGCTTACTTTATAAATGGGTTTCTTATGTTATGATGTTTTAAAAGGTATTAATGTGTTCATGAGGGTCTTATAGATGATATATGAGGTTTAAAAGTATTTTGGAAGTAAAATCAACAAGTTTAAGATTCTGCTTTGTTCTGCAACTGATCAAGAAATGAAACCGGACAAGTTGCACAGTTTCTGTCTGACAGTCGCATGGGTCATACGACCTTTGTCATGCGACTGTCGCATGGGAGAGGTGACTGTCGCATGAAGCCATGCGACTTTTGCATGGTGCCATGCGACTTTTGCAACCTGCCATGCGACTTTCAGGTTGTTACTTGTTCCTTGCCATGTGACTTTTGTAGCCTGCCATGCGACTTTCAGGTTGTTACTTGCTCCATTCCATGCGACATTCTCATAAGCCATGCGACTTTCGTATGAATCGTCCGAACTTTTGGTCCGACTGTCGGATGACCCATCCGACTTATTGGTCCGACTGTCGGATAGGCCATATGTCCACTTGGTCCGAATTTCACATGAAAAATGTGACTTCTGGTCCGACTTTCACGCGTCGCGGCGCGACGGGCCCTTTTTAGCAAGAATGTGTTTTTTGTACAAGTCCTTGTTAAATATGTTATGTAAGGTCAAAAGGAAGTTAATAAATGAATTGTGAACGTTAGAAAGATGTTATAACTGTTCTAGTAATGGAACTTGATGTATGCAAACGCTTAACACGATTGCCGATGTTTTAGGTGAACGTGTCAGCTGAATCAGAATTAAGCGAACGAACATTGTGAGCTAGTCAGGTGAGTGCCTACTGTGATGAGACTCAGTAGAGTAAGTCTTGCAAGCTAAGATGAATGTGTGAATGTGTATGTATGTATGTCTAACATGTCTATGCAGGTATGCTTAAGAAGATGAGTGTAAGTTTCTGACTGATGTTAGGATTACTTGTAAGTTGTATAATAGGTGCATGCCAGCGGGTCCAGAATGGAACCACTTAGTTAATACTTGATGATGTGCATGAATGATGAATTGTATGATGATGCATGTGGAATTATGAATAAATGAATGACGGATCCCTGTGGGATCCCATGTACGATATATGACTATATGATGATGATGGATCCCTGTGGGATTGAATGTACGTATATGTGTATGTGAACTGTCTACAGACTATCTGACGCATGGTTAAGGTCAGCCGGTTAGCTGGATCCTAACAGGACTTCGGTCATTTCTGGATTTAACGGTGATACGGGGTGTATCTCGGATCGAGGTTCTGCAGAACCGCCGTGCCTTAACGTGAGACTGTAATCAGCCAGGATCTGGCCGTGATTACTAGGGAACCTTGGGTTCCGTAAACGATGCTCGGTGGACTGCTTTATGCTCCCCCACCAGCGCGGATGGTTATGACTGATTCCCCGGTCTGAGTTGTTGAGCCCAGCCTCCCCTACAAGACATGACTCTTACTAATCTTGTCAGCACACCGCTATGTGTTAAGCTAGCAATGTGTGCTTATGTACGATGTGTATGTTGCATGAATTACTTGCTCACTAGCTAAGTGTTAGCTAATGGTGCTATGATTTCCCTTTTCAGGTAAAGACTAGATGGCCTGGTGAGGCGGGTGACTTTTTGATGTAAATGCCCCTTTTGGGTTGGAACACTTCATATTTGTATGTTGTAGTGTAATATGAAATTATGGTCGGTTCTTGTATGTTAGGTAACACCAATGAATGTTTTGGAAACTAAAATGATATGATTAACCGTTTGTTAATACTAAAAGAAAAATTTCCGTTGCTAAACCTAAATTATCACTAAAGTAACTGTTTTTAGAAGTGGTGTTACAGTTAATTTAGTGTATCAAAATGAGAAGATCTTTGTTGCTGTTTCAAGAACTCGAAGACTTTGGAGTGGCTCGAGTTCAAAGGTCATTAGCAAGACGGAATCTTGGCAACTTGGTGTGGGCTTTCGGTAGAGGAACTCGGGTTCGGGTTCTAGACATCCTCTTTGTTGGTGGTTCGTTCTAGCCAAGATATGGTAGTTTTATTCTCCTCCTCTGTCTTTTTTTCTGAAGCTATATTCTTTGTAGTCCCGATCCCCACTTGGAGATTACATGCATGCCAGTTTTGATACCTAAACCCATTTTTGAGCTCGTTTGCTTCCGTTCCATTCGGGCATTGACGTGCATGGATTCCCGTCAGTGGTATGAGAGCCATAGCTACATGATATAGCATGAATATGGCTCGAAAAACAAATTTGTGGAAGATTTGTTTTGTAACTAGTAGGTCTTCACTGTCCGCGAAGGTATCTTCACGAGTCGTGAAGGACACACGACCAGTGTTCGTGAGGGGTTCAGTCATGAAATTTGTTTTCAGACTTCACTAGTGCTTCCTCGCTCGTGACCGGTAATGAAGCTCTTGTGCTTCACGATCCGTGACGGATTTTGTAGCTTCTCATGAACATCTTAGTCATGAGACATGGTTTTCTGGCTCACGAGTAATTCTGGCCCGTGATCGGTCGTGAGTCCCGTGGGCTTCACGAGCCGTGAGGGGTCGTGAAGGAGCTGTAGGAGTATGCCCACTAATGTACGTACGCCAATATCACTACCGATGAAGCATAGGCCTATTGGGTTACACACCAAGGGTTAATCTCGACAACAACCAATGTGAAAGGGGCAAAAGGGACTTAAATTGTTAAAATTGTTGGTATATGCCCGCTGACACGCATGAGTTAATAGCACTACTGATGAGGTATAGGCCTATTCGGTCACACACCAAGTATTGATTCCGGCAACACAATCAAGCAAAAGAGAGAAAAAGGCCAAAATGGGTTTTGGTAGGGTGAGGCACGACTGTACCTTGTGAGGCAAGGGCGTGCCTGATCCAACAGGCACGGGGGTATCGGGCTTGGGCTGGACCGTGGTCAGTTGGGCCGGCATGGCTATGCCATATAAGGCACGGGCGTGCCCGTACATTGTAACTGCAGAATCAACAGCCTTAAAAACTCAGTTTAATGGGGTTTATGTCAATTAATTTGGCATGTTCAATGTGACGTTTTTCTGTGCATTTGAACAGACTTGTGAGTGTAACAAAGAACGTTCATGCTAATATTCACTTTAGTTGATGCTAGCTTTTGTTGATTAAGTTTTGGTGCACAAAGGTGGTATTCATATATTGTTCTTGTTGCTTTGGTGGTACACACCAACACACTAGCATTTGGGAATCAACATATCTTGGGGTGGACTACACTAGAGGAGTTCTTGGTTGGATTCTCGCATCTTGACAAGAAGAAAGTTCTTGGTGCTTTGCATTGTGGTACAATACTTCTTCTTATCTTGTTTATTAATTTTAGTTGCATTACCATGTATAGATTTTGGTCCATGGATGTGTTTGTTTGGATTCATTTGAAATTTTGAACTATACTATGCTTCCGCTACCTCTTGAATATGCCAAACAAACACCTTCAAAAGTTACAAAAAGGGGTCTGGCCAGGTGGAGTTGACAGCATGAACTTGTGTCAGAGTGCAGATTACCTTTTTGCTTTTGTCTCCACTCTCCACTAATGCGTGTCAAGCTTCATGATTAAGACTTGGTCAGCCTTGGAGTACTGAAGGGGCATCTAGGAGTCTTTAAAAGGACCTTGCATGTTGCTCCTTCATCTCTCTTGCTAGAACTTACCCCAAAATACTTAAGGCTTCTTGTGAGGTGCTAATATAGTGTTCATAAGTGTTCTTGAGAGATTCATCTAGAGAAGTATCAAGGAGATAATAGAGTTGCTGTTCCTTGGGTGATTTCAAGTCTTTGAAGATCATCAAGGCTTGCTAGTACAAGGATGTTACACAAAGCTTGGTGTTGACTAGCAAAAGAGGGAGGCTCACATTGGCTTTCTTGTTCATCCAGCTTACCTTCATCTCCAGCTCCAAACTTTATCGTATATCTTTCTGCTTGCTTTGTTTTTCATGTTGCATGTCTTGCATGTAGTGTTTGGTCCATGGTTTGGGGTTTCTTGGCATTTTGATTCTTGTTATCTTGTTCTTTTGCATCCCTTGCATGCCTAGCAAACCCTAACAGTGGTATTAGAGCCACCTCTACATCAGATTTGTACATGGTGGCCTAAAACCGAAAAACAACATTTTTGAAATCTTGTCGGATGAACTTCAAGAGTTCACGTTGTGAAGTACTTAACAGAAATCAATTTTCAGTTTTAAAATTTTCAGATCTGTTTTGGTTTTTTGGTTATGGCCTTTTGTTGTTAGTTTCTAGTTTTTCTAGTAGCTAGTTGCCTTGTGTCTTGGTTGATATATTTTCATGTGGATTATTATTTGGCATGAAATATATAATTGCATGTACTTATATTATGTATATATGAATATGTTTCATCAAAATTGGTTTGGTGTTACTAATGCATATGTATATGAGATTATTTCTTGTGCCTTGGGTGTTATAAATAATCTTAACCAAGATACATAAGTTGCATGGGTTTTTTTGTGGCACACCATGCTTGTTTGCTTTCTTATGTTGTTTAGATAGTTTTGTTGGTAACCAAAATGCCCTAGACCTTTGGTTGTATTGATTTATTCATTCATTTGGTGACTTCTAGTCACATGGTTTGTAATAAATTATTTGTTTAATTATTTGGTATGTAAATTTGTTCTTGTGGCTTGCATGCCAATTCTATCTTTATATATGTATTTGTAATATGGAGGCAACCATCGCGAGTCATGGCTATGACATCTTGGCGATCACAAATTGGGAGGCCTAATGGAGGTGGAGGGAGTGGGAGCACATCCGATGTCAATGGAAGTTTTTCCTTAGTTGAATTAATTTTCCCGTTTTGGCTCACGGGAAAACAGGCTTTGAGCATGGTTACTAATATGTTTATATGCGTGTGATGTGTTTTATCAGTTTATGCAAGGATATTAGGATTATTGCATGCTAGACAACTTTTTATAATTAATAAAAACACAAGAGTGAAAGTCCTTTGAATGTGATTACAGATGAGTTACTAAATATACTTGAACAAAAGATGCAGAAGTTAGTCAAGAACAAGTATGAACACTTTGCATGCAAGCTTGAATATTCTCTGATATTCCTATGAACGTAATACAAGCTGAAGAATTACAAATGGCAAAGGTTACCTTGCAAAGTAGGTTTGCAAGGTATTTAAATACAAACCCTCATGGGCCTAAAGCCACATGGGCCCAATCATGACTAAACTAGATTAAATACAAATTGGTCTTGATATGTTTGTTGCCCCATAATATTTTAGTTTTTATATTTATATATTTTTTGCAACTTGGCATGAAGTGTACACAAATATATACTTATAAATGTATATATGAACATGTGTTTCAAAATTGGTTTGGTTCACTAATACATATGTACAAGGATTGTCATTTTGTGCCTTTGATGTTTTAGACAATCTTAACTAAAATATAGATATATTTATATGCATCATGGTTTTGTGTGGCATACCATGTTTCTTTTTGTTGCGTTTGGTTTAATTTGGTAACATGTTATGCCCTTAGACCTATGTGTTGTGGTGGTTGACTGATTTTGTTATGGTGGCCTGCGTGCCGTATTGGTATAATACTTATTTATTTATTTATTGGTGCAGCTTGCACGCCGTTTCTTTTATTCCATGTATTTGTATAAATCCTATTCACAAGTACACTCTTGTTTAAGTACATATCCTTAGACAAGTATTATCTCAATTGAATTAATAGATTCTAGCCAATCCATTATTCACATTACTTTTTAATCATTCTCTTTCATCATTGGATTCACATACTAGCATGATAAATTTAATCATCTCTTATCACACTATACACTTACAACGTCTGTATATCATACAATCTTACAACTGATTGTGTAACATTAGTCACATATTCAGTACTTAAACACTTTATTATCATATTAGCATCATTAACACTTACATTATACTTATGAAAACTTTACATCTTCCATCTGAGGCAGTGTTCAACAAACCTGTTGTCTATTAAACACTTTACCTAACAGTCATCTTTCACATGTACTTAATGTTATTTACGAGTCTTTTACCAGGTCAATCTTAATTCTTTCGAATCACTCAAACATCATATCTTTCTAAACAAATTCTCATATTTCTTTTTATGTCAAGAATGTTGTTTATCAAAACACTACCCATTCATAACATTAACTAAATTTCATTCGTATACATATACTTCACTTTAGTAAATCACCACTTGTGACTTTACCACTTATTTTCAAACACACTTAATCTTTCTTAACTTACCTCATAAGGGTCTCTACTCTTATAATCATAGTTACACCCGTAGGTGAATTATTATTTCTGGAAATTCATATCATACATGAATTCCCATGTACCATTGCCAATTTTACACATATGCACTACCTTATACACCTCATAATCTCAGATTTCATTTGCTACCAAATGGGACTATGTGTCCCCATTTTTGTCTCACAAAATTCACTCATTTACTTGTAACCACTGGTTATTCAGGGTTACCTTCATGTTCAGTTCACTCTCAACTTTTAGAAATTATCATCTCTTTACTTATACATTTGGACTTTTATATCCTTATGTCATTGTTCATTTGAACCATGACATATCATTACTTATACTTTTTGGAAATCACACACGTTTGATTAGTTAGACACACAATCAACAATCGAGCTTTGAGCTCATTACATTAAATCCTAACAACGATTTTATGACTACAATTTGTTCTCACGTTCAATCTCACGAATGGTTCAGCTGTAAAGTGTTAATTACACTTACACATTTTTAATTCGAACATCTTACGACTTTCTTTCTAGTACCAAGGAAAACTACTAACTCAATAGAGTTAATCTTACTTCTGTTCAATTTCATTCAGCATTTTGGGTTAACCAATCATGAACCCACAATTCTTCTTTTATTAATCACTTTCGATTTCATGTACACCTTTATAACGTTTTTACATGTCATCAAAATTTCATTATCATAAGACATCATGTACCGTTAAGGTTTCACATCATATCTAAGGTACACTTCCTCGATATCTTTGTATTTTAAGTTCAACTCTTATTAACTCATGTTTGTTTAACATCTCATCATTAATCATTCTAATTATTTAAAATTAGAACGATTGTATTTGATTCATATTCGATTCTAATCGACATTTATCTTAGCATAGCTTATTCATCAAAATTCTTCTTCATACTCTAGGATTCAATTAGAATCCGTAATCAAACTTCATCATCTACTATTTGTTACTTTTCATAGGAACTGAGGAAAGTTCCCCTGTTCATCATATTACTAGTAGTCCAAAAAGACTACTATTATTCCAGTTATTCATTTGGCATCACTTTTTATCTAACATTATCAGTCTGATTACATCAGATTGATCTAAACATCTTTTTTTTCACTTGAAATATACATACACTTGGCTTTAGATTCATAATCATTACCATTTCACGTCTCTTGACACCTTTATTCTCACACTCTAATATGTAACCAATATTAAATTGGTAATCGCATTTTACACCTTTATCGTTATCGTTTTGAGTTATCTTGCATAACTCAATAAATTTGTACCATTAAGGTACGTATCATAAGTTTTACATATTTACTTAGTCTCACGGTTCATTATTTTCTTACTTCCAATTCACCTCTTGTGACTAAATATCAAGCTATCATTTTCATTCTACTAGGCAATCCTATCTTTAGGCAACCTAGTTTAATAACACATAAGCAAGATACCTTCTTGCCTCCCATACATTTGCATATAATGCATAACACGATCATAACAACTTTGGGACACTACGATGGTCGGGCCCGAGTTTGAGACTGAACACCCATCAGATGTCCAATTCACTCAAACTTAGGCTCTGATACCTAATTGTAACACCGCAATTTCAGAGTAAAAATTTTGACTTTTAAAAACCTATAATCAAACATATTTTAGTAATTAACAAAACAGCGGAAGTCTTTAAAAACATTTTCTTTATTTACAAATTGGTGTTACCAACATTATTACGAACCGACCATCATACCTGTAATAAGCAACAAATGTCCCAACACGAATTAGCAATCCCAGGCACATGCTAAGCGTTCATCAGCAAAGCCATACATATATACTGGGAGGGGGTTAGCTTTAAAAGCTAGTGAATACAAACTTAACCCTAAGCATCATGCAACACATAGGGCATCATATACTTCACATCATAAGCATAGCAACATGGCAACATAGATACATGTGAGTCATATAACACAGGATTTAGCAAACAATGCTATCCTGTCACATAGCGTAGTGCTGATCCTATCAGCAGGCATCATATCTTGCCGGGTAGCTAATCCAGCTCAACAATTTTCCACCGAGGAATCAGACCACTACCATCCGTGCTGGTTTCATCACATAAGTGAATCTACCTGCTCGTTAAGGAGCCAAAGGCTCATAGGCTTAGCCACTTAAGGCACTTACCTCCCAGATAATCTAAGGAACGGCACTCGAGTACCGTTAGTTCAGAACATTATGCCCGAAGGCCCAGGACCCAGCCGAAGCTGACCTCAATCAAGAACTATCCGGACATACATATAGCTCATCAGAAATCTTTTTAAGGAACAATTGCATGCATGCCTTTACAGATAACATATTATCATTAATATATGCACATGTACTTAAATAAATGTCTTGCACATCAATTATCAAGGCATCTTAATTCTTAATCTTACTTGCATACATATAGCTTTCATAGTTATATAATGTAGCATACACAATAACAATTTTAACTAGGCGGCTCGAATTTGGATCCGCTGGCATGCACTCTGCAATAACTAACAACTTTTAAGAGACGGATCCAATCCGGATCGATCAACAAACATACATATCATATATCACGTATTGGTTCATTATCATTATAAACACCGGTTTAAACTTACTAATCATACTCGTAACTATCGCATTTCGTATATACCTAATGGTAAACAATAAATCCGTATATACTGCATAATGGTTACAAGTTAAGTCGGTACTCACCTGAGTCCATAATGCTTATATTATTCTTCTAACGATGCCTTTTAGTCCATATGTAAACCTATAATAATAATCCAAGCATCAATACGCGAAAATTAGCAAAACTAGTACCCGACGCGTCGCGTTGTGCCTGTCGCGGCGCGATCCCTTAATGTGTCGCGGCACGACACAAAGGTTTCTGTCACGTCTAAAGTAGCTCGTTGCGGCGCGACTTTTACTGTAGCAGCGCGATGCATGAACAGCAAGCAAACCACCATTATTTTTGCAGATTGAAACTTGACTAAATACCAAACTAAATCAATCCCAAACATCTCCTAACACTTACAAAGCTTGTTTGGGACCTTTTAGATACCTTTAAACATCAAATATTCAACTTATAACTCCAAAATCTATAGATTAAACCAATAATTTATTTAACCCAATAACACTTTAAACTTCAAAAATAATAATACTTACTTGTTCCAATTGATAGTTGCAATCTTCTCCCCAAATATCTAGCTTCAAACTTGATTAATTCTCCAATTTGTTTGAGCTATGTGTGTGTGTGTTTGTTCAAGTGATGAAAGAAAGAAAAAGAATGAAATAAAGAAGAAGAAAGAATGAAGAAAAGAAACAAAAAGCAAAACCAAATGGGAAGGAAAAGGGGTTGCCGCCTCTTTGGTGGTGGCCCTTTTTGACGGGTATCTCTTTATTTGCGTGGTTGTATTTTATTTTCTCTGCATGGTTTAGGGTTCGTATGCTAGACAATTTTCAATAAAAATTAAGATAAATACAACATTTGTTAAAATGGTTAACAATCTCGCCCGAATAGAATTGACAAAGAAAATATTAACATGGTATTATATTTAAAAGTGCTTAAAATCATTTTGACACTTACTTTGTTAATTCACAAAAGGTTTTTATAAACCAGAAACAAAATCCCGTTTTTCAAAAGTAAATCACGCACCATCCGTAAGACCACACCACCCGAATCTAACAAAACAAGGATGATTATCGAGCTAAGCACGAGTCATTCCTTGTATAGTTGTGTGGAAGGTGAGTGGGGTAACTCGGATGATCGGTTGTCGAGCTAAGCACGAGCCAATTAATGGTTGAGAGTGCCACCCATGTGTCTTGTCGGACGATTTACAATTTTAGTATATAATTCTTGGTTAGTTGTCGAGCTAAGCACGAGCTAAACAAAAATTATATATTGAGATTGGTGTAAGGAAGGGATCAAACATGTCAACCAAAATAATGGATGTCAATGGATCCCGCAAGTGCCTAAGAGTTGTAATAGAGATTACAATTGGTAAAATGGTTACCGGCCTTAATAGCTTCGCCACGTGATCCGCGGTAAACCCGTCACGGTGTGAGGTGAAATAAGGTTCTTAGCCCTTGTTATAAATAATCGTTTTTGTTTAAAACTATGGGTACTTTTTTTAACAAGGATTTCCAAACTAACTAAAACTACTTTGCTATTTTAGATGGCGTCTTCAAGAAACACCAACACCACCAACCACTTTTTGCTAAGAGTTTTCCTTGAGAAGGAGAAACTCAATGGTAACAACTTTTTGGATTGGTTTAGGCAACTCAAGCTTGTCAAACGCCAAGAAGGAAAGTTGGTTACCATAAAAGAGGCCCTTCCCGAGGCTCCTGCTGCCAATGCCACTCGGGCTATCGGAGACACTTATGAGAAGCGTGTCAAGGATACCGAGTACATCAGTTACCTCATCATAAGTACTATGATTCCTGAGCTCCAAAAGCAAATGGATCATTTAAGTGCTTTTGACTTGAGCGCTCAGCTTAAGGAAATGTTCCAGCAGCAAGCGAGACAAGAGAGGTTTGAGTGTCTTAAGACGGTTCTTGGTAGCAAGATGTCCGATGGCGGGAATGTGAGTGCTCACGTGTTGCGCATGAAAGCAAACATGGAGCGCATGGAAAGGCTTGGATTTACCATAGGGAGGGAGCTTGTAACACCCATAAACCTGGGCTAGTAGATTAGCGGGTTTATGGCATGTGTTTTATTGTGTTTTAAATGATTATTTGATTTTAAGAGTTACTTAATTGATTAAATTAATTAGGCTTATATTGGGGTGTAAATTTTATATATGTTAAACTGGTAAAAACGAGTTATGTATGTATGTATGAATACATTATGAGTATGCATGTGGTATCTATGTAAGTTAGTGTGAGTTGTGTGTGCACGTGTTAGTTGGCATGCAAATGTAGTTTAAATTTTGCCACCTCGTGATAGCTTGGGTACATGTAGGTATATTAGGAAATTAGTACCTGCTTATTATATGCAAAAGGAAAGTGTGTGTGTGTTTTGTTTTGTGCCTAAGAAACTGAGGGAAGAAAAGAAATAAAAGAGGAAACGATCGGATTTCAAGTTTGTGTGGTTTGATTCAAGTAAAAAGGTTAGATTTATATTTTAATATGTTTAAATGTTAGTTTGGCATGATCTCTGATTGAATAACATGATTTTATGAATAAAATAATAATCGGTTTTTTAAGGAAACATGAGTTTTGGTGGGTTTTGATGTGTTTTCATGAAGTATATGTTTATATGATGTTATGATGCAAGAATATATGTTTAAATGTGTTTAAACATGTTTATGGTATGTTTTGGTGATTGTTATGAATTCTACGTTTGATTGTTTAAACACTTTTTGTAACACCGCAATTTCAGAGTAAAAATTTTGACTTTTAAATACCTATAATCAAACATATTTTAGTAATTAACAAAACAGCGGAAGTCTTTAAAAACATTTTCTTTATTTACAAACTGGTGTTACCAACATTAATACCGACCGACCATTATACCTGTAATAAGCAACAAATGTCCCAACACGAATTAGCAATCCCAGGCACATGCTAAGCGTTCATCTGCAAAGCCATACATATATACTGGGAGGGGGTTAGCTTTAAAAGCTAGTGAATACAAACTTAACCCTAATCATCGTGCAGCACAAAGGGCATCATATACTTCACATTATAAGCATAGCAACATGGCAACATAGATACATGTGAGTCATATAACACAGGATTTAGCAAAAAATGCTATCCTATCACATAGCGTAGTGCTGATCCTACCAGCAGGCATCATATCTTGCCGGGTAGCTAATCTAGCTCAACAATTTTCCACCGAGGAATCAGACCACTACCATCCGTGCTGGTTTCATCACATAAGTGAATCTACCTGCTCGTTAAGGAGCCAAAGGCTTATAGGCTTAGCCACTTAAGGCACTCACCTCCCAGATAATCTAAGGAACGGCACTCGAGTACCGTTAGTCCAGAACATTATGCCCGAAGGCCCAGGACCCTGCCGAAGCTGACCTCAATCAAGAACTGTCCGGACATACATATAGCGTATCAGAAATCCTTTTCAGGAACAATTGCATGCATGCTTTTACAGATAACATATTATCATCAATATATGCACATGTACTTAAATAAATGTCTTGCACATCAATTATCAAGGCATCTTAATTCTCAATCTTACTTGCATACATATAGCTTTCATAGTTATATAATGTAGCATACACAATAACAAGTTTAACTAGGCGGCTCCAATTTGGATCCACTTGCATGCACTCTGCAATAACTAACAACTTTTAAGAGACGGATCCAATCCGGATCGATCAACAAACATACATATCATATATCACGTATTGGTTCATTATCATTATAAACATATACTGTACATGCATCTATACTTCGTGTTTCTATAAACACCGGTTTAAACTTACTTTACAAACTTACTAATCATATTCGTAACTATCGCATTTCGTATATACCTAATGGTAAATAATAAATCCGTATATACTGCATAATGGTTACAAGTTAAGTCGGTACTCACCTGAGTCCATAATGCTTATATTATTCTTCTAACGATGCCTTTTAGTCCATATGTAAACCTATAATAATAATCCAAGCATCAATACGCGAAAATTAGCAAAACTAGTACCCGACGCGTCGCGTTGTGCCTGTCGCGGCGCGATCCCTTAATGTGTCGCGGCACGACACAAAGGTTTCTGTCACGTCTAAAGTAGCTCGTTGCGGCGCGACCTTTACTGTAGCAGCGCGACACATGAACAGCAAGCAAACCGCCATTATTTTTGCAGATTGAAACTTGACTAAATACCAAACTAAATCAATCCCAAACATCTCCTAACACTTACAAAGCTTGTTTGGGACCTTTTAGATACCTTTAAACATCAAATATTCAACTTATAACTCCAAAATCTATAGATTAAACCAATAATTTATTTAACCCAATAACACTTTAAACTTCAAAAATAATAATACTTACTTGTTCCAATTGATAGTTGCAATCTTCTCCCCAAATATCTAGCTTCAAACTTGATTAATTCTCCAATTTGTTTGAGCTATGTGTGTGTGTGTTTGTTCAAGTGATGAAAGAAAGAAAAAGAATGAAATAAAGAAGAAGAAAGAATGAAGAAAAGAAACAAAAAGCAAAACCAAATGGGAAGGAAAAGGGGTTGCCGCCTCTTTGGTGGTCGCCCTTTTTGACGGGTATCTCGCTCCCCTTTTCAACTTACAACTCATCCAAACGCTATCCGTAAATTCTAACGAGGATATATTCAGAATCCTTATTTCAAATCATTCAATAATTAATAACTATTATTCATTTTCATAACTTTTATCAACACCTCATTTAGTAATAACCATATACATATCGTCCTCCTATAAAATTAGAATTCTTATTTATATTACAAGGGTACAACCCTAAATACAAGAGGTACAACTAGGCCATATTTTAGGGTGTTACAAATCTACCCCCCTTAAAGAGGATTCCGTCCTCGGAATCCTACCACAACTATCTATGTAGTTAAAAACCATATTTATCACCCAATAATAAGCAACACTTACAATTAAGCTTAATATCACCAAGAAGCATAAAATACATCACTTTGAGTTTCTACATTCATTATGACCTCTATTTCACATTATAGAGTTCAGTAAAATCTTACGAATGGGTCACCATTCATCTTACATTCAAACTTTACACGATATCTACTTCTTCTATCACAATACAAATGTTCCTGTTTGTAGTTATCATTAACAACTTAACTAGATTTTAAATACTTATTTCTCTAATCCGTACATGCAAAGGTACATGTACAGATACATACTCTCATGGTTTTATCTCATTACTTTACATACATTTCTATACTCTGATCACTGATGTTTAACATCAGTTTCACTTATGGATCTTTGGTTAACATCTTCAATCATTCATACATAACCACTTTACCTCAAAAGGTTAAATCCTATTCACAAGTACACTCTTGTTTAAGTACATATCCTTAGACAAGTATTATCTCAATTGAATTAATAGATTCTAGCCAATCCATTATTCACATTACTTTTTAATCATTCTCTTTCATCATTGGATTCACATACTAGCATGATAAATTTAATCATCTCTTATCACACTATACACTTACAACGTCTGTATATCATACAATCTTACAACTGATTGTGTAACATCAGTCACATATTCAGTACTTAAACACTTTATTATCATATTAGCATCATTAACACTTACATTATACTTATGAAAACTTTACATCTTCCATCTGAGGCAGTGTTCAACAAACCTGTTGTCTATTAAACACTTTACCTAACAGTCATCTTTCACATGTACTTAATGTTATTTACGAGTCTTTTACCAGGTCAATCTTAATTCTTTCGAATCACTCAAACATCATATCTTTCTAAACAAATTCTCATATTTCTTTTTATGTCAAGAATGTTGTTTATCAAAACACTACCCATTCATAACATTAACTAAATTTCATTCGTATACATATACTTCACTTTAGTAAATCACCACTTGTGACTTTACCACTTATTTTCAAACACACTTAATCTTTCTTAACTTACCTCATAAGGGTCTCTACTCTTATAATCATAGTTACACCCGTAGGTGAATTATTATTTCTGGAAATTCATATCATACATGAATTCCCATGTACCATTGCCAATTTTACACATATGCACTACCTTATACACCTCATAATCTCAGATTTCATTTGCTACCAAATGGGACTATGTGTCCCCATTTTTGTCTCACAAAATTCACTCATTTACTTGTAACCACTGGTTATTCAGGGTTACCTTCATGTTCAGTTCACTCTCAACTTTTAGAAATTATCATCTCTTTACTTATACATTTGGACTTTTATATCCTTATGTCATTGTTCATTTGAACCATGACATATCATTACTTATACTTTTTGGAAATCACACACGTTTGATTAGTTAGACACACAATCAACAATCGAGCTTTGAGCTCATTACATTAAATCCTAACAACGATTTTATGACTACAATTTGTTCTCACGTTCAATCTCACGAATGGTTCAGCTGTAAAGTGTTAATTACACTTACACATTTTTAATTCGAACATCTTACGACTTTCTTTCTAGTACCAAGGAAAACTACTAACTCAATAGAGTTAATCTTACTTCTGTTCAATTTCATTCAGCATTTTGGGTTAACCAATCATGAACCCACAATTCTTCTTTTATTAATCACTTTCGATTTCATGTACACCTTTATAACGTTTTTACATGTCATCAAAATTTCATTATCATAAGACATCATGTACCGTTAAGGTTTCACATCATATCTAAGGTACACTTCCTCGATATCTTTGTATTTTAAGTTCAACTCTTATTAACTCATGTTTGTTTAACATCTCATCATTAATCATTCTAATTATTTAAAATTAGAACGATTGTATTTGATTCATATTCGATTCTAATCGACATTTATCTTAGCATAGCTTATTCATCAAAATTCTTCTTCATACTCTAGGATTCAATTAGAATCCGTAATCAAACTTCATCATCTACTATTTGTTACTTTTCATAGGAACTGAGGAAAGTTCCCCTGTTCATCATATTACTAGTAGTCCAAAAAGACTACTATTATTCCAGTTATTCATTTGGCATCACTTTTTATCTAACATTATCAGTCTGATTACATCAGATTGATCTAAACATCTTTTTTTTTCACTTGAAATATACATACACTTGGCTTTAGATTCATAATCATTACCATTTCACGTCTCTTGACACCTTTATTCTCACACTCTAATATGTAACCAATATTAAATTGGTAATCGCATTTTACACCTTTATCGTTATTGTTTTGAGTTATCTTGCATAACTCAATAAATTTGTACCATTAAGGTACGTATCATAAGTTTTACATATTTACTTAGTCTCACGGTTCATTATTTTCTTACTTCCAATTCACCTCTTGTGACTAAATATCAAGCTATCATTTTCATTCTACTAGGCAATCCTATCTTTAGGCAACCTAGTTTAATAACACATAAGCAAGATACCTTCTTGCCTCCCATACATTTGCATATAATGCATAACACGATCATAACAACTTTGGGACACTACGATGGTCGGGCCCGAGTTTGAGACTGAACACCCATCAGATGTCCAATTCACTCAAACTTAGGCTCTGATACCTAATTGTAACACCGCAATTTCAGAGTAAAAATTTTGACTTTTAAAAACCTATAATCAAACATATTTTAGTAATTAACAAAACAGCGGAAGTCTTTAAAAACATTTTCTTTATTTACAAATTGGTGTTACCAACATTATTACCAACCGACCATCATACCTGTAATAAGCAACAAATGTCCCAACACGAATTAGCAATCCCAGGCACATGCTAAGCGTTCATCAGCAAAGCCATACATATATACTGGGAGGGGGTTAGCTTTAAAAGCTAGTGAATACAAACTTAACCCTAAGCATCATGCAACACATAGGGCATCATATACTTCACATCATAAGCATAGCAACATGGCAACATAGATACATGTGAGTCATATAACACAGGATTTAGCAAACAATGCTATCCTGTCACATAGCGTAGTGCTGATCCTATCAGCAGGCATCATATCTTGCCGGGTAGCTAATCCAGCTCAACAATTTTCCACCGAGGAATCAGACCACTACCATCCGTGCTGGTTTCATCACATAAGTGAATCTACCTGCTCGTTAAGGAGCCAAAGGCTCATAGGCTTAGCCACTTAAGGCACTCACCTCCCAGATAATCTAAGGAACGGAACTCGAGTACCGTTAGTCCAGAACATTATGCCCGAAGGCCCAGGACCAAGCCGAAGGTGACCTCAATCAAGAACTGTCCGGACATACATATAGCTCATCAGAAATCTTTTTCAGGAACAATTGCATGCATGCTTTTACAGATAACATATTATCATCAATATATGCACATGTACTTAAATAAATGTCTTGCACATCGATTATCAAGGCATCTTATTTCTTAATCTTACTTGCATACATATAGCTTTCATAGTTATATAATGTAGCATACATAATAACAAGTTTAACTAGGCGGCTCGAATTTGGATCCGCTGGCATGAACTCTGCAATAACTAACAACTTTTAAGAGACGGATCCAATTCGGATCGATCAACAAACATACATATCATATATCACGTATTGGTTCATTATCATTATAAACATATACTGTACATGCATCTATACTTTGTGTTTCTATAAACACCGGTTTAAACTTACTAATCATACTCGTAACTATCGCATTTCGTATATACCTAATGATAAACAATAAATCCGTATATACTGCATAATGGTTACAAGTTAAGTCGGTACTCACCTGAGTCCATAATGCTTATATTATTCTTCTAACGATGCCTTTTAGTCCATATGTAAACCTATAATAATAATCCAAGCATCAATACGCGAAAATTAGCAAAACTAGTACCCGACGCGTCGCGTTGTGCCTGTCGCGGCGCGATCCCTGAATGTGTCGCGGCACGACACAAAGGTTTCTGTCTCGTCTAAAGTAGCTCGTCGCGGCGCGACCTTTACTGTAGCTGTGCGACGCATGAACAGCAAGCAAACCGCCATTATTTTTGCAGATTGAAACTTGACTAAATACCAAACTAAATCAATCCCAAACATCTCCTAACACTTACAAAGCTTGTTTGGGACCTTTTAGATACCTTTAAACATCAAATATTCAACTTATAACTCCAAAATCTATAGATTAAACCAATAATTTATTTAACCCAATAACACTTTAAACTTCAAAAATAATAATACTTACTTGTTCCAATTGATAGTTGCAATCTTCTCCCCAAATATCTAGCTTCAAACTTGATTAATTCTCCAATTTGTTTGAGCTATGTGTGTGTGTGTTTGTCAAGTGATGAAAGAAAGAAAAAGAAAGAAATAAAGAAGAAGAAAGAATGAAGAAAAGAAACAAAAAGCAAAACCAAATGGGAAGGAAAAGGGGCTGCTGCCTCTTTGGTGGTGGCCTTTTTTGACGGGTATCTCGCTCCCCTTTTCAACTTACAACTCATCCAAACGCTATCCGTAAATTCTAACGAGGATATATTCAGAATCCTTATTTCAAATCATTCAATAATTAATAACTATTATTCGTTTTCATAACTTTTATCAACACCTCATTTAGTAATAACAATATACATATCGCCCTCCTATAAAATTAGAATTTTTATTTATATTACAAGGGTACAACCCTAAATACAAGAGGTACAACTAGGCCATATTTTAGGGTGTTACACTTTTGATTTGCGGATTCTTGGAAATCTGATGATTTAAGAAATCCGACACTTTGTGTTTGGATTTGTATTTATTTATTGTTTGTTTGTTTTTATGAATGAAATTTAAATATATGTGGTCAGATATATTTATGAGATTGAGACTGATTGGTTATTGTTGTGTTTTCAGGCAATTATAAGACTCAGTAATATTAGACTTCTGAGCTCGTGCTGATATTAAGGTGAGTGGACATTAGTCGTAGATGGTAAAGATTGCAGTTAATGATATTGATGTAATGCATGATTGTGATTGAGATTGGATTGATTGATTGAATTGTTGATTGTGTTATTGATTGTTGATATCTGCTGCATGACTATTTGGTCGATACGTGCTCTTAGGATGAATTTGAGTTGCGTTGGGAAGTCAGCTATACGTAGACTTGGGCTAGGCTCATTTACTGGTTGGTTGAGTAGTAGTAGCCCTTCTGTTACATATGTTGTTTCAGAGGTGGAGTTTATTGTGCCAATTCAGTGGAGGCTATCGGTAAACCTTTGCTTTGGCCGGCATTGGTTGTAGAATCTGCGCCGAACCGCCGGTCTTCTTGGATATATGTTTTCATGCTTTGATATGGATTGTGAATGTTTGCTTTTGGTGTTTAACCTCTTCTCACTTAGCTTTGTGCTAATTCCCCTCAGTTGATGTCTTGCAGGTTCGTGTTTGTGATTGTAGAAGGAAGAGTTGACCTCACTCTGATATTTTGTTTTAAAAGAGACGAGCCAGTTATTTTTGTAACACCAAACAATTGTAGTTGTTGTTGTGTTTGAACAAGTTCTGTATATTTGTAAATATTTGTTTATATATAAATAATTAGTTTTAATTAGCTTCTGTAGTACAATTTTAAAAAAATGGCTTGTGATTTTCTGGTGTTACAATTTGGTATCAGAGCCTAGGTTTGGCGATGCATGCACGGCTAGAGTGTTGCATTCCCAAATTTTGGCTCGTGACGGGTCAAGCTTTCCTTCGGGGGATTTAAGGTGAGTTAGAGTTGTTTGTAGTAGTTAGTATTTTGAGTACTATCGGTTTATGCTAATAAGATTATGAGGTGATGTGATTGTACAGATATGGCAGACAAAGATACCCCTACTGACACTCCTGTGACCCAAGAAGTAGCAGGAACTTCAACAGTGAATGTGATGAATATAGCATATCAAACTGGTACATTGAGATGTGAATAGGAGGATGAAAAGAGCAAGTGTATTAATAAATTGATAGAAGAAATACAAGAACTTCGAGATATTGTTCAACCTATGGAATGAGAAAGAGTAACTCAAAATGTTCAAACTCAGATTTCTCAACCTATTACTACTCAAAATACAACATTTCTGGTTCCGATTTCATTTCATTCTATGGCACAAGTAACACAACAACCGTACTTGTATCCAGTTCCATTTCAGGGAGCTATGCTCCCGGATTACTCAAGTGTTTCTAGAAGGGATAGTACTTCTTCCCAAACTATTGACTTAGCTGAATTGGATAGGAGAAATGTGGAAGCCAAAAACAACATGACCCAAGAGCAAGTATCTCAACATAAATCCAGGATATAACAATATAATACTCAAAAGCAAAAAGAGCAAAGTGGTCAGAGAAAAGGGAACTTGAATTATGGACCTAGGTTTAGTGGATTTAATCAACGAACACCTCGGTGTGGAAAGTGTAAGTCTCACCATACAGGACCTTGTACTTACAAAACTATGTGATGTCTTACATGTGGTCAATCTGGTCATGAGATGAAAGATTGTTATTTCTCTCAGAAAGTGTGTTGGATTTGTTATGGGAAAGATCATAGAGCGAGGGAATGTTATTAAACGAGAACTTGAGTCTGGATTGGGAGTTAAAACAATTGGGGAGCCCTCGTCAACGGTTAGTCAGAAGCAAGAAACTCAACATACTAGGCCTACATCAGATAGATTTAACCGAAGTTCCCAGTGGTGTCGTCGGTGTATGTCTATTCATATTTGGATTCGAACACTTCAGACTTTGCGTTGTGTGCGATGCAGATTGTTTAGTCATGAATTAAATGATTGTGCTCTTCCTCGGAGTGTTTGTTGGAATTTCCAAAGAGAGGGTCATATTGTGAGAGACTGTGATGAAGATAAAAGAGTTCGGACAAGGCCAGGGGTTGAGGCAGTTGGGGGGTCTTCGTCAACAAGTACATACATGGTTGAACTCCATCATTGGTGCCATAATTGCGGAATGCTTCTTCTGCGGGAAGAAGGACCATTGGTGCCATAATTTCCCGGGGTACCTAGAAGGTCTTAAGAAGCTCAAAGGGTTGATCATTGGAGGAACTTCCGATTCAGGTACATACATGGTGGAACTCCATCATACTTCTACATCTGGAAGTTGGGTATTAGATATTGGCTATGGCACTCATGTTTGTAATATTGTGCAGGTGCTAAAGGCAAGTAGGAAGATGGAGAAAGGATAGTTTGACTTGATAATGGGAAACAAGGAAATTGTCCCGGTCAAAGCACGAGGAAAAGTTGAATTATCTTTTAATTCTAGTTTTTCTATATTGTTATTGAATGTATGCTACTCGCCTCTTGTGGCGAGGAATATTATTTCTTTTCATGCACTACATGACGATGGATTTGGTTTTACTTTTGATAATGGAGTTATTATATGTTTTAAAAATAATATTTTTTATTTCAAATCTTATCCTTGTCGTGGTATTTATGAAGTAGATGCATACATTAGTAATAATCAATCAATCATGAATATTGATTCAATGTCTAAAAATGGTTTAGACAAAATTGTCTTTGTAGCATGGTCGACTTGGCCATATAAATAAGACTCATATCGCAAAGCTTCAAGCAGCTGGGATCTTGGAATCATTCGACCATGAGTCGAATGAAGTATGTGAATCTTGTTTGTTAGGCAAGATGACTAAAACACCCTTTACCGGCGTGAATGAGAGGGGTAAAGACTTATTGGACATCATACATTCCGATGTGTGTGGTCTGTTTAAGAACATCACAAGAGACAATTCTAGATACTTCGTTACCTTTATAGATGACTATAGTAGATATGGTATGTCTACTTGGTTAGACAAAAGTTCTAGACCTTTGAGGTCTTTAAGACTTTCCAAAACGAAGTAGAGAATCAATTGGGTAAGAAGATTAAGATACTTAGATCCGATAGGGGTGGTGAGTATCTTAGTCAAGTGTTTCGTGATCATCTTAAGAGTTGTCGGATTATTTCACAACTTACACCTCCTAAGACGCCGCAATTAAATGGTGTCGCCAAGGGGAGGAACTGAACATTGTTAGATATGATTCGGTCTATGATATGTCACACCCAAGTGCCTATAAGCTTTTGGGGATATGCTCTTGAAACGGCAGCAAGGATCCTTAATCTCGTACCAACAAAGAAGGTCGAGAAAACACCTTTTGAGATGTCGCATGGGAAACCCCCCGTTCTTTCCTATCTAAAAGCTTAGGGTTGTCTATCCTACATGAGACGTGAGGTTGTTGAGAAATTAGAGCCCCGATCCGAAAAGTGTTATTTCATCGGATACATATTCTATAAACCTTCCGAGAACAAAGTATTCGTAGCTCGAAGGGCGGTCTATTTAGAAAGAGAATTAGTATCCAATAAGCAAGACGGAAATAAGATTGACGTTGAAGAAGTTCAAGGGTCAATGGATGAAAGGCCTGACGTTGGCACTAGCCAACAACCTAGTGAGGTTGAGTCTGAGCATGAAAATGCAGAGACTAACGTACATCCATTACCTCCCCGTAGATCCGGTAGAGCTCGCCATGAGCCAGAGAGATATGGGTTTCTCATATCTGAGGGCGACGAGACATTGGTGGACCGCAGTGAGCCCACCAACTATCGGGAAGCGGTAGCGGGCCACGATTCTGCTAAATGGAAAGAGGCAATGGATAACGAGATGCAATCCATGGCGGATAACCAGGTTTGGGAACTGGTTGATCTTACACCCGGTTGTAAACCAATAGGGTGTAAATGGGTCTTCAAGAAGAAGACCGACTTGGATAGAAAAGTTAACACGTTCAAAGTCAGACTGGTGGCTAAAGGTTTCACTTAGACATGTTGGAATATGCATGCTGACACGAACGAGTTAATAGCATAGCTTATGAAGTATAGGCCTATTAGGTCACACACCAATTATTGATTCTTACAACACGATCAAGCAAAAGGGAGAGAAAGGCCAAAATAGGTTTTTGCAGGAGGGTACACGGGCCGTGTTACTGAATACGGGCCGTGTCCAGCCCAACTAGCACAGGGTGTTTTGGCCCAATTCAAGGTCGTGTGCTTTGGGCCAACACGGCAATGTAGATAAACACGGGCCGTGTTCAGCCTATTTGACACGGGCTATCTTGGCCCAATTGAGGCCGTGGGCTTTGGGCCTATACCGCCATGTTGACTAACACGGGCCGTGTACGATCACTGTAACAGTAGAATTAACATTCTTAAACACACTTTTAATGTGATAAAGTGGGGTGTTAAGTGTGCTACGTTTTTCTGTGCAAGAGAACAGACTCTTGGGAGTTCTAGTGTTCTTGTAAATGAGAAATCTCTCTCTAATGGTTCTTCTTCTTTGGTGATCAAGTTTGATGCACAAGAGAAGGTGTTATTCACTTTGTGATCTTGCTTTGATGCACAAAGGTGTGATAAGTTCTTGAATCTTGTTGTTTTGGTGGCAACATCAACCTACTAGCATTGGGAAATCAAGTGTGCTTGGGGGTGGACTTCACTAGAGGAGTTCTTCTTGAATTCTACACACTTTGACAAAGAAGAAAGCTTTTGATATTGAGTTGTGGTACAATCTTTCTTCTATCTTGTTTATTATATTCTAGTTGCAACTTCATGTTTAGATTATGGTCCATGGGATGTGTGTTTGTTTGGCTAGCTTAAATTTTTGTATTATATATTCTAGTTGCAACCATATAAATATTTTTATATAAGAAAACTGTTTTCTTGAAATGGTTTTTCGTGCAGATTCTTGTTAGGCTAAAATTGATATATTTTTAGCATACATAATATTCATATAAATATTTTTATATAAGAAAATTGTTTTCTTGAAATGTTTTTTCGTGTAGATTCTAGTTAGGATAAAATTGATATATTTGTAGCCTACATAATATTTTAGTTTTTATATTAATATATTTGTTGTAACTTGGCATGAATTGTACACAAATATATACTTATAAATGTATATATGAATATGTGTATCAAAAATGGTTTGGTACACTAATGCATATGTACAAGGATTGTCAATTTGGTGCCTTTGATGTTGTTGACACTAATGCATATTTGTTTTTTGTGACACACCATGTTTCATTTTGTTGCGTTTGGTTAATTCGGTAACATGCCCTTAAACCTATGTAATGTGGTGGTTGATTCATCTGGTTGATTGATTTGGGTTTTTGGCGGCCTGCGTGCTGTATTGTTGTAATAATATTTATTTATTTATTTATTGGTGCGGCTTGCACGCCGTTTCTTTTATTCCATGTATTTGGATAAATAGTATAAGAATGCGACCTGCGTGTCGTTTATATATATTCTATGTATTTGTATATAGTATAGAATTAGAACCGGAGAAATCAACGGGAGTCATGGTGATGACGTCTTGGCGAGAAGGAATAAACACGCTATTGGAAGGTGTTGGATTCAATGGGAGCTCACCCAAGGAGACTATACCTTGTCCTTAGGTTTTGGCCTCTTTTTCCCCATTGTGGCTCATGGGGAAAACGCATAGGATTTTTGGGCATGTTACCGAATTATATATATATATATATATATATTTGCGTGGTTGTGTTTTATTTTTCTATGCATGGATTAGGATTCGCATGCTAGACAATTTTTCTATAACATTAAATAAAATACAACGTTTGTTAAAATGGTTAACAATCTCGTGCGAATAGAATTGACAAAGAAAATATAAAATTGGTATTATATTTGAAAGTGCTTAAAATCGTTTTGACACTTACTTTGTTAATTCACAAAAAGATTTTTATAAACCCAAAACAAAATCCCGTTTTTCGAAATGTAAATGCGCACCATCCGTAAGACGACACCACCCGAATCTAACAAAACAAGGATGATTGTCGAGCTAAGCACGAGTCATTCCTTGCATAGTTGTGTGGAAGGTGAGTGGGGTAACTCGCATGATTGGTTGTCGAGCTAAGCACGAGCCAATTAATGGTCGAGAGTGCCACCCGTGTGTCTTGTCGGACGATTTACAATTTTAGTATATAATTCTTGGTTAGTTGTCGAGCTAATAATTGACATGGTTTGACATCTATAAATAATTACCCTTTCTAACCATAACAACACCACGCCAAACATCTCACTTCGTGTGTTCCTAGAAAGGGAGAAACTCACAGGGGTGAACTTTATTGCATGGCTTAGGCAATTGAGGATTGTCCTTCGCCATGAGTCAAAGTTGCATGTCCTTGAGGAACCCTTTCCAGAGCCACCTGCTACCAACGCGACTTGGGTCATCCGATACGGATATGAAAAACGTGTTAAGGACACGCACGATGTTGCCTGCCTCATGTTGTCAACTATGAGCTCAGAGTTGCGAAAGCAGTTTAGGCACATGAGTGTGTACAATATGTTAAACAAGCTCAAGGACATGTTCCAACAACATGTTAGGCAAGAACACTATGAGTGTGTTAAAAGCCTAGTCGGTTGTAGGATGCAGGAGGGCGGGAATGTTGGTCTTCACGTCCTTAAGATGAAGGCAAACGTGGACCAAATGGAGAGGTTAGGATTTCCTATTGGGAGAAAGCTCGTTGTGGATATTGTTCTCCAATCTCTATCCGCATTATATGATCAGTTTGTCACAAACTATCATATGCAAGGAATGGAGAAATCCTTTAGCGAATTGCATGGCATGTTGAAGTCTATGGAGGCTAACATGGCCAAGCATAATTCCACCTCAACCACTCCCGTCTTGGGTTTGAAAAAACAAAAGAAAAGGAACAAGAAACCGACTTTAAAAGGAAAGGTTGGAGTGTCCAAGCCTATCCTTGATATTGAGTCGAAGGACATAGAGAATGTGCCTCAAGAAGAGACTCAAGAAAAGGTGGTTTGCTACTTCTGTGGAAGATTTGGAAATTTTGGCCGTCACGCCTGCCCTACGTGTCGAGAGGATATAAAACTTCTCAGGAAAGAGAGAGTTAACTTTCCATATTCAGGTATGTTCATGGTTCATTGCTATTCTTCTATAAGCTAGGTTGTTAACCTGAGCTGATTGTGTCATGTTTGTCACAAATTTATTTTGTTACAAAGTGTAGGTTCTTGTTGGATAGAAGAAAAACATGAAGAGCCGGATCTCGGACGAGGAAACCAGGATGATTGTCCTCTAAGAGAAGATAAGGAGACTTGATCTCGCCCTTTGTCGCCGGTTTATTTATTACTTTATTTTATTCCCCTGAGCGGCAAGTAACAATTCTTTGTATGCTCGGTTTTAAAGACAATGGATTTAATTTTGAAGTTTTAAGAATTGATGTAAAACCTTTTTAAGCGTTATTTATCCAAAGTTTATTCATGTCACAGCTTATGTGTTGTTTTGCCCTGCGGGGCACACAATTATACATTTGATGACGATGAGTTTATTCTTAAAACATGAAATTTATTATGAACATTTATTGTGAGATATTTTGTTCAAAATTTTCCGTGTCATGGCATACAAAAGATTTTGTTACAAGTAATAGAATATTCATGAATAATTGATTTTGAATCCAAAATAGTTTGGATAAACTATCTTTGTGTGATAATCCACCTTACCACATAAACAAGAGATATATCACCTAGATCCGTGTGGTTGGGATCTCGGATAGTTTAGCCTCGAGCTAAGTGTTTTGATGCTGATCTTATTTATTAGGCTAAGATGATTATGAGATTCTTCACCGGAGTTTGTGAGAGAATTAAAGGCTTGTTGGATATTGATCACATTTTGTGGATAATCCGTTCAAGCACACCACAAAGAATAACGAAAGATAAACTTCTTCGTCACTACCTTGATGGTAGTAGTTGCGAGACGTTTACTAGTTTGGGTATATGTCTGAAACCTTGTTGGTGTTCAGAATTAGCCAAAACAAATTTCAGAATCAATAGGGCATATAGATCAAGGTACTTAGATTTAGTTAAGATGCTAAGATACTTACTATATATATTGAATGACCATATAGTGAATGGTGGAATTGTCTCATGATTCATATCTCTACTAAGACGCATTGGTACATGGTGTCATGGTGTAGGGAACCGTGTATCATTGATAATGATCCGGTTTTTTGTTGGGACATTCATTCACCATTGTGACTAAGTCCTCAAATCAAGATTCAATTGATGGTCTATTTAGCACTTATTAAGATATGTCTAGAAAAGTTCTTTGCTTGTCTATCTTATAGTTCGAAGTTATCCATTCTACATTCAGTGGGAGATGGATAAACTTGAAACCAAGAAGTGCTAATAAATTTGAGGAGTTCTTCTAAGTTTTAGCTATTTAACTTTTTAAGAACAATGTTTGTTGCTTAAAAGGGAAGAAGAATAAAAACTAAAACTAAGGCATTCCAGTGCAAGAACGTAAAACTTAAATGAAAGACTTGATGTTGATACTAGCATATAATCTGGTATCTTTGATAGATGATCAACATGGTTATGATGGTATGCCCGACTAAGAGTCATTACTTCTTTTAATTTTGATAAGAGTCATATAGAGCAAGAGAGGTATGGGTTTCTCATATCTAAGTGGCAATAACCTGATGGTTAGTCATGTTGAGTTCACCACCTATCAGAGCATTGATCAAATTTCCCTTCCCCACAAACAAGGCTAAACAGCCAAACCTGCAAAAAGCAATCAACCGAGGGGAATTAGCACAAAGCTAAGTGAATGGAAGCTACAAACAAGCATCCACAATCAACAAGCACAAGCAATCACCATCCGATCAACCATACAGATCTCAAATAGATCAAATTCTCATCACAAACCAATCCAACCTCTACAGGAACGGCGGTTCTGCAGAACCTGCAACCGATGCGTGCCAAAGCAAAGGTTTACCGATAGCTGTTTGCTACTTGGTACAGTTAAACCCCTTCTGATACAACAAATGCATAGAAGATCAAGAACTATGCAACCAATAGCAGATAGCCCAGCCCAAATCATACGATAGCTGACCCCTAACCATGTACGCATATCGTTAACCATACGTACAGGTCTCGCCACGTGCACGTATCATTAACCATGTACACTGGCCACGCAACAATCCAAACGATCACAATCAACAAACATCAATCAACTACCAACGAATAACAATCGACACAGTCTATCAACACATATCAATTAACACATTCCATACTGGCAACTCAAACTTAAACAGTTTATCATGGCATCCTAAACTAAACAGTCTATCATGTGAATGAGAAATTTGATTTTATCATGTCCTTGGTTTAACACATAAACACACACTTCACCTTTTTACTATGACCTGGTGAATTGAACCCACGTACATATATAAATTTCATTTTACCAAGCAGGAGGTGGCTAAGTTCATTTCTTATTCTTTTCAATTAACATATGCATACCTACATACATACATACTACACATACATACATCACATGACTTTTTCTTTCCTTTTTATTTCAAACTCTACAGTAACACATTTATATATAATCTTCCCATTTAGTTAATTAAATTAATTAACTAACTCTAAATTTCCACTTAACCAATAAAATGCAAATAAACACGAAATAGCGTACTATTAATTCGGATCAGTACTCCCGTGATATTTCGATGGTTTAAAATCCAAAAATTGTTTGTACAAAAAAGGTTGCTTAAATCCCGGATATCCAAAAGGATAATCTCCCTGTAAGGTGGAAGCATTAAAAAATAACGGTTGCGTCACTTGCATTACCGGAGGAAACGGAGCGGTAACCGGCAAAGTAGTAGATTGGGTAGCAACAGTTGTCAGCATTTGTGATGACATATTCTTATTAATCCTCTCTTTTCAGATACCACGAACTATATCTCTGAGTTCCTCAAGTTCATTCTCTAACTTGTGAATATATTCCTCTCGATCATTTTCCTGTTCACAACCTGAAGTACCCACACGATTCGTCATATCCATAGTATCAATAACCGAAGTCTCAACCACCATTTGGGTCATAGGAGGATCAAGAGGGGTATCTCTATCAACCATATCTATACAATCTCATCATCTCACAATCTCATTAGATAAACCGTTAGTACACAATATACTAACTAACAAACAGCTTCACCACTTCACTCTAATTCCCCCCAGGAAAGTTTGCGAATGCAACACTCTAGCCGTTCCCGCATCGCCAAACCAAGGCTCTGATACCAACTTGTAACACCGTAAAATTCTCAAGCCATTTTTTTTAAAAACCGCTACGGAAGCGTTTACTTATTTCATTTAAACAAACACCATTCAAAGTACAAAGTACTATTCACAAACATTACATCAAGTTGTGTTACAAAAATATTTATAATATTAGAGCATTGGTCAAATTTCCCTTCCCCACAAACAAGGCTAAACAGCCAAACCTGCAAAAAGCAATTAACCGAGGAGAATTAGCACAAAGCTAAGTGAATGGAAGCTACAAACAAGCATCCATAATCAACAAGCACAAGCAATCACCATCCGATCAACCATACAGATCTCAAATAGATCAAATTCTCATCACAAACCAATCCAACCTCTAGAGGAACGGCGGTTTTGTAGAACCTGCAACCGATATGGGCCAAAGCAAAGGTTTACCGATAGCTATTTGGTACTTGGTACACTTAAACCCCTTCTGATGCAACAAATGCATAGAAGATCAAGAACTGTGCAACCAATAGCAGATATCCCTGCCCAAAACATACGATAGCTGACCCCTAACCATGTACGCATATCGTTAACCATACGTGCAGGTCTCGCCACGTGCACATATCATTAACCATGTACACTGGCCACACAACAATCCAAACGATCACAATCAACAAACATCAATCAACTACCAATGAATAACAATCGACACAGTCTATCAACACATATCAATTAACACATTCCATACTGGCAACTCAAACTTAAACAGTTTATCATGGCATCTTAGACTAAACAGTCTATCATGGCATCTTAGACTAAACAGTCTATCATGGCATCTCAAATCATAAGTATATCTCAATTCATATAACCATAAGCGTTACCACCAACACCACTCGTGAGTACACTTCCTCTCACCTCAGTCCTCGTTCCCGTCTACTCAGTTGTCTAATATCACCGAATCTTTGCAATCCCTGAGAACACAACAAACTGAAGTCAATCTTTGACTCATTAATATATCCATAGATATATTTATGTCTCTATATAACTTGTAAACAGCATAAAATAATCATATAAATAATAATCCATCACATCCCAAACAAGTACAAATCAAAACAATCAAATTTCCTGAAATGGCTTGTCGCGCCACGACCAACCCCTGTGTCAAGCCACGACACTACCGGATTTGAGTTCCGGATTTTGAGTATCGGATTTGGGTTGCGGATTCTTGGGTTTCGGATTTGCCTTTTGTCGGATTTCGAAGGAACCGGATTCTGAGGTGTCGCGCCGCGACCCTTAAGCGTCACGCCGCTACCAACGGATTTTCAAATTATCTTCTTCTTTTCTTGTCGGATTTCCAGCCCACCATCTCATAAATTTTCATACTTAACATCAATTTTTTCAATTCTAAACACCTTTAACATACATGAAAACTTCATATAACATCTTTACACGCATCATGAACATCTTAAACCTTATTAAATCATCAAACACATAAAACCCATTTAACACTTTTTGAGCTTCATGCTCCTACAATGGTGGTTCTTCATTTAAACATGTATTTCAACATATGACCACATCAAAACACTCTGTAGCATCATATAAACACACACTAACATTTACTTTGATTTATCTATCCATAAATCTTTAACTTGAAATTCCAAGTCTTTTTCTTTCTTTGTTTTAAGAGGTTTCTTCAAGGGTGGTTTAACACACAAACACACACTTCACCTCTTTACTATGAGCTGGTGAATTGAACCCACGTACATATATAAATTTCATTATACGAAGCAGGAGGTGGCTAAGTTCATTTCTTATTCTTTTCAATTAACATATGCATACCTACATACATACATACTTCACACACATACATCATATGACTTTTCCTTTCCTTTTTATTTCAAACTCTACAGTAACACATTTATATATAATCTTCCCATTTAGTTAATTAAATTAATTAACTAACTCTAAATTTCCACTAACCAATAAAATGCAAATAAACACGAAATAGCGTACCATTAATTCGTAAACCAACTAACCCGGATTTGCGGGTGTTACAGTAAGAATCTAGTGATACGTTGCAATTGGACTTGTGGATTTTCAAGTTGGCGAGGAATGGTGCGGTAGCCTTCCAGGTCGGTGGCTAGCATTATTATCAAGAACTGCTGGAACGGTATGAAAGCTTTTCGGCGGGAGGTGGTCCTCTCATTCACCATTCTGACAATCTCCTCGAAGATGATGGTGGCATAGTCCAGATGGAGGTGGTAAGCAACACCTGCCAATAGAAGCAAAGAATAGTAATAGCCGCCAACTGTACCCCTATGGATACCGGTGAGAGTACAGAAGATGATTGTAGCAAGTGTCTGCCAAAGAGGGGCTAGGTTGGTTCTCTTGAACTGATGGATCCGGTGTAGTTCCTCATTGTAACATAGTCCGTGGATTAGTTCTAGCAGATCATCAAGCCCCGGAGCCTCGTCAAATTATGTTTTATCAGGGTAGTGGTCTGCTCCGGGTAAATTCAGTAGGTTGCGGAGTCTGGAGGTTGAGAGAGTTAAACAGACGTTTTCGATTTTGCCCCTTGTGCACTGGTGTCCCAAGCGGGTGACTCCCTCAGTGAAAGTGTACCATAGCTGTTGTAAATAGATTTCAGGTACATGGATGGGTGAGGTGTTTGGGTTTTCAGTGATGGCTAGGCGTAATGGATGAGCTCGGATAATTTCAGTAACGATTGGGATTTTGGTGTCAGTTTCCAAGTCAAAGTACAGATTGTTGCTGCTCATTTCAAGAAGCTCGTCAACAGAGACAAGTCTCTCCTCAGGAAGTGGTTGAGCTGGTTGGTTTGCTGCCATCTATAACAAGTATTCAAAATTACATTAGTTAGACAGTGATGGTGAAGTATTAAGTGATGGCATTCATATGTGAATGTGTCGGAGTTGGAGTTAAGGAATTTCACATGTGAAGTATGGCTTTGACTTTGACTTTGACTTGACCTTTGAATTGAGATTGACAAATTTAACCTAAAAATTTACTAAGTTGAGATTCGGATCACATAAACATTTAAAAGTCGCATGGGTTTGTAAAATGATCCGAGAGTCGCAAGAATTCATGAAAAGTCGCATGGTTTTGTTCATTGAAAGTTGCATGGGTGAAATACATTTATACGAAAGTCGAATGATTTAGCACTTAACATTTTTTAGAACAACCATGGGAAAGTCGAATGAGCTTATGTCATGTGAAATTCGGATTCATTGTGTTGTGTGAAAGTCGGATGAACATAAGTCATGCGAAAGTCGGATGGACAGTGTTGTGTGAAAGTCGGATGAACATAAGTCATGCGAAATTCGGATGGACAGTATTGTGAGAAAGTCGGATGGACTTAAGCCATGAAAGTCGCATGGGTTTGTTTCACTTAAAGGACTCATGAATTGTGTTCATGAGAAAGTCGCATAGGCTTGTTTGGGCAAAAGACACATGGACTATTTATAGCAAAAAGTCGCATGGACTTATTCAATTAAAGGTCGGATAGACCAAGCTCATCCGAAAGTCGCATAGACATATTTGGCCAAAAGTCGCATAGACTATTTAGAGCAAAAGTCACATGGACTATTTAGAGCAAAAGTCGCATGGACTATTTAGAGCAAAATTCGCATGGACTTATCTATCCGAAGGTCGGATAGGCCAAAATCATCCGAAAGTCGGATGATTCAAGTTACTTTCATACGACATTCAAGAACACTTGTGCAGTTTCAAGCAAAATATTGATTTTGGTCAAAACTTGTGCTTATCAACTCAAGGTTTGTACCATTTGACTCGGAATTCGACCACATTCACTTCCTTCGCAAGTATTTGGCTTAACAAACAACTAAGCATGACATTGTCCATTTGTAACACTTTTCTAATGGTTCACTAGCGGCAAAAAAACCCTTTTTCAAAATCATGACTTCGATCGGTGTTTAAGTATAATTTGTGTATCAAAACGTTCACACATGCTCATAACCTCATTTCGACCATCAGACTAGTTTTGATTTCAAGATTTTGAAAAACCCATTGGTTGTAAAACAGAGAAAAAACATGGATGAACAGCCATGAATATGCTCAAATAAGTGATGTTTTGATGTCGTGTACCATCACATTCATTTACCCTGATGATTTGATGAATAGAAGTGAGGGTTTTGATCCCAAATTTCACACATAGGCGACGAGGATGAAGAATGAGGAAGACGATGAACAGCGTATGTGTTTTTCCCGAATATGAATAAAACTAACTATGAATAAAATCAAAGTGCGGAAATAGTTTTAAAGCAACGAACACACGAAAGTTTTCAAAGTAGGATTATATTAATAAACAAACTTCAAAGAGTGCACAAGAACAAACTTGAGCACCAAGTACAAACTAAATCAAGAATAAACTTGAATGCAAATTAGCGAACAAACGCTTAACCTTTTCTCGTTAATCGAGCATGTATTTATAGGCTAAGTAAACTAATCCTGACCATCTAATTTATTTACACATGTACCGCCGTAGACTTAATTAGGAACAGAAAACAAGATTGCTGTTTGAAGCTCCTTCAGAATGCGTAGATCGTGCACATTATATAGCAGGAAGATTCTAGTTGTCAGATGTATCTTCAGCTTAGAAGACCTTTTGATGACTGAAGACAAACTTCAGCTGACGTTCACTTCAGAACTAATCTTCAGATGAACTACGGGCTTCTTTCTTCAGATGCAGTATCAGAACAGTTTACAAAAGAATAATATATTACACCTTCTGTCACTTTCTTCGAAAGCTTCTTCAGGAATGGAATATATACAAATAAAAGGACTAACAATCTCCCCCTATTTGTTTATAATCCATGACTATTTACAAATTAATAAAGAATAGAAAGAATAAAGAATAAAGAATTACTATTCTAAGTATCCGGTTTGAACTCTTCAGGAGAAGATTCCTTTGGAGCTTTGAGCTTCAATTGCTTCAAGTATTCAACCAGAATGTCTTTGACATCTGGATTTTTATTATCTATGAAATATCGAAGAGATCTCAGATGAAGCCAGTCAGCTTTGGCGAAGTCTGAAACTCTCTGAAAACGAATCTTGTCATATGCATCAAGAAAATAAAATCCCCTTGGATTTGAGATAACTTTACCCACTTCAGGAATAAAACGAGGAGGCAACGTGGTGTCGAGGCCTTTGCAATTTCGAGGCTCTCCAATAGATATCAGCTCCAAGATTTGTTGCTGAGATTTCTTGAGAGTGAGCCTCCTTCTCTGAAACTTTAACTTTTCAGCTCGAGTGGGTTTCTCTTTCTGTGGGATGACAGTTGCATCAGATCCCTTCTTCTTTACTTCCTCTTCATAAAATTCAATTACTTTGTTGATCTCTCGTTGAATGAACTTAACATCATCCGTTCGCTTGCGTTTTGATAAACAAGCAAGAATTTCATTCCATTCAGACACAGCATAATTGAGTTGAATATCCTTGACAGATTGTATGCCGAAGAGAGGAAGATTTTTGCGCTGAACTGTCAGAAGGGTTCATTATTTACTTTCTTTAGCTTTATTGCCGTGATTTTATCAGGATGCCTTCATTGATGTCGAGAGCTTAGCCACTTTTCTTGGTTTTGTTCCATGATCCTTTTCTTCTCCTTAATAAAGCTTTTTCAGCTTGGATATTCTCCTGAATCTGTTTTTGATAATCAAAGGGAGATAGATCAATTTTGTTCGCAGCAAGCTCTTCAAGTGCCATTTTCACTGCTGCTATTCTGCCAAGTTCATCAGCTACTTTGAAGTCTTTTACTCTTGGATTTTCGTCATCTGAGTCACTTAATTCATAAATACCCTAACTCATCTGACCATCCGAAGAGACTATCACCATTTTCCCTTTACCTTTATCAGATTGGCTTGGCTGACCACTGGATGAAGGAGCAGCTGATTGACTGGGAATCTGAGAGGCTTTAGCTTCAGTTATTATTTGCTGACATTTAGCTTCATCTAGTTCTGAGCTGAAAAGTTCAGCTTCAGCCTTTCTTTGATCAAGGAGACTCTTGAGCTCCCCCTCATCTAGTGCCTTAGCTTCTTCGGCTTTGGCTAACGTGGCCTCGAAATCAATGAAGGCATTATTCTTGTTTTCTTCAGCGGCTTTGAGGTGAGCCACTTCCTCTTCTTATCTTTGCAAGTATTTAACGCGTGAATACTTTTTATCCCATTTGATTATCTTCCACTCAGCTGTAGCCTTTTTCTTATAATTTGAAAGATTTTGGATTGTCGTCTAACTTTCTCCCCCTTAGAAGCTGCAGAGATTCCTGAAGCTTCCACCGAGTGAGACAAGGCCGAAATCTCTCTTGAAAGGCTTGAAAAGGAAGGAGCAAACAATTCATGCAACTGACGAGTTGTAGTTTCAGAAAGATTGACAGCATAGATGTTGTCAACCTCGGAGGAAAGAGAATGTACAGAGGTGGAGAGAGTTGAGAGTTGAGTGTTAAGTTTAGCAAACACAAGAGTGGCAGAATCAGCTATTGTTTTCACAAGATGGTGAATAGTCCTGTACATCTCTTGAAGGATCAGATTCTTTCGATCAATAGTTTAGGTGAGGGTGGTGAACTGAGTTTTGATAGACTCAACAAGGGATTTGAACTCAGTTTCAAGCTTGGCTTGATAGTTGGCGACACAGTTTCCCTGAAAAGTGTTAGTCTTAACGGAATTAGAGACAAAAAGAACAAGTTCAGATAGACTTTCCAATGAGGAAGCAATTTCTATTGAAGGCTCAGAGATTTGAGAATATACAGACTTAGGGGATTGAAGAAAATCGAAAGCATCACTGTCATCAAAAGGATTGACAGTTGTATCATGAGAAGGGATTGACAGGGCCTGAGGCTTATTTGCTTTAGTTACAGTCTACTTTAAGACTGTGTCGTCATTAGCAGTAGAAATCTCGACTGAAGGAGGTCGAAGTTCAGTGTCATTGATCAGGGAAGGTTGGGCATCACTCTCAGTTTGGTGTGAATAGGGTTTTGTGACACATCAAGGGATTTGGGTACAGTTTCATCTTCAGGGTGAACTGAAGGATCATTAACTGGTTGGACCTCCGAAACTATGGGAATTGTAGTTTCATCATTGGTGATGGGCTAAGCATCAGTGTCAGCTGGTTTGGGTGCTGACTCATCATGTGCTTGGTCAATATCCATAGTGTCAGTTGGGTTTACTGATTCATTAAGGGATAGAAGGGGAATTTTAGCAGAAACAGGAATGGATGTTCCCTGTTCTGGTGGTACCAGAGTTGCAGTGGATGTGCTGGCAGACTCAATGGTAGGTATAGAGGATGTGCTGTCAGTGTCGTGAACTTGTGATAGTAAGAATGGGATTTCAGGGACAGCTTGGTTTTGAGCTGTCTCTTCATCAGTCAGACTTGGTTTAGAGAATTTAAGTAAAGGAGATCTTACTTGAACAGCTTCTGCGGATTTGGATGAGTGAAGCTGAGTTTTGCGAAGAATCAGCGGGGTATCATCAGGAAAATCCTCACTTGAAGCATAGTGAGATATGATGGGACTGGAGGGCATGTTGGGTTTGTGGCGTTTCGAGAGTGATCTTAGCGGGTGAGTGGTGGTTCGGTGTTTAGTGGTGGATTTGGGTATGGCTGAAGGGTTGGTGGATGGCTTAGTTGTGGTGGATATCAGCTTCCTTTTCTATGTTTTCGATGGAGAGGACTGAGGCAATTGTGGTTGAGGTTTAGAAGGGGCAGCTTCAGAAGATAAACCTGAATAAGGTGGTGGAATGGCAGGAGAAGACTTAAGCGAGACTAGTGCAAGCATTGGGGCAGTCAGTGTTGGGTTGAAGGCAGATGAGGAACCTGTCCAAACTGAACCCGATAGGGAAGGAGATGGAAGTAGAACAGAAGCAGAATTGTATGCTTCAAGTGGTAACAGGGAGTAGATAACCAATGACACAAACCTAGGAAAAGGAATGTGTTGAGACCTTGTTCATGCTGTCAGTGACACCACAAGACTCTCCATGATAAGTTCAGCGAGTCAATGGTATGAACATGGATAATGGCATAGGCCATTTTCAGAACAGCTTCATTGACTTGGTCAAGACCACCAGTTTTGCTCGTCATACAGAAGTTCAGATGAGCAATCAGACAGTTCCACCCCTTTGGAAGACGAGTGCGAACCATAGAGTTACCTTTGACCTTGTGCTTATCAGCATACTAAAAGAAGGAGAAGAGTAGCTCCTTAGCGTTGGCAGTGAATGAGGTGAGTTCCCGGCGAGAAAGATGAAGAATAGATGGAAGAAACTTCGTGGTGATTTCAGCAAACTTGCTACTAGAGAGCATACTGAAGTGAATACTTTGGCAAGAGGTTTTGGGTTTGATGACTTCAGCGGTCATCCAGAACTGACAGAGGTGTTTTTCAAACATTGGAACCTTTGCAGAGAGAGCAACGTTCAATGGGCAATTGCGAAGATAGGTCATAATTTGGTGAAGTGGTGAGGAAGACGAAGGGATGGTTAGGTCAGCAGCGAAATTGTTATCTTTGAAACAGATAGATTCCAATGGGATTTTGGGGACAACATCAGTTGGAAGAGTTACCTTTGCGGAAGCAATTTTGGTGGCCAGTGATTCAAGCACAAGAGGTGTTTTTGCTTTTGAACAAGAGAAATCGCCGGAGAAGATGAGTTGCGGGTAAAGAACTTGAAGGGGCGAAATTGTGTTTTAAAGGGGTTTAAACCGACTCAATCTTGGCGGTTGAGTAAATCTAGGGTGAAAATAAGCGCGTGAAGCCGGAAATTACGCAAGGATAACATTTGTGATGTCAAACAGTTATTGGGTAAACCAATTTACCCAGTGTTATCTTGAAACTGGTGAAACTTCATCAACAAACCATTAGCAGGAAGATAAAAATTTCACAATGCAAAGGAAAAAAAATATCCAAACTTTGCATTTGAAATTTTCATCTGGATAAACATAGACGAAAATAAAGATAAAAAAATAAAGAAGAACACAATGCCAACAAGAATAATAGTTAAGCTTGGAAATTAGTAATTCCGTAGATGAACAAATGATGATTACATGATGTTAATCACGATTTACATAGACTGCCAAAAAAAATTACATCATGTTTATGATAAAAGAAATATTTGAGAGGAAACTTCAATCCCAATCCCTTCACCAGGGATGCGAACGGTGATGACATAGCATAAAACGAAGGTGATTGTGAATTCCATGAGTTGTTGAGAAAGTGAAAGATTTTCTTTGAATCGTGTCCTGATTTGCAAAAGATGAAAAAGGAAAGAAAATCTTTGGATGTTTATAAAGAAATTTACTCATGATTATGCTTCAGAGATGATTTGACAGTCATAGAGAGGCAGGGTAAATGTAATTATTCAAGCTTAGCTATTAGGGTGACTGGCATTAAATGTGACAAGAAAGAATGAATAGTAACAATCAAACTTACCTGAAATAGCTATATTGTTGAGGGATTTAGCATTCCTATTTCTGCAATCAGTTGATTGAACCGGTGTTCATCTAGAGCTTTAGTGAAGATGTCAGTTAGCTGATGTTCAGTGGAGATGAAACGAAGCTCAATTTCATTCTTGGCAATGTGATCTCGAATAAGGTGATGGTGAACATCGATGTGCTTTGTGCGAGAATGGAGCACCGGATTATTGGAGATGGCAATGGCACTTGTGTTATCACAATAAATGGGAGTGCGCTGAAAGGAGATGCCATAGTCAGCGAGCTAATGTTGCATCCATAGAACTTGTGCGCAACAACTCCAAGCTGAAATGTATTCAGCTTCAATGGTGGATAGAGAAATGGAGTTCTGTTTCTTGCTTTGCCAACTTACTAGTTTTCCACCTAGTAGCCGACACCCACCGGTAGTAATCTTTCTATCAATCTGACATCCGGCATAGTCTGAATCTGAAAATCCAATTAATTCAAAGCCGGAGTCTCTAGAGTACCATAGCCCAAGTTCAGGAGTACCTTTCAGGTATCTGAAAATTCGTCTGACAGCCGTCAGATGTGATTCTTTTGGGTTCGCCTGAAATCTTGCACATAGGCATGTGGAGAACATAATATCAGGGAGACTGGCCGTCAGATATAGTAAGGATCCGATCATCCCTCTGAAGGTGGGAAGATCAATTGCTTTCCCATTCGGATCAGCGGTAAGTTTGGTCTTTGGAACAATGGGAGTCTTCATAGGGGAAGAGTCTTAAAAGTTGAACTTTTTGAGTAAGTCTTTGACATATTTCCCTTGATTGATGAAGATGCCTTGGTCATATTGCTTTATCTGAAGCCCAAGGAAGAAATTCAGTTCTCCCATCATGCTCATTTTGAACTTTTCTGACATTATTTTCTCAAATTTCTTGCATAAACGATTGTCCGTAGAGCCAAATATAATATCATCGACATAAATTTGAACTAGAATGAGTTCACCTTTTTCTCTACACTGAAATAGTGTTTTATCGATGTTCCCTCTCTGAAATCCATTTTTCAGAAGATGAGTGGACAACGTATCATACCAAGCACGCGGAGTCTATTTCAGTCCATAAATGGCTTTGTCCAGCTTATAAACGTGGTGTGGAAATCTAGGATTTTCGAATCCAGGAGGTTGCTGAACGAATACTTCTTCTTGAAGTTCTCCATTTAGAATGGCGCTTTTAACGTCCATCTGAAAGACCTTGAATCCCTTGAAGGCTGTAAAGGCTAAGAACATATGTATTGCCTCCAGACGAGCGAATGAAGCAAACGTTTCATCATAATCTATACCTTCCTCTTGACGGTAGCCTTTTGCAACTAGTCTTGCCTTGTTAAGCACAACTGACCCAGTTTCATCACGTTTGTTTCTGAAGACCCATTTTGTGCCAATGATATACTTGTCTTCAGGTGGGTCAATCAACGTCCACACCTTGTTTCTTTCAAATTCGTTAAGCTCATCTTGCATAGTGACCACCCAGTTTGGATCCTTCAGAGCTTCATCGACTTTCTTTGGTTCGACCTGTGATATAAATTCAGATAACATGCAGAATGCATATGTGGTTGCATTTCGGGTTTGCACACCAGTATTTGGATCACCAATTACATTAGTGATGAGATGAGCTCGAGTCCATTTGGTGATCCTTTGTGGTTGATCCTGTTGTTCATCAGCAGAGGAGTTGTTTGTTTCTAAGAGATATTCAGTGACCTGATTCACATTAACAGAAACAACATTATCGTCAGTATTTACCTCTGGAGAATAGTCATCCAAATCATCATTAAATGACTCTTGTAGAAGAGCATCAAATTCATCGGAAACAATTTGATCAGTATGATTGGAGGTCGACTCTGCATAGAATTCATCAAAAGTATCATTTATTGTTTCAACCACAGAGTTCTTTTGGGAAGAAAAACACGATATGCTTTAGAGATATCAGAATAGCCTAACAACACTCCTTGTTCTCCTTTGGGATCAAACTTGTTTTTCTGATCTTTGGTGTTCAGGATGAAGCATGTACTTCCAAAGACTTTGAAGTATCCGACATTGGGTGACTTCAGATAAAGTAACTCGTACGGAGTTTTGTTGTGGCGCTTCACAATGATAGACCTGTTCTGAGTATAGCAAGCAGCGTTAACAGCTTCAGCCCAGAAATGTCCTTTCAGAGATGCTTCTGCTAGCATCGTTCTGGCTGCTTCTATCAGGGTCCTATTTCTTCTTTCAGCAACCCCATTTTTGTAAGGGGTATATGGAGCTGAGAAGTTTTGAATGATGCCATTTTCATCACAGAAGTCTTGGAGTGTAGAGTTTCTTAACTCTGTCTCATGATCACTGCGAAGCTGTTTAACTTGTGTGTTAAATTGTCTTTGAACACGACGTAAAGCTCATCAGAACTTTAGCAGTATCACTTTTGTTACACAAGAAGAATACCCATGTGAACCTGGTGTATTCATCAACTACAACCAGAGTATACTTCTTGCCTCCTATGCTAGGAGAACTGACAGGACCAAAGAGATACATATGTAAGAGATGAAAGGCGGAGTTAATTTGGTTACAATGTTTTGATTTGAAAACCGACTTCTTTTGCTTTCCTTTCTCATATGCATGACACAGCTTGTCTTTCTGAAACCGAACTGATGGTACACCTCTGGTAAGCTTAAGCTTAGAGAGTTTGCTGATGTTTTTGAAGTTGAGATGAGATAGCCTTTTGTGCCATAACAAGTTAACTTTGGAACCAGCTTCTGAATAGAAGCAAACATATCTTTTAGAGGTGGCAGAGTTGAAATCAACAACATACATGTTACCCTGCCTTTTTGCTTGTAAGACCTCTTTTCCTTTCTTGTTAAAGATTGAACCTTTGGTCTTCTTGAAATGCACTTCATAATCTGCATCACACAACTGACTGTTGCTGATCAGGTTGTGTTCAAGTCCTGTCACTTGGGCAACATTCTTACTGTTTACTGAGCCTTGATTGAGATAACCATAGCCGTCAGTTTTGCCACATTTTCCTCCACCAAATGTGACCTTGGGACCATTTGCTTCTCGAACACCATTCAGTAGGGACTTACATCCGGTCATATGCCTTGAGCATCCACTGTCAAGGTACCAAATGTTATCATGCTCAACGCCCTACACAAATAATTGAAAGGATTAGTTCATTTGAAGAGCCCAAACTTTACTGGGCTCCAAGACACACTACTTAGAAGAGCAACTCGAGATCTTGTTTTCAATAGAACAAGAAGTAGCTTCATGACCTCTTACTCCACATTTATAACATTTCCGAGTGGATTTAGAAATCGTTGCCTTAATCTTTTTATTTTTCTTCTCTTTTTCACCGATTAACTTTAAAACTTTGAAAAGAGAATCCTTAACTACTTTGAGGTTGGATACGGGCAAGGCAAATGTTTCATCACTATTTTTGGTTTTGGAGGGTTTTGAATTTTCAGATTTGAATTGTAAGGTTTCAACTGATGATTCTTCAGCTGATGAAATCATGGGAATGATAATGTCGTAGAAGACACTGGCTTCAGGAAGAAAGCTTGAGTTGGATAACTCAGTTATTTTGATTTTCAGAAGATATTTCACCAACTAAATCAGATGAAGAATAGTCGAGGGTTGTAGTTAGGACTATAGGTTGGGTTTCAGTTGGGGTTACAGACATAACTTCAAGATGGGTTTCGGTAGGACTTGGTGTAATGACTATTTTAGTGATTGGTTTGTTAGTCTCATTGGCAAGAGTATCATACTCAGTAGGAAGTTGAAGATTTCTAATTTCAGAAGTTGTTCTTTCAGAAAAGCTTGGATTTATAACTTCAGATTTGGTAAATCTCTTTTTAAGGAGATTTTTATTTCCAACATCATTAATACTTATGTCATTAAAAATCATTTCATCGACATTTTTAGACTTTTTGCTGAAATCAGCGGCTTGTTTAATGTGTCCTATGCCTACTCTTTCTCTTTGAATGATCATCTGATGATTGATACTCTCAAATGCTATTTTATTTGGACTCAACCAAAGATCAATAATCGACTGACGATCTTTCACTTTTTCGTTAGAGTCTTGCAAATCCATTTTCACATTTTTGAGTTCATTTGTTAAAAATTCGAGATGATTCTCTAAGGCATAAGACTCTTGAAGAAATTGTTCATTTTCTTTTTCAATGACATTTATTTCAGAGGTGAGTTTGGCGATAGTTTGTTTAGATTTGTTTTGATTGTTATGTGCAATTGTCAGATCAAAACACAAATAAGCAAACATATCATCCTTCTCATTCATTGAATAATTTTTGAAATTCGATACCTTTTACATCATGGTGGGATTCCATCCTTCTGCTGAGCTTAGTTTTTCGCCTCAGCCAGATCTTTGCTAAACTTGCTTTCAGTGACCATCAAGCACATTTCAGGATGTGCAGTTCCAAGGATTTCTTCAGCCTCCAGACATTTACCTCTGACTTCATTTTCTTCTTCTTCATCTGAAGATGTTTCAGAATCAGTCCAACCAAGGTCATCAGCTATCATGGCCTTTTCCTTCTTCCTTTCATTTGAAGCTTTGAGGGCTTTATATTTAGCTTAGTATTTATCATCCTTAGAAGGAAACCCTTTCTTGGGATTTGAGGAGGTCTCCTTCACATAGCATTCGGCTGCATAATGACCAGGCTTCCCACATTTGAAGCACTCATTCTTGGACCCTTTAGATGAGCCCTTTTTCTCTGAGGAGAACTTCTAATCAAATCTTCTCTTCCCACCAGACTTGAACTTCTGAAACTTTTTATAATTTTTCATGATGAAGGCTTCTTTGGTACCTTCATCATCAGACCTTTCTTCCTCCTCAGCATCATTTATCTGAGGCTCATCATCAGAATCAGAGTCTTCAGTTTGCTTGTACTTGACTCTTTGAGAATTTTCAGCAACAAGGGCCAGAGTTTTCTTGAAGGCCTTCTTTAAATCAGTTTTCTAAATGCGAGTCTGTTTATCATTCAGCAGGATTCCATATAGCTTACTCATGTTCCTGTCCCTGAGCATGTTGTTGATTCTCAGGATCATGCACATGGTGTCCCATTCAGATGGGAGGGAATCCAAAAATCTGTTAAGTATTTGGAATTGCTCTCTGACAACTCCAACTTCAGTCATGTCGTTCAGTAGACATATAAACCTTGTGTAGACCTTAGTGAGAGACTCTGAGTCTTTAGCATAGAAACTTTCATACTTGCGTATGATGTTGGTCTTCTTGTTCTCACGAACTTCAACAATTCCTTCGAACGATACGCAGATGCTCTCCCACATATCCTTAGCTGTTTTCAAGTTACAAACAGTATGAAATATTTCGTTAGGTAAGGCAATGACAATACTGTTTCGTATCTTAGCATCCAGACCCACAAGCTTCTTCTCCTCCTCTGTCCATTGAGATCTTGGTTTCGGACGAGAGGGAATGGAGGTTTCAGCAGAACCAGTCTCCATGGTGATGGTTTGAGGAATATAAGGACCTTCCTCCAAAACAACAAGAGAATTGCAGTCAAGATTTTCAAAATACAAAAGCATTCTATTTTTTGAGCTAGAAAAATGTTGTATAGAAAACTTTGGTGGTTTGGCAGAGGAGCCATTATCGATGTATTCAAACTTCGACATGTTGAACAGATCACTAATTTTAAGATAAAATTAGAACGTGCTCTGATACCAATTGTTTTTCCCGAATATGAATAAAACTATCTATGAATAAAATCGAAGTGCGGAAATAGTTTTAAAGCAACGAACACACGAAAGTTTTCAAAGTAGGATTATATTAATAACCAAACTTCAAAGAGTGCACAAGAACAAACTTGAGCACCGAGTACAAACTAAATCAAGAACAAACTTGAATGCAAATTAGCGAACAACGCTTAACCTTTTCTCGTTAATTGAGAAGGTGTATAGGCTAAATAAACTAATCCTGACCATCTAATTTATTTACATGTGTACCTATCTACACTTAATTAGGAACAAAAAACAAGATTGCCGTTTCGAGCTCGTTTAGAATGCGCAGATCGTGCACTTTACATAACAGGAAGATTCTGGTTGTCAGATGTATCTTCAGCTCAGAAGATCCTTTGATGACTGAAGACAAACTTCAGCTGACATTCACTTCAGAACTAATCTTCAGATGAACTACGGGCTTCTTTCTTCAGATGCAGTGTCAGAACAGTTTACAAAAGAATGATATATTACACCTTTAGTCGCTTTCTTTGAAATCTTCTTTAGGAATGGAATATATACAAATAAAAGGACTAACAATATGTGTTTGAAATTTTGAATGCGTGAAAGAAACAGATGGTCGGATAGCCATATATATAGACGATCCGACTTTCGGATAATGTTGGGTCAGGGTTATCCGACTGTCGGATCAACCCGGATTGGTCCAAATGTGTTGGGTTAGCCCAGTTCAACTTGTTTAAGCCCAAAATTAAAAATTCAATTGATCTTTCTGGGTTTTATTATTTCCTGCTCTATTTGGGTTCATTTTTGATTAATCTAAAAAAATGAATTCTTAGTGAACTCCCCTAGAAATTGTAAATAGACATGAAATTGAAAATCTGAAAATAAAAAACTGCAAGTGTTTGTCTAATTTCAGTTGAATTTATGAATTTCTCCCCCTACAAGAATGCATTGAAATGCATTCGTGTCGACCAGCGAACTACCCTGCTCCCCCTAGACAGGAGCGTCTGTAGACTTGTACAAATAACGAAACCACACGTAATTCCGTTCAAGAAAGATAAGAAAGTAATGAATTACAGTTTCAGATTCACCAAAAAGGTAAACCGTGCTTCATCTAATGTTTGGTGCCGGTTAATTGTCGGTGGGAAGCTACTGTAATTCAATGAGACATTTTTCGACATTGTTCTTCAAGAAGTGATACCTGATGTCAATGTGTTTGGTTTTGGAGAGATGTACCGGAATGCAAGAGATAACAATTGAACTTTGAGAATCGCACAACTGGGGAATCTTAGAGTAAGTGAGACCAAAGTCCCGTAATTGAGTTCGCATCCACAGGTGAACAGCAGCTAGCAGCAGCCATAAATTCAGCTTCCGCAGTTAATGTAGACACACAGTTTTGTTTCTTGGAATACCAGCAGACTAACCGATCTCCCAAGAAGTGTGCACTCCCGATGTGCTCTTCCTGTCTAACATGCATCCGGCATAATCCGAATATGAGTACGCAATAATTTGAAAGATGAGTGGTGGGGATACCATAGACCAAGGTCATGAGTCCCTTTCAGGTATTTCAGGATTCGCTTGACAGCTAGAAGATGCGATTCTTTGGGATTTGCTTGAAACCGAGTGCATACACATGTAGAAAATATTATGTCCGGTCTACTAGCCGTTAGGTACAGTAAGGTGCCAATCATACCCAGATAGGTTTTCAAGTCGACTGCCTTTCCGTCAAGATCAGCAGACAACTTGGTTTTTGAAGGCATGGGAGTGGATTTGGACGAGCAGTCAGACATTTCATATTTTCTTATTAAATCATTAGTATATTTAGATTGATTTATGAAAATGGCATTTGAAAGTTGTTTGACTTGTAATCCAAGGAAGAAATTCATTTCTCCCATCATGCTCATTTCAAAATTGCTTGCCATTAGTTTTGAAAACTCGAGACTGTACTGCGGATTTGTAGAACTGAAGATAATATCATCTACATATATTTGGACTAGGATATAGTCATCCTCAATCTTCTTGGTGAACAGTGTGGTGTCGATCCGTCCTTTGGAGTATCCTCCATTTACCAGATAGGCTGAAAGAACATCGTACCCTTGTCAAGTATAAACCCTTGTCAAGTATATAGACGTCGTTTGGTCTCTTAGGATCAACAAACCCTTCCAGTTGGGATACATAAACTTACTCTTTTAGGATTCCATTTAAAAAGACCGTTTTGACATCCATTTGATATACCTTGAAATCCCAATAAGCAGCATATGCTAGGAAGACCCGAATAGCTTCTATATGGGCAATAGGAGCGAAGGTTTCATCATAATCAATGCCCTCCCGCTGATTGTATCCTTTGGCTACTAGTCGAGCTTTGTTTCAAATCACTACTCCATCAGAATCTTTCTTGTTTTTGAAGACGCACTTGGTACCAACAATAGTTTTGCCGTTGGGTTGAGGCACCAGTCTCCAGACTTTTAGGCGTGTGAACTGATCCAACTCATCTTGCATTGCTAGGATCCAGTCAGCGACTTGTAGAGCATCTGTAGTGCGTGTAGGTTCTGTCATGCTTAGGAAGCTTGAGAACTGACACTCATTGGATGTGGTAGATCGTGTCTGAACGCCAGCATCTTTGTTCTAATAATCTCTGTCTCAGGGTGTGTGGCAGTCCATTTGGTGACATGGGGGTTGGGGCTATCATTAAGTTCATCGTGTGCATCTTGAGGAAAGAATTCATCCACCCGTTGTTGTGTGGATGTTTTAGTTTCAGGTGTTGATAATTCTGGATTGTACTGAGGTGCAGTGTTTCCTTGGTTCTTAGTACCATCATTGTTAGCAGTGTTAACAGTTGAGTTTGATGCAGTGTACCGTTCACCCAAAACAAAGAATGGGTCTACATCAGAATCAACAGTTCTTGATGTAGAAGTAGTAGTCGTTTGTGAAAGTTCAAGATATTCCTAAACAACTTCTATAGGCCAGTCGATAGGTACCCAATTAGTTCCAGAGTCATCATCTAAGAAATCAAATATATACTTTAGATTTGAGGGTTCATTCGCGTTACATATATTTGTTTCTTTTCGATTTAAGTGCCGGTCATGAACTGATGTGTTCAGAAATGATAGCCGGTGACACATGATATAAGGATGTTGTGGTTAATGTATCGTCAAAAGTCACATTAATACTTTCAATCAAAACATTGTTTCGTTTATTTAACACGTGAAATGCTTTAGACTCAGATGAGTAACCTGGAAAAATTCCCTCATCTGCCTTAGGGTCGAATTTCCTAGGTTAGCTTTTTCGTTAAGGACAAAGCAACTATTACCAAACACATGAAAATGTTTGATATTAGGAACTCTGCCATTAGCTAGTTGATAGGGAGTTTTATTAAAGCGGCAATGTAAGATTGTTCGGTTTTGGGTATAGCAAGCTATGTTGACTGCTTTTGCTCAGTAAGAAGGTGGTAAATCAGCATAAGACAATGTCCGAGCTGCTTCAACAAGCGTTCGATTTCTTAATTCAACACCCCATTTTGTTCTAGAGTGTAGGCTGTAGAGAACTGATGCGTGATTCCCGCAGACTCAAGATATGAATCAAAGACTTTGTTCTTGAGTTTAGTGCCATTGTTAGTTCGTACTGTACCAACTCTTCCTTGTGATTGATTCTGCACCTGTTTGAGAAATGAGATGATTGTTGCTAGAGCTTCATCCTTCGTTCTCAGAAAATTGACCCAAGTATACCTTGAATAATCATCAACTATCACAAGAATATAGTTCTTCCCATTTCTTTATTAAACTCTCATCGGACCACATAAGTCAATGTGTAACAACTAGAGAGGTTCTTTTGTGCTGGACACCTATTTGACTTTGTGTGATATCCTTTTCATTTTTCCTCTCTCACAATGCTCATACAAATGTTCCTTTTCAAACTCGAGCTTTGGCATTCCACGAACTAAATCACTTGTTACCAACTTGTTGGTTTTCTTGAAATTTAGATTAGATAGTTTATGATGCTACATCCATGTGAGTTCCGATGAAGCCTTGGACATAAGATATACTGACTGCTTTCCATCTAGGTCAGCTAGATCAATGGTATACAGGTTTGATCTTCTGGAGGCAGTCAGTATCACATCACCATTTTCTGTTCTGACTGAGCATGTCTTCGCTTTGAAGTTGACTTCAAGTCCCTTATCACAGAACTGCGCAATACTAAACAAGCTGTGACCAAGATCCTCCACAGTTCCCATTATTGGTGCAACATGGTCATTCCCAAAACGAACATTTCCCGAATATTATGGGACAAAGTTTGGTATGAGACCTTTTTCTCCCATCATATGCTTTGAGCAACCGGAGTCCAAGGTCCACCGGGTAGATACCTGTACATAGAAGACAAAATTTATTGAGGTACCCAGTTTGAAGTAGGTCCTTGAGTGTTAGAACATGCAACATATTCTATTGATGTTTCAGGTAATGATTTTATTGCTTTTACTTTGGGAACCCATACTTGTGTCGTGGTTTATAGTTGGGTTGGTGATGGTGTCACGATTTCTTTGGATGTGTCGGGTGTCACAATTTCTTTAGATGTGTCTGGGATCGATGTTTGGATGGGTTTTTCAATTATCACACAATTGCAGCCTTTTGGGAGAGATACATCATCGTCTATGTATTCAATTTGTTTCTTTTGACCCCTTGATTTGTTCATGGTTGTTTTAACTTTGGTTTTCGTATGTTGAACTGTTTCTTGTTTTTGCTATGAGACTTGAGCTTTCTTATCATTTTGATTTGTGGATTTTGTTTTGTTCTCAACAGTATTGTCATTGGCGTGATTCCAGTTAATGAAGTACCTACGGTTAGGTGTCTATTTGGTTGTTAAAACATTGCATGAAGTTTGATGATTGGAAAACCGTGATTCTGAGACGTGCTTAGTGGGCTCACATGCATTGTTTGTTTGGAATCGTGCTCTGTTGGAGCGTTTCTTTTTCCAGTAGGTAATTCTATTACCTTTTCGATTTATGAAGGAAGCCTCTTCATGGTTCGATTCAAAAGATGTGTAATTAGTGTTTGGTTTAATTCCATGGTTTTTTCGATCTTCGTCATATGCACAATGATAAGAACAATGTCCGTCAACACAACCATCACTCATGCAAAACACTTCAAATTTAACCGAATTAATTAATACACAAAACGGATGGATCGTTACAAAACAGAAGATTTGTTTGTTTAGGGAAATTCGCTGGATAAATTACACAAACTTCTTTTCTTACTTCTGCATCCTCCTCTTGATGCTTCTTTCTCCATCCAAAAACCTGCTTCTTCCTGCCCTTCACTTTGGCACCTAGATGTATAGTTGAGTTAGAAGTAGGAATAGCTAACTGATCATCTTTGGTTATTTGAGTGCGAGGACGTGTTGTTTGTTGTTTGGTGTGTTTGGTTCTTTAGTGAAACGGTCTTGATGTACAAACTTTATGTGATGACCATGAGTCAATGATTTTAGTCTTACCTTTGAAATTAGTGGACTTAGGTGTATGCATCTTAAACAATTCATTTTCAAGAGAGTTGTGTTTTAAGTGAAGTTCAAAAAGGGTGTTACTCAAATTTGTGCATTTTTCACATCTTTCTCCTGAGTTGGGTCTTTCTTTGTCATCCTCAATTAGTAGTTGGGTTTCATCATTGTTTTCTACTAATTTCAAGTTGGTGAACGACAGATCATATGCAGTTGTACTGTATGTTGAATCTGTAAATGAGAAACAATCATCTGTATGCATGTGGAGGGTGTGTGAATTGAAGTGCTTGGTGTAGCGGAATTATGAAGGTGACCGTTTTCATTTACAAAAAGATTGATTATGTCATAAAGAACTGCAGTTTCCAATTCAAATTTGATGGGTTTATTGAAAAGCTCGTTTTCTACCAATTCAAATATTCGTTGTAATTCCATCTGAGGAATGTATATGCGAGGTTCGGGTGGAGAATCAGAAATTGATGGCATGGATTCCATTTCTGTCTGAGTATAACTTCAAAAGTAGTCATCAGAAATTACTAGTTCAAATTCATCAGTTTCGTATGACTAACTTAAGCTTTCATAGTTATAAGAGGTTGAGGCTCCTTTTGAGATGCGTCTTTTGTGCTCCTCTTCTAAAAGTTCATCTACTTGTCCCACGAATACCATTTTATTAGTTAATCCGAGGTTAATGCTATCAAAGTCGTACAGTTGTTCAACAGTAATCTTGTCCCTAATGTAGGGATTAACAAAACCTAACCCTTCGTATGTCCATTTTGAAAATTTGGTGTCCTTTGGTTTGTTTATGAAAGCTCAATCCCGTGATGAAACCTTCAAGTATTAGTGTAGAGAGAAGATGATATTTAAGAGAAACACACACTACACCTTTTGCTTTGAATATTGATATTTCATTCAAGTGCCAAAAGCTTTTTCAAGAGTTACAATGCGCAAGGGCCGAGGGCCTATTTATAGGCCACACCTACAAAAAAGCCTTTTCTACATTTTCTAATATTAACAATCTTCCCCTAAATGGAGAGAAAGACCATTACATGAAAATAGAAATGCAGAAAGATAGTAATTACAAGATAGACCTATTTCTTATTCCAAACATCATCTGCCACCTTCTAATGATCCGACGACTGTCCAAAGTCCTTTTAACTATGTCAATTATTCTCATCCAACCTGCCCTTTCTGACTCACTTAAGGATGATTGTTCTTTGTCAGCCCTTTCCTGGAGTCTGTGGAATAGTAATTTCAGAGTACCATCAGAGTATGCCATCATGTCCACCATCCGAACAAAGATCTTTTGATGACGTTGGTTGATGAAGACGACACCCCTTTGACCCGCAAAGCTTGGGTGATTTTCATCAATAACGGTTAGCTCTTCGAGGGTTTGTAGATCAGGATGGTTTTGCAGAGGTCTGAGCAGATTCACCTAGAGTTGATTACCCTCGGCTCCCAATTGTAGATCATGCTCTTGGATAAATTCAATACATCTCCTCATATACTTCATCAGAGCTGATTATCCTTGTTGTTCTTCATAGGACTTGTTGATCTTGGTGGATAACTCCTCGTATATGAACTCAATGTCATGCAGCTTGACGTGTCTGAAGTCAGCTTCATTCAAAGAGATTTTCTGACCATCTGCTCTCTAAACATCATAAACAGCAAACCTGTACCTTAAGGATTTTTGCATGCTGACGCAAAGTACTTTGCTGATCGGGTATTCTGACACAATCTACTCCCTTGGTGTTTTTTATTCATTAAAGATATGATTGTATCATCTCCTTTGAGTATCATCAAGACCCCTCAGTTCTGGAGGAATCTTGTCTCTGATTTGAGAAGTAAATGTGGTAGGAATCCGATCCTCAAGGTAAGTAGCGTTCACTCCATATTTTCCCCACAAAGGGTCTTTCATAGCTTCTCTAGTGAACATATTGTGTCGATTAAGGCCTGAGTCTGATAAGATAGGAACTGATGGAGCTGGTCGGACATTCAAAGGTAGTGGCCATTTAGATGATTGTTGTAGTTGTTTAGCCTGCTCTGCTTGTTGATTTTTCCTCAGGATGTTGGCAACTGACACATGGAATGTCTTTGGTTCAGGAGGGAATAGTTGATGAACCTCCTCTAAAATGCATTGAAGGACTCTTGTTAGATTTAGTTTCCTGATTTCTTCTTCCATTTGCTTTTTGGTTACCAACTCCTTCGCAGGCCTTGCAACCCTTGAAGAAGCTGGCTTTTCAAACATTGGGATGTCAGGTTTAGGTTCATTTTGTGTTTGTTGTGGTTGTGGCAGTTGCTTTTGTTGTTGTTCTTGTTGTTGCTAAGATTGTTGTTGTTGTTGCTGAGATTCTACCCCGATCCCCATTGAAGCCGCTAATCGTTCTGTTAAAGGAGTAAATGTCAAAACGCGCGGTCTTTTGTCCCCCTCATGATGATCATGATCGGGATCATCGTCATCATGCCTGCGCTTTGACCCAACAGCTTCGGATTTGCAAGTAAATTCAAGAATGGTCAACGTGTTTTCCACCGAATCTAGTTTCTAAAAGACAACATTGCCCAGATCCTCCATTGAATTTATAACTGTTTCTTTAAATTCATTCAGATTACTACCCTTGTAAGTTTATTCATTCTGAAGGGTTTGAAGAAGGAGATCTAGGTTCTGTTCATGGTCTGGTGTTCTCTCCAGCAATCGAACATAAAGCAGGGATTTCAAAGTGTCAATAGATAAGCCTGACCCATAATCAACCTTTGTTTTTAATGAATCAAGTGTCTGCTTGATTTCGGATAAGCTTTCTGTGATTGGGTTGAGGGCCTTCTAGAAGTCATTCTTTGTAACAAACTGAGACTTACCAAGAGTACTTGTTGAAGTCTCTGCTACAGAGGCAGAGCTACTCGTATGCGAAGCTGCGGTGGTGTACACTCCGGTGAGATTTCCACCTGATCCTTGAATGACACCTTTAGTAGTGCCACCTACAGGTGTGCTAGACTATTGTTGTGTAAACAACGTTGTAATATGTGCAAGTGTAGTTTGGTGTCTAGAAAGAAATGCAGATATCTGCTGTATGTCGATGTGCGTAGAAGGAACGGTCGAGGTCGGGAGAGGTAGACCTCTAGTTTCATTACTAGCCATCTCCGAACCAGAGGCTGATAGAGTATGTGATATTTCTCCGTGAGTTGAAACAAGCCTCTGTTGAGAGATACTTGAGCGGCTGGAGGGGTAAGTGTGCACTGTTGGGATGACAGTGACTGGTTCAATACCAGAGCTAACAGTGTCAGCCCCTAGCAGGTGTGGCTCCCCGGCTTTTTGGGCTTGGGGTTCCTCAGCACTCGTTTTTTCTTTTCTCATCTCTCTCTCTTCTACCTCTATCTCTTCCTTTTCCATTTCACTTTCATATTCATCATAGACATCCAAATTAGCATCAAAGTCTGGGCTTGCACTTGATTTGGAAATAAATAGAAGAAGCACAAATCCTCTTCCTCTGTAACAAGATGAATTTTAGCTCGTTGTTGCTCGGTGTTGTCAGTGACCAGAGATGTTGCACCTGGAGTATATATGGTCAGGGCAAAGGTGTCTATTTCAAGCTCAGGCACCACTGAACCAGCATACAAATTAGGAGACTCCGGTTGTTGTTGAGGGAGTACATCAGAGAATGAATCAATCATAGCTTGTATATGGGTAGGATCATATTCAGCCCATCCCTCACTATGTGTTTCGCCCTCATCTCCTCCACCACCCCTATCTGGGCTTTTATCTCTCTGCACATCCCTCTCAGCTTCCCCCGTGGAAGACTGAGGCCTATCTGCTATGTCCTCACTTGGTGCTACAGGCCCTAGGGTAGGTACAACCGGCTCTGGTTTGACCATAGTACCTAATCCTATGCTCTGCCCATAATTTTTCACAATGTCCTTTTGGGCGCATAGATCGAGCAGGGAAACTGGGAATGGTTACGGTTGAATAGGATGATCAGCAGACATAACTTTGACGTACATAAATTGTTTTGGCCTGATAGCAGCATGATTTGGCCCTCGAGGTATCTCCTTGTTTCTATCAATTGCAAATTGGACAATCATTGGTAAAAACCGTTGATACGGCAGAAATCTTCCCTTGGCTCTCTTTAGATCAGAGAGTTTGCCCTCCACCTGCTGCATAATGTCAAGAAAAATTAAAGTGGCATAATCAATATGCAAGTGATTGGCATCAGCATATATGAGTTTGAGTTGGTTGGAATTTGGGTATTTATAGTCAGTGTATTTGGGAATAAGACAACCTTGAAGGATGGTCAAGAAAGTATAGTATATGGGGTGAAGGTTGACTATTTTAAAATGGGAACGAAGTGGTAAGTCCCCAAGATAACCTATGGCTCGAATGCCCTCAAGAGGAGGCCTGCTGTAACACCCCGATTTTCCGTCCAAATTAAAAAATTTCAAAAAATCAATTTAAACCATATTTATACAAAACCCCTAAAATTTATCGCGGAAGCATCATAACATTCTTGAATTATTTCAACGAAATACAGTACAATTTATCATTAACTTTTCAATACATGAATCCCAAAACCTTTTGGTGTTACTACAGTCAATATTGCGACCATAATCAGAAAGGGTAGGAAATCCAAGTTTACTAGAAATGCAGTCAATCCAATACTATGCCCCAAGGCATCTACCCGCCTCACCAAGGCCTCTATACAACCTGCGGATACAAAACATTTTCATACACAATGTTAGCTATAAACATAGCTAGTGAGTAATACCAAAAACTTTTGTTTTATCAAAATCAAGTCATCCTTTTCTCTTTTGAAAACTCAAGTTTGGCAATCAATTAAAATTTAAAAGCATGCACATTAGCACATAAGGATGCGGGTCTGTCCATTGGGCCACAATGTATCCACGTGGTAGCTAGCCATGGTTAACACGTGCCCACATGGGGGATAACCACTGTTGGAATATGCCCGCTGACACGAACGAGTTAATAGCACTACTGATGAAGTATAGGCCTATTGGGTCACACACCAAGTATTGATTCCGGCAACACGATCAAGCAAAGGAGAGAAAAAAAAGGCAAAAATGGGTTTTGGCAGCATGGTACACGGGCCGTGTTCAGCCCAACTAGCACGGGGCGTTTTGGACCAAGTAGAGTCCGTGTGCTTTGGGCCTACACGGCCGTGTAGGTGAACAAGGGCTGTGTTTGGCCTGTTAGACACGTGCTATCTTGGCCCAATTGAGGCCGTGGACCTTGAGCCTACACGGCCGTGTTGACCAACACGGGCCGTGTACAGTCCCTATAACAGCAGAATAAACAGCTTTAAACACTCTTTTTAATGGGATTAATGTGATTGAATGCTAAGACACGATTGATATGTCTCTGGAACAGAACTTTGGGAGTTCTAGAGTCTTATGCATGTGTTGATACTCTCTCTAATGGTTATTCTTCTTGGTGATAAAATTTGGTGCACTAGAGAAGGTAATATACACTTTGTGATCAAGCTTTGATGCACAAAGTTGTTGCTTGTTCTTGAATTGTGTTGTTTTGGTGTCTACACCAACCTACTAGCATTGGGGAATCAAGTGTGCTTGGGGTGGACTTCACTAGAGGAATTCTTCTTGAATTCTACACACTTTGACAAAGAAGAAAGCTTGTGGTGATCTTGTATGATGGTATAATCTTTCTTCTACCTTGTTTATTATATTCTAGTTGCAACTTCATGTTAAGATGTTGGTCCATGGCATGTGTGTTTGTTTGGCTAGCTTAGAGTTTTGTATTGTATCTTGCTTCCGTTGCTACTCGTTTATGCCAAACAAATAACTTCAGTGGTATCAGAGCCATATCTAACATGGCTTTGCACTTACGAGTCTAGAAAAACCATATAAATATTTATATATAAGAAAATTGTTTTCTTCAAATGATTTTTCATGTAGATGGTTGTTAGGCTAAAATTGATATATTACATAATATTCATATAAATATTTTTATGTTATAAAATTGTTTTCTTGAAATGGTTTTTCATGTAGATTCTAGTCAGGCTAAAATTGGTATATTTGTAGCCTACCTAATATTTTAGTTCTTACATTGAGTTGAGAAAAACGGTATAAATACTTTTATATAAGAAAATTGTTTTCTTAAAATTGGTTTTTCATTGAGACTCCTGTTGTACCCTTGTTGTGCTAGAATTGTTATATTTGTAGCCTTGTTTATATTTTAGTTTTTATATTTATATATTTGTTGTAACTTGGCATGAAGTGTACACAAATATATACTTATAAATGTATATATGAATATGTGTCACAAAAATGGTTTGGTACACTAATGCATATGTACAAGGATTGTCATTATGGTGCCTTTGATGTTGTTGACAATCTTAACTAAAATATAGATAGATATTTGTATCATGGTTTTGTGTGGCACACTATGTTTCATTTATGTTGCATTTGGTTAATTCGGTAAAATGATATGCCCTTAGACCTATGTGTTGTGGTGGTTGATTGATTTGGTTTTTGGTGGCCTACGCGCTTGCACGCCGTTTATTTTATTCCGTGTATTTGTATAAATAGTATAGGAATGCGACCTGCGTGTCGTTTATATATATTCTATGTACTTGTTAATATTATAGAATTAGAACCGGAGAAGTCAACGGGAGTCATGGTGATGACGTCTTGGCGAAAAGAAATCAACACGCTATTGAAGGTGTTGGATTCGGTGGGAGCTCACCCAACGAGACTTTACCTTGTCCTTAGGTTTTGGCCTCGTTTTCCCCGTTGTGGCTCACGGGGAAAACGCATAGGATTTTTGGGCATGTTACCGAATTATATATATATTTGCGTGGTTGTGTTTTATTTTTCCTATGCATGGATTAGGGTTCGCATGTTAGACAATTTTTCTATAAAAACTAAATAAAATACAACGTTTGTTAAAATGGTTAACAATCTCGCGTGAATAGAATTGACAAAGAAAATATAAGCTTGGTATTTTATTTAAAAAGTGCTTAAAATCGTTTTGACACTTACTTTGTTAATTCACAAAAGGGTTTTTATAAACCGGAAACAAAATCCCGTTTTTAAAATGTTAATCACGCACCATCAGTAAGATGACACCACCCGAATCTAACGAAACAAGGATTATTGTCGAGCTAAGCATGAGTCATTTCTTGCGTAGTTGTGTGGAAAGTGAGTGGGGTAACTCGCATAATTGGTTGTCGAGCTAAGCACGAGCCAATTGATGGTCGAGAGTGCCACCCATGTGTCTTGTCGGACGGTTTACAATTTTAGTATATAATTCTTGATTAGTTGTCGAGCTAATCATGGGAAATCATGGGATCATTTTGTGTGTTTTTGTTGCTTTCGTTGCGTGCTTTGATCCCCATGGATTCCCAACAGTGGTATCAGAGCCATACTTGCAAGATGCATGCACCTTTGTGGCTTGAAAATCCATATTTTCGATTTTGGACATTCTGTCCAGAAGGTCTTCACGGGCCGTGGAGCTTGCTTCACGGGTCGTGAAGGCCACACGACCAGTCTCGTGGGGTGGTGGTCATGAAAGGTTTTTAATCTGTTTCACGAGTCGTGGAGCGTACTGCCTTCACGGCCCGTGAAGGCCCGTGAAGAACAGTAGCTCGTGAAGGCGTCGTGAACAGGCTGTTTTTGGCCTTTTTGAAAAAGAAAACTTGATATGGATAGCACATGATTTTGGTGTTTCCAGAATCATTTTAGGCTGTTTAGCCTTGTAGTTTAAGCCCCATAATATCCTAATTCTTTTATATGTATGTATTGGGTGGTTTTGGCATAAAATGCACACATGCATACATGTAAATTGAGTATATATGAATATGGATTTCAAAGTGTTTGGAATCCTAATGCATATGTACAAGGTTTATTCTTGTGTCTTTAGTTTTTGAATAAACTTAATTGGGATATTGTTTTGCGCATGGTTTGGTGTGGCACACCATGCTTTGTGTTTGTTTCGTTTTTGTGAGGACCGGTTTGAGCCTAGACCTTTGTGTGGTTGTTTGGTTGCTTTATTTGTTGTTCATTCATTTGGTGGTTGGTACCACATTTGGTTTGTAATAATTTATTTAATCCGGTTTGTAATAATTTATTTATTTGTGGCTTGTACGCCAAAGTATTTATTCTTTGTAATTGTATATTAACTTAGAATAGATTGTGTGGCTTGCATGCCATTTCTCTTTGAATTATGTATGTAATGAGAAGAGAAGACCGGAGGCACCAACGGGAGTCTTGTGAGACGTCTTGGCTACCTCGGATCCGGAGGCACGGGATCGAGTGGGAGCACTCCACGAAGTCTTGGATTGTTTGTCCTTAGTAGACTTAGTTCCTCGGTTGGCTCACCGGGGAACACTTAGGTTGGCTCAAATCGGTTTTGTATGCGTGGTTGTGTAGTTTTATTTATTTGTTTTTCTTGCGTGGTTGTAGGATCTTCGCATGCTAGAAAATCTTTTGAAAATAATAAAACTATATAGGTTCTTTTAAATGGTTAACAAACCCCGCTCGCTCACATGATTAACATAAGAATATAAAGTGTTTATATTCAATTGGTGAAAATGCGTTTTGTCACTTATTTGTTAATCAAAACGAAAAGAGGTTTATAACCGAAAAAACAAAAGTCCCGTTTTTCTCAAAAACGTAAATCACACGCCATCCAAAAGATGACACCACCCGAATCTAATGAAGCATGGGACAATTGTCGAGCTTAGCACGATTTGTTCCATGTGGACTTGTGTGGAAGGTGCGTGTGGCATCTTGAAATTTTTGGTTGTCGAGCTTAGCACGAGCCAATTATTGTCAAGGGCGTCATCGTGTATCTTGTTGGACGATTTGCAATTCCAATTTAATACGCCTTGATAATTGTCGTTCCTATACCGAGTTATCAAAGCGGCTTATTGAGTAATAGGTGTGGGAAGGGATCAAACATTCCAAACCGGTGCTATGAGTACCGATGGATCTCGCAAGTGCCTAAGAGTTGTAATCATGGATTGCATTTCGTAAAGCGTTTACCGGCCTAAATACCTTCACGAAATGATCCGCGGTAAACCCGTCATGTAGTGAAGTTATGTTGGGTTCTTAGCCCTTGTTAAATTTAAGTGTTAAACTATTGGGTATCTATTTAACAAGGATTAAAATATGTCGAACGAACCTTTTTGTATGCTTTGCCTTCTTTTAGATGGCATCTACAAGCAACACCGCGACACACATTTCACTCCGTCCATTTTTAGAGAAAGAGAAACTCATAGGTGTAAACTTCATGGATTGGCTTAGCAATTGAGAATTGTCTTGCGCCATGAAAGCAAGTTGTACGTCCTAGAGGAACCTCTTCCGGAGGCTCCTGCTACCACCGCTACGCGGGCCATTAAGGATGCTTACGAGAAGCGCCTTAAAGACACTAATGAGGTGACTTGCCTCATGTTGACGACCATGAGTTCCGAATTGCAAAGGCAATTCGAGGACGTTGGTGCGTTTGACATGATCTCGCAACTAAAGGAAATATTCCAGCAGCAAGCGAGGCAAGAACTCTACGAGTGTGTCAAGGCCTTTGTAAGGTGTCGGATGCAGGAGGGCAGGAACGTGAGCTCCCACGTGCTTCGTATGAAGCAATACGTGGACCAGCTCGAGAGGTTGGGCTTTCCTATGGGGAAAGAGTTGGCTACGGAGATTATCCTCCAATCTTTGCCTCAAGCATATGGTCCGTTCATTATGAACTACCATATGCATAATATGGATAAGTCCTTGATGGAGTTGCACGACATGTTGAAGACCGCCGAGTCTAACATGGCCAAGGCAAAGCCATCGACCACCGCACCCGTCCTAGCCATCCATGAGGGTGGTGCTAAGAGGAAGCGGCCCACTTCAAGCTCCAAGGGCAAGGGAAAGGGGAAGGCGAAGGTTGCAACACCCAAGCCCAAACCACTCCCGGCGCCGGAGCCGAAGGGGAAGGAACCCGCTCCAATAGCCCCCACACCGGAAGAGGCCACCTGCTTCTTCTGTGGGGAGAAGGGACACTACCGGCGTAGTTGCCCCAAGTACACAGAGGAGCTCAAGAGGCTTCGCGCCAAGGGACAAGGTGCCTCCGGTATGTATATGATTGAACTCCATAACACTTCTACTTCTAACGCTTGGCTCTTGGACACCGGGTGTGGTACTCACATAGTTAATAATGAGCAGGTACTAAGAAGAAGTAGGGACATGGTTGATGCGGAGCTGGATCTCATCATGGGAAACAAGGCAGTTTTCCCGGTTGAGATGATAGGGAGCGTGGACCTCGCCTTTCCATCCGGTTTATTTATTACTTTATTAAATGTATCTTATTCGCCAGGCGTGGTAAGAAACATTTTATCATTTTTTGCACTTGTTGACGATGGATTTAACTTTAATTTCTCTAATGGAATTATTTCATGCTTTAAGAATGATTTATTTTATTTTAAAGCACATCCATGTCGTGGCATATATGAGACAAGCGTATGCTTGCAAAGTAATAGATCAATCATGAATGTTGGTTCTAAATCCAAATGTAATTTGGATAAGTTATCTTTATGACATGGTCGTTTGGGCCACATAAACAAGAAACGCATCGCCAAGCTCCAAGCGGATGGGATCTTGGAATCATTTGACCATGGGTCGGATGATGTATGCGAATCTTGCTTGTTGGGCAAAATAACGAAAGCACCCTTCACCGGCGTATGTGAGAGGGGCAAAGACTTGTTGGATATCGTTCACACGGATGTGTGTGGTCCGTTTAAGCATATCACTAGGGATAACTCAAGGTACTTCGTAACCTTTACCGATGATTTTAGTAGGTATGGGTATGTCTACTTGGTGAGACAAAAGTCGGAAACCTTTGAGGTTTTCAAGACTTTTAAAAACGAAGTTGAGAACCAATTGGGTAAACGAATTAAGATGCTCAGATCGGATCGTGGTGGTGAGTATCTAAGTTCGGAATTCCGTGACTATCTAAAAGATTGTGGAATTGTTTCGCAATTGACACCTCCTAGGACACCACAATTAAATGGTGTCGCCGAGAGGAGGAATCGGACATTATTGGATATGGTTCGGTGTATGATGAGTCGTACGGATGTACCCATTAGCTTTTGGGGCTATGCATTGGAGACGGCCGTTAAATTCCTTAACCTCGTACCAACTAAGAAGGTGAAGAAGACACCCTTTGAGATGTGGCATGGAAAGGTTCCATCGCTTTCATATCTAAAGGTTTGGGGTTGTCCTGCCTACGTGAGACGTGAGGTGGAGTACAAATTGGAACCCCGAGCCGAAAGGTGTTTGTTCATTGGATATCCTGCCGGGTCTATGGGATATTTGTTTTACAAACTGTCTGAGAACAAGGTATTTGTTGCTCGGAGGGCCGTCTTTCTTGAAAGGGAGATGCTATCCAAAGACGCTAGTGGGAGAAAGGTAGATCTTGAAGAGATTCAAGAACCTTCCAATGACCAACCTGAACTTGGCACTAGTTCACAAGATGATTCTCAGCACGGCGCTGCTGGAGAACTGACACGGATCCTTTACCTCTTAGAAGATCCGGTAGGAGTCTCAACGAGCCAGAGAGATATGGGTTTCTCATGTCTGACGGCTGTGACCTAGTGGTGGATCATGATGAACCATCATCTTATCGGAACGCCGTGATGGGCCTTGAGTCCGCTAGGTGGAAAGAGGCTGTGGAGTCCAAGATGCAATCTATGTCGGATAACCAAGTCTAGGATTTGGTAGATCCTGTACCTGGGTGTAGACCCGTAGGGTGCAAATGGGTCTTTAAGAAAAAGACCGGCATAGATGGAGAGGTAGACACCTTCAAAGCCCGACTGGTGGCGAAGGGTTTCACGCAAACTCAAGGTGTAGACTATGATGAAACCTTTTCCCCGGTGGCTATGTTGAAGTCTATCCGGATACTCATGGCAGTTGCCGCATTTCATGACAAGTACCATGAAACTTGGCGTGTGACACAATAGGCCCGTGCTTCATTCGCGATATCCAAGTGAACACGAGACATGGTACAAAGTCATTCTCCGATCGTTCACAATTATGTTTCTCGATCAAGATTGGTGGTGACCAAAAGATGAGTTGAAACTGATCAACTATCATTGCAAACTCGAGCATGGCCATGCATTTTGGTGTCAGCGCCTAATCATCGAGGGGCCCAGGGATATCTCTCTTTACAGAGGATCAAATTCCTTCGACTACATTGCCTCCAATACAATGGCAATACTTTACCCAAGTGCCTCCTTTATAATAGCCAGTTACGGACTACGTTTGAAAGCAATCAGAATAAAGCAAACCAAAATAGTGAAACACATGCATCTCCGGTCTAAGGATAAGAGATATTATCATCCTGATTTACTCTTGACATGTACCATGAAGTAAGATTAGGTGTGGGTCGTCCAATCACTTGAAACTCTTTTCAAGTATAGGCGAAATATTGCATCCCTTGTATTCAATCCCCATTGAATACTATGACCAATCATTTCCCTCGATCTTCGTTCATACTTCCTTCCTTGAAGAATGACCGATCGTGGACAGTTTAGAATGTAAAACATTCAAGGAAGTGATAAAACATGCAAAGTTGGAACACAATAATGATTTAAAGAAAAGTATTCGCTACACGCGTATCATTAAATCACCATTTAATATTCAATACATTAAAAAAAACAATATTGTTTAATGTTCCCAATTACATAGTAAATACATCGAATACAATAACCAATATACAACTCAAACAAAGTCACTAGCAAATCTAATCCCAATAGCACGTGTGTGGGCATCGTGCTTGGCTTGTGACAACGGTTTAGTGAACGGATCCGCCAAATTGCTATCCGTGTGTACTTTGCTGATGACAATGTCTCCATTTTCGACCACGTCCCGGATAAAATGATATTTCCGCGGAATATGCCTCGTGCGTCGATGAGACCTTGGTTCCTTTGCTAAAGCAACGGCACCCTCGTTGTCACAGAAGATCTCAACAGGGTCGCTGATGCTTGGAACCACTCCCAGATCAAGCAGAAATTTCCTTATCCATACGACCTCCTTAGCAGCTTCACTGGCCGCAATGTATCCCGACTCGGTAGTGGAATCGGCCACGGTGTCCTGCTTGGAGCTCCTCCAGGATATAGCACCGCCGTTTAATAGGAACACGAACCCCAATTGTGATCGGCAGTCATCCCTATCGGTTTGGAAGCTTGCATCAGAGTAACCCTTTACTCTAAGCTCTTCCTCACTTCCGTACACTAAGAACATCTCCTTAGTCCTCCGAAGATACTTGAGAATGCTCTTCACCGCCGTCCAATGAGCTTCGCCCGGGTTGACTTGATATCTACTCGTCATGCTCAAGGCAAACGATACATCAGGCCTCGTACATAGCGTGGCGTACATGATCGAGCCCACAGCCGAAGCATATGGCACTCGCTTCATTACTTCCCGTTCCTCTGGGGAACTAGGGGATTGAGTCTTACTCAATACCAAACCATGTGACATTGGAATGAACCCCTTCTTGGAGTCTTCCATCCTAAACCGCTTTAGGACTTTGTCAACATATGTACTTTGGCTTAGCCCAATAAGCCTCTTGGATCTATCTCTATAGATTTTGATCCCATGAATATAAGTCACATCTCCTAGATCCTTCATTGAAAAACAATTCCCTAACCAAGTTTTTACACCTTGAAGGGTCGGGACATCGTTTCCAATGAGGAGTATGTCATCGACATACAAGACTAGGAACACAACTATGCTCCCACTAGCCCTGACATATACGCATGGCTCATCCTTGCTTTTCGAAAAGCCAAACTCTTTGACTTTCTCATCAAAGCACAGGTTCCAACTGCGCGATGCTTGCTTAAGTCCATAAATGGACTTCTTAAGCTTGCAGACTTTATCCGGATGCTTGGCATGTACAAAACCCTCGGGTTGAGTCATATAGACCTCCTCGCTTAGTGTCCCATTAAGGAACGCGGTTTTTACAACCATTTGCCAAATCTTATAATCATGAAATGCGGCAATTGCCATAAGTATCCGGATAGACTTCAACATAGCCACCGAAGAAAAGGTTTCATCATAGTCTACACCATGAGTTTGCGTGAAACCCTTAGCCACCAGTCGGGCTTTGAAGGTGTCTACCTCTCCATCTATGCCGGTCTTTTTCTCAAAGACCCATTTGCACCCTACGGGTCTACACCCGGGCACCGGATCTACCAAATCCCAGACTTGTTTATCCGACATAGATTGCATCTCAGACTCCATAGCCTCTTTCCACCTAGCGGACTCAGGGCCCACCATGGCGTTCCGATAAGATGATGGTTCATCATGATCCACCAATAGATCACAGCCCTCAGACATGAGAAACCCATATCTGTCTGGCTCGTTGTGACTCCTACCGGATCTTCTAAGAGGTAAAGGATCCGTGCCAGGTTCTCCAACAGCGCCGTGCTGAGAATCATCTTGTGAACTAGTGCCAACTTCAAGTTGGTCATTGGAGGCTTCTTGAATCTCTTCAAGACCTACCTTTCTCCCACTAGCGTCTTTGGATAGCATCTCTCTTTCAAGAAAGACGGCCCTCCAAGCAACAAAAACCTTGTTCTCGGACGGTTTGTAAAACAAATATCCCATAGACCCGCCAGGGTATCCAATGAACAAACACCTCTCGGCTCGGGGATTCAATTTGTCCTCCACCTCATGTCTCACGTAGGCAGGACAACCCCAAACCTTTATATATGAAAGCGATGGAACCTTTCCATGCCACAACTCAAAGGCTGTCTTCTTGACCTTCTTAGTTGGTACGAGGTTAAGGATTCTAACGGCCGTTTCCAACGCATAGCCCCAAAAGCTAATGGGTACATCCGTATGACTCATCATACACCGAACCATATCCAATAATGTCTGGTTCCTCCTCTCGGCGACACCATTTAATTATGGTGTCCTAGGAGGTGTCAATTGCGAAACAATTCCACAATCTTTTAGATAGTCACGGAATTCCGAACTTAGATACTCACTACCACGATCTTATCTGAGCATCTTAATTCGTTTACCCAATTGGTTCTCAACTTCGTTTTTGAAAGTCTTGAAAACCTCAAAGGTTTCCGACTTTTGTCTCACCAAGTAGACATACCCATACCTACTAAAACCATCGGTAAAGGTTACGAAGTACCTTGAGTTATCTCTAGTGACATGCTTGAACGGACCACACACATCCGTGTAAACGATATCCAACAAGTCTTTGCCCCTCTCACAAACGCCGGTGAAGGGTGCTTTGGTCATTTTGCCCAACAAGCAAGATTCGCATACATCGTCCGACCCATGGTCAAATGATTCCAAGATCCCTTCCGCTTGGAGCTTGGCGATGCGTTTCTTGTTTATGTGGCCCAAACAACTATGCCATAAAAATAACTTATCCAAATCATATTTGGATTTAGAACCAACATTCATGATTGATCTATTACTTTGCAAGCATAAGCTTGTCTCATATATGCCACGACATGGATGTGCTTTAAAATAAAATAAATCATTTTTAAAGCATGAAATAATTCCATTAGAGAAATTAAAGTCAAATCCATCGTCAACTAGTGCATAGAATGATAAAATGTTTCTTGCCACGCAGGGCGAATAAGATACATTTAGTAAAGTAATAGATAAGCCGGATGGAAAGGCGAGGTCCACGCTCCCTATCTTCTCAACAGGGACAACCACTTTGTTTCCCATGATGAGATCCAGCTCCCCATCAACCAAGTCCCTACTTCTTCTTAGTACCTGCACATTATTAACTATGTGAGTACCACACCCGGTGTCCAAGACCCAAGCGTTAGAAGTAGAAGTGTTATGGAGTTCAATCATATACGTACCGGAGGCGCCTTGTCCCTTGGCGCGAAGCCTCTTGAGCTCCTCCGTGTACTCTGGGCAACTACATCGGTAGTGTCCCTTCTCCCTGCAGAAGAAGCAAGTGGCCTCTTCCAGTGAGGGGGCTATAGGAGCGGGTTCCTTCCTCTTCGGCTCCGGCGGTAGGAGTGGCTTGGGCTTAGATGTTGCCACCTTCGCCTTCCCCTTTCCCTTGCCCTTGGAGCTTGAAGCGGGCCGCTTCCTCTTAGCACCACCTTCATGGATGGCTAGGAAGGGTGTGGAGGTCGATGGTTTTGCCTTGGCCATGTTAGACTCGGCGGTCTTAACATGCCGTGCAACTCCATCAAGGACTTATCCATATTATGCATATGGTAGTTCACAATGAACGGACAATATGCTTGAGGCAAAGATTGGAGGATTATCTCCGTAGCCAACTCTTTCCCCATAGGAAAGCCCAACCTCTCGAGCTGGTCTACGTATTGCTTCATACGAAGCACGTGGGAGCTCACGTTCCCGCCCTCCTGCATCCGACACCCCACAAAGGCCTTGACACACTCGTAGAGTTCTTGCTGCTGGAACATTTCCTTTAGCCGCGTGATCATGTCAAACGCACCAACGTCCACGAATTGCCTTTGCAATTCAGAACTCATGGTCGTCAACATGAGGCAAGTCACCTCATTAGTGTCTTTAAGGCGCTTCTCATAAGCATCCCTAATGGCCCGCGTAGCGGTGGTAGCAGGATTGGCTTAGGCAATTGAGAATTGTCTTACGCCATGAAAGTAAGTTGTACGTCCTAGAGGAACCTCTTTCAAAAATGGACGGAGTGAAATGTGTGTCGCGGTGTTGCTTGTAGATGCCATCTAAAAGAAGGCAAAGCGCACAAAAGGTTAGTTCGACGTATTTTAATCCTTGTTAAATAATTACCCAAAAGTTTAACACTTAAATTTAACAAGGGCTAAGAACCCAACATAACTTCACTACATCACGGGTTTACCGCGGATCACTTTGTGAAGGTATTTAGGCCGGTAAACGCTTTACCAATTGCAATCCGTGATTACAACTCTTAGGCACTTGCGGGATCCTTCGGTACTCATAGCACCGGTTCGGCATGTTTGATCCCTTCCCACACCGATTCCTCAATAAGCCGCTTCGATAACTCGGTATAGGCACGACAGATATCAAGGCGTATTAAATTGGAATTGTAAATCGTCCAACAAGATACACGATGACGCTCTTGACAATAATTGGCTCGTGCTAAGCTCGACAACCAAAGATTTCAAGACGCCACACGCACCTTCCACACAAGTCCACATGGAACAACTCGTGCTAAGCTCGACAATTGTCCCATGCTTCATTAGATTCGGGTGGTGTCATCTTTTGGATGGCGTGTGATTTACGTTTTAAGGAAAACGGGACTTTTGTTTTTCCGGTTAAAAACCTCTTTTCGTTTTGATTAACAAATAATTGACAAAATGCATATAATGAGCGAGCGGGCGGGGTTTGTTAACCAATTAAGGAAAACTATATAGTTTTATTATTTTCAAAAGATTTTCTAGCATGCGAAGATCCTACAACCATGCAAGAAAAACAAATAAATAAAACTACACAACCACGCAAATAAAACCGATTTGAGCCAACCTAAGTGTTCCCCGGTGAGCCAACCGAGGAACTAAGTCTACTAAGGACAAACAATCCAAGACTTCGTGGTGTGCTCCCACTCGATCCCGCGCCTCCGGATCCGAGGTAGCCAAGACGTCTCCCAAGACTCCCGTTGGTGCCTCCGGTCTTCTCTTCTCATTACATACATAATTTAAAGAGAAATGGCATGCAAGCCACACAATCTATTCTAAGCTAATATACAATTACAAAGAATAAATACTTTGGCGTGCAAGCCACAAATAAATAAATTATTACAAACCGGATGTGGTACAAACCACCAAATGAATGAACAACAAATAAAGCAACCAAACAACCACACAAAGGTCTAGGCTCAAACCGGTGCTCACAAAAACGAAACAACAACAAAGCATGGTGTGCCACACCAAACCATGCACAAAACAATATCCCAATTAAGTTTATTCAAAAACTAAAGGCACAAGAATAAACCTTGTACATATGCATTAGGATTCCAAACACTTTGAAATCCATATTCATACATACACAATTTACATGTATGCATGTGTGCATTTTATGCCAAACCCACCCAATACATACATATAAAAGAATTAGGATATTATGGGGCTTAATCTACAAGGCTAAACAGCCTAAAATGATACTGGAAACACCAAAAACAAATGCTAAAATCCATATCAAGTTTTCTATTCCAAAAGGTCAAAAACAGCCTGTTCACGACGCCTTCACGAGCTACTGGTCTTCACGGGCCGTGAAGGCAGTACGCTCCACGACTCGTGAAACAGATTAAAAAAAAACCTTTCACGACTACCACCCCACGAGACTGTTCGTGTGGCCTTCACGACTCGTGAAGCAAGCTCCACGGCCCGTGAAGGCCTTCTGGACTGAATGTTCAAAATCAAAAATATGGATTTTCAAGCCACAAAGGTGCATGCATCTTACAAGTATGGCTCTGATACCATTGTTGGGAATTCATGGGGATCATAGCACGCAACGGAAGCAACAAAACACACAAAAACGATCCCATGATTTCCCAATGGTGGTGAAAACTTGCAAGAACATGCATGCAACCAAAACAAACGCAAAGAGAAGAAGGTAAGCAATCCATACCCTTGAAGACTTTGATAATATTCTGGAACAACTTCGAATTTGGGATGAGCTCTTGAAACAAACGGCTCCAAGCACCAAAGAAGTCCACACCAAGCTTAGCTTCTTTCTCCTTGTACTAGCAAGCCACCAAACCACCAACACTTGACGATTTGGTTTAGGAACAGCCCTTGAACAACACTAGAAGATCACCAACACAAGGTCTTGTACATCTCTCAACTTAGAACACTCACTTGTGTATATCTGTAATGTGTATAATTACAAGAATTAACCAAGAGAGTAAAATGCATCAAAAGAACCTCTTTTAAAGGCATTCTATCTGTTCAAAGAGCCCAGAGTCGGAGCTAAGTGGCACACCATCATTGGACCAACAAAATGGTCCAACCAAATACAAGTGTCACTTAGAATTCTGCCTTCACGACTTCTTCACGGGCTCTCACGGGCCGTGAAGGATAAATGCGCCACGACCGGCCATTTATCCTCCACGACTCGTGCCACTCCGTGCAAGAATCGTGAGGGTTCGTGTCTTCACGACCTCCTTCACAGGCCGTGTAGGGTCGTGAAGCCCTAGGGTCTCACGAACCATGCGGCACACGACAGGACTCGTGGACACAAGCTGCTTCACGACCCGTGGAGCATCCTTCACGGTCGTGAAGCCTAGGTCAACTGGAATTTGACCATTTTGACTCTTTCTTCTTATAGTAGGCTGTCGAGATTGAAACTTGGCGTGTGACCCAATAGGCCCGTGCTTCATTGGCAGTTATGCTGGCCTACGTGTGTCAGTGGGCAGATACCAACAGTAATGTCCTTGAACGGCACAAATGCTGACTCATCGGCTAAGAATTTCCTCAAGTGTGAAGCATGAAAGGTGTTGTGTATCCTCGATAACTCTTTGGGTAGCTCTAAACGATACGCCACCTTGCCGACTCTTGCAATGACCGTAAACGGTCCAATGAACCTAGGGTTCAACTTCCCATGCTTCCTGAATCGGATCACTCCTTTCCATGGAGATACCCTGAGTAACACGTGGTTACCCACTTGAAATCTTCGAGTAACGATCTTCGCTTATCCGCATAGCTTTTCTGCCTGCTCGGCGCCGCTTTCAATAGTTTACGAACTTGTTGCACGTACTCTGAAGTTTTCTGAACTATCTCTGTGTTACCAACCTCCTTCTAACCCACTTCCCCCCAAAAAATCGGGGTTCTACACTTCCTTCCATATAGCATCTCATAAGGCGGCATCCCGATGCTGGCGTGGTAACTGTGTTGGTATATGCCCGCTGACACGAACGAGTTAATGGCACTACCGATGAAGTGTAGGCCTATTGGGTCACACACCAAGTTTTGGTTCCGGCAACACGATCAAGCAAAAGAGAGGAAAAGGCCAAAATGGGTTTTGGCAGGATGGTACACGGACCGTGTGGCTGAACATGGGCCGTGTCCAGTTCAACATACACGGGACGTTTTAGCCAATTCAAGGTCGTGTAGTTTGGGCCGACACGGCCGTGTAGATGAACACGGGCCGTGTCTAGCCTATTAGACACGGGCCGTCCTAGCCCATTTGAGGCCGTAGACTTTGGGCCTACACGGCCGTGTTAATGAACACGGGCCATGTACATTCGCTGTAACAGTAGAATTAACAACCTTAAACACTATGGTTAATGGTGGTTATGTTAATTAACTTTGGGAGACAAAAAGCCTACATATTTCTCTGCTCTTGAAGAGACTTCTAAAGTGTTCATGAGTTTCTTCTTGCTAATATTCTCTTTTGATCCATATTCTTCTTTGTGACTAAGTTTGGTGTAAGAAGAGAATAACACACACACTTGATTGTTGTCTTGGTGATTACACACTAACTTGCTAGCACTTGGGAATCAAAGGAACTTGGGGTGGACAACACTAGAGGGATCTAGTTTGAATTCTACCTTCTTGACAAGAAAGGATTACTTTGTGTTTTACATTGAGGTATAAACATTTCTTCTTGTCTAGTATATCTCAGTTGCAATTTCATGATTAGATTTTGGTCCATGGGAAGTATTCGTTTGTTTGGCTTTGTTTTTGTTATATATATATATATATATATATTGCTTCCGTTGCTACTTGATTATGCCAAACGAATACCTTCAGTGGTATTAGAGTCATATCTAACATGGCTTTGCACTATTGAGTCTAGAAAAACCATAAAATTATTTTATTTGATAAGAAAATTGTTTTCTTAAAATGGTTTTTCATGGAGACTCTTGTTGGGCTGGAATTGATATATTTGTAGTCTTGTTAATATTTTAGTTTTTAAATTTATATATTTGTTGTAACTTGGCATGAAATGTACACAAATATATACTTATAAATATATATATATATGAATATGTGTTTCAAAAATGGTTTAGGACACTGATGCATATGTACAAGGATTGTCATTTTGTGCCTTTGATGTTTTTGACAATCTTAACTAAAATATGGATATATATTTGTATCATGTTTTTGAGTGGCACACCATGTTTTCTATTGGATGCGTTTGGTTAGATTCGGTAACATGATATGTCCTTAGACCTATGTGTTGTGGTGGTTGACTAATTTGGGTTTTTGGTGGCCTGCGTGCTATATTGTTGTAATAATATTTATTTATTTATTTGTTGGTGCGGCTTGCACGCCGTTTCTTTTATTCCATGTATTTGTATAAATAGCATAGGAATGCGACATGCGTGTCGTTTATATATTGTATATAGTATAGAATTAGAACCGAAGAAGTCAACGGGAGCCATGGTAATGATGTCTTGGAATGAAGGAATCAACATGCTATTGGAGGTGTTGGATTCAGTGGGAGCTCACCCAACGAGACTATACCTTGTCCTTAGGTTTTGGCCTTGTTTTCCCCGTTGTGGCTCACGGGAAAAACGCATAGGATTTTTGAGCATTTATCGAATTATATATATATATATATTTATGTGGTTTTATTTTATTTTTTTATACATGAATTAGGATTCGCATGCTAGACAATTTTTCTATAAAATTAAATAAAATACAACGTTTGTTAAAATGGTTAACAATCTCGCGCGAATAGAATTGACAAAGAAAATATAAAGATGGTATTATATTTAAAAGTGCTTAAAATCGTTTTGACACTTACTTTGTTAATTCACAAAAAGGTTTTTATAAACCGGAAACAAAATCCCGTTTTTCAAAATGTAAATCACGCACCATCCGTAAGATGACACCACCCGAATTTGATGAAGCAAGGATGATTGTCGAGCTAAGCACGAGTCATTCCTTGTGTAGTTGTGTGGAAGGTGAGTGGGGTAACTCGCATGATTGGTTGTCGAGCTAAGCACGAGCCAATTAATGGTCGAGAGTGCCACCCGTGTGTATTGTCGGACGATTTACAATTTTAGTATATAATTCTTGCTTAGTTGTCGAGCTAATCACGAGCTAAACAAAAATTATATATTAAGATTGGTGTAAGGAAGGGATCAAACATGCCAACCGACATAATGGATGTCAACGGATCCCGCAAGTGTCTAAGAGTTGTAATAGAGATTACAATTGGTAATATGGTTGCTGGCCTAAATAGCTTCGCCACGTGATCTGCGGCAAACCCGTCACGTTGTGAGGTGAAATAAGGTTCTTAGCCCTTGTTACAAATAATTGTTTTGTTTAAAACTATGGGTATTTATTTTAACAAGGATTTCCAAAGTCACTAAAACTACTTTGCTATTTTAGATGGCGTCTTCAAGCAACACCCACACCACCAATCATTTTTCGCTAAGAGTTTTCCTTGAAAAGGAGAAACTCAATGGTAACAACTTCTTGGATTGGTTTAGGCAACTCAAGCTTGTCTTACGCCAAGAAGGGAAGATGGTTACCATATAGGAGGCCCTACCCGAGGCTCCTGCTGCCAATGCCACTCGGGCTATCCGAGACGCTTATGAGAAGTGTGTCAAGGTTATCGAGTACATTACTTGCTTCATCTTGAGTAATATGATCGCCGAGCTCCAAAAGAAAATGGATCATTTGAGTGCTTTTGACTTGATCGCTCAACTTAAGGAAATGTTCCAACAGCAAGCGAGACAAGAGAGGTTTGGATTTACCATAGGGAGGGAGCTAGCCGTGGATTTGATCCTATGGTCCCTGCGCACCGCGTATGATCAATTGGTCATGAGTTATCATATGCATAGTATGGATAAATCTATCATGGAGCTACATGGTATGCTGAAAACAACGGAGTCTAGCATGACCAAAAACAAGCCCGACATTCCAAATCCTGTTCTTGCTATAACGGAAGGGCGAATCCAGAAGAAGAAGAAGTCTGCTTATACCCCTAAGGGTAAGGGGAAGGGGAAGATTGGCACTTCCAAGTCTAGCCCCGCTTCAGAGGGTAGAGGAAAGGGGAAGATGGTTCCCCAAGCCAAAACTCGGAATGAAGCGGAATGCTTCTTCTACAGGAAGAAGCGCCATTGGCGCCGTAACTGCCCAAGGTACCTAGAAGGTCTTAAGAAGCTCAAGGGGTTGAGCTGAAAGTATTCGTTTGGCAAAATCAAGTAGCAACGGAAGCAATATGTATAACAAAACTTAACAAAGACAAGCAAACGAATACTCCCATGGACCAAGATCTAACCATGAGCTTGTTTGATTATACCACAAAGCAAATCACAAAACAAATCCTTCTTGTCAATTTGTGAGAATCCAACAAAGAAATCCTCCAATGAAGTCCACCCCAAGCTTGTTTGATTCCCAAGTGCTAGCAAGTTGATGTGCAACCACCGAAACAACAATCATGTGTGTGTCTTAGACTCTTGTGCATCAAAATGATAACCAAGAACAAGAAGGAGCTAGAGAGAATATGTTGTGATGAACTAAGAACAAAAGAACAACCAAAAGTCTCTTCTAGAGCAAAGAAATTCGTTGCCTCTTTGTCTTCCACAATAATTAGACATTAACCCCATTAAAACAAGTGTTTAAGGCTGTTAATATTGTTGTTACAGCGAACGTACATGGCCCATGTTGATCAACACGGCCGTGTAGGCCCAAAGTCCATGTCCCCAATTGGGCTAAGACAGCCCGTGTCTAATAGGCACAACACGGCCCGTGTCGGCCCAAACTACATGACCTTGAACTGGGCCAATACGCCTCGTGTATGTTGGACTGGATACGGCCCGTGTTCAAGCACACGACTTGTGTACCATCCTGCCAAAACCCATTTTGGCCTTTTCCTCTCTTTTGCTTGATCATGTTGCCGGAATTAATACTTGGTGTGTGACCCAATAGGCCTATACCTCATCGGTAGTACCATTAACCCGTTCGTGTCAGCGGGTATATTCCAACATGAGCATCGGAGGAACTTCTGTTAGTCCCAAGTGGTTCGAGTATGAATGGAGTAATGCAAGAATGTAGTGTGTAGAAGATTTACACCATACAAAATACACACTTAAACATTGATTATGGCAAAACTCACATATTACAAGGGTCATATCCCTATTTATACTCTATGAGTATTTTCTTAAGTAAACTCCTATTTCTATACAATTTTATACTTTACATTCTCCCCCTTTGTATTGAAATAGGAGTGTAAACGCCAGTAACCTAAGGACTGTCTTCCTTAGATTATATAAGCAGTTTTGGATGTAGCGTCCCACCAATTACATCAGTCTGAAACAATTCTTTATCTTGAGCTTTTGACAGCAGAAGCATAAACACTTTTGATGTGTTGGGAAGAATCTTCTTTTTATCTCCCCCTACAATGTAGCTCAGATTGTTCCCATGTCTTCATAAGTCTGACAATCTTGACTCCCCATAGACATGATATTGACTGACATTTCTTTGTCTCTCTCCTCCTTGAGTAGACACAATAACTTTTCAATATGTTCTTTTACTCTCCCTCAACAACAACTAAATCAACAATGTAAAATTTTTTTACTTATTTTTTTTATTCTCCCCCTCATGATGATTATGATACATTATGAGCATCATGCATAAAGGACATCACTCAGCGATTCAGTTGTAACAAACATGGAAAAAGGGATGGGGAGGAGCCTACATATTCATGTCAAAAAGATCTCCATTTGATGTATGACATGACTAGATACTCGAACCACTCTCGATAAGGAGTGGTAATGATTAGATCTGAATTCGTGAAGATTTATAACTTTGTGTTGGATGTAACCTGATATTGGAGGTTAATGTTGTCAAGTAAGTCTCCCAATACCGTGTAATCAACCTTGACCAAATCACTACTAGTCCCAAATCTTTTTTCTAATTTTATTGTCTTTTAGAATTTATTTCTAAAATTAATAAAATAGTAAATGTAAATAAAAGAAAATTATGAAAAAAACCGGACATGTTGTTGTAGAGAACTTTTTCGTGACATTAACTCGCGCGAATAACATATCATTACATTCTTGAAGGCGAAATATTGTAAACCAAAAACTATTTACCGCCGCAGCATTGCGCAGGTATGATGCTAGTATATATATATATATATATATATATATATATATTTGCGTGGTTGTATTTTATTTTTCTATGCATGGATTATGATTCGCATGCTACACAATTTTTCTATAAAATTAAATAAAATACAATGTTTCTTAAAATGGTTAACAATTGCGTGCGAATATAATTGACATAGAAAATATAAAAATGGTATTATATTAAAAGTGCTAAAAAACGTTTTGACACTTACTTTGTTAATTCACAAAAGGGTTTTTATAAACCGGATACAAAATCCCGTTTTTCAAAATGCAAGTCACGCACCATCCGTAAGATGACACCACCCGAATCTAACAAAGCAAGGATGATTGTCGAGCTAAGCACGAGTCATTCCTTGTGTAGTTGTGTGGAAGGTGAGTGGGGTATAGCATACGTTCAACAATAATATAGAAAAACCAGAATTAAACGATAATTCTACTTCTCCACAAGCCTTGACCGGGACAATCTCCTTGTTTCCCATTATCAAGTCAAGCTCGCCATTCTCCATCCTTCTACGTGACTTTAGCACCTGCACAATATTACAAATGTGAGTGCCACAGCCGGTATCTAATACCCAACTACCAGATGTAGAAGTATGATGGAGTTCAATCATGTATGTACCTAAATCGGAAGTTGTAAAGTATAAAATTGTATAGAAATAGGAGTTTACTTAAGAAAATACTCATAGAGTATAAATAGGGATATGAACCTTGTAATATGTGAGTTTTGCCATAATCAATGTTTAAGTGTGTGTTTTGTATGGTGTAAATCTTCTACACACTACATTCTTGCATTACTCCATTCATACCCGAACCACCTGGGACTAACAAGTGGTATCAGAGCCTAAGGAGTGTGATTTGATTCTGAATTCAACATACAAGTTCTAGATTTTTGAAGAATTTGAAGAAAACCGAGAACACATTATGAGATTTTTGGGATTTCGTCAAATTCGGGAGTGAACGAGATCAAATTAACATCAAAACAGCAAGCAAATCGAAGATTTATGTATGTTTTGCGAAAAACGAGTTTTGGGGAAAATCGTCTAATTCAATATCAATTCATTGTTGTTTATCAGAAAAATTGATATATGATTGATTGAAGTTGATAGGCGAAGTGATCTGGGCAACAAATATATAGATTCGTGCAATTTTGAAGAATTTTTGAATCTGAACGGGTTGAAGATGAAGGTACCGGATTTTGAATATGAATGTATCGGATTTTGAAGATGAAGTTTTCGGATTTCTTAAATCCGATTGTGTTTACCGGATTTGGTTTATGCGGATTTGAAAATTATCGGATTTCAAAGTCTCGGATTTGGTTTCTTCCGGATTTCAAAGTCTCGGATTTGGTTTCTTCCGGATTTGAAAGTGTTGGATTTGGCTTCTTCCGGATTTGAAAGGGTCGAATTTGACTTCATCCGGATTTGAAACTATCGGATTTTGCTTCTTCCGGATTTGAAAGTATCTGATTTCAAAGTACCGGATTTGGGATTTGGCGGATTTGAGTTTTGAGCGGATTTGGAAAGATTTTCAGTTTTCTTATCATTTTCTCCATAGCAATTTTCTTATCGACCCCAGCCAGGGGCTCTGCCCCTTGGACCCCGCCAGGGGTTGCCACCCCTTGGACCTCGCTATCAGGGGCGCTGTCCCCGAACCCCCGTAGTCGTTGTGACTGTATTTATCTGTTCACCTTGATTCCTAAGACAAGTGTTTGGATTTTTTGGCTGAGTCAGGAGTTCTCAAACTTTTAGTTATCATTCTGATGTTTCTAGATTTGATCTACTTTAGGTCATTGCTACCATATGCTGAATGTCTAGTGCCTTATGTCTAGTCATCCTACCCTTTCCTAGCTGATTTTTGGTCCTTCTTTCTTAGTGTCACCAATTTTTGGTCTCTAAACCAGATTTTGGCCATCTATTCCTTGTTTCTTTTGGAGACCAAAAATTGGTGACACTAAGAAAGAAGGACCAAAAATCAGTTAGGAAAGGGTAGGATGACTAGACATAAGGCACTAGACATTTAGCATATGGTAGCAATGACCTAAAGTAGATCAAATCTAGAAACATCAGAATGATAACTGAAACTTTAAGAACTCCTGACCCAGCCAAAAAATCCAAACACTTGTCTTAGGAATCAAGGTGAACAGATAAATACAGTCACAACGACTACGGGGGTTCGGGGGCAGCGCCCCTGATAGCGAAGTCTAAGGGGTGGCAACCCCTGGCGGGGTCCAAGAGGCAGAGCCCCTGGCTGGGGTCGATAAGAAAATTGCTATGGAGAAAATGATAAGAAAATTGAAAATCTTTCCAAATCCACTCAAAACCCAAATCCGCCAAATCCCAAATCCGGTACTTTGAAATCAGATACTTTCAAATCCGGAAGAAGCAAAATCCGATAGTTTCAAATCCGGATGAAGTCAAATTCGACCCTTTCAAATCCGGAAGAAGCCAAATCCGACACTTTCAAATCCGGAAGAAACCAAATCCGAGACTTTGAAATCCGTAAGAAACCAAATCCGAGACTTTGAATCCGCCAAATTTGAAATCCGATAATTTTCAAATCCGCATAAACCAAATCCGGTAAACACAATCGGATTTAAGAAATCCGAAAACTTCATCTTCAAAATCCGATACATTCATATTCAAAATCCGGTACCTTCATCTTCAACCCGTTCAGATTCAAAAATTCTTCAAATTTGCACGAATCTATATATTTGTTGCCCAGATCACTTCGCCTATTAACTTTAATCAATCCTATATCAATTTTTCAAATAAACAACAACGAATTGATATCGAATTAGACGGTTTTCCCCAAAACTCGTTTTTCGCAAAACATACATAAATCTTCGATTTGCTTGCTGTTTTGATGTTTATTTGATCTCGTTCACTCCCGAATTTGACGAAATCCCAAAAATCTCAAAATGTGTTCTCGGTTTTCTTCAAATTCTTCAAAAATCTTGAACTTGTATGTTGAATTCAGAATCAAATCACACTCCTTAGGCTCTGATACCACTTGTTAGTCCCAAGTGATTCGAGTATGAATGGAGTAATGCAAGAATGTAGTGTGTAGAAGATTTACACCATACAAAACACACACTTAAACATTGATTATGGCAAAACTCACATATTACAAGGTTCATATCCCTATTTATACTCTATGAGTATTTTCTTAAGTAAACTACTATTTCTATACAATTTTATACTTTACAACTTCCGATTTAGGTACATACATGATTGAACTCATCATACTTCTACATCTGGTAGTTGGGTATTAGATACCGGCTGTGGCACTCACATTTGTAATATTGTGCAGGTGCTAAAGTCACGTAGAAGGATGGAGAATGGCGAGCTTGACTTGATAATGGGAAACAACGAGATTGTCCCGGTCAAGGCTCATGGAGAAGTAGAATTATCGTTTAATTCTGGTTTTTCTATATTATTGTTGAATGTATGCTATTCTCTGCTTGTGGCGAGAAACATTATTTCTTTTCATGCATTACACAACACCTGGTTTTGGTTTTTCTTTTCAAAATGGGGTTATTGTTTGTTTTAAAAATAATAATTGTTATTTTAAAGCTTATTTTTGTCGTGGTATTTATGAAGTAGATGCATACGTTAGTAATAATCGTTCAATCATGAATATTGATTTAACGCCTAAAAATGGTTTAGACAAATTGTCTTTGTGGCATGGTCGACATGGCCATATAAACAAGACTCGTATCGCCAAGCTCCAAGCGGATGGGATCTTGGAATTATTTGACCATGAGTCAAATGAAGTATGTGAATCCTGTTTATTAGGCAAGATGACTAAAGCACCCTTTTCCGGCGTGAATGAGAGGGGAAAAGACTTATTGGATATCATACATTCCGATGTGTGTGGACCATTTAAGCATACCACAAGACACAATTCTAGATACTTCGTTACCTTTATTGATGATTATAGTAGGTACGGGTATGTCTACTTGGTTAGACAAAAGTCCGAGGCCTTTGAGGTCTTTAAGACTTTCCAAAACGAAGTAGAGAATCAATTCGGAAAAAAGATTAAGATACTTAGATCCAATAGGGGTGGTGAGTATCTTAGTCAAGAGTTTCGTGATTATCTCAAGGGTTGTGGGATTATCTCACAACTTACACCTCCTAGGACGCCACAATTAAATGGTGTCTCCGAGAGGAAGAACCGAACATTGTTAGATATGATTCGGTCTATGATGAGTCACACCCAAGTGCCTATAAGCCTTTGGGGTTATGCTCTTGAAATGGCAACAAGAATCCTTAATCTCGTTCCAACAAAGAAAGTCGAGAAAACACCTTTCGAGATGTGGCATGGGAAACCTCCCGTTCTTGCCTATCTAAAGGTTTGGGGTTGTCAATCCTACGTAAGACGTGAGGTTGATGACAAGTTAGAACCCCGATCCAAAAAGTGTTATTTCATCGAATATCCAGATGCGGGTATTGGATACATATTCTATAAACCTTTCGAGAACAAAGTATTTGTTGCTTGGAGGGCGGTCTTTTTAGAAAGAGAATTAATATCCAATCAGCAAGGAGGGAACAAGATTGATCTTGAAGAAGTTCAAGAGTCAACGGATGAAAGACCTGACGTTGGCAGTGGTTTTTAAGAGTCCAAGATTGATCTTTAAGGTATAGTATATGGGGTGAAGGTTGGCTCTTTTAAAATGGGAACGAAGTGGTAAGTCCCCAAGATAACCCGTGGCTCAAATGCCCTCAAGGGCAGTGGTTTCGTCAGGCATCTCCTTAAAGTCAAGAAGAGGAGGCCTGCTTCTGGTGGTAGGAAGCCGGTGGATTTCCCTCAATCGGCTTGCAGTGCTGATCAGGGTGAAGTGATCTACAACACCGCGAATAAATACACGACTGGAGTCAGGATTGGTATGGGTATGGGCGGTGTGCTAGAATTGTTGAACGTATAACTAAGGGACATGTGTCCTAGATGTGGAGGGGGTATAAGTAAGAGCACGGTTTAGGGGATGAATGCAGAGAATTTCAGAGATAATGGGAAAGTTTGGGTTGCGAAAGTTGTCGAGGTTGATGAAGTGGTTATTGTCATGAGTGACAATCGAGAGAAATTGATTTGTGGGAAGGAGTTGATCATCGGGGTTATGGGATTGGCTAGCTTTCGAAGAACGATATGAGACATATTCATTTTCCATAGCCATGGTTAATCATGTAAGAACAGCCAATAGGTTAGATATATGCACTGTGTAAAATTAACCCATTGAAGTACATTGACTTAAGGTCAAGCATCCAAGTGTGAACCATTGAAGTGTCTGCTTGATTTCGAATAAGCTTTCTGTGATAGGGTTGAGGGCCTCCTACAACTCATCCTTTGTAACAAATCGAGACTCACCAAGAGTACTCGTTGAAGTCTCTTCCATAGAGGCAGAGCTACTCGTGTGCGAAGATGCAGTGGTGTACACTCCAGCGAGAATTCAACCTCATCCTCGAATGACACCTTTAGTAGTGCCACCTACGGGTTTTCTGGACTGTTGTTGTGTAAACAACATCGTAGTATGTGCAAGTGTAGTTTGGTGTCTAGAAAGAAATGCATATATCTGCGGTATGTCGATGTGCGTAGAAGGAAAGGTTGAGGTCGGGAGAGGCAGACCTCTAGTTTCAATACTAGCCATCTCCGAATGAGAGGGTGATAGAGTATGTGATAATTTTCCGTGAGTTAAAACAAGCCTCTGTTGAGAGATACTTGTGTAGCTGGAGGGGTAAGTGTGCACTGTTGGGATGATAGTGACTGTTTCAATACCAAAACTAACAGTGTCAGCTCCTAGCAGGTGTGGCTCCCCAGCTTTTTGGGCTTGGGGGCCCCTTAACACACGTTTTTTCTTTTCTCACCTCTCTCTCTTCTACCTCTATCTCTCCCTCTTCCATTTCCATTTCATATTCATCATAGACATCCAAATTAGCATCAAAGTCTGGGCTTGCACTTGGTTTGTCAAGAGGACCCGGTTGATAGCCATATATAAATGTCGTTTCAGAGTCAAAGGCCTTAGGTAAATTTGGAAATAAATCGGAGAAGCTCAAGTCCTCTTCCTCTGTTACAACATGAATTTTAGCTCATTGTTGCTCGGTGTTGTCAGTGACCAGAGGTGCTGCACCTAGAGTATATGTGGTTAAGGCAAAGATGTCTATTTAAAGGTCAGGCGCCACTGAACCAGCATGCAACTCAGGAGACTACGGTTGATGTTCAGGGAGTACATCAGAGAATGAATCAATCATAGCTTGTATTTGGGTAGGATCATATTCAGCCCCTCCCTCACTATGTGTTTCGCCCTCATCCCCTTCACCACCGCTCTCTGGGCTTTTCTCTCAGCTTCCCACGTGGAAGACTGAGGATTATCTGCTATGTACTCACTTGGTGCTATAGGCCCTAGGGTAGGTACAACCGGCTCTGGTTGCACCATAGGACCTAATCCTATGCTCTGCCCATAATTTTTCACAATGCCGATCTAGGCGCATAGATCGAGTAGGGAAACTGGAAATGGTTGCGGTTGAATAGGATGATCAGCAGACATAACTTTGACGTACATAAATTGTTTTGGCCTGATAGCAGCATGATTTGGAATTCGAGGTATCTCCTCGTTTCTATCCATTGCAAATTGGACAATCATTCGTAAAAACCGTTGATATGGCAGAAATCTTCCCTTGGCTCTCTTCATATCAGAGAGTTTTCCCTCCACCAGCTGCATAATGTCAAGAAAAATTAAAGTGGCATAATCAATATGCAAGTCATTGGCAGCAACATATATGAGTTTGAGTTAGTTGGAGTTTGGGTATTTATAACTAGTGTGTTTGGGAGTAAGACAACGTTGAAGGATGGTCAAGAAAGTATAGTATATGGGGTGAAGGTTGGCTCTTTTAAATGGGGAACGAAGTGGTAAGTCCCCAAGATAACCCGTGGCTCGAATTCCCTCAAGGGCAGTGGTTTCGTCAGGCATCTCCTAAAAGTCAAGAAGAGGAGACCTACTTCTGGTGGTAGGAATCCGGAGGATTTCCATCAATCATCTTGCAGTGATGATCAGGGTGAAGTGGTCTACATCACCGCGAATAGATACTCGACCGAAGTCGGGATTGGTATGGGTATGGGGGGTGTGCCAGAATTGTTAAATGTATAACTCAGGGACATGTGTCCCAGATGTGGATGGGTTATAAGTAAGAGCTTGGTTTAGGGGATGAATGCGGAGAATTTCAAAGATAATGGGAAAGTTTGGGTTGCGAAAGTTGTCGAGGTTGATGAAGTGGTTATTGTCATGAGTGACAACCGAGAGAAATTGATTTGTGGGAAGGAGTTGATCATCGGGGTTATGGGATTGGCTAGCTGTCGAAGAACGATATGATATAGATTCATCTTTCATAGCCATGGTTTATCCTGTAAGAACAACCAATAGGTTAGATATATGCACTGTGTAAAATTAACCCATTGAAGTTCATTGACTTAAGGTCAAGCATCCAAGTGTGAACCATTTTAATCCTTGTTGACTTTTAAACATAAAAGTAGTCAACTCCTTATTGAAAAATGTATAACACCCAAAATCCTCCATTGACAAAGTGTTATTTTTGGCGAACAAAAATGTGTTTTGACACATGTTTTACCATGAATACATGTATCTAAACACTTTTGTAACACTGAAACTTTTCTCGTTTGGTCCATAACATGAAGATCTAGGCAAAAAATGAAATCAAGCCCAATCTTCAACCACTCGAAGAACACTTTTCAAAATTTTCATGTTTTTTCTATGACAAAAACATTGTCTTAGTGTTCTTATGCCCCATCGAAAACCACATTTGCATTAACAAGTTCATTTAAACATCGAACAATGCATTTGAAGTTGGAAAAAGGTGTTTTCCGAGTTAAACAGTACGAGTTGGATTTGAAGCTTTTAAAACTTGTGTTTCTCATGATTTAGTGCTTGTTTTATGCATTCCTTGATTTCGTTAGCAACTTAAACCCAAAAGATTGAAATTTGGGCAGCAACTTAGATCACAATGAGAGTAAATATGTAACCGATGAATTTTTCATGCAATGTGAATGGATTTGGTAGCGTGAACAATACTCAAGGTTAACCACTTATTTATAGAAAAGGGTTAACAGTAAAATTTTGAATTTTCATGCGCTCGAAGTCCAAAGGATTCAAGGTGAAAAACGCGCTCGAAGTGGTCATGAGGACCACAGTAGACTTCGAAGTCCAAGAGGCTTCGAATTCGAAGAGTGAAGGCTTCAAACTCGAAGTGAGTTGATCTTGACTCCGTTCAAAGTACTGTTCATGCGCGCTCGAAGTGTATTGGAGATACTCTGTTTAGAGTTCGAAGTCTACTAGTTGCGAATTGAGGCTAGTAAAGGCGCTCAAAGTCTAAAGGAATTGATGGTTTTGTATTCGACGTCAACTGGCTTCGAATTTGGATCAATGAATGTGCTCGAAGTCCTTTCACTTTGGTGTGCTTTGCATGCGAAGTACATTGACTTCAAATGCGAATTTAGTGGCTCTCGAAGTCTTATTTTACCTTTTGAATGCGAAGACTTTAGGGAATTTTCGAAGTCCTTTACTTTGAATGCTCACTTTGAATTCAAAGACCAAGAGTTCGAATTCGAAGTGAATTAGACACTTCAGATTTAAATATTTTTTTTCTTTTCTTCTTATAAACCAAAATTCAAATTTTTTTGTATTTTTCAATTTTAAACTAATGAAAACACATATATTTGATATTTTCAAGAATTTTGCACATGTTTTTGATATTTTCTTCGTTTTGTGAGATTTTTTTGGTATTTTCTCCCCCTACAAGCATGCATTTCTTGTACGGATGATTGACACTCCCCCTCAGATTCTGCTTTCTCTTATCTGCAACGGGAACAAACAAAGTGAAATACCCACTCAAAACAAATGACTGATAGTTATATTTTATATTTCAACATGCCCAATTTGGATACTAACTCACTAAAACGAGATTCGTCTAATGGTTTCGTAAACAGACCAGCCAGTTGATCATCAGTCTTGACATATTGAAGTTCTATCAGACCTTTTTCCACATTATCTTTAATAAAATGATATCGTATATCAATGTGTTTAGTCTTTGAGTGGTGGACTGGATTGCATGAGATAGCTATGGCAGATTGTGAATCACACAGTAGTGGAATCTTGTAATAGTGTAGGCCAAAGTCAGAGAGCTGAGTCCTAACCCATAAACTCTAAGAGCAGCACATTGCAGCAGCAACATATTCAACCTTAGTAGTTGAAGTAGAGACAAAATTCTGTTTCTTAGAAGCCCAACACACTAACCTATCACCCAAAAAGTGTGCACTACCAGATGTGCTCTTTCTGTCAAGAATACAACCAAAATCTGCATCTGAATAGGCATATAGCTATAGACTTGAATCCCTTGGATACCACAGACCTAGATCATGAATACCCTTGAGATACTTGAATATCCTTTTTACTGCTAGCAGATGTGATTCCTTTGGATTAGCCTGAAATCTAGCACATAAGCATGTAGAGAACATTATATCTGGCCTACTAGCTGTCAATTGCAGTAATGAGCCTATCATACCCCGATATGTTTTTAAATCAGCTGCTTTTCCTTCTAGGTCAGCAGACAATTTTGTTTTGGATATGGTAGACAAAGAGGAACAACTAAGCATGTCATATTTCTTCAACAAGTCTTTAATGTACTTGGATTGACTTATGAAAATGCCATGACTTAACTGTTTCACCTGTAATCCGAGAAAGAAATTCATCTCTCCCATGATACTCATTTGAAATCGATTTTGCATAGTAAGTGCAAAATCATCTCTGTACTTTGGGTTTGTAGAACCAAAGATGATGTCATCCACATAAATTTGTACTAAGATTAAATCCTTTCCTTTGGCTTTTGTGAATAAAGTGGTGTTGGTTTTTCCTTGGATGTATCCCTCACCGAGCAAATATTCAGACAGGACATCATACCAAACTCTCGGGGCTTGTTTAAGTCCATATAACGCTTTGTCTAGAATATAAACATGTTGTGGGAGTTTGGGATTGACGAAGCCTTCTGGCTGAGACACATAAACCTCCTCCTTGAGGATACCATTCAAGAATGCTGTCTTGACGTCCATTTGGAAAACCTTGAAGCTTTTGTAGGCAGCATAGGCTAAGAATAGTCTTATGGATTCTATCCTAGCTACAGGAGCAAATGTTTCATCATAGTCTATTCCCTCCTGTTGGTTGTAACCCTTAGCAACCAGCCCAACTTTGTTTCTAACCACTATTTCATCGGAATCCCATTTGTTCTTAAAGATCTACTTGGTACGAACCACTTATTTATGTTCTGGAAGTGGTACCAATCTCTAACCTTTGAGTCTTTTGAATTGGTTGAGTTCCTTTTTCATTTAATAACCCAATAAACATCTTGTAAAGCATCGGAGACTTAGGTGGGTTCAATCATAGATAGAAAACTGGAATAAAGGCACTCATTAGCCGTTGCAGAACGAGTCATTACACCATCTTGAACATTTCCTATAATCTGAGATTTTGGATGGGATTGTGTCCATCTTATTCCTTAGGGGTTCTGAATTGGAGGAAAGAACTCATTTAATCTGTTCGTGAGTTCAATGTCTTCCTCATTGGGTATTAGTTCTGAATCATAAATGGGAGTACCCTCATAAACCTGCTCATAAGGTACTACTGCTAGACTAACAGATGATGTAGATGGAGAATCCACGGTTGGATATGATGACGAGTTGTCAACCTCCGTTGTAGTTGTAGTAGGAGACACTACATCATTCCCGTCACCAGCATTAGGAACATTAGATTCAGACTCTAAGAAATCAAATAAGAAATCTAAATTGTGTTATGATGAACTTGGATTTATATTTGTTTCTTTTATTTGTAGTACTGGTCTTGAACTGACTTGTCCAGAAGCAACTTCCTTGTTCTTTTGAAAAGTATTAACATCCAACATATCGTCGAATGTAACATTTATGCTTTCCATAACACAGTTAGTTCATTTATTTAACACCTTGTAGGCTTTAGACTCATGTGAATAACCTAAATAAATAGCTTCATCAGCATTGGCTTCAAATTTCCCTAGATTGTCCTTTTCATGGATTACAAAACACCTATTACCATATATATGAAGATACCATTTGCCAATTCATAAAGAGTGTATGCTGTAGAAAATTGATGCAAGATCCCCACTAGGTCAAGATAGTCAGACAAGATTTTGTTCTTGAACTCGGTTCCATTATCCGTTCGAATGGAGGCGACATTGTGTTCAAACTTGTTCTGCTGTTGTTCGATGAAGCTAATGATAGTAGGAGTTGCTTCATCTTTCGACCTTAAGAACTTGACCCACATATACCTAAAGTAATCATCAACAATGACTAGGATATACTTTTTCCCATTGCATGTTTGGACTCTCATCGGACCGCATAGATCCATGTGCAGAAGCTCCATTGTTTTCTTTGTATTGGAAACTTGCTTGGCTTTGTGAGATGATCGTTTCATCTTGCCTTTTTCACAGTCTGCACACAAGTGGTCTTTATTTAATTTTAACTTTAGCAGGCCTCTCACCATATCTCCAGTAACCAATTTGTTGATGTTGTGGAAGTTGAGATGTGAGAGTTTCCTGTGCCACTGCCAAGTTAAGTCCGATGAGGCTTTACTTAGAAGACAAACGGAGGCCTTTGTGTTGTAGTTGTTCAAATTGATGAAATACAAGTTAGACTTCCTTGTTCCTGCTAGAAGCACATCACCTGTTTCCGTTTTCACTGAACATGAATTCATTTTAAAAGTGACCTCCAAGTCTTTGTCACAGAACTGGCCAATGCTAAATAGGTTATTGCCCAGTCCTTCTACAAAAGAATCCTTCTTGATTTTGATGCTCTTCTTCACTATATCTCCGTACCCCAGAATCGGTGCTACATTGTCATTCCCAAAACGAACATTCCCGGAGTACTTAGGAACGAAGTTTTTGAGAAGACTCTTGTCACCTGTCATATGCTTGGTGTAGCCTGAATCTAGGTACCAAGGATTATGTTACTACACACAGAAAAGAGTGAAGATTGAGGTCCCCATGTGGAAATCGGTCCTTGCATGTTAGGTGATACATTGGTGTCAACAATCTCTTGAAAAATGCAATGTATTCTTTTCTATGTTTTCCATTGAATCTTTTGTTCTTCTTTATTAAACTTTGAGGTTTTAATCCATAATGGACGAGGAACAATTTGAGATTCAATGTTAAGAGGGATCTCTCCTCTTTCAAGACTTGTAAGTTCGATTGTGTCCTTGAGATCCACTACCTGAACCATATCTTCGTGTTGCCAAACTTGAATCATTTTTGTTTTTGCAACTGTTTGAGATTTAGATGCTCGTTTGGTGGTAACTGGTTTGTATATTATGGTGGTTGTCTTGGATGCTTTGTTTTTGTTGGTTTGAACTTTTGAGCTTGATGGTTTTGATGCTTTGGACTTTTTCTTTGAGAGACAATTGGTACATGATGATTGAGATTTCTTTGTTTTGGATTTGTTTTTGTTCCATGCCTTCAAAAATTCTTTATACCCTCCTCTCCGATATGCTTCTAACTCTTGAATTCTGATTAATCTATTTTCATAATTCTAATAATTCATGAGTTTTAGAGCATGTTCGGTCACCCACTGATGAATGATTATTTCATGTGATGTAATAAAGGGTGCATTGACTAGATTTGACCCTTGTGGTCTCCAATTCTCACTGACACGAATTCCCAGTTGTTTTCTAAGCCTATCATATTCACATTTGTATTCACAATGTCCGTGCAAACAACCATGACTTGTGCAAAAACAAGTACTTGCTTTCATATCGGTTTTGGAAAGTGAAATACAATGACTGAAGAAATTTGAAATGTGATGACACTTCTTTGAAAAATCAAAACATGGCTTAGATAAACTGGGTGTGAACTGTCGTTTGTTATCTCGTGTGCAAAAATTTCTCTTGTTGTCTTTTCTTCTCATATCTGAAACATTTGAATATTGGTTAGTTGTGAAAGACTTCAAATTCTTGTTGACAACATTTGCATGAGATTGTGGTTTGTTTTTTGTGAAGTTGTGTGATTTTAGATCTGGAAATGGCATTTGGTTGCCTATTGGTGGTTTCAGGAGACTTTTGATGTTTTCTTGGAATCCATGAGTTGTCCACCTTCGTATTACCTTTTTCTTCTATGGTATACTTTCTCGTTGGTTGGGAAGTAGAAGGAGTAGAAGTGCATGTCAAGATTTCCTTTTTACAGTGACATGAAAGACTCTTTTCTAATTGTTTAAGTTCCTTTTCTATATCAATTGAAATGATAGTTTGAAAATAATAAGCTAAAAGTATTTCGAGTTGCCTTTGTAACACCATATGTGGTATGTATACTCGGGCTTCCCGAACTACCTGTGGCTTCTTAAGATCTTCAGGATATGTAAGCATAGAATCATCTAATTCACTGACTTTAATTGGCTCAGATGAGATAGATTCGTTTAATTCCTGATAATTAAAAGGAATTTCGAATTTTAAGTTTGTCTTTCTTTTGAAATCCTCTTCTACTACTTCCTCCTCTCGTCCAACAAATACCATATTCTTTGTGATGCCATCATTCATTAGATTAAAGTCATATAACTGTTTGGCTGTCACTTTTTCACTGATTTTTGGGTTTTCAAATCCAAGACCATCGTAGGTCCATTTAGAGAATTTGCGTTCTTTGGATTTATTCAAAAATATTGTTTGTTTTTATTGTCTCCTCTTGATGGGTGTGTCTTCAAGTTCTTTAATCTTTGAGCATAGTTCACCCTTTTCTTTTATTACAAATTTAGTGTCATTTTCAACACTAATTTTCTCTGTTTTGAGATCATGAATTTGGGTGCTCATGCTTGCTGTTAACTCAATTAATTCGTTTTCTTTTTCAATTATATTTGTTTTGAGTTCAGCTATTTCTTTGTCAACCTAGAAAGTTTTCATTTGTTGATTTCTTATTATTTCTTTTAATTTTTCATTGTTAGTTTTTGATTTTTGTACCTTTTTCTCTAAATTTTTCATGCGTGTCATGATGATCTGAACATGCTTCATGCTCAGAGCACAACCCGTTAGGGAGTTAGAGTGTACCTCATCCTCAGCATCCTCAGCATCAAGCATTTCATCTTCTGAGTTATCATAGTGTGCTTCTGGCTCTTCATCTTCTTCTGACAATTCATCCTGAACATCAGACATCAGGTAAATCTGTGCTTGTGCTTCCTCATCCAAATAATTATCATCAGTGTCCGATAGTGTTAGCTTCATGCTTAGAATAGTTAGATTTGATGAGACAAACCATAGCTATGTATAGATGATAGGTTAAATGTTATGAATTATGTAAGTCTGTTATAGACTGACTAGTCATCCTAGGCTGAGTAGTCAGTGTATAAACACATATAGAGTTTTCTATGTAAATACTAGATAGCTAAGTGACTTCAAAGCTGAGATAGGTTTCAAAGATGAACACTTGAAGATTTGAAGATCCAAGAACTCAGGTTGATGATATCAAGACTGAATGTGTCAGCTCAGCGTCAGAAGTCAGTTTAGGAATTTAAGTAAGTTTTAAATTTTGTTATAAAATCTCGATATCTACGACATTTAAATTAGAATATCTGAACCTAATTTAAATTATCTATTAATTAGATAGAGATCTCAAACGAAATTATTTAGATATGTTCTAACTAAGGAGTTTGTTACGGTTTTAAAGAAAAGATAAGTTCTATCTTTAAATCACGATTTGTTCGTAGTTAAATCAAGTATAAGTATAAACCTTCTTATGGATTTTAAAAAGAGAGAGAACACAGAGAGTTCCGCATAAGTTGCAAAACGTACATTCATCAAATTTGATACGCGTGTGTTGCGATAACTTTGTGAGTTCAAAGTTCAAGAGAGTTTTCAAAAGAGTTCTTGTTAATCAGTGTTAACAAGAAGTTCGATCATCAACTAGTTTGTGATACAAGAGTGTTTAGAGAGAGTTGAGTTTATAATCAGTGTAACATCAAATCATTCTGTTGATTTTATTAAAGAAGTGGTATTGTAATATCAAGATTGATTATTGTATATATTATTGTGGAATTGATTTATTATCAATTGAGTGTATTCAACCCTCCCCCTATCTACACTATATCAGTTGCTTGTTTACCATCTTTGGGACCAACAACTGGTATCAGAGCAAGTTTCTTCATTAACTAAATATCAAGATCCGTTGTCAAGAGGCCAAGATGTCTACTAACAAGCAATCAAATTATATTCCAACAATGGCGGCAAAAGGGTTTCCTATTTTTTATGGCAATGACTATCCTATGTGGAAGTTCAGAGCCAAGCTGTATGTGAAGTCAGTGGATCACAGGACGAGTATTGTGATTCAAGATGGCCCAATCATACCCATGATCCATATTACTGCTACTGACAAGATTGTTCCCTCTGGAGAAACTCCCAAGCCTGAAGCATATTGGACTGAGGAAGATCGTAAACTATTTAATCTTGATGACAAGGCATAAAGCATCATAGCGAATGCTTTGACAAACCCTCTTTTGCATACTGTGGTTGGGTGCCAAACTGCAAAAGAAATGTGGGATACTGTCAGTGTCACTTATGAAGGCACTGACCTGGTCAAGCAACATAAGAAGACAAATCGGAGTCGTTCTTATGAAACTTTCTTTGCTAAGAAAAATGAAACCATGGCTTATCTATTTACCAGGTTTCAATGCTTGTTTAATGATCTGATCTTGGTAGAGTCAAGAAAGATGAAAATGAGTTGGTGCTCAAGTTTTTGGATGTGTTACCAGAATAATTCAATGAGATCACCGTTGCTCTTCATGCTAGAGGAACCTTAGGAAAATATGATCTCAAATCTATCTATGGGTTTCTCCTAAATCAACAACAGATCATGGAACAGAATAAGTGACCCAGCAACAACTAAAAGAATCTATCAATAGTACTGGATCTGCATTGATTTCAGAAAAGAAGAAGAAGGGATCTAGAAAGTCTCAAGCTGAGACTAACTCTGAATCTGAATCTGGGGAGGTAAGTTCTAACTCAGACTAATATGATGAAGAGATGGATGCTCTTACTAAAAAATGTCAATGTTAGCAAGAAATTTTATAAAGTTCAGAAGAGGAAGTGGTCAATCTGACAAAAGCAGAAGTGGTAAGTCTACTTTTGATCCTAAGAAAGTAAATGCTACAACTGTCAGAAGACATGACACATAGCTGCTGAGTGCAGAGCTAAGAAAGGGGATTCAGCTTCAATAGCTGATAAGAATGTCTGTAGAGCTGATAAATAAAAAAAGAAGTATCAAAAGCTCAAAGGTAAGCCAGATGAAAACATCAATTGTCTTTGTGCTGAGACCTGGGACACCGAATCATCTACCTCAGAGGATGATGAGCCAAATAAATGTTTGATGGCCATTGAGGATGAAGAGGAACAGGTTGATTTCGAGTTGGAATAAAGTTCCTTTGATGAGGATCTAGCAGAAGCTGCTAAGCTGAGTAAACAGACCAATAATTGGGATCCTTCCTCAATGTATAAGGTAAACAACTTTAGCTCTTACACTGATGAATAGAAATGCTTAATGTTCAACTATTTGTTGAATGAATTCAAAACCTCTCTTACAGTTCAATCTAATTTGAAAAATGAAATGTCAGAATTAAAATATGAACTTAAACACTCTGAAACTCTCATAAATGCTAGTAAAAAGACTCACAGTGATTATGAGTGTCAGCTTCACATAAACAGACTTCTAAGTGAAGAATTACAAGAATTGAAGGAGCAAGCTGATAATCTAAGAAAAATCTGTAAATCTTGGTGTAAGTCTTCAAGAGAGGCAGAGAAATGTATTAACTAGCAGATACCAAATCAGGTAAAAGCAGTGCTAGGGGGAGATTACAGTGCTGCTGCTGATGAAGTTAATTTACTCAGTTTAGAAAACCAAGATTTGAAACCTAATGATATTCTACCAAACTCATATGTGAAAAACAAGGATGGTAAGCAGGTCAAAACCAATAAGTTTGTGAATCCAACTCAAAGCCCCCAGATTATAAATGCAAACCATCAAGCTGAGTGTTCTAAATCCAACAGAAACTGTAAGTTAGTTTTCAAGAGATTAGATTATAATCTTGTTAGAACAACTATCTTTGATAGAATTACTCATACAAACTCAAAAAGACAAAATTCTCAAGTCAGTGTTGAGAGGACTTCCAAAAACAGGAAGATGTCTGTAAGTCAGACCTCACTAAATAAAGGTAACTATAAATCTGACAAAGGTAAGTCCAAAGTCAGAGAAAATCAAGTAGATAAATTGTCAAAAAAGGTTAAAAAGTTACCCACATCTTATGATCCTAAAATAGAATCCAAATTTAATGTTGGAAAACTCAAAGAGATCAACCAAACACGTATTTTTAGAAGAAAATGCTATAAGTGTGGTGACAGAGGTCATGAAGCCAAGGATTGTGTAAGTTCCAATATGAGGCTTGAGAAAATAAAGGATGATCAGTCTAAAATAGACTCAGAATCTGTCAAGCTGATCATTCTACCTCTAAAGGATGAGCTAAGTGTTCATCCTCAAAACCCACCAAAAAGTGTGTTCCCAAAAGAACTAAGGTGTTTAGTTAATTATGTGCAGGGCTCCTACAAATGGTACTTAGACAGTGGATGCTCAAGGCACATGACAGGAAGTAAAGGAATTCTATGTGAATTCCAAAACATTGAAGGACCCAAGGTGACATTTGGGGAGAACTCTCAAGGAAGGACTAAAGGCTATGGAAAGATAACAGCTGGAACAGTTACTTTCAAAAAAGGTTGCATATGTTGAACACCTTAAACACAATCTGATAAGTATTAGTCAATTGTATGATGAGGAGTATGAAGTCACCATGAGAAAACATGCAGGAACCATTTATGTTAAGAAGGGAAAGCCCATATTAATGGCAAAAAGAGAAAGAGACATCTATTTGTTAGATCTCAGCTCAGCAGATCCCTCAACAGAAACCTACCTGTATTCTGACTCAACTCCCAAGATGAGTTGGTTATTGCACAAGAGATTGTCACATCTGAACTTTAAAAATATCAACAAGTTATCTAGCAAAGAGTTAGTCTCTAGGCTTCCAAGGATAACATTTTCCATAGACAAACTTTGCTCAGCTTGTGAGATGGGAAAAAATCATAAAGGATCCTTCAAGTCCAAACAAAAATTTTCAATTACAGAACCATTACATATGTTGCATTTGGATTTTTTGGACCTATAAGCACCCCAAGCTTAAAAGGTAAAAAGTATACCCTAGTGATTGTTGATGAGTTCACAAGATTCACTTGGGTGATTTTCTTAAAAGCCAAAAGTGAAGTTGCAAATGAACTAATCAACCTCATCAAACAAGAAGAGTTGCAAAAAGGCAAGTCTATTAAGCAACTCAGAAGTGATCATGGGACTGAGTTTAAAAACTCAACCCTTGAAGGCTTTTGTGAAGAAAAGGGAATTATCCAAAAATTCTCATCTGTAAGAACTCCACAACAAAATGGAGTTGCTGAAAGGAGAAATAGAACTTTAATTGAAGCTGCCAGAACTATGTTATGTGAAGCAAAGCTCAAACTAAGCTTTTGGGCAGAAGCTGTAAGTATAGCTTGCTATACACAGAACAGGTCAATAATAGTTAAGAGACATGGTAAAACACCTTATGAGATGTATCATGGCACAAAACCTAACATAGGATACTTCCACATTTTTGGTTCAACATGCTATGTGCTAAACCAAAGAGATCAGCTCCATAAGTTCGAACCTAAAGCGGATCAAGGAATATTTGTTGGATATTCTTCAATTTCTAAATCTTTCAGAATCTATAATCTTAAGAGAAAGGCAATTGAAGAATCAATACATGTTACATTTGATGAGATAAGTATTGATAAATATGACAAAGCTCAAACTGATTCAGTTAGTCTGAGTAAGCTTGAGAGAAGACAAGAGGATCACACATCAAATCCCATGTATGTTATGGATGATTTTGATGATGAGGATAGTGGTAAATCTGACAAACTTGTATCATCGAAAGAAGCTATCAATATTGAAGATGATCACATAACTGAGTCTATTGACACCAATACTTAGCCTGAGAATCTATGTGAACCATCAGGTACAAGTCAGATTGAAAATGTAAGTGATTTCTCCACTCAGACTGAAGAAGTAAGTCCTATTCAGCCTGAAAGACACTACTCAGATCCAGACTTAGAACCACAATCTCCTACAACAACCTTCAAAATATTAAAAGGAGAAGATGATGTTATTGGGAACATTGAAGATGGTGTATTAATCAGAACAAAGGCTAATGCAAATTACATTGCCTACTCTACTCTATCTCAGATGGAACTAAAGAAGACTGAGGATGCACTAAAAGATGAGGATTGGATTGAAGCCATGCAAGAGGAATTGACAGAATTTCCAATAAATAAAGTTTGGACCCTTGTACCTGTCCTTGAAGGAAAAACGATTATAGGCACTAAGTAGGTCTATAGGAATAAAATGGACAAGGACGGAGTAGTGATTAGAAATAAAGCAAGGCTAGTGGCACAGGGGTACAGACAAGAAGAAGTTATTGATTATGATGAAACCTTTGTCCCTGTAGCAAGGATTGAGGCTATAAGATTGTTTCTAGCCTATGCAGCCTTCAAAAACTTTAAAGTTTATCAAATGGATGTTACGAGTGCTTTCCTAAATGGATCACTACAGGAGGAAGTCTATGTGAAACAACCCCCTGGGTTTGTTGATCCTAAACATCTAGATTATGTCTATAAGTTAGACAAGGCTCTATATGGACTCAAGCAAGCACCAAGAGCCTGGTATGACACATTATCCACCTATCTGCTTTCAAACAATTTTATAAGCGAAAGCATCGACAATACACTATTTATAAGAAAAAGCAGACGTCATGTCATTCTAGTTCAAATATATGTAGATGATATTATCTTTGGTTCAACAGACCAAGGTCTATGTGATTGGTTCTCTAAGATAATGTCTAATCAATACAAAATGAGCATGATGGGTAAGATGACTTATTTTTTAGGACTCCAAATTAGTCAGAAAAAAGATGGTATAAATATTAATGATAGCAAGTATGTTTTGATCTGATTAAGAAATATGGATTAGACTCCAGCCATCCTGCAAAGTCCCTAATGTTACACAATGTCAAGTTGCACAAGAACATTGATGGGAAGTCTGTATGTTAGACTACACATAGAGGAATGATAGGTTCATTACTCTATTTGACAGCAAGCAGACCTAATATAATGTTTGCTACATGTGTTTGTGTACGATATCATGCTGATCCAAAGGAATCACACTTGCAAGATGTTAAAAGAATACTTAAATATCTAAAAGGAACACCTAACTTAGGTTTGTGGTATCCCAAAGAATCAGGATTTGAGTTAATAGGGTACTCAGACTCAGACTTCGCAGGTTGTGGTCTAGACAGAAAGAGTACTATAGGAGGATGTCAATTGTTAGGTGGAAAGTTAGTCAGCTGAACGAGCAAGAAACAAAACTCAGTTGCAATCTCCACAGCTAAAGCTGAGTATGTTGCAGCAAGAACTTGTTGTGCTCAAATACTGTGGATGCATCATCAGCTTAGGGATTTTGATTTGCATCATTCAAAAACTCCCATATTTTGTGACAACCAAAGTGCTATTGCAATTACACATAATCCAGTTTTCCATTCAAGAACAAAACATATTGAGATAAGACATCACTTCATCAGAGACATAGTTGAAAAAGGAAAAGTAGAATTAGTCTTCATTGAAACTGAGAATCAGCTTGCAGATATCCTCACCAAACCAATTGAAGGCACCAGGTTCACAACTCTATTCATAATTTGATAAGTTCTAAACTAACTAAGTGTCTAACTTGGAGTTGAGTGCTCACTCTGAGCTGAGTGCTCAAAGTAAGCTGAGTTCTCAGCATACACTGAGTAATTAGTTCTAAAGTGTGTGGTCAGTTCCATATACCTAGGTAAGTCCTAATAATGCTAAATCCAAATTATTTTAAAGATATGTTTTTTAAAATTAAACGTAAGTCGTTTATAAATTATTTGTTTACGATATGTTCTTAAAAATAATTCCATAAATTTTGGTTTAAATCCAGATCAATGTAACAGTGTGAGTTTAGGTAACTTACACTAATTATAGCCGTTGTAACAAACTGCGAAATCGTTATACTATAACGGTAATATTTATTACCATTGAATAACGGTAAGTTTTCTCTCACATTGAGAAGGTATAAATAGACAGACTCTTCCCCGTATTCAGTTTACGCTTCCAAATCGTTCTTCCCTCTCTATTTTCTAAACCCCAATCTTGCTGTGCGTAGAACAAATCACTCAGTGTGAAACAATAAATCTGCTAAGTGCAATCCAATACGATCAGAATAACACAAATGGAGGGATTCGTTCTCAATTTGACTGATCAAATGATCAGTGGTGGTACTTTCAAGAATAATGCGCTCCCCATCTACAAACAAAACAATTTTGTGGCATGTATCGACATTCCAAAATCAAATATTGGCAGGGGATATGAGGAGTGGGTCTCCTACATTTGAAAGGGACCCCTAACTCACGCTTTTCTTAGTGGTCCTGCCGTGCTCATCCCATAACTCCTTACAGAGTTTTGGTACACGTGCAGACTTGATGCCACTCAGAATGTTATAAGGGGTACAGTCCTAAGTGGAAAAATGGCGGTCGACATAGACGCAAATTGTCTACGACGAATTCTACAACTCCCTGTTCACAATCAATATGAGGCCATGGTTTCTACGGAAACTGCAAGGAGTGTATTACCTTTAATGGGTCATCCTCAAGTCGTTGGAGTGATAAGGAAATTTGTTTTCCAAACAGCATGGGGATTCATGGTGTCCACGGTGGTTCGTTCACTTGGCTACAAAGTGGGTGGACTTGATAATGTAAATGATTTTGAAATGCAACTACTATACAATATATTCTATGACCGGAGATCGGATTATGCTGAGCTAATCTTTGAAGCACTTAAGTCATTAGTGACTAAGAATGTGAGGGGTACCATTGTGCCCTTTGTAAGATTTTTATCAATGGTCATCGAGGACAGGCTGGGTAACAGATACACTGCACAATATGAGTCAACCCCTACTCCTGTTCTTAGCTCCAGAAAGTTTGCCCATGATATATTCCCTGAGCATCCCACGATGAGTGCTCAGATGAGGGTGTATGCACAGCTTCTGACTCTAGAGTCAAGTGAAGCTGAGGAGGATGACAATGATGAGGAGGAAGTAGAAGGAGCTAATGATTCTGAGGAGCCCATTGTCGCTGCGACAACTGATGTTACAGTTTCTACAAACTTAGTTTGAGCTCCTTCATAAGAAAAGGAAGAAGGACAAAGCTAAGCTGATGGCTAAAAGGGGGACGAAGAATCAAAGAAAAATGATGATATAGTTGAGGGGGAGCATACTGAGGAAATACATATTAAAGAAGAAGCTCATGATCAGTTCATGAGTACCGTAGATCAACCTCCTCAACAAAGGTCAGTACCAGACATTCCACATGCTATGATTCCTCAAGCTGAACTTCTTCAAGTGATACAAGCTGAATTGCCAAAAATTGTAGAAGCTGAGTCTGTTCCAGCTTCACAAATGGATAAAGGGAAAGGCAAGGCAATTAAGACTGGAAAGAGAAAGAAAAGAACAAGTGTTGTTTCTCTAGCCAAGAGAAGAAAAGTAATCACTGCTGAACCTGAGCCAGAGCAAAAAGGTCAGTCCTAAATTGTTGAATATGACTCTGACTCAAGTGATGAAACTGATACAGCACAGAAGGCCAATGACATGCTAGCTGAGCAAATGTTACATGACATGGCCAAAGAACTGGGCATGTCAGTGGAGGATTTGAAAGAACAACAATGACAAGCTGAGCTACAAAGAGAACAGGCTAAAGTTGAGGCTGCCAGAGCTGAAGCTGACTATCATGGACCCAGAGCTGCCCCAATTCCCTACTCAGATGTTGATCTAAGGCATCGTTATAAAAGAACACTGAGCATAAAAGGAGAATTGGTGATAATCAACTTTGTACTAGACAACAAACATGAAATTGGTTTAGATATAAAATGTCTGTACAAGTTGGGCTTTCCAGAGTTAAAGATTGTAGCCACAACTATCAAAAGTATGAAAAAGAGTCAAATTAGACAAGAGATAGTTGATGTGCTCAAGACACTCTTCATAAGAATCGATCAATTAGGGGAAATTCATGCTGATGAGATTGACACCTTCTTAAACAGAAATAAAGCTGCAAGAATGAGAGAAGCAAATCAAAGAGCTAAAAGTGACTTCAATTTACAAGTTCCAGAGGGAGTTGAATTCAGAGATAATACGTATATCACTTATCCTTTGGAAGGATTTTTGTATTTGGAAGTGGAAGGCAATCAGTGTTTCTTGAAGATAGCAAATCTTCACTTGGCAAATCTGGAATTGATTTTGTACTTGAGAATTCTATGTGATGACTCAATTCAGTACTTAGTATTCAGATATCATCTGAACAAAGAAATCAGATCAAGAAAAGCTGAGATGAGAGAGCTGCCAGAGGGTGAAGAGATTTTGAATAATGCTATCAAAGAAGCAGCTATATAGGAACTTAAATATTCAGATATGTGGATGGAGGCTGGAGACCCTATAGATTAAAACTTTGAAGTTATATATTTTGTAAGCACTAAGTGTGCATAAGTTGATCAAAATGATCAAGCAAAATGTAAATGATATGTTCATTAATGAAAATTTAAGTTTGATATGTTCAACTGTTTGATATGCTTAAATATTATGGTTGATGTGTTCAAATAAATAGCTTTGTAAAGTTAAGCTAAAAATTGATATGTTAAAATACAATCTGATAAGTTTAGTATCTAAGTAGTTGTATGTTCAAATACTTAGAATGTAAGTCTTATAAAAAGATTTGTAGCATAGTAAATCTTGTAAGTTCAAGATATAGTGGACAAGTATAGATAAGTTCAATACTTGATTCAAAACTAACTTTGGTCAGTTCCATAGTTGTTTAACATAATTCTTAACTTGTGTTTAGTTTGATTCAATGTTTTGTCATCATCAAATAGGGGGAGATTGTTAGCTCCATGTTTAGAATAGTTAGATTTGATGAGACAAACCATAGCTATGTATAGATGATAGGTTAAATGTTAGGAATTATGTAAGTCTGTTATAGGCTGACTAGTTAGCTTAGGCTGAGTAGTTAGCGTATAAAAAAATATAGAGTTTTCTATGTAAGTACTAGATAGCTCAATGACTTCTAAGATGAGATAGCTTTCAAAGATGAAGACTTGAAGATCCAAGAACTCAGCTTGATGATATCAAGAATGAATGAGTCAGCTCAGCGTCAGAAGACAGTTTAGGAATTTGAGTAAGTTTTAGATTCTGTTATAAACTCTCGATATCTACGACATTTAAATTAGAATATCTAAACCTAATTTAAACTATCTATTAGTTAGATAGAGATCTCAAACGAAATTATTTAGATATATTCTAATTAAGGAGTTTGTTACAGTTTTAAAGAAAAGATAAGTTCATCTTTAAATCATGATTTTTCGTAGTTAAATCAAGTATAAGTATAAAACTTGTTATGGATTTTAAAAAGAGAGAGAACACATAGAGTTTTGCATAAGTTGCAAAACATACGTTCATAAAATTTGATACGCGTGTGTTGCGATAACTTTGTGAGTTCAAAGTTCAAGAGAGTTTTCAAAAGAGTTATTGTTGTTGGAATATGCCCGCTGACACGGACGAGTTAATAGCACTGCTGATGAAGTATAGGCCTATTGGGTCACACACCAAGTATTGATTCGGGCAACACGATCAAGCAAAAGAGAGAAAAAAGGCCAAAATGGGTTTTGGTAGCATGGTACACGGGCCGTATTCAGCCCAACTAGCACAGGGCATTTTGGACCAAGTAGAGACCGTGTGCTTTGGGCCTACACGTCCGTGTAGGTGAACACGGGCTGTGTTGGGCCTGTTAGACACGGGCTGTCTTGGCGTAATTGAGGCCGTGGACCTTGGGCCTACACGGCCGTGTTGACCAACACGGGCCGTGTACAGTCCCTGTAACAGCAGAATAAACCGCTTTAAACACTCTTTTTAATGGGATTAATGTGAGTGAATGCTAAGACACGATTGATATGTCTCTGGAACAGAACCTTGGGAGTTCTAGAGTCTTATGCATGTGTTGATACTCTCTCTAATTGTTATTCTTCTTGGTGATAAAATTTAGTGCACTAGAGAAGGTAATATACACTTTGTGATCAAGCTTTGATGCACAAAGGTGTTGCTTGTTCTTGAATTGTGTTGTTTTGGTGTCTACACCAACCTACTAGCATTGGGGAATCAAGTGTGCTTGGGGTGGACTTGAATTCTTCTTGAATTCTACACACTTTGACAAAGAAGAAAGCTTGTGGTGATCTTGTATGATGGTATTATCTTTCTTCTACCTTGTTTATTATATTCTAGTTGCAACTTCATGTTAAGATGTTGGTCCATGGCATGTGTGTTTATTTGGCTAGCTTAGAGTTTTGTATTGTATCTTGCTTCCGTTGCTACTCGTTTATGCGAAACAAATACCTTGAGTGGTATCAGAGCCATATCTAACATGGCTTTGCACTTACGAGTTTAGAAAAACCATATAAATATTTATATATAAGAAAATTGTTTTCTTTAAAGGATTTTTCATGTAGATGGTTGTTAGGCTAAAATTGATATATTTGTAGCCTACAAAATATTCATATAAATATTTTTATGTTAGAAAATTGTTTTCTTGAAATGGTTTTTCATGTGGATTCTAGTTAGGCTAAAATTGGTATATTTGTAGCCTACCTAATATTTTAGTTTTTACATCGAGTCGAGAAAAACCGTATAAATACTTTTATATAAGAAAATTGTTTTCTTAAAATTGGTTTTTCCTTGTTTAAATTTTAGTTTTTATATTTATACATTTGTTGTAAGTTGGCATGAAGTGTACACAAATATATACTTATAAATGTATATATGAATATGTGTCACAAAAATGGTTTGGTACACTAATGCATATGTACAAGGATTGTAATTATGCTGCCTTTGATGTTATTGACAATCTTAACTAAAATATAGATGGATATTTGTATCATGGTTTTGTGTGGCACACTATGTTGCGTTTGGTTAATTCGGTAACATGATATGCCCTTAGACCTATGTGTTGTGGTGGTTGATTGATTTGGTTATTGGTGGCCTGCGCGCCATATTCATGTAATATAATTTATTTATTTATTTATTGGTGCGGCTTGCACGCCATTTCTTTTATTCCGTGTATTTGTATAAATAGTATAGGAATGCGACCTGCGTGTCGCTTATATATATTCTATGTATTTGTTAATAGTATAGAATTAGAACCGGAGAAGTCAACGGGAGTCATAGTGATGACGTCTTGGCGAAAAGGAATCAACACGCTATTGGAGGTGTTGGATTCGGTGGTAGCTCACCCAACGAGACTTTACCTTGTCCTTAAGTTTTCGCCTCGTTTTCCCCGTTGTGGCTCACGGGGAAAACGCATAGGATTTTTGGGCATGTTACCGAATTATATATATATTTGCGTGGTTGTGTTTTATTTTTCCTATGCATGTATTAAAGTTCGCATGCTAGACAATTTTTCTATAAAAATTAAATAAAATACAATGTTTGTTAAAATGGTTAACAATCTCGCGCGAATAGAATTGACAAAGAAAATATAAACTTGGTATTATATTTAAAAAGTGCTTAAAATCATTTTGACACTTACTTTGTTAATTCACAAAAGGGTTTTTATAAACAGGAAACAAAATCCCGTTTTTAAAATGTAAATCACGCACCATCCGTGAGATTTAACAAAACAAGGATGATTGTCGAGCTAAGTACGAGTCATTTCTTGCATAGTTGTGTGGAAGGTGAGTGGGGTAACTCACATAATTGGTTGTCGAGCTAAGCACGAGCCAATTGATGGTCAAGAGTGCCACCCGTGTGTCTTGTCGGACGGTTTACAATTTTAGTATATAATTCTTCATTAGTTGTGGAGCTAAGCACGAGCTAAACAAAAATTATATATTAAGATTGGTGTAAGGAAGAGATCAAACATGCCAACCGACATAATGGATGTCAACGGATCCCGCAAGTGTCTAAGAGTTGTAATAGAGATTACAATTGGTAAAATGGTTACCGGCCTAAATAGCTTCGCCACGTGATCCGCGGTAAACCCGTCACGGTGCGAGGTGAAATAAGGTTCTTAGCCCTTGTTATAAATAATTGGTTTTATCTAAAACTATGGGGTAACTATTTTAACAAGGTTTATCTAAACTAACCAAAACTCGTATTATTGTTATTCATATATGTCAAACCATAACAACACCACGTCAAACATCTCACTTCGTGTGTTCCTAGAAAGGGAGAAACTCACCGGCGTGAACTTTATTGCATGGCTTAGGCAATTGAGGATTGTCCTATGCCATAAGTCAATGTTGCACATCCTTGAGGAACCACTTCCGGAGCCACCTGCTACCAACGCGACTTGGGCCGTCCGATACGGATATGAAAAACGGGTTGAGGACACGCACAATGTTTCCTGCCTCATGTTGTCAACTATTAGCTCGGAGTTGCGAAACAAGCTCGAGCACATGAGTGTGTACAATATGTTAAACAAGCTCAAGAACATGTTCCAACAGCAAGTTAGGCAGGAACACTATGAGTGTGTTAAAAGCCTAGTCGGTTGTAGGCTGCAGGAAGGTGGGAATGGTCGTCTTCACGTCCTTAAGATGAAAGCGAGCGTGGACCAAATGGAGAGGTTAGGATTTCCTATTGGGAGAGAGCTTGTTGTGGATATTGTACTCCAGTCTTTGCCCGCATCATATGATCAATTTGTGACAAACTATCATATGCAAGGATTGGAGAAATCCTTAAGCGAATTGCATGGCATGTTGAAATCTGCGATGTCTGACATGGCCAAGCATGGTTCCACCTCAACCAATCCCGTCTTGGGCTTAAAGAAATAGAAGAAAAGGAAGAAGAAACCGACCCTAAAAGGAAAGGTTGGAGTTTCCAAGCCTATCCTTGATATTGAGTCGAATGACATAGAGAATGTGCCTCAAGAGGAGACTTGAAGGTGGTTTGCTACTTCTGTGGAAGACTTGGAAATTGGGGCCGTCACGCCTGCCCCTACGTGCCGAGAGGATAAAAAACTTCTCAGAAAAGAGAGAGTTAACTTTCCATCTTCAGGTACGTTCACGATTCATTGATATTGTTATATAAGCTGGGTAGTTGACCCGAGCTGATTGACTCACGTTTGTCACAAATTTATTTTGTTACAAAGTGTAGGTCCTTTGGTGAGAGAAAAGCATGAAGAACCTGATCTCGAACGAGGAAACCATGGTGATTGTCCTCCAAGAGAAGATAGGGAGACTTGATCTCGCTTTTGTCGCCGGTTTATTTATTACTTTGTTTTATTGCCCTGCGTGGCATGTAACATCTCTTTGTGTGCTCGCTTTGATTACGATGAACAAAAATTTTGATGTTTTAAGAATTGATGTTAAACCTTTTAAGCATTGTTTATTCAAGGTTTATTGATATCATAACTCATGTGTTGTTTTGCCCTGCGTGGCACACAACTTAACATGTGGTGACGATGAGTTTAATCTTAAAATATGAAATTTATTATGAAAATCTGTTGTGAGATATTTTGTTCAAAATTTCCCATGTCATGGCATACACAAGGTTTTGTTACAAGTAATAGAATATTCATGAATAATTGATTCTGAATCCAAAATAGTTTGGATGAGTTATCTTTGTGAGATAATCAACTTAACCACATAAACAAGAGATATATCACCTAGATCCATGTGGATAGGATCTCGGAATAGTTTAGCCTTAGGCTAAACGTTTTGATGTTGATCTTGTTTATTAGGCTAAGGGGATTATGTGATCCTTCACCGGAGTTTGTGAGAGGATTGAAGGCTTGTTGGATATCAATCACATTTTGTGGATAATCTGTTCAAGCACACCACAAAGAATAACGAAAGAGAAACTTCTTCGTCATTACCTTGATGGTAGTAGTTGCGAGTCGTTTATTAGTTTGGGTATATGTTTGAAACCTTGTTGGTGTTCAGAGTTAACCAAGACAAATTTCAGAATCAACAGGGCATATAGATCAGGGTACTTAGATCTAGTGAAGATGCTAAGATACTTACTATATATATTGGATGACCATATTGTGAATTGTGTAATTGTTTCACAATTCATATCCTACTAAGACGTATTGGTACATGGTGTCATGGAGTATGGAACCTGGTGTTATTGATCTGGTTTTTGATGGGTCAAGAATGTGTGTCCGATTTGTTGGGATATTCATTTGCCATTGTGACTAAGTCTTCAAATGTAAATTCAATTGATAGTCTATTTAGCATTTATTAAGGTACGACTAGAAAGGTTCTTTGCTTGTCTATCTTATAGGACAAAGTTATCCATTCTACATTCAGTGGGAGATGGATAAACTTGAAATCAAGAAGTGCTAATACATTTGAGGAGTTCTTCAAAGTTTTAGCTATTTAACCTTTTGAGAACAATGTTTGTTGCTTAAAAGGGGAAGAAGAGATAAACTAAAACTAAGGCATTCCAGTGGAAGAACGTGGAACTTAAATGAAGACTTGATGATGATACTAGCATATAATCCGATGTCTTTGATAATTGAACGTAGAACTTAAATGAAGACTTGATGATGATACTAGCATATAATCTGATGTCTTTGATAGATGATCAACATGGTTATGCTGGTATGCCTGGCTAAGAGTCATTACTTCTTTGAATTCTGATAAGAATCATATAGAGCCAACAGAGATATGGATTTCTCATATCTAAGTGGCAATGACTTGATGGTGAGTCGTGTTGAGTTCACCACCTATCGGAAGACGTAGTGGATCCAGAATTCACTTGGAATAAAAGAAGTAAATGATAAAGAGATGCAATCCATTTGAAATGTCCAAGTGCTTGACTTGACTTGATCCCATACCTAGGTGTATTCCAAGGTGGTAGTAATGGGATTAACATGGATGGGGTTGTAGACAACTTCAAATACCGACTAGTGGTAAGGTTTTTCATGATGGTTGTGGAGAAACTTGTCCTAGTGGCTATGTTGAAGAATGTTTGATACTCGTGGATATTAATGACCGCGTTTCGTCATGAAACAATATGATGAGGAAGGGCTTATAACACTCTACGAGGGTCTTAATATACATTTGTAGTATCCGTATTATGTCTACAAAAGTGGATAAGTCCAATTCGGACTTATGCTTGCATCTTAAAGGAAGTATCTTTGCTTACTATTAGAAAATCAAAGTGATGAGTTTTCTAGGAGCCTAGATAAAACCTTTTATATGTGTCAGGGCTAGTGTGAGCTTTGTTGTATTCCTAGTGTTAAATGTCTATTGAAGATAATGTCCCGATATTAGGTTATCTACAAACCTAATTCAGGAATTACTGTTTCATAAGGGCTTCTAGGAGATGCAGAGTTGGATAGTGTTTGGTTCAATAAATATAGAGATATGTTCTTGATGTTTGACGACTAGAATAGGCTTGGAGTAAGTAGTTACTCTAATGCGTGTTTTTCCTAGGATAAGTGTTGATCTTTGATCAAAGTTGATGATCCTAACTTGTTGTGTTGTTTGTTAATTCTTAAAGTATCGCTAACCCTACTGTGGGCTTTTGAGACAATGAGGGTGTAATTACTTTAACTTTTTGAAAAGTAAGATCTCTTTGATTCATACTTTTGAAGTAGTCTTGTCAAAAGAGATATAATTGAATAACAGAAGTACTTGTGGATGTTGTGGTACAAATCGACTAGTTAAGCCGTTGTTATGGGCTAGTGATGTTTATCATATTAGGTCCATTTGCATTTCTAATGCATGTAACTTGGCTTGAATAAGTTTTGGTTTATGTTTGATTTGTAATTATATTTTGGGGATGTTAAGCAGTATTGCAATTCATACTATATCGATTATTAAATGGAGATTTAATAATACGCCGAAGGCGGGTATTTTATGAATCCTTATTGCTATGAGAAACAAATTCCGGATTTTTAGGGATCTGTTTTCAACTGCCAAGCTCGATCAAAAACTCAGATCTAGGCTATTCTTGATGATCTTCATGTGTTCTTCACTGAAATTTTTAATCCTTATCAAAATCAGTGATCAACCACTTGAATTATATATCCTCCTACTCGCAATTCTTTGTAGATCAATAATATCCCAATGATTCCATCATCCTCATGAAATACGATGAACTTTTGATGCAAAAACCATAGGAGTTTCCATGAACAACTTCAAAAACTCAATCGATTATGATCCAAATCAAATCATATCAAATTGTTTTAGAACTCATAATTGATTTAGAGATGAATGGGATCAAATTCAACACAAAACACTCTCAAATATTCATTACTTTGAATTTTGAACAGTAGCTTCTTCGATTCAGCTTGTTCTTCGTCGATTCACCTAATCACGAGCCAACATAGATCAAGTTTGGCTCCGATACCAATTCAAAGCTCAATCCCGTGATGAAACCTTCAAGTATTAGTGTAGAGAGAAGATGATATTTAAGAGAATCACACACTACACCTTTTGCTTTGAATATTGATATTTCATTAAAGTGCCAAAAGCTTTTTCGAGAGTTACAATACCCAAGGGCCAAGGGCCTATTTATAGGCCACGCCTACAAAAAAGGCTTTTCTACATTTTCTAATAAGAACATTTTAGAAAAATGGTTTGTGTAGTTTGGTCTCATTTTATCAACAAGTCTTCGAGATCCTTTATCTTTGAGAATAGTTGACATCGTTCCTTTTGTAAGAACTTAAAATCTTCTTATACCGAAACTTTTGCCGCTTTTAGATTATGTATGATTACCTTATTTTCATTTCTTAAGGTGATTAGTTCATTTTCTTTTGCAGTTAGTTCCGATTGAAGATCGTCTAAATTAAAAGTTGATTGATTTCTGATTTTGGATTCTAATCTGGTGATTTTTCGGTTCTGTTTTTCGATGTGCTCAACCAATGTTTGTGCATACTCAACACTTACCTTTCCATGAGCACCTGCATCTGCAGTTTGAGTTTCCTCAAACTATTCATCATCAGCTTCATCATTACCGTCATCATCTGATGAACCTTCACTTTGAGCCATTAAACAGTAGTGTGCTTGATCTGATTCATCATCATTTGAATCATCTGTGTCGCTCAACAATTGGTCCTCTTCCACCAACATGGCCCTACCATTTTCTTTCTTCTTTGTCAACCGCAACTTGTTCCTGTTGTATTCGCCATCTTTCGTTTTTTGGTTTCCTGCAATCTTTAATAAAATACCCCATCTTACCACATTTGTAACATTTCTTCTCCTCTTCCTGAGGCTCAGCAGGTTTATCAAAGCACTTTTTCTCGTCTGGTTGGCTTCCCTCACCTTTTCTTGGCCCGAAGGTATACCATTGCTTGTTGTTGGTCTTTCCATATTTACTTTGGAAAGCCCTGGTAATGAGTGACATGGCTTTAAGCACAGCCTCCTGTTTTGAGATTTCCAGTTCTCCATCTGATGAGTCGGAATCAATCACAACCTGTTTTCCTTTGCTTGATCTAGAGGATTCTCTCGGTCTTCTTTCAGCCATGTGTGCAACAGGGTCAGATGGTTGCTTCATAGAGAGTTTAGCAAGAACTTCGTCCTTAAATTGATTCATGTCCTCGTAGATTGAATGATGAGATACTACCTTTAGATTTCGGTTCACATGTTTGTATAGTCTAACATGTTCCTGACGTTCTTGACCAAGAGCATTGATCCAATTGAAGTTGATATCCAAGTCAGATCTTGTGACCCGTGATTCCTCATTTAATTCAATAGTCAACATAAACGACTACATGTATCTTGCAGTAACTCTCCGTCCCTAGCTTTGAATTCACGGAATGTGTTGACTAGCTGGGTTACTCTCATAAAGGACCCTTGTTCCGTACCATACATTTGTTCTTTTACTTCATCCCAAATTTATTTGACAGAAGTCAAACTGTCTATCTTTGAGTAGATTTCTGCACACATCCCTTGTTTCAGGTAGTATTTTGCATCCTTGTCAGCTCGTGCTCTGTCTCTCTCTTCTACTGTTAGTTCTGATGGTAGTTTGTGTCTTCTTTCAGCGGCTATGGGTGGACTGTTATCGGGAACAAGCTTGATAATCTTCTCAAAACTGGCATCACCATTCAAAATTCTATCTTTCATCATCTTGCCATACTTCTCGTTATGTTCAATTAAATCCATAAACCTTCCTTTCCACACATTGTATTCGTTTCTAAAAAGTACAGGAGGTTTAATGTCGGTACCAATGGCAAGAATTTCATTGCTAGAACTCATTCTGTCTAAGAGTGGATCTTTCTCCCTGAAATGAATCAGTCAGTTACTAAAAGTTTAACTTTTGTAAAAAACTTTAACTTTTTTGAGTTAAAGGTCGGATGAATCTTAGGTTTAAATGTCGGATAAGTCTTAAGTTCAAAAGTAGGATGAGACTCAAGTTCAAGGTCGGATGAATAAGTTAAAGATTGGATGAAAAATGTTTAAGTGAATGTCGGATGGATGACTTAAAAGTCATATGAACCTCTAAGTCAGATGGCTTTAGTGTTGATCCGACTGTCGGATGGTTTTAGGTAATAGTCGGATGGGTGATGTGAATTTCGGATGACTTTTGAAAGTCAGATGACTTGAACAAAAGTCGGATGGCTTGGTTTATCCAAAAGTCGGATGACTTGATTTGTCCGAAAGTTGGATGACTTGATTTGTCCAAAAGTCGGATGACTTGATTTATCCAAAAGTCGAATAAGCTTAAACTTGAGAGCACCACAAAAGTTGGATGGTGGGAAGATCGGATGACCTGAAAGTCGGATGACAATAAGGCAAAAACTTGTAGGTCTGTTCTTTGTTTTACGATCAGACTTTTGTAATTTCCTAAAACACACTAAAAACACAACTCACTTTTGTTTTAATCTTAATGTCCCCTTAAAACACTTTCCTAAACCAATTTTAACCCAAAACAACAACAAATTTTTTAGATTTTTGATGAAACAGTGAAGAACCAAAAACTTGAAGAACATGAAAAAATCAAAATGAAGATCCAGATGTTGTTTGTTTGTAATAAAACACTACTAGAGGTTTTATCTTACGTAAATGCTTCTAAAAGACCACAAAGAACTTGAAAAACAAGAAGATATGAGAAAATGGGTTTTCACTTGAAAGAGATGTCACGAACAAACACAAAGTATTCTTCTGCGTTTTAGTTTCCCATACAAAGATGTTACTTCCAGGTAATGTTGAAATAATCCAGCAAGGAGTTGGCTCTGATACGAATTGAAAGTCCTTTGAATGTGATTACAGATGCGTTACTAAAGATACTTGAACAAAAGATGAAGAAGTTAGTCAAGAACAAGTATGAACACTTTGTATGCAAGCTTGAATATTCTCTGATATTGCTATGAACGTAATACAAGGTGAAGAATTACAAATGACAAAGGTTACCTTCCAAACTAGGTTTTCTAGGTATTTAGATACAAAGGCTCATGGGCCTAAAGCCACATGGGCCCAATCATGACTAAACTACATTAAAGTGGGCCAAGCCCAATCTAAAACTAGTTTAGTAAGATAGATTATATGTTACAAAAGAACACAAGGCTAACAAACTAATATTGTGTTGGAACTCGTGGTGGTCACAAACGCAGCGGAAGCACACAAGAAAGTAGCATGCAAGACATAAAAAGAAAGCACACACAAAGCACAAAACTAGTTCCAATGGTGGAATACACTACAAAGCAAATTGCAACTAAAGAACAAGAAGAAGAAGGAAGAAAGTACCTCCTTACCATGCCTGGAAATCGAGATCTTCAAAGATGGGATGAGCTTGAGGAAACAAAAGGCTTCCTCCTCTATTGCTAGTCCACACCAAGAAGAATTTGATCCCCAAATGCTAGTGAACCATAGGTGAACATCCTATAACGACTTCATCATCTGGAACAGCTCATGTAGCAACTCCTCTTGCACCATTGATCTTCATCATCACACTCAAGATCACCAACTTAGTGTTAGAAGCATGAAATCTTTGGAGCCAATAGAGCATATCAAGTAGAAAAAGTTGTATATTGTGTTCTAATGTGTTCATCTGCCCTAACCAGCCTAAAGACTCTCTTTTGGCCGGCCATAAAGCAAGCAAAAGGATTGGACCATCAAATGGTCCAATAAAACACAAGTGTGATTACAGCTACCCTCTTCACGACCCCTCACGGGCTCTCACGGGCCGTGAAGCCTAAGTGCGCCACGAGGGGACTTAGAACTCCACGAGCTATGCCGCCCGGTCGAGACTCGTGAGGGCATCTCCTCACGACCCCTCACGACCTCGTCACGGGCCGTGAAGCCCAAAGGCATCACGACGTGGGGCGGCCGTCGAACAATTCTTAGGGTAGCCAGCTTCACGACCCGTGGAGCATCCTTCACGGTCGTGAAGCCCCGAATAAAAACACTTTTGATTCTTTGACATTCTCTTTCCACATTAAGCTGTCGGGATCAATCCTTGGCATGTGACCCAATAGGCTCGCGCTTCATTAGCAGTGATACCGGCATACTTGTGTCAGTGAGCAGATTCCAACAAACTCCCACTTGCACATGATACACTGTATCCATATGCATCACAGACAGGGAGCGGCCTCTAGCAAGAATCCCTGCCCCCAAATTAATGCGAGGTATCTCATCCCTGACAAGTACCTAATCACAATCCAAACGGGTTTGAAAAGGTCCTACAGATAAGTGATCAATCATCCTATTGTTCACGATATCCGGGTGAACACGAGACATGGTACAAAGTCAATCTCCGATCGTTCACGATTATGTTTCTCGATCAAGATTGGTGGTGACCAAAATATGCAAGTTGCAACTAATCAACTATTATTGCAAGCATGAGCACGGCCGTGCATTTTGGTGTCAGCGCCCAATCATCGAGGGGCCCAAGGATATCTCTCTAAACAGAGGAACAAATTCCTTCAACTACATTGCCTCATTACATCAGTAATACTTTGCCCAAAAGCTTCCTTTATAACAACCAGTTACGGACTGCGTTTGAAAGCAATCAGAACATGGCAGACCAATGTCGTGGAAACACATGTATCTCCGGTCAAAGGACAAAAGATATTATCATCCTGAGTTACTCTTGACATGTACCATGAAGTATACTCAGGTGTGGGTCGTCCAATCACTTGAAACTTTTTTCAAGTATAGGTAAAGTGTTGCGTCTCTTGTATCCAATCAACATTGAATACACAACCAACCCTTTCCCTCAGTCTTCGTTCAAACTTCCTTCCGTCGAAGAGTAACCGACTGTGGACAATTAGAATGTAAAACATTCAGGGAAGTAGTAAACATGCTAAGATGGAACACAATAAAGGCAACTGAGAGTACCTGCTACACGCGTATTAACAAATCCCCATTTGATAACCGATACTAGCAGAAGCACAATGTTGCTTAACGTTCCCAAAATCAGCATATCAAAATTTCAACTAAAACAAACTCAAGCCAAGTCTTTGCAAGCACTAATATGTCAATCATCACTATCTTGCAACTATGGCTTTAGCAAAATGGATCCGCCACCATGCTATCCGTGTGTATTCGTAAGATGACCATATCTCTACCTCAACCAATCACTCAAAAGTGTGCGTTAATAAGATAACGGTCTTTTCTCAAGCTGTCGCACCTTCATTGATTCATGAGAACTCAATAAGATCAAGGATGCTTGAGATAAAGGTTATCTTGCACAAGCCATCGTACTCTCATTGTCTCATAAGATCCCAATAGAGTCAGCGATGCTTTGAGAAGCATACTTATTAACAACGCCATATTTAGTAGGATCACGAACCCCGATAAAGATCGGCAGTTATCCTAAGCAAGCATTTGAATAACAACTTATTCTATGTTGCTTCTTACTATTGATCAACAAGAACATATTTCAATATTTCCTTACTCCTTTCATAGGTCTTGTATGTCCTATAATCGTTCTGGATGCATAATTCTTGATCTAAGCCTTTCCAAGCAAGATCAGGACATTATCTCCAATGCACTGTATGTGCTAGACATATTTAGAATAGGATTACAAAATGCTCCCACTAGCTCTGGCATTCATTCATGTTTCATCATTGCCTTTTGGAAAACTCAAACAAATGATTTTCATATCAAAGCAAAGACTCTAACATTGAGATGGAAACACAAGTCCACAAGTGGACTACTTAGGGTTTGTAGATTTCATTAGGATACTTATGATAGTGAAAGACCCTCGAAAATGTTGTGAGCATTTCCTCAGAAAATTCCTATTTAAGGAATGTGGTCTTCATTTCCACCCAATATAGCCTAAAAGCCACTTACAAAATAAGTATCCGGGTGGACTTCAACATAACCACCAGGAGAATGTTTCTAGATGATACCTTCCTCGTGGTTAATCATCGTGAAACTATTCCTTCTAGTCGTTTTTGAAGTAGTCTACAAACTTATCCATGTTGGTCTATCTCATCAAATAACCAATCACACCTTGCGGGTTCACACCCAGGTGTAGGATCAATCAAGTTGAAACCTTGGATATCCTTCATGGATAGTATCTCATCTTATCATAACCTCCTTCATCCTAGCGGACTCCAAGCCCACTACGCTTTCCGGTAGTTGACGCATTCATCATGAATCATCATAAAGTTGTCTCCCTCATACATAAAGAATTATATCTTTTTGGGCATATGACAACTTCTACTAGAAGGTAATGATTTTTTGCCAGGTTCTCCAGCATTGCCATGCTGAGTTTCAATCATTTCTGATTGGGTGCTAGTGTCAACATCAGGTCCTTCCATTCAAGGTATACTTTACTCTCACTAGCATCCATGGATATTAGATTCTTAAGAGACTCTACCTTTGAGCAACTTACAAGTTCTCACAAGGTTTGTCAAGACAAATATCCCATGGTCTTAGTAGAGTACCTAATGGAGTAAATACGTCTAGATCCTGGGTTCCTCCATCTAACGTTTAAATGCAGACTAGACAATCCAGACTTTGGAATAGACAAACAATGATCCTCCTTTTCTTCATATCCTCTAAGGCGTTTACATGACCATCTTTGTTGTTTATAAGATTTAGAACTTATTGCCCACCATTTGGAGAATGACCCAAAACAATTTTGTATATAAAAGTGTAACCTATCACTTATCGGACCATATCAAAATGTCCAGTTCCTTATTTAGACGACCACATGTAACAATGTGTCTTAAGAGGAATGAATTGTGAGACAATCCCATAATTCTTATGATAGTCACATAATATAAAACTAAGGTACTCAACATCTTAACTAGATTCGAGTATCATAGTTGCATTGCCCTCTCTATCATGTACCTCGTTATGGTGAGTTTTGAACACCTCTAAGGTTTCAAAAACTAGTCCATTAAAATAGACATACCATCCCTTCTACCATCACCGGTAAAGGTAACAAGGTATCTAAAGTTACTCCTTAATGTTTGCTTGAACAGTCAACACACTAAAAGTGTGAACGAAATCCAACAAGCTTTGAATCCTCTCACATACTCAAGAGAAGGATGTTTAAGTCAACTAGCATAACAAACAAGATATGAATTCAACATTTGACCCATGGTCAAAGGGTTCCAAGTTCCTAAACCTCACGGATCTTGGTGATGCAAGTCTTGTTTATATAGCTTAATCGACTTTCACAATAGGATAACTTATCAATACATTTATGACCGTTATATTACACCTTAAGCATATGCTTATTTTAAATGCCACGTCATGGATAAACTTTGAAATAAATCACCACTAATTTCAAAAGTCAAAGTAATATCCATCGTTAACAAAGGCGTTTAGATATAATGTTTCTAGCCATACATGGCATAAACATACATCCAATAAAGTAATAGAATAGCTGGAAGTAAAGGCAAGATACAAACTTCCAATCCTCTCAATAGGGATAACAACTATGTTTCCCAATTTTGAATTCTAGTTCTCCATGCCTCATCCGCCCACTTCTCTTTTAACACCTTCACTTTGTAACAAACAAATTTGTGACAAGCGTTAGCGTTATTGCTAGCGTTCAAAACCTAGCCTTTAGAAGTAGAAGAGCAATGGAGTTTGATCATGAATGTCCCTGAAGTCAAGGAGCTAATTTCTCTTACTTATAAGTGATTTTAGCTCTTTCAGGCCCATAGGGCAGGCGTGGTGGCACCAATTTTCCAATCTTTCCATAGAAGTAGCAAATTACCCCATGTGGAGTCTTATCTTGAGGCGCAATCTCATTGCCCTCTGACTTCACATATAAGGTAGGCTTGGTAAAACCAAACTTTCCGTTTGAGGTCAATTTCTTCTTCTCGGTTTCTTGTTCCTTTATAATGTTAGGGGGAGTTGGTGAGGCGAGCCATACTTTGGCCATGCAAGACTTAGCAGTCCACAACATGCCATAATTCTTAATCAAGGACTTCTCTATATTGTGCATGTGATAGTTCACAATGAACCATTTACATCACGTGGGCAGGGACTTTGGAGAACTTACATTCACCACAAGCTCCCTCCCAATGGGGAATCCATGCCTCTCCTTTAGGTCCACATACGCCTTCATCTCAAGGACATGGACACTAATATTTCCGCCTTCATGCATCCTTCTATCGATCAAGGCCACGAAGCACTTTTACATGCATATAGAGGTCTAGGTCACGTTGGTAGCATTTTGGCTCTAGAAGGGATTTCTCTAAAACGTTCAACTTTGACTCATGGTGGAGGACAAGCCTCAACGACCAATCCTAGTCCACGAAGTCCACACTAATGAGTATCTCCTTCTTTAGGAACGAACGGAGTTTTAAGTTGAAGCGGTGTCGTAAACGTTTACCAATTAAAGATATAAGAATACACGTTTTAGTTAGTTTTGATACAATCCTCGTTACGATAATTACCGATTTAGTTTTTAAGAAAACCAATTATCTTAACAAGGGCTAAGAACCTTATTTCACTTCACTACATGACGGGTTTTTCGCGGATCACTTCATGAAGTTATTTAGGCCGGTAAACGCTTTACCAATTGTAATCCGGGACCACAACTCTTAGACACTTGCGGGATCCATCAACACTCATAGCGTCGGATTGGCATATTTGATCCCTTCTCCCACCAATTCCTCGTTAAGCCGCATTGGCAACTCGGTATAGGCATGACAATTACCAAGGCGTATTAAGTTGGAATTGTAAATCGTCCGTCAAGATACACGGTGACACCCTTGACAATCATTGGCTCGTGCTAAGCTCGACAACCAATAATTTCAAGTCGCCACACTCACCTTCCACACAGATCCACATGGAACAACTCGTGCTTAGCTCGACAATCATCCCATGCATCACTAGATTCGGGTGGTGTCATCTTACGGGTGGCGTGTGATTTACGTTTGAGAAAAACGGGACTTTTGTCTTTCCGGTTTAAAAAACCTCTTTTCAAGTTGATTAACAAACAAGTGACAAAACGCATTTTTCACTTTAATATAAACCAATTTATATTTATTTGTTAATCGTGAGCGCGCGGGGTTTGTTAAACAATTTAACAACTCTTGTGATTTTATTATTTTGAAAAGTTTTCTAGCATGCGAAGATCCTAAATAACCACGCAAGAAAATAACAAAATAAATCACAACCACGCACAAAGCAAATATCAGGAAACACGCCCCTAAACCCTATGCGCCCTCCCCGTGAGCCAAACGGAGAGAGCAAGGCCAAACTAAGGACACAACCAAAAGGCCTCGCCGGATGTGCTCGCACTGAATCCGTCATCTCCAAATGATCCACCGGATCCAATATAGCTGAGATGTCTCCTCCATGACTCTCGATGGTTGTCTTCGGTCTTCTTTTCACAATTACAAACAATTTGAAAAGAAACGGCATGCAAGCCACGATTGCTATTCTAAGCTACTTACAACAACTACAAAGGAAAGCAATGGCATGCAAGCCATAATAAATTTACAAATTTACAAACCGAATTAAATATTATTACAAACCATTGTGACTAAAAGTCACCAAATGAATGAATACATAAATAAACAACCAAATAACCAACACATAGGTCTAACGGGCAAGGCGTTACCGGACACAACAACAACCATAAACAAAACATGGTGTGCCACAACAAAACCATGCAAAAATGTATCTCGATTAAGATTGTTCAAACAAGCAAAGCACTCAAGGCACAAAAGGAACAATCCTTGTACATATGCATTAGTATCGCAAACACTTTGAGAACACATATTCGTATATACACAATATAAGTATATGCATGTGTGCATTTTATGCCAAAACCACCCAATACATATAAATATACGAATCAAGACACATACACGGGGCTTTTCAAATGTCCAAACAAAAGGACAGATTCTGGAAAAACAGAATCGAAAGGTGCTAAAACCGAAAATTTATTTCTTTTATAAACAAGGATAAAAACACTGTTCACGAGACATTCACGGCCCAGAAGCCTTCACGGGCCGTCACAGCCCGTGAAGCCCATGAGCTCCATGACTCTGACACAGCCAAAACCTTTCACGACTGACACCCCATGAAGCCAATCGTGTAGGCTTCACGATGGTGAAGCAAAATGCTCCACTACCCTTGAAGCACTTCTGGACAGAATGTCCATTTTCGGTTTTCAAGCCATCAAAGTGCAATTCCTTTGTAGAGATGGCTCTAATACCACTATTGGAACTCGTGGTGGGCACAAACGCAGCGGAAGCACACAAGAAAGTAGCATGCAAAACATAAAAAGAAAGCACACACAAAGCCCACAACTAGTTCCAATGGTGGAATACACTACAAAGCAAATTGCAACTAAAGAACAAGAAGACGAAGGAAGAAAGTACCTCCTTACCATGCTTGGAAATCGAGATCTTCAAAGATGGGATGAGCTTGAGGAAACAAAAGGCTTCCTCCTCCATTGCTAGTCCACACCAAGAAGAAATTGATCCCCAAATGCTAGCGAACCATAGATGAACATCCTATAACGACTTCATCATCTGGAACAGCCCATGTAGCAACTCCTCTTGCACCATTGATCTTCATCATCACACTCAAGATCACCAACTTAGTGTTAGAAGCATGAAATCTTTGGAGCCAAGAGAGCATATCAAGTAGAAAAAGTTGTATCTTGTGTTCTAATGTGTTCATCTACCCTAACCAGCCTCAAGACTCTCTTTTGGCCGGCCATAAAGCAAGCAAAAGGATTGGACCATCAAATGGTCCAATAAAACACAAGTGTCATTACAGCTACCCTCTTCACGACCCCTCACGGGCTCTCATGGGCCGTGACGCCTAAGTGCGCCACGAGCCGTGACGCCCGGTCGAGACTCGTGAGGGCATCTCCTTCACGACCCCTCACGACCTCGTCACTGGCCGTGAAGCCCAAAGGCATCACGACGCGTGGCGGCCGTCGAACAATCTTTAGGGTAGCCAGCTTCACGACCCGTGGAGCATCCTTCACGGTCGTGAAGCCCCGAATCAAAACACTTTTGATTCTTTGACATTCTCCTTCCACATTAAGCAGTCGGGATTAATCCTTGGCGTGTGACCCAATAGGCTCGCGCTTCATTAGCAGTGATACCGGCATACGTGTGTCAGTGGGCAGATTCCAACATATTGGTCTAATAAAGAGTTTTAAAATTGGTTTACAAACTCGCGCACGCATAAGATTAACAAAAGGATATAAAATTTGTTTATATTCAAAGTGTAAATTGGTTTTGTCACTAAATTTGTTAATCAAAAGAAAAGTGGTTTTTTAACCGGAAAACAAATCCCATTTTCTAAATGTAAATCACATGCCACCCATAAGATGACACCACCCGAATCTAGTCACGCAAGGTTGAATGTCGAGTTTTAGCCGAGTCAATCCATGCGTGAGCTATGTGGATTGTGCGTGTGGCAACTCGCAAGGTTGATTGTCAAGCTCTAGCTAAGTCAACCATTGGGCAAGAGTACCACCGTGTATCTTGATGGACGATTTACAGTTTCGAAATAGAATTTTGAATTGTTGTCGAGCTTTAGCCGAGATAATTCAAAATTTAAGTTTAAGATTGGTGTGGAGGGATCAAACATGCCAATACGACACAATGGTTGTCAATTTGGGTCCCGCAAGGAACTAAGAGTTGTAATAATGGATTATAGTCGGTAAAATGGTTACCCGCCTAAATAAGATTTACTATGTGATCCACATAAAACCCGTCACGGTGTAAAGTGAAATACAGTTCTTGTTGGAATCTGCCCACTAACACACGTATGCCGGTATCACTACTAATGAAGCACGGGCCTATTGGGTCACACGCCAAGGATTGATCCCGACAACTTAATGTGGAAGGAGAATGTCAAAGAATCAAAAGTGTTTTGATTCGGGGCTTCACGACCGTGAAGGATGCTCCACGGGTCGTGAAGTAGGCTACCCTAACGATTGTTCGACGGCCGCCACGCGTCGTGATTCCTTTGGGCTTCACGGCCCGTGACGAGGTCGTGAGGGGTCGTGAAGGAGATACCCTCACGAGTCTCGACCGGGCGGCATGGCTCGTGGAGTTCTAAGTCCCCTCGTGGCGCACTTTGGCTTCACGGCCCGTGAGAGCCCGTGAGGGGTCGTGAAAAGGGTAGCTGTTATGACACTTGTGTTTTATTGGACAATTTGATGGTCCAATCAAAATTCATGCTTTATGGCCGGGTTTTTGAGGTTAGATGCTGGTTATTGAGGCATAGTGACTAAGAGAACACATGAAGAACTCTCTCTTGACACTAGCTCTCTCTTGGCTCCAAAGGAAAAGATACGCATACACTAAGTGAGGTATTCTTGAGTGTGGTAAGTCTTTCATGGTGCAAGAGGAGATCTACATGGTCTGTTCCAGATGATGGAGTCATGGTGGACGTTCATCTATGGGTTGCTAGTACAATGGGATTAAGCATACTAGGTGTGGACTTGCAATGGAGAAGAAGCCTTTTATTTCTTCATCTTCATCCCAATCCACATGTAGAGCTCGAATTCCAGCCATGGTAAGGAGGTACTTTCTACTCCTTCTTCTTGTTCTTTAGTTGCAATTTGCTTTGTAGTGTGTTCCACCATTGGAACTAGTTGTGGGCTTTGTGCGTGCTTTCATTTTATGTCTTGCATGCTACTTTCTGGTTTGCTTCCGCTGCGTTTGTGCCCACCACGAGTTCCAACAGTGGTATCAGAGTCATCTCTGCAAAGAAATTGCACTTTGATGGCATGAAAACCGAAAATGGACATTCTGTCCAGAAGTGCTTCACGGGCCGTGGAGGTTTTTGCTTCACGGGTCGTGAAGCCTACACGAGTGGCTTCATGGGGTGTCGCTCGTGAAAGGTTTTGACTTTGTCAGAGTCGTGGAGCTCATGGGCTTCACGGGCCGTGAGGGCCCGTGAAGACTTCTGGGCCATGAAGGTCTCGTGAACAGTGTTTTTATCCTAGTTTATAAAAGAAATAAAATTTTGGTTTTAGCACCTTTCGATTCTGTTTTTTCCAGAATCTGTCCTTTTGTTTGGACACTTGAAAAGCCCCGTTTATGTGTCTTGATTCATATATTTATATGTATTGGGTGGTTTTGGCATAAAATGCACACATGCATATACTTATATTGTGTATATATGAATATGTGTTCTCAAAGTGTTTGGGATACTAATGCATATGTACAAGGATTGTTCCTTTTGTGCCTTGAGTGCTTTGCTTGTTTGAACAATCTTAATGGAGATACATTTTGCATGGTTTTGTTGTGGCACACCATGTTTTGTTTGTGGTTGTTGTTGTGTCCGGTAACGCCTTGCCCGTTAGACCTATGTGTTGGTTGTTTGGTTGTTCATTTATGTATTCATTCATTTGGTGACTTTTAGTCACAATGGTTTGTAATAATATTTAACTCGGTTTGTAAATTTGTAAATTTATTATGGCTTGCATGCCATTGCTTTCCTTTGTACTTGTCGTAAGTAGCTTAGAATAGCAATCGCGGCTTGCATGCCGTTTCTTTTCAAATTGTTTGTAATTGTGAAAGGAAGACTGAAGACAACCATCGAGAGTCGTGGAGGAGACGTCTCGGCTATATTGGATCCGGTGGATCATTTGGAGATAACGGATTCAGTGGGAGCACATCCGGCGAGGTCTTTTGGTTGTGTCCTTAGTTTGGCCTTGCTCTCTCCATTTGGCTCACGGGGAGGGCGCATAGGGTTTAGGGGCGTGTTACCGGATATTTGCTTTGTGCGTGGTTGTGATTTATTTTGTTATTTTCTTGCGTGGTTGTTTAGGATCTTCGCATGCTAGAAAACTTTTCAAAATAATAAAATCACAAGAGTTGTTAAATTGTTTAACAAACTCCGCTCGCTCACGATTAACAAATAAATATAAATTCGTTTATATTAAAGTGAAAAATGTGTTTTGTCACTTGTTTGTTAATCAACTTGAAAAGAGGTTTTTTAAACCGGAAAGACAAAAGTCCCATTTTTCTCAAATGTAAATCACACGCCACCCGTAAGATGACACCACCCGAATCTAGTGATGCATGGGATGATTGTCGAGCTAAGCACGAGTTGTTCCATGTGGATCTGTGTGGATGGTGAGTGTGGCGACTTGAAATTATTGGTTGTCGAGCTAAGCACGAGCCAATGATTGTCAAGGGTGTCACCGTGTATCTTGACGGACGATTTACAATTCCAACTTAATATGCCTTGGTAATTGTCGTGCCTATACCGAGTTTCCAAAGCGTCTTAGAATTGGTGTGAGAAGGGATCAAACATGCCAAACCGATAGCAATTGGTAAAGTGTTTACCGGCCTAAATAACTTCATGAAATGATCCGCGGCAAACCCGTCATGTAGTGAAGTGAAATAAGGTTCTTAGCCCTTGTTAAGATAATTGGTTTTCTTTAAACTAAATAGGTAATTATCGTAACGAGGATTGTATCAAAACTAACTAAAACGTGTATTCTTATATCTTTAATTGGCAAACGTTAACGACACCACTTCAACTTAAAACTCCGTTCGTTCCTAAAGAAGGAGATACTCATTAGTGTGGACTTCGTGGACTAGGATTGGTCGTTGATGCTTGTCCTCCACCATGAGTCAAAGTTGCACATTTTAGAGAAATCCCTTCTAGAGCCAAAATGCTACCAACGCGACCTAGACCTCTATATGCATGTAAAAGTGCTTCGTGGCCTTGATCGGTTGAAGGATGCATGAAGGCGGGAATATTAGTGTCCATATCCTTGATATGAAGGCGTATGTGGACCTAAAGGAGAGGCATGATTCTCCATAGGGAGGGAGCTTGTGGTGAATGAAAATTCTCCAAAGTCCCTGCCCAGGTGATGTAAATAGTTCATTGTGAACTATCACATGCACAATATGGAGAAGTCCTTGATAGAGAATTATGGCATGTTGTGGACTGCTAAGTCTTGCATGGCCAAAGTATGGCTCGCCTCACCGACTCCCGCTTACACTATAAGGGAACAAGAAACCGAGAAGAAGAAATTGACCTCAAAAGGAAAGTTTGGTTTTACTAAACCTACCTTATTTGTGAAGTTCGAGGGCAATGACGTTGCGCCTCAAGATATGACTCCACAAGGGGTAATTTGCTACTTCTGCGGAAAGATTGGAAAATTGGCACCACCACGCCTGCCCTATGAGCTTGAAAGAGCTAAAATCACTTATGAGTAAGAAAAATTAGCTCCTTGACTTCAGGAACATTCATGATCAAACTCCATTGCTCTTCTACTTCTAAAGGCTAGGTTTTGAACGCTAGCAATAACGCTCACGTTTGTCACAAATTTGTTTTAATACAAAGTGAAGGTGTTAAAAGAGAAGTAGGCGGATGAGGCATGGAGAATTGGAATTCGAAAAGGGAAACATAGTTGTTGTCCCTATTGAGAGGATTGGAAGTTTGTATCTTGCCTTTCCTTCCAGCTATTCTATTACTTTATTGGATGTATGTTTATGTCATGTATGGCTAGAAACATTATATCTAAATGCCTTTGTTGACGATGGATATTACTTTGACTTTTGAAATTAGTGGTGATTTATTTCAAAGTTTATCGATGTCGTGGCATTTAAAGTAAGCTTATGCTTAAGGAGTAATAGAACGATCATAAATGTATTGATAAGTTATCCTATTGTGAAAGTCGATTAAGCTATATAAACAAGACTTGCATCACCAAGATCCGTGAGGTTTAGGAACTTGGAACCCTTTGACCATGGGTCAAATGTTGAATGCATATCTTGTTTGTTATGCTAGATGACTTAAACATCCTTCACTTGAGTATGTGAGAGGATTCAAAGCTTGTTGGATTTCGTTCACAATTTTAGTGTGTTGACCGTTCAAGCAAACATTAAGGAGTAACTTTAGATACCTTGTTACCTTTACCAGTGATGGTAGAAGGGATGGTATGTCTATTTTAATGGACTAGTTTTTGAAACTTTAGAGGTGTTCAAAACTCACCAATACGAGGTACATGATAGAAAGGGCAATGCAACTATGATACTCGGATCTAGTTAAGATGCTGAGTACCTTAGTTTTATATTTTATGTGACTATCATAAGAATTATTGGATTGTCTCACAATTCATTTCTCTTAAGACACATTGTTACATGTGGTCGTCTAAAGGAGGAACCGGACATTTTGATATTGTCCGACAAGTGATAGGTTACACTTTTATGTCCAAAATTGTTTTGGGTCATTCTCCAAATGGTGGGCATGAGTTCTAAATTTTATAAACAACAAAGATGGTCATGTAAACGCCTTAGAGGATATGACGAAAAGGAGGATCCTTGTTTGTCTATTCCAAAGTCTGGATTGTCTAGCCTACGTTTAGACGTGAGGTGGAGGAACCCAGGATCTAGAGGTATTTACTCCATTAGGTACGCTACTAAGACAATGGGATATTTGTCTTGACAAACCTTGTGAGAACTTGTAAGTTGCTCAAAGGTAGAGTCTCTTAAGAAATTAATATCTATGGATACTAGTGAGAGTAAAGTATACCTTGAATGGAAGAACCTGATGTTGACATTAGAATCCAATCAGAAATGATTGAAACTCAGCATGGCAATGCTGGAGAACCTGACATAAAATCATTACCACTTGGTAGAAGTTGTCATAAGACCAGAAAGATATAACTCGTTATATCTGAGGAAGACAACTTAATGATGATTCATGATGAATGCGTCAACTACCGGAAAGCGATAGTGGGCTTGGAGTCCTCTAGGAGAAAGGAGGAAATGATAAGATGAGATGCTATCCATGACGGATATCCAAGGTTTTGACTTGGTTGATCCTACACCTGGGTGTGAACCCGCGAGGTGTGATTGGTTATTTGAGGAAATAGACCAAACATGGATAAGTTTGTAGACTACTTCAAATACCGACTGGTAGGAATGGTTTCACGATGATTGACCATGAGGAAGGTATCATCTAGAAACATTCTCCCGGTGGTTATGTTGAAGTCCACATGGATACTTATTTTATGAGTGCCTTTTAGGCTATATTGGATAGAAGTGAAGACTATATTCCATAATAGGAATTTCTGAGGAAATGCTCACAACATTTTCGAGGGTCTTTCACTATCAATAAGTATCCTAATGAAATCTACAAACCCTAAGTAGTCCACTTGTGGACTTATGTTGCCATCTCAATGTTAGAGTCTTTGCTTTGATATGAAAATCTTTTGTTTGAGTTTTCAAAAGGCAATGATAAAACATGGATGAATGCCAGAGCTAGTGGGAGCATTTTGTAATCCTATTCTAAATATGTATAGCAGATACAACGTATTGGAGATAATGTCCTGATCTTGCTTGGAAAAGCTTAAATTAAGAATTATGCATCCATAACGATTATAGGATATACAAAACCTATGGAAGGAGTTAAAGAAATATTGAAATATGTTCTTGTTGATCTATAGTAAGAAGCAACATAGAATAAGTTATTATTCAAATGCTTACTTATATACTTCTTAGGATAACTGCCGATTTTTATCGGGGTTCGTGAACCTACTAAAAATGGTGGTGTTAATAAGTATGCTTCTCAAAGCATTGCTGACTCTATTGGGATCTTATGAGAGAATGAGAATACGATGGCTTATGAAAGATAACCTTTATCTCAAGCATTCTTGATCTTGTTGAGTTCTAATGAATCAATGAAGGTGCGATAGCTTGACAAAAGACCGTTATCTCACCAACGCACACTTTTGAGTGAATGGTTGAGGTAGAGATATGGTCATCTTACGAATACACACGGATAGCATGGTGGCGGATCCATTTTGCTAAAGCTGAGTTGCAAGATAGTGATGATTGACATACTAATGCTTGCAAAGACTTGGCTTGAGTTTGTTTTAGTTGAAATTTTGATATGCTGATTATGGGAACGTTAAGCAACATTGTGCTTCTGCTAGTATCGGTTATCAAATGGGGATTTGTTAATACGCGTGTAGCGGGTACTCTCAGTTGCCTTTATTGTGTTCCATTTTAGCATGTTTACCACTTCCCTGAATGTTTTTTGCATTCTAAATGTCCACAGTCAGTCACTCTTTATAGGAAGGAAGTTTAAACGAAGACTGAGGGAAAAGCGTTGGTCGTGTATTCAATGGGGATTGGATACGAGAGACGCAATACTTTACCTATACTTGAAAAGAGTTTCAAGTGATTGGACGACCCACACCTGAGTTTACTTCATGGTACATGTCAAGAGTAACTCAGGATGATAATATCATTTCGTCCTTAGACCGGAGATACATGTGTTTCCACAACATTGGTCTGCCTTTTTCTAATTGCTTTCAAACGCAATCCGTAACTGGTTGTTATAAAGGAAGCTTTTGGGGAAGGTATTACCGATGTAATGGGGCAATGTAGTCGAAGGAATTTGTTCCTCTGCTTAGAGAGATATCCCTGGGCCCCTCGATGATTGGGCGCTGACACCAAAATGCACTGCCGTGCCCATGCTTGCAATGATAGTTTATCAGTTGCAAACTTGCATATTTTGGTCACCACCAATCTTGATCGAGAAACATAATCGTGAACGATCGGAGAATGACTTTGTACCATGTCTCGTGTTCACCCGGATATCGCGAACAATAGGATGATTGATCACTTATCTATAGGACCTTTTCAAACCCGTTTGGATTGTGATTAGGTACTTGTCAGGGATGACATACCTCGCGTTGATTTGGGGGCAGGGATGTCTTGCTAGAGGCCGCTCCCCGTCTGTGATGCATATGGGTACGGTGTGTCGTGTGCAAGTGGGAGTTTGTTGGAATCTGCCCACTGACACACGTATGCCGGTATAACTGCTAATGAAGCGCGGCCTATTAGGTCACACGCCAAGGATTGATCCCGACAGCTTAATGTGGAAGGAGAATGTCAAAGAATTAAAAGTGTTTTGATTCGGGGCTTTACGACCGTGAAGGATGCTCCACGGGTCGTGAAGTAGGCTACCCTAACGATTGTTCGACAGCCGCCACGCATCGTGATGCCTTTGGGCTTCACGGCCCGTGATGAGGTTGTGAGGGGTCGTGAAGGAGATGCCCTCACGAGTCTCAACCGGGCGGCACGGCTCGTGGAGTTCTAAGTCCCCTCGTGGCGCACTTAGGCTTCACGGCCGGTGAGAGCCCGTGAGGGGTCGTGAAGAGGGTAGCTGTTATGACACTAAGTGAGGCATAGTGACTAAGAGAACACATGAAGAACTCTCTCTTGACACTAGCTCTCTTGGCTCCAAAGGAAAAGATACGCATACACTAAGTGAGGTATTCTTGAGTGTGGTAAGTCTTTCATGGTGCAAGAGGACATCTACATGGGCTGTTCAAGATGATGGAGTCATGGTGGACGTTCATCTATGGGTTGCTAGTACAATGGGATTAAGCATACTTGGTGTGGACTTGCAATGGAGAAGAAGCCTTTTGTTTCTTCATCTTCATCCCAATCCACATGTAGAGCTCGAATTCCAGCCATGGTAAGGAGGTACTTTCTACTCCTTCTTCTTGTTCTTTAGTTGCAATTTGCTTTGTAGTGTGTTCCACCATTGGAACTAGTTGTGGGTTTTGTGTGTGCTTTCATTTTATGTCTTGCATGCTACTTTCTTGTTTGCTTCCGCTGCGTTTGTGCCCACCACGAGTTCCAACAGTTCTTAGCCCTTGTTAAAGTGATTTTTTTATTTAACACATGGGGTAATTATTTTAACGAGGTTTATCAAACTAACTAAAACTACTTTACTTTAATAGATGGCATCATCAAGCACCAACAACACCACCCACTTCTCTTTGCGAATTTTTCTAGAGAAGGAGAAACTTGATGGGACCAACTTTATGGATTGGTCTAGGCAATTATGTATTGTCCTACGACATGAGGATAAATTGGTTACCATCAAGGAACCCCTTCCGGAAACCGCTGCTGCGAATGCAATTAGGTCCGTTCGTGATGCATACGAAAAACGCGTCAAAGACACCAATGAGGTTACTTGCCACATGCTAAGCACGATGTGCCCCGATTTTCAAAAGCAAATGGAGCATCTAAATGCTTATGAAATGATGCTTGAATTGAAGGACATATTCCAACAACAAGCAAGGCAAGAACGATATGGGTGCTTGAATGACCTACTTGGTTGTTGGCTGTAGAGTGGCGGGAATGTAAGCCTCCACATGCTCAATATGAAGGCACTAGTGGAGCGCTTGGAGAGACTAGGGTGTTGGGATTCCATGGGGATCAAAGCACGCAACGGAAGCAACAAAAACACACACAAAATAATCCCATGAAGTCTCAATGGTGGTAAAACTTGCAAGAAGCTACATGCAACCAAAAAGAAGAACAAGGAAAAAGAGATATACCCTTGTAGACGTGCTGGATTCTTGATTTATTCGGATTTGGGATGTAAGCTAGAAACAAGTTGCTCCAAGCCCTAATGCAAGTTCACACCAAGCAAGCCTTCAATCTCCTTGTACTAGCAAACCAAGAAGTCACCAACACTTGATGTCTTCTTACTGGAACAGCCCTTGGATCTTCAAGCTTGCAGAAACAATCACTATGATTCACTAACTCTCAAGTGTAGAACTCTCAATATAGTGTTAATTGCGCAAATGAACAAGAGTAGCTTCAATGAATGGTGGAGAGCATATATAGAGGTGCAAGACCTCCAGATCTGCCCATGAGTCATGCATATGGCTTGTCATTATTAGACCAACAAGCCGGCCTACGTTTGTCAGTGGGCAGATTCCAACAAACTCCCACTTGCACATGACACACCGTATCCATGGGCACCACATACAGGGAGCGGCCTCTAGCAAGGAATCCCCGCCCTCAACTAAACACGGGGTATGTCATCCCTGACAAGTACCAAATCACAAGCATATGGTTTGAGATGGTCCTATAGATAAGTAATCAATCATCCTATTGTTCGCGATATCCAAGTGAACACGAGACATGGTACAAAGTCATTCTCCGATCGTTCATGATTATGTTTCTCGCTCAAGATTGGTGGTGACCAAAATGTGAGCTGCAACTGATCAACAATCATTGCAAGCTCGAGTATGGCCATACATTTTTGGTGTCAGCGCCCAATCATCGAGGGGCCCAGGGATATCTCTCTTAGCAGTGGAACAAATTCTTTCAACTACATTGCCCCAATACATTGGCAATACCTTACCCAAAAGCCTCCTTTATAATAGCCAGTTACGGACTACGTTTGAAAGCGATTAGAATAAAGTGGACCAAAATAGTGGAAACCCATGCATCTCCGGTCTAAGGATAAATTGATATTATCATCCTGATTTACTCTTGACATGTACCATGAAGTAAGATCAGGTGTGGGTCGTCCAATCACTTGAAACTCTTTTCAAGTATAGGTGAAATATTGCGTCCCTTGTATTCAATCCCCATTGAACACTATGACCAATCATTTCCCTTGATCTTTGTTCATACTTCCTTCCAATGAAGAATGACCGACTATGGAAAATTTAGAATGTAAAACATTCAAGGAAGAGATAAAACATTCAAAGTTGGAACACAATAATGATTTAAAGAAAGTATCCGCTACACGCTTATCATTAAATCTCCATTTAATAATCAATACATTCAAAAATACAATATTGCTATATGTTCCCAATTACATACCAAATATATCAAATACAATAACCAAGATATAAATCAAACCAAGTCACTAGCAAATCTAATCCCAATAGCACGTGTGTGGGCATCATGCTTAGCTTGTGACAATGGTTTAGTGAACGGATCCGCCAAATTGCTATCCGTGTGTACTCTGCTGATGGCAATGTCTCTATTTTCGACCACGTCCCGGATAAAATGATATTTCTGCGGAATATGCCTCGTTCATCGGTGAGACCTTGGTTCCTTGGCTAAAGCAATGGCACCCTCGTTGTCATAGAAGATATCAACACGCTCGCTAATACTAGGAACCACTCCCAAATCAAGCACAAATTTCCTCATCCATACAGTCTCCTTAACAGCTTCACTGGCCGCAATGTATTTCGACTCTGTAGTGGAATCAGCCACGGTGTCTTGCTTGGAGCTCCTCTAGGATATAGCACCGCCATTTAATAGGAACACGAACCCCGATTGTGATGGACAGTCATCCCTATCGGTTTGGAAGCTTGCATTAGAGTAAACCTTTACTCTAAGCTCTTCCTCACCTCCGTACGCCAAGAGCATCTCCTTAGTCCTCCAAAGATACTTGAGAATGCTCTTCACCTCCGTCCCGTCCAATGGGCTTCGCCTGGGTTAGCTTGATATCTACTCGTCATGCTCAAAGCACACGATACATCAGGCCTCGTACATAGCATGGCGTACATGATCGAGCCCACAACCGAAGCATATGGCACCCGCTTCATTACTTCCCATTCCTCAGGAGAACTAGGGGATTGAGTCTTACTCAATACAAAACCATATGACATAGGAATGAACCCCTTCTTGGAGTCTTTCATCCTAAACCGCTTTAGGACTTTGTCAACGTTTGTACTTTGGCTAAGCCCAATTAGCCTCCTGGATCTATTACTATAGATTTTGACCCCAAGAATGTAAGTCGCATCTCGTAGATCCTACATTGTAAAACAATTGCCTAACCTGGTTTTTACAGCTCGAAGGGTTGGGATATCGTTCCCAATGAGGAGTATCTCATCGACATACAAGACTAGGAATACAACTACGCTCCTACTAGCCCTGACATATATGCATGGCTCATCCCTGCTTTTCGAAAAGCCAAACTCTTTGACTTTCTCATCAAAGAACAGGTTCCAGCTGCACGATGCTTGCTTAAATCCATAAATGAACTTCTTAAATTTGCAGACCTTATTCAGATGCTTGGCATGTACAAAACCCTCGGGTTTAGTCATATAGACTTCTTCGCTAAGTGTCCCATTTAGGAACACGATTTTTACATCCATTTGCCAAATCTCATAATCATGAAATGCGGCAATTGCCATGAGTATCCGGATAGACTTCAACATAGCCACCGGGGGAACGGTTTCATCATAGTCTAGACCATAAGTTTGCGTGAAACCCTTAGCCACCAATCGGGCTTTGAAGGTGTCCACCTCTCCATCTATGCCGGTCTTTTTCTTAAAGACCCATTTTCACCCTACGGGTCTACACCAGGGTACCGGATCTACCAAATCCCAAACTTGTTTATCCGACATAGATTGCATCTCGGACTCCGTCGCGTCTTTCCACCTAGCGGAATCAGGGCCCACCACGACATCCCGATAAGATGATGGTTCATCATGATCCACCACAAGGACGTACCCCTCAAACATGTGAAGTCCATATCTCTTTGGCTCATTGCGACTTCTATCGGATCTCCTAAGAGGTAAAGGATCCACGTCATGTTCTCTAGGAGCGCCGAGCTGAGAATCATGTTGTGAACTAGTGCCAACTTCAGGTTGGTCATCGGAAGGTTCTTGAATTTCATCAAGATCTACCTTTCTCCTACTAGCGTCTTTCGATAGCATCTCCCTTTCAAGGAAGACGACCCTTCGAGCAACAAATACCTTGTTCTCGAAAGGTTTGTAGAACAAATATCCCATAGACCCGGCAGGATATCCAATGAACAAACACCTCTCGGCTCGAGGTTCAAACTTGTCCTCCACCTCACGTCTCACGTAGGCTATCAACCCCAAACCTTTACATATGATAGCGATGGAACCTTTCCATGACATATCTCAAAGGGTGTTTTCTTGACTTTATTAGTTGGTATGAGGTTAAGGATTCTAACGGCCATTTCCAATGCATAGCCCCAAAAGCTAATGAGTACATCCGTACGACTCATCATACACCAGACCATATCCAAAAATGTCCGGTTCCTCCTTTCGGCGACACCATTTAATTATGATGTCCTAGGAGGTGTCAATCAATTCCACAATCTTTTAGATGGTCACGAAATTCCGAACTTAGATACTCACCACCACGATTCGATCTTAGCATGTTAATTCGTTTACCCAATTAGTTCTCAGCTTCATTTTTGAAAGTCTTGAAAACCTCAAAGGTTTCCGACTTTTGTCTCACCAAGTAGACATACCCATACCTACTAAAGTCACTCGTAAAGGTTACGAAGTACCTTGAGCTATCCCTAGTGACATGCTTGAATGCACGACACACATCCGTGTGAACGATATCCAACAAGTCTTGGCCCCTCTCACAAACGCCGGTGGAGGGTGCTTTGGTCATTTTTCCCAATAAGCAAGATTCGCATACATCATCCGACTTATGGTCAAATGATTCTAAGATCTCATCCGCTTGGAGCTTGGCGATGCGTTTCGTGTTTATGTGGCCAAACGACAATGCCATAAAGATAACTTATTCAAATCACATTTGGATTTAGAACCAACATTCATGATTGATCTATTACTTTGCAAGCATACGCTTGTTTCATATATGCCACGGCATGGTTATGCTTTAAAATAAAATACAACATTCTTAAAGCAAGATATAATTCCATTAGAGAAATTAAAATAGAAATCCATCATCTACCAAAGCATAAAATGAAATAATGTTTCTTGCCACGCAGGACGAATAAGATACGTTAATTAAAGAAATAGATAAGCCGGATTGAAAGGCGAGGTCCACGCTCCCAATCTTCTCAACCGGGTCAACCGTCTTGTTTCCCATGATGAGATCCAGCTCCCTATCAACTAGGTCCCTACGTCTTCTTTGTACCTGCACATTATTAACTATGTGAGTACCACACCTGGTGTCCAAGACCAATGCGTTAGAAGTAGAAGTGTTATGGAGTTCAATCATATACGTACCGGAGGCGCCTTGTCCCTTAGCGTGAAGCGTCTTGAGCTCCTCCATATACTTGGGGCAGCTACGCCGGTAGTGTCCCTCCTCCCCGTAGAAGAAACAGGTAGCCTCTTCCGGTGCGGGGGCTATAGGTGCGGGTTCCTTCCCCTTCGGCTCTGGAGCCGGGATAAGTTTAGGCTTAGGTGTTGCCACCTTTGCCTTTCCCTTTCCCTTGCCCTTGGAGCTTGAAGCGGGCCGCTTCCTCTTACAACCCCCCTTATAGATGGCTAGGACGGGTGCGGAGGTTGATGGTTTTGATTTGGCCATGTTAGACTCCGCGGTCTTCAACATGCCGTGCAATTCCATCAAGGACTTGTCCATGTTATGCATATGATAGTTCACAATGAATAGACCATATGCTTGAGGCAAAGATTGGAGGATAATATCCGTCGCCAACTCTTTCCCCATAGGAAATCCTAATCTCTCGAGCTAGTCCACGTATTTCTTCATAAGAAGCACATGGGAGCTCACGTTCCCGCCCTCCAGGATCCGGCACCCTATGAAGGCCTTGACACACTCATAGAGTTCTTGCCTCGCTTGCTGTTGGAACATTTCCTTAAGCTGCGAAATCATGTCGTACGGACCAACGTCCTCGAATTTCCTGTGCAACTCGGAGCTCATGGTCATTAACATGAGGCAAGTCACCTTATTAGTGTCTTCGAGGCGCTTCTCGTAAGCGTCCTTAACGGCTCACGTAGCGGTGGTAGCAGGAGCCTCCGGAAGAGGATACTCTAGGATGTACAACTTACTATCATGGTGTAAGACAATTCTCAATTGCCTATGCCAATCTATGAAGTTGACTCCTACGAGTTTCTCTTTTTCCAAAAATGGACGGAGTGACATGTATGTCGCGGTGTTACTTGTAGATGCCATCTAAAAGAAGGGAAATCACACAAAAAGGTTACTTCGACATATTTTAATCCTTGTTAAACAATTACCCAATAGTTTAACACTTAAATCTAACAAGGGCCTAGAACCCAATATAACTTCACTACATGACGGGTTTACCGCGGATCACTTCGTGAAGGTATTTAGGCCGGTAATCGCTTTACCAATTGCAATCCAAGATTACAACTCCGAGACACTTGTGGGATCCATCGGCACTCATAGCACCGGTTTGGCATGTTTGATCCCGTCCTACACCGATTCCTCAATAAGCCGCTTTGGTAACTTTGTATAGGCATGACAATTACCAAGGCGTATTAAATTGGAATTGCAAATCGTCCATAAAGATACATGATGACGCCTTTGACAATCATTGGCTCGTGCTAAGCTCAACAACCAATAATTTCAAGACGCCATACTCACCTTCCACACAAGTCCACATGGAACAACTCGTGCTAAGCTCGACAATTGCCCCATGCTTCATTAGATTTAGGTGGTGTCATCTTTTGGATGGCGTGTGATTTAAGTTTTTAAGAAAAATGGGACTTTTGTGTTTCCGGTTAAAAACCTCTTTTCGTTTTGATTCTCAAATAAGTGACAAAACGCATTTTCACCACTTGAACATAAACACTTTATATTCGATTGTTAATTATGTGAGTGAGCGGGGTTTGTTAACCAATTAAGGAAAACTGTATAGTTTTATTATTTTAAAAACATTATCTAGCATGCGAAGAACCTTGAAAGTCCTTTGATTGAGAAGAAGATGAGTTACTAGAGAATACTTGAACAAAAGATGATGAAGTTTAGTAAGAACAAGTATGAACACTTTGCATTCAAGTTGATTATTCTCTCTGATATATCAAACGTATTACAAGCTGTTGATTATAAATGGCAAAGGTTGCCTTGCAAACTAGGTTTGCAAGGCATTTATACAAAAGCCTCTTGGGCTTAGAAAGCCACATGGGCCCAAAACTACTTATCTAGTCTAGACATAAGGAATTACATATCAAGTGAGCCAAGCCCATTACAAAGTCTAGTCTAGTAATAATTAATACAAAACAAACACAAGGACAAAAAACTATTTAATATCTAACATTGTCCCCCCTTTTGTTGCCTTGTGCTTGAGTAGGTATTGATCATCTGCTCCTCTGACCAAGAAGCCATTCCTAGCTTCTTATGGCCTTCCTCTCTTGTACCTTTTCCTCCAGCTGATCAGCGATCCTGGTCATTTTCTCTAACTCTGATTGATCTGTTAGGTGTCGGTTATTGAAGCAAGTTCTGCGGAATTTTGATATGCATCTTTGAAGTGTTCCATAAGAATATGCATTGAGCTCAGAGAGTCTAAGGAATTCTTTGCCGCCGTTCAGATTTGAAATTATGAAACCATCGGCATCTTCATAATCCTCGTCGTATTTTTCTATGATCGTATATTTTTTGTGCTTTTAAAGCTTTGAGTGTTGCTAGTTGGGCTTTCGAAAATTTATCTTTTCAAGATCGGCCTCAACACCTAACTGTAGATCATGAGTACGACATAGAAGGATTTTCTTCCTCATGAAGTCCCTTATCACATTTAGACCTCTTTTCTCTTCTCTTGTTTTGCCTGATTTGCACGCCAGTTCGTCTTTTAGATGGGTGATGTCCACCAAGTTTAGATGTCATAGTTCGACCTCATGAAATGTATACCTCTTCCCGTCAGATCTTGTAAGATGGAAGTGGACCATTGCATAGTTGATGAAGTTTCTCAAGTACACAAAGTCAATCCTTACAGTCGGAAACTTGGAGGCAACCTTTTCTTTTGGACTTGCATGGAAGGTGGTGGAAAATCTAACAGCTCTCTCATATTCTTGAGAATTTAGCAGATACTGATCATCAACCTCTCTGACCTCCTTTGAGAAGATCTGAGGAATTCTTTCTTCTAGATATGGAGTATTGAGCCACTGAGTCGACCAACGAGGTTGAGCTTTGGCAAGTGCTTCCCTAGGCCTGATGTTTCTTATGTTTGGCCTTTCTACTATTATCCTCTTGTGAGTGGCCAAGGGTTGGGGTCCTCTATGGTAGATTTCAAGTGCGGGCCACTCACCCTCTTGTTGTTTGGATTTTTGAAGTTGCTACAGACTAATAAGATCTATGAGCGCAACATTGAATTGCCCCAGCTGTGGTGGAAAAATGTCGAGCAGCTCCTTGTTAACTGTAGTGAAGACCTTGCGGATGTTGATCAACAGAGTTTTTTCCACTTCCTCAATTACATGCCTTTTGCCTTTGGCTTTATCTGTTGAAGCTTTGGGAATGGATGATTCTGGTTCTGTTGTTGTTGTTGTTTAGACTTGCAGAATTTGAATTGTTAGGGTATCTAGTTTATCAGCCTCTGACTCTGCCCCTTGCCTAGTTTCAAATTCAAATTCGGCGGTATCAGGTTTAACTGGTTGCTGTTGTTGTTTACTGCCACTGCCACTTTGAGCCCCAATGTATCGTTGTTGCCTTTTCTCCCCCTCATGATGTCCTGGATCCTCGGGATCATCATGCCTCCGCTTTCTACATTCAGACTAAGCTTTGCAGGATTTCTCGACCACTTCCAGCCTCTTGCTTATACTCTATGGTTGCGGTTAGGGTATTTAGGGCTTGGAGGACTGTATCTTGGAAGTTGGTGTAGCTGGAGGATGCGAGCTAGGGTTGGGATTGTTGTGTTGCAAGAAGATTAGATTGTTTAGTGGTTGGATCAGCAACACTATTTAGTTTGGCGTGGAGAAGGTCTTTAAGTTCATCGATAGAGTAATCTTGCTCAATGACAGTGGGTGGGCGGTTTTCAAGGGCTTGGATTTGGGCTCTAAGGGAATTGATTTCAGGGTAGAGTTGGGTGTTAACATATTCCCTCAAGCTAGAGTCAAGGCTGGAGAACTTTGAATCCATATAGGATCTCAGTTTCATTGTAACCCCGAGCTCACGTAGAGGCTCGGTTGGTACAGGTCTTTCAATCCTCTGGCCTCATGAAGTGTTGGCATAGTGGTAGCACTAGAGGGACTTCCACTGGATCCTCACGTCACCTTTGTAGTAGAGGCCGCTATGGGTGTTCCAGCAACGTCACGAAGACGTGCAAGTGGCGATCATGTGCTAGCAAAAGATTGAAATCTAGTTAAGATTGGAGCTAGACTCGATTGTGGATGAGATGAAGATGTGGACAGGGGAGGCAGTCCACTTATTTCAAAGCCAAAAAACTCCGAATGAGTTGCCGACTGAGTATGTGATGATTCCACATGGAATGAAACTACTCACAGTTGAGTGGAAGTAGAGTGGCTGGTGGGGTGAGGTGCTTGCATTGGTGGGATGCCAGTGACTGTTTCCATACCAGTCGGAACAGTGTCTCGACCGATAGTAGAGGTGGCTTCCCGGCTTTCTGGTTTTGGAGTACTCTCATCCTCTTTCTTTTCTAGCTCACCCTCACAATCGCTCACAACCACATCCAGGTCTACATCTTCTCTTTCTATTACAGGTACATCACCAAAGGTTGTAGATATGACGGATAGGTCATGATGGATGTCCTCCTGGTAATCAGATACTTGTCTCGTGCCAGTAGATTCTGCACGGACCGGAGAAGGTCGCGGGCCAAAGGTGATTGACTGCCTAGAGGAAGACGATTCAGTTTGAGTCCTTTATGTGGAGGACTTACTCGCAAGTGCATCATTGGAGGCCTCTGAGTCACTGATCACCACACCCTCACTCTCTTATATCTCTTCACCCTCACCACTTCCTCCACCCCTTTCAACAGAATGATCTCTCTGTTGCACAACCCTGCTCGGGGCACCCCTGCACACCCGAGCTCCTAGACCACTAGGACCCTCACTAGGTGCTACTGCTCCTTGGGCAGGCACAACCAGTTCTGGTTACGCCAGAGGAGCAATCCTATTCTCTCTCAGATAATCTCGCATAGCCTCACTTTCCTGATTTAAGATTCGAAGAAGCGCAATAGGCACCTGCATAGCAACTATGTTAGGTAAGTCTCGTATGCGTAAGAACATGGTTATCCGTTGCATTTGGATGTGCGGGTTATCAAGGTGTCGGGGAATGGTGTGATAGGTTTCCAAGTCAGCGGCGATCAATAAGGTGAGAAACCTCTGGAAGGGTATAAATGTTTTACGGCGGGTTGTGGTTTTCTCATTTACCATCCGTACTATCTCCCCAAAGATGATGGTGGCGTAGTCAAGATGGAGGTGTTAAGCAACACCAGCCAGAAGTATCAGTGAGTAGTATGATCCACCATCAGTACCCCGATGAATGCCCGTGAGGGTACGGGAGATTATTGTCGCAAGCGTCTGCCAGAGAAGATCAAGGTTGGTTCGTCTAAATTGGTGAATCTGTTGTAGCTCTTCATTGTAACCAAGGCCTTAAATGAGTTCAAGCACTTCATCTACCCCTGGGTTTTCATCAAATTTAGTTTTGTTAGGGTAGTGATCAGCGGTGGGTAGGTCTAGTACATTTCGGAGCTGGGCAGCAGAAAGAATGAATCGAACGTTTTCAATGCGCCCTCGGAGGCACTTGTGGCCCAGATGGGTAACACCCTCGGTAAAGGTATACCATAGTTGTTATAGGTAGATTTCGGGTACATCGGTTAGTGATGTGTTTGGATTTTTAGTTATGGATTGGCAGAGTAGGTGGGCTCATATGATTTAAGTGACTATTGGGATTTTGGTATCAGTTTCTAGGTCAACGTAGAGATTGTTGCGGAGTGTTTCGAACCGCTCGTCAGCAGTGACAAGAATTTTCTCACGAAGTCGTTGATTGGCTGCCATCAATAACAAGTAGAATAGAGCAAATCAGTACAACATATAATAGCAGCTCAGAATGCACATGTGAATATTTAAGTGAATTGATCCCCTTGATTTTCAATGCATATGTGAATGAATGCATAGGTGAATGAGTGCACTTTATTTGCATTCAAATGTGAAAGATGACTTGAATGTTGACTTTGACTTTTGACTCTTGAATTTTGACTTTTGAGATAACATGTTGTAATACCGGTTCGGAAAACAGCAACTTTTCATGATGATAATTTAGCAGCAGAAATTTCTCTTTTTAATAACAACAAACTGTTGTTTACATTATCATCCTTTCAAAATAACGTTGGTGTTACCAAGTATCGGAACCGACCATTGTATAAAATTACATTGCAACATATTAGTTCAAGTGTTCCACCCATAAGGGGCAATGTACATCCCAAAAGCTACCCGCCTCGCAGGACATCTAATCTTTACCTGAAAAGGGAAAACATAACGCCATTAGCTAACACTTAGCTAGTGAGCACATACAATCAGAAGTATCAATATAGTAATTCATGCATCATATCATAAACAGGCATTGCTAGCTTAGCACATAGCGGTGTGCTGAGAAGATCAGTAAGAGTCGTGTCTTGCAGGGTAATCAATCCCGCTTAACAACTCAGACCGGGGGATAGACACGACCAATCCACGTTGGTGGGGGAGCATAAAGCAGTCCACCAAACATCTTTCACAGAGCCAGAGGCTCCACAAGTAATCCAGCTACAACCGGCTGATCACCACTCACGTTAAGGCATGGCGGTTCTGCAGAACCTATGATCCAGGATGCCTCCTGAATCACCGTGAAATCCCGAAGGATCTAGTTACAACTGACTGACCTTAACCATGCGTCAGATAGTCTGCCGACGGTGCACAAACACATATACGTACATTTGTTCCCACAGGGATCCATCATTTAATAGACAACATCTTTCAGGTAGTTATTCATGCATAGCATCATATATTACTAAGTGGTTCCAGTCTGGACCCACTAGCATGCACCTAATATAACATATTAACTTACCTCCTGGAGTATACCTGCAAAAGCAAGTTAGTCATACATAGTACATTCACATAGTCATCTAGCATGCAAGCCTTACTCTACCGAGTCTCATAAAAGCAGGAACTCACCTAATTTGTTTACTACGTACAAGTATCTGGCTTTGAGTCCTTAAATACAACAAGTTCACCTAAATTGTCACACAATTTATCATTCACATGTGTATAAAAGACTTACAAAATAAACATTTGTACTTAACACAAATCCGACAATTCGGATTTGGGGAATCCGATGATTCTGTCGGATTCATGAAATCCGACACATTTTAAACCATGAAATCCCATACTCATCGATCGGATTCCAACACTTAGGAACTCCAATCATGCATATGAAATCCGAGACTTGCGGATTCCGACACATGGAAGGAATTCCAAGACATGGAAATCCGATACTTTGAATTGGTATCCGACACTATCGGATTTCAACACTTAAGGAAATCTGGGACATGAAATTCGATAGACTTGTGGAATCCGACACTACTATCGGATTCCGACAAATCCTTCGGTTTCCACCACATGCGGATTCCGACAACTTCATCAACTCGAAATCCGACAACTTCATCATCTGAAATTCTCATACATGCTTGAATCCATTCTAAAGGTTACTTTTTTGTCGTTCTTTTGCCCAGAACTCATTAGAATATCATATTTCATTCATCTAATCATCACGAACACCTTAAATCCCAAAAAGAACACCATTCATGCAAAACCAACTTTCAAAGTGAGTTTTCATGTTCTTCAAGGTGGTTCTTGCATGGATTCATGGTTCTAACGTGCTATACATGATTCTAATATTCTAAATATATTTCTCACCTTCATAGAATAACAACCGACTGCTTCTGTTTTTCTTTTGAAATCCGAGGGCAACGAGAGAGACGAGAGAAAGTTATGTGTGTATACTTTGCTTTCTTTGACTTTAGTCAACTAACCACACACACATACACATACATATATGGTTACATATCCAGAGGCGGTGGCCTTGGATTTCATTCAATTTTTTGTTCCTTAAATATCTAATTTACATACATACTCAACATACATATATACATTTAGCATACATGCATACGTACATACATAAACACATATATAATACATATAAACATATAACTTGTATTCATTTACTTAACTTAACAAATACATACACGTAATAATTCTTATTACACAAACTACGCACACTCACGTACTAATTACATCTAGTTCCAAGTTGAGGATGTTACACATGTTGAAATCATGTCAAAATTTGTATAGGTGTTTAAACTCGGATAAATGTTCACTTTAAAAGTCGCATGAGTTAAAATATAACTTAAAGTCGCATGAGACTTGCAAGAATCCCATGAGATCATGAAACCTGATTGTCAAATCCGATATAAGTTCCAAATCAGACAATGATATATGCTCAAAATTCTAATAGATTGTGAAATCTGATTGGTTAACCCTCCTAATTTCAAAAGCCGATAAAGTGATAAAGTGAAAACCGACAAGTCCAACACCAATATCGGATTTTCATCAAAACCCGATGGAATGAAATCTGCAAAGTTCGATACTCCACTGTCGGATTTTCATCAAATCCGACATTTCATCAAAATCCGCATGAAAAGGTTGGACTTGAAAGTCGCATGGACTAATTCCACATGAAAGTCGCATGGAAGGTTTTGAACTTGAAATTCGCATGAGTTGTTAAGTGAAAGTCGGATGGACAAACAATCATGCGAAAGTCGGATGGAGTCAAGTCATGTGAAAGTCGTATAGTTTCAAGTCATGCGAAAGTCGCATAGTTTCATTTTGAGTTAAAGTCGCATGAACTAAACATTTCAAAGCTCGGATAGGCAAAACTCATCCGAAAGTCGGATGATTCAACTTTCTTTCATGCGACATTTAAGAAAACTTCAGTGTAACTCCAGAATCAATATTTGGTCAAAGATGTGCTTTGTGGACCCAAGATTTGAACCAATCGTCTCGGAAATCGATCAAAAACAAGTAAGTATTTCCTAGCTACCCTAAACAACTCTAAGTTTTGCGAATTTGACATGAAGATACCCTGTTCAACGAAGAACATGAACAGTACCCTTGTTCTTGAAACCCATTTCTTTAATCCTCATTTTTGTGTAAATCTGAAACCCATTTTTGTTTCAAAACATGCGCAATCATCAGAAAAAAACATTACATTACTTAAACACTACAATCAACATCATTTGAGATGTATAAAATTCAATTTTCAGAGAAAACCCCACTGTTCGATAACAGGGGTTGAAAACCAACACAAAACTCGATTTTTAACACCTAAATGTGCATATGCTTCGACATTTCTTGATAAACTGATTTTACCTTTCGATTTAGTGTCAAAGAAACACAAAGATTATCACAAAGGAGAGGATTTGATCGAGGTCAGTTGGGAGAGGGGGATGAAGATGAACAGTGTTTGCCTTTTTGAAATTCTAAAAGCGTGAAAGAGAAGAAAGGTCGGATAGCTATGTTTATAGACTTTCCGACTTTCAAATCAAGGTGGGCTGGGACTATCTCGCTGTCGGATCGACCCGGATTGGCCCAAATTCAATGGTTGGCCCAATCCATTCTATTTAAGCATAAGACTTAGAATTTTACACTATTTAAGCCCAAAGCTAGAAATAAATTGATTATTCTTGCTTTTATTATTTTCTAGTTCATTTAACTCCCCTAGAAATGATAAATAGACATAAAGTAAGCATTTGGAAATCACTCATTTGAAATCAGAAACGGCAAGTGTTTGTCTTATTTGAGATGAATCCTTGAATCTCTCCCCCTACACGAATGCACGGAAAGCATTCGTGTCAACCAGTGAACCGCTGAACAAAGAACAAAACCACGCGTAATTCCGTTCAAGAAAAATAAGAAAGTAATGAGTTACAGTTTGAGATTCAACATACCAATCTTAGACACTAGGAATGTAAACCGTGCTTTGTCCAATGGTTTGGTGAATAGATCATCTAGTTGATTATCTTTGGGAACGTACTATAGTTCAATGAGATCCTTTTCCACATTGTCATTCAAGAAGTGATACGTGATGTCGATATGCTTGGTTTTAGAGTGATGAACAGTATTGCAAGAGATGGCAATTGTGCTTTGAGAATCGCACAACAAAGGAATCTTAGAGTAGGTGAGACCAAAGTCCCGCAGTTGAGTTTGCATCCACAGACTCTATGAACAGCAACTAGCAGCAGCCACAAATTTAGCTTCAGCAGTTGATGTAGACACACAGTTTTGTTTCTTTGAACTCCAGCACACCAACCGATCTCCTAGGAAGTGTGCACTCCCAGATGTGATTTTCCTATCCAACATGCATCCTGCATAATTGGAATCTGAGTACGCAAGCCATTCGAACGACGAGTCACAGGGATACCACAGACCAAGGTCAGGAGTCCTTTTCAGGTATTTGAGGATGTGTTTCACAGCAAGAACATGTGATTGTTTTAGATTAGCTTGAAAACGAGCACAGAGACATGTAGAAAATATTATGTCTGGTCTACTGGCCGTAAAGAGCCAATCATACCCCGATAGGTTTTCAAGTCGACTACCTTTCCATCAAGATCAGCAGAGAACTTGGTTTTGGAAGACATGGGGGTGGATTTTGACGAGCAATCAGACATTTCATATTTTCTTAGTAAATCATTGATGTACTTAGATTGATTTACGAAAATTCCATTTGAAATTTGTTTGACTTGTAAGCCAAGGAAGAAATTTATTTCTCCCATCATGCTCATTTCAAAGTTCCTTGTCATTAGTTTTAAGAACTCAAGACTGTACTGTGGGTTCGTAGAGCCGAATATAATATCGTCTACATATATCTGGACTAAGATATAGTCATCCCCAATTTTCTTGGTGAATAGGGTGGTGTCGATTCGTCCCTTGGAGTAACCTTCATGTGCTAGATAGGCAGATAGAACATCATACCAAGCCCATGGATCTTGTTTGAGTCCGTATAAGGCCTTATCAAGTATATAGACATCGTTTGGTCGCTTGGGATCAATAAATCCATCCAGTTGGGATACATAGACTTCCTCCTTAAGGATTCCATTTAGAAATGCCGTTTTGACATCCATTTGATACACCTTGAAGTCCCTGTAAGCAGCATACGCGAGAAATACCCGAATAGCTTCTATACGGGCAACGGGAGCGAAAGTTTCATCATAGTCAATGCCCTCCTGTTGATTATATCCATTGGCTACCAGTCTGGCTTTGTTTCATTTCACCACTCCATTTGAATCTTTCTTATTTTTGAAAACCCACTTGGTGCCAATAATTGTCTTGTTGTTTGGTCGAGGCACCAGTCTCCAAACCTTTAAAAGTGTGAATTGATCTAACTCTTCTTGCATTGCAAGAATCCAGACAGCATCCTCCAGTGCATCCGTGGTTCGTGTGGGTTCCATCATGCTAAGAAAGCTGGCGAACTGACACTCATTTGTGGTGGCGGAACTAGTCTGTACGCCTGCATCTTTGTCTCCGATAATGTACGTTTCAGGATGTGCAGCAGTCTATTTGGTCATATGGGGGTTAGGGTTAGTAATAATCTCTTCGTCGTTATCCTGAGAGAAGAATTAATCTAGTCGTGTTGAATGGATGTTTCACCCTGAAGAGTTGATGATCCTCGATTGTACTGAGGTGTAGTGTTCCCATGGTCCTCAGTATTAGCATCGTCAGCAGTGTTAACCGTTGAGTTGGATGCAGTGTACCGTTCACCCAAAACGATGAATGGGTCTACAGCCGAATCAACAGGTCTTGATGTAGAAGCAGTAGTTGTTTGCTGAGTAAGTTCAAGAGATTCATGAACATCTGCAGGCCTGTCGACAGGTACACAATTAGTTCTGGAGTCATCATCCAAGAAATCAAATATATATTTTAAATTTGAGGGATCATTCATGTTAGATATATTTGTTTCTTTTCGATTAAGTCCCGGTCCTGAACTGATGTATTCAGAAATGATTCCTCGTGACTCATGAGATAAAGATGTTGTGGTTAATGTATCATCAGAAGTCAGGTTAATACTTTCAATCACATCATTGGTTCGTTTATTTAACACGCGAAATGCTTTAGACTCGGTAGAATAACCTATGAAAATTCCCTCATCTGCTTTGGGGTCGAACTTTCCAAGATTAGCCTTTTCATTAAGAACAAAGCACCAATTACCAAACACATGAAAATGTTTAATATCAGGCACTCTCCTATTTGCTTGTTCATAAGGAGTTTTATTAAAATGACGGTGTAAGATTGTTCGGTTTTGAGTGTAGCATGCTGTGTAAACTGCTTCTGTCCAATAGGGAGGTGGTAAATCAGCTTAGGACAGCATTGTTCAAGCTGCTTCAACAAGCGTTCGATTTCTTCTTTCAACAACCTTATTTTGTTCTGGAGTATAAGCTGCTGAGAATTGATGCATGAATCCCACTGAGTCAAGATAGAAATCCAAGACTTTGTTCTTGAATTCGGTGCCGTTGTAGGTTCGTATTGTACCAACTCTTCCCTGCGATTGATTTTGCACCAGTTTGAGGAATGAGATGATTGTAGATGGAGCTTCATCCTTCGTTCTCAAAAACTTGACCCACGTATACCTAGAATATTAATCAACTATCACAAGGATGTACTTCTTCCCATTCCTAGACTAAACTCTCATCAGCCCACATAAGTCCATGTGTAACAATTAGAGAGGTTCTCTTGTAATGGACACCTGTTTGACTTTGTGTGATGACCTTTTCATTTTACCTCTTTCACAATGTTCACACATATGTTCTTTTTCAAACTTAAGCTTTGGAAATCCACGAACTAAATCACCTTTGACCAACTTGTTGATATTTTTGAAGTTTAGGTGAGATAGTTTACGATGCCACATCCATGTGAGTTCCGATGAGGCTTTTTACAGAAGACATACTGAATGTTTTCCCTCCGGGTCTGCTAGATCAATTGTGTATAGATTTGACCTTCTGGAGCCTCTCAATACCACATCACCATTCTCTATTTTCACTGACCAAGTCTTGGCCTTGAAATTTACTTCTAATCCATTATCACAAAACTTCCCAATACAAAACAGGTTGTGTCCCAATTCCTCCACATATGATACCCTGCTTATTTTTATATTTTCTTTTATTATGTCTCAGGTTCCCATTATTGGTGCAACGTGGTCATTCCCAAAACGAATATTTCCCGAATATTTAGGGACGTAGTTCGTGAGAAGGCCCTTTTCGCCTGTCATGTGTTGAACGGCCAGAGTCCAATTACCACCAGCTAGATACCTGCACATGGAAGACAAAAGTTGTTGAGCTACCCATTTGTTGGTATATGCCCGCTGACACGCACGAGTTAATAGCACTGCTGATGAGGTATAGGCCCATTGGGTCACACACTAAGTATTGATTCTGGCAACACGATCAAGCAAAACAGAGAAAAAGGCCAAAATGAGTTTTGGCAAGATGAGGCACGACCGTGTCATGTGTGGCACGGACGTGTCTAGTCCAACAGGCATGGGGCGTACTAGCCTTGGGTTAGACCGTGGTCTTTTGGGTAGGCACGGCCGTGCCAGTACATTGTAACTATAGAATCAATAGTCTTTAATGCTCATTTTAATAGGATTAGAGTGTGGTTATTTGGCAGTTACATAAGCTACGGTTTTGGCTCTTTTGAAGAGACTTGTGACTAAGACTTTGAGTTAGTTCATGCAAAAATCTCTTTCAAGTTGATACATACACTTTGAGTTCAAAGTTTTGAAGCAACAAAAGTGTTCATTTGCAATTAGTCTAGTTGGTTTGGTTGTGCATCAACAAACAAGCTTTTGGGAATCATACACACTTGGGGTGGAATTCACTAGAGAAATGCTATTATTGGATTTTGTTTGCTTGACAAGAAGAATGGGTATTGTGACCTTATTTTGTGGTACAAACTTTCTTCCTTTCTTGTTTATTTTATTTAGTTGCAATACCATGTGTAGAGCTTGGTCCATCGGGAAGTATTTGTTTCGTTACTTTTGAATTTTTGAATTATATATCACGCTTTCGCTTTGTCTTGAAAATGCCAAACAAATACCTTCACCGTTTTGTAGTGGGTCCTGGTTGTTATCAAATGCAACAGTATCAAATGATGTTTCAATTAATGATGTCGTTGCTATTGCTTTGGGAATGTTTGAGGTTGGGACGATGATCGTGTTACAGTTTCTTTAGATATGGCGGGGATCGTTTTTATGGATTTTTCGATTACCACACGGTTGCAGTCTTTTGCTTCTTTTTGTTTTCTTGGCTCGTTCAAAACTGTTTTGGTTTTGGTGGTTTTGTGTTGAACTGTTGGTTGTTTGTGCTATGAGATTTGAGTTTTCTGTTTCATTGGATTTGTGCATTGTGGTTTGATTTCAGCAACATTATGATTGGCGTGATTGCAATTGTTGTAGTATCTACGATTTGGAGTCCATGAAGTGTGACGATTGGCGAGATTAACTTTTGAATTAAGCTGAGTGGGTACACTTTCATTACTCGTTTGGAATCATGTGCTGTTGGAGCGTTTCTTTCGCCAATAGGTAATTTTATTACCTTTTCTATTTAAGAAGAAAGCCTGTTCATGATTTGATTCAAAATATTTGTAATTTGGGTTTGGTTTGACTCCACGGTTCTTTCTGTCTTCATCATACACACAGTGATAAGTACAATGTCCATCAACACAACCATCACTCATGCAAAACATTTCAAATTTAATAGAATTGATTGGAGTTTGAATAGTTTTGACATTCATAATAGACGAGTCATTACAAAGCAGTAGAGTTGTTTGTTTATTGAAATTGGCAGGGTAAATCAAACACTCTTCGTCTTTTCTATCTCCATTCCTCTCTTGGGGCTTCTTCCTCCATCCAAAAACTTGGTTCTTCTCGTTCTTCACATTGGCACCTAGATTGACACTTGGGTTAGAAGTAGACATTACCAAATGATCATTTTTGGTTGATTTGGAACGAGAGTTAATTGTTTGTTTCTTGATTTGTTTTGTTTTGGATTGAGGTGAACTTGATGTACTTGTCTTATGTGATGACCGTGTATCAATTATTTTGGCTTTCCCCTTCAAGTTGGTGGACTCAATTGTTTGCATTTTGAAAAAGTCGTTCTCGAGTGAATTGAGTTTTTGGTGAAGTTTGAACAAAGATTTTTTTTGATTTTCTGCATTCTTCACAGTATTTACCACGGTTGATTAATGACAAGCAATTAGCAGGTGTGTTGAGTTCAGAATTTGTAAATGAAAAACAATCAATTGTGTGCACATGTGGGGTAAGAGTATCAGACGTGCTTGGAGCAGCAGAATCATGTGATTTGGCGTTTTCATTTACAAGTTGGTTGATCATGTTATGAAGAATTACAGTCTCAAAGTAAAAAATGATGGATCTTGTTGGAATCTTCCCACCGACACACGTAGGCCGGCATCACTACCAATGAAGCGCGGGCCTATTGGGTCACACGCCAAGTTTCAATCTTGACAGCCTACTATAAGAGGAAATAGTCAAAATGGTCAAATTCCAGTTGACCTAGGCTTCACGACCGTGAAGGATGCTCCACGGGTCGTGAAGCAGCTCGTGTCCACGAGTCCTGTCATGGGCCGCATGGTTCGTGAAACCCTAGGGCTTCACGACCCTACACGGCCCGTGAAGGAGGTCGTGAAGGCACAACCCTCACGATTCTTGCACAGCGCGGCACGGCTCGTGGAGGATTAATGGCCGGTCGTGGCGCATTTATCCTTCACGGCCCGTGAGAGCCCGTGAAGAAGTCGTGAAGGCAGAATTCTAAGTGACACTTGTATTTGGTTGGAGCATTTTGTTGGTCCAATGAATGGGTGCCAATTAGCATGACTCTGGATTCTCAAGAACAGATGAAGTCTCTTTATAAGGGGTATTGTTTGCTCATTCAATACTCTTGGTCAATTTGTGCAAGTATACACTTTGTGAGTTCTTGTAGTGTGAGAGAGAGAGCAAAAACAAGTGTTCAAGGGTTGTGCACAAGTGGTTCAAGGGCTGTTCCAGAAGAAGATCATCAAGTGTTGGTGCTTCTTTGGTTTGCTAGTACAAAGAGATTGAAGACCTAGCTTGGTGTGGACTTCTTTGATGCTTGAGGCCTTTTGTTTCAAGAGGTCATCTCACACTTTGAAGTTGTTCCAGAATTATCAAAGTCTTCAAGGGTATGGCTTGCTTACCTTCTTCTCTTTGTGTTTGTTTTTGGTTGCATATATGTTCATGCAAGTTTTCACCACCATTGGGAAATCATGGGATCGTTTTGTGTGTTTTTGTTGCTTCCGTTGCGTGCTTTGATCCCCATGGATTCCCAACAGTGGTATCAGAGCCATACTTGTAAGATGCATGCACCTTTGTGGCTTGAAAATCCATATTTTCGATTTTGGACATTCTGTCCAGAAGGACTTCACGGGCCGTGGAGCTTGCTTCACGGGTCGTGAAGGCCACACGACCAGTCTCGTGGGGTAGTGGTCGTGAAAGGTTTTTAATCTGTTTCACGAGTCGTGGAGTGTACTGCCTTCACAGCCCGTGAGGGCCTGTGAAGAGCAGTAGCTCGTGAAGGCGTCATGAACAGGTTGTTTTTGGTGTTTCCAGAATCATTTTAGGCTGTTTAGCCTTGTAGATTAAGCCCCATAATATCCTAATTCTTATATATGTATGTATTGGGTGGTTTTGGCATATAATGCACACATGCATACATGTATATTGTGTATATATGAATATGGATTTCAAAGTGTTTGGAATCCTAATGCATATGTACAAGGTTTATTCTTGTGCCTTTAGTTTTTGAATAAACTTAATTGGGATATTGTTTTGTGCATGGTTTGGTGTGGCACACCATGCTTTGTGGTTGTTCCGTTTTTGTGAGCACCGGTTTGAGCCTAGACCTTTGTGTGGTTGTTTGTTATTCATTCATTTGGTGGTTTGTACCACATTTGGTTTGTAATAATTTATTTAATCTGGTTTGTAATAATTTATTTATTTGTGGCTTGCACGCCAAAGTATTTATTCTTTGTAATTGTATATTAGCTTAGAATAGATTGTGTGGCTTGCATGCCATTTCTCTTTAAAGTTATGTATGTAATGAGAAGAGAAGACCGGAGGCACCAACGGGAGTCTTGGGAGACATCTTGGCTACCTCGGATCCGGAGGCGCGGGATCGAGTGGGAGCACACCACGAAGTCTTGGATTCCTTGTCCTTAGTAGACATAGTTCCTCGGTTGCCTCACCAGGGAACACTTAGGTTGGCTCAAATCAATTTTGTATGCGTGGTTGTGTAGTTTTATTTATTTATTTTCTTGCGTGGTTGTAGGATCTTCGCATGCTAGAAAATGCGTTTTGTCACTTATTTGTTAATCAAAACGAAAAGAGGTTTTAACCGGAAAAACAAAAGTCCCGTTTTTCTTAAAAACGTAAATCACACGCCATCCAAAAGATGACACCACCTGAATCTAATGAAGCATGGGACAATTGTTGAGCTTAGCACGAGTTGTTCCTTGTGGACTTTTGTGGAAGGTGCGTGTGGCGTCTTGAAATTTTTGGTTGTCGAGCTTAGCATGAGCCAATTATTGTCAAGGGCGTCATCGTGTATTTTGTTGGACGATTTGCAATTCCAATTTAATACGCCTTGATAATTGTCATGCCTATACCAAGTGCCTAAGATAATTGTCACGCCTTGATAATTGTCATGCCTATGAATACCGATGGATCCCGCAAGTGCCTAAGAGTTGTAATCACGGATTGCAATTGGTAAAGCGTTTACCGGCCTAAATACCTTCACGAAGTGATCCATGGTAAACCCATCATGTAGTGAAGTTATGTTGGGTTCTTAGCCCTTGTTAAATTTAAGTGTTAAACTATTGGGTAATTATTTAAAAAGGAATAAAATATGTCGAACTAACCTTTTTGTGTGCTTTGCCTTCTTTTAGATGGCATCTACAAGCAACACTGCGACACACATGTCACTCCGTCCATTTTTGGAGAAAGAGAAACTAATAGGCGTAAACTTTATGGATTGGCATAGGCAATTGAGAATTGTCTTCCGGAGGCTCCTGCTACCACCGCTACGCGGGCCATTAAGGATGCTTATGAGAAGTGCCTTAAAGACACTAATTTGGTGACTTGCCTCATGTTGACGACCATGAGTTCCGAATTGCAAAGGCAAGTCGAGGACGTTGGTGCGTTTGACATGATCTCGCAGCTGAAGGAAATGTTCTAGCAGCAAGTGAGGCAAGGACTCTACGAGTGTGTCAAGGCCTTTATAGGGTGCCGGATGCAGGAGGGCGGGAACGTGAGCTCCCACGTGCTTTGTATGAAGCAATACGTGGACCAGCTCAAGCGGTTGGGCTTTCCTATGGGGAAAGAGTTGGCTATGGATATTATCCTCCAATATTTGCCTCAAGCATATGGTCCGTTCATTGTGAACTACCATATGCATAATACGGATAAGTCCTTGATGGAATTGCACGGCATGTTGAAGACCGCCGAGTCTAACATGGCCAAGGCAAAGCCATCGACCTCCGCACACGTTCTAGCCATCCATGAGGATGGTGCTAAGAGGAAGCGGCCCGCTTCAAGCTCCAAGGGCAAAGGGAAGGGGAAGGCGAAGGTTGCAACACCCAAGCCCAAACCACTCCCGGCGCCGGAGCTGAAGGGGAAGGAACCCGCACCTATAGCCCCCTCACCGGAAGAGGCCACCTGCTTCTTCTGCGGGGAGAAGGGTCACTACCAGCGTAGTTGCCCCAAGTGCACGGAAGAGCTCAAGAGGCTTCGCGCCAAGGGACAAGGCGCCTCCGGTATGTATATGATTGAACTCCATAACACTTCTACTTCTAACGCTTGGGTCTTGGACACCGGGTGTGTTACTCACATAGTTAATAATGTGCAGGTACTAAGAAGAAGTAGAGACTTGGTTGATGGGGAGCTGGATCTCATCATGGGAAACAAGGCGGTTGTCCCGGTTGAGAAGATAGGGAGTGTGGATCTCGCCTTTCCATCCGGCATATTTATTACTTTATTAAATGTATCTTATTCTCCTTGCGTGGCAAGAAACATTTTAACATTTTATGCACTCGTTGACGATGGATTTAATTTTAATTTCTCTAATGGAATTATTTCATGCTTTAAGAATGATTTATTTTATTTTAAAGCACATCCATGTCGTGGCATATATGAGACAAGCGTATGCTTGCAAAGTAATAGATCAATCATGAATGTTGGTTCTAAATCCAAATGTGATTTGGATAAGTTATCTTTATGGCATGGTCATTTGGGCCACCTAAACAAGAAACGCATCGCCAAGCTCCAAGCGGATGGGATCTTGGAATCATTTGACCATGGGTCGGATGATGTATGTGAAACTTGCTTATTGAGCAAAATGACCAAAGCACCCTTCACCGGCATTTGTGAGAGGGGCAAAGACTTGTTGGATATCGTTCACACGGATATGTGTGGTCCGTTCAAGCATGTCACTAGGGATAACTCAAGGTACTTCATAACCTTTACCGATGACTTTAGTAGGTATGGGTATGTCTACTTGGTGAGACAAAAGTCGGAAACCTTTGAGGTTTTCAAGACTTTCAAAAACGAAGTTGAGAACCAATTGGGTAAACGAATTAAGATGCTCAGATCGGATCGTGGTGGTGAGTATCTAAGTTCGGAATTCCGTGACTATCTAAAAGATTGTGGAATTGTTTCACAATTGACACCTCCTAGGACACCACAAATAAATGGTGTCGCCGAGAGGAGGAACCAGACATTATTGGATATGGTTCGGTGTATGATGAGTCGTACGGATGTACCCATTAGCTTTTAGGGCTATGCATTGGAAACGGCCGTTAGAATCCTTAACCTCATACCAAGTAAGAAGGTCAATAAGACACCTTTTGAGATGTGGCATGGAAAGGTTCCATCGCTTTCATATCTAAAGGTTTGGGGTTGTCCTGCCTACGTGAGACGTGAGATGGAGGACAAATTGGAACCCCGAGCCGAGAGATGCTTGTTCATTGGATATCCTTCCGGGTCTATGGGATATTTGTTTTACAAACCGTCCGAGAACAAGGTATTTGCTGCTCGGAGGGTCGTCTTCCTTGAAAGGGAGATGCTATCCAAAGACGCTAGTGGGAGAAAGGTTGATCTTGAAGAAATTCAAGAACCTTCCAATGACCAACCTGAAGTTGGCGCTAGTTCACAAGATGATTCTCAGCACGGCGCTGCTGGAGAACCTGATACGGATGCTTTACTTCTTAGGAGATCCGATAGGAGTCGCAATGAGCCAGAGAGATATGGGTTTCTCATGTCTGAGGGCTGCGACCTAGTGGTGGATCATGATGAACCATCATCTTATCGGAACATCGTGGTGGGCCCTAAGTCCGCTAGGTGGAAAGAGGCTATGGAGTCCGAGATGTAATCTATGTCGGATAACCAAGTATGGGATTTGGTAGATTCGGTACCCGGGTGTAGACCCGTAGGGTGCAAATGGGTCTTTAAGAAAAAGACCGGCATAGATGGAGAGGTAGACACCTTCAAAGCCCGACTGGTGGTTAAGGGTTTCACGCAAACTCATGGTGTAGCCTATGATGAAACCTTTTCCCCGGTGGCTATGTTGAAGTCTATCCGGATACTCATGGCAATTGCCGCATTTCATGATTATGAGATTTGGCAAATGGATGTAAAAACCGCATTCCTTAATGGGACACTTAGCGAGGAGATCTATATGACTCAACTCGAGGGTTTTGTACATGCCAAGCATCCGGATAAGATCTACAAGCTTAAGAAGTCCATTTATGGACTTAACCAAGCATCGTGCAGCTGGAACCTGTGCTTTGATGAGAAAGTCAAAGAGTTTGTCTTTTCAAAAAGCAAGGATGAGACATGCGTATACGTCAGGGCTAGTGGGAGCATAGTTGTGTTCCTAGTCTTGTATGTCGATGACATACTCCTCATTGGGAACGATGTCCCCACCCTTCAAGGTGTAAAAACTTGGTTAGGGAATTGTTTTTCAATGAAAGATCTAGGAGATGCGACTTATATTCTTGGGATCAAAATCTATAGAGATAGATCCAAGAGGCTAATTGGGCTTAGCCAAAGTACATATGTTGACAAAGTCCTAAAGCGGTTTAGGATGGAAGACTCTAAGAAGGGGTTCATTCCAATGTCACATGGTTTGGTATTGAGTAAGACTCAAACCCCTAGTTCCCCAGAGGAACGGGAAGTAATGAAGCAAGTGCCATATGCTTCAGCTGTGGGCTCGATCATGTACGCCATGCTATGTACGAGGCCTGATGTATCGTGTGCCTTGAGCATGACGAGTAGATATCAAGCCAACCCTGGCGAAGCTCATTGGACGGCGGAGAAGAGCTTTCTCAAGTATCATTGGAGGAATAAGGAGATGTTCTTAGTGTACGGAGGTGAGGAAGAGCTTAGAGTAAAGGGTTACTCTGACACAAGCTTCCAAACCGATAGGGATGACTACCGATCACAATCGGGGTTCGTGTTCCTATTAAACGGCAGTGCTATATCCTGGAGGAGCTCCAAGCAAGACACCGTGGCCGATTCCACTACCGAGTCGGAATACATTGCCACCAGTGAAGCTGCTAAGGATGTTGTATGGATGAGGAAATTTCTGCTTGATCTGGGAGTGGTTCCAAGCATCAGCGACCCTGTTGAGATCTTCTGTGACAACGAGGGTGCCGTTGCTTTAGCAAAGGAACCGAGGTCTCATCGACGCATGAGGCATATACCGCGGAAATATCATTTTATCCGGGACGTGATAGAGAATGGAGACATCGTCATAAGCAAAGTACACACGGATAGCAATTTGGCGGATCCGTTCACTAAACTGTTGTCGTAAGCTAAGCACGATGCCCACACATGTGCTATTGGGATTAGATTTGCTAGTGACTTGGTTTGAGTTATATATTGGTTATTGTATTCGATGTATTTACCATATTACTAGGAACATTAAGCAATATTGTATTTTTGAATGTATTGATTATTAAATGGAGATTTAATGATACGCGTGTAGTGAATACTTTCTTTAAATAATTATTGTGTTCCAACTTTGCATGTTTTAACACTTCCTTGAATGTTTTACATTCTAAATAGTTCACGATCGGTCATTCTTCATGGAAGGAAGTATGAACGAAGATCGAAGGAAATGATTGGTCATAGTGTTCAATGGGATTGAATACATGGGACGCAATATTTCGCCTATACATGAAAAGAGTTTCAAGTGATTCGACGACCCACACCTGATCTTAGTTCATGGTACATGTCAAGAGTAAATCAGGATGATAGTATCTTTTATCCTTAGACCAGAGATGCATGTGTTTCACTATTTTGGTTTGCTTTATTCTGACTGCTTTCAAACGTAGTCCGTAACTGGCTATTATAAAGGAGGTATTTGGGTAAAGTATTGCCATTGTATTGGAGGCAATGTAGTCGAAGGAATTTGTTCCTCTGTAAAGAGAGATATCCCTGGGCCCCTCGATGATTAGGCGCTGACACCAAAAATGCATTGCCATGCTCGAGCTTGCAATGATTGTTGATCAGTTGCAACTCACCTTTTTGGTCACTACCAATCTTGATCGAGAAACATAATCGTGAACGATCGGAGAATGACTTTGTACCATGTCTCGTGTTCACTTGGATATCGCGAACAATAAGATAATTGATCACTTATCTATATGACCATGTCAAACTCTTTTAGTTTAACTTGGTATTTGTCAGGGGTGACATACCCCGTGTTTAGTTGGGGGCGGGGATGCATTCCTAGAGGCCACTCCCTGTCTGTGGTGCCCATGGGTACGGTGTGTCATGTGCATGTGGGAGTTTGTTGGAATCTTCCCACCGACAGATGTAGGCCGGCATCACTACCAACGAAGTGCGGGCCTATTGGGTCACACACCAAGTTTCAATCTCGACAGCCTACTATAAGAGGAAAGAGTCAAAATGGTCAAATTCCAGTTGACCTAGAGTTCACGACCGTGAAGGATGCTCCACGGGTCGTGAAGCAGCTCGTGTCCACGAGTCCTGTCGTGGGCCGCATGGTTTATGAAACCCTAGGGCTTCACGACCCTACACGGCCTGTGAAGGAGGTCGTGAAGGCACAACCCTCACGATTCTTGCATAGCGCGGCATGGCTCGTGAAGGATTAATGGCCGGTCGTGGCGCATTTATCCTTCACGGCCCGTGAGAGTCCGTGAAAAAGTCGTGAAGGCAGAATTCTAAGTGACACTTGTAGTTGGTTGGACCATTTTGTTGGTCCAAGAATGGGTGCCAATTAGCACGACTCTGGACTCTCAAGAAGAGATGAAGTCTCTTTATAAGGGGCATTGTTTGTTCATTCAATACTCTTGGTCAATTTGTGCAAGTATACACTTTGTGAGTTCTTCTAGTGTGAGAGAGAGAGCAAGAAAAAGTGTTCAAGGGCTGTGCACAAGTGGTTCAAGGGCTGTTCTAGAAGAAGATCATCAAGTGTTGGTGCTTCTTTGGTTTGCTAGTACAAAGAGATTGAAGACTTAGCTTGGTGTGGACTTCTTTGGTTCTTGAGGCCTTTTGTTTCAAGAGCTCATCCCACACTTCGAAGTTGTTCCAGAATTATCAAAGTCTTCAAGGGTATGGCTTGCTTACCTTCTTCTCTTTGTGTTTGTTTTGGGTTGCATGTATGTTCTTGCAAGTTTTCACCACCATTGGGAAATCATGGGATCGTTTTGTGTGTTTTTGTTGCTTCCGCTGCGTGCTTTGATCCACATGGATTCCCAACAGATCTACGGACTAGTTCCTGTACAACTAATTCAAGATGTCGCTGTAGATCCATATGTGGGATATAAATGCAAGGCTCGGGTGGGGAGTCTAGTATTGATGGTAAGGATTTCATTTCTGGTTGAGAATAACTTCGAAAGTAGTCATCAGAGATCATGAGTTTGAAAGCTTCGGTTATGTATGACTAAATTAGAATTTCGTAGTCATATGAGGTTGAAGCTTTATTTTTGATGCGTCTCTTGTGTTCCTCCTCAGCAAGTTCGTCGACTTGTCCAATAAATACCATTTTCTCAGTTAACCCTATATTCATGCTTTTGAAATCGTATAGTTGTTTAGCATTTATCTTATCGCTTTATGTGTGGATTAACATAACCTAAACCTTTGTATGTCAATTTTGAGAATTTAACATCCTTAGGTTTGTTTAGAAAAATGGTTTGTGCGGTTTGATCTCTTTTAATTAACAAATCTTCGAGATCTTTTATTTTTTAGTATAGCTGACATCGTTCTTTTTGTAGAAATTTAAACTCTTCTTCAACTGAAACCTTGGCTGCTTTTAAGTTGTGAATGATTACCTCGTTTTCACTTTTTAAGGTGTTCAGCTCATTTTCTTTTGCGGTTAGTTCCGATTGAAGATTGTCTAAGTTAGATGTTGATCGGTTTTTGATTTTATGTTCCAACTTAGTGATTTTTCGGTTTTGCCTTTTGATGTGTTCAAATAGGGTTTGTGCATACTCAAGGTTTACCTTTTTAGGAACACCTGCATCATCTGTCTGAGTTTCTTCAAACTTATCATCACCATCAGCTTCATTGTCACACTTGTCATCTGAGGAACCTTCTTCTAGAGCCATCAAACAGAAGTGTGCTTGATCAGATCCATCATCATCTGAATCATCAGTATCGGCAAGAATTGATCCTCTTCTACCAGCATTTCTCTCCTACTCTCCTTCTTCTTGGTCGGTTGCAGTTTGTTCCTATAGTATTTGGCATCCTTTGTCTTTAACTTCATGCAGTCTTTGATAAAATGCCCTGTTCTACCACAATTGTAACCTTTATTTTCCTCTTCTTGAGGCTCTGTGGGCTTATCCGTTCTTCTCTTCTCTTCTGGTGTGTTTCCCTCACTCTTCCTTACCCCGGAGGTGTACCGTTGTCTGTTGCTGGTCTTTCCATACTTGTTTTGGAAAGCCCTTGTGACTAGTGACATGGCTTTTAGTACGGCCTCCTTCTCTGAGATCTCTAGCTCTCCTTATGATGAGTCAGAATCTACCACAACTTGCTTACCCTCGCTTCCCCTTGATGATTCTCGCAGTCTTCATTCAGCCACCAGTGTAACCGGATCAGATGGTTGCTTCATTGAAAGTTTAGTGAGGACCTCATCTTGAAATTGGTTTAAGTCCTCGTAGATTGAGTGGTGAGATACCGCCTTGAGATTCGAATTGACATGTTTATACAAACGAACATGTTCACTCCATTCTACACCAAGAGCATTGATCCATTTGACGTTGATATCTAGATCAGATCTCATCACACCATGCTTTCTCATTTCATTCAGCAGTCTGTAGAAACGACTGTATGTATCCTGTAGCAGCTGTCCTTCCCTGGCTTTGAATTCTCTGAAAGTGTTAACCAGCTGAGTTTCCCTTATGAATGATCCCTGTTCAGTTCCTTGTATCGGCTGTTTGACTTCATCCCAAATTTATTTGGCGGAAGTTAGACTATCTATCTTGGAATAGATTTCAGCACATAACCCTTGTTTTAACTAATATTTTGCGTGTTTGTCGGCGCGTGCACGGTCTCTTTCCTCAGTAGTTAGTTCTGACAGGAGTTTACGTCTTCTCTCAGCAGCTATTGGTGGATTGTTATCGGGAACAACCTCGATAATCTTTTCGAAGATGGCATCACCATTTAGTATGCTGTCTTTCATCATCTCTCCATATTTTTCATTGTGTTCTATAAAGTCCATAAACCGTTCTTTACATACGTTATATTCATTTCTGAAGAGTACAGAAAGTTTAGTGTCGGTGCGGACGGCAAGAACTGTTGGAGTATGCCCACTAACATACGTACGCCAATATAACTACCGATGAAGCATAGGCCTATTGGGTCACACACCAAGGGTTAATCTCGACAACAACCAAAGTAAAAGGGGGAAAAGGGACTTGAATTGTTAAAGTTATAAAAGGGGTCTAGCCAGGTGGAGTTCACGGAGTGAACTTGTGTCAGAATGCATATCACCTTTTTGCTTTTGCCTCCACTCTCCACCAATGCATGTCAAGCTTCATGATTGAGACTTGGCTGGCCTTGGGGTACTGAATGGGCATCTAGGTGTCTTTAAAAGGACATTGCATGTTGCTCCTTAATCTCTCTTGCTTGAACATACATAAAAACACTTAAGGCTTCTTATGAGGTGCTAATATAGTGTTCATAAGTGTTCTTGAGAGATTCTTCCAGAGAAGTATCAAGCAGATATTAGAGTTGTTGTTCCTTGGGTGATTTCAAGTCTTTGAAGATCATCAAGGCTTGCTAGTACAAGGAGGTTACACAAAGCTTGGTGTGGACTAGCAATAGAGGGAGACTCACATTGGCTTTCTTGTTCATCGAGATTACGTTTCTCTCCAGCTCCTTTCTTTGTGGTATATCTTTCTCCTTGCTTTGTTTTTCATGTTGCATATCTTGCGTGTAGTGTTTGGTCCATGGTTTGGGGTTTATTGGCATTTTGATTCTTGTTATCTTGTTCTTTTGCTTCCGTTGTGTGCCTAGCAAACCCAACAGTGTTATCACAGCCACCTCTACATCAGATTTGCACATGGTGGCCTAAAACCGAAAAACAAAAATTTTCAAATCTGGTTGGATGAACTTCACACCGTGAACTCTTTAGAGTTCACGCCGTGAAGTGCATGACAAAATACGTTTTTCAGTTTTATAATTTCAGATCTCTTTTGGTTTTTTGGTTTTGGCCTTTTTGTTGTTGGTTTCATGTTTTTCCGGTAGCTAGTTGCCTTGTGTCTTGGTTGATATATTTACATATGGATTATTGTTTGGCATGAAATATATAATTGCATGTACTTATATTATGTATTATACGGATATGTTTCATCAAAATTGGTTTGGTGTTACTAGTGCATATGTACATGGAATTATTTCTTATGCCTTGAGTATTATAAATAATCTTAACCAAGATACATATGTTGCATGGATTTTTTGTGGCACACCATGCTTGTTTGCTTTCTTATGTTGTTTAGATAGCTTTGTTGGTAACCAAAAATGCCCTAGACCTTTGGTTGTATATATTTTATTTACTCATTCATTTGGTGACTTATAGTCACATGGTTTGTAATAAGTTATTTGTTTATATATTTGGTATGTAAATTTGCTCTTGTGGCTTGCATGCCATTTAAATTCCATATTTATGTAAAGTACTAGAAGATAGGATTTTGTGGCTTGCATGCCATTTTTGTCTTTAAATATGTATCTATAATATGGAGGCAACCATCGGGAGTCATAGCTTTGATGTCTTGGCGATCACAAATCCGGGAGACCCAATGGAGGTGGTGGATTTAGTGGGAGCACATCCGAAATCAATGGAAGTTTTTTCTTAGTTGACTTAGTTTTCCCGTTTTGGCTCATGGGAAAACGCATAGGCTTTGGGCATGGTTGCCAATATGATGTATGTGTGTGATGTGATTTCTTTGTTTATGCATGGATATTAGGATTATTGCATGCTAGAAAACTTTTTATAAATTATAGAAACACAAGAGTTTTAAATATGGTTTACAAACTCGTGCACGCATAAGATTAACAAAAGGATATAAAATTGGTTTATATTCAAAGTGAAAAATTGGTTTTGTCAATAAATTTGTTAATCAAAACAAAAATGGTTTTTTTAACTTGAAAACAAATCCCGTTTTGTAAAAGTAAATCACACGCCACCCATAAGATGACACAGCCGAATCTAATCACGCAAGGTTGATTGTCGAGCTTTAGCTGAGTCAATCCATACGTGAGTTGTGTGGAAGGTGCATGTGGCAACTCGCTAGGTTGATTGTCGAGCTCTAGCCGAGTCAACCATTGGGCAAGAGTACCACCGTGTATGTTTATGGACGATTTACAATTTCGAAATAGAATTTTGAATGGTTGTCGAGCTCTAGCCGAGATTATTCAAAATTTTAGTTTGAGATTGGTATGGAGGGATCAAACATGTCAATACGACACAATGGCTGTCAATTTGGATCCCGCAAGGAACTAAGAGTTGTAATAATGGATTACAATAGGTAAAATGGTTACCAGCCTAAATAAGCCTTACCACGTGATCCGTCACGGTGTAAAGTGAAATATGGTTCTTAGCCCTTGTTAATATGATTGTTTTATTTAACACATGGGGTAATTAGGTCCATTCGTGAGGATAAGTTGGTTACCATTGAGGAACTCCTTCCGGAATCCCCTGCTGCGAACGCAATTAGGTCCATTCGTGATGCGTATGAAAAAACGCGTCAAAGACACCAACGAGGTTACTTGCCTCATGCTAAGCACGATGAGCCCCGATTTGCAAAAGAAAATGTAGCATCTAAATGCTTATGAAATGATACTTGAGTTGAAGGGCATGTTCCAACAACAAGCAAGGCAAGAATGTTATGGGTGCTTGAACGACCTACTTGGTTGCCGGCTGCAGAGTGGCGGGAACGTAGGCATCCACGTGCTCAAGATGAAGGCACTAGTGGAGGGCTTGGAGAAACTAGGGTTTACCATAGGAAGGGAGATGGCGGTGGATATTATCCTGTGATCTCTTCCTCCATCTTATGATCAATTCACCTTGAGTTATCATATGCATGGGATGGACAAAACTCTAATGGAGCTACATGGTATGTTGATGACCGTTGAGTCCAACATGACCAAACAAAAGCCCACCTCTCCAGCTCCTGTCATGGCTATCACGGAAGGATGAACCAAGAAAAGGAAGAAACTGGCCTCTACCCCTAAGGGTAAAGGTAAGGGAAAGGTTGGGGCTCCCAAGCCTAACCTTACCCCGGAGCCTAAGCCAAAGGGTCTTATTCCCCAGGAAAAGACTCCGGAGGAGGCGGTTTGCTTCTTCTGTGGGGCGAAAGGGCACATGCGTCGACGCTGCCCGAAGTACCTATAAGGCCTTAAGAAGCTTAGAGCTTCGGGAGCGGGTGCTTCTACTTCAGGTACGTTCATGATTGAACTCCATCATACTTCTACTTCAAATGGTTATATATTAGATACCGGCTATGGCACTCAGATTTGTAACATTGTGCAGGTGCTAAAGGAAAGTAGAAGGCTGAGGAATGGGGAGCTGGATCTTATAATGGGGAACAAGAAGGTCGTCCCTGTTCTAGAGAAAGGGAGCGTGGAGCTAACTTTTAGATCCAGTTACTCTATTATTTTGAAAAATGTATGCTATTCGCCAAGTGTGGCGCAAAACATTATTTCTTTATTTGCTTTGTATAATGATGGATATCACCTTAATTTTGATAATGGAATTATCTCTTGTCTTAAAGATGATGTTTGTTATTTTAAAGCATATGCATGGCGTGGTATATACGAAGCTGATGCATATATCTCAAATGATAGAACAATCATGAATATCGATTCCGAGTCCAGAAATACTTTGGACAAGTTTTCTTTATGGCATAGTCGCCTTGGCCATATAAGAAAGAAGCGTATCACCAAGCTCCAAGCGGATGGGATCTTGGAATCATTTGACCTTGGGTCAAGTGAAGAATTCAACAAGAACTCCTCTAGTGAAGTCCACCCCAAGCACACATGATTCCCCAATGCTAGTAGGTTGGTGTAGACACCAAAACAACACAATCCAAATACAAGAAACACCGTTGTGCATCAAATTTAGATCACAAAGTGTATATCACCTTCTCTTGTGCATCAAAGTTCATCATAAGAAGGAAGAACCATTAGAGAGAATGATGAACATGAATCAATCACTTGAACCACCCAAGAGATTGTTCTCTTGCACTAAAACCGTAGCATAGCATTAACATATACTTAAACACATTAAAATGAGAGTTTAAAAATGTTAATTCTACTATTACTATGACCGTACATGGCCCGTGCTGGTCCACACGGCCATGTAGGCCCAAATCCAACGGCCTCAACTGGGCCAAGATAGTCCGTGTCTAATAGGCTGAACACGGCCCGTGTACACCTACACGGCCGTGTTGACCCAAAGCACACGGCCCTAATTTGGGCCTAAACACCCCGTGCTAGTTGGGCTGGACACGGCCCGTGTTCGGCCACACGGCCCGTGTACCATCCTGCCAAAACCCATTTTGGCCTCTTTCTCTCTTTTGCTTGATCGTGTTGCCGGAATCAATACTTGGTGTGTGACCCAATAGGCATATACTTCATCAGCAGTGCTATTAACTCGTTCCTGTCTGCGGGTAAATTCCAACAGACTCCCACTTGCACGTGACACGACTACGAAAAGTAATACAAACATAGAGTGGCCTCTAGCAAGACATCTATGCTCCCAAGTCAGTATAGGGTATGCCACTCTTGACAAGATCCCAATCATGAAATGTTTGTTCTAAAGACAAATGAACATGTACATCCCTTTGTTCGCGATATCCTATGTGAACACAAGGCATGGAATATAGTCAACCTTCAGATCGTTCACGATTATGTTTCTCGATTCTAGATTAGTGGTCACCAACAAACCAAGTTAACATTGATCCATCATCAATATAACTTGAGCACGGCCATGCGTATGAATGTCAGCACTCAATCATTGAGGGGCCCATGGATATCTTCTCTATACATAGAGGAACAAATTCCCTTTCGACTACATAGTCCCGCCACATAGATAATACTCAACTCAATCATCTCCCTTATAACGACCAGTTACGGACCGCATTAGAAGATGATCAAAGCAAAGCAGACCTATGCTTAGGAATCACATGTATCTCTAGTACAAGGATGAAATGCCATCATCATCCCAAGTTACTTATGACCAAAACCATGAAGTGAACTCGGGTGCGGGTCCTCCAATCACTTGAACCCCTTTCAAGCATAGGCAAGAATCACGTTTTTCAAAACCAATTCTTTACCTCAATCTTAATTTATACTTCCTTCCCATAAAGTATAACCGATTGTGGAGATTTAGAATGAAAAAAATTCTCGGAAGTGTTTAAACAAGCTAAGATGGAACACAATAAGGATTCATAAAATACCCGCCCTCGGCGTATTATTAAATCTCCATTTAATAATCGATATAGTATGAATTGCAATACTGCTTAACACCCCCAAAATATAAGTACAAATCAAACATAAACCAAAACATATTCAAGCCAAGTTATACACATTAGAAATGCTAATTGACCTAGTATGATAAACATCACTAGTCCATAACAACGGCTTAACATCCACATATACTTTTGTTATGTACGTATACCTCTTTTGACAAGACTACTTTAAAAGTATGCGTCAAAGAGACCTTATTTTTCAAAAAGTTAAAGTAATCACACCCTCATTGTCTCAAAAGCTCACAATAGGGATGGCGATACTTTAAGAATCAACAATCAACACCACAAGTTAGGATCATAAACTTTGATCAAAATCAACGGTTATCCTAATAGAAACACGCATTAGAGCAACTACTTACTCTAAGCCTATTCTATTCGCCAATCATCAAGAACATATCTCTATATTTCTTGAACTAAATATTATCCAATTTTGTATCTCCTAAATGCCCTTATGAAGCAGTAACTCCAGAATTAGGTTTGCATATATCCTAATATCGGGACATTACCTTCAATAGACATTTAGCACTAGGAATACAACAAAGCTCCCACTAGCCCTGACACATATAAAAGGTTTTATCTATGCTTTTAGAAAACTCATCACTTTGATTTTCTAATAGTGAGCAAAGATATTTCCTTTAAGATGGTAACATAAGTCCTAATTGGACTTATCCATTTTTGTAGGCATAATACAGATACTACGGATGTATATTAAGACCCTCGGAGAGAGCTCTAAGCACTTCATCATCATATTGTTCCATGACGGAACGCGGTCATTAATATCCACGAGTATCAAACATTCTTCAACATAGCCACTAGGACAAGTTTCTCCATAACCATCATAAAAACTATACCACTAGTCGGTATTTGAAGTTGTCTACAATTCCATCCATGTTAATCCCATCACTTCCACCTTGGTATACACCTATGTATGGGATCAAGTCCAGTCAAGTACTTGGACATTTCAAATGGATTGCATCTCTTTATCATTTACTTCTTTTATTTTTAGTGAATTCCGGATCCACTACGTCTTCCGATAGGTGGTGAACTCAACGTGACTCACCATCAGGTCATTTCCACTTAGATATGAGAAACCCATATCTCCTTGGCTCTATATGACTCTTATTAAAATTAAAAGAAGTAACGACTCTTAGTCAGGCATACCAGCATATCCATGCTAATCATCTATCAAAGACATCGAATTATATGCTAGTATCATCATCAAGTCTTCATTTAAGTTCCGCGTTCTTCCACTGGAATGCCTTAGTTTTAGTTTTTCTTTTCTTCCCTTTTAAGCAACAAACATTGTTCTCAAAAGGTTAAATAGCTAAAACTTAGAAGAACTCCTCAAATGTATTAACACTTCTTCATTTCAAGTTTATCCATCTCCCACTGAATGTAGAATGGATAACTTCGAACTATAAGATAGACAAGAAAAGAACCTTTCTAGTCGTATCTTAATAAATTCTAAATAGACTATCAAATGAATTTAGATTTGAGGACTTAGTCACAATGGTGAATGAATATCACAACAAATCAGACACACATTCTTGACCCGTCATAAACCGGATCATTATCAATAACACCCGGTTCCTTACTCCATGACACCATGTACCAATGTGTCTTAGTAGGATATGAATTGTGAAACAATTCCACAATTCACTATATGGTCATCCAATATATATATAGTAGGTATCTTAGCATCTTAACTAGATCTAAGTATCTTGATCTATATGCCCTATAGATCTAAGTTAACTCTCTCTTTCCTGAGAAGTTTTATATCCTCTCGACACGTAGGGCAGGCGTGACGGCCAAAATTTCCAAATCTTCCACAGAAGTAGCAAACCACCTTTTCTTGAGTCTCTTCTTGAGGCACATTCTCTATGTCATTCGACTAAATATCAAGGATAGGCTTGGAAACTCCAACCTTTCCTTTTAGGGTCGGTTTCTTCTTCCTTTTCTTTTGTTTCTTTAAACCCAAGACGGTAGTGGTTGAGGTGGAATTATGCTTGGCCGTGTCAGACTCCGTAGACTTCAACATGGCATGCAATTCACTTAAGGATTTATCCATTCCTTGCATATGATAGTTTGTGACAAACTGATCATATGATGCAGGCAGAGACTGGAGTACAATATCCACAACGAGCTCTCTCCCAATAGGAAATCCTAACCTCTCCATTTGGTCCACGTTCGCCTTCATCTTAAGGACATGAAGACCAACATTCCCGCCCTCCTGCATCCTAGAACCGACTAGGCTTTTAACACACTTATAGTGTTCTTGCCTAACTTGCTGTTGGAACATGTACTTGAGCTTGTTTAACATATTGTACACACTCATGTGCTCGAACTACTTTTGCAACTCTGAGCCCATAGTTGACAACATGAGGCAGGCAACATCGTGCATGTCCTCAACATGTTTTTCATACCCGTATCAGACGGCCCAAGTCGCGTCGGTAGCAGGTGGCTCCGGAAGGAGTTCCTCAAGGATGTGTAACTTTGACTCATGGCGAAGGACAATCCTCAATTGCCTAAGCCACGCAATAAAGTTCACCCCCGTGAGTTTCTCCTTTTTTAGGAACACACGAAGTGAGATGTTTGACGTGGTGTTGTTACGGTTTGATATCTATAAATAACAAAATGCGAGTTTTGGTTAGTTAGAAAAACCTTGTTAAAGATAATTACCCCATGTGTTTAGGAAAACAATTATTTTAACAAGGGCTAAGAACCTTGTTTCACCTCGCACCATGACGGGTTTACCGCGGATCACTTGGCGAAGCTATTTAGGCCGGTAACCATTTTACAAGTTGTAATCTCTATTACAACTCTTAGACACTTGCGGGATTCGTTGACGTCCATTATGTCGGTTGGCATGTTTGATCCCTTCCTTACACCAATCTTAATATATAATTTTTTGTTTAGCTCGTGCTTAGCTCGACAATCCTTGTACATATGCATTAGTGCACCAAACCATTTTTGAAACACATATTCATATATACATTTATAAGTATATATTTGTGTACACTTCATGCCAAGTTACAACAAATATATAAATATAAAAACAAAAATATTATGTAGGCTACAAATATATCAATTTTAGCCTAACAAGAATCTACACGAAAACCATTTCAAGAAAACAATTTTCTTATAAAAATATTTATATGAATATTATGTAGGCTACAAATATATCAATTTTAGCATACCAAGAATCTACACAAAAACCATTTCAAGAAAACAATTTTCTTATATAAAAATATTTATATGGTTTTTCTAGACTCATTAGTGCAAAGCGATCTTAGATGTGGCTCTAATACCACTCAAGGTATTTGTTTGGCATAATCGAGTAGCAACGGAAGCAATATATAATAAAAAAATTAAAAGCTAACCAAACAACACTTCCCATGGACCAAAATCTAGACATGAAATTGCAACTACAAGAAACAAGAAGCAAGAAATAGTTATACCTTCAAGCAAGATCACAATATCTATTTCTCCTTGTCAAGTGTATAGAATTCAACACGAACTCCTCTAGTGAAATCCACCCCAAGCACACTTGATTCCCCATGCTAGTAGGTTGGTGTAGACACCAAAACAACACAATCCAAATACAAGAAACACGTTTGTGCATCAAATCTACATCACAAAGTTGTTCATAAGAAGGAAGAACCATTAGAGAGAATGATGAACATGAATCAATCACTTGAACCACCCAAGAGACTGTTCTCTTGCATTAAAACCGTAGCACAGCATTAACATATACTTAATCACATTAAAAAGAGAGTTTAAAGATATTAATTCTGCTGTTACAGTGATCGTACACGGCCCGTGTTGGTCAACACGGCTGTGTAGGCCCGAAGCCTACGGCCTCAATTAGGCCAAGATAGCCCGTGTCTAATAGGTTGAACATGGCCCATGTACACCTACACGGCCGTGTTGGCCCACAGCACACGGACCTGATTTGGGCCTAAACGCCCCGTGCTAGTTGGGCTAGACATGGCCCGTGTTCGGCTACACGACCCGTGTACCATGCTGCCAAAACCCATTTTGGCCTCTGTCTCTCTTTTGCTTGATCATGTTGCCGGAATCAATACTTGGTGTGTGACCCAATAGGCCTATACTTCATCAGTAGTGCCATTAACTGAATCAAGCATGTCACAAGGAATAGCTCAAGATACTTCGTTACATTTACCAATGACTATATTAGATACGGATATGTCTACCTGATTAGGCATAAGTGTGAAACCTTTGAGGTTTTCAAGACATTCCAAAACGAAGTTCAGAATCAATTGGGCAAATATATAAAGATACTTCGATCCGATAGGGGAGGCGAATATCTTAGCTCAGAGTTCAGTGATCATCTTAAAAATTGTGGGAATATCTCACAATTAACACCTCCTAGGACACCACAATTGAATGGTGTCGCCGAGTGGAGAAATCGGACATTGTTAGATATGATCCGATAAATGATGAGTCACACGAAAGAACCCATTAGTTTTTGGGGTACGCTCTTGAGTCGGCGGCTAGGATCCTCAACCTCGTACTGACAAAGAAAGTCCAGAAAACACCTTATGAGATATGGCATGGAGTAGTTCCTAAAATTGGATATATGAAAGTATGGGGATGTCCGGCCTACGTTAGACCTGAGGTAGAGGACAAACATGAACCCCGATCAGAGAAATTTTACTTCATTGGGTATCCTAACAGAGCCATGGGATATTTGTTTTACAAACCCTCTGAGAACAAAGTTTTTGTTGCAAGGAGGGCAATTTTCCTTGAAAGAGGACTAATATCCATGTAGTCTGACGGGAATATGAAATCTGGCAAATGGATGTAAAAACCGCTTTCCTTAATGGGGAGCTAAATGAAGAGGTGTTTATGACACAACCCGAGGGTTTTGTACATCGTGAGTATCCTAATAGAGTGTGCAAACTCAAGAAGTCCATTTATGGACTTAAATAAGCATCTCACCGCTGGAACCTATGCTTTGATGAGTAAATCAAGGAATATGGATTTTTGAAAAGCAGGGATGAACCATGCATATATGTTAGGGCTAGTGGGAGCGTTGTAGTATTCCTAGTCCTATATGTAGATGATATTCTGCTTATTGGAAACGATGTCCCAACCTTACAAGATGTTAAATGTTTTCTTGGGAATTGTTTCTCTTTGAAGGACTTAGGAGAGGCGGCGTATATCTTGGGCATAAAGATCTATAGAGATAGATCTAAAAGGCTTATTAGGCTAAGCCAAAGTGCATATGTGGACAAAGTCTTGAAGCGATTCAAGATGGAGGACTCTAAGAGGGGTAACACACCTATGATGCATGGAATGGCATTGACCAAGACTCAATGTCCTAGTTCAAAGGAGGAACTAGACGTAATGAAGAGGATTCCTTATGCTTCGGCGGTAGGATCAATCATGTACGCCATGTTATGCACTCGTCCTGATGTATCGTGTGCATTGAGCATGACGAGTAGATATCAGGCAAATTCCGGGCAAGCCTATTGGACTGCAGTCAAGAACATTCTCAAGTATCTTCGGAGGACAAATGAGATGTTCTTGGTATATGGTGGTGAGGAAGAGCTAAGAGTACCTGGGTACTCTGATGCAAGCTTCCAAACGGACAAGGACGACTGCCGATCACAATCGGGGTTTGTGTTCCTTTTAAATGGTGGTGCTATCAGCTAGAGGAGCTCCAAGCAAGACACAGTTGCTGATTCAGCTACCGAATCCAAATACATTGTGGCAAGTGAAGCAGCAAAGAAAGATGTACGGATGAGGAAGTTCATCCAAGATCTTGGAGTGGTTCCTAGCATTACCGACCCCATAGAGCTTTTCTGCGATAATGAGGGTGCGGTGGCATTAAGAAAGGAACCAAGAGCTCACAAGCGGACGAGGTACATTCCTCGTAAATATCACTTCATCAGAGATGTAATAGAGAGTGGTTATATTGTCATCAATAGAGTAACATCAGAGAGCAACTTGGCTAATCCATTCATGAAGCCGTTGTCACAAGCCGTTCATGATTCTCACACTAGATCTATAGGTGTTAGATTCGCTAGTGACTTGACATGAGTATATCTGGTTTATGTTTGATATGTACTTATTATTGGAAACATTAAACTGTATTGTATTTCATATTATATCGATTATTAAATGGAGATTTAATGATACGCCTTGGGCGGGTATTTTCATGAATCCTTACTGTGTTCCATCTTAGCATGTTTAATCACTTCCCAGAATGCTTCATCATTCTAAATGTCCACAGTCAATCACTCTTATAGGGGAGGAATTTTGAATTAAGACTGAGGGAAGGGGTTGGTCGCATATTCAATAATGGATTGGATACAAGAGACGCAACACTTCGCCTGTGCTTGAATTATTCAAGTGATTGGACGACCCACACCTGAAGCTACTTCACGGTTTCTGTCACAAGTAACTTAGGATGATAATATCATTTCATCCTTTGCTTTAATTGCTTTCAAACGCAGTTCGTAACTAGTTGTTATAAAGGGAGCTTTTGGGTAAAGTATGGTATATGTGGCGGAAAACTGTAGTCGAAATGATTTGTTCCTCTAGTATTAGAGAGATATCCATGGGCCCCTCGATGATTGAGAGCTGACATTAGAATACATGGTTGTGCACAAGTTGCAATGATGTTTGATCGATTCCAACTAGAATTTTGGTCACCATCAATCTTGATCGAGAAACATAATCGTGAACAATCTGGAGATTGACATCTACCCATGTCTCGTGTTTACATGGATATTGTGAACAAAGGGATATTTGATCACTTATCTTTAGGACCGTTTCTTACCTATATTTGAGATTTGGTATTTGTCCATGATGACAAAACCTATGTTGACTTGGGGGAAAAGATGCCTTGCTATAGGCCACTCTTTGTCTATGGTACCATGGGTACGGTATGTCATGTGCAAGTGGGAGTCTGTTGGAGTATGCACACTGACATACGTACGCCAATATCACTACCGATGAAGCATAGGCCTATTGGGTCACACACCAAGGGTTAATCTCGATAACAACCAAAGTGAAAAAAAGGGACTTGAATTGTTAAAGTTACAAAAGGGGTCTGGCTAGGTTGAGTTCACGTCGTGAACTTATGTCAGAGTGCATATCACCTTTTTGCTTTTGCCACCACTCTCCACCAATGCATGTCAAGCTTCATGATTGAGACTTGGCCGGCCTTAGGGGTACTGAATGGGCATCTAGGAGTCTTTAAAAGGACTTTTCATGTTGCTCCTTAATCTCTCTTGCTTGAACTTACATAAAAACACTTAAGGCTTCTTGTGTGGTGCTAATTGAGTGTTCATAAGTGTTCTTGAGAGATTCTTCTGGAGAAGTATCAAGGAGATATTAGTGTTACTATTCCTTGGGTGATTTCAAGTCTATGAAGATCATCCAGGCTTGCTAGTACAAGGAGGTTACACAAAGCTTGGTGTGGACTAGCAATAGAGGGAGGCTCACATTGCCTTTCTTGTTCATCCAAATTACTTTTTTATCCAGCTCCTTTCTTTGTGGTATATCTTTCTCCTTGCTTTATTTTACATGTTGCATATCTTGCATGTAGTGTTTGGTCCATGGTTTGGGGTTTCTTGGCATTTTGGTTCTTGTTATCTTGTTCTTTTGCTTCCGTTGCATGCCTAACAAACCCCAACAAGAATCTCATTGCTGTAACTTAACTTTTCTTGGATCCTTCTCCCTTATGTGAATTGGTTACTTTGTTTGTGAGAAAACCTTGATGGTGTGATGAAGAGTTTCAAAGTCGGATGACTTTATGCGACTGTCGGATGGTGATCTCATGTGACAGTCGGATGGACCAAAGAATCCACTGACCTGAAAATCGGGTGACTTGAAGAGTCGGATGGCTCGAAATGCAGATGGCTCAAAAGTAGCACGACTGTCGGATGGTCCACAAGTCAGATGAGTTGATTAGTCGGATGAACTTTCAAGTGTCGGATGACTTTTGAGGTCAGATGAGTCAAGTGTCGTATGGAGCAAATGTCGGATGAATTTTAAGTTGCTTCAACAGTCGGATGGGCAAGTGTCGGATGAGTTTAAGTTAAAAGTGGGATGAATACTCTTTGGCAACTATCGGATGGACCAAAAGTCGCATGCACCAGGACTCAAAAGTCGAATGAAGTAAGGTCGGATGACCTAAAAGTCGGATGGGATAATTATCCAAAAACTTGCAGGTCTGTCCTCTGTTATCAAGTAGACCTCTGATTTTGCCTAAATCACACTAAAATTTCACTTAACCTTTGCTTTGACTTTCCTTACCACTAAAAACACTTACCTTAACCAATTTCAATCCAAAACAACAACAATTTCTTGAAGAATTTGATGAAACAGTGAAGAACTTCAAGAACATGAAGAACAGGAAGAATTCAAAATAAATACTCAAATGTTGTTTGTTTGTTCTAAAACCACTAGGAAAGGTTTTATGTTACTCAAACATCTAAAAGACAACAAATAACTTGAAAAACAAGAAGATTTGAGAAAATGGGTTTTGGTTTTCAAACACTGATGTAACCAAGAACAAGAACAACTCTTGGGTTTTGCTTCTTTCTCAAAGATGTTTCTTTCAGATAATGTTGAACCAATGCAGTACGGAGTTGGCTCTGATACCAATTGAAAGTCATTTGATTGTGAAGAAGATGAGTTACTAGAGAATACTTGAATAAAAGATGATGAAGTTTAGTAAGAACAAGTATGAATAATTTGCATGCAACTTGAATATTCTCTCTGACATATCAAACGTATTACAAGCTGTTGATTACAAATGGCAAAGGTTGCCTTGCAAACTAGGTTTGCAAGGCATTTATACAAAAGCCTCTTAGGCTTAGAAAGCCACATGGGCCCAAAACTACTTATGTAGTCTAGACATAAGGAATTACATATCAAGTGGGCCAAGCCCATTACAAAGTCTAGTCTAGTAATGTGACAACCATCAATTAAAATTTCAGGTTAGCTTCTAGAAAGCTTTAATATAGGTTTTTAATAGCTACAAATAGTATTAATAACATAAATTATTTTGTAAAAACCTTTTATTCCCTAAAAATCCCAGCGATGTGCTTAAAATTTTCAAAAAACAAAAAAAATCAGTTAAACCGCCTAATTAAAAGTCAAGATTTATAAATTTTATATAACAATCAAAATAATAAGAACACAACACATCATTACATATATTATTTATCCCAAATATAAAACTGATGTAAATGCCAACAAAACTAATCAATAAATTGTAAGTATTGATCTTAATTGAATCACCATTGTACAAAATACATCCAACACATACAATATACCTATTATTAAAAAAAATGACACACAAATCTCCAGCCCTCACCCACACACACACACACACACAAACCCACTTACACACACAAACTCTTTTGAATACACTACCATCATGCAAGACACACACACTACACATGCATCATTTCTCTTTCTCTCTTCAAACACTCAACTCTCTCTACCTTCTCTCTTCTCCCTCTTCTCTCTTGCAACAACCCACGATTTCTAGGTCCAACTTCACCATAAATCTGCCATTTTTGAAGATCATTTGAAGGTTTGAAGCAAGGAATCAAGATAGGTAACATCTTCTAAGGTTATCTCTTCATATCTTAAGTTTTTCTTCTATTTTTCTCAAGTTTTTGAACCAAGATGAACACACAAGTTTTTCATGGTGGACTAGTTACTAAAATTATGAAAATGTACCAAACATAAATGCAAATTTCGTTTTTATAGATTAAAACCCAAGTTTATGGTGTTAAACCACCATGCATGTGGGGATCTTGATGAATCCATGCTAGATTTCAACATGCATGTGGGTTTTATAGCAAATAAACTTTTTTGATGCTCTAGTAATCTATAAAATTTGTAAAACATAGCTAAAACCAAGAATCTAAGCTTGAAACAACAAGAAATGGTGTTAGAACATACAAGAGATCAAGAACAAGAAACCTGGAATTCTGGCAGAATGTATCCGACTTGAAATATTCATAACTTGAGTTTTACTTATCTAAAATACTTGATTTTTCATTTTCATGTTATATTTATGTCTTATCTTTCTATCCCATGTAAAATCACCCAAAATCTCGATCTTTTGACCCTCTAATAACTTGATTTATGTTAAGTATGTAAACAGTATCCGGGTAGAAATCAAATACGACTTTCACTAGTCATATCTCCTACAATTTTGAGTGAAAAATTATGAATCTTTAACTGGAATTTAATATAAAGAGTTATCCTTCAAATGAAACTGGTCTCACTCGTATTAATTAAGATTTGGTTCTTCAAACATAAAAAGTAAATTGCATGTGGAAAAACTGAGAAACTGGGAAGTTTTATATGTGAAATTTAATTAACTATAACATGGTCCACACAAACTTAAAAATGGTCAACTTTTTTTTAAAAGTTACATTATTGAGTTAGAAATTTAACCCAATTTGAATCATCTAAAAATAAGGTTGTTTGACCACTCAAAACCTTAAAACAATATGAGAGTGTTAACTGGATTTATACCAGTGACCTCTAAATTTAAATAAATCAAATAAAATATCTATAAACCTTTAAAAATTTTAATATTTTTACAGTATTCCCTAAGGATATATTATAATAACATATAAATATTTGGAACCTTAAATAATTCTTTAGTGTACTAAAGCATTGCACCAATATACAACCCATGAAGCCGACCGAAAGGGACTTGCACATTAAATAAAAAAGAATAAAAATCTTTATGATTGGGACTTGAAAAATAAAAATAATTTAAGTATAAAAATCATACAAATAATATAGAAACACCTAAAAAGTAAATACAATATATAAAACATAATTGTATTCACATGAAAGAAAGTTGGGTAAATAAATAAATAAATAAATAAATATATATATATATACATATAATTTCAACATATAATTACATCAATATAAATAATACAAAATTTATTATTAATTTTAATAACTAGAATTTGGGGACTAATAATAGAATATTATTTCACTAAGAAGGAACCGTCGCGGGAATTCAAGATTTTGCGAATTGTTTTAAGAACGCGTTAAACTTTGTCAAGTGAGTATTCACAGCCCCACTTTTTATTGTTTTGAATATTTTTGGGGGAAAAACATACTACTATTTAAATCATCGGTTGATCTGTTTATCAAACTGTTATCTTATCTTCGCACTTTGGTATATATGTTTATGTTTAACGATTATGAGTTTCTCTCTTTATGTAAGTCCCACCGTTCAACACTACCTATTAACTAATTGTATCGAGCCGTTAGTAATCTATGGATAGCGCTATTAGGTTGACACCCCACTTAATTGTGTAAGTGCTTTGAAACAAGCTCTGTTTATTACTCTATGGGCATTCAGTCAGTAGGCTTAGGTAGTGGGCTCTTTGCGTTAACATTCTGCATATACTTATACCATGTGCAAACTAAACAACTAATTTACGTACTCATCGTTCAATGATGAACGTTTTTGGCATTAAAATCTTATTTTATTGCATATCAAAAACCTGTGATCTCACCAACTATTTCTATAGTTGACACTTTCTTTATCATGCTTTTCAGGAAATCATTAGTAAGTGGTCAGCACTTGTTCGGCATGTGTGTGGTAGCATTATCTAGCAATTTACATTATGTTATTTTCCAAACTTTTGACCAATTATTGAAACTTGTTGTAAACAATTGTACTACTTTTAATTATCTATGGTTGGTGTGATCTTGTACCTTATGCTATGAAACCGTAAACTGTTACATCTCGTGATTCCGCTTTAGCGGGGTGTGACAGATTTGGTATCAGAGCCGAACGTTATAGAGAATACCGGTTTTCTTTTAGAAAACCTAAACTATAGCCTAAAGCTAGAAATAACATTCAAAACTACTAAACAAATTACTAGTATAATTAGGTCGAGTATTACACTGTTAGACCATAATTAAACAAAACTTGATCACCTATGTTTAATTTAGTAAAGATAGTGCAACGCTCGATTTAGTTATATTAGAAGTTTGTTTATGTTGACTTTTTATCTCTAAACTTAAGTAGCATGTGTTTTTGTGTGTGTAATCACTGCATGAATAATTGCATGGCACATCACATTATAGATGCCATTATTATACCTATAGTGCTTTATGTACACTTGACCCATATGTTATTACATTGTTAGTGATTAAGGATACTTTTGTCTGAGTAGCATTATGTCTTCCTCATCTTCCCATACGGTTTACTCTGCTGATGAGTCCGGCTACATTACCGGACGTTACCCACGACACAACCCTACTACCTCTGAAGAGGAGGACCCATCTGAGGATCACGGGTCGAGGCATGATGTATCAAGAGGTAGTACTCCTACCGACATTCCACAGGAGCCACCTGCACTCGTCTTACCTATCCCACCTCAGCCCACTACTGCTCTACCTCGAGGGCCCCGTATCCGGATAACGCCTCGAAGGAGGGTCCGCCTTATGAGGGTGATGGTAGGGACATCCATGAGAGGGGAGGCAGGACCCTCCACAGCTGCTACTGGCGTCCGTATCGGACGCGCTCCTGGTATGACCCGGGAGGAGGCGTATTACTTTAGAGGGTTGATGTCTGAGGTTGCAGACCTCCGTCAGACATTAGCACATCAGCAGCACATTGTATCTGCTTCAACGGAGCATAACCATCATTTGTTGCAGACTTCATACCGAACTGAGGAAGTTGCTGATGAGGCCATGCATGCTGTTAGGAGAATGGAGCTCCTATGTTGACAGATTGGAGGATTGGTTCTTACGGCCACGGTATTGTTTGCGGTTGTTTATTCGTGGTGGTACTGATTGCAGGATGGTCATAGCAGTTATTTAGTCCAAAAACTTTTGTCTAGTATGTTAGGACATTTGATATTATGTATTCAGTCTTTCAGACAATTTAATCTGTAGGGATTTAAAAATTATCGCATTGATGTATGTTCACATCAAATTTTGTACTTTTGTTTTAAATGCGAAAACATGTATGTACTATGTAGTTGTGTATTGTGAAAATGAAAGTCCTTCTTATTGTCATATTGATGTAGTTCGTTACTATTTATTTAAAATTTCGTATCTTATTGTATTAATTAAAAAATTATTATTATTTTTTTTTGTTTGTTATGGTCAAAATTGTGACAAACTTTCATTAAAATAAATGTTTATGATTGTATTTCTAGAATCATGCCACCTAAAAGAATCACACGAAGGAAAAACAATGACCAAGAAACTGACCTGGCACGATTAGTGGCTCAACAGATCACTGCAGCAAAACCGAACATTGTCAGCCAAGTGACTGCGGGTATTAATGCTAACCAAGGGAGTAATAACGGAGGGGGAAATAATGACGGGAATAGATACAATGAAGGTGGAGGAGGAAATAACAACAACAACCTGGGGTGTACCTACAAGACGTTTAGAGCCTGCAATCCAAATTAGTTCCATGGGAAAGAGGGTGTTGTTGGATTGCTATAATGGATAGAGAGTATGGAATCCGTACTCAGCATTAGCAAGTGTTCTAAAGATTGCAAGGTAGAGTTTGCAGCTTGTCTACTTCAGAACAGAGCATTGACCTGGTGGAACACGCAGGTCCAAACCCGTGGTCGAGAAGAAGTAAACAGATTAAGCTGGGAAGATTTCAAGAAATTGCTCATGGAATAGTTCTGCACGAGAGACGAAATTTAGAAATTGGAAGCTGAGTTTTGGAACCATACAATGGTGGGGATGGAGATTGGTAAATACACTGACCGTTTTCACGAACTCGTAAAACTAGTGCCTCGACTGGTTACACCTGAAGAGAATAAAATCGAGAGGTATATCTGCGGGTTATTACCCGAAATCCGAGGAATGGCTACCTCGGCAAACCCCACGACTATTCAAAGTGCTGTGAGTTTAGCAAATCGGTTGACCAATGATGTGGTCCGTTCAGGGAAGGTTGCCCAGACGAAGGTTGAAGGAAAAAGGAAGTGGGAAAACCAGTCAGGGAAAAAGAACGGTGCTAGGTCTGACAAGAAATTCAAGGGAACAAAGAACTTTGGGGTCCAAACTCAAGAAGCTGGATGTTACAGCGGCCCACAACCCAAGTGTAACAAATGCAACTTTCACCATGGGGGCGTTTTCCCTACCTGTACAAATTTCAAGAAGAGTGGACATATCGCCAGATAATGCAAGGCAACCAAAGAAACGAACTAAGTAAAAGGGGCATGCTTCGAATGTGGGAGTCGGGAACACTTTCGAAACACATGTCCTATGCTGAACAGAGGACCAAACCATAACAATGCCGGAAACCAGGAACGAGGACGAGCATTTGTCATCGGAGCCGAAGAAGCGAAGCAAAACCAAAACGTGGTAACCGGTACGTTTCTCTTGAACGATCATTATGTAGCTGTATTATTTGAGTCTGGAGCGGATAGGAGTTTCATTTCTGCAGAATTTAGATCCATGCTCAATATGAAATCTAAGAAATTAGAAGATGCCTATATAATTGAATTTGCCAATGGTCATGAAACTAAGACTAGTGATGTCCTAATTGATTGCACTTTGAACTTAGGTGATAAGTTATTTAATATCGATCTTATACCTATTAATTTGGGAAGTTTCGACGTAGTTGTGGGTATGGATTGGTTATCCAAAAATTGACAGAAATTTGTTGCTCCGAAAAGGTCGTGAAGATACCTCTTTCGAACGATGTCATTCTTGTTATACAAGGAGATAATGTGTTGCTTTTTTGTATCATGTATGAAGATTCAGAAATGTTTGAGGAAGAAATGTGTTGCGTTTTTGGCTCACATATTGGATAAGAAGTCAAAGGAGAAACGGATCCAGGATATTCCCGTAGTTAGAGACTATCCAGAAGTATTCCCGGATGATCTACCTGGTTTACCTTCATCGAGGCAAGTCGAATTCCAAATTGATTTAGTTCCTGGAGCAGCACTAGTAGCCAAAGCGCCTTACCGCTTAGCGCCAGCTGAGATGCAGGAATTGTCAAGCCAACTTCAGGAACTTTTGGATAAATGATTTATACGGCCGAGTTCCTCACCGTGGGGAGCGCCAGTATTTTCGTCAAAAAGAAAGACAATTCATTTAGAATGTGCATTGATTATCGTGAATTAAATAAATTTACAATCAAAAATCGATATCCCCTTCCTCGAATCGATGATCTATTTGACCAACTACAAGGTGCATCATATTTTTCAAAAATCAATCTCCGTTCAGGATATCATCAATTGGGAGTTCGCGAAGAAGACATACCTAAAATGGCTTTTAGGACTCGTTATGGACATTACGAGTTTCTGGTTATGCCTTTTCGTTTAACAAACGCCCCAGCCGTGTTCATGGATCTGATGAATAGAGTCTGCAGACCCTATTTAGACAAGTTTGTTATAGTTTTCATAGATGATATATTGATCTATTCCCGTAGCAAAGAAGATCACGAGCAACATTTAAAGCTAGTGCTGGAATTACTCAAGGACCAGAAGTTGTATGCCAAATTCTCCAAATGTGAATTTTTGATTCGGGAAGTATAATTTCTTGGTCACATTGTTGGCGAAAAACGGATTCACGTAGATCCTACAAAAATTGAAGCTATTAAAAGATGGGAAGCCCCAAAGACTCCAACCGACCTGGCACAATTTTTGGGTTTAGTTGGGTATTACCAACGATTCATTAAGGACTTTTCTAAGATTGCCTAGCAACTAACCTCGATAACTCAAAAAGACAAGAAGTTTAGTTGTGTTGACAGACAGGAAGAAGCATTCCAAAGCTAAAGCACAAGCTATGCAATGCACCAATTATGGCATTGCCAAAAGGATCGGAGAACTTTGTAGTGTATTGTGATGCCTCTCATCAAGGTTTGGGATGTCTATTAATGCAAAAAGACAAAGTTATGGCATATGCTTCAAGACAACTTAAAGGTCACGAGAAGAACTACACAACTCATGACCTAGAACTCGAAGCAGTAGTTTTTGCACTTAAAATTTGGAGACATTATTTGTACGGTACTAAGTGCACTATCTTCACCGATCATAAGAGTCTTCAACACATCCTTGATCAGAAAATGCTCAACATGAGGCAAAGAAGATGGGTAGAGTTACTCAACGACTATGATTGTGAAATTAAATATCACCCATGCAAGGCGAATGTGGTAGCCGACGCGCTTAGCAGGAATGTAAGGGCTAAACCTTCAAGAGTGCGAGCATTTGGAGCACTTGTTCAGACAAGCCTAAAGACAAGAATCCTCGAAGCTCAGGATCAGGCGTTAAAAGGGGAAAAGTTGAGGAATGAGACCTTGCACCAACTCGAATATAGATTTGAAACAAAATCTGATGGAGTCCGCTACTTTGAAGACAGAGTATGGATACCAAAAATTAACAACTTGCGATCAACAATCCTAGAAGAAGCTCATAAATCTAGGTATTCAATTCATCCCAGCGCAGACAAAATGTACAAGGATCTCAAGGAATATTATTGGTGGCCAGGAATGAAGAAGGACGTAGCTTTGTATGTGGGAAAGTGTTTGACTTGCTCAAAAGTCAAAGTAGAACATCAAAAGCCATCTGGTTTGTTGCAACAACCAGAGATTCCACAGTGGAAATGAGAACAAATTTCCATGGACTTCGTAACCAAATTACCCAGGACAGTTAGGAGTCATGATGCAATTTGGGTAATAGTGGATTGATTGACAAAGTCTGCACATTTGATTCCTATCAAAGAAAGTTACAAGATGGAGAACCTTGCCCAAATTTACATTGATGAAATTGTTACACGCCATGGAGTGCCAATTTCAATCATTTCAGATAGAGATAGCCGCTTCACGTCTCGATTCTGGCAGTCCCTTCAAAAAGCACTCAGTACACGTTTTAATTTGAGCACAGCTTATCATCCACAAACCGACGGGCAGACTAAGCGTACTATACAAACGTTGGAAAACATGTTAAGGGCTTGTGTGATAGATTTTTGCAGAAGTTGGGATTCTCACTTACCTTTGGTGGAATTTTCATACAACAACAGCTACCATACCAGTATTCAGTGTGCGCCTTATGAAGCTTTGTATGGACGGAAGTGTCGTTCACCACTTAGTTGGTGTGAAGTTGGTGATAAACAATTAATTGGACCTGACATTGTGCAAAAAACAAGTGACAAGATTTCCATCATTAAAGATAGAATTAAAACCGTGAGAGATCGTCAAAAGAGTTACGCAGATAACCGTAGAAAGCCTTTAGAATTCTAAGTCGGGGATAAAGTACTTCTAAAGGTATCGCCATGGAAAGGGCTAGTGCGTTTTGGAAAGAAAGGAAAATTAAGCCCCATGTACGTTTGACCATTTGAGATCATTGAAAGGATCGGTCCGGTAGCATATAAACTCAAACTGCCTCAGGAAATGAATGCCATCCATAATATATTCCATGTATCGAATCTCAAGAAGTGTTTAGCTGATGAATCGGTAGTCGTACCCTTAGAAGACATTCAAGTTGACGAGAAGTTGTCGTTCAAAGAAGAACCAATTGAAATTCTCGACCGAGAGATCAAGCGACTCAGACGAAAGAAGATTCCAATTTCGAAAGTTCGTTGGAACTCAAGGCATGGATTGGAATATACATGGGAACGAGAGGATTATATGAAACTTAAATATCCTCACCTCTTTGCCCATAAGGAGTGCAAAGATGTCAAATGCTAATTTCCGGACGAAATTCTTTCAACTGGGGGAGACTGTGACAACCGTCAATTAAAATTTCAGGTTAGCTTCTAGAAATCCCGGCGATGTGCTTAAAACTTTCAAAAATCGAAAAAAAATCGGTAAAACCGCCTAATTAAAAGTCAAGATTTATAAATTTTATATAACAATCAAAATAATAAGAACAAAACACATCATTACGTATATTATTTATCCCAAATATAAAACTTATGTAAATGCCAACAAAACTAATCAATAAATTGTAAGTATTGATCTTAACTGAATCACCATTGTACAAAATACATCCAACACATAATACAATATACCTATTATTAAAAAAAAGAAAAAGAAATGACACACAAATCTCCAGCCCTCACCCACACACACACACAAAGCCACTTACACACACAAACTCTTTTGAATACACTACCATCATGCAAGACACACACACAACACATGCATCACTTCTCTTTCTCTCTTCAAATACTCAATTCTCTCTACCTTCTCTCTTCTCCCTTGCTACAACCCACGATTTCCAGCCCCAACTTCACCATAAATCTGCCATTTTTGAAGATCATTTGAAGGTTAGAAGCAAGGAATCAAGATAGGTAACATCTTCTAAGGTTATCTCTTCATATCTTAAGTTTTTCTTCTATTTTTCTCAAGTTTTTGAACCAAGATGAACACAAAAGTTTTTCATGGTGGAGTAGTTACTAAAATCACTAAAATGTACCAAACATAAATGCAAATTTCGATTTTATAGATTAAAACCCAAGTTTATGGTGTTAAACCACCATGCATGTGGGGGGGGGGGGATCTTGATGAATCCATGCTAGATTTCAACATGCATGTGGGTTTTATTGCAAATAAACTATTTTGATGCTGTAGTAATCTATAACATTTGTAAAACATAGCTAAAACCAAGAATCTAAGCTTGAAACAACAAGAAATGGTGTTAAAACATACAAGAGATCAAGAACAAGAAACCTGGAATTCTGGCAGAATGTTATCCGACTTGAAATATTCATAACTTGAGTTTTACTTATCTAAAACATTTTATTTTTCTTTTGAATGTTACATTTATGTCTTATCTTTCTATCCCATCTAAAATCACCCAAAATCTCAATTGTTTGACCCTCTAATAACTTGATTTATGTTAAGTGTGTAAACAGTATCCGGGTAGAAATCAAATACGACTTTCACTAGTCATATCTCCTTCAATTTTGAGTGAAAAATTATCAATCTTTAACTGGAATTTAATATAACGAGTTATCGTTCAAATGAAACTGGTCTCACTCATATTAATTAAGATTTGGTTCTTCAAACATAAAAAGTAAATTGCATGTGTAAAAGCTGAGAATCTGGGAAGTTTTATATGTGAACTTTAATTAACCATAACTTGGTCCACACAAACTTAAAAATGGTCAACATTTTTTTAAAATTTACATTATTGGGTTAGAAATTTAACCCAATTTGAATCATCTAAAAATAAAGTAGTTTGGCCGCTCAAAACCTTAAAAAAATATGAGAGTGTTAACTGGATGTTGACTAGTGACCTCTAAATTTAAATAAATCAAATAAAATATCTATAAACCTTTAAAAATTCTAATATTTTTACAGTATTCCCTAAAGACATATTATAATAACATATAAAAATTTGGAACCTTAAATATTTCTTTAGTGTACTAAAGCATTGCACCAAAGTACAACCCATGAAACTAACCGAATACTAACCGAATGGGACGTGCATAGTAAATAAAGAAGAATAAAAATCTTTATGATTGGTACTTGAAAAATAACAATTTAAGTATAAAAATCATACTAAAAAGTAAATATAAAATATAAAATATAATTGTATTCACATGAAAGAAAGTTGGGTAAATAAGTAAATATATATATATATACATATATAATTTCAACATATAATTATATCAATATAAATAATACAAGATTTATTATTAATTTTAATAACTAGAATCTGGGGACTAATAATAGAATATTATTTCACTATGAGGGAAGTGCCGCAGGAATTCAAGATTTTGCGAATTGTTTTAAGAAAGCTTTAAACTTTGTCAAGTGAGTATTCACAGCCCCATTTTTTATTGTTTTGAATATTTTTGGGAGAAAAGCATGCTACTATTTAAATCATCGGTTGATCTGTTTGTCAAACTGTTATCTTATCTTCGCACTTTGGTATAAATGCTTATGTTTAACGATTATGAGTTTCTCTCTTTTGTAAGTCCCACCGTTCAACACTACCTATTAACTCATTGTATCGAGCCGTTAGTAATCAATGGATAGCGCTATTAGGTTGACACCCCACTTAATTGTGTAAGTGCATAATTACTTTGAAACAAGCTCTGTTTATTACTCTATGGGCATTCAGTCAGTAGGCTTAGGTAGTGGGCTCTTTGCGTTAACATTCTGCATATACTTATACCATGTGCAAACTAAACAACTGATTTACATACTCATCGTTCCGTGATGAACGTTTTTGGCATTAAAATCTTATTTTATTGCATATCAAAACCTGTGATCTCACCAACTATTTCTATAGTTGACACTCTCTTTATCATGCTTTTCAGGAAATCATTAGTAAGTGGTCAGCACTTGTTCGGCATGCATGTGGCAGCATTATCTAGCAATTTACATTATGTTATTTTCCAAACTTTTGAACAATTATCGATGTTGAGAATCCATGGGGATCAAAGCACGCAACGGAAGCAACAAAACACATAAAGACGATCCCATGAGTTCCCAATGGTGGTGAAAACTTGCAAGAACATACATGCAACCAAAAACAAGCACAAAGAGAAGAAGGGAATCAAAACATACCCTAGAAGACTTTGATTATATTCTGGAACAAAAGAGTGCTTGGGATGTTAGCTTGAAACAAAAGGCTCCAAGCCCTAATACAAGTCCACACCAAGAATATCTTCAACCTCTTTGTACTAGCAAACCAAGGACCACCAACACTTGTTGAAAATCCTCTGGAACAGCCTTGTAACCACTTGTACACTTACCACCTTCACTTGATCTTGCTCTCTCTCTATGGAAGAACTCACAATGTATGTGTAATGCACCAAAATGACCAAGAGACTTGAATGAACAAAGAATATCTCTAATATAAGCATTCTATGTGTTCAAAGAGCCCAGAGTCAGAGCTAAGTGACACTACTTCATTGGACCAACAAAATGGTCCAACCAAATACAAGTGTCACTTAGAATTATGCCTTCACGACTTCTTCACGGGCTCTCACAGGCCGTGAAAGATAAATGCGCCACGACCGGCCATTAATCCTCCACGAGCCGTGCCATGTAGTGCAAGAATCGTGAGGGTTGTGAAGCACTAGGGTTTCACGAACCATGCAGCCCACGACAGGACTCGTGGACACGAGCTACTTCACGACCCGTGGAGCATCCTTCACGGTCGTAAAGCCTTGGTCAACTGGAATTTGACCATTTTGACTCTTTCCTCTTATAGTAGGCTGTCGAGAATGAAACTTGGAGTGTGACCCAGTAGGCCCGCGCTTCATGGGCAGTGATGCCGGCCTACGTGTGTCAGTGGGCAGATTCTAACAAACTCCCACTTGCACATGACACACCGTACCCATGGGCACCACAGACAGGGAGCGGCCTCTAGCAAGGCATCCCTGCCCCCAACTAAACACGGGGTATGTCATCCCTCACAAGTACCAAGTTAAACTAAAAGAGTTTGACATGGTCCTATAGATAAGTGATCAATTATCGTATTGTTCGCGATATCCAAGTGAACACGAGACATGGTACAAAGTCATTCTCCGATCGTTCACGATTGTGTTTCTCGATCAAAATTGGTGGTGACCAAAAGGTGAGTTGCAACTTATCAACAATCATTGCAAGCTCGAGCATGGCCATGCATTTTTGGTGTCAGCGCCCAATCATCGAGGGGCCCTGGGATATCTCTCTTTACAGAGGAACAAATTCCTTCGACTACATTGCCTCCAATTCAATGGCAATACTTTACCCAAATACCTCCTTTATAATAGCCAGTTACGGACTACGTTGGAAAGCAGTCAGAATAAAGCAAACCAAAATAGTGAAACACATGCATCTCCGGTCTAAGGATAAAAGATATTATCATCCTGATTTACTCTTGACATGTACCATGAAGTAAGATCAGGTGTGTGTCTTCCAATCACTAGAAACTCTTTTCAAGTATAGGCGAAATATTGCGTCCCTTGTATTCAATCCCATTGAACACTATGACCAATCATTTCCCTCGATCTTCGTTCATACTTCCTTCCATGAAGAATGACCGATCGTGGACTATTTAGAATGTGAAACATTCAAGGAAGTGATAAAACATGCAAAGTTGGAACACAATAATGATTTAAAGAAAGTATTCGCTACACGCGTATCATTAAATCTCCATTTAATAATCAATATATTCAAAATACAATATTGCTTAATGTTCCCAATAACATATCAAATACATCGAATACAATAACCAATATACAACTCAAACCAAGTTACTAGCAAATCTAATCCCAATAGCACGTGTGTGGGCATCGTGCTTAGCTTGCGACAACGGTTTAGTGAATGGATCCGCCAAATTGCTATCCGTGTGTACTTTGCTGATGACGATGTCTCCATTTTCGACCACGTCCCGGATAAAATGATATTTATGCGGAATATGCCTCGTGTGTTGATGAGACCTTGGTTCCTTTGCTAAAGCAACGGCACCCTCGTTGTCACAGAAGATCTCAACAGGGTCGCTCATGCTTGGAACCACTCCCAGATCACGCAGAAATTTCTTCATCCATACGGCCTCCTTAGCAGCTTCACTGGCCACAATGTATTCCGACTCAGTAGTGGAATCAGCCACGGTGTCTTGCTAGGAGCTCCTCCAGGATATAGCACCGCCGTTTAATAGGAACACGAACCCTGATTGTGATCGGCAGTCATCCCTATCGGTTTGGAAGCTTGCATCAGAGTAACCCTTTACTCTAAGCTCTTCCTCACCTCCGTACACCAAGAACATCTCCTTAGTCCTCTAAAGATACTTGAGAATGCTCTTCACTGCCGTCCAATGAGCTTCGCCAGGGTTGGATTGTTATCTACTCGTCATGCTCAAGGCACACGATACATCAGGCCTCGTACATAGCATGGCGTACATGATTGAGCCCACAGCCGAAGCATATGGCACTCGCTTCATTACTTTCCGTTCCTCTGGGGAACTAGGGGATTGAGTCTTACTCAATACCAAACCATGTTACATTGGAATGAACCCCTTCTTGGAGTCTTCCACCCTAAACCGCTTTAGGACTTTGTCAACATATGTACTTTGGCTAAGCCCAATAAGCCTCTTGGATCTATCTCTATAGATTTTGATCCCAAGAATATAAGTTGCATCTCCTAGATCCTTCATTGAAAAACAATTCCCTAACCAAGTTTTTACACCTTGAAGGGTCGGGACATTGTTTCCAATGAGGAGTATGTCATCGACATACAAGACTAGGAACACAACTATGCTCCCACTAGCCTTGACGTATACGCATTGCTCATCCTTGCTTTTTGAAAAGCAAACTCTTTGTCTTTCTCATCAAAGCACAGGTTCCAACTGCGCGATGCTTGCTTCAGTCCATAAATGGACTTCTTAAGCTTGCAGACCTTATCCGGATGATTGGCATCTACAAAACCCTCGGGTTGAGTCATATAGACCTCCTCGCTAAGTGTCCCATTAAGGAACGCGGTTTTTACATCCATTTGCCAAATCTCATAATCATGAAATGCGGCAATTGCCATGAGTATCCGGATAGACTTCAACATAGCCACCGGGGAAAAGGTTTCATCATAGTCTACACCATGAGTTTGCGTGAAACCATTAGCTACCAGTCGGGCTTTGAAGGTGTCTACCTCTCCATCTATGCCGGTCTTTTTCATAAAGACCCATTTGCACCCTACGGGTATACACCCGGGTACCGGATCTACCAAATCCCAGACTTGGTTATCCAACATAGATTGCATCTCTGACTCCATTGCCTCTTTCCACCTAGCGGACTCAGGGCCCACCACGGCGTTTCGATAAAATGAAGGTTCATCATGATCCACCACTAGGTCGCAGCCCTCAGACATGAGAAACCCATATCTCTCTGGCTCGTTGCGACTCCTACCGGATCTCCTAAGAGGTAAAGGATCCGTGTCAGGTTCTCCAGCAGCGCCGTGCTGAGAATCATCTTGTGAACTAGCGCCAACTTTAGGTTGGTCATTGGAAGGTTCTTGAATCTCTTCAAGATCTATCTTTCTCCCACTAGCATCTTTGGATAGCATCTCCCTTTCAAGGAAGACGGCCCTTCGAGCAACAAATATCTTGTTCTCGGACGGTTTGTAGAACAAATATCCCATAGACCCGGCAGGATATCCAATGAACAAACACGTCTCACGTAGGCAGGACAACCCCAAACCTTTAGATATGAAAGCGATGGAACCTTTCCATGCCACATCTCAAAAGGTGTCTTCTTGACCTTCTTAGTTGGTACGAGGTTAAGGATTCTAACGGCCGTTTCCAATGCATAGCCCCAAAAGCTAATGGGTACATCCGTACGACTCATCATACACCGAACCATATCCAACAATGTCCGGTTCCTCCTCTCGGCGACACCATTTAATTGTGGTGTCCTAGGAGGCGTAAATTGCGAAACAATTCCACAATCTTTTAGATAGTCACGGAATTCCGAACTTAGATACTCACCACCACGATCTGATCTGAGCATCTTAATTCGCTTACCCAATTGGTTCTCAACTTCGTTTTTGAAAGTCTTGAAAACCTCAAAGGTTTCCGACTTTTGTCTCACCAAGTAGACATACCCATACCTACTAAAGTCATCGGTAAAGGTTACGAAGTACCTTGAGTTATCTCTAGTGACATGCTTGAACGAACCACACACATCCGTGTGAATGATATCCAACAAGTCTTTGCCCCTCTTACAAACGCCGGTGAAGGGTTGTTTGGTCATTTTGCCTAATAAACAAGATTCACATACATCATCCGACCCATGGTCAAATGATTCCAAGATCCCATCCGCTTGGAGGCTGGCGATGCGTTTCTTGTTTATGTGGCCCAAACGACCATGCCATAAATATAACTTCTCCAAATCACATTTGGATTTAGAACCAACATTCATGATTGATCTACTACTTTGCAAGCATACGCTTGTCTCATATATGCCACCACATGGATGTGCTTTAAAATAAAATAAATCATTCTTAAAGCATGAAATAATTTCATTAGAGAAATTAAAATTAAATCCACCGTCAACGAGTGCATAAAATGATAAAATGTTTCTTGCCACGCAGGGAGAATAAGATACATTAAGTAAAGTAATAAATAGGCCGGATGGAAAGGCGAGGTCCACGCTCCCTATCTTCTCAACCGGGACAACCGCCTTGTTTCCCATGATGAGATCCAGCTCCCCATCAACCAAGTCCCTACTTCTTCTTAGTACCTGCTCATTATTAACTATGTGAGTACCACACCCGGTGTCCAAGACCCAAGCGTTAGAAGTAGAAGTGTTATGGAGTTCAATCATATACGTACCGGAGGCGCCTTGTCCCTTGGCGCGAAGCCTCTTGAGCTCCTCTATGTACTTGGGGCAACTACGCCGGTAGTGTCCCTTCTCCCCACAGAAGAAGCAGGTGGCCTCTTCCGGTGTGGGGGCTATTGGAGCGGGTTCCTTCCCTTTCGGCTCCGGCGCCGGGAGTGGTTTGGGCTTGGGTGTTGCAACCTTCGCCTTCCCCTTTCCCTTGCCCTTGGAGCTTGAAGTGGGCCGCTTCCTCTTAGCACCACCCTCATGGATGGCTAGGACGGGTGCGGAGGTCGATGGCTTTGCCTTGGCCATGTTAGACTCGGCGGTCTTCAACATGTCGTGCAACTCCATCAAGGACTTATCCATATTATGCATATGGTAGTTCATAATGAACGGACCATATGCTTGAGGCAAAGATTGGAGGATAATCTCCGTAGCCAACTCTTTCCCCATAGGAAAGCCCAACCTCTCGAGCTGGTCCACGTATTGCTTCATACGAAGCACGTACCGGAGGCGCCTTGTTCCTTGGTGCGAAGCCTCTTGAGCTCTTCCGTGTACTTGGGGCAACTACGCCGGTAGTGTCCCTTCTCCCTGCAGAAGAAGCAGGTGGCCTCTTCCGGTGAGGGGGCTATAAGTGCGGGTTCCTTCCCCTTTGGCTCCGGCGCCGGGAGTGGTTTGGGCTTGGGTGTTGCCACCTTTGCCTTCCCCTTTCCCTTAACCTTGGAGCTTGAAGCCGGCCACTTCCTCTTAGCACCACCCTCATGGCTTTGCCTTGGCCATGTTAGACTCGGCGGTCTTCAACATGCCATGCAACTCCATCAAGGACTTGTCCATGTTATGCATATGGTAGTTCACAATGAATGGAACATATGCTTGAGGCAAAGATTGGAGGATAATATCCGCAGCCAACTCTTTCCCCATTGGAAAGCCCAACCTCTCGAGCTGGTCCACATATTACTTCATACGAAGCATGTAGGAGCTCACGTTCCCGCCCTCCTGCATTCGGCACCCTATAAAGGCCTTGACACACTCATAGAGTTCTTGCTTCGCTTGCTGCTGGAACATTTCCTTTAGCTGCGAGATCATGTCAAACGCACCAATGACCTCGAATTGCCTTTGCAGTTCGGAACATGTCGTCAACATGAGGAAAGTCACGTCATTTGTGTCTTTAAGGTGCTTCTCATAAGCATCCTTAATGGCCCGCGTAGCGGTGGTAGCAGGAGCCTCCTTAAGAGGTTCCTCTAGCACGTACAACTTGCTTTCATGGCGCAAGACAATTCTCAATTGCCTATGCCAATCCATAAAGTTTACGCCTATGAGTTTCTCTTTCACCAAAAATGGACGGAGTGACGTGTGTGTCATGGTGTTGCTTGTAGATGCCATCTAAAAGAAGGCAAAGCACACAAAAAGGTTAGTTCGACATATTTTAATCCTTGTTAAATAATTACCCAATAGTTTAGCACTTAAAATTTAACAAGGGCTAAGAACCCAACATAACTTCACTACATGACGGGTTTACCGTGGATCACTTCGTGAAGGTATTTAGGCTGGTAAACGCTTTACCAATTGCAATCCGTGATTACAACTCTTAGGCACTTGCGGGATCCATCGGTACTCATAGCATCGGTTTGGCATGTTTTATCCCTTCCCACACGCACCTTCCACACAAGTCCACATGGAACAACTCGTGCTAAGCTCGACAATTGTCCCATGCTTCATTAGATTCGGGTGGTGTCATCTTTTGGATGGTGTGTGATTTACGTTTTTAAGAAAAACGGGACTTTTGTTTTTTCGGTTAAAAACCTCTTTTCGTTTTGATTAACAAATAAGTGACAAAACGCATTTTTCACCAATTGAACATAAACACTTTATATTCGTTTGTTAATCATGTGAGCGAGCGGGGTTTGTTAACCAATTAAGGAAAACTATATAGTTTTATTATTTTCAAAAGATTTTCTAGCATGCGAAGATCCTACAACCACGCAAGAAAATAAATAAATAAAACTACACAACCACGCATACAAAACCGATTTGAGCCAACCTAAGAGTTCATTCCCCGGTGAGCCAACCGAGGAACTAAGTCTACTAAGGACAAGGAATCCAAGACTTTGTGGCGTGCTCCCACTCGATCCCGCGTCTCCGGATCCGAGGTAGCCAAGATGTTTCCTAAGACTCCCGTTGGTGCCTCCGGTCTTCTCTTCTGATTACATACATAACTTAAAGAGAAATGGCATGCAAGCCACACAATCTATTCTAAGCTAATATACAATTACAAAGAATAAATACTTTGGCATGCAAGCCACAAATAAATAAATTATTACAAACCAAATGTGGTACAAACCACCAAATGAAAGAATAACAAATAAGGCAACCAAACAACCACACAAAGGACTAGGCTCAAACCGGTGCTCACAAGAATGAAACAACCACAAAGCATGGTGTGCCACACTAAACCATGCACAAAACAATATCCCAATTAAGTTTATTCAAAAATTAAAGGCACAAGATTAAACCTTATACATATGCATTAGGATTCCAAACACTTTGAAATCCATATTCATATATACACAATATACATGTATGCATGTGTGCATTTTATGCCAAAACCACCCAATACATACATATATAAGAATTAGGACATTATGGGGCTTAATGTACAAGGCTAAACAGCCTAAAATGATTCTAGAAACACCATAATCATATGCCAAAATCCATATCAAGTTTTCTTTTTCAAAAAGGCCAAAAACAGCCTGTTCACGACACCTTCACGAGCTACTGCTCTTCACGGGCCCTCACGGGCCATGAAGGCAGTACACTCCACGACTCGTGAAACAGATTAAAAACCTTTCACGACCACCACCCCACGAGACTGGTCGTGTGGCCTTTACAACCGGTGAAGCAAGCTCCATGGCCCGTGAAGACCTTCTGGACACAATGTCCAAAATCGAAAATATGGATTTTCAAGCCACAAAGGTACATGCATCTTACAAGTATGTCTCTGATACCACTGTTGAGAATCCATGGGGATCAAAGCATGCAACGGAAGCAACAAAACACACAAAGACGATCCCATGATTTCCCAATGGTGGTGAAAACTTGCAAGAACATACATGCAACCAAAAACAAGCACAAAGAGAAGAAGGGAATCAAAACATACCCTTGAAGACTTTGATTATATTCTGGAACAAAAGAGTGCTTGGGATGTTAGCTTGAAACAAAGGGCTCCAAGCCCTAATGCAAGTCCACACCAAGAATATCGTCAACCTCTTTGTACTAGCAAACCAAGGACCACCAACACTTGATGAAAATCCTTTGGAACAGCCTTGTAACCACTTGTGCACTTACCACCTTCACTTGATCTTGCTCTCTATCTCTCTATGGAAGAACTCACAATGTATGTGTAATGCACCAAAATGACCAAGAGACTTGAATGAACAAAGAATATCTCTAATATAAGCATTGTCTGTGTTTAAACAGCCCAGAGTCGGAGCTAAGTGGCACTACTTCATTGGACCAACAAAATGGTCCAACCAAATACAAGTGTCACTTATAATTCTACCTTCACGACTTCTTCACGGGCTATCACGGGCAGTGAAGGATAAATGCACCACGACCGGCCATTAATCCTCCACGAGCCGTGCCGCGTAGTGCAAGAATCGTGAGGGTTGTGCCTTCACGACCTCCTTCACGGGCCGTGTAGGTTCGTGAAGCCCTAGGGTTTCACAAACCATGCGGCCCACGACAGGACTCGTGGACACGAGCTGCTTCACGACCCGTGGAGCATCATTCACGGTCGTGAAGCCTTGGTCAACTGGAATTTGACCATTTTGACTCTTTCCTCTTATAGTAGGTTGTCGAGATTGAAACTTGGCGTGTGACCCAATAGGCCCGCGCTTCATTGGCAGTGATGCCGGCCTACGTGTGTCAGTGGGAAGATTCCAACAATTGAAACTTGTTGTAAACAATTGTACTAGTTTTAATTATCTATGGTTGGTGTGATCTTGTACCTTATGCTACGAAACCGTAAACTGTTACATCTCGTGATTCCGCTTTAGCGGGGTGTGACAAGTAATAATTAATAGAAAAGAAACACAAGGACAACAAACTAATTAATATTTAGCAAACCTACAACCACGCAAGAAAATAAATAAATAAAACTACACAACCATGCATACAAAACCGATTTGAGCTAACCTAAGTGTTCCCTGGTGAGCCAACCGAGGAACTAAGTTTACTAAGGACAAAAAATCTAAGACTTGGTGGCGTGCTCCCAGTCGATCCCGTACCTCCGGATCTGAGGTAGCCGAGACGTCTCCCAAGACTCCCGATGATGCCTCCGGTTTGCTCTTCAAAATTACATAAATAAAATAAAGAGAAATGGCATGCAAGCCATACAATATATTCTAAGCTAATATACAAATTAAAAAGAATAATTATTTTGGCATGTAAGCCAAAAATAAATAGAGATTACAAACCGGATTTAATAAATTATTACGAACCAAATGTGGAACGGACCACCAAATGAATTAATAACATACAAAACAACCAAACAACCACGCAAAGGTCTAAGGCTCAAACCGGTGCTCACGAAATGAAACAAACACAAAGCATGGTATGCCACACCAAACCATGCACAAAGCAATATCGCAATTAAGTTTATTCGAAAAATCAAGGCACAAGAATAAACCTTGTACATATGCATTAGGATTCCAAACACTTTGATTTACATATTCATATATACAAAAAATACATGTATGCATGTGTGCATTTTATGCCAAAACCACCCAATACATACATATACATGAATTAGGATATTATGGGGGTTATGTACAAGGCTAAAAAACCTAAAATGATTCTGGAAAAACCAAAATCAGATTGCTAAAATCCATATTTAGTTTTCTTTTTCAAAAGGCCAAAAACAGCCTGTTCACGACACCTTCACGAGCTATTGCTCTTCACGGGCCCTCACGGCCCGTGAAGCAAGTACGCTCTAAGACTCATGACACAGTGAAAAAAACCATTCATGACCAACACCCCATGAGACTGGTCGTGTAGCCTTCACGACTCGTGAAGCAAGCTTCACGGCCTGTGAAGTCTCTATTGACGGAATGTCCAAAATCGAAAATATGGATTTTCAAGCCACAAAGGTGCATGCATCTTACAAGTATGGCTGTGATACCACTGTTGGGATACCATGGGGATTAAAGTATGCAACGAAAGCAACAAAAACACACACAAAAATGATCCCATGAAGCCCCAATGGTGGTGAAACTTGAAAGAAGCTACATGGAACCAAAAAGAAGAACTAGGAAGAAGAGATATACCCTTGTAGACCTGCTGGATTCTTGATGAATTCGGATTTGGGATGCAAGCTTGAAACAAGTAGCTCAAAGACCTAATGCAAGTCCACACCAAGCAATCCTTGAATCTCCTTGTACTAGCAAACCAAGAATTCACCAACACTTGATGTCTTCTTGCTGGAACAGCCCTTGGATCTTCAAGGTAGCAACAACAATCACTATGGTTCACTAACTCTCAAGTGTAGCTCTCAATATAGTGTTATTGCACAAATGACCAAGAGTAGCTTCAAAGAAAGGAAGAGAGCATATAAAGCGGTGCAAGACCTCTAGAGATGCTCATGAGTCGTGCATATGGCTTGTGGTTATTGACCAACAAGCTGGTTCAATAAAAACACAAGTGTCACTTGAACTTCTGCCTTCAGGACTTCTTCACAGGCTCTCATAGGCCGTGAAGAATAAATGCGCCATGACCGGCCATTAATCCTCCACGAGCCGTGCTATGCCAGGCAATATTGTGAGGGTAGAATCCTTCACAGACCTCCTTCACGAGCCGTGTAGAGTCGTGAAGCCCTAGGGTTCACGAACCATGCAGCCATGAAAGGACACGTCTGCACGAGTTGCTTCACGACCCGTTGAGCATCCTTCACGGTCGTGAAACCTAGGTCAACTGGAATTTGACCATTTTCATCCTTTCATCTTATAGCAGGTTGTCGAGATTGAAACTTGGCGTGTGACCCAAATGGCCCGCGCTTCATCGGCAGTGATACTGGCCTATGTGTGTAAGTGGGTAGATTCTAACATAGGGTTTACCATAGGAAGGGAGAAGGTAGTGGATATTATCCTGCGATCCCTTCCTCTATCTTATGATAAGTTCACTTTGAGTTATCATATGCATGGGATAGACAAAACCCTAATGTAGCTACATGGTATGTTGAGGACCGTTGAGTCTAACATGACCAAACAAAAGCCCACCTCTCCAGCTCCCGTCCTGGATATCATGGAAGGAGGAGCCAGGAACAAGAAGAAACCAGCCTCTACCCCTAAGGGTAAAGAAAAGGGAAAGGTTGGGGCTCCCAAGCCTAACCATACCCTTAGGCCTAAGCCAAAGGGTCTTATTCCCTAGGCAAAGACTCCGGAGGAGGCAGTTTGCTTCTTTTGTGGGACGAAAGGGTACATGCACTGGAGCTACCCAAAGTACCTAGAAGGCCTTAAGAAGCTTAGAACTTCTGGTACATTCATGACTGAACTCCATCATACTTCTAGTTCAAATGGTTGGATATTAGATACCGGCTGTGGCACTCACATTTGTAATATTGTGCAGGTGCTAAGGGAAAGTAAAGGCTGAGGGATGGGGAGCTGGATCTTATAATGGGGAACAAGGAGGTCATCCCCGTTTTGAAGAAAGGGAGCGTGGAGCTACCTTTTAGATCCGGTTACTCTATTATTTTCAAAAATGTATTCTATTTGCCAAGTTTGGCACGAAACATTATTTCTCTATTTGCTTTGTATGATGATGGATATTACTTTAATTTTGATAATGGAATTATCTCTTGTCTTAAATATAATGTTTTTTATTTTAAAGCATATCCATGTCGTGGTATATACGAAGCTGATGCATATATCTTAAATGATAGAACAATCATGAATATCGATTCTGAGTCCAGAAATACTTTGGACAAGTTTTCTTTATGGCATAGTCATCTTGTCTATATAAACAAGAAGCGTATCATCAAGCTCCAAGCGGATGAGATCTTGGAATCATTTGACCTCTGGTCAAGTGAAGTATGCGAATCTTGTTTATTGGGCAAGATGACAAAATCTCCCTTTACCGGTGTGAGTGAAAGGGGTAAGGACTTGTGGGACATTGTGCATACTGATGTATGCGGTCCATTCAAGCATCTCACAAGGAACAACTCAAGATACTTCGTTACATTTACTAATGAATTTAGTAGATATGGATATGTCTACCTGATTAGGCCTAAGTCTGAAACCTTTGAGGTTTACAAGACATTCCAAAACAAAGTTTAGAATCAATTGGGGAAATCCATAAAGATACTTCGATCCAATAAGGGAGGCGAATATCTTAGCTTAGAGTCCAGTGATCATCTTAAAAATTGTGGGATTATCTCGCAATTAATGGCTCCTTGGACACCACAATTGAATGTTGTCGCCGAGTGGAGGTATCTGACATCATTGGATACAATCCGATCCATGAGGAGTCACACAAAAGTACCCATTAGTTTTTGGGGTACTCTCTTGAGTCGGCGGACGTAACGCCCCAATTTTCAAAAAAACATAAATAAAACCATACCTCAAGTTCTTTTAGAAATAAAGGAGTTATTTAACAAATATGCGGAAGCTACAAAACTGTTTTGAACCCTCGGGTTCATATAAAAGCCTGAAAGTTACAAATTTACATCAAAAGATGCTTTCGCACTAAACAACCGGGCATTAAGTTTCAAAACACTGTTTTACTTAAATACATGACAACCGTCAAACTGAAGCTTTGCCCCTTGTCTTTGATAAAACCTGCAAAACATTTTAGAAAATGATATCTGATAAGCTGCGAGAGCTTAGTGAGTAAACTAGACTGCCACTCATATAAACACATGAATATAATCATATTATAAACACTGTCAACAACTGATAATAATCTCTGAGTAATTAACTGATCCACTACTACCCAAGGCAGTATGCTTACTGATTCACATGATTAATTAACTGAGTCACTACTGCACAAGGCAGTAGGCTTTCTGATATCTGATTAATTAACTGAGCCCCAGTACTGTGCTATTTCTGAGCCACTACTGCACATAGCAGCATGCTTATTATCACTGAGCCTTACTGCACATGGCAGTAAGCTTAACACACATAAACATATATACTGTAACATTACTCTAACACTACTGAACCTTACTGAGTATAGCACCCATATCTGAGTATCCTAACATATCAATAACCTGATATAATAACATACATCCCGTAAATATGAATAGTAGTCTAGAAGACTCACCTTATAGTCTGTGATGCTAAGATCTCCAACTGATACTGATTCTAAAACAAGGTCAATCACCTCCCTATATATACCATACAACAAAGTATCACTTAAAGCAATATGATCTGAAACATAGCCTACACGGGCCGTGTACCCCTACACGGGCCGTGTACCCCTACACGGGTCGTGTCCCTTAAACACTACACGTCCTGAGCTAGCTACATAGCCAGTGTTGACCAATCATCCTACACGGGCCGTGTTATGTACACGGGCCTTGTACCCTCCTGCTACACGACCACGTCTTGGCTACATGGCCGGTGTTGACAACTCACCTACACGGGCCATGTAGACCCACACGGGCCGTGTACCTCATACTCTACACGACCATGTATACCAACATGGCACTGTGACCGCCTTCTACTCTACACGGGCCGTGTACCATACAGACCCAGCCGACTGTTTGCTATAATTCCGGCCAAACCGCCAACACAATCACTTATAATTCAAGAAAACGGTACTGGGGTGTTTTCCTACACCCCAAACAACTACTAAACTGAAAACAACAACATAAACAAGCTTTACTCCATGATTCACCATTGAATCACTTAAAAACCCATAAAACTTGAAGAACATGGTCAAGAAATCTTACCTCCAAGCTTGTATAGTTGCTATGCTCAATCCCAAACACTTGTTCTACTGTTCTTGATCAATAAAATAAAGTAAAAGTTCCCGCCTTGAGAGTAAACGGGAGTTGGCTTCATTGCAAAGTGAAGAAAATGAAGACTTTGACTGTACAAAGTCAAAGTTCGCATTATATATATATATATATATATCTATGGACTAATTGCACAATTAGTCCCTCAACCTTTCCAAGTTCCGTTTTAACGGTTTTAGCCCCTCTAGTTTATAACCACATATTATCTCGTATATCCATTAGTAACTCGTATACCACTTTGTAGATTTCTCGCGTTAACTTAATAATAGAATTTCCGGGTTTTACAACTCTTCCCCACTTGAAATGATTTCGTCCCCGAAATCAACTGCTGTTATGTTTTGAATAAAATCATCATTTCCTGTACAGGACTTCATGCATATACTGACCCCTCTTTTATACCTTTACCGGTTCCTTGACCCTTATACTCTGTTTATTAGATTCAACTGCTAAACCTCTGCTGGAATATAACACGCGAAAGATGTTCTGAATTTATAACAACTCTTCTGATAACTCTGATCTATAAACTGCTCTTCTCCACATGTACAATAATTCTGAATAACTGATTGACTTCCAGGCTTAGTCTTCTTTCCTTTCTGAATCTGATCACCTCTTTCCACGGTGCTATTGTCAATGATACATATCCCCTACTGAAGACTGGTGTGGTAATCTTTGTTTATCTGTATAACCCTTCTATCTATCCTGAACATCTGACAATATATTACATACCTTCTGAATCTGTTCTGTCTTTCGCTGTACCATTTCTGTACTACCCCACTCTGTCTGACTCACATAACCCAATATACTGAATTCAATTTTAATATCATACATTAGCATCCTGGTGCTGGACTGGTATATGTTATAACACGAATTTCTGTCAAACAAATTTATACCCCCGGCTTTCCTTCTAAATCGATAACACAATCATAACATATATTTTCCATCAACTGTATATCCCTTTCATCCAGACTGCACTGAGATAAGACTTATCCCTCAACTCAATATGAAAGTTGTTTCAAATTCTGAAAACACAACTGGCATCCTTGTCTGATTTAGTAGAAACTGATATACTACCACAAGATACAATTTCTTTCACACATACTTCTGTTAACTGTTCTGAATAATAAGTTTTCTCTAATAAAACAAATTATATATCTTTAATGATATTTTCCCACTTGTCTGACTATTCTCATTTCACCTCCAGCTATTAATAATTCTCTCTTAGGTATTCATACCCTTAGCAACTTCTATCTACATCATCACTATAAACTTATGAATTTCATATAGGCGTGTCTTACACGCACCCCCACAACCTGAGACTCATATACAACCATATCCGATTAACATATCATAACTGTTTTTAAACTAATTTACTATTTGTCCCCTTTAATCCCTTCGTTATAATATTTTTCCCTTTTGATCACGTTTCACTGAACTGTTCTTATCACCTCTAAATAAGAGTGTCGTCACTGTCATTTAGATAATTATTTCACATCAGTACTATTTCTGATTTCCTGTTCAAACGGTCGGCTATACCATTAGCCTTACTCTGAATAACATAATATTCTATTCTCAATCCTCTACTGATTCTAACCACTGTTTCTATCACCTTTACAGGTCTTTCTCTTTCAACAATTATTTCCAACTATTATAATTTAGCGTAAACAACACTTCACATATAAACACATAATCTCATCATATCACACTGAATGCTACTATAGCGTACTAACGGTAGTCTTACATCTACTCATCTCTAAATGCTATCGCAGCGCACTGACGATAGTCTTACATCACTTATGAATGCTATTGCGGCGCACCAACAATAGTCTTACATCCACATATCCACCCACTATCGGGGTATATCCATCACGTATCATATACATAACATGTCACATATACTACTATCAAGTGCAGGTCGGTGTATTCATCCTCATCCTATTTTAACTGTCTAAAAGTGTAAGCAACAATTCTGCCCCTCTACATTAAAACACAATCCCTTCCACTGTACAAAACAAACTCAAACTTCTGTCATTTCTTCAATCAATTCAGGTAGTGCAAAAACTGTCGTTTCACAAAATTTCTGTTAACAATCCCATAACGATACTGACCACAATCTTCCTGTCTGATGGTAGCCCTGGTTACTTCCTCGGTTTACACGTCGAATATTCGTATAATACTTTCGCATCTTTAAAACTCACTTGTTTTTCTTCTCTAACTATTACTCGTAACACAATATAAAGAAATAGTATATCCATACTGAGGATACTTCCTATTTCTATAAACTAACCACACATATAACTTTTTAGTTTTTGGTACTAACACATATATTTAGTTCTTCCCCACTTGGGATATGAACTCATATCACTTTCTGTTCACATAATACTGTAACCTGGTTACTATCAAACCAGTCTATTCCAATTACTGTTTGGAATTCTCTCATAATCATGGTTATAGTTTCAACAAGGAATCTAACTGTATCTAGTTCTAACACACTTGACTGAAATCTTTACAGAATAACTAAATACTAACAATTTACTTGTAGCAGAATCAAATAACATACGAGCAGACAAACTGTTGACAAGATATATACCTGGAACTACACCTGGCTTTGTTTATACTCCTTCTCCCTCTTCATCTCAAAATATGCGTGGACAGCAAAGTTGAAGCAGACTTGAAATCGGTAAGCGCCGGTATTGCGGTTGGATTGGGACATTCAGACCTTTGATGACCTGACTGATAACAATTATAACACACATTGATCGGATTCTTCAATCTCTGCTCTAGTGATCAGGTTTCCCACATTTATAACATGCCAAAGAACCAACCCTGCATTCTCCCAAATGACGTTTCTTGCATAACGAACAAACTGGATATGTCTTCTGTATCACCATCTTTTCTTGAGTTTCAACTCTCGGTTTCTTATACACTGGCGTCGCCTTCTCCACTGACTTTCTTTCTGTTTCCTGTCTGACCAATTCTAACTCTCTAGCCCTTGCAGCATCCATCATGGACTTCACTGTTTGATGCTTACTAGCATCAATAAACTCTCGAATGCTAGGCTTTAGCACCATCATATACCTGTACATCTTCATCTTTTCATTTGCCACATAGTCTGGGCAAAAACGAGCCTTCTCCATAAACTTCGCATTAATCTCTGATACAGTTTCCTTTGTCTGTTTCAATTTGTGGAATTCATCCACAATCTTATCAACTTCTGCCTGTGGTACAAATTGTTCGAAAACAATTTCTTTGAACTCTTCCCATGTCATAACCTCAATCTGAACATAACCTCTTTGTTTTACCTCCATATCCCACCAATCCTTAGCTGCACTTCTCAGTTGATTGGTTGCATATCTCACCTTATTCTCAGGTGCATAGGAACAAGTGTGAAACGCACCTTCAATTTTGGAGATCCATCTGTGACTGATGACTGGATCAGTTGCCTCATGAAACAACGGTGGCTAATAAGTTGCAAAGTCTCTGAACATACAACCTTTCAGGGTTTCACGTATAATAACTTGACGTTGAAGATTAACCCCAACACCTGCAGCAGTTAACCTAGCTGCGACTTCCTGCCCAATAACTTCCTTATTCTCATCATTTACCTGATCTACAACCTGTTTTATGATATAAGGAATACTGCGTTCCAACGCTTTGCTAATTTCCCTCGCTAAAATTTCTCTGATTGCAGCTTCTGGTACTTCCTGATTTATCTCTGGGTTCCTCCCTCCCCATCATACTGTGTTCCTAAAAGAACATGCTTATCTGTCACACTGGTCTCTACCCCTTCGGGTCTACGACTGGGACCGCCCTTAACATTATTAACTGCTCTTGAACCTCTTATATTAACCATCCTGGTAGTATAGATAAAGCATTAAGGAAAAAGGTAGCTCTATCACTCCATCCTCTATAACAAACAGTTACTAATACATCCAACATATCAGTACACCTATCATCTGATCCAAAGTATTTCTGCATATACTAAGGCATTCTATACATCTATAATCTCTTGTGTACTACTTCTACAAGTACCCCTCACCCGATTCACAAGATTCCTCATGATTTCATTAAGTTCCAACATGTATCATATGTCTGTAATAATATGAGCTCTTATATTATTATAAACACATTACACACTTTCGATCTTAACTTTACCACAAAAAGTCCCGATTCACAGGCTTAGGCCATGTATCTCTAATAAAAAATATAACACATATTCATGTCATAATCTATCTCATACTGACTGCACATGTAAAATCCACTCTTAACAGTTGTAAGCACACATATCATATCCATCCTGAACACATCATTCACTGACACATAATGCTCGCATAACACATATCAATAAAATTACTAGTATACTCACCAAGCTGCAAGCCTCCAGTTTGACTAACTCCGCAGAACCATGGTTTAAGTCCAGACGATGCATAACACACCTCCAGATCCCTCAAACCGTGGCTCTGATACCAAGTTGTAATGCCCCAATTTAAAAAAAAACATAAATAAAATCATACCTCAAGTTCTTTTAGAAAGAAAGGAGTTATTTAACAAATAAGCGGAAGCTACAAAACTGTTTTGAACCCTCGGGTTCATATAAAAGCCTGAAAGTTACAAATTTACATCAAAAGATGCTTTCTCACTAAACAACCGGGCGTTAAGTTTCAAAACACTGTTTTACTTAAATACATGACAATTGTCAAACTGAAGCTTTGCCCCTTGTCTTTGATAAAACCTGCAAAACATTTTAGAAAATGATATCTGATAAGCTGCGAGAGCTAGTGAGTAAACTAGACTGCCACTCATATAAACACATGAATATAATCATATTATAAACACTGTCAACAACTGATAATAATCTCTGAGTAATTAACTTATCCACTACTGCCCAAGGTAGTATGCTTACTGATTCACATGATTAATTAACTGAGTCACTACTGCACAAGGCAGTAGGCTTTCTGATATCTAATTAATTAACTGAGCCCCAGTACTGTGCTATTTCTGAGCCACTACTGCACATAGCAGCATGCTTATTATCACTGAGCCTTACTGCACATGGCAGTAAGCTTAACACACATAAACATATATACTGTAACATTACTCTAACACTACTGAACCTTACTGAGTATAGCACCCATATCTGAGTATCCTAACATATCAATAACCTGATATAATAACATACATCCCGTAAATATGAATAGTAGTCTACAAGACTCACCTTATAGTCTGTGATGCTAAGATCTCCAACTGATACTGATTCTGAAACAAGGTCAATCACCTCCCTATATATACCATACAACAAAGTATCACTTAAAGCAATCTGATCTGAAACATAGCCTACACGGGCCGTGTACCCCTACATGAGTTGTAACGCCCGAGGCAATTAACTAATAATAGAATTTCCGGGTGTTACAGCGGCTAGGATCCTTAACCTCGTACCGACAAAGAAAGTTCAGAAAACACCTTATGAGATATGGCATGTAGTAGTTCCTAAAATTACATATCTCAAAGTATGGGGATGTCCTACCTACGTTAGACGTGAGGTAGAAAACAAACTTGAACCCCGATTAGAGAAGTGTTACTTCATTGGGTATCCTACCGGAGCCATGGGATATTTGTTTTACAAATATTCAGAGAACAAAGTTTTTGTTGCAAGGAGGGCAGTTTTCCTTGAAAGAGAACTGATATACATGCAATCTGGTGGGAAGAATATTGATCTTGAAGAAATTCAAGAACGCACGAATGAAGGGACTAGTGTCGGCACTAGCACTCAACCCGAAGTGGTTGAAACCGTACATGATGATATGTCGGTACCTGACAACAATCCATTACCTCTTCGTATATTTGGTAGATCCCGTCACGAGCCAGAGAGATATGGGTTTCTCATATCTGAGGGTGACAAATTATTGGTGGATCATGATGAACCCTTCAACTACTAGGATGTTGTAGCAAGCATTGACTCTGCTAGGTGGAAGGAGGCTATGGAAAGCGAGATGGAGTCCATGTCATACAACCAAGTATGGGAATTGGTTGATCCCACACCCGGGTTTAAGACAGTAGGGTGTAATTGGGTCTTCAAGAAGAAGACCGGCGTGGATGGAACTGTAGATACTTTCAAAGCCAGACTGGTGGCTAAGGGTTTCACACAAACTCATGGTATTGACTATGAGGAAACCTTTTCCCCAGTGACTATGCTGAAGTCTATAAGAATACTCATGGCCATTGCTGCATTCTATGATTATGAAATTTGGCAAATGGATGTAAAAACCGCCTTCCTTAATGGGAAGCTAAATGAAGAGGTGTTTATGACACAACCCGAGGGTTTTGTACATCCTAAGTATCCTAATAGATTCTGCAAACTCAAGAAGTCCATTTATGGACTTAAACAAGCGTCTGATAGCTGGAACCTATGCCTTGATGAGAAAATCAAGGAATTTAGATTTTCGAAAAGCAAGGATGAACCATGCATATATTTCAGGGCTAGTGGGAGTGCTGTAGTATTCCTAGTCCTATACGTAGATGATATTCTACTTATAGGAAACGATGTCCCAACTTTACAAGACGTTAAATATTTTCTCGGGAATTGTTTCTCTATGAAGGAGTTGGAGAGGCGGCGTATATCTTGGGCATAAAGATCTATAGAGATTGATCTAAAAGGCTTATTGGACTAAGCCAAAGTGCATATGTAGACAAAGACTTGAAGTGATTCAAGATGGAGGATCAATCATGTACGCCATATTATGCACTCATCCTGATGTATCGTGTGCATCGAGCATGACGAGTAGATATCAGGCAAATCCTGGGCAAGCCCATTGGACCGCAGTCAAGAACATTCTCAAGTATCTTCGGAAGACAAAGGAGATGTTCTTGGTACATGTGTTGGAATTCCATGGGGATCAAAGCACGGAACAAAAGAAAGAAAAACACACAACAAAGATCCCATGAAGTCCCAATGGTGGTGAAAACTTGTAAGAAACAACATGCAACCAAAAGGAAAGTGTCACACCTCGCTAAAGCGGAAACACGAGGTGTCACAGCACAAGATATCATCGCACAAGGTAAATAGACAATAACCATTATATTGACTTAACAAAAATAAGTAGTTCGGGTAAAAGATAAATAAAAGTTACATAATCGAATAAAAATTAAATGACATTGTCTTGTACGATGCGAAAATAAAATAAATATTGTTTTTATAAAACGTGACGATGAAGATGAAGATGCCACACATCATGTTTGTACGCATAAGGTACCTAACGACGATCACCTGAAAGCACGGGTAAAAGAAAGAAAACGGTCAACTACTAGAGTTGGTGAGTTCATAGGTTTTTAATATATGCACAAAATATCTTTTAAATGAGAAAAGTTTAAATAATTGATGGAAGTTTTTGGATATAAAATAAAAGTATGCATGAATTATAGAAGATGTATTATATTGCCCAATACGTTGCACATGGTAGTAATAGACTATGATGATTATTGCTTGAGCCATTATCCAACCTAGCCGACAACCAATTGCCCATGATAAACCTAACGCCTATATTAAATGACGTTAGTAGTAGTAAAGTACATCTATAGTTCGTCAACCATAAATGGGAGACGTCGGAATCTCCAAATAGCGCTACTTACTAATACCATCGGCTCACTAGCGGAGTTAAGGAATAATGTCCAACGAAAGGGCCTTACAACGATCACCCAAGCACATCAAAGAATAATACCATAAGTGCTCAAAATAATATTTGAAATAAATAAGAAGATAGGCAATAAACTTTTCATAAAACGTATACACATGCTTTCACCCCAAAATAATATGAAATACGGTAAAAAGGGGCTATGATACTCACTCGGTATGCAAAGGTGTTCACTCGTAAGGATTTCTTGTTCCTACCGAAGCTCCTTTCCTAATATAAGAGGTATGTAGCTCTATTAGACTTATTTTATTTATTATTTTGTATTATATATTTATTGTTAACTTATTTATTAAATAGTTAAAGGTTGTCTCTATTTTTCCATAAATCATAAGTGTTCACTGAAATTTTCAGTTCTTTAAGTTGAACTTTAAAAATTAAAAATTGTATTTTAGGAGTCATATTAAGGTTTGATATTTTAATATAATCTTAATACATGTTACTAGAATGTCCAGTAAAAATATAGGAATTTATAATCCATGTTTAATATTTTTAATAATTAAAAGTGTATAAGATGTCCACTGATCAGTGTCTGGATGACATGTTGTTACTAAAACGTCTGTTTAGGGCTCATACAACCTCATTTTTACATGATTCAAACTGGGAATTAACCAAGACTCAAAGATGAAACGTTTAAAAAAAACTAGACGTATTTTGACCCAAGAATGAGTAAGTTGCACGCGTTTAAAGTGTACCTTTTTAAATCTGCCAGATTTCCAGATTCAACATATGTGTCTTTTTAAATATGTTTGAAGGATCAAAAGTTCATGAAAATTAGTGAATCCAGGTTTAAATGAAAGGTAACACTTTAAACTAATATTAGCAAAAAGAATCAACTGATTTTGATACCTAGAACTCCAGATATAACAAAAACAAGTGGGGAGTTCTAGCATCAGAATCTGCCAGAATGTTATTCTTTTTGCTTATGGGTCATAACTTTAATATGGCATGTTTATATTCATGATTAATCATATTGTATGAGTATAAGCTTTGATAATCCATGTGTTCTTACAACAATGGTAGGATGATACACATTTTATGTGTTCCTTACAACATTTGTTGAGATGAAACACATGCATGATCAAAGTCTTATTTTCTTGATTTTTAGTTGATTAAGTTCCATACAACAATGGTAGGATGATGCACATTTCATGTGCTCCTTACAACATTGGTAGGATGTTTATATTTACATGATTATAGATATATATAAAGGAAATAAGATGAACAACAAAGAAAATAAATAAAAGAAAGAAGAAAAGAAGAAAGGTAGAAGAGTAGAGATGAGTGTTTTATGATCATCTTACCAACTATTTTCTTTGATTTTGTGTTTGATCTTCAAGAGATGATCAAGACTTGGATGTTCTTGGGAGATTTTTGTTGGTGAAAGAAGAAGAGAGAAAAGAGAAGAGATGGAGTGTGGTGGTAAAGGAAATGATGAAGAGTAGTAGAGGGCTTATATAGAGCATGGGGGAGATCAAGTGGTGATTCTTGGGAAGAGAAGGAGGCAAGAGAAAAGAGAGGGGGGGTTTCTTTTATTTTTTTATTTTTTATAAATTATGTGTAATTAGTTTAAATAAATTTGTATAAATGGTGATTTTGTTTAAATCTTTTAATTAACAAATTTTTAATTACTTTGATGAGTTTATATATATATGTTTTATATTTTAACTTATTTATATTTATTATGATGTATTTAATTATTTTTATTGTTATTATTATTATTATTGTATATGATTTGTAATTCTTGACTTTTAATAATTCGATTTTTCGAGCTCGGGAAGGTTCTAACCATCTAGGCGGGATTTCTACGAAATCTAATATTATTATGGATGTATTTAAGTCATAAATACTATTTTTAGTCATACTAGGCTTAAAATTAGAAGTTCTAATGGCTAACCTGGGAAATTTGTTGCCGAATGTCACAGAAAGACAAAGGAGAAGAGCTATACCCTTTAAGACTCTGGATTCTTGGCTAGAGAAAATTGGAATGGGATGAGATCTTGAAACAAAAGGCTTCAAGCTCCAATGAAGTCCACACCAAGTAAATCACCAAACTCCCTTGTACTAGCAAGCCAAAAATTGAACCAAGCTACCTTGTTAGATTTCTGGAACAACACTTGTATCTCAAAAACACAGCCACAATGATCTCTTTTATCTCACAAACTCTTTTGATAGAACTCACCAATATATGTGTGTGTATGCAAGATTGACCAAGAGAAGAACAAGGAACAAAGAGAGCCTCTTAAATAGACATTTCCACTCCTCTAGATGCTCCAGGGTCGGACCATTTGTTATTCATTCATTGGACCAACAAGATGGTCTAATAAAATGTAAGTGTCACTTAGAATTCTGCCTTTACGAGCCATGCCGCGCCGGGTAAGAATCGTGAGGGCACTTATCTTCACGACCTCCTTCACAAGCCGTGTAGATTCGTGAAGCCCTAGGGTTTCATGAACCATGCGGCCATGATAGGACACGTGTACACGAGATACTTCACGACCCGTGGAGCATCCTTAACGGTCGTGAAGCTTACGTCAGATTGAATTTTACCATTTTGACCCTTTCCTCTTACAACATGCTGTCAGAGTGTGATATCGCGCTAAATATATATAAATATTATGCGATATCGGGTTGGTTTTAGCCGAAAAATGTTTATTTAATTGTAAAAAGATACGTTTACCATTTCTTTTACGTTTTGCAGGCTAAAAAGGCAAAATATCCAAATAATCGAGAAAAATAAATAAAGCCCGAGAAGACGAGAAAATAAAAAGAAATCAAGAAAAATAATCGGGCCGAAGAAAGAAGTCAAGGAACAATTAATGGGCGAAAGAAAAAAAAGAAAGAAAAGAAAAGAGATAAAGAAAGAAGCCCAAAAGAAGGAAGAGAGAAAAGAAAAGAATATAAAAAGCTAAGCCCAGCCCAAAGACAAAGGATCATCCGGGCTCCAAGGTAGTGGACGCGGCGCGACGGTCTCGAGCATAGCGGCGCGACGAAGTGTCCGGAAAAGGCCCAACTTCTCGCCACGTGTTGTCGCGGCGCAACGCGATAAGATTCCGGCAGCTTTGAAATTTGAACGAGTTGGGATCGGGTTAAAATACCTCGTCGCGGCACGATACCCCTGTTTTCAGAATCCTATTTAAATGAACTTCCAGATCTGAAAAAGGGTTAACCACCCGATTTCTTCCGCCATTCCTCTGCTAAATACATCCCTTAACACATCCCAGAAGGCTTGAGCTCGGATTTGGAGGATTAAAGCTACAATTGAAGATTAAAGGCTTTGAATTCTTGCTTTTTATGGTTTTTCTACTTCTCTTCTGTTTTTAATGTTTAATCTTGATTTCCAAAAGTTGATTATGCTTGTAGTAGGCTAGGTTTTCTGTTTTCCTCCCTAGAGGAAATGAAACTCTATCAAGTTGGTTAATTTTATATCTTTTTTACTTTAATGGCATTATATTTATCTTTCAAGTCTAATCAATGATCCTAGCATGTTTTAATTCTGTTTTTGATTTGTTTAGAATCTGAGTTGATGTAAATTGGTGAACCAATCTATTTATAAGACTTTAATCAATGCTAATTAGGACCAATAATTAGTGTTGACTAGTGTTTGATCAAAACCTAGGGTTAAACAATCAAGATAGGAACTTTAATGTGTTAGAATTGATATATGATGACTTTCATGTGTTAATTGAATGATTTGGTAACTTAATCAATCATTAAAGATTAGATGTTGATAGATACGAACTTAAATATGCTTAATTGTGTAGTTAATTGATTTAATTACCAATTGATTAGTTAATTGCATGATTAGATAAGTTGGATACTCGGATCAAGAGTCTAACAATATAGGAATCGGTATAGTGTTCATTAATTGTCCATTGCATTGATTTTGATTTATAAAACCAACTTGAAAAGGGTGGAATTGAATCTAGGGAGGGAAGCCTTTTAATTGATACTTAATCCAACAAAGTTTCTTGCTTTTTGCTCTCTTTGATTGTTTTTGGGAAAGTAGTAGTGTTAGTATTCATTTAGGTTAATAAAGTTTCAAAGTTGATTACAAATTCCCCTTAATTTAGTTTAATTGCTTTAGTTTAGTATTTTATTGCATTTATTGAGTTTAATTGTGTTTATTTGGTTTAATTAGTTTGTGTTAGTTATATCTTTATTAATATGATAAAATCAGTTTAGCTCCCGTTCCCCAAGAGTTCGACACCCGACTTACTAACTATAATACGAAATGATTAGGTACACTTTCCTATTCGTCCAGTTTTTAGTAAATAATTCGGTAAAATATAAATTTAAAACTAGTATGTAAAACGCACATCAGAGTGGAAACTTGGCGTGTGACCCAATAGGCCTGCGCTTCATTGGCAGTGATACCAGCCTACGTGTGTCAGTGGGCAGATTCTAACAAACTCCCACTTGCACATGACACACCGTATCCATACGCACCACAGACAGGGAGCGGCCTCTAGCAAGGCATCCCTGCCCACAACTTAACACGGGGTATGTCATCCCTGACAAGTACCAAGTCCAAAAACTAAAAGAGTTTGACATGGTCATATAGATAAGTGATCAATCATCCTATTGTTCACGATATCCAAGTGAACACGAGACATGGTACAAAGTCATTCTCTGATCGTTCACGATTATGTTTCTCGATCAAGATTGGTGGTGAACAAAAGTAAGCTACAACTGATCAACTATCATTGCAAGCTTGAGCATGGCCACGCATTTTTGGTGTCAGCGCCCAATCATCTAGGGGCCCAGGGATATCTCTCTGAACAGATGAACAAATTCCTTCGACTACATTTCCCCAATACATTGGCAATACCTCACCCAAAAGCCTACTTTATAATAGCTAGTTACGGACTACGTTTGAAAGCAGACATAATAAGGCACAACAAAATAGTGGAAACACATGCATCTCTGGTCTAAGGATAAAAGATATTATCATCCTGATTTACTCTTAACATGTACCATGAAGTAACATCAGGTGATGGTCGTCCAATCACGTGAAACTCTTTTCATGTATAGGCGAAATATTGCGTCCCTTGTATTCAATCCCCATTGAACACTATTGTAATACCCGAACATTCAAAAAATAAATAAAAGTATATTTTATTGATGAAACGATATTTGTGTTGTGTTATGGAATTAGTGATAGACTAGTTAAAATTGTTTGGGCTTGATTATGTATGTACATAGTTGGATAAATGGATTCATGTAAATAATTCAATTGGGTTAAACACTTATGGGCTTAGTTGATGAAAATTAGGCCTAGGACTTTCAAAAAGATAGTATAAAAGGCCATCTAGGGCACAGCCCCCAACATTTTTTAAACCAAAAACACATTTACATTGAGAGAGAAATCAGTGTGTGTTGTGTGTGCAAAAACCCTCACGAGGAACAGAAGAAGGAGGAGCCAAGATTCAGTTGTGGACTTAAAGAATTGATAAAAGGATCATTAGGTAATGTTTCCTATCTCATTATGGTATTGTGGATATCAGTTTTATCTTGTTTGATTGAGGCCAGCATGAGTTATGATATGGGTTTTGAGGTTCTGGGTTTATGAAAGAACCAGGGAAAGAATGTGAGGAGTGAGCTCTTGATACTTGATGAAATGTATTTAAATCATGAAGAAAGTGTTTAAATAAGTTTAGAAATGTTTTGTAACAAAAATGAAATGAATTGGTTGAGTTTTGAAAGAACTTGATTTTTGCCATGGAGCCTGTGAAATGAAAATGATGAGCTGACATGGATGAATATCACCCATGCGACTTTATGCTTGAAGTCATGTGACTTTCATGTTGCACCCCATGCGACTTTCGCATGGGGAGCAGGGGGGTGTTCATGCGACTTTCATGTTGCACCCCATGCGACTTTCGCATGGGGAGCAAGGGGGGTGTTCATGCGACTTTTATACACCGATGTTACTTCCATGTGACTTTCACCTAGTACATGTATACATTCCATGTGACTTTCAGTAATGCCCATCTGACTTACATGATGCCCATGCGACTTACATATTGTGTCATGTGACTTATGTATATGAGATGGCCCATGCGACTTTCATCTATGTATAAACACTTCATGCGACTTTTAACCACTGAACTCATATGCCCATGCGACTTTTAGTACATGAATAACTTTATGCGACCTTCAGATATATACATGTACATGTTCATGCGACTTTTAGTGCATGTATGGTCATGCGACTTCCATAGCAGTCATGCGACTTCCATAGCAGTCATGCGACTTTTAGTATAGTCATGTGATTTATGATACTTCATGCGACTTCCAGCTAGTGAACATAGATATCTTTGCGACTTATGCATGCCTGCTCATGCGACCTAATAGATATATATATATATTTATACCATGCAACTCATATATATATATATATATATTGTTCATGCGACCATGTGCACTGTAGGTCGTACTCTGGACTCGTAGCCAAGCAATTTGTTACTAGCTGTTTATTGAGAAACTAAGACTGCAGACAGGTGAGTACTCTTACTTACAACCTAACTGATGATGTATGTGATTATGACATGTGTTATGACTTATATGATACGATATGATTTATTTAATGATTAGACCGTTCACTTCGGTAACAGGAATGATAAGAGCGTTCACTTCAGTGACAAGAATCATAAGACCATTCACTTCGGTCACGAGAATGATGAGACCGTTCACTTCGGTGACGGGAATGATGAGACCGTTCACTACGGTGACGGGAATGATGAGGTTGTTTACTTCGGTAACGAGAATGTTTGGACCACCTCCTACGGTAGCGGGAATGATTGATGCACCATACGTGAAACAAGTTGATGATGTGACAATTCGGTTTGTTGTATGTAAAGTAATCGCTAAGCTTCGTGCTTAAGGTTTTTGTTTAAACTTCTTTTCAAGTGATGGCCACGGTGGGTCTCCATCACGCGGTTGATATGTCATCTCCCTCAATCTTCCGCGATGTTTAAACTATATTGTATTTAAGGATGTATTCCAAAACAATTACAATTGAATTTAAGCTTTTATGGGTAAACGCCCAGGGTTGTAATTTAAGACAAACACTGTTTTAATTATGGTAGACTATTAGTAGTACGCCTTGGTAATTGTTTGATTGTTTAAAAAAAATTGGGACGTTACAACTTGGTATCAGAGCCTTGGTTTAAGAGATTCGAATACGTTTCCGCATGTTTGAACTTAAACCTTGGTTCGTGAAACATTTTAGACAAACTTTTGAAAAAATTTCAAATGTTAAATGTTACGATGAGCTATCGGCTGGAGCTAGTCCGAGTGGTCACACGCGAGTACAAGGTATGAATTTATGATAAGATGATCATGTTAACTAAGATGTTGGAATTGAACTGCTTTAGTAGAATCAGAATAGAATGACATGATAATGTTTATCTGATAACTGACTATATGCTTGATGGGATGGTTGATACATAGCCCAAACCAGTGAATCGGGATTCCTAGTGGTAATGACCAAATAAACTACGTGTAGCGTGTTTGTAATAATAGGGCCCATATTATTATCTGCACACGACACTTGTTAGAAAATTGTCAAAATCCCGGGAATCTTGTGAATACAGTGAGGGATACTTTTAGAGAAAAGATGCCTATAGCTAGGGTGCCTTAGAATGACTAGGGTTACCTAATAGTTGTACTTATGACATGAAATATGTAAAACACGAATTGATATAGTTATGAGGACTGTGTGGCAATGCCACCTGTTAATTAAGTGCATTGTCTATACATCCAGTATGGCGACTACAAGAAATCGATCTGTGATACCAACGGGTTTTGAGAACCCACCTGATGGGGAGAATGCTAGTGTGAAGGGAGAGAACGACCCCCGTGCACAACCAAACTTGAATCAACCTGAAAACGTGATTCTGGAGACCGTTGTACCGGAAAATGTAATTGATGACAAGGAATACATGAATGAGGCTATGACTGAATTTGTTACCACTGTGGTTACCAGCACACTGAAGGAGCTATTGCCTAAGATCGTGGAGGATCTCAAACAAGACGTGGGAACTATGATTGATCAGAAACTGGGAGCCCTTTAGGCAGCAAAAGAAGCTTCTACAGCAGTGGTCGTCGCCCAACAAGTAACACCGACAGTTAACCAAGGGACACAAGGAGGAACCTTTCGGGATTTCTCGGATTGTCAACCGCACGTTTTCGATGGAGTACCAGACCCGGTGCGAAGCACCCGATGGGTCTCTGCAATAGATTGGTGGAATCTGTGAAGAAAAATGAAGGGTGAGGCTATTACGAGAATGACCTAGGAAGAATTCACGAAATTGTTCTATGAGGAGTATGCTCCCAAGGTTGAGGTGGAGCGAGTGATGGATGAGTTCATGAAACTCAAGCAAACCACTGAGACGGTTATCAGATAACCGCGATAATCAAAGAGAAATTACTTTGTCCAGCATATGCAAGCGACGAGAGGTTGTAGATTCACAAGTATACACAGCTGCTGAGGGAGGATATTTAGAAGTTTGTATCGAATGGCCAGTATGCTACACTGGACCAGCTGACTGAGGGAAAGAAAAGGTCCGCGGAGTGGGATGCACCCGGAGGAAATACAAGCAGATAACCATTCAAGAAACCAAACATTGGTAGTTTCAAACCCGTCATTATGAATTCGGGGCAAGATGCGGCAAATGTTGAAAAAGGCATGCTAGGGAGTGGCAAATGGGAACCGTGAACTGCTTTTTATGTGGTAAAAGCGGACATGACGGGAAGGATTGCAAGGCTCAGCTGAACGTGTGTTTCGGGTACAAGAAACCGGGGTATCGCATGGCAGAATGCCCGGAAGCAGCAAGGGGTAGTCGAAAGCCCGCTTGGAAACCACCACTTCGGATCACTGAGGGAGAGAAGGGAAAGAAACCTGAGGTTCCAAAGCCTCGGGGCATGCATTCCAAATGACAATAGAGGAGGCCAAGAAGGAGCCAGATGTTATTGCATGTACATTTATTGTTAACTCTCTACCTGCACTTGTATAATTTGATTCCGGGGCGAGTAAGTCCTTTGTATCTTCTGCTTTCTATAATAAATTTGTAATAGCACCGGTGAAGTTAGAAACACCATTAGAGGTAGATATAGCCGACGATAAGGCTTTGTGTGTTACCATGATCTATAGGGATAATGTAATAGTGATAGATGATGTACAATTTACTATAGATCTGCTACCGACTCCTATGAGAGAGTTCCAAGTGTAACACCGGAAAATCACAAGCCATATTTTTTAAAACGCATTGTGGAAGCTAACTAAACCAACTTGATTACATAAAACCAATATTTACAAATATACATTCTTTTTTTCATAAGACAACCACAACAATATTTTGGCGTTACAAAATAAAACTGGCTCGTCTCTTTTAAAACTAGCATCAGAGTGTGGTCAACTCTTCCTTCTTCAAATCTAACACGAACCTGCAAAACATCAACTGTGGGGAATTAGCACAAAGCTAAGTGAGTAGAGGCTAAATCATCAAATGCAAACATTTACAATCAATCTTCAATCATGTAATCACATATCCAGAGAAGACCGGCGGTTCGGCGCAGAACCTACAACCAATGCCGGCCAAAGCAAAGGTTTACCGATAGCTTTCCACTTGATTGGCACAGTAAACTCACCCTCTGAGCAACAAATGCAACAGAAAGGCTACTACAGTTCAACCAACCAGTTAGACAAGCCCAGCCCAAGTCCACGTATAGCTGACTTCTCAACGCAACTCAAAATCATCCTAAGAGTGCGTATCGACCAAATATTCATGCAACAATTATCAACATTTCATATCACAAACAGAGGTTCAATCAATTCAATCTCAAACCACAATCATGCTTCACATCAATCAAATTAACTGCAATCATTACCATCCGTGTTTAACGTCCACTTACCTCTATTTCAGCATGAACTCACATGTCTAATATTACTGAGCTTTTGGATTTCCTGTAAACACAGCAATAACTAAATCAGTTTCAATCTCATAAATATATCTTATCCATATATTTATAAATCATTCATCAAACAAACATCAAACAATAAACAAATACGAGTTCAAAACACAAATATCGTATTCTATAAAAACTGTCGGATTCCAAGAATCCGCAATTCAGCATCGGATTTCCGCACAGTCGGATTTCACTTCAATCGGATTTGGGTTTGTCGGATTCTATCATTTGTGCCGGATTTCAAGTACCCGGATTCAATCAATTGGATTTCATCATGTCTCGAATTCTACTTCTCGGATTTGGGTATAGGTTTTGGGTATCGGATTTCAAGTCTATCAGTTTTAGAATACTTGGATTCTAAGTTTCGGATTTCTAAATAAATTGGATTTAGAGTCTCGGTTTACAACAATCGGATTTCATGTTTTCCGGTTTCTCAAGTATAGGATTTAAAGTGTCGGTTTTGCTTGTATAGGTTTTGGGTATCGGTTTTACTTTCGGTTTTACCATACGGATTTCCAAACAATCGGAATTCCTCTTCTTCCCCAATCACCAAAACCGATAGTTCATACATTCATCAAATTGACCATCATAATTCAATGTCCAGAAAATCATAAGTTCATCTAAACATTACAGAAATATGCTATAAACGTATTTGAACATGTATTCATGTACCTTTTCATTATATAAACATGTATCTCATATGAACATACAAAAACCCATCAAAAACATATTTTACCCAAAATCGATCATGGTGTTCTTCATATATTCATGTTATATAAATCCTTAAACTTAATCAAATTAGCATTCAAAGACATCATATAAATATCTAACCTTACACTTGGATTCAAATCACACAAATGGATAATCCGATGGTTTCTTTCTTTCTTCGGTTTTCTTCTTTGGCTGAGAGAAACACACAACACACCGACACAAAACTTTCTTTGTTTTGATGATAAGTGATCAGAGAAGTTGCATGTACTCCATTACACATAAACTTAGGCAAGAGGTGGCAAAAACCACCTCTTCACACGTGTACTAACAATATATATACATGCATACATACGGCTCCATACATACATACTAAACATGCATATAAACATACATATTTAATTAATTAACCTACCAATTAAACACTTAATCATAACCAAAACAATTAGATACGTACCACAAACCCACTAATCTCCTAGCCCGGGTTCGAGGGTGTTACAAATCTCTCCCCCTTAAGAGGATTCCGTCCTCGGAATCCTTTCTTGCTCAAATAAGTGGGGATATCTATCTTTCATCTCTGCTTCTGTCTCCCATGTCAAATGAGAACCTAGACTGTGCTTTCATTTGACCAATACCATTGGTATCTGCTTCTTTCGGAGCTTGGTTACCTTTCGATCCAACAGTTCCACTGGTTCCTCTATCAACCTCTTCTTAGAATCAACTATCAACTCTTGTACTGGGAGAATTTGGTTTTCATCTTCTACTTTGCACTTTCTCATATAGCAGACGTTGAATGTATCGTGAATTCCAGCAAGCTCTGCTGGAAGATCTAGTGTAACCGTTCGGTCATTCACAATCTGACGTATGCGGAAGGGACCAATGTAACGGGGAGCTAACTTCCCGCGTTTACCAAATCGAATAACACCCTTCCATGGAGAAACCTTCAAGTATACTAATTCTCCCACATCAAACTTAACTGGGCGACGACGTGGATCTGCGTATATTTTCTGCCTATCTCTGGCAATAGCAACCTTATCAGCTGTCATCTGAACTATCTAAGGTCCTGCAAATTGCTTCTCACCTGCCTCTAACCAACATGTCGGAGTACGGCAGCGACGACCATATAACATCTCGTAAGGAGGCATCCCTATACTGGAGTGGTAAGAATTATTGTACGCAAACTCTACCAATGGTTGGTGTGAATCCCAAGATCCACCATATTCAATTACACAAGCACGCCACATATCTTCAAGCGTTTGTATGGTACGTTCAGTCTGACCATCAACCTGGGGATGATAAGTTGTACTCAGGTTAATCCTCGTCCCCAATTCTCTCTATAAACTCCTCCAGAAGTTAGAAACGAATCTAGAGTCTCTGTCAGATACTATTGATAATGGCATGCCATGCCTCGCAACAATCTCATTAACAGAAAGTTGAGCCAATTTACTCAGAGAAGCCGTCTCGCATGTAGCTAGGAAGTGAGCGCTCTTTGTCAGTCGATCCACAATCACCCAAATCATATCATTATTTCTCTGAGTTCGCAAAAGTTTAGTCACGAAATCCATCGTTATATGTTCCAACTCCCACTCAGGAATCTCTAATTGCTTCAAAGATCCGTAAGGCTTCTGATGCTCCGCCTTCACCTGCGCACGGATATGGCATAATTCTACAAACTGTGCCACATCGGTATTCATAGTAGGCCACCAGTAAAGCTCTTTCAGGTCGTTATACATTTTAGTGCTTCCTGGGTGTACTGACAATATGGATTTGTATGCTTCAGTCAAAATCAGCTTCCTCAAATCTCCAAGCATAGACACCCACACACGAGTCTTGTATACTTTTAATCGGCGAGAGTCATTAATAAGTTCGTCTTTACGTTTCTTCATCAGTTCATTCTTCAAGTGTTCTTCCTTTAGAGCCTCCAACTGTGCAGACTTTAGTCTATCCACTAGATCAAATACAATATCAATACGCATAAACTGGATAGAACTTCCCACTCCCTTGCGGCTTAAAGCATCTACCACCACGTTTGCTTTGCCTGGGTGATATCTTATTTCGCAATCATAGTGTTTAATCAATTCTACCCACCGTCTCTGTCTCATATTCAACTATTTCTGTGTAAATACATACTGTAGGCTCTTATGGTCAGTGCAAATCACACACTTTGTGCCATACAAATAGTGTCTCCACAGCTTTAGGGCAAATACAACTGCTGCCAATTCCAGGTCATGTGTCAGGTAATTCTTCTCATGGGGTTTCAACTGTCTTGAAGCATATGCAATCACTCGATCCCTCTGCATAAGTACACAACCCAATCCCGCAAACGAGGCATCGCAATAAACTATGAAATCCTCTGAGCCACTTGACAATGCAAGAATAGGGGCCTGACATAACAACTGTTTCAACATTTGGAAAGCTTTATCCTGTTCACTACCCCATACAAATTTCACGTCTTTTCGAGTCAACTTAGTTAACGGACCCGCAATCTTCGAGAAATCTTTAATAAACCTACGGTAGTATCCAGCTAACCCCAGAAAACTCTTGATTTCAGACGGTGTCTTCGGAATGTTCCAATTCATAACTGCCTCCACTTTCGAAGGACCACTTTTACTCCCTCGTCACAGATCACATGCCCTAAGAATTGAACTTCTCTCAACCATAATTCGCATTTTGAAAACTTAGCGAACAAATGCTCTTTCTTCATTGTTTCCAAAATTTGTCTCAAATGCTATTCATGCTCCACTTCTGTCTTTGAGTATACTAATATATCGTTAATGAAGACTATCACAAAATTATCAAGAAATGGTCGACAGACCCTGTTCATTAAATCCATGAAAATAGCAGGTGCGTTGGTTAAGCCGAACGGCATAACCAAAAACTCATAGTGCCCATAGCGCGTACGAAAATCCATTTTTGACACGTCTTCCTCTGAAACCCGCACCTGGTGATACCCTGATCTCAAATCAATCTTGGAAAAGAACGAAGCTCCCTGTAGTTGATCAAATAAATCATCTATTCTTGGCAACGGATACTTTTTCTTTATTGTTCTCTTATTCAGCTCACGATAGTCGATACACATTCACAATGTACCATCTTTTTTCTTCACAAACAATACTGGCACTCCCCACGGAGATGAGCTCGGACGAATAAAGCCTTTGTCTAATAGATCTTGTATCTGAGTCATCATTTCCCGAATTTCTGAAGGTGCCAGCCTGTATGGTGCGTTTGTCACTTGTCGGGAACCAGGAATCAGGTCTATCTTGAACTCTACTTCACGAATTAGAGGTAGTCCTGGTAATTCTTCTGGAAACACCTCCGGGTATTCCGTTACCACCCGGATAACGTTTACTGTCTGCTTCTCTTTCTTTCCATCAATAACATAGGCCAGATATGATTCACAACCTTTATCTAACGCCTTTCTAGCTTTCAAACACGAGATAATCAGAATTACGGATCCAGCCTTCTCCCCCCTTGCTACTACTCTTGTGCCATCAGCTAACGAGAATGAATCAACTACTTGTGACACTTGATACTGGTCTGATTCAGACTCAGCCAATCCATCCAGAGCACCACATCGTATCCAGATAATGGCATTACAAGGAAATAACCAGGAAAGCATGTACCATTTATATCTATCTTGGCTCCAGCCACAGCAGTTGTGACCGGTACCATCATACCATCAGCTATCTCAATTTCTAAAGCAATAGCTAGATCAATTAAAGGCACATTCATCCTACCACAGAATTCTACAGATACAAAGGAGCGGTTTGCCCCTAAATCAAATAGCACTCTAGTAGGAATAGAGTTTATTAAAAACATACTGGTTATCACATCATTTGTGGTAGTGGCATCATACACTATCATCCTAAATGCCCGACCCTTAGCAGTGGGTGGGTTCTTCCGTTTCTGCCCAGCTGTAGATGATCCTCCAGCTCCTCCCCCTCCTGACCCAGACCCTGACCTCTTGTTCAACGGGCAGTCACCCACTCTGATTTCAACTGTCGGGTTCCACTGCCCTGCTCTCCTTGCCTCTGTTTAGTATTATAATGTTCAAACTTTTTCTGTTGGGGAATTCTTTCCCCACTCAACATGTTCCTTGCTATCAAATCTCCTTCAGCCGACTTGGCTAAACTAAATGCCTGGGATAGAGTGGTAGCCCACCTAGTGGTGCTACGGAGATCTGGATGCAATGCCCACACAAATTGGGCAATCTTCGATTCTTCATCAGGCACCCAGTGTTTGGCAAACCTCATCTTTTCATTGAATTTACTGATAAGTTGATCCACAGTCGTGTTTCCAGTCATTTGCAACTCCATAAATTCTCTCTTTATCCTTGCAATCTCAAAAGTACCACAGTACTGTGCGTAAAGTTTCTCCTGAAATTTACCCTAGGTGATGCTCTCCTACTGTTGCTCTGTAAAGTGGACGGTAATCGAATCCCACCAGACCATGGCATCTGCTTTCAACATCCTCGAAGCATATTTTACTTTCAGTTCATTCTCACAGTTGCAAGCATCTAATGTCTTCGTCATTTCTCTAAGCCAATTCAAGGTGATACTAGGGTCAGAACTCCCCTGGTATTCAGATTGTTTACAGTTGAGGAACTACTTGTATGTACAGGGTTGTTTGTATCCCGGAAACGCAAATGGATAACCTCCAGGTTGTGGATATGGATAGAAAAATGGTTGTTGCATCATTTGAGTCATCGGTGGTACGGTTGCTTGTGTAGTTATTGCAATTGGTATAGGTGGTGGTTCTGGTTGGTTTAATCTCTGCTCCATGTTCAGGACTTTATTTCGAAGATCTGTCAGTTCATTCTCTAATTTGAAGACATATTCGCTCTGGTCTTCTTCTTGCTCTTGCCCAGACGTTCCTGCTTGGTTTACATTACTCAAGTCTTCAATTATTGGAGCCTCTGATACAGCTTGGGTCACAAGAGATAGGATGGGAGTCTCTCTGTCAGCCATAATCTGTTACAATCACATAACCTCATAGCTTAATAGCATAAACCGTTAGTATCCAAAATACTAGCTACTACAACAACTCTAACTCACCCTAATTCCCCCGACGGAAAGCTTGACCCGTCACGAGCCAAGATTTGGGAATGCAACACTCTAGGTGTGCATGCATCGCCAAACCTTGGCTCTGATACAAAACTGTAACACCGGAAAATCACAAGCCATTTTTTTAAAACGCACTGCGGAAGCTAATTAAACCAACTTGATTACATAAAACCAATATTTACAAATATACATTCTTTTGTTCATAAGACAACCACAACAATAATTTGGTGTTACAAAATAAAACTGGCTCGTCTCTTTTAAAACTAGTATCAGAGTGTGGTCAACTCTTCCTTCTTCAAATCTAACACGAACCTGCAAAACATCAACTGTGGGGAATTAGCACAAAACTAAGTGAGTAGAGGCTAAAGCATCAAATGCAAACATTTACAATCAATCCTCAATCATGTAATCACATATCCAGAGAAGACCGGCGGTTCGGCGCAGAACCTACAACCAATGCCGGCCAAAGCAAAGGTTTACCGATAGCTTTCCACTTGATTGGCACAGTAAACTCACCCTCTGAGCAACAAATGCAACAGAAAGGCTACTACTGTTCAACCAACCAGTTAGACAAGCCCAGCCCAAGTCCACGTATAGCTGACTTCTCAACGCAACTCAAAATCATCCTAAGAGTGCGTATCGACCAAATATTCATGCAACAATTATCAACATTTCATATCACAAACAGAGGTTCAATCAATTCAATCTCAAACCACAATCATGCTTCACATCAATCAAATTAACTGCAATCTTTACCATCCGTGTTTAACGTCCACTTACCTCTATTTCAGCATGAACTCACATGTCTAATATTACTGAGCTTTTGGATTTCCTGTAAACACAGCAATAACTAAATCAGTTTCAATCTCATAAATATATCTTATCCATTTATTTATAAATCATTCATCAAACAAACATCAAACAATAAACAAATACGAGTTCAAAACACAAATATCGTATTCTATAAAAACTGTCGGATTCCAAGAATCCGCAATTCAGCATCGGATTTCCGCACAGTCGGATTTCACTTCAATCGGATTTGGGTTTGTCGGATTCTATCATTTGTGCCGGATTTCAAGTACCCGGATTCAATCAATTGGATTTCATCATGTCTCGAATTCTACTTCTCGGATTTGGGTATAGGTTTTGGGTATCGGATTTCAAGTCTATCAGTTTTAGAATACTTGGATTCTAAGTTTCGGATTTCTAAATAAATTGGATTTAGAGTCTCGGTTTACAACAATCGGATTTCATGTTTTCCGGTTTCTCAAGTATAGGATTTAAAGTGTCGGTTTTGCTTGTATAGGTTTTGGGTATCGGTTTTACTTTCGGTTTTACCATACGGATTTCCAAACAATCGGAATTCCTCTTCTTCCCCAATCACCAAAACCGATAGTTCATAAATTCATCAAATTGGCCATCATAATTCAATGTCCAGAAAATCATAAGCTCATCTAAACATTACAGAAACATGCTATAAACATATTTGGACATGTATTCATGTACATTTTCATCATATAAATATGTATCTCATATGAACATACAAAAACCCATCAAAAACATATTTTACCCAAAATCGGCCATGGTGTTCTTCATATATTCATGTTATATAAATCCTTAAACTTAATCAAATTAGCATGCAAACACATCATATAAATATCTAACCTTACACTTGGATTCAAATCACACAAATGGATAATCCGATGGTTTCTTTCTTTCTTCGGTTTTCTTCTTTGGCCGAGAGAAACACACAGCACACCCACACAAAACTTTCTTTGTTTTGATGATAAGTGATCAGAGAAGTTGCATGTACACCATTACACATAAACTAAGGCAAGAGGTGGCAAAACCCACCTCTTCACACGTGTACTAACAATATATATACATGCATACATACGGCTCCATACATACATACTACACAATCATATAAACATACTTATTTAATTAATTAACCTACCAATCAAACATTTAATCATAACCAAAACAATTAGATACGTACTACAAACCCACTAATCTCCCAGCCCGGGTTTGAGGGTGTTACACCAAGTGATAGTAGGAATGGATTGGCCAGGGCGTCACCAGGCCAACATCTTGTGCAAGCAAGGGATTATATGGATTCAAAATCCAAGTGGGGGAGAAATCTCCATCTACGGTGAAATGGCAGAATGGATTGATGGCATGCTGCACCGTGACTAAGGCGGCGAAGTATCTACGTAAGGGTTGCGCGGCCTTTGTAGCTCATGTGGTTGACTGGAGAATGGAAAAGAAAAAGTTGACAGTTTCTGATGTACTGGTTATGTGTGATTACCCGGAAGTATTTCCGGAGGAACTGCCAGAGATTCCGCCAGACAGACAACTGGAGTTCCGTATAGACTTAGTGCCGGGAGTGGCACTTATAGCCAAGGAACCGTACCGACTAGCACCGCCAGAAATGAAAGAGCTATTGCCACAACTTCAGGAACTGCTTGATAAGGGCTTCATACGCCCAAGTAGCTCACCGTGGGGAGCACTGATCATTTTTGTGAAAAAGAAAGATGGAACCTTTAGAATGTGCATAGATTATCGCGAGCTTAACAAGCCGACAATTAAGAATTGTTATCCGTTACCAAGGATCAATGACTTGTTTGACCAACTGCAAGGAGCGGCCTGTTTCTCAAAGATAGACTTACGGTCGGGATATTATCAACTCAAGGTTCGAGAGGAGGACATAGCCAATACGGCTTTTCACACGCGCTATGGGCACTTCGAGTTTGTCGTCAGGCACTTCAGCCTCACAAACGCGCCGGCAATGTTCATGGATTTGATGAACCGAATCGGGAGACCAATGCGTGACAAGTCCGTGATAGTATTCATCGATGACATCTTGGTTTACTCAAAAACGGAGGCCGATCACGAACTACACCTACGGCAAGTACTCAAAACCTTGAAGATGGAGAAGCTTTATGCGAAGTTTTCCAAGTCTGAATTTTGGCTACGGGAGGTACAATTCCTTGGGCATTTGGTTAATCAGGAAGGAATTAAGGTCGACCCCGTAAAGATCAAGGCTGTGACTGTCACACCCCGCTAAAGCGGAAACACGAGATGTCACAGCACAAGATATCATCGCACAAGGTAAATAGATAATAACCATTATATTAAATTAACAAAATAAGTAGTTCGGATGAAACATAAATAAAAGTTACACAACCGAATAATATTTAAAGGACATTGTCTTGTACGATACGAAAATAAAATAGATATTGTTTTTATAAAACGTGACGATGAAGATGAAGATGCCACACATCATGTTTGTATGCATAAGGTACCTAACGACGATCACCTGAAAGCACGGGTAAAAGAAAGAAAACGGTCAACTACTAGAGTTGGTGAGTTCATAGGTTTTTAATATATGCACAAAATATCTTTTAAATGAGAAAAGTTTAAATAATTGATGGAAGTTTTTGGAATAAAATAAAAGTATGCATGAATGATAGAAGATGTATTATATTGCCCAATACGTTGCACATGGTAGTAATAGACTATGATGATTATTGCTTGAGCCATTATCCAACCTAGCCGACAACCAATTGCCCATGATAAACCTAACGCCTATATTAAATGACGTTAGTAGTGGTAAAGTACATCTATAGTTCGTCAACCATAAATGGGAGACGTCAGAATCTCCAAATAGCGCTACTTACAAATACCATCGGCTCAGTAGCAGAGTTAAGGAATAATGTCCAACGAAAGGGCCTTACAACGATCACCCAAGCACATCAAAGAATAATACCATAAGTGCTCAAAATAATATTTGAAATAAATAAGAAGATAGGCAATAAACTTTTCATGAAACGTATACACATGCTTTCACCCCAAAATAATATGAAATACTGTAAAAAGGGGCAATGATACTCACTCGGTATGCAAAGGTGTTCACTCGCAAGAATTTCTTGTTCCTACCGAAGCTCCTTTCCTAATATAAGAGGCATGTAGCTCTATTAGACTTATTTTATTTATTATTTTGTATTATATATTTATTGTTAACTTATTTATTAAATAGTTAAAGGTTGTCTCTATTTTTCCATAAATCATAAGTGTTAACTGAAATTTTCAGTTCTTTAAGTTGAAATTTAAAAATTAAAAATTGTATTTTAGGAGTCATATTAAGGTTTGATATTTTAATATAATCTCAATACATGTTTCTAGAATGTCCAATAAAAATATAGGAATTTATAATCCATGTTTAATATTTTTAATAATTAAAAGTGTATAGGATGTCCACTGATCAGGGTCTGGATGACATGCTGTTACTAAATCGTCTGTTTAGGGCTCATACGACCTCGTTTCTACATGATTCAAACTGGGAAATAACCACGACTCAAAGATTAAACTTTAAAAAAAACTAGACGTATTTTGACCCAAGAATGAGTAAGTTACACGCGTTTAAAGTGTACCCTTCTAAATCTGCCAGATTTCCAGATTCAACATATGGGTCTTTTTAAATATGTTTGAAGGATCAAACGTTCATGAAAATTAGTGAATCCAGGTTTAAATGAAAGGTAACACTTTAAACTAAGATTATCAAAAAGAATCAACCGATTTTGATACCTAGAACTCCATATATAACAAAAACAAGTGGGGAGTTCTAGCATTAGAATCTGCCAGAATGTTATTCTTTTTGCTTATGGGTCATAACTTTAATATGGCATGTTTATATTCATGATTAATCATATTGTATGAGTATAAGATTTGATAATCCATGTGTTCTTACAACAATGGTAGGATGATACACATTTCATGTGTTCCTTACAACATTTGTTAAGATGAAACACATGCATAATCAAAGTCTTATTTTCTTGATTTTTAGTTGATTAAGTTCCATACAACAATGGTAGGATGATGCAAATTTCATGTGCTCCTTACAACATTGGTAGGATGTTTATATTTACATGATTATATATATATATATATATATATAAAGGAAATAAGATGAACAACAAAGAAAATAAATAAAAGAAAGAAGAAAGAAGAAGAGAAGAAAGGTAGAAGAGTAGAGATGAGTGTTTTATGATCATCTTACCAACTCTTTTCTTTGATTTTGTGTTTGATCTTCAAAAGATGATCAAGATTTGGATGTTTTTGGGAGATTTTTGTTGGTGAAAGAAGAAGAGAGAAAAGAGAAGAGATGGAGTGTGATGGTAAAGGAAATGATGAAGAGTAGTAGGAGGCTTATATAGAGCATGGGGGAGATCAAGTGGTGATTCTTGGGAAGAGAAGGAGGCAAGAGAAAAGAGAGGGGGGATTTCTTTTATTTTTTTATTTTTTATAAATTATGTGTAATTAGTTTAAATAAATTTGTATAAATGGTGATTTTGTTTAAATCTTTTAATTAACAAAGTTTTAATTACTTTGATGAGTTTATATATATGTTTTATATTTTAACTTATTTATATTTATTATGATGTATTTAATTATTTTTATTGTTATTATTATTATTATTGTATATGATTTGTAATTCTTGACTTTTAATAATTCCATTTTTCGAGCTCGGGAAGGTTCTAACCATATAGGCGGGATTTTTACGAAATCTAATATTATTATGGATGTATTTAAGTCATAAATAATATTTTTAGTCATACTAGGCTTAAAATTAGAATTTCTAATGGCTAACCTGGGAAATTTGTTGCCGAATGTCACAGTGACGAAGTGGGAAACGCCGAAGAGTCCTAGGGAGATCCGAAGTTTTCTAGGGTTGGCCGGCTACTACATGAGGTTTATTAAGGATTTCTCCAAGATAGCAGTGCCACTAACCAAGTTGACAAAGACGACTGTTCGTTTTGAATGGGGAGATAAGCAACAGGAAGCATTCGAGACCCTTCGAGGCAAATTGTGTGAAGCCTCGATACTAGCCTTACCGAAAGGGATGGAGGACTTGGTAGTTTATTGCGACCCGACAACTGAAACAGCCATGTGGGACTTGGCTGTGTTTTGATGCAAAGGGGAAAAGTGATTGCCTATGCCTCATGACAACTGAAACCGCATGAATGCAATTACCTGATTAATGACCTAGAGCTAGCGGTCGTAGTATTCACACTCAAACTATGGAGACATTATTTGTACGGAGTCAAGTGCACAATATATACATATCACAAAAGCTTAATGTATTTTGCCGATCAAAAGAATCTGAATATGCATCAACGGAGATGGCTAGACCTAGTCAAGGACTACGATTGTGAAATCTTTTATCATCTGGAAAAAGCTAACGTTGTAGTAGACGCGCTAAGCAGTAAGGCAAACCATGTACCGTTGAATGTGAAATGCTTAAGGATGACCGTTACAACTTCACTATTTGAATCGATCTCAACAGCCCAAAGTGAAGCAATCAAAGAGAAAACCAGAAAACGGAGAGGGTAAAGGGCCAGATGGCGTTGATGGTTAAGTACGTCGAAAAGTGCCTCACAAACCGAAAATCACAGAAGGTCGGAATCTCATTCTTGATGAAGCGCACAAGTCAAAATTTTCTATAGATCCGGGAGCCACAAAAATGTACAAAGACCTGAAAATAGACTATTAGTGGCCAGGAATGAAGAGAGACATGACTATGTACGTCGAAAAGTGCCTCACACATCTACGAGTGAAAGCTAAGCACCAGCGACCGCATGGTAAATTGCAACCGTTGGAAATACCCATACGGAAAAGGGAGCACATAACTATGGATCAGATAAAAAGCTACCTAAAACACCAAGGAACTATGATGCAATCTGGGTAGTGGTGGACCGGTTAACGAAAAGCACCCATTTCATACCAATCCGAGAAACTAGTTCGGAAGAGAGATTGGCTGATATCTATGTAAAAGAGATAGTTTCAAGGCACGGGGTGCGGGTAACCATCATTTCTGATAGGGATGTACGATTCACATCTAGATTTTGGGGCAAGTTTCTTAAGGATTTGGGCACAAGGGTTAATTTGAGTACAGCGTATCAGTCCCAAACCGATGGACAAAGTGAGCGGACGATCCAAACGTTGGAAGACATGCTGAGAGTGTGTGTGATAGACTTTGGTGGAAGCTGGGATTTGTACTTACCCCTAGCGGAATTTTTGTATAACAACAATTACCACGCGAGTATCGGTATGCCACCGTATGAAATGTTGTACGGTAGGAAACGTAGAACCCCGATCTGTTGGGGCGAAGTTGGACAAAAGGACTTGGCAACATAGAGATAGTGCAAAAAACCTCGGAGTATGTACAACAAGTTTGTGAATGACTTAAAGCGGCTCAAAGCCGGCAGAAGAGCTATGTGGATAAACGGAGATCATTACTTGAATTCCAAGTTGGTGACTATGTATTACTAAAGGTATCTCCATGGAAAGGAATAATATGATTTAGAAAACAAGGAAAACTGAACTCAAGATTTTTTGGACCTTTCAAAGTTATCGCGAGAATTGGTAAGGTGGCATATCGTTTGGTGCTACCCGAGGAGTTATCAAAGATACACGACAAATTTCATGTGTCTCCTGTAAGAAAGTGCTTAGCCGACGAGTCGGCGTTTGTACCATTGGAGGACATCACCACAGATGAGAGGTTGAACTACATCGAAAGACCGGTTGCGATCCTCGAAAGAAAGCTCAAACAACTACGTAACAGGCAAGTGGGAATGGTAAAGGTGCAGTGGGAGCACCGCAAGGGTTCGGAGTGGAGATGGGAGTCCGAGGAAGAAATGAGAAAGAACTACCCCGCAATGTTCGAATGAAGATTTCGAGGACGATTTCGTGTTTAAGTGGGGGAGAGTTGTAATACCTGAACATTCGAAAAATAAATAAAAGAATATTTTCTTGAAGAAACGATATTTGTGTTGGGTTGGGGAATTAGTGATGGACTAGTTTAAATTGACCGGGCTTGATTATATATGTACATAGTTGGATAAATGGACTCATGTAAATATTTCAATTGGGTTAAACACTAATGGGCTTAGTTGATGAAAATTGGACTAAGGCCTTTTAGAAAGATAGTATTAAAGGCTATCTAGGGCACAACCCCCAACATTTTTGAAACCAAAAACACTATTACATTGAGAGAGAAATCAGTGTGTGTTGTGTGTTCAAAAACCCTCATGGGGAACAGAAGGAGGAAGAGCCAAGATTCAGTTGTGGACTAAAACAATTGATAAAAGGATCATCAGGTAATGTTTCCTATCTTATTATGGTATTGTGGATATCAGTTTTATCGTGTTTGATTGAGGCCAGCATGAGTTATGATATGGGTTTTGAGGTTCTGGGTTTATGAAAGAACCGAGGAAAGAATGTGAGATGTGAGCTATTAACACTTGATGAAATGTATTTAAATCTTGAAAAAAGTGTTTAAATAAGTGGAGAAATGTTTTGTAACAAAAATGAAATGAATTGGTTGAGTTTTGAAAGAACTTGATTTTGGCCATGGAGCGTGTGGAATGAAAATGATGAGCTGACATGGATGAATATCACCCATGCAACTTTATGCTTGAAGTCATGTGACTTTCATGTTGCACCCCATGCGACTTTCGCATGGTGAGGGGGGTGTTCATTCGACTTTTATACACCGATGTTACTTCCATGCGACTTTCACCTAGTACATGTATACATTCCATGTGACTTTCAGTAATGCCCATCTGACTTACATGATGCCCATGCGACTTACATATTGTGTCATGCGACTTATGTATATGAGATGGCCCATGCGTCTTTAATCTATGTATAAACACTTCATGCGACTTTCAACCACTATACTCATATGCCCATGCGACTTTTAGTGCATGAATAGCTTTATGCGACCTTCAGATATATACATGTACATGTTCATGCGACTTTTAGTGCATTTATGGTCATACGAGTTCTAGAGCAGTCATGCGACTTTCAGTATAGTCATGTGATTTATGATACTTCATGCGACTTCCAGCTAGTGAACATAGATGTCTATGTGACTTATGCATGCCTGCTCATGCGACCTAAGAGATATATATATATATATATATATTTATACCATGCGACTCAAATATATATATATATATATATATATATATATATGATTAGACCGTTCACTTCGGTGACTGGAATGATAAGAGCATTCACTTCAGTGACGGGAATGATAAGACCGTTCAATTCGGTGACGGGAATGATGAGACCGTTCACTTCGGTGACGGGAATGATGACACCGTTCACTACGGTGACGGGATTGATGAGACCGTTTACTTCGGTAACGGGAATGTTGGGACCGCCTACTACGGTAGCGGGAATGATTGATGCACCATACGCCTTAATAATTGTTTGATTGTTTAATTGTTTAAAAAAAAGAAAAATTTGGGACGTTACAACTATGACCAATCATTTCCCTTGATCTTCGTTCATACTTTCTTCCAATGAAGAATGACCGACCGTGGACTATTTAGAATGTAAAATATTCAACGAAGTGATAAAACATGCACAGTTGGAACACAATAATGATTTTAAAAAAGTATTCACTACATTCAGAATAAAATATTGTTCAACATTCCCAATTACATAGCAAATATATCAAATACAATAACCAATATACAACTCAAACCAAGTCACTAGAAAATCTAATCCCAATAGCACGTGTGTGGGCATCGTGCTTAGCTTGTGACAACAGTTTAGTGAACGGATCCGTCAAATTGCTATCCGTGTGTACTCTGCTGATGACAATGTCTCCATTTTCGACCACGTCCCGGACAAAATGGTATTTACGCGGAATATGCCTCATGCGGGGGTGAGACCTTGGTTCCTTGGCTAAAGCAACGGCATCCTCATTGTCACAGAAGATCTCAACAGGGTCGCTCATGGTAGGAACCACTCCCAAATCAAGCACAAATTTCCTCATACATACGGCCTCCTTAGTAGCTTCACTCGCCACAATATATTCCGACTCTATAGTGGAATTGGCCACGGTGTCTTGCTAGGAGCTCCTTCAGGATATATCACTGCCGTTGAATAGGAACACGAACCCCGATTGTGATCGGCAGTCATCCCTATCGGTTTGGAAGATTGTGTCAGAGTAACCCTTTAATCTAAGCTCTTCCTCACCTCTGTACACCAAGAACATCTCCTTAGTCCCCCGAAGATACTTGAGAATGCTCTTCACAACCGTCCAATGAGCTTCGCCTAGGTTGGTTTAACACCCAAGGTCTGAAAATATATTTAAATAATAGAAATAAGTTATTAAGTGTTATATGTGTGATATGAGTTGATTAGATATGATTAAATGTGTTTATAAAACTTGAGGGTCCAGAACTGTCAATATAGAACTTATATAAGTGTAAGGACCATTTGTGTAATATAGTTATAAATGTAGATATATGTTTGACTTTAAGCTTGACTTCACCATGAAGTCTTCATTCTTAACACTTTCTAGACAACTTTTCCTTCTTTCTTCGTGAGTTCTAGCTGCCATTTTCTTTGGACTTTAAACAACCAAACATCAAAGGTTTAACATCGTTCAATCTCTACATCAAGTTCTATAACATCAAGGTAAGTTTGTCTGATGTTTTAAGTGTTCGCATGAGTTTAATGGGTCAAGGATTGATTCAAGGATCAAAGTATGTTATTTTGCTGCTAGTTATTGTTTATTAGCTGTTTAGGATGAAAGGAATCACCCCTATACAGTTTTAAATCGATTAAAGTTGAGTTTTGGTTGAAAAATGGACATTTACAGCAAGCTGGCTGACTTACTGGTTCAGACCAGAGCTGGGCACGGTCGTACCTTTAGGGGGTACGGGCGTTCCTATGGCCGGAACCGCCATAGTTCTTGAGATACACCTGTTGGAATCTCCCCACTGACACACGTATTGGGCGTGCCTATGCCGGAATCATTGCTAATGAAGTGCGAGCCTATTGGGTTACACGCCAAGGATTGATCCCGACAGCACGTTTAGAAAGAGAGGAGTAAAATAGTGGTTTTGGTTGTCAATGGGTGCTTCATGACCATGAAGGTTTGAGCTTCATGGGCGGTGAAGGCTAGGTGCTTCATGACCATGAAGCTGATTGCGTCATGGGCTGTGAAGGCTGGGTGCTTCACGACCATGAAGTTGTCTTCATCCGCCGTGAAGGCTATGATCTTCACGGGCCATGAAGATTACTTCACGGGCCGTGAAGAGGCAGCTGAAGTGTCACTTCTGTTTTATTGGACCATTTGATGGTCCAATCAGAATGCATGCTTTTTGGCCGACCCTAGAGGGTTTTAGAGAAATCCATTCTAGAGCTAAAGTGCTACCAACACGACCTATACCTCTATATGCATGTAAAAAGTGTATCATGGCCTTGATCGGTTGTAATCCTATTCTAAATATGTCTTCTAGCACTGTCTTGATCTCCCTTTAAAAAAGCTTAAATCAAGAATTATACATCCATAACGATTATAGGATATACAAAACCAGTTAAAGGAGTTAAAGAAATATTGAAATATGTTCTTGTTGATCTATAGTAAGAAGCAGCATAGAATAAGTTGTTATTCAAGTGCTTGCTTATATAATTCTAAGGATAACTTCCAATCTTTATCGGGGTTTGTGATCTTAGTAAATATGGTGTTGTTAATAAGTATGCTTCTCAAAGCGTCGCTGACTCTATTGGGATCTTATGAGACAATGAGAGTACGATGGCTGGCGCAAAATAACCTTTATCTCAAGCATCTTTGATCTTATTGAGTTCTGATGAATCAATGAAGGTACGATAGCTTGACAAAGGACCGTTACCTCACCAACACACACTTTTAAGTGATTGGTTGAGGTAGAGATAGGGTCATCTTACGAAGACACACAGATGGCATGGTGGCGTATAACACCGCTTCTGAATTCAGTTACTTTAATGACAAAACAGATTTTAGCAGCGGAAATTTTTTTCTTTTAAAACAACCAAACAGTTATTTACATTAACAAATTTTCAAAATAACATTGGTGTTACCAAGTACAGGAACAGACCATAGTATCACAATACATTACATCATATAATTACAAGTGTTCCACCCACAAACGGCAATACAGTTCCCAAAAGTAACCCACCTCGCAGGCATCTAGTCTTTACCTGAAAAGGGAAACATAGTATCATTAGCTACACTAGCTAGTGATTACATACAATCATAAGCATCAATATAGTAAGTCATGCATCGTATCATAAACAATCATTGCTAGCTTAGCACATAGCGGTGTGCCGACATGTTCAGTAAGAGTCGTGTCTTGCAGGGTAATCAATCCCGCTCAAAAACTCAAACCGGGGAATCAGACACGACTAATCCGCGCTGGTGGGGGAGCACAAGGCAGTCCACCAAGCATCGTTCACAGAGTCAAAGACTCCACAGGTAATCCAGCTACAACCGGCTGATCACCACTCATGTCAAGGCACGGCGGTTCTGCAGAACCTATGATCCAAGATGCCTCCTATCGTGAAATCCCGAAGGATCCAGTTACAACCGACTGACCTTAACCATGCGTCAAATAGTCTGCAGACAGTGCACATACACATATACGTACATTTGATCCCACAGGGATCCATCATCTTACATATAACATCATTAGGCATTATTCATGCATAGCATCATATACTAACTAAGTGGTTCCAATCTGGACCCACTGGCATGCACCTGACAAACATTCTAACATCATATCAATCATACATTTACCTCCTCGAGCGTACCTGCAAAAGCAAGTTACTCATACATAGTACATTCACACAGTTACTTAGCAGGCAAGCCTCACTCTACTGAGTCTCGTGATCGTAGGCACTCACCTAAGCTGTTTATTAGGCACAGGTATGTGAGCTTGACTTCACAGATACAATAAGTTCACCTAGCATATCACATTGACTTCAATCATTCACATGTGCATTCAAGACTTACAAAATAACATTCAACTTAGGACATCACACAAATCCGCCAGAAATGTCGGATTTGTGAAATCCGATGATTCTGTCGGATTCATGAAATCCGACACATAGACTCCAAATACCGATACTCAATCAATCGGATTCCAACACTTAGGAATTCCAACCATGCATACAAAATCCGACACTTGCGGATTCCGATATAGAGAAGGAAATCCGATACTTCCCATGGAATCCGATACTTATCGGATTCCGACACTTGGAATCCGAAACTATGGAAATCCGATAGACTTGCGGATTCCGTATTCAAAAGGACTACAAAACATGAAACCCGACAGAGTTGCGGAATCCGATACTTTTATCGGATTCCGACAATTCCTTCGGTTTCCAATACATGCGGATTCCGACAACTCCATAGTTGCGGAATCCGATAACTTCATCAGCTGCAATTCCGATAAAGTCATTTGGTCATCTAAAGAACTTCATTTTGGCTTGCTTTAAGCCAAGAACATCTTGGGACATCTCATTCCATTCATATATTCATCAACAATGCATTAAATCCACACAAGAACATCATTCATGCAAAACCCTCTTTCAAAGTGAGTTTTCCATGTTCTTCAAGGTGTTCATGCATGGATTCATAGTTCTTAACATGCTATACATGTTTCTAGTCTTCTAAACATAATAAAATCACGTTGCTCACCTTCGTAGATCGACAATCAACTGCTTCCTATTCTTCTTCTGGAAATTCGAAAGCAACGAGAGAGACGAGAGAAAAGTGTGTTTATGCTTTTGTTAGGGAGATAATCACTTCACCCTAATAATCAACTTTGCCTATCCTAAAACATAGAATTTGATGATAACCAAACCCTACATTCAGTATGACTTAGAAAGAATTCAAAAATGTGTTGTTTGAATCAGTTTATGTAAAAAAAAGCTAAGTATGGAACCATCAGCTGAGGAAAATAAGCCATCAGCTGAGCATCAGATCCTACTCAAAGTATCAGCCAAAGGATATCAACCAAGGAGCATCAGATGAAGAAAACAAGTAAAGAAGACTATCAACCGAGGAAAACAGTCTATCAGCTGAGTGAACAAATTGATCAGTTGAGTGAAGAAATTGATCAGCTGAGTGCCTACTCTATCAGCTGAGTGAACAATTGGATCAGCTGAGGCCCAGAGCATCAGCTAAGTAAGTCTTCCTTTACACAAGTCATCTCCCTTTTTAAACTGATGTATTTGATTGATCTGCTGAGCACTCTTGATCAACTGATCATCCAAATACATGAGCTTATGTCCTCATAAGCTTACTATTGATCAACTGAGCATCTATATGATCAGCTGAGCAATATGTGTCAACTGAGTTATAAGTGATCAACTGATATATTTTATCAACTGAGTAGTGAATATCAGAGTTCCTAGTACAATCTATTAGCTGAGTCGTGAAAAATGTCAAATCTACTTTATCTTTTCAGATTGTAAGTCATATGTAAAAGGCATAACATGTGTTGTTCTATTATGCCTTAGATCTTTGTTTGTAAAAGTAAAAATTCACTTTTTGGATCAAGTATGAGACAAAAAGGTTTGACCTTATCCTCTGGAAAAGGATAATGATATCTCAAACAGACGAAGATCTTGAAGATTTGTTCAAACAACTAAGTATGGATGGCAATCCCATACATGGTAAAGTCAAATCAATCAGAAGCCTGGTGTTGATTAAAGTACAATCATGGAAAGGGAAAGATACTTCTACACGACAGTAGATGTGGACTTTAATATTTTATATTGTAATGGGTTGCACTTTTGTAAAAAAGTACAATTACTTTTATCAAAACATTTGATTAAAGTAACTTTACTTTTCACCCACTACCTTTACAATTAAAATATTATATTTCCACATCCTCTTTGTCTCTTACCTTCATGCAACCGGATCCACCAAGACTTCTATATATACTCATGCATGGTGGACATGCAAAGATACAATACACAATACAACAAAGTGAAGTCTCTACTACACAGAAAGAAAAGCTCATCAGTTGAGAAATTCGTAGAGTATAAGCATTGTGTAGAATCAAACTTGTTCATGTGTTGAACACTCTATATACATTAGTTGTTTTAGAGTTAGCTTGTCTTTGTGTTAGACAAATTGATTGCCACCTTTTATTGTACTTAGAATTTCCGCTTCTAGTACATGTAATTCTTGATTCAATATCAATAAGACATATATAAAAGTATATCAGTGTGTCTTTAATTTTTAAAAGCTAAAGTTTGTATTCAACCCCCCCTTCTACAAACATTTGTTGTTGCGTACTCAACCTGGGACTAACAACTGGTATCAGAGCAGGTTAGATAATCAATATCTAGATCTGTTTTGCTTACTCTACAACTGCTTCTACCCCTCTCAATATGGCCTCATCTGCAAACTATATGAATATCTCAAACACTGGGTCCTTAACAAGATGTCCCATGTTTAATGCTGAAAATTTCTCTATGTGGAAAAGTAGAGCACATCTTTTCCTATCCACCCTTGATATCCAAATGCTTGAAATAGCCACTGATGGTCCTTATATTCCAACATCAGTGTTATCTATTCCATCAGAATCTGAAGGTCAAACCTCTACAACTGAAACAATCATAACCAAACCTATGCATTTGTGGACAGATGAGGATAAGAGGTTGGTTAGCCTAGATGTTAAGGCTAGATCAACTCTTGTCTCTGCACTACCCAATGAAATCTATCATCAAGTGCTTAACCGTTCTTCTGCAAAAGAGATGTTAGATACACTCACAGTTGCATATGAAGGGACTGAAGAGGTGAATGAGAACAAGAAGCTCCTCCTCAACAGAGAGTATGAATTCTTCTTTGCTCAGAAAGGTGAGAGTCTTACACAGACATACACCAGGTTCAACTGCCTAGTTAATGACTTAAAAAGGGCAGACATAACCAAGAGCAACTTTGTCTTGGTAAACAAGTTTCAAGACTCCCTTCCTGAAACATGGGATCACTTTGTCACTGTTCTAAGACATAGTGAGAAGATAAATGGAATGTCTCTGGTTGCTCTCTGTGGTAACTTACTCAACCATGAGCAATCAGTCAAACAAAGAAAGTTGTCATCCAAGGAGATAAAGGATGTTGTGAAAGCTGCACCAACTGCCCTTGTATCAAAAGATACAAAGATGAGAAGCTTTGCAGCTATTGATTCTGGTTCTGATGAAGAAGAAGATGGAGAGGAGAGTGCTGGAGAAAGTGATGAGGAGAAGGATTGTGAGGAAAGTAATCTGGGGGAGTTGGTTGAAGGTGTAGCTATGTTAGTTAAGAAGTTCAGACCTTTCAAGAAGGGAAAAGGTGTCAAGAGGTTCAGCAAGAGGTCATCAAAGTTTGTCAAGCCCAAATCCACTTTTGATGCCTCCACAACAGAGTGTTATAAGTGTGGCAAGATTGGTCACATAGCCAGTGACTGTAAGTCCAAATATAACATTGGTTCTTCATTTGTGCAAAAGCAGGAGGGCAATATTGATTATGAAGCCAAGTATAAGAAACTCCTTGCTGCTGTCCTTGACAAAAAAAAGAAGAAGAAAGCCCAGGGCCAAGTTCTTGTTGCTGAAGAAGAAGATTGGGCAGAAGAAGATCTCTCCTCAGATGAAGATGAGGTGATCTCTGCTCAGTTTTGCATGATGGCCAACAACAATGATGGTAGTTCCTTTGATGAAGACATGAAAAAGGCTGCTAAAGCTTGTTCAACTACCAACTGTGATCCTTCTTCTATGTATCAGGTTGGAAAATTTATTAACTACGATGATATTGAGAAGAATGCTATGTTTGATTACTTGTGTATTGATTTCCAGTCTGCTATTCAAAGAGAGAAGAAGCTAAAACTAGAAGTAGAATCACTAAAGGAAAAGTTAATTCTTAAGGATGAGGAACTTAAGCAGATAACAATCTTAAATGATGAACTAGCTAATCAAAAGATACTTAATGAGATCTTAGTAAAAGAAATTTGTGAAGCAAACAAAAAGTTTAATGACCTCCAAAAAGTAGTAAAGTCTTGGTGTGTATCTGCAGAAAAGACCACTCAGTCTGTCAAGGAGCAGATACCCAAACAAGTTCAAGCTATTATTGGTGGAAATAACTCTAAGGCTGCTAACTATGTTGATTCTAGTAAGAACCTTAATATCTTAGACAAAGTTGACATCTTGCTACAGACCTTTCACAAGACTGTTAAAGGCAAAAGTGTGTTCACAAATAAGTTTGTTAGAAGCAAGAGTTCCCACTCAAAAGAATCAATTATTCCTTCTGTTCAATCATCCTCTAGTAAGATTTCCGAATGTAAAAACACTAATAACACAAAGTCAAAGGATGTGATTAAAGGAAAGGAATCATTAGTTGAGACCTCGGAGACATTATGTTGTCAAACCTTGAAAACAGATGACTTATTTCTTAGCATTTCACAAACTAAAGAATCATTAGCTAATACTACTCCATCAACTAATAGGTTAGTAGATGATAAATGCTCAGCTGATAACCTGTCAGCTGATCATAGCTCATCTTCTAAACAATTAGTTGATCTAGAAGTAATCAACTCTCTTTTAATAGAAGAAACTATGAGTAAAAAGAATGATGTTCACATTGTTCCCATTTCTGCCACTCCAACGATCAAAAACTTTCCAAAAACAAAGATCAATCTAAGGTGCCTGTAAATAAAGACCTAAGAAATTTACAGGATAAGCTTCATAAGCTGAATGGTCAAGTTAGTCAAATGATGACTGATAAGAAATCTCATAGGCATTCAAACCATGTTGTTCAGTGCTCCAAGGCCACAAAATCTCAAAAATGTTATAAATGTTGAAGCAAAGAGCATAAGGTATTTGAATGTTCTTTAGAAGGAAATTCAAGACAGCGGACTTGTAATGATAACATATTCACTCCTCTCATACATAAGAAACCTGAGATGAAGTGGAAAGCTAGGTGCATTCCATGGGGATCCACTAAGTAGTGGATTCCTACTTGTGTCACTAACTCTTCTTTCATTCAAATCTGTGCAGGGTGTTGGTTCTTGGTTTCTTGATAGTGGATGTTCAAGAACCATGACAGGTAACAAGGCTTTGCTCAGTAACTATGAGAAAGAGAAAGGTCCAAGGGTGACTTTTGGCGACAACAACCATGGGCAAACTAAAGGCTATGGTGAGTTTCATAATGGGAACCTCAAGCTGTCAAAAGTTTCATATGTCAAAGGGCTGAAATATAATCTCATAAGCATAAGTCAATTGTGTGATGGAGATAATGAAGTCCACTTCACAAAGACAGGAGTCTCCATCATAAATAAAGAAGGTAATACAATGTTCAGTGCCAAGAGAACCAAGGATGTGTATACACTTGACATGTCCTCTTGTGACTCTTCAAAGGAAACATGTTTGTATTCCAAGAATAATGAGGATACAAACTGGCTGTGGCACAAGAGGCTTTCCCACCTTAATTTTAAAAAACATCAACAAGTTGAGCAAGGGTAAACTAGTGTCAGGACTACCTTCACTGACTTATCTTAAGCCTAAACCTTGCACTGCTTGTGAGAAGGGAAAGCATCATAAGACATCATTTACATCCAAGCAGTCCTTCTCAATTACAGAACCTTTCTACATGTTGCACATGGATCTCTTTGGTCCTGTTGCAACTGCTAGTATTGGTGGAAGTAAGTATGCTCTTGTATTGGTTGATGAATTCTACAAATACACTTGGGTTTTCTTTCTTAAAGCAAAGAGTGAGGCTGCTAAAGAGATTATTTGTTTTATCAAAAAGATGGAAGTGTTGAATGGCAATCTGGTGAGGAGTCTTAGAAGTGATCATGGGACTGAATTCAGAAATCAAACTCTAGAATCTTTCCGTGATGAGAAAGGGATATCTCAAAACTTTTCTGCTCCAAGAACCCCACAACAATATGGTGTAGCTTAAAGAAGAAATAGAACATTGATGGAAGCTGCTAGAACCATGTTGTGTAAAAGTGGGTTACCCTTTAATTTCTGGGCTGAGGCTGTAAGTTGTGCATGTTTCACACAGAACAGGTCCCTTATTATCAAGAGGAACAACAAAACTCCATATGAAGTGCTCAAGGGAAGGAAGCCAAGCATCAGCTTTCTGCATATCTTTGGTTGTCAATGTTTCATACACAATCAAAAAGATCAATTGCAGAAGTTTGCTCCTAAAGCTAATGAAGGAGTGTTTGTAGGTTACTCAGTGATTTCTAAAGCATACAGAGTATACAACCTCAGAACCAAAGTCATAGAAGAATCCATCAATGTAAGTTTTAATGAAAATAACTTTGTTGTTTCCTGTTCTTCTAATCATGTTCCAGGTGAATAATTTAATGATCTTATGCAAACTAGAGAAGTTCCTCCAGAACAAGTAGATCCCTCTCCACCAGCTGCTCATGATATAGATGAACCTGTTCCTATCCAAGTTTTTAACCATGTACAACCATCCTCATCCAATCCTATACCTCTACTGAATCATGTGGAAAATGACTCAACATCCTTGGATTCCAATTCCATATCACTCATTCCCTCTTCAGTAGAGATACCCACAAATTGCAATAATGAAGTTATATCAGCCACTCAAAATGAACTCATTTCTACGGCTGATAGCCAACATGTAACTTCTTCTCCCCAAATCCAAATGAATCCCAATTCCCAAGAAATCCAAAAACCCTTCAAAGACCTCAAGCACCATCCTCATAATTTGGTGATAGGCAACATAGATGATCCAGTTAGAACAAGATCAAAAGCTTGCAACATCTTCTTGTATTCTGGATTTGTCTCAATGATTGAACCAAAGAAGGTTGATGAAGCTCTCAATAATCCCCACTGGGTGTCTGCCATGCAAGAGGAACTGGCAGAATTCAAAAGAAATAATGTATGGACTTTGGTACCCAAACCAAAGGATAAATCCATCATTGGAACAAAGTGGGTGTTTAGAAATAAGCTAGATGAAAATGGGCAAATCATCAGAAACAAAGCAAGGCTAGTAGCATAGGGGTACTATCAAGAAGAAGGTATTGATTTTGATGAAATCTTTGCCCCTGTTGCAAGATTGGAGGCTATCAGACTATTCCTAGCCTATGCTGCCTTCAAAAGCTTCAAAGTGTTTCAAATGGATGTGAAGAGTGCATTTCTGAATCGAGATTTGAAAGAAGAGATGTATGTCAAACAACCTCCTGGTTTTGAGGAGTCAAGCTTACCTGATCATGTTTACTTTCTAAACAAAGCTTTATATGGTCTTAAGCAAGCTCCAAGAGCCTAGTATGATACCCTATCTTCTTTTCTCATTAACAAAGGTTTTACAAGAGGATGCATAGATAGCACTTTATTTATTAGGAAGTACAAAGGTGATGTGATACTTGTGCAGATATATGTAGATGATATAATATTTGGGTCTACTAATTTAGAACTACGCAAAACGTTTTCTAAACTCATGTCTGATAATTACCAGATGAGCATGATGGGTGAGTTAAACTATTTTCTTGGTTTGCAAATTAAACAAGAGGTTGATGCTATTTTCATTCATCAAACAAAGTATGTCAAAGATTTACTCAAAAAGTTTGATTTTGACAACTATTCTTTAATGAAAACACCTATGTCTACTTCTATCAAGTTAGGAATGGACACTGATGGCAAATCAGTGAACATTACTACGTATAGAGGAATGATTGGGTCACTTTTATACCTCACTACATGTAGACCAGATATAATGTTTTCAACATGTCTCTGTGCAAGATATCAAGCTGATCCTAAAGTATCACATCTCGCGGCTGTTAAGAGAATACTCAGATATCTCAAAGGAACTCCTAATCTTGGTCTTTGGTACCCCAAAGACTCAGATTTTGAGTTAGTTAGATATTCTGATTCTGATTTTGTAGGATGCACATTAGACAGAAAAAGTACTTCAAGTGGTTGTCAACTTCTAGGAGGAAGATTGATTAGTTGGTCTAGTAAGAAACTGAATTCCGTGTCAACATCTACTGCAGAGGCAAAATACATTGCTGCAGGAAGCTGTTGTGCTCAAATTTTGTGGTTACAAAATCAACTACTTGATTATGATATGAAGTTTGAAGACACCCCAATTCTATGTGACAATACAAGTGCAATCTCCATCTCAAATAATCCAGTCATGCATTCAAAAACAAAGCATATTGAAATCAGACATCATTTTCTCAGAGATAATGTGCAACAGAATAAGGTCACTTTGCACTACATCAACACTGATTTACAACTTGCAGACTTATTCACAAAGCCATTAGATGAAGCAAGGTTCAATTTCCTAATATCCAAACTAGGTATGCTTAACTTTTAGTTTAGAATAGTGGTAATTTAGTTTGTTCTAATTTATAAGTGTTGAAAATTATAAGTTACTTATTTAAACATATCTAAGTCTTACTTAATTTGTGTAAACTGAGTAACTATGCTCAGCTGATACTTATCAGCCGATTAAATTTACTCAGCTGATCACTTTAAGATAAGGAAGACATGCTCAGCTAAGTACTTTACTCAGCTGATACCCAAATTCTCACTATCAGCTGATAGTTTTCCATTAGCTAATACCCCTCAACTAATAGTTTTTCATCAGTTGATACCTATTAGCTGATACACTCCTATGATCAGCCGATGATTCTACACTTAGTAAATTTTCACTTTTTACTCTCATTTAATGCTTTTTAACCCTAGTTATTTACTCCGTTTGTCAGTTTTCATTTAATAGCTAATTAATTTGTTTTCTGTTAGATCTTTTGTCAGTATCTAACGATCTCTGTTAACTAAACATTATAAATATCCCAATTTCTTTCTCATTCACCTTTATCTGTTCAAACTTTCCAAATTCCCTCTCTCTCCCTCTCTCTACAAAGAACTACCCTACCTTCTCTCTCGATACTCACTGTTCATCATCTCTACCAAATGGCCACCTATATTCCAGACCCGGCTGTTAACCCTGGTGAGAATGTTGCACCCAATCAACTGATTAATACAACTCCCAACAACATTCTACTCTGCACCACCATCCCTGCCTCGCGAGAAAACCAAGGTTATGAACCAATGGTTCAGTTCCTTCAAGCCCATCCACTGTTTGAAAGTCTCACCGCTGATCCACACTACATTTACCCTACCATTATCGGTGAACTATGGTACTCAGCAACCTATAACCTAAACACTAACACCATCCACTGCACCCTAGCCGAAGGAAACTACCATCTCCAGATCACCACAGAAACCCTTCGTGAATCCTCTGCTATTCCTAACTTCCCACTGTACACCGCTTTTCCCTCCAGAGCAGAAGTTCAAACCGTTTTAGACACCATCGGCTACAATGAACCTGTAGTGCATGGTCAAGTCAAAGTCTCTGCTCTCGCTCATCCATGGAAGTATTTGGCCAACGTGGTCATACGTTGCTATGGTCCTAAATCTGGAAGCCGTCATCTCATCAACCAAACCGAGCTCCTTGTGCTCTATGCCCTAGTCTTCGGGGTAAATATCGACTTTTCTCAAGTGATATTTTCGGACCTTATTGATAAAATCACCCAGAGCACCAAAAGAAATCATCGAGGTCGCAGGTGCCCTACATTAGACTATTGAGCCTGATAGCTATGAGGGAGATTGGAAAGGATGATTATGTGGGCTTAATCAAACATCTTGAGCATATTCCTGTCCCTGCCATGGGTGAAAAGATATTCCATTTCTTAAAGGCAAACAGAGGTCTTCCAATCACTGCCCAAATGCAAGAGCTGATAGATGCTGCAAACGACAATGCAAATGCTGATGATGGTGATGAAAATGATGATGAAAATGATGGTGATGATGATGCTGATGAAAGCCACACTGGCTCTAAGGATGATGATGATGATGCTGGTGATGGTGATGCTGGTAAGTTTGCTCCTATCAGTCCAATGGAGTTAAGTCCTCTTGGTGATGATGGTGATGCCCAAGAACAAGAGATCTCTGAGCAACTTCTGAAGCTCATTGACAGAAGTAGGCACATCATGTCTCAAGGTAAGGATAGTACTGATTTCACCTCTGAGGATATTCAAATGGTAGTCCCAACCTTTGATAGCCCATCCTCCTCTCCAGTCCATACACCACTCCAACAACCAAGCTCTAGTGAACCTCCTGTGGTCACTAGTTCTACTCCTATCCGTAGCCCCATATATACAAGGTCACCAGAAGTGACTCATTATGAGCACTTTGAGGGAGTGCAATCCACACCTCTGACCTCAACTCCAATTACCTATCCTCATGTTAAGGGGGAGCAATTGGATGTTGCAACCTTTGAACCAGTGGATGTATCCTCACAACATGATACATCTGTAAAAATGGGACTTAAACCGTTAGCTGAGACAACCTCCCAAAAGGTTGATCTCATTGAAAGACAGACCTCAACCCAATGTCACACTGTGTCTATCCCACAATTGAGTCAGCCTATACCATCCACATTCTCCCAACAGAATGTGGATCCAATAAGGGATTCCCTGTTATTGAGTGCATCCCACACTCAGTCCACTTATCTTGCACCCATAATTGATTCTATTCTTACACAAGCACAACCTGCCAATGCTAGTGGTACAAACCAACCACTGGCACAGGGCTCAACACTCTTCCCTAATGAATTTGAGCTTATACACCAAGGCTCAAATGAGGGGACACAAACCTTACCCAAGTTCTTCGAAACTCTATATACTCTTTCCACCTCTACCCTATCCATATCTACCCAAACCCCAAACCTTACCCTTATCCAGACAATTAACCAAAACCTTGATCAACTAACCCAAACCTTCCAAACCCAAACCTCTACTCAATTGTCTCAACTTACCAAAGACATTGAGTCTCTAAAAACCCCACCCACACCCTCCCCTGCACCCATTAATCTTACCCCAATCCTTACTAAAATAGACCATCTTTCTACCCTTCTTCCCTCTCAACCACCAATTCCCATCCTTCCTCAATCTACTATATCTACCCTAAACCAAACCATATCCAACCTCCTATCCCAAAAAGGGGGAGAAATTCTCAAGTTCTTCAAGGGAGGATGATCCTAACTCAGAGGATATTGATGCTGCCTATGCTGAAACTGCGTCTAAAATCATGCAGCAGGAAGCACCCAAAGCAACATCTCCCTCACCTATTAAAAGAAAAGCACCTTCTGAGGGGGATCAAAGGTTTCCCAAAAGGTTGAAAAGGATGGCAAACAGGCCAAAGCCTAAAAGAAAAGTTGCTAAGGGTTGCTCTCTACAAATCAACATAGAGTCTGATTCTGATGATGAGGATGATACTCCACTTTCTGACATCCTTAGAAGAAGAAGACAGAGCCCTAAGCCATCTGCTCCACCAGTCCAATCAACCCCATCAATCCAAAAGGATTCAACCTCTCCTCCTAAGGATAAAGGAAAACAAAAGATGACAGATGAGCAAGTTGAGGCAGATGCTCAAATGAAAAGGGAGTTTGCTCTTAAAGAACAGGAAGAAAGGGAAAATGCTCAAATAGCTCAAGCATTGGGTGTTTCAGTTGAAGAAATCTACCAAGCCAAAGAGCTAGAATATCAACAAGAGCAAGAACAAAGTCAAAATCAAGCTGCTGCTCAGCACAAATTGGCAAGGGAAAAATCTCAAGATGAACTACTCAAAGCTAGATCCCATGGTGATGCCATCAAAACCCTCTTCAACCTTGATTTATCTGCTCCCATCAATCTAAGTCAACAAAGACTTCAAAGCTTCAGAGAAAGGATTAATATTCTGAGAAACAGAACAGAACCAACTCCAATAACAAGAGCCACTGTCCATAAAGGTGATGGTAAACCCTACCTCAAAGCTATAAGACATAACAACTTCAACAGCTGTGAAGTTGTATCCTATGAGAGGTGTCACATATATGGGTTCACATAGTTAGTTGAGATCCTATACCTTCTCTTCAAATCCAAGTCAAAGCTCAAAGTTTAATTCATTCAGAAAATTCAGAATTGGATAGCTCTAGCTGTGTCACAAAGGGCCATCACTCCAGATGACTATTACAGGCATGTGCACATAGTTGATAATCTTCATTAAAGGCTCCAAGCCCTTCAAACCTTTTGAGCTAAGAGAGGTACTACCCCAGCATGAATTCTTATCAGATTTTAAGGGTCTCAACACATCTCTTCCATTTGAGCTGGCACATGGAGGTTCTTTAGACAGTCTGAAATCCTTAAAGCTAGCAAGAAGTTTCTATTTGGGCTAAGGATATCTACAAGAAGCAGAACTAGAAATGAAAACTTTGAAGCCCTTGTTCAAGCCCAATGTGAAGTCTTAGCTGAAGCTGATCCCCATGCCAAAGATTTTGAAGTTAAAGAAGAACCATGGTGGGATGATTGAAGACTGATTCTAACTCTGAAGATTTTGCTGTTATTTAGTTGATTGTACATTATAGAATAGTTAGTTAGTAGTTAATCCATGTAATCATTTATGTACATTTCTTTATTCTGTTATTTCAAGTAATGTTTATGTATATCAGAAAACCAAAAACATATAAAAATGGAAAAATGAAAAGATACCACAAAAACTAAACAAAATAGTACAACACAGAAAAAGATTTCACAAAAACAGAACAAAATGGAATATTAGAAAAGAAACCAAAAACAGAACAAGGTTCAAATAAAAAGAGCTACCAAAAACAGATAGCTAGGTAGCCAAATGTACTTAAAAGTTCAAATCGTTTGTATTCAAAGTCAGACTGATTCTTCAAAAAGAAAAAGTTTTTGTCATCATCAAATAGGGGGAGATTGTTGGGGAGAGAATCACTTCACCCTAATAATCAACTCTGTCTATCCTAAAACATAGAATTTGATGATAACCAAACCTACATTCAGTATGACTTAGAAAGAATTCAAACATGTGTTGTTTGAATCAGTTTATGTAAAAATAAGCTAAGTATGGAACCATCATGTAACACCCTCAAACCTGGGCTAGGAGAATAGCAGGGTTTGTGGTAAGTGCTTAATTGTTTATTATGATTATACGAGTTAATTCTATTTTAATGATTAATTAAATGCTAATTGATTTAAATAAGATAATTATATTAATGTGTTTAATTGTAAGTATGTATGTATGTTTGGAGCTGTATGTATGCATGTTTAGAGGAAGTAATGCCACCTCATGGTTTTTGCTAGTATACGTGGGGGTTAGTGAAAATAGGCATGCATTATCTCAATTCAAGAAAGTGAAAGTGTGTGTTTGTGTATCGTTCTTTGCCAAAGAAGAAAACCAAAGACGGAGAAGAAGGAACCATCGGATTTTCAGAAATTGTGTGTTTTAATTCAAGATTAAAGGTTTGATATATATTATGATGTATTGGCATAATAGTTTGATTAGTTTGATGATTAAAAAATAACATGAAGTTATGATGAACCATTGAATCGAAAATCATGTTTGAAAAGTTTTAGTGATACAGAGCAGCAAATAGTTATATGTTAAGTTTTCAAGGTGAATTTCAAGATATAAGGAATGCAATTCTTTAGATAATTTATTAGTAGAAATGGGACTGGGATGCATTCTGAAAAATAGAGAAGGTGATGAATTGGAAGCCGCCAAAGAACCCGACAGTAATCAACAGTTCTATGGGATTAATTGAAGAGATTAAGTAAAGCAATAGTTTGCACTACCTGAATTGATTGAAGAGATGATAGCATTGTGTGATGCCTGGTACAGTAGTATGAACGAATGTAGAGTGGCGGAATTATTATTTGCACTTCTAGACAGTTTAATCGTATGAGAATGAATATACAGACTTTCACCTGATAGTAGTATATGTGGCATGTTATTTATATGATACATGAGGATTATACCTCGATAGTGGGTGGATATGTGGATGTAAGACTATTGTTGGTGCGCCACAATAGCATTCATAGGTGGTATAAGACTACCGCTAGTGCGCTACGGTAGCATTCAGTATGATATGATGAGATTATGTGTTTATATGTGAAGTGTTGCTTATATGAAATTATAAAAGTTAGAAATAATTGTTGAATGAGAAAGACCGTTAAAGGGGACAGAAACACTGGTCAGAATCAGTGAAGGATTGTGAGTAGAATATTATATTATTCAGGGTAAGGCTAATGATATAGCCGACAGTTTGAACAGGAAATCAGAAATATTACTTGTATGAATTAATTATCTAAATGACAGTTACGACACCCTTACTCAAAGGTGATAAGAACAGTTCAGTGAAAAGTGATCAAAGGTGAAAAGTATCTTAAAGAATGAATAAAAGGGGACAAGTAGTTAATCCGTTTAAAAGTAGTGATGACATATTAATTGGATATGATCGTATATGAGTATGAGGTTACGGGGATGTGTATAAAACACATCCATATGAAGTTCATAAGTTTATAATGGTGGTGTAACCAGAAGTTAATAAAGGGTATGAATACCTAAAGGATAGATTATTGATAGCTGGAGGTGGGACTAGATATGGTCAGACAAGTGGAGAAATATTATTAAAGGTGTATAACTTGTTTCCATTAGAGAAACTTATTAATCAGAAAAGTTAACAGATGTGTATATGAAACAGACTATGTTATGTCATATCATATTAGTGTTTATTGATTCAGACAGTGATATCGGACCCACTTCTAGAATTCGGAACAGATTTCATATAAAGTTAAGGATTAAGCTTCATCTCAGTACAGTCATAATGAAAGAAATATACAGATGATGGAAAGCATGTTTTATGATTGTGTTATTAAGTCAGAAGAAAACTGGGGTACATATTTGCTTGACAGAGTTTCGTATTACAACAGATACAAGTTCAGTACCGGGATGCCAATGTATGAAATTGTATGATATTACTGCCAAACTTCAGTGTATTCAGTGACGTGGGTCAGAAAGTGAGAGATAGTACAGAAATGATGCAGTGAAAGACAGAACAGATTCAGAAGGTATGTAATAGATTGTTTGACGCTCAGAATAGAAAAAGGGGTTATACAGATAAACAGAAGTGGTCACATCAGTCTTAATAGGGGAATATGTGTCATTGGCAGTAGCACTGTGGAAAAACGTGATCAGATTCAAAAAAGAGAGAAAACTAAGCCCGGAATTTAATCATTAATTCAGAATTATTGTATATGTAGGTAAAGACTGTTTATAGATCAGAGTTATCAGAAGAATTATGATATATTCCTAACACCTATTGTGTATTATATTTCAGAAAGTGTTTATCAGATGGGTCTGCAATCGTGTTGTTGGAAACTTTTAGATGATAAACTATACTATAAGGAACAGTTTATAGCAGTTTTGAAAAGATGAGAGCATATAAGAGGTTCAGATTACATCTAGAAGCCTGAACAAATTATGAAGAGTAATTATCCAGAACCCCTCGGCAGTTGATTTCGGGGACGAAAACATTTCAAGTGGGGAAGAATTGTAACACCCAGAATTTTATTATTAAGCTTCTACAAGAAATGTACAAAGTGTTACACGAGTTATAAATGGATATACGTGATAAGATGTGGTATTAAACTAGAGGGGCTAAAACCGTCAATTTATAAGTTGTCTAAGTGCAGGGACCTGTTGTGGCAATAGATGAAAGTATATATATAAATACCACCACCTTTGACTATAGAAGTCAAAGGTTTACATATTTCATTCTTTTCTCTGCAACTCACTAGCAAGAACAGATCTGTAGCAACTCTATTTGTTTGAAGTAACAGCAGAACTAGTAGTTTCTTCAAGAACATAGAAAGTATCCAACTTGAGATAAGGATCTAAACTTTATTTTTGATGTTTTGTAAGTTAAATCACATGATTCAATGGTGGAATCATGTAAGGATTGTTTGTTATGGTTTAGATTATATATATCAGTGTTAGGAGGTGTAGGAAAAAACCTCTAGTCGATTATTGATGAAACTAACGGATTTGTTAGTGAAATCCGACAGTTCTTGGTAAGAATAGTCTGCTGGTCTGTAGTGTACACGGCCCGTGTAGCGGTACACGGCCGTGTAGTATGTAAGGCGGTCACAACGCCATGTAGGGATACATGGTCGTGTAGCATGAGAGGTACATGACCCGTGTAGGGTGATTAGACCACGCTGGCCATGTTCCCAGCTTAGGTCGTGTAGCATATAAGGGACACGGCCCGTGTAGGGATACAAGGCCCGTGTAGGCCCTATTTTAGATCAGATTGTCCTTATGTGATATTATGTATTGTTTATATAGGAGATGATTGGCATAGTACCGGTATCATTGATATTTGTGGATCAATTCATGATATTATAGTCAGAAGGTGAGTCTTCTAGACTTCACTTCATATATGCAGCATGTATGCTATTATATCAGATTACTGACATGTCATGTTATTCATATGTGTGTATAAGCTTGCTGCTTTATGCAGTAAGTCTCAAAGGTGGGGTGCTAACTACTACGTCCAGTAAAGCTCAATTATGGTACAGTACTGTGACCTATGTTGCTGCCCTCGGTCTAGAACCAAAGGCTAGCATTGTTTGCCAGACATACGTGTATTATCTTCATATGATTTTATACGTGGGTTTATATGATGTTTAGTCTGGTGTACTCACTAAGCTCTCGTATCTTATCAGATACTATTCTTTTTAAAATGTTTTGCAGGTTTTAACAAAGGCAAGGGCAAAGATTCAGTTTGACGACCATTTGATAAACTCTTTGAAATTAACGACTGGTTTGTAAACATCAAGTTTTTGATACCAAACTTATGCCAGTATTTATGTGCGTATCTATTGATACGTCAGTATTTCAATCAAGTATTGCTTCCGCTTTTATGTCAAATTTTCAGATGCGAACACTTATATGTGTTTGATCTTAATATTTTCAAATTTTGGAATTTGGGGCGTTACAAACTTATTGCTCCACCATTTAACAAGATCACAAATCCCGATTGAGACCGGCAATCATCCTTGTCCATTTGGAAGCTAGCATCATAATATCCAATAACTCTGAGCTCCTCCGATCCACCGAACACTAAAAACATTTCCTTAGTTCTCCAAAGATATTTAAGGATGTTTTTAACCGCAACCCAATGACTTTGACTAGGGTTAGCCTGATATCGGCTAGTCATGCTCAAGGCATACGACACATCAGGCCGTGTACATAGCATAGCATACATGATCGATCCCACTGCCGAAGCATACAGGACACGACTCATTTCCTCTAGTTCCTTTTGAGAACTAGGACCTTGAGACTTGCTCAACGTTATACCATGCAACATAGGCAAATTCCCTTTCTTGGAATCTTGCATCTTGAACCTCTTCAAGACTTCATCTATGTACGTACTCTGGCTCAAACCAATGAGTCTCTTCGATCTATCTCTATAGATCTTTATCCCCAAAATATATGCTGCTTCTCCCATGTCTTTCGTAGAGAAGCAACTCCCAAGACAGGTTTTTATTTCCTGCAAGGTAGTCACGTCACTTCCTATGAGTAGTATGTCATCTACATACAAGACTAGGAAAACTACAACACTCCCACTAGCCCTGACATATACACAAGGTTCATCCTTGCTTTTAGAAAAGCCAAACTCTTTGACCTTTTCATCAAAGCAAATGTTCCAACTCCGAGATGCTTGCTTAAGTCCATAAATGGACCTCTTAAGCTTGCAGACTTTATTAGGATATTTGGGGTTTAGGTAACCATCAGGTTGTGCCATGTAAACCTCCTCTGCCAACTTCCCGTTAAGGAAGGCAGTCTTGACATCCATCTGCCATATTTCGTAATCGTAATATGCAGCGATTTCCATTAATATCCTAATAGACTTCAACATAGCCACTGGAGAAAATGTTTCATCATAGTCTACACCATGAGTTTGAGTGAAACCCTTTGCTACCAGTCGGGCTTTGAAGGTGTCTACTTTTCCATCCATGTTAGTCTTCTTCCTGAAGACCCACTTGCACCCTACTAGCTTGTGGCCGGGTACCGGATCAACCAAGTTCCAGACTTGATTATCCACTATGAATTGCATCTCACCGTCCATTGCCTCCTTCCACCTAGCAGACTCAGGGCCCGCTACGGCTTCCCGGTAGTTGGTCGGTTCACTATGATCCACCAATAGCTCGTCGCCCTTGGATATGAGAAACCCATATCTTTCCAGCTCATTACGAACTCTACCAGATCTACGGAGCTCTAATGGCTGTGTATCAGGTACCTCATCCACCATTGGTTGAGGTACCACTTCTTCCGGTACGCCGACCTAAGAAGCTGTACTTGAAGGTATTCGTTTGGCAAAACAAGTAGCAATGGAAGCAATATGTATAACAAAAAAAATGATGCCAAACTGATGAATACACTCCCATGGACCAAAATATAACAATGAAATTACAACTAATATAAACAAGATAAGAAGAACGGTTATACCTCAATAGTGCAAAACTCAAATCAACCTTCCTTGTCAAGTAGCTTAGAATTCAACAAAGAACTACTCCAATGTAGTCCACCCCAAGCTTGTTTGATTCCCAAGTGCTAGCAAGTTGATGTGCAACCACCAAAACAACAATCAAGTGTGTGTATGTCTTGCTTCTTGTGCTCAAGAACACCAAGAACAAGATGAACAAGAGAGAGAGAGAGAGTTCTAGTATCAACCAAGAGACAAAGTGTTAGCCAAAAGCCTCTACTAGAGCAGATAACTCGTGGTCTCTTTGTCTACCACAATTATTAGAAGTTAACCCCATTAAACCAAGTGTTTAAGGCTGTTAATTCTGCTGTTACAACAAACGTAGACGGCCCGTGTTGATCAACACGGCCGTGTAGGCCCAAAGTCCACGGCCCCAACTGGGCTAAGACGGCCCGTGTCTAACAGGCACTACACAGCCCGTGTTCATCTACACAGCCCGTGTAGGCCCAAACTACACGACCTTGAACTGGGCCAATACGCCTCGTGTATGTTGGACTGGACACGGCCTGTGTTCTAGAACACGGCCCATGTACCATCCTACCAAAACCCATTTTGGCCTTTTCCTCTCTTTTGCTTGATCGTGTTGTCGGAATCAATACTTGGTGTGTGACCCAATAGGCCTATACCTCATCGGTAGTGCCATTAACTCGTTCGTGTTAGCGGGCATATTCCAACAAACTCTCACTTGCACGTGACACGACTACGAAAAATAACACAAACATAGAGCGGCCTCTAGCAAGACATCTATGCTCCCAAGTTAGTATAGGGCATGCCACTCTTGACAAGATCCCCAATCATGAAATGATTGTCCTAAAGATAAAGGAACATGTACATCCCTTTGTTCGCGATATCCAGTGTGAACACAAGGCATGGAATATAGTCAACCTTCAGATCGTTTACGATTATGTTTCTCGATTCTAGATTAGTTGTGACCAACAAATCAAGTCAACATTGATCCATCATCAATAGAACTTGAGCACGGCCATGCATATGAACGTCAGCACTCAAACATCGAGGGGCCCATGGATATTTTCTCTATACATAGAGGAACAAATACCTTTCGACTACATAGTCCCGCCACATAGATAATACTCTACCCAATCATCTCCCTTATAACAACCAGTTACGGATTGCGTTAGGAAACGACCAAAGCAAAGCAAACCTATGCTTTGAGATCACATGTATCTCTAGTTTAAGGATGAAATGTCATTACCATCCCGAGTTACTTGTGACTAAAACCATGAAGTAAACTCGGGTGCGGGTCCTCCAATCACTTGAAACCCCTTTCAAGTATAGGCAAGAATCACGTTTTATCAAAACCAAATCTTTACCTCAATCTTAATTCATACTTTCTTCCCACAAAGTATGACCGATTGTGGAGACTTAAAGATTGTAAAACAATCTAGGGAATAAATTAAACATGCAAAGATAGAACACAATAAAGACTAAATGTAAGTAACCGCAACACGCGTATATATAGATCTCCACTATATAAATCGAAACAAACATTAGTAACATTATTGCTTAATGTTCCCAAATACATAATGGTCCAAACATAAATTAAAACTAAACCTAAACCAAGTCATGAGCAAATCTAACACCTATCTCCGTAGTGTGAGAATCATGAGAAGCTTGTGACAATGGTTTAGTAAACGGATCGGCCAAATTGCCTTCCGAGGTTACTCTACTAATAGCGACTTGACCACTTTCAATCATTTCTCTAATCAAGTGGTACTTACGAGGTATATGCCTCGTTCTCTTGTGAGCTCTCGGTTCCTTCGCTAAGGCTACCGCACCCTCATTGTCACAAAAGATCACAATAGGGTCGGATATGCTAGGAACCACTGCAAGGTCTCGGATGAACTTCCTTATCCACACAGCTTCTTTAGCAGCTTCATGCAACATCCTCAAAACGGGCCTAGACGTGTCCGATTATGGTACGTCAATTATTTAATTTAATTAAATAATATAAATATATATTCTAGAAAATGATATAAAATATGGAAAATAATAAATAAAAAGGGTTATTAAAAATATTAATAAATATAGATAAAGATTATAAAATATCGAACGGTTTCAAACGAGGATTCCAAAAATATCCTCGTTAGTTGAAACGGTTAAACGAGAGATGAGTTGTAAGTTGGAAAGGGGAACAAAATACCCACTTGTGGATAATTATAACCCACAAGTGGGCACATGGCAGCTAACATACGTGAGCACCCCTTGAACAAACACAGACACATTTTCTCAAACTCATCTTCTCTTGTTCTTGGCTAGTTGATGGAGGAATTCAAATTCAATCAAACAAGCTGTGATTTATAGCCATAAATTAAGATTAAATCAGTCCACAATCATCATCTTCATCATCTCTACCATTGTAAGCTTCATCTCCATGCTTTTCTTCATGTTCTTCATTTTGGGTTTTTGTAAAAAAACTCACTAAGCTTTGTTCCAGCAAAGAATTAAGGCTTAGAATCACTCCAAGATCAGTTCCTTAACATCCTTTGATCATTGTAAGTGCCAATTCATCCTTGTTCTTGATTATGCCTTTCAAGACTTGAAATTCTAGGTTTCAAGTGGGTTCTTTGATTTAGCAATCAAGAACTGAAATTTATGATTGAAATAGGTTCTAATATCATTTATAAGTGTACAGGAACCAATTCCATGAATTAAAGTAGTGTTCTTGATGAGTTTTGAATTTTGGCTCAAATTGGTCAAAATTGGTCAAATACGGGTCAAACTGATTTTGACCTTCAAGAACTGAAATTTAGTGTTCTAATTGATTTTATAACTTGTTAGGATTTATTAGAACTCAATTGGTGCATTAGAAGTGGTGTTTATGCACAAATCCAATATTTAGCCTAAATGGGTCAAAATGGCCAAAATGGCCTAAATCTGTTTTTACACATCAAGAACTGATTTTTAAGGTTCTAATAGGTTCATATGACTTGTATGAATTGATTAGAACATTGGTTTTGAGTTGGAATGGTTGTTTTGCTTGAATTGGCTAAAATAGTGAAAAATATGCCTTAAATAGGCAAGAAATTGGAAAATTATACCAAACAAAGAGTTTAAAGGTTTTGGTCAGTTGCAACACCTTCAATACATCATATTAGGTGTATATGGTGTGTTGCAAGTGTTGGAATTGGTCTACACCAAGTTTTGGCCATTATGCGCACGTCTTTGTCCATTTAATTGTGATTTTCGTATGAATTAATTGGATAGGAGTTTTTGATGTTAGAAAGCTTCCACAAGTGTCAAATGGTCCTATGAAACACTTGATTTTTACCAAAATTGATTTGGAGTTGAAATGAGATAAAATGGGCCTACTGTGCACAAAACAAACACAAGCTGCAGCTCTGCACACTGGTCGTGGCGCGACAAGGCTATGTCACGGCGCGACACCCCTACACACAGCTTTCTTTGCTGTTTTGTGCCACGTATTCGCGTGTTGTTGCTTGAGCTGCTATAGTTAGTTAATAAATGGTAAAATAACATCATTAGGGTATTGTTTCAAGTATCCTAGACGTTCATCGCGTGTTCAAATGATTGATGCATAAGTCTTGATATTATAGGTTGAATTGTCAATCCGTGTGTGCCAAAGCAAGGTCGTTGCTTATTCTAGCCTATCAGGTGAGTGTCGAATGACATAACAATTAATATACCTATAACACATATTAACAATGATTACAGAATTGTAAACCATGATTTGTACACGCACTTGTTCAAGTGTAGGATTGCATGATGATGCTAGAATATACCATGTTGACACAGTATAGTATGCACTTGATTAGGTGTATGCTATGATGAGTATTGAATATATATGTATATGCACGCATTAACTGATGATTCGATTGAATGAATTGTTTGTTTGTGGTTGATCCGGATCCTATGGACAAAGCTGTCCTAGACAAAGCTGTCCTGCGAGAACAAAGCTGTTCTATTTAAGGATAAAGCTGTCCTCTTTGGGTATAGCTGCGGCTGTACAACAGACGAATCTACGGATTCCAAAACGCAACGGTGGACGCTGTATAGCTCCCCCACCGGGGCGGTTGATGTGTTTGGTACCCCAGTTTGGTTCATTAAGCCGGGTTAGCTCCCATGCAAGATATGTTACCTCCTGACTACGCCAACTCATCGCGAGATGCTAGGATAGAACTATCTGAGCAAGATTGATGATATGTGATGTACTTATATTGATTGCATGCTATTTGGTACTCACTAGCTATTATAGCTAACAGTTGCTACACTCCACATGTGCAGGTAATCCTCAGTGAGCTCCGGAGCCTGCGGGGAGTTATTGCTTTGGGAGGAACACTGCTTTTATGTTTAAACAATGTTTATGTATGTTTAAGATAATGGTCAGCCGGTTATGTATTCCGTAACACCAACTATCGTTTGTGGCATCATTTTGAATGTTTATATAGTTTGCCACGTGTTTTTACTTTCGCTGCATTTTTAAATTATAAGACAGGTTTGATTGTTCTATTTACAGTCAAACCCACGCAGTTTGAAATCTCAAATTGTATTTTAAAAAGAAAAATTTGGTTCTCAAAATCACGGTGTTACAAGTTGGTATCAGAGCCTAAGTTTGAGTGAATTGGATACTTGGAAGAGTATTCAGTCTCAAATTCAGGCTCAACCATTATTTAAAGTGTTCCTCGGGAGGTATTGGGGTGTGAGAGAGATTGATATGATTCACATGACTAACACAATTATTGATTATTTGTTTATTTGGTTAACATGATTAATCAAGTATGGAAAAGTATACTAAGTATGTTTGACTTTAATGATCTAACAGAACTCAGAGATTGACTATGTCTGGAAGTGATGATCGGGAGGCGTATATTCGCGACTTGGAGGCTCGTCTTAAAGCCTCGGAGGAGCGTGTTCCTGAGAAGAAGATGGCCTTGGGATTAAAGGCTTTCATGATGTGTTCACCACCGACCTTTGAAGGTAATATGGACATGGTGATCGCAGAGCGGTGGATCCGCGATACTGAATTGGCCTTCGAGACATGTGAGGCTGATGAATCCAAGAAGGTGGCATATGCACGAAAGATGCTGCGAGGTAGAGCGGTGTCTTGGTATGATACGGTGATAGCTTCTACACCGGCTGCTGTCCTCAACTCTATGACATGGTCTGATTTTCTAAGGATTATGAGGGCTAAATATTGTTCAGCCCAGGCGGTAGAAGCTTTGGATAATGAGTTCCGAGCCTTGTCTAAAGGCAATCGATCTGTTGAGGAACTCATCACCAGGTATACCGAATTGGTCCGTTTCGTGCAGGGTTCTTTACATGACAAAGAAGCAAAGATTAACCGCTTTGCACTTGCTCTGCCACCGGAGTATCGATCATCCGTCCGATTTGCCACTACTCTGGATAGGGCATTTGATATTGCACGCCGGTATGAGACCGATCATGCTACATAAGCTGGGGGAACTTCCAAAAGGAAGTTTGAACAGTCTTCGGGGTCGAAGGCTTCAGGTGGAGGATCATGGCAGAGATAGCCTCAGCAACACCAGCAACAACAAGTGGGTTCTAGGTATAATCCTTTTGATGATCTATGGTGTGCTTCGTGTCGATCTAGGCATACTGGGCATTGTACCAAGGATACTGCAAAGTGTCCTAAATGTGGTCAAAAGGGGCATACAGCTGAAAGCTGTAAATATAGAGATAATGTATGCTTCAAGTGCTTCAAGCTGGGACACCGATCGGCTGATTGTAGGTCGGGTTCCACATCGGATCAGGAGGAGCTGGTGGATCTTCCTCGGGTCGGGGGAAGAATGTTGCACCTCGTGCACTCGACTGAAGGAGGCTCAGCAAGAAGCCTTATTAGAAGCTAATCTAAAGGCAGAAGTTATGGCTAAATTGAAGGAGCATCTACAAGATGACAGTAGGGGATTGAAGACATACAGGTCCCGAATTTGGGTACCTAGCATCGGAGGGAACCGGGATCTAATCTTGAAGGAGGCGCACAGTTCTCGTTTATCTGTTCATCCTGGGTGCACTAAAATGTACCATGATCTTAAGGCACTTTACTGGTGGCCTACACTGAAACGTGACATTGCCTCCTATGTGGAGAAATGTCAGATCTGTGCATAGGTGAAGACCGAGCACCAAAGACCCTATGGTAATTTGCAACAATTACCAATTCCAGAATGGAAATGGGACAACATTACCATGGATTTTGTTACTAAATTGCCCAGGACTTCAAAAGGGCATGACATGATCTGGGTGATTGTTGATAGACTGACCAAGAGTGCACACTTCCTAGCAGTTAATGAATCTTCTTCTATGCCTCGTCTTGCTCGGTTGTATATCAATGAAATTGTCGCTCGACATGGTGTTCCTCTATCTATTGTCTCTAATAGAGAGATACACGGTTTGTTTCACACTTCTGGAGAAGTCTTCAAAGGGAGCTCGGTACTCGTGTTCATTTGAGTACCGCATATCATCCACAGACAGATGGACAGTCTGAAAGGACTATCCAAACTCTTGAAGACATGTTACGCGCATGTGTACTTGAATACGATGGCTCGTGGGATTCTCATTTACCTTTGATTGAGTTTGCTTATAACAACTCATATCATTCTAGTATTGGTATGCCACCGTATGAGATGCTTTATGGTAGGCGATGTCGCACACCTACCTGTTGGCTTGAACCAGGGGAGAAGCAATATGCTGGACCTGATCTGGTCCAGATTACAGCAGATAAAGTTAAGCTTGCACGTGAGAAGCTTAAAGCATCCAGGGATAGGCAAAAGATGTATGCTGATCCTAAACGCAGGCCGGTTACCTTTGAAATAGGTGATCGGGTATTCTTGAAGGTTTCTCCATGGAAAGGTGTTATCAGGTTCGGTAAGAAGGGCAAGTTGAGCCCACGATACATTGGTCCTTTCAGAATCATTCAGAAAGTCAACGAGCAGACAGTATCTTTGGAGTTACCTCCAGAGTTATCAGGTATTCATAATACCTTTAATGTATGCTATCTTCGCAAGTGCAAGGTAGATGAAGATCAGATTTTACCATGTTGACACAGTATAGTATGCACTTGATTAGGTGAAATCTTTAGCCACCAGTCGGGCTTTGAAAGTGTTGACTTTTCCATCCATGTCGGTCTTCTTCTTGAAGACCCACTTACACCCTATTGGTTTACAACCGGGTATGGGATCAACTAGTTCCCAAATCTGGTTATCCTCCATGGATTACATCTCGTTATTCATTGCCTCCTTCCATTTAGCAGACTCGTGGCCCGCTGCCGCTTCCCGATAGTTGGTGGGCTCATTAAGATCCACCAATAACTCGTTGCCCTCAGATATGAGAAACCCATATCTCTCTGGCTCATGGCGAGTTCTACCGGATCTACGGGGAGGTAACGCATGTAGGTTAGTCTCCGCATTGTCATGCTCAGACTCAACCTCACTAGGTTGTTGGCTAATGCCAACGTCAGGTCTTTCATCCGTTGACTCTTGAACTTCTTCAAGATCAATCTTAGTCCCGCCTTGCTGATTGGATACAAATTCTCTTTCTAAAAAGACCGCCCTCCGAGCAACAAATACCTTGTTCTCGGAAGGTTTATACAATATATATCCAATACCCGCAGCTGGATATCCAATGAAATAACACTTTTCGGATCGGGGCTCCAACTTGTCATCTACCTCACGTCGTACGTAGGCTTGACAACCCCAAACCTTTAGATAGGCAAGAACGGGAGGTTTCCCATGCCACATCTCGAAAGGTATTTTATCGACCTTCTTCGTTGGAACGAGATTAAGGATTCTTATTGACGTTTCAAGAGAATAACCCCAAAGGCTCATAGGCACCTGGGTGTGACTCATCATAGACCGAACCATATCTAACAATGTTCGGTTCTTCCTCTCGGCGACACCATTTAATTGTGGCGTCCTAGGAGGTGTAAGTTGTGAGATAATTCCACAACCCTTAAGATGATCACGAAACTCTTGACTAAGATACTCACCACACCTATCGGATCTAAGTATCTTAATCTTTTTGCCCAATTGATTCTCTACTTCGTTTTGGAAAGTCTTAAAGACCTCAAAAGTCTTAGACTTTTGTCTAACCAAGTACACATTCCCATAGCTACTATAATCATCTATAAAGGTAATGAAGTATCTAGAATTGTCTCTTATGATATGCTTAAACGGACCACACACATCGGAATGTATAATGTCCAATAAGTCTTTACCCCTCTCATTCACACTGGAAAAGGGTGCTTTAGTCATCTTGCCTAATAAACAAGATTCGCATAATTCATTTGACTCGTGGTCAAATGATTCCAAGATCCCATCCGCTTGGAGCTTGGCGATACGAGTCTTGTTTATATGGCCAAGTCGACCATGCCACAAAGACAATTTGTCTAAACCATTTTTAGACGTTGAATCAATATTCATGATTGAACGATTATCACTAACGTACGCATATACTTCATAAATACCACGCATCTACTTCACAAATATTATTTTTAAAACAAATAATAACTCCATTGTCAAAAGAAAAACCAAAACCATTGTCGTGTAATGCATGAATAGAAATAATGTTTCGCGCCACAAGCGGCGAATAGCATACATTCAATAATAATATGGAAGAACCGGAATTAAAAGATAATTCAACTTCTCCTCGAGCCTTGACCGGGACAATCTCCTTGTTTCCCATTATCAAATCAAGCTCGCCACTCTCCATCCTTTTACCTGTCCTTAGCACCTGCACAATATTACAAACGTGAGTGCCACAGCCAGTATCTAATACCCAACTACCAGATGTAGAAGTAAGATGGAGTTCAATCATGTACGTACCTGAATCGGAAGTTCCTCCAATGCTCGACCCCCTTGAGCTTCTTAAGACCTTCTAGGTACCCCGGGCAATTACGGCGCCAATGGCCCTTCTTCCCGCAGAAGAAGCATTCCGCTTCATTCGGAGTTTTAGCTTGGGGAACCATCTTCCCCTTGCCTTTACCCTCCGAAGCGGGGATACACTTGGCAACGCCAATCTTCCCCTTCCCCTTACCCTTAGGGGTATAAGCGGATCTCTTCTTCTTCTGGATTCGCCCCTCCCTTATAGCAAGAACGGGATTTGGAACGGCGGGCTTGTTTTTGGTCATGCTAGACTCCGTTGTCTTAAGCATACCATGTAGCTCCATAATTGACTTATCCATACTATGCATATGATAACTAATAACAAATTGATCATACGCGGTGGGCAGGGACCATAGGATCAAATCCACGGCTAGCTCCCTCCCTATGGTAAATCCGAGCCGTTCCATGCGCTCCACGTTTGCTTTCATGCGCAACACGTGAGCACTCACATTCCCGCCATCGGCCATCTTACTACCAAGTACCGTCTTAAGACACTCAAACCTCTCTTGTCTCGCTTGCTGCTGGAACATTTCCTTAAGCTGAGAGATCAAGTCAAAAGCACTCAAATGATCCATTTGCTTTTGGAGCTCGGGCATCATAGTACTTAGGATGAGGCAAGTAATGTCCTCGGTATCCTTGACACGCTTCTCATAAGCGTTTCAGATAGCCCGAGTGGCATTCGCAGCAGGAGCCTTAGGTAGGGCCTCCTCTATGGTAACCATCTTCCCTTCTTGGCGTAGCACAAGTTTAAGTTGCCTAAACCAATCCAAGAAGTTGTTACCATTGAGTTTCTCCTTTTCAAGGAAAACTCTAAGCGAAAAATGGTTGGTGGTGTTGGTATTGCTTGAAGACGCCATCTAAAGTAGTTTTAGTTAGTTTGGAAATCCTTGTTAAAATAAGTACCCATACTTTTAAACAAAACAATTTATTTGTAACAAGGGCTAAGAACCTTATTTCACCTCGCACCGTGACGGGTTACCGCGGATCACGTGGCGAAGCTATTTAGGCCGGCAACCATTTTACCAATTGTAATCTCTATTACAACTCTTACACACTTGCGGGATCTGTTGACATCCATTATGTCGGTTGGCATGTTTGATCCCTATCTTACACCAATCTTAATATATAATTTTTGTTTAGCTCGTGCTTAGCTCGACAACTAACCAAGAATTATATACTAAAATTGTAAATCGTCCGACAACACACACGGGTGGCACTCTCGACCATTAATTGGCTCGTGCTTAGCTCGACAACCAATCATGCGAGTTACCCCACTCACCTTCCACACAACTACACAAGGAATGACTCGTGCTTAGCTCGACAATCATCCTTGCTTCGTTAGATTCGGGTGGTGTCATCTTACGGATGTTGCGTGATTTACATTTTGAAAAACGGGATTTTGTTTCCGGTTTATAACAACCCTTTTGTGAATTAACAAAGTAAGTGTCAAAACGATTTTAAGCACTTTTAATATAATACCATCTTTATATTTTCTTTGTCATATCTATTCGCGCGCAATTGTTAACCAATTTAACAAACATTGTATTTTATTTAATTTTATTGAAAAATTGTCTAGCATGCGAATCATAATCCATGCATAGAAAATAAAATACAACCACGCAAACATATATATATATATATATATATATGATTGGGTAACATGCCCAAAAGTCCTATGCGTTTTCCCCGTGAGCCACAACAGGGAAAACGAGGCGAAAAATCTAAGGACAAAAGGTGGTCTCGTTGGGTGAGCTCCCACTGAATCCAACACCTACAATAGCATGTTGATTCCTTCTCGCCAAGACGTCATCACCATGACTCCCGTTGACTATTCCGGTTTTAATTCTATACTATATACAAATACATAGAATATATATAAACGACACGCAGGTCGCAATCCTATACTATTTATACAAATACATAGAATACAAGAAACGGCGTGCAAGCCGCACCAATAAATAAATAAACAAATATTGCTACAACAATACAACACGCAGGCCGGCAAAACCCAAAAATAATCAATCACCACAACACATAGGTCTAGGGGCATATCTTGTTACCGAATTAAACCAAACATATCAAATAGAAACATGGTGTGCCACACATAACCATGATATATTAAATATATATCTATATTTTAGTTAAGATTGTCAAAGCATCAAAGGCACCAAAAGGACAATCCTTGTGCATATGCATTAGTGTACCAAACCATTTTTGAGACACATATTCATATATACATTTATAAGTATATATTTGTGTACACTTCATGCCAAGTTACAACAAATATATAAATATAAAAACTAAAATACATTAACACGTATACGAATAAATCTATTCTAGCACAACAAGAGTCTCAATGGAAAAACCAATTTTAAGAAAACACTTTTCTTATCCAAAAACACTTTTATGGTTTTCCTAGACTCAATAGTGCAAAGCCATGTTAGATATGGCTCTCATACCACTGAAGGTATTCGTTTGGCAAAACAAGTAGCAACGGAAGCAATATGTAAAACAAAAAAATGATGCCAAACTAATGAATACACTACCATGGACCAAAATCTAACAATGAAATTGCAACTAATATAAACAAGATAAGAAGAAAGGTTATACCTCAATAGTGCAAAACTCAAATCAACCTTCCTTTTCAAGTAGCTTAGAATCCAACAAAGAACTCCTCCAATGAAGTCCACCCCAAGCTTGTTTGATTCCCAAGTGCTAGCAAATTGATGTGCAACCACCAAAACAACAATCAAGTGTGTGTATGTCTTGCTTCTTGTGCTCAAGAACACCAAGAACAAGATGAACAAGAGAGAGAGAGTTCTAGTATCAACCAAGAGACAAAGTGTTAGCCAAAAGCCTCTACTAGAGCAGATAACTCGTGGTCTCTTTGTCTACCACAATTATGAGAAGTTACCCCCATTAAACTATGTGTTTAAGGCTGTTAATTCTGCTATTACAGCGAACGTAAACAGCCCGTGTTGATCAACATGGCCGTGTAGGCCCAAAGTCCACGGCCCCAATTGGGCTAAGACGGCCCGTGTCTAACAGGCACTACACGGCCCGTGTTCATCTACACGGCCTGTGTAGGCCCAAACTACACGACCTTGAACTGGGCCAATACGCCTCGTGTATGTTGGATTGGACACGGCCCGTGTTCTTGAACACGGCCCATGTACCATCCTGCGAAAACCCATTTTGGCCTTTTCCTCTCTTTTGCTTGATCGTGTTGTCGGAATCAATACTTGGTGTGTGACCCAATAGGCCTATACCTCATCGGTAGTGCCATTAACTCATTCCTGTCAGCGGGCATATTCCAACAGTACTAGTGCCAACATAAGGTTGATCATTGGTGTCGTCTAGAATTTCTTCTAGGTCAACTTGCTTCCCACTGGCTTCTACATATATCAGCTCCCTTTCAAGGAAGACCTCCCTTCGAGCAACAAATATCTTGTTCTCCGAAGGTTTGTAAAACAAATGTCCCACACAACAAGCTGGGTAGCCGATGAAAATACACTTCTCGGCTCTGGGTTCAAGTTTGTCTTGAGCTTCACGTCTCACGTAAGCTTCACAACCCCAGACCTTCAGATAGGCTAGCGAAGGAACCCTTCCATGCCACATCTCGAACGGTGTACTTGCAACCTTCTTTGTTTGTGCAAGGTTCAAGGTCCTAGCAGCGGTTTCCAAAGCATAATCCCAAAAACTTGCGGGTAGCTTTATACGACTCATCATGGGCCGAACCATATCCAATAGAGTTCGGTTCCTCCTTTCAGCGACCCCATTTAATTGTGGTGTCCTGGGTGGAGTAAGTTGTGAAATAATTCCACAACCCGTAACATGATCAAGAAACTCAGTACTAAGATAGTCACCACCCCTATTGGATCTCAGAGTCTTAATCCGCTTGCCCAATTGATTCTGCACTTCGTTTTGGTATGTCATAAACACCTCAAAGGTTTCAGACTTATGCTTAATCAAATAAACATAACCATACCTACTGAAATCATCAGTGAATGTAAGGAAGTACCTGCAGTTGTTTTTTGTAGCAGACCTGAATGGACCACACACATCCGTGTAAACAATGTCCAACAAGTCTTAGCCCCTCCCACTAACACCGGTGAAAGGTGATTTAGTCATTTTGCCTAATAAACAAGAATCGCCTACTTCCCTTGACCCGTGATCAAATGATTCCAAAATCCCATCCACTTGGAGTTTGGCGATACGTTTCTTCTTTATATGGCCAAGACGACTATACGACAAAGACAACTTGTCCAGTACACCTTTGGACATAGAATCAATGTTCATGATTGATTTATTACCATCCAAACACACACTTGTTTCATAAATTCCACGACATTGATAAGCTTTGAAGTAATGAACTAAATCTCTTAAGCAAGAAATAATTCCATTATCAAAGTTAAACTTAAAACCATCTTCAAACAATGCATGAAAGGAAATAATGCTTCGTACCACGCAGGGTGAAAAACAAACATTTAACAAGGTAATAGCAAGTCCTGAAGGAAAGGTGAGATCAACACTCCCTATCCGCTTCACGGGAACCATATCCTTATTTCCCATGATCAGGTCAAGCTCTCCAGCACCCAGCACCTTACTTCTTTTTAGCACTTGCACATTATTACAAATATGAGTGCCACAGCCGTTATCAAGTACCCAACCATTAGAAGTAGCGGTATTGTGGAGTTCAATCATAAACATACCTGAGTTACCCGCTCCCTTCGGTTTTACCCGCTTGAGCTCCTCAAGGTACTTTAGGCAAGAACGCCGCGAATGCCCCTTTTCCTTGCAGTGGAAGCACTCGGCTTCCGCAGGGTCCTCGGCCGGTGGAACCATCACGGCTTTCCCCTTGCCCTTCAGGTCCGGACTCGGGTTAGGTTTTGCAACCTTTCCCTTACCCTTTCCCTTGGAGTGGGGAGCGCCTTTCCTTTTGGTTCCACCTCCCTGGATAGCAAGGACGGGTTTGGATGAGGAGGGCTTCTTGGACATGTCAGACTCGACGGTCTTCAACATTCCGTGAAGCTCCATTAGGGACTTGTCCATGCCATGGACATGATAGTTCCACACAAATTGTGGAAAGGAACTAGGAAGAGAACGGAGGATCACGTCCACCGCTAACTCCCTCCCTAACGGGAATCCCAACCTCTCCAAGCGATCAACCAATGTTTTCATCTTAAGCTCGTGAATGCTCACATTTCCGCCCTCCTGCATATGGCATTCGAAAAGGGACTTCAGGCACTCGAAGCGCTCTAGCTTAGCCTGCTGTTAGAACATTTCCTTTAGTTGGTTAAGCATGTCATATGCCCCTAAATGTTCCATTTGCTTTTGAAGCTCAGGAATCATTGACGAGAGCATAATGCAAGCCACTTCGTTCGTTTCCTTGATGTGCTTTTCATACGCGTCTCAGACCGCCCTAGTTGCACTAGCCGCAGGTGCTTCCGGCAAAGGCTCCTCGATGGCCCACATCTTTTGTTCATACCTAAGGGCTATCCTTAGTTGCATGAACCAATCCACAAAAAATTTTGGCCATCGAGTTTGGCCTTTTCGAGGAGTAAGTTTAGGGAAATTGAGTTCGATGATGATGTAGAAGCGTTGTTGGATGCCATCTACAAAATTAGAGTACCAATTTTAGTTGTCAAATCCTTGTAGAAATAATTACCCAATAGTTATAAAAACTCAATTATTTGAACAAGGCTAAGAACCATATTTCACTCTATCCCGTGACGGGTTTACCGCGGATCACGAAATAAGTTATTTAGGTCGGTAAACAATTTACCGATTGCAACCATTGCAACTCTTAGATCCTTGCGGGATCCTTTTGACATCAAATGTCTAAGGCATGTTAGATCCTTTCATACACCAATCCTTTTATTATTTCTCAAATGACCCGGCTAGAGATCGACATCATTTAAGCTTTATAAAAGAATTTGTAAATCGCCCGTCAAGTCACACGTTGGTACCCTAGCCCAATCATTGGTTCGTGCATAAGCTCAACTACCAATATTTCGGGTTGCCACACTCACCTTCCACACAACTCCACAAGGCATGAATCGTGCTAATGCTCGACAATCATCCAAGTTTCGTTAGATTTGGGCAGTGTCGTCTTACGGGTGGCGCGTGACTTACTTTTGAAAAACGGGTTTTTGTTTTTCCGGTTAAAATAATATTTTAACAATTTTGCGAATTTAGCAATTTAAGTGAGAAATACTCCTTTTTAATCACCATTTAATATAATCAACTTTTATATTAATATTGGCAATTCTTATGCACGTAGAAATATAAACTCATTCACAAATCTCTTTGTTTTATATATTTTCAAAAATTCTCTAGCATGAAAATCCTAAAGAATTCAAATGTAAAACAACCACGCATAAAAGATAAATAAAGACCCGATAACATGCCCAAATCCTAAGTTTTCACCCCGTGAGCCAAAACGGGGAAAACATAGTCAAACAAACATCACAAAGGCTATGGGCATATCAAGTTACCGGGCAAGCACAACCAACACAACCAAACGAAAACAATGGTGTGCCACAAAGCCATGTCAAACAAATATATATTTTGATCAAGATTGCAAAACAACATTTAAGGCACAACAAGCAATCCTTGTACATATGCATTAGCAATTTTAATACACCTTTAAAATTGCATATTCATATATACGCCTAAAAATATATGTTTTTATGAACTTCATGCCAAGCCATACAAAACATATAGAATTAGAAATCAAAATATAGTGGGGATCATCAGAATCAAGACTAGTCCAAAACCCGGATTTTAATATATTTAAACATATTGTTTCAAAAACCAATTCTGACCAAGAAAACCAGAAGGCACGGGCGTACCCCATAGGGTACGGGCGTGCCTGCCCTTTTGTCAGTGTACAGTTTAAACAATTTTAAACATTTCACGAATTATGCCGGCACGGCCCGTACCCCCACTGGTACGCCCGTGCCCCGGTCGCCGGCACGGCCCGTACCCCTAGAGGTACGACCGTGCCCGGTCACCGAAAAACCATTTTTGGCAGAAAACTTAAAAAAAAACCGGTTTAACTCCAAAAGTGCAAAGCCATGTTCGAGATGACTCTGATACCACTGTTCGGTTTTCGTGGTCCAAAATCACATCGGAAGCAAATCGAGTAGGAAAAATGTTTTAGAATTTGACTACGAATGTGCCCACCATATGGACCAAAAGTCTAAACATGGTTAAGCAACAAAAATAAAGATACAAAGAAATAGTGTCATACCCTTGAACCTATCTTCTTTGTATGAGCGGGTTTGAAGTTTGGAAGTTGCGTGTACTAACGTGTACACCTCTATCGTAGTCCACACCATGACTTAATCGTCTCCCACTTGCTAGAGTGTTAGGTATGCCAACCTAAACACCACAAAGATGACCAACACAAGAACACCAATGCCTTAGTACTTCTAGTGCTTTAGAGAGATGTATATATGCAAATTATATATTCTAGTAAAACCAATTCTTGGAACATGACCATATTAGCTTCATGACACTTATATAGAATCAAAAAATCAGTTCAAATTCGTGCATACTAATGTCATTTTCAGTTACTAGATTAATGGCAATAAACACCACTTTTAACTAGCTTTGAAAACCTAGTTAAGAGGATGTTACTACATAAGGCACTGCCGTGCCTCACAAGATACGGGTGTGCCAGCCTAAAAGGCCACGCCCAAGTCACGCCCGACTTGGGCTCGTGCCTATCCATTGGGCTCAGAGCACGGGCGTACCTAGCCACAGGCCACGCCCAAGTCACACCCAACTTGGGCTCGTGCCTGCCCGTAGGGTACGGCCGTACCTCATAGAGGCACGGGCGTGCCTTGGCCCACCAGATTCAGTTTCTGGTTTTCTCTCTCATTAGACCATCCGTGATGCCGGAATCGATACTTGGCGTGTGACCCAATAGGCCCTTGCTTCATTAGCCATGGTACCAAATCGTGTGTGTGTCAGTGGACATAATCCAACAATACCAAGCTCTCGGGGCTTGTTTTAGTACATATAACGCTTTGTCAAGAATTTAAACATGATGTGGGTGTTTGGAATTGATGAAGCCTTCAGGATGAGACACGTAAACTTCCTCCTTGAGGATACCATTCAGGAATGCAGTCTTTACTTCTATTTTGAAAACCTTAAAGCTTTTGTAGGCATCATAGGCTAAGAATAGGCTTATGGCTTCTATCCTAGCTACATGAGCAAATGTTTCATCGTAGTCTATTCCCTCTTTTTGGTTGTAACCCTTTGCAACCAACCTGCTTTATTCCTCACCACCACTCCATGGGAATCCCGTTTGTTCTTGAAAATCCACTTGGTACCAACAACTGATTTATCTTCCGGTAATGGTATCAATCTCCAAACTTTTAACCGTTCAAATTGATTGAGTTTTTCTTAGCAATGAACCAATCAATATCTTTTAATGCTTCTGAGACTTTAGTGGGTTCAATCATGCTTAGAAAACTAGAGTGAAGGCATTCATTTTCCATTGAAGAACGAGTCGTTACTCCAGCTTGTATGTTTTCTATGATATGTGATTCATCTAATCTACCTGCTAATTCAGTATCCTCCTGATTAACAATCGGTTCTAAATCATAAATGGGAGTACTCTCAGAAACCGGCTCATAAGGTACAACAACTAGACTGATACTTGATGTAGATGGAGAATCCATTGTAGGATAAGACGAAGAATTGTCAACCTCCGTTGCAGTTGTAGTCGGAGAAACTTCATAATTCCTATCGGCAGAATTTAAATCATGAGATTCTGATTGAAAGAAATCTAAATCATATTTAGTGGGTTTAGGATTTGTATTTGTTTCTTTTCTTTGAAGAATTGGTCCCAAACTAACTTGTCCTGAACAAACTTCATTTTCTTTTGTTTTCAAAGTTGTAACATCCAACATATCGTCAAATGTTACATTTATACTTTCAACAACACAGTTCGTCCCTTTGTTTAAAACTCTGTAGGCTTTAGACTCTTGTGAATAACCAAGGAATATTGGTTTATCAGATTTAGCCTCAAATTTCGCTAGGTTATCCTTTTTATTGAGAACAAAGCACCTATTACCAAATATGTGAAGGTATTTGATATTAGGCACAATGCCATTTGCCAATTCATATAGAGTTTTATTAAAGCGTTTATGAATGAAGGAACGATTATGTGTGTAACAAGCCGTGCTGACAACTTTGCCTAGTAAGAAGGCGGGAAACTAGAATACGACAACATAGTCCGAGCAGCCTCAACCTTCGGTTGTGTCGTTCTACCACCCCATTTTGTTGTCAAGTGTATGCTGCAGAATATTGATGTGTGATCCCCACCAGGTCAAAGTAAGCAAACAAAGTCTTGTTCTTGAATTCAGTACCATTATCAGTCCTAATGGCACCCATATTGTGTTCATACTTGTTCTGCTGTTGTTTGATGAAGGACATCACAATTTGAGTGGCTTCATCCTTTAATCTCAGAAAGTTGACCCAAGTATATCTTGAATAATCATTAAAAATTACCAAGATGTACTTCTTCCCACTGCGTATTTAGACTCTCATTGGACCTCATAGATCCATGTGAGAAGTTCCATTGTCTTCTTTGTACTAGAGATTTGATATGTTTTGTGAGAGGATCTCTTCATCTTTCCTTTCTCACAATCTGCACATAGGTGGTCTTTATTGAACTTTAACATAGGCAAGCTTCTCACCAGGTCACTGTGCTTGTTGATGTTGAAATTGAGTTGAGAGAGTTTTCTGTGCGATTGCCAAGTTAGATCCGATGAGGCCTTGCTTAGGAGACAGACGGAGGTCTTCGCATAGTACTTGTCCAGGTAGATTGAATAGAGATTTGACTTCCTTGTTCCATACAGAAGTATAACCCCTATTTCGGTTGTGACTAAACATGAATTCTTTTTGAATGTGACCTCCAAATCTCTATCACAAAACTAGCCAATGCTGAATGAATTGTTGCCTACTCCTTCTACAAAGGAAACATTTTTTATTTTGATGCTTTTCTTTATTATATCTCCATACCCTAAAATTGGTGCCACGTTTCATTCCCAATATGAACATTCACGGTGTATTTGAGAATGATGTTTTTAAAAAAGGATTCTTGTCCTCAATCATATGTTTCATGCACCCTGCGTCTAGGTACAAGAGATTATGCTCCTGCACACATAAAAGAAAGAGGATTTAGGTCCGCATGTAGTAATGGGTCCTTGTGTTAGTTTTACCTGAATCAGCAACCTCTTTTATATTACAGTGAATGTTTTTCTCTGTTTTCCACTAACTCTTTTGTTCTTCAGCATTGAACATGGAGTTTTTAATCCAAAATGGATCAGGAACAATTTGAGTCACAATTTTAAGTGGAATTTCACCTTGTCCCAGCACTATAGATTGTATTTTTTTTTCTTTTGCTTTCTCTACTTGCACCAATTTTGGTTGATGTTTGATCTGGGAATTTGTCTTTGATGGTTGTTGAGTTTGTTTTGATTTTGAAACATTGGTTTTTGATTTTGTTGGTTTTACCAATTGTTTGGCTTTTGATTGACGTTGCATTGATTTTGATTTTAAAACCAAAGCATGTTGATTTTTAGGAAAACCAAATGATTTAGTTCTTAGTGTACGTGAAGAATTTTGTCTTCACGTCCAATCTTTAGTAGCTTGCCAAGGCTTGAGGAATTCCTTGTATCCACCACGCGTGTATGCTTCCAGTTCTTTGATTTTGATTAAGAGGTTTGTGTAATTCCAGTGATTCATCAGTTTAATGAATGCTTGGAGACCCATTGATGATTAATTACACCTTTTGAAGTGATGAATGGAACATCGCATTGATTTTCATATTGAGCTCTCCAACTCTCACATGGTCGAATTCCGATAGATTTTCTCAGTTTATCATATTCACATTTGAATTCACAGTGACCTTGCAGACAAACATTACTCACACAGAAGGAAGTTGAAGATTTCATTTCATTTTCATTTAGAGAAGTGAAGGTATTCGTTTGGCAAAAACAAGTAGCAACGGAAGCAATATGTATAACAAAAATCAATGCAAAACTAGTGAATACACTCCCATGGACCAGAATCTAACAAAGACATTGCAACTAATATGAACAAGATAAGAAGAAAGGTTATACCTCAATTGATCAAAACACAAGTTAACCTTCTTTGTCAAGTAGCTTAGAATTCAACAAAGAACCCCTCGAATGAAGTCCACCCCAAGCTTGTTTGATTCCCAAGTGCTAGCAAGTTGATGTGTAATCACCAAAGCAACAACCAAGTGTGTGTATATCTTGCTTCTTCTACTCAAGAACACCAAGAACACCGAGAACAAGAGAGAGAGAGAGTTCTAATGTCAACCAAGGACCAAACGCTAGCCAAAAGCCTCTACTAGAGCAGATAACTCGTGGTCTCTTTGTCTACCATAATTATGAGAAGTTAACCCCATTAAACCAAGTATTTAAGGCTGTTAATTCTGCTGTTACAGCGAACGTACACGGCCCGTGTAGGTCTACACGGCCGTGTAGGCCCAAAGTCCACAGCCCCAGTTGGGCTAAGACGGCCCGTGTCTAACATGCACTACACGGCCCGTGTTCATCTACACGGCCCGTGTAGGCCCAAACTACACGACCTTGAATTGGGCCAATACGCCTCGTGTATGTTGGACTGGACACGGCCCGTGTACCATCCTGCCAAAACCCATTTTGGCCTTTTCCTGTGTATTGCTTGATCGTGTTGCCGGAACCAATACTTGGTGTGTGACCCAATAAGCCTATACCTCATCGGTAGTGCCATTAACTCGTTCGTGTCAGCGTGCATATTCCAACAAGTACATTTATTTGTGAAAGCGAAAATGTGATGACACTTTTGTGAAAATTTAGTGCAAAACCTAGCAGATCTAGGTGCATCTTTTCTCCAATTTTCCTTCCCTTTAAACTCTCTCGTTGTGTGGTCAGCTATCCTTACATCTAAAACATGAACAAAGTGATTAGTTGTGCTTTGGTGTGAATGATGTTTCACAGACTTGACATGAGATTTTTCTTTATTTGTGTGAGCTGATTTGAGATTTGACTTTGAAATTGCAGTTGGTTTCCTACTCATGGATGCTTGATCATGATGGTGTGATTTTGGAACCCATTGTTGAGGAGTAATTTCTTCCATTTTCATCTTTCCTATTTCTGGTGTGGAAGCCTTCCTTGTGGGTTGGGAAGTAGAAGTTGTTGAAGATTGTTTGAAGGTTTCCTTTTGACAGTGACAAGAAAGAACTTTTTCTGATTCATTTATTGAATTTTCTAAATGACTCATTATGATTGTTTGAAAATAAAAATCCCCAACTGCTTCGAGTCATCGTTGTAATACCATGTGAGGGATATAAACTCTTTCTTCTCGAATCACTTCGGGCTTTTTCAAATTGTCAGGATATGTAAGTACGAAAATATCTGACTCACTAGGTTCTTGTGACCTATATGAAGTAGATTCATTCAATTCTTGATAATCAAAAGGAATTTATGTTTTAATTTTGAATTTCTTTTCTAGGCTTCTTCAACTACCTCCTCATCTTGACCAACAAACACCATATTCTTTGTGATGGCATCATTCATGAGATTGAAATCATACAGTTGCTCGGCAGTCACTTTCTCGCTTATATTAGGGTTTTCAAAACCTAGACCATCGTAGGTCCATTTAGAGAATTTTCTTTCCTATGATTTGTTGAGGAATATTGTTTGTTCAGTTTGGCCTATTTTAAATAATGTGTCTTCCAATTCTTTAATCTTGGGAAAGAGTTCTCCTTTTCCTTTTATTATAAATTTAGTGTCTTTTTCAGCACTGATCTTTTCTGCTTTAAGATCATGGGTTTGTGTACTTATTGATGCAGTCAATTCGATTAATTCATTTTCTTTTTCGATTATTTTCATTTCTAGTTTGGATATTTCCTTATCTATGTGATAAGTTTCCATTTCATGATTTCTTATTGTTTCTTATTATTTTCTCTTTCTTGATTTTAGAGTTTTATACATTTCAATATTTTCATTATGATCTGAACAATCGTTTCATTATGATCTGAACATGTTCGATGCTCAGACTACAACCTATTTGGGAGTTAGAATGTACCTGTGGATCTGCATTATATACATCAAGCTCGTCATCTGAGTTGTCATATTGTGCATCTGGCTCTTCATCATTCTCTTGGAATTCTTCCTCCACATCAGCTATGAGACAGAATTGGAATTGTGCATCATCCTCTAGATCACTGTTATCAGTATCTGACTGGAATTGATCTTCTTTTACCATCATAGTCCTTCCTGCACTTTTCTTTTTGGATAGCCTGAGTTTTTGTTTGTAATACTCATCATCCTTTTTCTTCTTTTGTGTGCATTCCTTGATGTAGTGGCCATTACCCCCATAGTTGTAAAACTTTCGTTCATCCTTCTTTTCATCTTTATTGAACCTTGGCTTATCTACAACCTTGAAGGTATCTAGTGTACGAGACCCAGATGTGTATCTCTTACGATTGTTGGTTTTGGAATAACAGTTCTTAAATGCTTTTGTTATGAAGGACATGGCTTTGATCACTTGTTCCATTTCAGTTCCATCTGACTCGTCAGAATCTGAGTTAGAGATAGCCACTTTTTTGAACATTTGGATTGTTGAAGGTTTAAGGGGGCATTGCTCAGCAGCGACAAGAGCAAGAGGATCAGCAGATATCTTTGGAGATGATTTCGAGACTTCATCTTGATATTGTTGGAGATCTTCAAAGATGTTATAGTAGGCAACTATCGTCAGATTTCTGTTGATGTGCTTGTACAAACTGACGTGTTCCTTCCATTCTAGACCCAAAGCCCTTAGAAAAACACAGTTGATGTCTAAATCAGTTCGCACCAATTTGTTAGTTCTCAGTTCATTTTGAAGTTTCCCAAAATGACTGTATGTATCCATCAACAGTTCATCCTGTTTAGCACTGAACTCGTGGAACATATTGATAAGTTAAGTTCGTTTTATGTGTTCTCCTTGCAATGTTCCTTGGAGCTGTCTCATAATCTCATCCGAAATTTTCTTTGGCAGTGGCCAAACTATCAACTTTCATGTACATTTTTGATGAAATACCTTTTTTAAGTAGTATTTGGCCAGCCTATCTGCTTTCTTTCTCTCCTTCTCAGCTGTTGTCAATTCATCAGGTGTTTTTTCTCGTGCCACACCTGGGATTGGAGGATTGTTATCAAGTTGTGCGTTGATGATCCTATAGAATTTTGTGTCTCCATTCAAGATGCAATCGATCATCATCCCTCCATAGACCTCATTGTCCTCGAGGAAATCCATAAACCGACCCTTCCATATGATGTAGTCATTGCGGAATAGGACAGAAGGTTTAGAATCAGTACCCATAGCAAGGATTTCATTTGAGCTCGACATCTTTCTTAACTTGATTACAAATTGATCGTTAACTTGAATAGTGAGGTGTGATTGTGTTCGAATAATGAATTCAAAGTGTTCTTAAAGTATTTTTCGAAGAGTGTTTAAAAACTTGTTTCGAAGAAATTGGAAAATTTTGTTCGAAGATGGTTTCATTTGAAATGAGATTTGAACTAATTTGAAGTGATGGAAATTGGTCCGAAGTGAATAGGAACTTTGGTTAGGGATTTTGTTTTAGTTCAAAGACTTGAAGAAATTCGAAGTAGGTTAGTTCGAAGTGACTTGAATAGATTTGAAGTGAGTTGAATGATTCGAAGTGTGTTCAAAATGAAGTTTCGAATTCAAAATGAACTTGGTGACTTGAGTTTTGAATTGGATGATGAATTCAACAATTGTAACTTGTGTTTCGAATTCAAAGTGAGATTTGCTAAGTTTTGAATTGATTCATCGAGTTCGAAGAGAACTTGGGTGAATCAATGTATTTCAAGCACTAGAAGTTGGTATAACTGTCTTCGAAGTGAGTGGCTTCGAATTTGAAATGTGAAGGCTTAGTTTTCAAAGTGCACTGGAAATCAAAAATCCAACTCGTAGTCTTAAGGATATGAATTACGTTGTTGTTGAAGTGTACCACCTACGTATTCGAAACCCAAATATCTGTTCGAACTCCGTTGACTTCGAATTCGAAGTGAACTGACTTCAAAAGCGATGGGATTTATCTGCTCAAAGTCTTTTTCCTCAAACAGTTCCCAGATTTTTAGGGATTTGTTTTTAACTAACAAGCTCAAAGTGTATAGGCATGTAACTAATAAGCTCGAAGTCAATTAACAAACATTTATCCTTTTAATTTTTCAACTAAAATCGATCAAAAACTCAGATCTTAATTGTTCTTTATCATCTTCAAGTGTTCTTCAACAAAATTTCGAATATCAATGATAAACTTTGAATAAGCATTCGAAATTGATCCCTTTGGATTCGCAAATCATTGATTTCAATCAATAACCAACCATTTCCATCTTCCACTTGATTTTAAATAGAATTTAAAGGAAAAACCACAATAACATGGTACGAAAACCTTTAAAATCCCGATCTAAACAGGTTCAAATCACTCCATGATGGATTGGTTGTAACATCCTCAACATGGGCTTAGTTGTAAATATGATTTACGTGTGTGTAGTTAATGTATTAGAGGAGTGTTTTAATTCTATGTACTTGTTAAGTTTAGAGGAATATATGTATGTTTATGTGGTTTATGTGTATTAAGTATATATACATGTAATTAGAAAAGAAAGAAGTTAAAAGAAGAACCTATGTTGAAGTAGTCCAGAGGCAACCGCCTCTGGATAGATAAATATATATGCATGCATGTGTTTTAGTTGACTCAAAAGTCAAAGAGAAACAAAAACACACAAACAAACGCACACTCCTCTCTTTCTCTCTGCTCTCAGATTTTGAAGAAGAAAAAGGAAGAACTTACGATAGTTGATTTACAGAAGGTTAGTGACATTGATTTGAGCTTGTTAGAAGATTTTATACATGTTAGAAACACAAGTTCATGCAAGAACACCTTGAAGAACATGAAAAGCTTACTTCAAAGTTGGTTTTGGCATGTTTGGTGTTCTTATATGGATTTGTTAATTTTATGAAGACTATATGAGAAGAACATGAAGTTCTAAGGTGTTTTGGGCGTTAAACTAACAAGCATGAAGTTGATAAAATGATCTATGAAGATGTCGGAATTTCAGACTTTGAATGAGTCGGATTCCGAGACCTATGAAGATGTCGGAAAGCGCTAATTTAATGAAATCCGCAATTGTCGGAATCCGCGAGTATCGGATTTCGTATCTATCGGATTTTGTATGTATTGGATTTCATTGTGTCGGAATCCGCTAGTATCGGATTTCATATCTATCGGATTTCCTTCTATGAGTCGGAATCCGCAAGTGTCGGATTTCGTATGCATGTTGGATTCCCAAGTGTTGGAATCAGCTAGATGAATGTCAGATTTCATTTATGGAAGTGTCGGATTTCTCAAAAGCCGCAAGAACCATCGGATTTCCCAAATCCGACAGTTTTGGCGGATTTGTGGTAAGTCCAAAGTTAAGTTTTTGTATTTGTTTGTTGTCCTATTGTGTATGTCTAGATGATTAATGTAAGTAATGATGTTTTAGGTGTACTTGTTGTATTTGTAGAGTCAAAATCAAATACTTGTACATTGTAACTCACTTAGGTGAGTGCCTGCTTCCATGAGACTCAGTAGAGTAAGACTTGTATGCTAGATGACTACATGATTGTATTATGTATATCTGGCTTGTTTTTGCAAGTATGCTCAAGGAGGTAAGTGTATGACTTAAATAATGTTAAGATGTATGTTAGGTGCGTGCCAGCGGGACCAGACTGGAACCGCTTAGTTAATACCTGATGATGTGTAAAGAATGAATAACTGAATGATATTGTATGTAAGATGATGAATCCCTATGGGATCATATGTATGCATGTGTGTATGTGCATTGTCTGCATAGTATCTGAAGCATGGTTAAGGTCAGTCGGTTGTAACTGGATCCCATGAGTACTTCGCGATTTCACGATGATTCGGAAGGCATCCTGGATCCTAGGTTCTGCTGAACCGCCGTGCCTTAACGTGAGTGCTAATCAGCCGGTTGTAGCTGGATTACTTGAGGAGTCTTTGACTCTGAAACGATGTTTGGTGGACTGCTTTATGCTCCCCGACCAGCGCGGTTGTTCGTGTCTGATCCCCCGGTCTGAGTTGTTGAGCGGGATTGATTACCCTGCTAGATATGACTCTTACTGCTCTTATCAGCACACCACTATGTGTTAAGCTAGCAATGATTGTTTATGTATGATATATGATGCATGACTTGCTCTATTGATGCTTATAATAAGTATGTACTCACTAGCTAAGTTGTTAGGTAATGGTGCTATGTTGCCCCTTTTCAGGTAATACTAGAAGGCCTGGTGAGCCAGGTGAGTTTTGATTGTAAATAACCCTTGTGGGTTGGAACACTTTATTTATGTTGTAATGTGATAGTTATGGTCGGTTCCTGTATGTTAGATAACACCAGGACAAGATGTTTTGAAAGATGACAATGTAAATAACAATTGTTACTTTTAAAAACAAAAACTTCCGCTGCTAAATTTGATATATCGTTAAAGTAGCTGTTATCGGAAGCGGTGTTACATTGGTTTTTATACAAATATGATTTTTGAGTATATTAGAATCAAAATCAACTACAAACACACTTAAACCTTCATCTTCGAATTCTGAACATTAGTTTTCTCGATTTCTGCATTGTACCGTCGATTATTCCGATCTTCGATGATTTAAACACAGAATCACGAGCCTACTTTGATCAAGTTAGGCTCTGATACCAATTGAAATGACCGGTTGAATCAAGTAATGTGTATAGAAATGATGAATCTAGAGAGAAACACACACAAACACCTTTTGGCTAATTTTTTGAATGAGTAATGATTAATTGCAAAAGCTTACACTACCTCACGTGATATCCCTATTTATAGGCAAAAGGGATGGCGAGGCTATTTCTCCATTTTACAAGTTTAACAAATACACAACCCAATCCTGCTATTGATGCATCACATTATACAACAAAATCATCTGATCCATCCGGTAATGCAAGAATAGGAGTCTGACATAATAGTCGTTTCAAAGTCTGAAAAACTACTTCTTGTTCATGATTCCACTTAAGTGGAACTTCCTTGCGAGTTAATTTAGTCACGGTCTTCGTAATTTTGGAAAAATCCTTAATAAACCGACAATAATAACCTACAAATCCCAAAATGCTCTTAATCTTAGAAGGCGACTTAGGAGCATTCCAGTTAATTACCGCTTCAACTTTTGCCGGATCAACTTTATTTCCGTCTTTATAAATGATATGCCCTAAAAAATGAACTTCTCGCATCCAAAATTCACATTTATAGTACTAAGCAAAAAGTTGTTCCCGTTTCAAAGTTTTAAGTACATGTCTCAAATGTAACTCATGATCAGCTTCAGATTTAGAATAAACTAGAATGTCGTCAATAAATACAATCAAGATTTATCCAAGAATGGTTGACAGAGCCGGTTCATTAAATCCATAAAATACAGCAGGTGTATTAGTCAAACTGAATGGCCTGACTAAAAACTCATAGTGACTATACCTAGTACGGAAAGTACTTTTGGTAACATATTTGACAGAAACTCATACCTGATGATAACCTGATCGCAAATCAATTGTTGAGAAATAAGACGCACCCTACAACTGATCGAATAAATCATCAATTCTGGGTAGAGGTTATTTATTCTTGACCGTCCTCTTGTTCAATTCTGTAATTAATACACATCCGTAGAGTACCATCTTTCTTTTTAACAAATAAAACTGGTGCACCCCACGGCGATGAACTAGGAAGAATGAAACCCCGATCCAAAAGATCCTGAATTTGCGTCATCATCTCCCTAATTTCAGAAGGAGCTAACCTGTAAGGAGTCTTTGCCACTAAACTAGAACCTGGAATTAAATCAATCTTGTACTCTACCTCACGAACCGGAGGTAAACCGGGTTACTCGTCACGAAATACTTCTAGATACTCAGATACTACCTGAACATTTGTAAATGCATGTTTTCCTTCCTTGCATCAATAGCATACGCAAGAAAACATTCACACCGTTTGACCAAGGAATTTCTAGCCTTGAGTAAAGAGATAATAGGAAAAGCGGACTTATTCCTTTCCCCACAAACCACCACATGCGACCCATCAGATTATGGAAAAGAGATTGACTTTCTATGGCATTTAATACTAGCCTTTTTCTTGCTCAGACAATCGATGCCCAAAACAACTTCAAAACAAGACATAGGTAACGATTTCCTTGCATCGCATGGTCTGAGCAGTACAATGCTTAGAATGAGTAGACCTACACCAAACACACCATTGCGTTTTCTTATTAGAACCTCTTGTTGTTGCCCTGCGGTTCTGATTTCCTTGTAACTGATTTCCCTACTAGTTCTTCTTTTGTTGATTACCAGCCTGTTCAACCCTCGGCTTCTACAAAGCCGCTATATACCGATCCATTCTTTGTCAATATTTAATATCCCCATAAGCATATTTGGCCAGAGTAAAGGCATGAGAAAATGATCCAGCTAACCGGGTTGTGCTCCTGTACTCTGGGAGTAACGCTCCAATAAAATGTTGCACCTGTGATGATTCATCTTGTACCCACTGAGTTACAAACCTTAGTTTCTCATTGAACTGCCAAATCAAATCATCAACAGACATCTTCTCTATCATTTGCAGATCCCTGAATTCCTTCCTAATTTTGTTCAGCTCAAACGCATTACAATACCGTTCACATAATTTATTTCAAAATTGATACCAAGTAATTGCATCCATTTGAGCTTTGGCTTGATGTCTCGTTAAAGAATCCCACCATACCATTGCTTTGCCTTTCAATTCGGGTGGCAAATCTGACCCTCATTTCTTCCTTGCAATTACATGCGTCCAAAACTTTAACAGTGTCTCTCAACCAATTCATGGTAATGTTAGGATCCAATTCACCCTGATATTCTGATGGTTTGCAATCAAAGAATTGTTTGTAGGTACACGTGTTGGGAATCCATGGGGATCAAAGCACGCAACGGAAGCAACAAAAACACACAAAATGATTCCATGTTTTCCCAATGGTGGTGAAAACTTGCAAGAACATGTATGCAACCAAAAACAAGAACAAAGAGAAGAAGGAGATCAAATCATACCCTCAAAGACTTTGATACTTGGCTGGAACAAATCGAATTTGGGATGTAAGCTTGAAACAAAAAGGCTCCAAGCCCTAATGCAAGTCCACACCAAGAAACCTTCAACCTCTTTGTACTAGCAAACCGAAGAACCACCAACACTTGATGGATCTCTTCTCGATCAGCCTTGAAATCACTTGTGCACATCCCTTGACCTCTTGCTCTTGCTCACTCTCACTAGTATGAACTCACAAATGAAATATGCTTGCACAATTTTTCCAAGAGTGTTGAATGAACAAACAATGCCCCTTATAAAGAGATATCATCTGTTCTTTAGAGTCCAGAGTCGTGCTAATTGGTAAGCATTCATTGGACCAACAAAATGGTCCAACCAAATTCAAGTGTCACTTAGAATTCTGCCTTCAGACTTCTTCACGGGCTCGCACCGGCCGTGAAGGATAAATGCGCCACGACCGGCCATTAATCCTCCACGAGCCGTGCCGCGCTGTGTAAGAATCGTGAGGGTTGTGCCTTCACGACCTCCTTGACGGGCCGTGTAGGGTCGTGAAGCCCTAGGGTTTCACGAACCATGCGGCCCATGACAGGACTCGTGGACACAAGCTGCTTCACGACCCGTGGAGCATCCTTCACGGTCGTGAAGCCTAGGTCAACTGGAATTTGACCATTTTGACTCTTTTTTCTTATAGTAAGCTGCCAAGATTGAAACTTGGCGTGTGACCCAATAGGCCCGCGCTTCATTGGCAGTGATTCTAGCCTTTGTGTGTCGGTGGGCAGATTCCAACAAACTCCCACTTGCACATGACACACCATATCCATGGGCACCACAGACTGCGAGCAGCCTCTAGCAAGGCATCCCTGCCCCCAACTAAACATGTGGTATGTGATCCCTGACAAGTACCATGATAAACTAAAAGAGTTTGACATGGTCCTATAGATAAGTGATCAATTATCTTATTGTTCGCGATATCCAAGTGAACACGAGACATGGTACAAAGTCATTCTCCGATCGTTCACGATTATGTTTCTCAATCAAGATTAGTGGTGACCAAAAGGTGAGTTGCAACTGATCAACAATCTTTGCAAACTCGAGCATGGGCATGCAATTTTGGTGTCAGCTCCCAATCATCGAGGGGCCAGGGATATCTCTCTTTACAGAGGAACAAATTCCTTCGACTACATTGCCTCCAATACAATGGCAATACTTTACCCAAATACCTCCTTATAATAGCCAGTTACGGACTACGTTTGAAAGCAGTCAGAATAAAGCAAACCAAAATAGTGAAACACATGCATCTCCTGTCTAAGGATAAAAGATATTATCATCCTGATTTACTCTTGACATGTACCATGAAGTAAGATCAGGTGTGGGTCATCCAATCACTTGAAACTCTTTTCAAGTATAGGCGAAATATTGTGTCCCTTGTATTCAATCCCTATTAAATACTATGACCAATCATTTCCCTCGATCTTCGTTCATACTTCCTTCCTTGAGGAATAACCGTTCGTGGACTATTTAGAATGTAAAACATTCAAGGAAGTGATAAAACATGCAAAGTTGGAACACAATAATGATTTAAAGAAAGTGTTCGCTACACGCGTATCATTAAATCTCCATTTAATAATCAATACATTTAAAAATACAATATTGCTTAATGTTCCCAATAGTATAGTAAATACATCGAATACAATAACCAATATACAACTCAAACCAAGTCACTAGCAAACCTAATCCCAATAACACGTGTGTGGGCATCGTGCTTGGCTTGCGACAACGGTTTAGTGAACGGATCCGCCAAATTACTATCCGTGTGTACTTTGCTGATGACTATGTCTCCATTTTCGACCACGTCCTGGATAAAATGATATTTCCGCGGAATATGCCTCGTGCGTCAATGAGACCTCAGTTCCTTTGCTAAAGCAACGGCACCCTCGTTGTCACAGAAGATCTCAACAGGGTCGCTGATGCTTGGAACCACTCCCAGATCAAGCAGAAATTTTCTCATCCATACGGCCTCCTTAGCAGCTTCACTGGCCGCAATGTATTCCGACTCGGTACTGGAATCGGCCACGATGTCTTGCTTGGAGCTCCTCTAGGATATAGCACCGCCGTTTAATAGGAACACGAACCCCGATTGTGATCGGCAGTCATCCCTATCGGTTTGGAAGCTTGCATCAGAGTAACCCTTTACTCTAAGCTCTTCCTCACCTCCGTACACCAAGAACATCTCCTTAGTCCTCTAAAGATACTTGAGAATGCTCTTCACCGCCGTCCAATGAGCTTAGCCAGGGTTGGCTTGATATCTACTCGTCATGCTCAAGGCACACGATACATCAGGCCTCGTACATAGCATGGCGTACATGATCGAGCCCACAGCCGAAGCATATGGCACTCGCTTCATTACTTCCCGTTCCTCTGGGGAACTAGGGTATTGAGTCTTACTCAATACCAAACCATGTGACATTGGAATGAACCCCTTCGTGGAGTCTTCCATCCTAAACCGCTTTAGGACTTTGTCAACATATGTACTTTGGCTAAGCCCAATAAGCCTCTTGGATCTATCTCTATAGATTTTGATCCCAAGAATATAAGTCGCATCTCCTAGATCCTTCATTGAAAAACAATTCCCTAACCAAGTTTTTACACCTTGAAGGGTCGGGACATCGTTTCCAATGAGGTGTATGTCATCGACATACAAGACTAGGAACACAACTATGCTCCCACTAGCCCTGACGTATACGCATGGCTCATCCTTGCTTTTCGATAAGCCAAACTCTTTGACTTTTTCATCAAAGCACCGGTTCTAGCTGCGCGATGCTTGCTTCAGTCCATAAATGGACTTCTTAAGCTTGCAGACTTTGTCTGGATGCTTGGCATGTACAAAACCCTCGGGTTGAGTCATATAGACCTCCTCGCTAAGTGTCCCATTAAGGAACGCAGTTTTTACATCCATTTGCCAAATCTCATAATCATGAAATGCGGCAATTGCCATGAGTATCCAGATAGACTTCAACATAGCCACCGGGGAAAAGGTTTCATCATAGTCTACACCATGAGTTTGGGTGAAACCCTTAGCCACCAGTCTGGCTTTGAAGGTGTCTACCTCTCCATCTATGCTGGTCTTTTTCTTAAAGACCCACTTGCACCCTACGGGTCTACACCAGGGTACCGGATGTACCAAATCCCAGACTTGGTTATCCGACATAGATTGAATCTCGGACTCCATAGCCACTTTCCACCTACCGGACTCAGGGCCCACCACGGCGTTCCGATAAGATGATGGTTCACCATGATCCACCACTAGGTCGCAGCCCTCAGACATGAGAAACCCATATCTCTCTGGCTCGTTGCGACTCCTACCGGATCTTCTAAGAGGTAAAGGATCCGTGTCAGGTTCTCCAGCAGCACCGTGCTGAGAATCAACTTGTGAACTAGTGCCAACTTCAGGTTCGTCATTGGAAGGTTCTTGAATCTCTTCAAGATCTACCTTTCTCCCACTACCGTCTTTGGATAGCATCTCTCTTTCAAGGAAGACGGCCCTCCGAGCAACAAATACCTTGTTCTCGGACGGTTTGTAGAACAAATATCCCGTAGACCCGGCAGGATATCCAATGAACAAACACCTCTCGGCTCGGGGTTCTAATTTGTCCTCCACCTCACGTCTCACGTAGGCAGGACAACCCCAAACCTTTAGATATGAAAGCGATGGAACCTTTCCATGCCACATCTCAAAGGGTGTCTTCTTGACCTTCTTAGTTGGTATGAGGTTAAGGATTCTAACGGCCGTTTCCAATGCATAGCCCCAAAAGCTAATGGGTACATCCGTACGACTCATCATACACCGAACCATATCCAATAATGTCCGGTTTCTCCTCTCGGCGATACCATTTAATTGTGGTGTCCTAGGAGATGTCAATTGCGAAACAATTCCACAATCTTTTAGATAGCCACGGAATTCCGAACTTAGATACTCACCACCACGATCCGATCTGAGCATCTTAATTCGTTTACCCAATTGGTTCTCAAATTCGTTTTTGAAAGTCTTGAAATCCTCAAAGGTTTCCGACTTTTGTCTCACCAAGTAGACATACCCATACCTACTAAAATAATCGGTAAAGGTTACGAAGTACCTTGAGTTATCCCTAGTGACATGCTTGAACGGACCACACACATCCGTGTGAACGATATCCAACAAGTCTTTGCCCCTCTCACAAACGCCGGTGAAGGGTGCTTTGGTCATTTTGCCCAACAAGCAAGATTCGCATACATCATCCGACCCATGGTCAAATGATTCCATGATCCCATCCGCTTGGAGCTTGGCGATGCGTTTCTTGTTTATGTGGCCCAAACGACCATGCCATAAAGATAACTTATCCAAATCACATTTGGATTTAGAACCAACATTCATGATTGATTTATTACTTTGCAAGCATACGCTTGTCTCATATATGCCACGACATGGATGTGCTTTTAAAAAAATCATTCTTAAAGCATGAAATAATTCCATTAGAGAAATTAAAGTAAAATCCATCGTCAACAAGTGCATAAAATGATAAAATGTTTCTTGCCACGCAGGGCGAATAAGATACATTTAATAAAGTAATAAATTAGCCGGATAGAAAGGCGAGGTCCACACTCCATATCTTCTCAACCGGGACAACCGCCTTGTTTCCCATGATGAGATCAAGCTCCCCATCAACCAAGTCCCTACTTCTTCTTAGTACCTGCACATTATTAACTATGTGAGTACCACACCCGGTGTCCAAGATCCAAGCATTAGAAGTAGGATTGTTATGGAGTTCAATTATATACATACCGGAGGCGCCTTGTCCCTTGGCGCGAAGCCTCTTGAGCTCCTCCGTGTACTTGGGGCAACTACGCCGGTAGTGTCCCTTCTCCCCGCAGAAGAAGCAGGTGGCCTCTTCCGGTGAGGGGGCTATAGGAGCGGGTTCCTTCCCCTTCGGCTCCGGCGCCGGGAGTGGTTTGGGTTTGGGTGTTTCCACCTTCGCCTTCCCCTTCCCTTTGTCCTTGGAGCTTGAAGCGGGCCGCTTCCTCTTAGCACCTCCCTCATGAATGGCTAGGACGGGTACTGAGGTCGATGACTTTGCCTTGGCCATGTTAGACTTGGCGGTCTTCAACATGCCGTGCAACTCCATCAAGGACTTATCCATATCATGCATATGGTAGTTCACAATGAACGGACCATATGCTTGAGGCAAAGATTGGAGGATAATTTCCGTAGCCAACTCTTTCCCTATAGGAAAGCCCAACCTCTCGAGCTGGTCCACGTATTGCTTCATACGAAGCACGTGGGAGCTCACGTTCCCGCCCTCCTGCATCTGACACCCTACAAAGGCCTTTACACACTCGTAGAGTTCTTGCCTCGCTTGCTGCTGGAACATTTCCTTTAGTTGTGAGATCATGTCAAACGCACCAACGTCCTCGAATTGCCTTTGCAATTCGGAACTCATGGTCGTCAACATGAGGCAAGTCACCTCATTAGTGTCTTTAAGGCGCTTCTCATAAGCATCCTTAATGGCCCGCGTAGCGGTGGTAGCAGGAGCCTCCGGAAGAGGTTCCTCTAGGACTTACAACTTGCTTTCATGGCGCAAGACAATTCTCAATTGCCTAAGCCAATCCATGAAGTTTATGCCTATGAGTTTCTCTTTCTCCAAAAATGGATGGAGTGAAATGCGTGTCGTGGTGTTGCTTGTAGATGCCATTTAAAAGAAGGCCAAGCACACAAAAAAGGTTAGTTCGACATATTTTAATCCTTGTTAAATAATTACCCAATAGTTTAACACTTAAATTTAACAAGGGCTAAGAACCCAACATAACTTCACTACATGACAGGTTTACCGCGGATCACTTCGTAAAGGTATTTAGGCTGGTAAACGCTTTACCAATTGCAATCTGTGATTACAACTCTTACGCACTTGCGGGATCCATCGGTACTCATATTACCGGTTTGGCATGTTTGATCCCTTCCTATACTGATTCCTGAATAAGCCGCTTTGATAACTCGGTATAGGCACGACAATTATCAAGGCGTATTAAATTGGAATTGCAAATCGTCCAACAAGATACACGATGACGCCCTTGACAATAATTGGCTCGTGCTATGCTCGACAAGCAAAAATTTGAAGACGCCACATGCACCTTCCACACAAGTCCACATGGAACAACTCGTGCTAAGCTCGACAATTGTCCCATGCTTCATTAGATTCGGGTGGTGTCATCTTTTGGATGGCGTGTGATTTACGTTTTTGAGAAAAACGGGACTTTTGTTTTTCCGGTTAAAAACCTCTTTTCGTTTTGATTAACAAATAAGTGACAAAACGCATTTTTCACCAATTGAATATAAACGCTTTATATTCGTATGTTAATCATGTGAGCGAGCGGGGTTTGTTAACCAATTAAGGAAAACTATAAAGTTTTATTATTTTCAAAAGATTTTCTAGCATGCGAAGATCCTACAACCACGCAAGAAAAACCAATAAATAAAACTACACAACCACGCATACAAAACCGATTTGAGCCAACCTAAGTGTTCCCCGGTGAGCCTACCGAGGAACTAAGTCTACTAAGGACAAACAATCCAAGACTTCGTGGCGTGCACCCACTCGATCCCGCGCCTCGGGATCCGAGGTAGCCAAGACGTCTCCCAAGACTCCCGTTGGTGCCTCCGGTCTTCTCTTCTCATTACATACATGATTTAAAGAGAAATGGCATGCAAGCCACACAATCTATTCTAAGCTAATATACAATTACAAAGAATAAATACTTTGGCGTGCAAGCCACAAATAAATAAATTATTACAAACCGGATTAAATAAATTATTACAAACCAAATGTGGTACAAACCACCAAATGAAAGAACAACAAATAAAGCAACCAAACAACCACACAAAGGTCTAGGCTCAAACCGGTGCTCACAAAAACGAAACAACCACAAAGCATGGTGTGCCACACCAAACCATGCACAAAACAATATCCCAATTAAGTTTATTCAAAAACTAAAGACACAAGAATAAACCTTGTACATATGCATTAGGATTCCAAACACTTTGAAATCCATATTCATATATACACAATTTACATGTATGCATGTGTGCATTTTATGCCAAAACTACCCAATACATACATATAAAAGAATTAGGATATTATGGGGCTTAAACTACAAGTCTAAACAGCCTGAAATGATTCTGGAAACACCAAAATCAAATGCTAAAATCCATATTAAGTTTTCTTTTTCAAAAAGGCCAAAAACAGCCTGTTCACGACGCCTTCACGAGCTACTGCTCTTCACGGGCCCTCACGGGCCGTGAAGGCAGTATGCTCCACGACTCGTGAAACAGATTAAAAACCTTTCATGATCACCAGCCCACGAGACTAGTCATGTGGCCTTCACGACCCGTGAAGAAAGCTCCACGGCCCGTGAAGACCTTCTGGACAGAATGTCCAAAATAAAAAATATGGATTTTCAAGCCACAAAGGTGCATGCATCTTGCAGGTATGGCTCTGATACCACTGTTGGGAATCCATGGGGATCAAAGCACGCAACGGAAGCAACAAAAACACACAAAATGATTCCATGATTTCCCAATGGTGGTGAAAACTTGCAAGAACATGCATGCAAGCAAAAACAAGAACAAAGAGAAGAAGGAGATCAAATCATACCCTCGAAGACTTTGATACTTGACTGGAACAAAAAGGATTTGGGATGTAAGCTTGAAACAAAAAGGCTCCAAGCCCTAATGCAAGTCCACACCAAGAAACCTTCAACCTCTTTGTACTAGCAAACTGAAGCACCACCAACACTTGATGGATCTCTTCTAGAACAGCCTTGAAATCACTTGTGCACAGCCCTTGACCTCTTGCTCTTGCTCACTCTCACTAGTATGAACTCACAAATGAAGTATGCTTGCATAATTTTTCCAAGAGTGTTGAATGAAAAAACAATGCCCCTTATAAAGAGATATCATCTGTTCTTTAGAGTCCAGAGTCGTGCTAATTGGCACTCATTCATTGGACCAACAAAATGGTCCAACCAAATTCAAGTGTCACTTAGAATTCTGCCTTGACGACTTCTTCACGGGCTCTCACGGGCCGTGTAGGATAAATGCGCCACGACCGGCCATTAATCCTCCACGAACCGTGCCGCGCTGTGCAAGAATTGTGAGGGTTGTGCCTTCACGACCTCCTTGACGGGCCGTGTAGTGTCGTGAAGCCCTAGGGTTTCACGAACCATGCGGCCCACGACAGGACTCGTGGACACAAGCTGCTTCACGAACCGTGGAGCATCCTTCACGGCCATGAAGCCTAGGTCAACTGGAATTTGACCATTTTGACTCTTTCTTCTTATAGTAGGCTGTCGAGATTGATACTTGGCGTGTGACCCAATAGGCCCGCGCTTCATTGGCAATGATGCTGGCCTACGTGTGTCGGTGGGCAGATTCCAACAACACGGTTGTTTATATCCCATACTAGAAGGAAATCCTATGAAAGGATATGGAAACGATCCTAGAAAACATTGGGTAGAAAAATGGTTGGGACGTCGGTTGAGATATCGGTGGAAGCAGTATTGATACAGGAGGTATCTCTGCTTGTGTAGTAATAGCCGGAATGATCGGTGGTATCTTGGGTATGGTAGAAGCTATTGTTATAACCGGTGGTTAACTTACAGGAACTTGTCTCTGTTGTTCCAACTCCTTCATCAAATCCTGTAATGTCCCTCTAATTGAAATATATATTCCCCTCTGTCATCTTCATTCATACCTGATGTACCAGCATGTTGAGGAATCTCTGTTGGTGTTGTAGAAACTTCTACTGTTCTTGGGACAAAAGAGGCACCAGTTGAGTTTTCATTATCAGCCATTATTATGTAAAAATCACCATATGTCACTATTTATTAGATAAATCCGTTAGTACATAACATACTAAACTCCACAACAACACTATCATTCACCCCAATCCCACACCCAAGGAATAATTGACCCAACTCGAGTTTGGGAATGAAATATTTCCAACTTTGCTCAAATCGCCAAACCAAGGCTCTGATAACACCACATTTTTAACCTAGATTTTTCTTTTTTAAAATACTACAGAAGCGATAAAATATAAACAAATATATTTACAACTGAATGTAAGAAAACAGCTTTCCAAGTCAGTATCTCAAAACACTAGTGTTACAAAATACAAAGGCTCCTCACAAAATAATATCAGAGTGCTAGTCAATTATTTCCCATGCCACAGCCACTCTCAGCCGAACCGCTGAACTCACTAAAACCTGAAAAAGATTGAGAGGTGTGGGATTACCACAAAGCTAAGTCAATGAAAGTTAAACCACAACACAAAATCAATCATAACCGCAAAATACCAAATAAACAATCAAGCGGGCCCCGAGAAGACCGGCGGTTCTAAATGACCCTATAACCAATGCCGGCCAAAGCAAAGGTTTACCGATAGTTCATTTGCTATTCTCACACAGTATTACCCTTAAGTTGCAACGAATGCATCAAAATATCCAAATACTGATTAGCCGATAGCAAACAAACCTAGCCCATAGCCTTGCCGAGCTAACTTCCCAAATATCCATGTATACATATCACTGAGGCAACGATTAATTAACACATAACCAGTTAATCAATCAGCAGACATAAAATCTATCCGTGCATTAGCCAATAAAAAGTTGCAACCAAAACCTATTACAACTAATACCATTCATAAGTTAAACGTCCACTCACCTCTTGTTCTCAATCTCTACTCAGTGGTTTAATGTTACTTAGTCTTGTCCATTCCTGAGAACACAATAATACTGAAATCAGTATCCGAATCATAAATATATATCAACACATATTTATATCATTTCTAACCATGTATATCGAGTTAGAAACACACTTCGTATAAACTCATGTAAGTATCACATTATAATCACAAACAAACATCAAAATATACCTGATGCGTCATGTCGGGCTTCAAACAGCCCTTCGAACAAGGACACTTCGAACCAAGAAGGCTTCAAGCGTATCCCCCCCCCCTTCGAACCAAGAGGATTTCAAGCAGACCACTTCGAGCCAATATGGCTTCGAGCGCCCATTACAAGCCAAGAAGACTTCGAATTCGAAGTCTATAACTTCGAATTTGCAATACACCAAGAACGCGCCGCGTTCCTTTCTTAGACGCGTCGCGTCTGCTCCAGTATCAAACCTGCAACTTTTCATCATCTTCGAGCTTCATATAATTTTCCAATCATACATATATTACTTGAAATCAATTTCTAATAATTCTAAATTCATATAGGCTTCATATAACATGGTTTAGAATCATCAAAGTCATCAAAATCAACAAAATCCACTTGTTAAGTTTTCTATCATGCTTATCCATGGTGTTCTTGATAAAAACCCACCAACAAGTAGCAGTAAATATAACGTGTTTTGCATGAATCTTATTTCAAAACAAATAAACAAGGTATACCAACCTCAACTTGAATGATCAACTTCTTAAATTCCAAACTTCAAGTAATCTCTTGTTCTAAGATTCTTCTTCTCAAAGCAACACACACTCAAGAAGGTTCACAAATGAGGAGGTGACTGTGTAACACCGTATTTTCACCCATAATTTTTTTTAATTAACACTGTGGAAGCGTTCACAAAACATAAAAGTATTTACAACTGAAGATAATCCACTGTTTAACAAAACCACACAGTTTGAAATACAGTATTACAAAAATTACGGCTCATCACAATTCCAATCAGAGTGACTGTCAATTATTCCCCAGGCTAAACCCCCTCACAACTGAACCGCAGAACTTACCAGCCACCTGGAAAAGTAGTGAGAGGTGGGGGATTTGCACAAAGCTAAGTGAATGAAAGTAAACCACCACAGACACATCAGTCACTAACCGCATGATAACAACAATAACACATAATTGCCTCACGAGAAGACCGGCGGTTCTGCAGGAACCTACAACCAATGCCGGCCAAAGCAAAGGTTTACCGATAGTTCATTTGCTATTTTCACACAGTATTATCTTAAATTGCAACAAATGCATCAAAAGATCACAATACTGATTAGCCGATAGCAAACAAACCCAGTCCATAATCCCAGTCGAGACTGACTTCACAACACAGACGCAACAATTAATTAACAAACCACCCGTTAATCAATTAGCAGACAAACAGTCTATCCATGCATCAATTCACATACAGTTGCAACCAAACCAGTTACAACTAATATCATCCGTGAGTAAACATCCACTCACCTTGAGTTCTCGAACTCCCAATCAGTGGTCTAATGTTACTGAGCCTTGTCTATTTCTAAGAACACAACAAACCCTACATCAGTGTCTGACTCATAAATATATATCAAACCTATATTTATATCAGCTTTAAATCAAACATATCAAGTAAGATTCGCATATGCATGAACACTTAGCATATATCATCAAATATTCAACAATCAATCAAAACTATCGGATTTCAAGGAAATCCGATACATCAATTGGATTTAAGCCACAATCCGCCAAAACCATCGGAATCTGCTAAAACTATCGGATTTCAAGGGAAATTCAATACCCCTGTCGGATTTGAAGACAATCCGCAACTATCATCGGCTTTTGGGGAAATCCGGTACATAGTGTCGGATTCCACCATCTTCAGATTTCAACTGTCGGATTTCCAGATTTCCATATTTCCGGATTTCCAAGTACCAGATTTCACCACTCTCGGATTTCACCATCTTCTCCAACCATCCATCCGAGAACTTCAAACATAGTAGAACTCCAAATATCCAGTTCTATATTTCACATACAAACTTACCAAAACATATACAAACATGATTTAACATCCAATCATGCATCATAAACACCTTTTTCACCATATAAACACTCGAAACATACTCAACCCACTATCAATGGTTTCTATCATGTTCGTACTTGGTGATTATACACAAAACCCAGCATGCTATAACTGTAAATCTAGCATGTTTAATCATGATTTAATATAAGTCAAGGAAACATACAAACCTTTAACTTGAATCAATCAACCCACAATGCTAAATCCGATTGTTCTTCTTCTTACTTTTCTCAATCGGTTTATTTTCACACACACGAGAACTTTAAAATGGCAACATATCTCATATGTTAATTCTTTCTTAAACCTACGTATATGTGCCTCGATAACACAAGCAGGAGGTGTTGACTCCTAAATTCAAACCATGCACACACACGCACAACATATCCATACATATACAACTAACACAATTATATATATCACTTAATTAAAGAATTAACAATTAATTTGAACATTAATCAATTAATAATCCACGTATTAACTTACCGAAGCCTACACAAATACTAGGCCCGATCTCAGGATTTTACAAATCCTCCCTCCTTAAAATGGATTCCGTCCTCGGAATCTCACTGCACACACATCAACCAAGATATCAATTCTTCATATCTCCTTTTGATAGTTTAACCAGATAAACTCCATCGTGCTTTCATTCGTCAATCTATAACCATACAAGCCTTACATCTTATCTTTCTGAACTTATTCTCAAACTAACAGTTAGTTCATAAATCCTGTCTTCAAGCATTTCCTGAATTTATGTCTAACTCAGTTATAAATCACAATAACTTTCAATCATTTACTATCTGTCATGCCAAAGTATTCACATGTACTTGATCACTTACTTTAAGTCGACAGGTTGAAGTATTATCACCACAATCTCGTAGCTCTACACAGAGTATTCTGATGTCCCATTATCAGAAATTAGTTCACCCACTCAATCAAAATAGATATGAGTTCCACAAATCATCGTGTTTTAATCACACTCAATTATCCATCAGGAAATCCAGTTACATTATCCAACTCTTGTTTCAATTTTTGGTTGCAAACTCTTTATAAGTTTAAACCAATCTCCACTTTCCATCACAAGCCATCAAATATGAATTATCATATTTTCAAATCATCCCTTCAATTTATTCAATCAAGTCCATCTGTCCAACAGATGTCATCTCACTGGTAATAAAATTATTGAACAGTCAATAACCACTCATAACATATCCAGGTTTCTCTTTATACAATCAAGTTAAATGCAATTTCCATCATGTTTTGTCATCATCACCTCTCAGATATCTCAAATATCTCAAGGTTACATAAGTTTCTGGTATACTACTTCAACTTGCACTTCATATGTCAAATTTCATATCACTTACTATCTCTATTCACATAGTTTATCTTCTATACTCAACTCTCATGTCTTTACTCCATAGTATAGCATTGGCAATTTAAATTCATAAATCCCTGTATAAGTTCAAATCCAGTGTTTAGCAAAGGCATTTCCTAGCAAAGGCATCTCCAAACAAAGGCATCTCCAAGCAAAGGCATCTCCGTGCTCAAGATCAACAAGTTGTCACTCCATAAGTTCAGGCCATTACAATCCTCTTCTCTCTTTCTCTTTCTCAAAGGTTCCAACCTTTTCATTCTTCAAGACTTTCTTGCAATAGAAATCTTGGTTCATCCACTAAGTCAGAGATACTTCCAACTCTTATATACAAGATGTTATCATCACTCTCTCTTTCACAGATCCACACATCTGTCATCATGTCGTCTTTCCGAGGTAACATCAAATTCCATAATAACTTTCTCTGATTTACTCCGATCACCGTCTCAATCATTCAGATAAATTTTTCTAGTTAGGTATTTAATATCTCTCTCATTGACCAAGTCAATCACACATGTCTTCTCTCATTGTTAATATATTCATATCATCACTGCCATCATATCAGCTGCAACTTCCAAGTCATGGTTATGATTTTGTCTCGTAATATCTCAATTAACACAAGATATCCACTATACATCCAATCTCAAAGCATAACGTCACATTTCAAACCAACAAATGTGATTTCTCATCATACTACAAAATTATTCTAAAACCACCATTCATCCTCATGAATCAACTGTACTCAGTAGATTAAATATCCACTTATTCTCTCAATCACATCTTTTTACCCAAACAATACTACACATCCTTGACTTACCCCATATGCAGCAATTCATCTCTTGCTTCTTTCTTTACCCAATTGAATTTACATAAACACATAATGTATATAAATCTTATGATACACATTATAGCATGCAATTCGATTAATCTAAACATATCTCTATATGGCATATCATGCTCATTTAGCATTTAAATCAAGTATCACATACTTATCACCATACCATATCTTGATATATAACACATAACTCATAATAGAAAATCATCTACTATCATTTAGTTCTATTTCTAGAGAATCAGTCTCATCAGAAATAAACTCAAACATTTTAGCACATACCATGAATAAAATATCCACAATTAACCTTAAAGTTAATTAACATACACATACAGGTATAAAGTATTATCAAAACATACCCGTTTCATCTTTATCGGCAGTGGCATTATCATTACCCATCATATTATATATCCCACCCTCTCGCACAGTAGGGTTCTTTCTCTTTTGCCCAACTGATGATGATCCCCCAACCGCTTCTACCCCAGTCCCCATCCCAGTCTTCCTCCCTGAAGGACACTCACCAGCCCTGTGTCCCTCATTCTTATAGTTCCAACACACACTTCGAGGAAAACCACATTCCCTAGCTTCATGCCCTAACGCTCCACAACGCATGCATCGCATGGTCTGAGTAGTACACTGCCCAGAATGAGTAAATCTACACCGTACACACCATTACGGTCTCTGACCAGAACCCCCAGTGGTTACCCCACTATCCTTACTTCCCAGTGACTGGTTTCCTTGCCAATTCCTCTTTTGCTGATTACCAGTCAGTTCATACCTCGGCTTCTGAAAAGCCCCCTCATCTCGGGTTTGCTTATCTCTTGCTTGTATGTCCCCCTTAGCAGACTTCGCTAAGGTAGGCCAAGGACAACGATCCAGCTAACCGAGATGTGCTCCTATACTCAGGAAGTAATGCCCCAATGAAATGTTGAACCTGGGAAGGTTCATCAGGCACCCACTAAGTCACAAATCTCAGATTCGAATTGAACTGATCAATCAATTCATCCATAGACATCTTTTTCGTCATACACAGCTCCATGAACTCTTGCCTTATCTTGTTTAGCTCAAAAGCATTACAATACTGTTCACACAATTTATTTCGAAATTGCTCCCATGTAATCGCATCCATCTGAGCTCGGGGTAGATGTGTAGTGATAGAATCCCACCATACCATTGCTTTTCCCCTTAACATCCTGGTGGCAAAACAAACATTCATTCCTTCCTCACAATTGCAAGCATCCAGGATTCTAGCAGTGTCTCGCAACCAATTCAGGGTAACATTTAGATATGTGCTACCATGATACTCCTCGGGTTTACAGTCCAAGAACTGTTTATAAGTACACGTTTGTCTAAATCCCATACCAGGTGGAAATCCCATGAAAGGATATGGCATCGGTCCTTGCGAAAACATCGGGTAATAAGATGGTTGAGATGTCGACTAAGTCATTGGTGGAAATGGTATTGACACAAAAGGCATCCCTGTATACATAGTATTAGCCGGAAAGATTGGTGGTATCTCAGGTGTAGTAGTAGCTACTGTGATAACCGGTGGTCGATTCACAAAATCTTGTCTCTGTTGATCCAACTCTTTTCTCAAGTCCAACGATTGCCCTTTCAACTGAAAGATATATTCATCCCAGTCATCTACCACTGTACCTGACGTACTTGCAGGTGGAGGAATCTCTGTTGCTACTGTAGAAACATCCACTATTGCTGGGACAATAGGGGCGCCAGTTGATTTCTCATTATTAGCCATTGTTTTTTGTAACAATCACAACATCTCACCAACTGATTAGTTTAAAACCGTTAGTATAATTCATACTAACCTCCAAAGCAATACTCTCATTCACCCTAATCCCACACTCAAGGAATAATTGACCCCAACTCAAGCCAAGATTTGGGAATGCAACACTTCCACTGTACCTACATCGCCAAACCAAGGCTCTGATACCAAAATTGTAACACCGTATTTTCGCCCATAAATTTTTTTTAATTAACACTGCGGAAGCGTTCACAAAACATAACCATATTTACAACTGAAGATAATCCACTGTTTAACAATACCACTCATTTTGAAATACAATATTACAAAAATTACAGCTCCTCACAATTCCAATCAGAGTGCCTGTCAATTATTACCAAGGCTACACCCCCTCACAACTGAACCGCAGAACTTACCAGCCACCTGTAAAAGTAGTGAGAGGTGGGGCATATCACAAAGCTTAGTGAATAAAAGTAAACCACCATAAATACATCAGTCACTAATCGCATGATAACAACAGTAAACACATAATTGCCTCACGAGAAGACCGGCGGTTCTACAGGAACCTACAACCAATGCCGACCAAAGCAAAGGTTTACCGATAGTTCATTTGCTATTCTCACACAGTATTATCTTATGTTGCAACAAATGCATCAAAAGATCACAATACTGATTAGCCGATAGCAAACAAACCCAGCCCATAATCCCAGTCGAGACTGACTTCACAACACAGACGCTACAATTAATTAACTAACCACCAGTTAATCAATTAGCAGACAAACAGTCTATCCATCCATCGATTCACATACAGTTGCAACCAAACCAGTTACAACTAATATCACCCGTGAGTAAACATCCACTCACCTTGAGTTCTCGAACTCCCAATCAGTGGTCTAATGTTACTGAGCCTTGTCTGTTTCTAAGAACACAACAAACCATACATCAGTGTCTGACTCATAAATATATATCAAACATATATTTATATCAACTTTTAATCAAACATATCATGTAAGATTCGCATATGCATGAACACTTAGCATATATCATCAAATAATCAACAATCAATCCAAACTATCGGATTTCAAGGAAATCCGATACATCCATCGGATTTAAGCCACAATCCGCCAAAACCATCGGAATCTGCCAAAACTATCGGATTTCAAGGGAAATTCGATACCCCTGTCGGATTTGAAGACAATCCGCAACCATCATCGGATTTTGGAGAAATCCGATACATAGTGTCGGATTCCACCACCTTTAGATTTCAACTGTCGGATTTCCAAATTTCTGGATTTCCAAGTACCGGATTTCACCACTCTCGGATTTCACAAGTCTCGTATTTCACACACACACGATAACTTTAAAATGGCAACATTCTCATATATTAATTCTTTCTTAAACCCACGTATAAGTGCCTCGATAACACAAGCAGAAGGTGTCGACTCCTAAATTCAAACCATGCACACATACACAACATATCGGTACATATATAACTAACACAATTATATATATATATATATATATATATATCACTTAATTAAAGTTTTAACAATTAATTTGAACACTAATCAATTAATAATCCACATATTAACTTACGGAAGTGTACACAAATACTAGGCCTGATCTCAGGATGTTACAGACTAGATGGTGAGTCTAAGCTTACCCAAAAACCCACATACACATTATCTTACTAAACAAAGCATGAGGGGTAAACAATTCAAATATCTCATGTTAAGTCACATAAACCCACATATGCATGCATACGTATATATATAATTAATCAAACTTAATTAAATTCTTAATTAATTAAATAAACATATTATCAAATAATAGTATTTACTCACACAACGCACACCTAATTACTAGGCCCAAAACATAGGATGTTACACCTGTCGACCTTCACGGGCCCTCCTGGTTCGTAAAGAGGTTGTAACTTGAAGCCCTTCACGATTCTTCTGTTGGATCATGCCCGCTGACACACACGAGTTGGTGACATTGCCGATTGTTGGATACTTATTTGTTTGTTAGCCTTGTGTTATTTTGTTGTAATTAAACTATATATTATTCTAGACTAGTTAGTGTTATGGGCTTGGCCCACTTTTCTTATGTAATTCTTAGTCTAGTTTAGTTAATTGGTTTTGGGCCCATGTGGCTTTTAAGCCCAAGAGGCTTTTGTATTTATAGCCTTGCAAACCAAGTTTGCAGGGCAATCTTTGCCATATTGTAATCTCTGCTTTCTCAACGTTCAAAGTAATACAAAGAGATTCTCCAAGTTGCGTGCAAAGTGTTCATACTTGTTCTACATAAAATTCTCTAGTAACTCATCTTCTTCACTAACAAAGGACTTTCCTTTTCTATCAGAGCCAACTCCTGTTAGCCCCATGGTTAGAATAGTTAGATTTGATGAGACAAACTATAGACATGTATAGATAATAGGTTAAGAGTTAGGAATTATGTAAATCTGTTATAGACTGTCTAGTCAGCTTAGGCTAAGTAGTCAGCGTATAAACAGATATAGAGTTTTCTATGTAAGTATTAGATAGCTCAGTGACTTCTAAGCTAAGATAGGTTTTAAGAGTGAAGACTTGAAGACTTGAAGATTCAAGAACTCATCTTGACTAGGTCAAGACTGAGTAAGTCAGCACAGCGTTAGAAGTCATTTCAAGAATTTAAGTAAGTTCTAAATTCTGTTATAAATTCTCCATATATACGACATTTAAATTAGGATATCTGAACCTAATTTAAACTATCTATTAGTTGGATAGAGATCTCAAACGGAATTAGTTAGATATGTTCTAATTAAGGAGTTTGTTACGGTTTTAAAGAAAAGATAAGTTCTATCTTTAAACTGCGATTTATTCGTAGATATATCAAGTATGAGTATAAACCTTCCTATGGGTTTTAATATAAAAAGAGAGCACAATATACAAAAGAATATAGACAACGACTGCATAAGTTGCAAAACGTACGTGTGTTCGTGATACTTGATACACGTGTGTTGCGATAACTTTGTGAGTTCAAACTTCGAGAGAGTTTTCAGGAGTTCTTGTTAATCAGTTTTAACAAGAAGTTCGATCATCAATTAGTTTGTGATAAAAGAGTGTTTAGAGAGAGTTTAGTTTATAATCACTGTAATATCAAATCATTCTGTTGATTTGATTAGAGAGTGATAATAGTTACTGTTCTATTTGATTATTGAATATACGTTTGATTAATTTGATTGATTGTTTAAAGTGTATTCAACCCCCCTCCTTCTACACTGTATCGGTTGCTTGTTTACCCTCTTTGGGACCAACGACTGGTATTAGAGCAAGTTTCTTCTTAAGTTGAAGATCAAGATCCGCTGTCAAGAGGTTAAGATGTCAACTAGCAAGCAATCTAGTCATATCCCAATAATGGCAGCAAAAGGGTGTCCTATTTTTGATGGCACTAACTATCCTATGTGGAAGTTTAGAGCTATGGTATATCTGAAGTCCGTGGATCACATGATGAGTACCGTGATTCAAGATGGCCCAATCATAACCATAATCCATATTACTGCCACTGACAAAACTGTTCCCTCTGGAGAAACTCCCAAGCCTGAAGCATCTTGAACTGAGGAAGATCGTAAACTGTTCAACCTTGATGACAAGGCACAAAGCATCATGGCAAATGCTTGGACAAATCCTCTTCTGCATACTGTGGCTGGGTGCCAAACTACAAAAGAGATGTGGGGTACTCTCAGTGTTACGTATGAAGGCACTGACTTGGTCAAGCAACATAAGAAGACAAATCTGAGTCGTTCTTATGAGACCTTCTTTGCCAAAAAGAATGAAACTCTGGCTGATCTGTTTACCAGATTTCAATGCTTGATTAATGATCTGCTCTTGGTAGGTGTCAAGAAAGATGAGAATGAGTTGGTACTCAAGTTCTTGGACGTGTTACCAAAACAATTCAAGGAGATCACCATTGCACTTCATGCTAGAGGAACCTTAGGAAAATATGATCTCAGATCTATCTATGGTTTCCTTCTAAATCATCAACAGATCATGGAACAGAAGAAAGTGGCCCAGCAACAACTAAAAGAATCTATCAATAATGATGGATCTGCATTAATTGCAGAAAAGAAGAAGAAGGGATCTAAAAAGTCTCAAGCTGAGACAGACTCTGAATCTGAATCTGAGGAGGTAAGTCCTAACTCAAATTCAGATGATGAAGAGATGGATGCTCTTACTGAACAAATGGCAATGTTAGCAAGGAATTTTAGAAAGTTCAAAAGAGGAAGGGGTCAATCTGACAAAAGCAAAAGTGGTAAGTCTACTTTTGATTCTAAGAAAGCTAAGTGCTATAACTGTCAAAGGATAGGACACATAGCTGCTGAGTGCAGAGTTAAGAAGGGAGAATCAACTTTAGTGGCTGACAGGAATGCCTACAGAGCTGATAAATATAAAAAGAAATATCAAAGACTCAAAGGCAAGCCAGATGAAAACACCAAAGGTCTTCTTGCTGAGAATTGGGATATTGAATCATCTACCTCAGATGATGATGAGCCAAATAGGTGTTTGATGGCCATTGAGGATGAAGACGAACATGTTGACTATGAGTTAGAAGATAGTTCCTTTGATGAGGATCTAGCAGAAGTGGCGAAGCTGAGTAAGCAAACCAGCAACTGGGATCCTGCCTCAATGTATAAGGTAAACAAATTAGCTCTTACACTGAACAAAAATGTTTAATGTTCAACTATTTCTTGAATGACTTCAAAACCTCTCTCACAGTTCAATCACGTTTGAAAACTGAAATTTCAAAATTAAAAGATGAACTTAAACACTCTGAAACTCTCATAAATGCTGGTAAAAAGACTCAAAGTGATTATGAATGTCAGCTTCACATAAACAAACTTCTAAGTGAAAAACTACAAGAATCAAAAGAACAAGCGGATAATCTAAGTAAAATCTGTGAATCTTGGTGTAATTCATCAAGGTAAGCAGAAAAATGTATCAACTAGCAGATACCAAATCAAGTAAAAGCAGTGCTAGGGGGAGATTATAGTGCTGCTACTGATGAAATCATCAAAGAACAAGTCAGTCTTGAAGACAAAACTATCAAATTAGATGATATACTCCCAAAAACATTTTTAAGGAACAAGGATGGAAAACAGGTCAAAACCAATAAGTTTGTGAGACAACCCAAAGTCACCAGGTTATTCATACAAACCACCAAGCTGAATGTTCCAGATCCAACAGAAATTGTAAGTCAGTTTTCAAAAGATTGGATTACAATCATGTGAGAACAACTGTCTTTGATAGAATAACTCACATCAACTCAAAAAGACATAACTCTCAAGCCAAATATGAAAGGATGTCTAAGAACAGGAAGTTGTCTGTAAGTCAGACTTCACCAAATAAGGGTAATCATAAAGCTGACAAAGGTAAGTCCAAAGTCAGAGAAAATCAAGTAGACAAACTGTCTAAAAGGATTGAAAGGTTATCCACATCTTATGACCCTAAAACTAAATCCAAATTTAATGTTGGAGAACTCAAAGAAATCACCCAAACACCCATCTTTAGAAGAAAATGCTATAAGTGTGGTGATAGAGGTCATGAAGCCATAGATTGTGTAAGTACCAATCTTAAGCCTGAAAAAGTAAAGGATGGTCAGTCTAAAACAGACTTAGAATATGTTCAAGCTGATTAGTCAGACTCTAAAGGATTAGCTAAGTACTCATCCTCAGAACCCACCAAACAGTGGGTTCAAAAAAGAAACTAATGTGTTTAGTTGATCATGTGCAGGGCTCCTACAAGTGGTACCTAGACAGTAGATGCTCAAGGCACATGACAGGAAGCAAAGGGATTCTAAGTGAATTCCAAAACAATGAAGGACCCAAGGTGACATTTGGGGATATTTCTCAAGGAAGGATTAAAGGTTATGGAAAGATAACTATTGGAACAGTCACTTTCAAGAAGGTAGCATGTGTTGAAGGCCTTAAACACAATCTGATAAGAAGGGAAAGCCAATACTAATGGCAAAGAGAGAGAGAGAGATATCTATTTGTTAGATCTTAGCTCCGAAGATCCTTCAACTGAAACCTGTTTGTATTCTGACTCAATTCCCAAGCTGAGTTGGTTATGGCACAAGAGACTATCACATCTAAATTTCAAATATATTAACAAACTATCTAGCAAAGAGTTAGTCTCTGGTCTGCCTAAGATCACATTTGCTAAAGACAAACTCTGCTCAGCTTGTGAAATGGGAAAACATCACAAGGGATCTTTCAAGTCCAAATAAATTTTTTCAATTACAAAGCCATCGCATATGTTGCATTTGGACTTATTTCGACCTATAAGCACCCCAAGCCTAAGTGGTAAAAAGTATACTCTAGTGATTGCTGATGAGTTCACAAGATTCACTTGGGTAGTCTTCTTAAAATCCAAAAGTGAAGCTGCATATGAGTTAATCAGCTTCATAAGACAAGAAGAGTTGCAAAAGGGTAAGTTTCTTAACAAGCTCATAAGTGATCATGGGACTGAGTTTAGAAACTCAACCCTCGAAGGCTTTTGTGATGAGAAGGGAATTATCCGGAATTTCTCATCTATAAGAACTCCACAACAAAATGGAGTTGCTGAAGGAGAAATAGAAACATTCATTGAAGCTGCCAGAACCATGCTATGTGTAGCAAAGCTCAAGCTGAGCTTCTGGGCAGAAGCTGTATGTATAGCTTGTTATACCCACAATAGATCTATAATACTTAAAAGACATGGTAAAACACCATATGAGATGTATCTTGGCAGAAAACCTAACATTGGATACTTCCATATTTTTGGTTCAACATGCTATGTGCTAAACCAAATAGATCAGCTCCATAAGTTGGAACCCAAAGCTGATCAAGGTATATTTGTTGGATATTCTTCAATCTCCAAAGCTTACAGAGTTTATATCCTTAAAAGAAAGATAATTGAAGAGTCAGTACATGTTACGTTTGATGAGACAAGTTTTGACAAATCTGACAAAGCTCAAGCTGACCTAGTTAGTTTGAGTGAGCTTGAGAGGAGCAAAGAAGATCTCATATCAAATCCCATGTATGTTATGGATGATTCAGATGATGATGATGGTGGTAAATCTGACAAATGTGCATTATCGAAAGAAACTATCCATATTGAAGATATCCAGCCTGAGAGTCTCGGTGAATCATCAGGTACAAGTCAGATTGAAGATCTAAGTGATATTTCAGTCCCTACTCAGACTGAAGAAGTAAGTCCTATTCAGCCTGAGAGACACTGCTCAGACTTAGACCTAGAACCACAGTCTCCCACTACAACCTTCAATGTTTTAAAAGATCATCCTCTTGATGATGTCATTGGGAACATTGAAGATGGTGTGTTAACTAGATCTAAGGCAAATGCAAACTATGTTGCCTTCTCTAGTTTTCTATCTCAAATAGAACCAAAGAAGACTGAAGAGGCTCTAAAAGATGAAAATTGGATTGAGGCTATGCAAGAGGAGCTGACAGAATTTCAAAGAAATAAGGTCTAGACCCTTGTCCCTGCCCCTAAAGGAAAAATAATTATAGGCACGAAGTGGGTCTATAGAAATAAAATGGACAAGGATGGAGTAGTGATTAGAAATAAGGCAAGGCTAGTAGCTCAGAGGCATCGACAAGAAGAAGGTATATATGATGAGACCTTTGCCCCTGTTGCAAGGATTGAAGCTATAAGGTTGTTTCTAGCTTATGCAGCCTTCAAAAACTATAAAGTATATCAAATGGATGTTAAAAGTGCATTCCTGAATGGAGCACTACAGGAGGAGGTCTATGTGAAACAACCTCCTGGTTTTATTGATTCTAAACATCTAGATTATGTCTATAAGTTAGACAAATCTTTGTATGGACTCAAGCAAGCTCTAAGAGCCTGGTATGATACACTGTCCACCTATTTGCTCTCAAATGATTTTATCCGAGGAAGTATTGACAAAACTCTATTCATAAGAAAGAGCAGAGGACATGTCATTCTGGTTCAAATATATGTGCATGACATTATTTTTGGTTCAACAAACCAAGGTCTGTGTGATTGGTTCTCTAAGATAATGTCCAATCAATACAGAATGAGCATGATGGGTGAAATGACTTTCTTTTTGGGACTTTAAATCTATCAGAAAGAAGACGGTATATTTATTAATCAGAGCAAGTATGTTTTTGATCTGATTAAGAAATATGGATTAGACTCAAGCCATTCCGCAAAGTCTCCAATGTTACACAATGTCAAGTTACACAAGGACATTAATGGAAAATCTGTATGTCACATATAGAGGAATGATAGGTTCATTACTCTATTTGACAGCAAGCAGATCTGATATAATGTTTGCTACATGTGTTTGTGCACGATATCAGACTGATCCAAAGGAATTACACTTGCTATCTGTTAAAAGAATACTCAAATATCTGAAGGGAACACCTAATTTAGGTTTGTGGTGTCCCAAAGGATCAGGGTTTGAGCTGATAGGGTACTCAGATTCAGACTTTGTAGGTTGTGTTCTAGATAGAAAGAGAACTACTAGAGGATGTCAACTTTTGGGTGGAAAATTAGTTAGCTAGACAAGCAACAAACAAAACTCAGTGGCAATTTCCATAGCTGAAGCTGAGTATGTGGCTGCAGGGAGCTGTTGTGCACAAATACTATGGATGCAACATCAGCTTAAGGACTTTGACTTGTATTATTCAAAGACTCCCATATTTTGTGACAATCAAAGTGTTATTGCCATTACACACAATCTAGTGTTTCACTCAAGAACCAAGCACATTGAGATAAGACATCACTTCATCAGAGATATTGTAGAAAAGGGAAAGATAGAGTTAGTCTTCATTAAGACTGGAGATCAACTTGCATATATCTTCACTAAACCAATTGAAGGCACAAGATTTACAACTCTACTTGGCAAGCTTGGCATGCTCAACCCTTAATTGGTATGTTCCATTACCGATCTCTGTTTACCATATGCTTAGTGCTGACCTCGACTAAGTGTCAATCTAAGCTGAGTGCTTCATCTGAGCTGAGTGCTTCATCTAAGCTGAGTACTCCATTCTAAAGTGTGGTCAGTTCAACATATTGAATGAATTCGGATCAATGTAATAGTGTGAGTCAAATTAAGTTACATTAAATATAGCCGTTATAACAAACTGCGTAGCCGGTAGTTACTGTAACGGTCATATTTATTACCCTCCAATAACGGTAACTTTTCTCACACATTGAAACATTATAAATAAGAGAGACTCCTCATCATATTTCGTTTACTCTTCCAAAATATTATCTATTATTCTCTACTTTCTTAAACCCTAACCTTGTTGTGTGCAGAGTTCATTGCTCAGTGCATTCCAATACGATAAGTTCGATTCCAATGGAGGGTTACACTCTTAATCTGAATGAACAGATGATCCGTGGTGGAAATTTCAAGAACAATGCACTCCCAATCTACAAACAAAATAATGTCGTTGCCTGTATCGACATTCCAAAATCGAAAATTGGCAGGGGTTATGAGGACTGGGTCTCATACATTCAAAAGGGACCCCCTGGCACATGCTTTTCTTCGTGGTCCTGCGGTGCTCATCCCACAACACCTAACCGAGTTTTGGTATACGTGCAAACTCGACGCAAATTCACAAGTAATAAGAGGTAGAGTCCTAAGTGGACAAGTGGCAATTGACATAGATGCAAATTGTCTCCGATGAATTCTACATCTCCCAGTTCATAATCAGTATGAGGCGATGGTTTTTAGGGAAACATCACGAAGCGTTTTACCCTTAATGGGTCATCCTCAGGTTATTGGAGTTATAAGGAAATCCGTTTTCCAGACTGCATGAGGATTCATGTTATCCACAGTGGTCCGTTCACTTGGATACAAGGGGGTGGACTGGATAATGTTAACGATTTTGAAATGCAACTGCTATATAACATATTCTATGATCGACACGTGGACTATGCTGAGTTGATCTTTGAGGCACTCAAGTCTCTGGTGACCAATTGTACGATTCTTATCTATGGTGATCGAGGACAGGTTGGGTAGAAGATACACTGCCCAATATGAGTTAATCCATATTCCTGTTCTCAGCTCAAGAATGTTCGCCCATGATATTTTCCCTAAGCACCCTACAATGAGTGCTAAGATGAGGGTGTATACACAGCTTCCGATCTCAGAGTCAAGTGAAGCTGAAGAAAGTACAAATGAAGAGGAGGAGACAGGTGGGACAGATGATTCTGAGGCTGAGTCTTCCAAAGCTGAACCTCAAAGGACTCAGCTCCGATCGCGCATCCAAAGGATATCTTCCACCTCAAGCTCTGAGCAAGAGAGTATGTTCCCTAGCTCAGAGTCACCACTGATTGGCGCAGGTATAACTTCTCTTCTTTCATCTCCTTCTTTCTCTCGCATTTCTCCATCTCATTTATAGGGAGATAAGACTGAGTAAAGCACTTCTCAGTCTAACCCTTCTCCCCCACCTCAAACATCTCCATATGTCTTACAATGTACAGCTAACCTTGGTCAGCCCACTGCTACCAAGGATATATCCTACACCTATACAAGAAAAACTGCCAAAGGTGGTCCTTCACCTCAAAAGGACTCTAGAGCTTATATCACATTGATACCTCCACCAGCAGGAGCTGAGGGGGAGACACATTCTCTTAAGGTGCCAACCTCTAGGCTTAGTTCAACCTTTAAGCCTATACCGGGTATGGTGTCTACTCAGATCATACCTATTAGTGCCATTGGAGAGCCTACTTCTGTACCTTCACAGACCCATCAAGGTAACATTGAAAATCTGACCACTCCCCAGGGTCATATAACACCCTCCTCACCACTAAGCCTATTGATGATGACAAAAAGGGGGAGGAAGAATCAAAGAAAAGTGATGATGTGGTTGAGGGGAGCATACAGAGGAAGTACAAATTGAAGAAGAAGCTCATGGTCAGTTCATGAGTACTGTAGATCAGCCTTCCCAACAACAACCACAGGCTCCAACAGTCCAAATTATCTCAACTTCACAAGCTCAACCAGAAACTCCACATGAAGAAACATCTCAAGCTGCTTACACCAACCTTCCTCAAGCTGAATTGTAAAAATTTGTTGAAGCCAAGTCTGTTCCAACTTCACAAATAGATAAAGGGAAGAGTAAGGTGTTTGAGATGGTAAAAAGAAAGAAAATAAGTGCTATGCCTCTAGCAAAAACAAGAAAGGTAATCATTGCCGAGCCTGAGCTAGAACAACAAGGTCAACATCAAGTAGTTGCATATGAATCTGACTCAAGTGATGAAGCTGATGTAGCACAGAAAGCCAGTGACATGCTTGCTGAGTAAATGTTACAAGAGATGGCTAAAGAACTAGGTATGACTGTGGAGGAGATGAAAGCGCAGTAAAAACAAGCTGAGCTTTAAAGAGAAAAGGCTAAAGCTGAGGCAGCAAGAGCTGAAGCTGAAGCTGACTATTCTAGACCTAGAGCTGCCCCAATTCCCTACTCAGATGCGGATTTAAGGCATTGCTATAAAAGAACACATTTTAATCACAAGATTGAATCCATCACACTTAGTAGAAAAGGAGAATTGGTGATAATCAACTTTGTACTACACAAAAAACAAGAAATTGGTCTAGATATGAGATGTCTGTACAAGTTGGGGTTCTCAGAGTTGAAAATTGTAGCCACAACTATCAAACGGATGAAAAAGAGTCAAATCAGACAAGAAATAGTTGATGTGCTCAAGACTCTCTTCTTAAGAATTGAAAAATTAGGGAAGATTCCAGCTGATGAGATTGATACCTTCCTCAACAGAAATAAAGCTGCAAGTGTCAGAGCAGCAAGCCAGCGAGCCAACAGAAATGTAAGTATACAAGTTCCAGAGGGAGTTGAATTCAAAGAAAATACGTTTATCACTTAGCCTTTGGAAGGATTTATGTACTTGGATGCGGAAGGTAATCAGTGTTTCTTGAGAGTAGCAGATCTTCATCTCGCAAATCTGGAATTGATGCTGTACTTGAGAATTCTATGTGATGACTCAACTCAGAACTCAGTATTTAGATATCATATCAACAAAGAAGTAACGTCAAGGAAAACTGAAATGAGAGAGCTGCCAGAAGGTGAAGAGATTATGAATAATGCTATCAAGGAAGCTGCCATTTGGGAACTAAAGTGTTTAGATATGTTCAATTATAAACTGATGAGTTCAGTAGTATAAGTTTTGTATGTTCAGAACTTATGTTAATTTTGATAAGTTCAGTATCTAAGTAGTTGTATATCCAAATACTTAGAATACAAGTCTTGTAATATAAAAATCTTGTAAGTTCAAGAAATGATGAATAGGTATAGATCAGTTTAACACCTATTTCAAGAACTAACTTTGGTTAGTTCCAGAGTGGTTCAACATAACTCTGTTAACCTATACGTACTTTGATTCAATATTTTGTCATCATCAAATAGGGGGAGATTGTTAGCCCCATGTTTAGAATAGTTAGATTTGATGAAAAAAACTATAGACATATATAGATAATAGGTTAAGAGTTAGGAATAATGTAAGTCTGTAATAGACTGTCTAGTCAGCTTGGGCTGAGTAGTCAACGTATAAACTGTTGGTTTTGGTGGCATCAGAAAACGCAGCGGAAACAAAACGAGTATAAAACAAATTTCATTTTATGCCACCAACACACCACCCAATGGAGCAAACTCTAGACAATAGCAATGCAACTAAAAGAAGAAGAACAAGGACAAGAAATTATACCATACAAAATAATTTCTCCTTGTTGCCTTGGAAGATTTGTACACAAAATAGTGTACCACTATTGGTATCCACACCAAGTGAAATAGATTCCCACGTGCTAGCTATTGGTATCCACACCAAGTGAAATAGATTCCCTCGTGAAGAGAAACCCTCCACGAGCCTTCACCACCCGGACAAAGTAGTCGTAGGAGCAGTGCCTTCACGAGTGCTTCACGGCCCGTGAGAGCCCGTGAAGGCAGGCGCCATTCTTTTAATTGGACCACTCGTTGGCCCAATGAGAGTGTGCGGTGGAACATGGACTATGAGGCCTTCACGAGTGCTTCACGGCCCGTGAGAGCCCGTGAAGACAGAAGTCAAAGTGACACTTGGTTTTTATTGGACCTTTGTGTTGGTCCAATAGGTGAGTGGCATGACAGCCAACTCTGTGGACTTTGGCATGCTTCCAGCTTCTATATAAGGCTAGTATATCTCTCTCTATTAGAACTCTTGCTTCATGCTCATTATACACACATACATACATGGTTCTTGGTTCCGAGAGAGCAAGGTAGTGTATCAAGTGAAGGCAAGTTGTTCAAGTATTGTGGCTGCTCCAGATTCACGAAGACGACATGCGGTTTGTGTCTCGGGTCGTTAGCAAGGCGGAATCTCGGCTACTTGGTGTGGACTATCAATAGAGGAGCTCGGTTTCGGGTTCTCGAAGATCTTTCTAGCTCGGTGGATAGCTCCAGCCTCGTGATGGTATATTTTCTCCTCCCTCTCGTTTGTTATAGTTGCTATATTCGTTTGTAGTCACGATCCCCACTTAGGGAATATATGCATGTCGGTTTAAATACCCGAAAACCCCGCTTTTTGATGTCGTTGCTTCCGCTACGTACGGGTGTTGGCATTGCATGGATTCCCTACATGTTATAGCCAGCATTTCAACAAATCTAGCTAAGAAGTAGAAAAGCCATGGAGCTAATAATGAATCTACCCGATGACGAGAAGTTATTCCCTTGCGTCATAGGAAGCTTTAACTCCTTCGAACACTCAGGACAAGCATGGCGGCGCCAATCTCCATATTTACCGTAGAAATAACAAACTTCTCCCTTAGGAGTTGTATTCTTTTTCACGGCTTTACATTCCTCAAATAACCGGGTGGGAACGAACTTGCGTTTAGCCATGTTAAACTCGAAAGTCTTAAGCATGCAATGCAACTCGTCTAAGGATTCTACCATTTTGTCCTTTTGATAGTTTTTGATAAACTCATCATAAGACGCGGGCAGGGACTGGAGAATCATATTCACCACAAGCTCCCTCCCAATGGGAAATCCTAGTATTTCCATTTGGTCAATGTATGCCTTCATACGAAGCACATGAACACTAACCTTCCCACCTTCCTGCATCCGACAACCGACAAAGGCCTTGACACACATAAAGTGTTCCTCTCTAATATGATGTTGGAACAAGTCCTTCAACCGATTAATCATGTCGTACGCACTCATATGCCCATGTTGCATAACAGCTCGCAGCTCATAGTCGACAACATGAATGTAGAAACGTCTTTTGCGTCTTCGACATGCTTTTCAAAGGCGTATATAGTGGCCTAACTTATGTTGGTAGCAGGTAGTTTCGGAAGAGGTTCCTCGAGGATGTGCAACTTAGATTCATGGCGAAGGACAATTCGCAATTGCCTATACTAATCCACAAAGTGCACACGTACGAGTTTCTCCTTTTCTAGGAACGAACGGAGACACAAATTCGGTGTTGCGTTGTTAACGTTTGTCATCTACAATTTTAGAGTACACGTTTTAGTGAATTTAGATATAATCCTTGTATAAATAATTACCCAAATAGTTTTCAAAACCAATTTATTTAAACAAGGCTAGAAACCATATTTCACTTTACCTTATGACGGGTTTACCGCGGATCACAAAGAAAAGCTATTTAGGCCGGTAACCATTTTACCGATTGCAAACACTTTGCAACTTCTCGATCCTTGCGGGATCCATTGACAATCAAAATGTCTTTTGGCATGTTTGATCCCTTCTCGCACCAATTCTAACTTGATCCCCTTAAACGACTCGGCTAGAGCTCGACGCCACCTAAGTGTCACAAAAAGAATTGTAAACCGCCCGTCAAGACACACGGTGGAACTCTCGCCAATAATTGGCTCGTGCTAAGCACGACAACCAATATTGAGAGTTACCACGCTCACCTTCCACACAGTTCCACTCGGCATGACTCGTGCGAAAACTCGACAATCATCCAAGTTTAACTAGATTCGGGTGGTGTCGTCTTACGGATGGCGCGTGATTTATATTTTAAAAACAGGATTTTGTTTTTCCGGTTAAAACAATTTTAACCCATTCTGCGAAATAACAAATCAAGTGATAAATACAATTTATATCCACTTATAATATAATACAAATTTATATTATCTTGTTAATTCTATACGCGCGGAAAGAAATATAAACCAATTTTATAAATCTTTGTGTTTTATATATTTTGGAAAAAAAATTATCTAGCATGCGATATCCTACACATCCATGAAAAATAATAAATATATAAAACAAACACGCGAGCCACACGGGGAAAACAAGGTCAACTTCGGAATCCAAGATCCAAAGTATCCAGTCGGGTGTGCTCCCACTGAAGTCGGCATCTCCAAAAGGCAATCCGGACTCCACTTTGCCGAGACATCAACGCCGTGATTCCCGTTGGTGTATTACATACAACATCAACTTCTAAACTATTTTACAAATATATAGAAGGAGAAATGGCATACCAGCCACAATCCTATGCTACTAATACAAGTACAAAGGAATAAATAAACAGCATGCAAGCCGCACCAAATAATAATTATAAAAACTACAACAATACGGCACGCAGGCAACCAAAACCAAATAAACCAAACACCACAACACATAGGTCTAAAGGGCATCTAGTTACCGAACCACATCCAAACACAGCCAAAGCAAAACCATGGTGTGCCACAAAACCATGTCAAACATATTTTGATTAAGATTGACAACAAAACACCCAAGGCACAAAAGGCAATCCTTGTACATATGCACTAGTAATTTTAATACACCTTTAAAATTACATATTCATATATACACCTTTAAATAAATGTATATATATATAAATATTTATGTACTTCATGCCAAGCCATACAAAATATATAAATTTAAGGAATCAAAATATAGTGGGGAATGACCAGATCCAAGACTGGCCTAACATAATCAAAAACCGGATTTTAAGAACACCAAATATCACAGTTTCAAAATCCAGATTCCAGCCAAAACACGACGGGGCACGGGCGTGCCCTATGAAGGGTACGGGCGTGCCCTCCGTGTGCCAGTACACTGATTTAAACATTTTTAATCTGGTTAAAAGAAATCTGCCGGCACTGCCCGTACCCCACCGGTACCGCCGTCCCCCGGCCGCCGGCACGCCCCGTAGCCCATAAAATACAGCGGTGCCCGGTCACCGGAAAACTTATTTTTGACAGAAAATTCCGGTTTTCAAACCAAGAGTACAAAGCCATTTTAGAGATGGCTCTCATACCACTGTTAGGTTTTGGTGGCATCAGAAAACGCAGCGGAAACAAAACGAATATAAAACAAATTTCATTTTATGCCACCAACACACCACCCAATGGAGCAAACTCTACACAATAGCAATGCAACTAAAAGAAGAAGAACAAGGACAAGAAATTATACCATACAAAATAATTTCTCCTTGTTGCCTTGGAAGATTTGTACACAAAATAGTGTACCACTATTGGTATCCACACCAAGTGAAATAGATTCCCACGTGCTAGCTATGTTTGGACGCCGCCAAAAGCTTCACCGGTAACCTAATCGATTGTGCCTTGTTACTCATCTTCCAAGTGTACTAAGAGAGAGTATATGAACTAACATTATGTTACAAGTTCATATTCCATGTGCATATGTTTACACACACATTCAAGTTGTCTCACCTATATTTTGAGTAGTTTTCTTGACTTTTTTAGGCCAGCCAAACATCCTCATAAATTTAGACTTAAGTAACATTGATACCACATTCAATCTAGACTTAAAAGTCTAATTAAATTGGCTTTTACTGTGTGCGGCACGGCCGTGCCTCGCAGGGCACGCCGGTGCCAACCCACGGGCACACCCAAGTCACGCCCAACTTGGGCTCGTGCTCTTGCACTAGGCACGGTCGTACCTCCAAGAGGCACGCCCGTGCCGGCCCCAATGTTTACGCCCTAGGCAAGCCGGCCTTGGGCCCGTACCTAGCATTAGGCACGCCTGTACCTTCTCAAGGCACGGCCGTGCCCGGCCCATCCAAAACCCAGTTTTGGTATTTTACTCTCTCTCGTTCAACGGTGTTGTCGGAATCAATACTTGGCGTGTGACCCAATAGGCCTATGCCTCATCGGCAGTGATACCAACCGTGTGTGTCAGTGTGCATATTCCAACATAAACAGATATAGAGTTTTCTATGTATGTACTAGATAGGTCAGTGACTAGGCACACCGGCCTTGGGCCCGTACCTAGCATTAGGCACGCCTGTACCTTCTCAAGGCACGGCCGTGCCCGGCCCATCCAAAACCCAGTTTTGGTATTTTACTCTCTCTCGTTCAACGGTGTTGCCGGAATCAATACTTGGCGTGTGACCCAATTGGCCTATGCCTCATCGGCAGTGATACCAACCGTGTGTGTCAGTGTGCATATTCCAACATAAACAGATATAGAGTTTTCTATGTATGTACTAGATAGCTTAGTGACTTCTAAGGTGAGATAGGTTTTAAGAGTGAAGACTTTAAGACTTGAAGATTAAAAAACCCAAGATTCAAGAACTCAGCTTGACTAGGTCAAGACTGAGTAAGTCAGCTCAGCGTCAGAAGTCAGTTCAAGAATTTAAGTAAGTTCTAAATTCTGTTATAAACTCTCCATATCTACAACATTTAAATTAGGATATCTGAACCAAATTTAAACTATCTATTAGTTGGATAGAGATATCAAACGGAATTAGTTAGATATGTTCTAATTAAGGAGTTTGTTACGGTTTTAAAGAAAAGATAAGTTCTATCTTTAAACTGCGATTTATTCGTAGATATATCAAGTATGAGTATAAACCTTCCTATGGGTTTTAATATAAAAAGAGAACACAATATACAAAAGAATATAGACGACGACTGCATAAGTTGCAAGACGTACGTGTGTTCGTGATACTTGATACGCGTGTGTTGCGATAACTTTGTGAGTTCAAAGTTCGAGAGAGTTTTCAAGAGTTCTTGTTAATCAGTTTTAACAAGAAGTTCGATCATCAACTAGTTTGTGATACAATAGTGTTTAGAGAGTTGAGTTTATAATAAGTGTAATATCAAAGCATTCTGTTGATTTGATTAGAGAGTGATAATAGTTACTGTTCTATTTGATTATTGAATATACGTTTGATTAATTTGATTGATTGTTTAAAGTGTATTCAACCCCACCTTCTACACTGTATCGGTTGCTTGTTTACCCTCTTTGGGACGAACAACCCCCTACTGGATTGGTTCAACATTACCTGAAAGTAACATCTTTGAGTGAGAAACAAAACCCAGGAGTTGCTCCTGTTCTTGTTTACGTGAGAACTTTGAAAGCCAAAAACCCATTTGCTCAAATCTTCTTGCTTTTCAAGTTATTTGCTATCTCTTAGAAGTATTTGAGAAAGATAAAACATTTTCTAGTGTTTTTAGAACAAACAAACAACATTTGGGTTGTGTTTTTGAAACTTTCTTGTTCTTCAGGTTGTTGAAGTTTTTCACTATTTCATCAAAATTTTCAAGAACTTGTTGTTTGTTTTGGGTTGAAATTAGTAAGGGTAAGTGTTTTTATTGATAAGGAAGGTCAAAGCAAAATCTTAATGATATTTTAGTGTGTTTTAGGCAAAATCAGCAGTTTGCTCGATAACAGAGTACAGACCTGCAAGTTTTTGGATTATTATCCCATCCAACAGTCGTGCGACCTTTGGTTCATCCGACTGTTGCCATGGAAAGTTCATTCGACTTTTAACGAGAAGTTCGTCCGACACTTGACTCAAAGTTCATCCGACTTTTAACGTTTAAAGGTCATCCGACACTTGATTCAAAGCTCATCTGACTTTTAACTTAAAAGTCATCCGGAACTTGAAAGTTCATCCGGCTTTTGGATCATCCGACTATCATGCGACCCTTAAGCCATCCGACATTTTAAGCCATACGAATTTTCAAGTCATCCGACTTTTAGGTCATTCGACTCTTTAGTCCATCCAACAGTCACTTAAGTTTTTCACCCGATAGTGGCATAGTTTCACCCGAATCTCAAACATATCATCCGATCTTCAAAGTTTTTTTTTCACAAACAAACTAACTAGTTTACCTCAGGGAGAAAGATCCAAGAAAAGATGAGTTCCAGTAATGAGATTCTTGCCATCGACATAGACACTAAACCTCCTCCACTCTTCAGAGATCGAATATAATGTATGGAAAGGACGGTTTATGGACTTTATAGAACACAATGAGAAATATGGCGAGATAATGAAAGATGGCATATTAAATGGCTATGCCATCTTTGAAAAGATTATCGAGGTTGTTCCCGATAACAATCCACCAATAGCCGCTTAGAGAAGATGCAAACTTCCATCTTAACTAACTGCTGAGGAAAGAGATCGTGCACGCGCCGATAAATACGCAAAATATTACTTGAAACAAGGGTTATGTGTAGAAATCTATTCCAAAATAGATAACTTGATTTCTGCCAAAGAAATTTGGGACGAAGTAAAACAGCAAATGCAGGGTACTGAACAGGGATCGGTCATTAGAGAAACTCATCTAGTTCACACTTTCAAAGAATTCAAAGCCAGGGAAGGAGAGCTGCTACAGGATACATACAGGCGGTTCTGTAGACTGTTGAATGAAATGATAATCCACGGTGTGATGAGATCCGATCTGGATATCAATGTCAACTCGATGAATGCTCTTGGTCCAGAATGGAGTGAACATGTTCGTTTGCATAAACATGTTAATCGGAATCTCAAAGCCGTATCGCACTACTCAATCGATGAGGACTTCAACCAGTTTCAAGATGAGGTCCTCACTAAACATTCAATAAACCAATCATCTGATCTGGTTTCACTAGTGGCTGAACGAAGACCGTGAGAGCCGTCAAGGGGAAGCAAGGGTAAGCAAGTTGTGGTAGACTCTGACTCATCGGAAGGAGAGCTAGAGATCTCAGGGAAGGATGTTGTACTGAAAGCCATGGCACCGATCACAAGATCTTTCCAAAACAAGTATGGAAATACCAACAATAGACAGAGATACACATCCGGGCCAAGGAAAAGTGAGGGAAATGTATCTGAAGAGAAGAGAAAGACTGACAAACCCGTAGAGCCTCAGGAGGAGGAAAAGAAATGTTACAACTGTGGTAGAACGGGGCATTTTATCAAAGATTGCAGGAAACCAAAGACTAAGGGGCTGTTTGTTAAAACAAAATGATTATGTGGTCTGAATAATTCAAAGGCTCTGAATGAATCTTCCTCTAAATGTGACATGCTGTTTGATATAGGTTCTCAATGATTCAGAATACACTTTAAGGTAGAATGATTCAGCAGCTTTATGTTGAATCATTCAGCACAGTCTTCATTAAGAGGAAGCAATCAATTCAGCATTCAGTGCTGAATGGTTCCATTAAGCAGCAAACAAACAACCCCTAAGGATGCCGAATACTACCGGAACAAACTACGGTTGACCAAGAAGAAAGAGAGTGGAAGAGCAATGCTGGTAGAAGAGGATCAATTCTTGACCTGTTGGAATCTGCCAACTACCGATGAAGCGCGGGCCTATTGGGTCACACGCCAAGTTTCCACTTCGACAGCCTAATAAAAGTGAAAGGGCCAAAATGGTCAAATTCCAGTTGAACGAGGCTTCACGACCATGAAGGATGCTCCACGGGTCGTGAAGCAGCTCATGTACACGTGTCCTATCATGGCCGCATGGTTCGTGAAATCCTAGGGCTTCACGACCCTACACGGCTAGTGAAGGAGGCATGAAGGCACGAACCCTCACGATTCTTGCACGGCGCGACATGACTCGTGAAGGATAAATGGCCGGTCGTGGCGCATTCATCCTTCACAGCCCGTGAGAGCCCGTGAAGAAGTCGTGAGGGTAGAATTCTAAGTGACACTTGTATTTGGTTGGACCTTTTTGAGGGTCCAATGATAGAGTGCCAATTTGCACGACCCTGGAGCATTTGGAGCAGAGGATTAGTCTTTATAACATGTTCCATTTGTTCCTTGTTTCACTCTCGAACAATATTGCATACACACACATATTGGTGAGTTCTAGCAAGAGAGATACAAGAGACCATTGTGAGTGTGTTCTTAGTGTTCAAGTGCTGTTCCAGAAATCCTACAAGTGATCTTGGTTTGATTTTTGGCTTGCTAGTACAAGGGAAGTTGGTGATTTGCTTGGTGTGGACTTCTTTGGAGCTTGGAGCCTTTTGTTTCAAGATCTCATCCTAATCTGAGTTATTCCAGCAAATAATCAAAGTCTTCAAGGGTATGACTTGTTTTCCTTCTTCTCCTTGTTGTTGTTTTGGTTGCATGTAGCCTCTTACAAGTTTTCACCACCATTGGGACTTCATGGGATCATTTGTATGTGTTTTGTTACTTCCATTGCGTGCTTTGATCCCCATGGAATCCCAACAGTGGTATCAGATCCATACTTGTAAGATGCATGCACCTTTGTGGCTTGAAAATCCATATTTTCGATTTTGGACATTCTGTCCAAAAGGTCTTCACAGGCCGTGGAGCTTGATTCATGGGTCGTGAAAACCACACAACCAGTCTCGTGGGGTGTTGGTCATGAAAGGTTTTTAAACTCTTTCACGAGTCGTGGAGCGTACTGGCTTCACGGGGCCGTGAAGAACAGTAGCTGGTGAAGGCGTCGTGAACATGCTGTTTTTGGCCTTTTTGAACAATAAAACTTTATATGGATTTTGGCATTTGGTTTTAGTGTTTTTAGAATCATTTTAGGCTTTTTAGCGTTGTAGATTAAGCCCCATAATACCCTAATTCTTGTATATGTACGTATTGGCTGGTTTTAGCATAAAATGCACACATGCATACATGTATATTGTGTATATATGAATATGGATTTCAAAGTGTTTGGAATCCTCATTCATATGTACAAGGTTTATTCTTGTGCCTTTAGTTTTTGAATAAACTTGATTGAGATATTGCTTTATGCATGGTTTGGTGTGGCATACCATGCTTTGTGGTTGTTTCGTTTTTGTGAGCACCGGTTTGAGCCTATACCTTTGTATAGTTGTTTAGTTGCTTTATTTGTTCTTCATTCATTTGGTGGTTTGTACCACATTTGGTTTGTAATAATTTTTTTAATCTGGTTTATAATAATTTATTTATTTGAGGCTTGCACGCCAAAGTATTTATTCTTTGTAATCTGTATATTAGCTTAGAATAGATTGGGTGGCTTGCATGCCATTTCTCTTTAAATTATGTATGTATGAAGAAGAGAAGACCTGAGGCACCAACGGGAGTCTTGGGAGACGTCTCAGCTATCTCGGATCCGGAGGCACGGGATCGAGTGGGAGCACGCCACCAAGTCTTGGATTCTTTGTCCTTAGTAGACTTAGTTCCTCGGTTGGCTCACGGGGGAACACTTAGGTTAGCTCAAATCGGTTTTGTATGCGTTGTTGTGTAGTTTTATTTATTTTTTTCTTGCGTGGTTGTGGATTCTTGGGATGCTAGAAAATGTTTTGAAAATAATAAAACTATATAGTTTTCCTTAATTGGTTAACAAACCCTGCTCGCTCACATGATTAACAAACGAATATATAGTGTTTATGTTCAAATGGTGAAAAATGCGTTTTGTCACTTATTTGTTAAGAAAAACGAAAAGAGGTTTTTAACCGGAAAAACAAAAGTCCCATTTTTCTTAAAAACGTAAATCACACGCCATCCAAAAGATGACACCACCCGAATCTAATGAAGCATGGGACAATGTCGAGCTTAGCACGAGTTGTTCCATGTGGACTTGTGTGGAAGGTGCATGTGGCGTCTTGAAATTTTTGGTTGTCGAGCTTACCATGAGCCAATTATTGTCAAGGGCGTCATCATGTATCTTGTTGGACGATTTGCAATTCCAATTTAATACGCCTTGGTAATTGTCATGCATATACCGAGTTATCAAAGCGGCTTATTGAGGAATCGGTGTGGGAAGGGATCAAACATGCCAAACCGGTGCTATGAGTACCGATGGATCCCGTAAGTGCCTAAGAATTGTAATCACGGATTGCAATTGGTAAAGCGTTTACCGGCCTAAATACCTTTACGTAGTGATCCGCGGTAAACCCGTCATGTAGTGAAGTTATGTTGGGTTCTTAGCCCTTGTTAAATTTAAGTGTTAAACTATTGGGTAATTATTTAATGAGGATTAAAATATGTCGAACTAACCTTTTTGTGCGCTTTTCCTTCTTTTAGATGGCATCTACAAGCAACACCACGACATACATGTCACTCCGTCCATTTTTGGAGAAAGAGAAACTCATAGGAGTAAACTTTATGGATTGGCATAGGCAATTGAGAATAGTCCTACTGTTGGAACTCGTGGTGGGCGCAAACGCAGCGGAAGCAAACAAGAAAGAAGCATGCAAGACATGGAATAAAAGCACACACAAAGCCCACAACTAGTTCCAATGGTGGAACACGCTACAAAGAAAATTGCAACTAAAGAACAAGAAGAAGGAGTAGAAAGTACCTCCTTACCATGGCTGGAATGCGAGCTCTACATGTGGATTGGGATGAAGATGAAGAAACAAAAGGCTTCTTCTCCATTGCAAGTCCACACCAAGTATGCTTAATCCCATTGTACTAGCAACCCATAGATGAATGTCCACCATGACTCCATCATATTGAACAACCCATGTAGATCTCCTCTTGCACCATGAAACACTTACCACACTCAAGAATACCTCACTTAGTGTATGTGTATCTTTTCCTTTGGAGCCAAGAGAGAGCTAGTGTCAAGGGAGAGTTCTTCATGTGTTCTCATAGTATCTCAGCCTCAATGACCAGCATCTAACCTCAAAAACCCGGCCATAAAGCATGGATATTGATTGGACCATCAAATGGTCCAATAAAACACAAGTGTCATAACAGCCACCCTCTTCACGACCCCTCACGGGCTCTCACGGGCCGTGAAGCCTAAGTGCGCCACGAGGGGACTTAGAACTCCACGAGCCGTGCCGCCCGGTCGAGACTCGTGAGGGCATCTCCTTCACGACCCCTCACGACCTCGTCACGGGCCGTGAAGCCCAAAGGCATCACGACGCGTGGCGGCCGTCGAACAATCGTTAGGGCAGCCTGCTTCACAACCCGTGGAGCATCCTTCACGATCGTGAAGCCCCGAATCAAAACACTTTCGATTCTTTGACATTCTCCTTCCACATTAAGCTGTCGGGATCAATCCTTGGTGTGTGACCCAATAAACCCGAGCTTCATTAGTAGTGATACCGGCATACGTGTGTCAGTGGGCAGATTCCAACAAACTCCCACTTGCACATGACACACTGTACCCATATGCATAACAGACGGGGAGCGGCCTCTAGCAAGACATCCCTGCCCCCAAATCAATGCGAGGTATGTCATCCCTGACAAGTACCTAATCACAATCCAAACGGGTTTGAAAAGTTCTTACAGATAAGTCATCAATCATCCTATTGTTCGCGATATCCGGGTGAACACGGGACATGGTACAAAGTCACTCTACGATCGTTCACGATTATGTTTCTCGATCAAGATTGGTGGTGACCAAAATATGCAAGTTGCAACTAATCAACTATCATTGCAAGCATGAGCACGGCCGTGCATTTTGATGTCAGCGCCCAATCATCGAGGGGCCCAAGGATATCTCTCTAAACAGAGGAACAAATTCCTTTGACTACATTGCCCCATTACATCGGCAATACTTTGCCCAAAAGCTTCCTTTATAACAACCAGTTACGGACTGTGTTTGAAAGCAATGAGAACAAGGCAGACCAATGTCGTGGAAACACATGTATCTCCAGTCTAAGGACGAAATGATATTATCATCCTGAGTTACTCTTGACATGTACCATGAAGTAAACTCAGGTGTGGGTCGTCCAATCACTTGAAACTCTTTTCAAGTATATGTAAAGTATTGCGTCTCTCATATCCAATCCCCATTGAATACACAACCAATGCTTTCCCTCCGTCTTCGTTCAAACTTCCTTCCGATGAAGAGTGACTAACTGTGGACATTTAGAATGTAAAACATTCAGGGAAGAGGTAAACATGCTAAGATGGAACACAACAAGGGCAACTGAGAGTACCCGCTACACGCGTATTAACAAATCTCCATTTGATAATCGATACTAGCAGGAGCACAATGTTGCTTAACGTTCCCAAATTCAACATATCAAAATTTCAACTAAAACAAACTCAAGCCAAGTCTTTGCAAGCACTAGTATGTCAATCATCACTATCTTGCAACTACGGCTTTAGCAAAACGGATCCGCCACCATGCTATCCGTGTGTATTCGTAAGATGACCATATCTCTACCTCAACCAATCACTCAAAAGTGTGCGTTGGTGATATAACGGTCTTTTGTCACGCTATCGCACCTTCATTGATTCATCTCAATAAGATCAAAGATGCTTGAGATAAAGGTTATCTTTCATAAGGCATCGTACTCTCATTGTCTCATAAGATCCCAATAGAGTCAGCGATGCTTTGAGAAGCATACTTATTAACACCATATTTATTAGGATCACGAAACCCGATAAAGATCGGCAGTTATCCTAAGAAGTATATAAGCAAGCATTTGAATAACAACTTATTCTATGTTGCTTCTTACTATAGATCAACAAGAACATATTTCAATATTTTTTTAACTCCTTCCATAGGTTTTGTATATCCTATAATCGTTATGGATGCATAATTCTTGATTTAAGCTTTTCCAAGCAAGATCAGGACATTATCTCCAATACGTTGTATGTGCTAGACATATTTAGAATAGGACTACAAAATGCTCCCACTAGCTCTGGGATTCTTCCATGTTTCATCATTGCTATTTGAAAACTCAAACAAATGATTTTCATATCAACGCACAGATTCTAACATTGAGATGGCAACATAAGTCCACAAGTGGACTACTTAGGGTTTGTAGATTTCATTAGGATACTTATTGATAGTGAAAGACCCTCGAAAATGTTGTGAGCATTTCCTCAGAAATTCCTATTAAGGAATGTGGTCTTCACTTCCATCAAATATAGCCTAAAAGGCACTTATAAAATAAGTACCCGTGTGGACTTCAACATAACCACTGGGAGAATGTTTCTAGATGATACCTTCCTCATGGTCAATCATCCTAAAACCATTCCTACCATTCGGTATTTGAAGTAGTCTACAAACTTATCCATGTTTGGTCTATTTCCTCAAATAACCAATCACACCTCGCGGGTTCACACCCAGGTGTAGGATCAACCAAGTCGAAACCTTGGATATCCGTCATGGATAGCATCTCATCTTATCATTTCCTCCTTTCTCCTAGCGGACTCCAAGCCCACTACGCTTTCCGGTAGTTGACGCATTCATCATGAATCATCATTAAGTTTTCTTCCTCAGATATAACGAATTATATCTTTTTGGTCTTATGACAACTTCTACCAAGAGGTAATGATTTTATGCCAGGTTCTCCAGCATTGCCATGCTGAGTTTCAATCATTTCTGATTGGGTGCTAGTGTCAACATCAGGGGTTCTTCCATTCAAGGTATACTTTACTCTTACTAGCATCCATGGATATTAATTTCTTAAGAGACTGTACCTTTGAGCAACTTACAAGTTCTCACAAGGTTTTTCAAGACAAATATCCCATGGTCTTAGTAGAGTACCTAATGGACTAAATACCTTTAGATCCTGGGTTCTTCCACCTCACGTCTAAACGTATGCTAGACAATCCAGACTTTGGAATAGACAAACAAGGATCCTCCTTTTCGTCATATCCTCTAAGGCGTTTACATGACCATCTTTGTTGTTCATAAAATTTAGAACTCATGCCCACCATTTGGAGAATGACCCAAAACAATTTTGGACATAAAAGTGTAACCTATCACTTGTCAGACCATATAAAAATGTCCGGTTCCTCCTTTAGACGACCACATGTAACAATGTGTCTTAAGAGAAATGAATTGTGAGACAATCCCATAATTTTTATGATAGTCACATAAAATATAAAACTAAGGTACTCAGCATCTTAACTAGATCCGAGTATCATAGTTGCATTGCCCTCTCTTTTATGTACCTTGTTATAGTGAGTTTTGAACACCTCTAAGGTTTCAAAAAACTAGTCCATTAAAATAGACATACCATCCCTTCTACCATCACCGGTAGAGGTAACAAGGTATCTAAAGTTACTCCTTAATGTTTGCTTGAATGGTCAACACACTAAAAGTGTGAACGAAATCCAACAAGCTTTGAATCCTCTCACATACTCAAGTGAAGGATGTTTAAGTCATTTAACCTAGTAAACAAGATATGCATTCAACATTTGACCCATGGTCAAAGGGTTCCAAGTTCCTAAACCTCACGGATCTTGGTGAAGCAAGTCTTGTTCATATGGCTAAATCGACTTCTACATAAGGATAACTTCCTCAATACATTTATGATCGTTCTATTACTCCTCAAGCATAAGCTTATTTTAAATGCCACGACATGGATAAACTTTGAAATAAATTACCACTAATTTCAAATGTCAATGTAATATCCATCGTCAACAAAGGCGTTTAGATATAATGTTTCTAGCCATACATGGCATAAACATACATCCAATAAAGTAATAGAATAGCTGGAAGGAAAGGCAAGATACAAACTTCCAATCCTCTCAATAGGGACAACAACTATGTTTCCCTTTTCGAATTCCAACTCTCCATGCCTCATCCGCCTACTTCTCTTTTAACACCTTCACTTTGTGACAAACAAATTTGTGACAAACGTGAGCGTTATTGCTAGCGTTCAAAACCTAGCCTTTAGAAGTAGAAGAGCAATGGAGTTTGATCATGAATGTTCCTGAAGTCAAGGAGCTAATTTCTCTTACTCATAAGTGATTTTAATTCATTCAGGCTCATAGGGCAGGCGTGGTGGCGCCAATTTTCCAATCTTTCCGCAGAAGTAGCAAATTACGCCTTGTGGAGTCATATCTTGAGGCACAATCTCATTGCCCTCTGACTTCGCATATATGGTAGGTTTGGTAAAACCAAACTTTCCACTTGAGGTCAATTTCTTCTTCTCGGTTTCTTGTTCCTTTATAATGTTAACAGGAGTTGGTGAGGCAAGTCATACTTTGGCCATGCAGGACTTAGCAGTCCATAACATGCCATAATGCTTTATCAAGGACTTCTCCATATTGTGCATGTGATAGTTCATAATGAACTATTTACATCACGTGGGCAGGGACTTTGGAGAATTTTCATTCACCACAAGCTCCCTCCCTATGGCGAATCCATGCCTCTCCTTTAGGTCCAGGTACCTCTCTAACTCAAGGATATGGAAACTAATTTTCCCGCCTTCATGCATCCTTCAACTGATCAAGGCCACGATGCACTTTTACATGCATTTAGAGGTCTAGGTTCGCGTTGGTGGCATTTTGGCTCTAGAAGGGATTTCTCTAAAATGTGCAACTTTGACTCATGATGGAGGACAAACCACAACAACCAATCCTAGTCCACGAAGTCCACACTAATGAGTATCTCCTTCTTTAGGAACGAACGGAGTTTTAATTTGAAGCGGTGTCGTTAACCTTTGCCAATTAAAGATATAAGAATACACGTTTTAGTTAGTTTTGATATAATCCTCGTTACGATAATTACCCATTTAGTTTTAAGAAAACCAATTATCTTAACAAGGGCTAAGAACCTTATTTCACTTCACTACATGACGGGTTTGCCGCGGATAACTTCATGAAGTTATTTAGGCCGGTAAACACTTTACCAATTGCAATCCGAGATTACAACTCTTAGACACTTCCGGGATCTATCAACACTCATAGCGTCGGTTTGGCATGTTTGATCCCATCTCACACCAATTCCTCGTTAAGCCGCTTTGGAAACTCGGTATAGGCACGAAAATTACCAAGGCGTATTAAGTTGGATTTGTAAATCGTCCGTCAAGATACACGGTGACACCCTTGACAATCATTGGCTCGTCCTTAGCTCGACAACCAATAATTTCAAGTCGCCACACTCACCTTCCACACAGATCCACATGGAACAACTCGTGCTTAGCTCGACAATCATCCCATGCATCACTAGATTCGAGTGGTGTCATCTTACGGGTGGCGTGTGATTTACATTTGAGAAAAACGGGACTTTTGTCTTTCCGGTTTAAAAAACCTCTTTTCAAGTTGATTAACAAACAAGTGACAAAACGCATTTTCACTTTAATATAAACCAATTTATATTTATTTGTTAATCGTGAGCGTGCGGGGTTTGTTAAACAATTTAACAACTCTTGTGATTTTATTATTTTGAAAGGTTTTCTAGCATGCGAAGATCCTAAACAACCACGCAAGAAAATAACAAAATAAATCACAACCACGCACAAAGCAAATATCCGGTAACACGCCCCTAAACCCTATGCGCCCTCCCCGTAAGCCAAATAGAGAGAGCAAGGCTAAACTAAGGACACAACCAAATGGCCTCGCCGGAAGTGCTCCCACTGAATCCGTCATCTCTACCTGATCCACCGGATCCAACATAGCCGAGACGTCTCCTCCACGACTCTCGATGGTTGTCTTCAGTCTTCTTTTCACAATTACAAACAATTTGAAAAGAAACGGCATGCAAGCCGCGATTGCTATTCTAAGCTACTTACAAAAAGTACAAAGGAAAGCAATGGCATGCAAACCATAATAAATTTACAAATTTACAAACCGAATTAAATATTATTACAACCCATTGTGACTAAAAGTCACCAAATGAATGAATACATAAAAGAACAACCAAACAACCAACACATAGGTCTAACGGGAAAGGCGTTACCGGGCACAACAACAACCACGAACAAAACATGGTGTGCCTCAACAAAACCATGCAAAATGTATCTCAATTAAGATTGTTCAAACAAGCAAGCACTCAAGGCACAAAAAGAACAATCCTTGTATATATGCATTAGTATCCCAAACACTTTGAGAACACATATTCATATATACACAATATAAGTATATGCATGTGTGCGTTTTATGCCAAAACCACCCAATACATATAAATATATGAATCAAGACACATAAACGGGGCTTTTCAAGTGTCCAAACAAAAGGACAGATTCTGGAAAAATAGGATCGAAAGGTGCTAAAACCGAAAATCTATTTCTTTTATAAACAAGGATAAAAACACTGTTCACGAGACCTTCACGGGCCCTTACGGCCCGTGAAGCCCATGAGCTCCACGACTCTGACACAGTCAAAACCTTTCACGAGCGACACCCCATGAAGCTACTCGTGTAGGCTTCACGACCAGTGAAGCCAAAACCTTCACGGCCCGTGAAGCTCATCTGGACAGAATGTCCATTTTCGGTTTTCAAGCCATCAAAGTGCAATTTCTTTGTAGAGATGGCTCTGATACCACTGTTGGAACTCGTGGTGGGCACAAACGCAGTGGAAGCAAACAAGAAAGAAGCATGCAAGACATGAAATGAAAGCACACACAAAGCCCACAACTAGTTCCAATGGTGGAACACACTACAAAGCAAATTGCAACTAAAGAACAAGAAGAAGGAGTAGAAAGTACCTCCTTACCATGGCTGGAATGCGAGCTCTACATGTGGATTGGGATGAAGATGAAGAAACAAAAGGCTTCTTCTCCATTGCAAGTCCACACCAAGTATGCTTAATCCCATTGAACTAGCAACCCGTACATGAACGTCCACCATGACTCCATCATCTGGAACAGCCCATGTAGATCTCCTCTTGCACCATGAAACACTTACCACACTCAAGAATACCTCACTTAATGTATGTGTATCTTTTCCTTTGGAGCCAAGAGAGAGCTAGTGTCCAGGGAGAGTTCTTCATGTGTTCTCATAGTATCTCAGCCTCAATGACCAGCATCTAACCTCAAAAACCCGGCCATAAAGCATGGATATTGATTGGATCATCAAATGGTCCAATAAAACACAAGTGTCATAACAGCTACCCTCTTCACGACCCCTTACAGGCTCTCACGGGCCGTGAAGCCTAAGTGCGCCACGAGGGGACTTAGAACTCCACGAGCCATGCCGCCCGGTCGAGACTCGTGAGGGCATCTCCTTCATGACCCCTCACGACCTCGTCACGGGCCGTGAAGCCCAAAGGCATCACGACGCGTGGCGGCCATCGAACAATCGTTAGGGCAGCCTGCTTCATGACCCGTGGAGCATCCTTCACGGTCGTGAAGCCCCGAATCAAAACACTTTTGATTCTTTGACATTCTCCTTCCACATTAAGCTGTCGGAATCAATCCTTGGCGTAATAGGTCCGCGCTTCATTAGTAGTGATACCAGTATACGTGTGTCAGTGAGAAGATTCCAACACCTACGCCATGAAAGCAAGTTGTACATCCTAGAGGATCCTCTTCCGGAGGCTCCTGCTACCACCGCTACGCGGGCCGTTAAGGACGCTTATGAGAAGCGCCTTAAAGACATCAATGAGGTGACTTTCCTCATGTTAACGACCATGAGATTAGAGTTGCAAAGGCAATTTGAGGACGTTGGTGCATTTGACATGATCTCGTAGCTAAAGGAAATGTTCCAACAACAAGCGAGGTAGGAAGGCGGGAACGTGAGCTCCCACGTGCTTCGTATGAAGCAATATGTGGATCAGCTCGAGAGGTTAGGCTTTCCTATGGGGAAAGAGTTGGCTATGGATATTATCCTCCAATCTTTGCCTTAAGCATATGATCCGTTCATTGTGAACTACCATATGCATAATATGGATAAGTCCTTGATGGAGTTGCACGGCATGTTGAAGACTGCCGAGTCTAACATGGCCAAGGTAAAGCCATCGACCTCCGCACCCGTCCTAGCCATCCATGAGGGTGGTGCTAAGAGGAAGCGGCCCGCTTCAAGCTCCAAGGGCAAAGGGAAGGGGATGGCGAAGGTAACAACACCCAAGGCCAAACCACTCCCGACGCCAGAGCCAAAGGGGAAGGAAGCCGCTCCTATAGCCCCCTCACTGGAAGAGTCCACCTGCTTCTTCTGCGGGGAGAAGGGACACTACCGGCGTAGTTGCCCCAAGTAAACGGAGGAGCTCAAGGGGCTTCGCGCCAAGGGACAAGGCACCTCCGGTATCTATATGATTGAACTCCATAACACTTCTACTTCTAACGCTTGGGTCTTGGACACCGGGTGTGGTACTCACATAGTTAATAATGTGCAGGTACTAAGAAGAAGTAGGGACTTGGTTGATGGGAGCTGGATCTCATCATGGGAAACAAGGTAGTTGTCCCGGTTGAGAAGATTGGGAGCGTAGACCTCATCTTTCAATCCGGCTTATTTATTACTTTATTAAATGTATCTTATTCGCCTTGCGTGGCAAGAAACATTTATCCTTTTATGCACTTGTTGACGATGGATTTAGTTTTAATTTCTCTAATGGAATTATTTCTTGCTTTAAGAATGATTTATTTTATTTTAAAGCACATCCATGTCGTGGCATATATGAAATAAGCATATGCTTGCAAAGTAATAGATCAATCATGAATGTTGGCTCTAAATCCAAATGTGGTTTGGATAAGTTATCTTTATGGCATGGTAGTTTAGGCCACATAAACAAGAAATGCATCGCCAAGCTCCAAACGGATGGGATCTTGGAATCATTTGACCATGGGTCGGATGATGTATGTGAATCTTGCTTATTGGGCAAAATGACCAAAGCACCCTTCACCGACATTTGTGAGAGGGGCAAAGAATTGTTGGATATCATTCACACGGATGTGTGTGGTCCGTTCAAGCATGTCACTAGGGATAACTCACGGTACTTCGTAACCTTTACCGATGTTTTAGTAGCTATGGGTATGTCTACTTGGTGAGACAAAAGTCGGAAACCTTTGAGGTTTTCAAGACTTTCAAAACTAAGTTAAGAACCAATTGGGTAAACGAATTAAGATGCTCAGATCGGATCGTGGTGGTGAGTATCTAAGTTCGGAATTCCGTGACTATCTAAAAGATTGTGGAATTGTTTTGTAATTGACACCTCCTAGGACACAAAAATTAAATGGTGTCGCCGAGAGGAGGAACCAGACATTGTTGGATATGGTCTGGTGTATGATGAGTCGTACGGATGTACCCATTAGCTTTTGGGGCTATGCATTGGAAACAGCCGTTAGAATCCTTAACCTCGTACCATCTAAGAAGGTCAAGAAGACACCCTTTGAGATGTTGCATGGAAAGGTTCCATTGCTTTCATATCTAAATGTTTGGGGTTGTCCTGCCTATGTAAGACGTAAGGTGGAGGACAAATTGGAACCCCGAGCCGAGAGGTGTTTGTTCATTGGATATCATGTCGGGTCTATGGGATATTTGTTTTACAAACCTTCCGAGAACAAGGTATTTGTTGCTTGGAGGGCCGTCTTCCTTGAAAGGGAGATGCTATCCAAAGACGCTAGTGGGAGAAAGGTCTATCTTGAAGAAATTCAAGAACCTTCCAATGACCAACCTGAAGTTGGCGCTATTTCACAAGATGATCTCAGCACGGTGCTGCTGGAGAACCTGACACAGATCCTTTACCTCTTAGAAGATCCGGTAGGAGTCGTAATGAGCCAGAGAGATATGGGTTTCTCATGTCTGAGGGATGCGAGCTACTGGTGGATCATGATGAACCATCATCTTATCGGGGCGCCGTGGTAGGCCCTGAGTCCACTAGGTAGAAAGAGGCAATGGAGTCCGAGATGCAATCTATCTCGGATAACCAAGTATGGGATTTGGTAGATCCGGTACTCGGGTGTAGACCGGTAGGGTGCAAGTGGGTCCTTAAGAAAAAGACTGGCATAGATGGAGAGGTAGACACCTTCAAAGCCCAACTGGTGGCTAAGGGTTTCACGCAAACTCATGGTGTAGACTATGATGAAACCTTTTCCCCGGTGGCTATGTAGAAGTCTATGTGGATACTCATGGCAATTGCCGCATTTCATGATTATGAGATTTGCCAAATGGATGTAAAAACCGCGTTCCTTAATGGGACACTTGGCGAGGAAGTCTATATGATTCAACCCAAGGGTTTTGTACATGCCAAGCATCCGGATAAGGTCTGCAAGCTTAAGAAGTCCATTTATGGAATTAAGCAAGCATCGGGCAGCTGGAACTTGCGCTTTGATGAGAAAGTCAAAGAGTTTGGCTTTTCGAAAAGTAAGGATGAGCCATGCGTATATGTCAGGGCTAGTGGGAGCATAGTTGTATTCCTAGTCTTGTATGTCGATGACATACTCCTTATTGGGAACTATGTCCCGACCCTTCAAGTTGTAAAAACCTGGTTAGGCAATTGTTTTTCAATGAAGGATCTAGGAGATGCAACTTACATTCTTGGATCAAAATCTAAAAAGATAGATCGAAGAGGCTAATTGGGCTTAGCCAAAGTACATATGTTGACAAAGTCCTAAAGCGGTTTAGGATGGAAGACTCCAAGAAGGGGTTCATTCCTATGTCACATGGTTTGGTATTGAGTAAGACTCAATCCCCTAGTTCTCTAGAGGAACGGGAAGGAATGAAGCGAGTGCCATATGCTTCGGCTGTGGGCTCGATCATGTACACCATGTTATGTACGAGGCCTGATGTATCGTGTGCTTTGAGCATGACGAGTAGATATCAATCCAACCCAGGTGAAGCTCATTGGACGGCGGTGAAGAGCATTCTCAAGTATCTTCGGAGGACTAAGGAGATGTTCTTGGTGTATGGAGATGAGGAAGAGCTTAGAGTAAAGGGTTACTCTGACACAAGCTTCCAAACCAATAGGGATGACTGCCGATCACAATTGGGGTTCGTATTCCTATTAAACGGCGGTGCAATATCCTGGAGGAGCTCCAAGCAAGACACCGTGGCCGATTCCACTACCGAGTTGGAATATATTGCGGCCAATGAAGCTGCTAAGGAGGCCGTATGGATGAGGAAATTTCTATTTGATTTGGGAGTGGTTCCTAGCATCAGCGACCCTGTTGAGATCTTCTGTGACAACGAGGGTGCCGTTGCTTTAGCAATGGAACTGAGGTCTCGCCGACGCACGAGGCATATTCTGCGGAAATATCATTTTACCCGGGATGTGGTCGAGAATGGAGACATCGTCATCAGCAAAGTACACATGGATAGAAATTTGGCGGATCCGTTCACTAAACCGTTGTCACAAGCTAAGCACGATGCCCACACACGTGCTAGTGGGATTAGATTTGCTAGTGACTTGGTTTGAGTTGTATATTGGTTATTGTATTCGGTGTATTTACTATGTTATTGGGAACATTAAGCAATATTGTATTTTTGAATGTATTGATTATTAAATGGAGATTTAATGATACGCGTGTAGCGAATACTTTCTTTAAATCATTATTGTGTTCCAACTTTGCATGTTTTATCTCTTCCTTGAATGTTTTACATTCTAAATTGTCCACGGTCGGTCATTCATCATTGGAAGAAAGTATGAAAGAAGATCGAGGGAAATGATTGTTCATAGTGTTCAATGGGATTGAATATAAGGGACGCAATATTTCACCTATACTTGAAAAGAGTTTCAAGTGATTGGACGACCCACACCTGATCTTACTTCATGGTACATGTCAAGAGTAAATCAAGATGATAATATTTTTCAAACGTAGTCCGTAACTGGCTATCATAAAGGAGGCTTTTGGGTAAAGTATTGCCAATGTATTGGAGGCAATGTAGTCGAAGGAATTTGTTCCTCTGTTTAGAGAGATATCCCTAGGCCCCTTGATGGTTGGGCGCTGACACCAAAAATGCATTGCCATGCTCGAGCTTGCAATGATTGTTAATCAATTGCAACTGACCTTTTTGGTCACCATCAATCTTGATCGAGAAACATAATCGTGAACGATCGGAGAATGACTTTGTACCATGTCTCGTGTTCACTTGGATATCGCAAACAATAGGATGATTCATCACTTATCTATAGGACCATGTCAAACTCTTTTAGTTTTGACTTGGTACTTGTCAGGGATAACATACCCTGTGCTTAGTTGGGGGCAAGGATGCCTTGCTAGAGGCCGCTCCCTGTCAGTGGTGCCCATCGATAGGGTGTGTCATTTGCAAGTGGGAGTTTGTTGGAATCTTCCCACTGACAAACGTAGGCCGGCATCACTGCCGATGAAGAGCGGACGTATTGGGTCACATGCTAAGTTTCCACTCCGACAGCCTATTAAAAGTGAAAGGGACAAAATGGTCAAATTCCAGTTGACCAAGGCTTCACGATCGTGAAGGATGCTCCACGGGTCGTGAAGTAGCTCGTGTACATGTGTCCAGTCATTGCCGCATGGTTCGTGAAACCTTAGGGCTTCACGACCCTACACGGCTCATGAAGGAGGTCATGAAGGCACGAACCCTCACGATTCTTGCATGGCGCGGCATGACTCGTGAAGGATAAATGGTCGGTCATGTCACATTCATCCTTCACGGCCTGTGAGAGCCCGTGAAGAAGTCATGAATGCAGAATTCTAAGTGACACTTGTATTTGGTTGGACCTTTTAGATGGTCCAATGATAGAGTGCCAATTAGCACGACCCTGGAGCATTTGGAGCAGATGATTAGTCTTTATAACATGTTCCATTTGTTCCTTGTTTCACTCTTGGACAATATTGCATACACACACATATTGGTGAGTTCTAGCTAAAGAGATACAAGAGACCATTGTGAGTGTGTTCTTTGTGTTCAAGTGCTGTTCCAGAAATCCTATAAGTGATCTTGGTTTGATTTTTGACTTGCTAGTACTAGGGAAGTTGGTGATTTGCTTGGTGTTGACTTCTTTGGAGCTTGGAGCCTTTTGTTTCAAGATCTCATCCCAAATCCGAGTTATTCCAGCAAATAATCAAAGTCTTCAAGGGTATAATTTGTTTTCCTTCTTCTCCATGTTCTTGTTTTGGTTGCATTTAGTTTATTACAAGTTTTCACCACCATTGGGTCTTCATGGGATCATTTCTCTGTGTTTTGTTGCTTCCGTTGCGTGCTTTGATCCCCATGGAATCCCAACAGGATACTGATGATTCAGATGATGATGGATCTCATCAAGCACATTTTTGTTTAATGGCTCAAGATGAGGATTCTTCAGATGATGAGGTAAACAATGAAGCTGATGGTGATGATGAGTTTAAAGAAAGTCAGACTGATGATGCCGGTGTCTCTAGAAAGGTAAACATTGAGTATGCACAGACGTTAGTTGAGCACATCGAAAGAAAAAACCGAAAAATCACTAAGTTGGAACATAAAATCAAAACTCAATCAACATCTAACTTAGACAATTTTCAATTAGAACTAACCGCAAAAGAAAATGAACTGAACACCTTCAGAAGCGAAAACAAGTTAATCATTCACAACTTAAAAGCGGCCAAGATCTCAGTTGAAGAAGATTTTAAATTTTTACAAAAGGAACGATGTCAGCTATACTAAAAAATAAAGGATCTCGAAGACTTGTTAATTAAAAGAGATCAAACAGCTCAAACCATTTTTCTAAATAAACCTAAGGATGTTAAATTTTCAAAATGGACATACGATGGTTTAGGGTATGTTAATCCACACATAAGTGAGAAGATAAATGCTAAACAACTATACGATTTCAAAAGCATGAATCTAGGGTTAACTGAGAAAATGGTATTCGTTCGACAAGTCGACGAACTCGCTGAGGAGGAACACAAGAGACGCATCACAAATAGAGCTTCAACTTCATATGACTACGTAAACCTAAATCAGTCATACATAACCGAAGCCTTCAAACCCACAATCTCTGATGACTACTTTCGAAGTTATTCTCAACAAGAAATGGAATCCTTACCATCAATACAGGACTCTCCACCCGAGCCTCGCGTCTATATCCCTCATATAGATCTACAGCGACATCTTGAATTGGTTGAACACAAACTTGTTCATAGATCCATCATTTTTGAGTTTGAGACTACAATTCTTCATAACGTAATCAATCGATTTGCAAATGAAAATGCCAAATCATACAATTCCGCTGCACCAGACACATCTGATACACATATTCCACATGTGCACACAAATGACGGTTTTTCATTTACTAATGTTGAATACAACAAACCTGGTGAAAACTGTGAAGAATGCATAAAATTGGAAAACTCTTTGTTCACAGTTCACGAAAGGCTCAATTCACTAGAAAACAAAATTTTCAAATCACATACAATTGAGTCTGCTAACTTTAAAAGGAAAGTCCAGATCCATTGATACTAGGACACCAAATAAAACAAGTACATCAAGATCACCTCAATCCAAAACAAAATGCACCAGGAAACAAACAACTCTCTCTAGTTCCAGATCAGTCAAAAATGATCAATTGGCAATGCCTACTTCTAACCTAAGTGTCCATCTAGGTGCCCATGTGAAGAGCGAGAAAAAGTAACTTTTGTATGGAGGAAGAAGTCTCAACAGAAGGATGGAGAAAGAAAAGACGATAAGTGTTTGATTTACCCTACAAACTTCAATAAACAAACAACTCTACTACTTTGTAATGACTCGTCTGTTTTGAATGTCAAACCTGTTCGAACTACAATTAATTCTATTAAATTTGAAATGTTTTGCATGAGTGATGGTTGTGTTGATGGACATTGTACTTATCACCGTGTGTATGACGAAGATCGAAAGAACCATGGAGTTAAAGCAAATCATAATTACCACTCTTTTGAATCAAATCATGAACAGGATTTCCTCATAAACAGAAAAGGTAATAAAATTACCTATTGGCGAAAGAAACGCTCCACCAGAGCAAGATCCAAATAAACAATGATAATGCGCCAATTAAGCATAATTCAGAATTTAATCCCACCAATGGTCACACTTCATGGATGTAACACCGGCTTTGCATATACCAGATTTTAGCAAAAATTTGTGTTTTTAAACAAACGTGAACTTAATCACAATCAATTATCATTAAGCAGCGGAAATATTTACATCAAGCATTGTTTCAGTATCCGGTGTTACTCTACAAAACAACCGACCATAATGTATTTATTACAACATAAGTGTTCCAGCCAAAATATCCATAGGCAGGGGACCCGGCTCACCAGGCAATCTATCTTTGATCTGCAAAAGCAGTTAACATAGCACCGTTAGCTACACTTAGCTAGTGAGCACAAACATGGCATAAACTTCATCAGAGTAGAACATGCATATCAGGAATGAGCATACAATGCTATCCTATCACATTGTGGTGGGCTGACACGATCGGTATAAGTTGTTTCTTGCAGGATAGCTAGTCCCGCTCAACACCAACACACCGGGGGATCAGACACAACCCTCCGCACTGGTGGGGGAGCATAAAGCAGTCCACCAAGCATCGTTATCGGAACTAGAGGCTCCTTAGGTAACTCAGCCATTTCTTACTGGTTAACCCTCATGATATAAGGCACGGCGGTTCTGTAGAACCAAAGATCCGAAATGTTACCCCCAATCACTATTAAATCCCGAATCTCCTGATCAAGGGTCCTGGGATCCAGCTAACTGGCTGACCTTAACCATGCGTGCTGATGTTCGCGAACACATACACATATCTTGTTCATTTACTTAGCATGCATATTCATTTACTTCTTTTAGCATGCAATTACATTCATTTACTTCTTTATGGATCCAATCTGAATCCCTAGCATGTATATCATCATAAGTTTACTCAACTGATTCATTCAGAATCAGTATCATGCATAGCATTCATTTAACTAAGTGGTTCCAGTTCCGGATCCCGCTGGCATGCACTTAACTTGCTTGCATCAGGTATTTAACATGGCATTGTACTTTAAATAACATGGCAATTCTTACTTATCAACTTATGAGCACAATCATACTCAAATCACTTAACACATAATTTCTGCTCTACTGAGGCTTATGGAAGTCGGTACTCACCTGAGTAACTTGACAGGTAGTTATTTAACTTCTTGCCTTGTCTAGGGTTTCAGTTCACCTAACACTAGGATTTACATTAATCATTTTAGCATACTTAAAATAGCTACAAATCCAACCAAGGAAATCCCTAAATCCGGATTCCACGAAAATCCGACAGACTGTCGGATTTCATGAAATCTGACACTTCAAACGGAAATCCGATGCTTTGCAAAAATCCGATACTTATCAGATTTCAACACTTATGCACTTGGAAACTTGGTCACAAAATTGGAAATCCGACCTTCAATCGAAATCCGATTCTTTTATCGGAATCCGACACTTTTGTCAGAATCCGACACTTACATTGAAATCCGATTCTTTCGGATTTTGACTTGTAATTTACATGGACTTGGGAAATCCGATACTTATCGGATTTAGACATGCAGATTCCGACACCCAAAAGTCTCGGAATCCGACACTTAAGCGGATTGTCAACATGCGTATTTAAACTTGATGTGGATTCCGACACCAAAGTCTCGGAATCCGACACTTCATCGGATTTGGGCAACATGCGGATTCCAACACCTTCATGTCTCGGAATCCGACTGTTCTAACATGGATACAGCCATCTTTATTGGCTTATTTCCAGAGCTTGTTTCTTGCTTGTTTTGACATTTATACATTCTGAAAACACTCTTTTTCCTTGGTATGACTTTGAAAACACATCAAACCCATACAATAACACCAAACAACCAGAACCCACTTGGAAAGTAAGCTTTGAATGTTGTAAGTTATGTTTTGCAAGAATTTGAGTTTCAATCATGCTTTTAATAATAAAACCAGTTTCATATGCATTGAATCTTAACAACAAACAAGTATTTACCTTTACTTGATCTAGAACCACCAAATTTTAGATTTTGAAGAGAATCCGAGAGAGTGTAGAGAGAAAGAGAGAATCCGAGAATAAATTGCCGGTAGTAAAGTTGCGAATAAATTGCCCGCAAGTTTAGAAAAGTTGCGAATAAATTGCCGGTAGTAGCCGGCTAAGCGAAGGAGACTCTTTATTTCAGAGGGAGTTCGAGGAACCTCCCAATTCATCACTGCCTCCACCTTAGCTGGGTCTACTTTAACGCCTTCTTGACAGATAACATGGCCAAGGAAATTAACTTCCCTAAGCCAGAATGCACATTTAGAAAATTTGGCGTACAACTGTTCTCGTTTAAGAGTCTCGAGAACCTGACGAAGATGAAGCTCGTGATCAGCCTCAGTCTTTGAGTAAACAAGAATGTCGTCAATGAAAACAATTACAGATTTATCAAAGAAAGGACGACAGACTTGATTCATTAAATTCATAAATATGGCAGGAGCATTGGTCAAGCCGAATGGCATAACCAAGAATTCATAATGACCGTAACGAGTCCGGAAAGCCGTCTTCGGAATGTCTTCTTCATGGACTCGTACTTGATGATACCCCGAACGAAGATCAATCTTCGAGAAATATGTAGCTCCCTGCAACTGATCGAAGAGATCATCGATACGCGGAAGAGGATACTTATTCTTTACAGTTCGCTTATTTAGCTCCCTGTAATCGATACACATCCTCATGGTTCCATCCTTCTTTTTTAAACAAACAAGACAGGAGCTCCCCAAGGTGAGGAACTAGGACGAATGAAACCTTTTTGGAGTAATACCTGGATTTGTTTCATCATCTCGCGGATCTCAGAAGGAGCAAGATGATATGGAGATCTAGCTACAGGTGTAGCTCCAGGAATCAATTCAATCTTATACTCAACATCTCTTACCGGAGGTAAACCCGGTAATTCATGAGGAAAGACTTCAGGGAATTCATAAACTACCCTGATATCTTGAACTGGTCGCTTTTCCATCGCAGCATCAATAACATATGCCAGGAAGGAATTACAACCCTTAGTATAGACTTCTGAGATTTAATGACGGAGATAACAGGAATATCAGACTCTCGTCGTTCTCCACGAGCAACTGCATAGGATCCATCATCAAGAGGGATCTTAATCATCTTCTTGGAACAGAGAATCTCAGCATCACGCTTGCTAAGCCAATCCATTCCAATTACAACATCAAAGCCTGCAATAGGCATAACAAAGAATGAGATAGGGATACTACTCCCATCAATATAAATAACGGCAACGGGAACTTTCTCGGTAACCGAGACTACTTTGCCGTTTGCAACTTCTACATTAAGAGGCTCATCTAGAGGCATAACATGTAACTGGAGTCTCGTACAACAAGCAACAGAAACAAAAGAATATGTTGCTCCAGAATCAAATAGTACACTGGCAGGAAAATAATTGATAAGAAATGTACCAGTGACGACGTCACCTGCAGCCTTTGCCTCCTCTACGGTCATCTGAAATGACCACCCTTTAGCGCTCGGGGCATTATCTTTCTTCTACCCTCCAGAAGACCCAGCTGCTCCGGAGCCTTGTCTTTCAGGGCAATCAACCATCTTGTGACCGGGTTTGCGACACCGGTAACAAATATCTTCTTTATACCGGCACACATTCACCGAGTGCCCTCTTTGCCCACACCTGCCACACCTCCTGGTTGTTGCACAGCATTCCCCGGAGTGATAGGTACGGCATGAAGAACACCAAGGATCATTAGGTCTTGGTTTCTTAGGAGCTTCAGATTTTCCACCTCCAGAGGATTACCCTTTTGAAGAGCCCGATTGGAGAGATGGCTGAAACTTCCTTTTACTCCCACCACTGGCATGATCAACCCGACACTGTATACGATCACCTTCTACTTGTCGGGCCACATGAAACGCCCAGTCTAATGTTGGAGCTGCCCGAACATGAGCACGAAATTCCAGTGGCAGAGTCGCCACAAACCTTCTTATCTTCGTGACTTCATCTGGTATCAGGTGTGGAACAAACCTCATCTTATCAGTAAATGTGGTAATATGCTCCTCGATCGGTCTATCTCCCTTCCAGAGATCTGTAAACTCCCGCTCAATACGCTCCATATCATACTCAGTACAGTACTTCTGGAGCACTTTTTCAGAAAACTGCTCCCAAGAGAGAGCACTTAATATCTCTTTTCCTACATAGGCCTTCACCGTATCCCACCAGAATATAGCACGCCCCCTTAACATGCGTATCGCGTAGTTCAGACGATACTCAGGCTCGCACTCACAAGATTTGAAAGCTTGCTCCATTTCGCGGAGCCATTGAATAGTCACAGTGGGGTTATCACTCCCCTCATACGTTGGCGGATGGCACGTCAAGAACTTTTTATACGAGCAGGGCTTGCGTGCTTTGGTGAGAGTGGATTTCAACAAGAGCTCTTTTGTAAGACGGAGCTTTTCTTCTAGACGCTTTATGTAAGCTTGCTGGTCTGGATTAGGTGCTGCGCCACCAGCACTAGGCTGAGGGCGTTGATCATCTGCTTGGTGAGGCATGTGAGAAGCCACATCTTCAAGTTCTTTGAGCGCTTGCTCAGTATTAGCTTTATCAGCCGACATCTTTATCTTAACTCTACTATATAACACAGAAGAGTAGTTAGTACTTAGTCATTCTTACTTGTCATATCTGACAAGTTATATCATAGCAAGTAATACTCATATAACTCTAACACTCAAACTTCCCCCCAAAGGAACACTTATTATGGTCGGGCCGTTGTTTGAGATTGAATACTCTTGCGAGTACCCAATTCCCTCAAACATAGGCTCTGATACCTACTTGTAACACCAGCTTTGCATATACCAGTTTTTTGCAAAAATTTGCGTTTTTAAACAAACGTGAACTTAATCACGATCAATTATCATTAAGCAGCGGAAATATTTACATCAAGCATTGTTTCAGTATCTGGTGTTACTCTACAAAACAACTGACCATAATGTATTTATTACAACATAAGTGTTCTAGCAAAAATATCCATAGGTAGGGGACCCGGCTCACCAGGCAATCTATATTTGATCTGCAAAAGCAGTTAACATGGCACCGTTAGCTACACCTAGCTAGTGAGCACAAACTTGGCATAAACTTCATTAGAGTAGAACATGCATATCAGGAATGAGCATACAATGTTATCCTATCACATTGTGGTGGGCTGACACGATCGGTATAAGTTGTTTCTTGCAGGATAGCTAGTCCCGCTCAACACCAATACACCGGGGGATCAGACACAACCCTCCGCACTGGTGGGGGAGCATAAAGCAGTCCACCAAGCATCGTTATCGGAACTAGAGGCTCCTTAGGTAACTCAGCCATTTCTTACTGGTTAACCCTCATGATATAAGGCACGACGGTTCTGCAGAACCAAAGATCTGAAATGTTACCCCCAATCACTATTAAATCCCGAATCTCCTGATCAAGGGTCCCTGGGATCCAGCTAACCCGCTGACCTTAACCATGCGTGCTGATGTTCGCGAACACATACACATATCTTGTTCATTTACTTAGCATGCATATTCATTTACTTCTTTTAGCATGCAATTACATTCATTTACTTCTTTATGGATCCAATCTGAATCCCTAGCATGTATATCATCATAACTTTACTCAACTGATTCATTCAGAATCAGTATCATGCATAGCATTCATTTAACTAAGCGGTTCCAGTTCTGGATCCCGCTGGCATTCACTTAACTTACTTACATCAGGTATTTAACATGGCATTGTACTTTAAATAACATGGCAATTCTTACTTATCAACTTATGAGCACAATCGTACTCAAATCACTTAACACATAATTCCTGCTCTACTGAGGCTTATGGAAGTCGGTACTCACCTGAGTAACTTGACAGGTAGTTATTTAACTTCTTGCCTTGTCTAGGGTTTCAGTTCACCTAACACTAGGATTTACATTAATCATTTTAGCATACTTCAAATAGCTACAAATCCAACCAAGGAAATCCCTAAATCCGGATTCCACGAAAATCCGACAGACTGTCGGATTTCATGAAATCTGACACTTCAAACGGAAATCCGATGCTTTGCAAAAATCCGATACTTATCAGATTTCAACACTTATGCACTTGGAAACTTGGTCACAAAATTGGAAATCCGACCTTCAATCGAAATCCGATTCTTTTATCGGAATCCGACACTTTTGTCAGAATCCGACACTTACATTGAAATCCGATTCTTTCGGATTTTGACTTGTAATTTACATGGACTTGGGAAATCCGATACTTATCGGATTTAGACATGCGGATTCCGACACCCTAAAGTCTCGGAATCTGACACTTAATCGGATTGTCAACATGCGTATTTAAACTTGATGCGGATTCCGACACCCAAGTCTCGGAATCCGACACTTCATCGGATTTGGGCAACATGCGGATTGTGACACCTTCATGTCTCGGAATCCGACTGTTCTAACATGGAAACCACATATTGGCTTATTTCCAGAGCTTGTTTCTTGTTTGTTTTGACGTTTATAAATTCTGAAAACAATCTTTTTCATTGGTATGACTTTGAAAACACATCAAACCCATACAATAACACCAAACAACCAAAACCCACTTGCAAAAAAAGCTTTGAATGTTCTAAGTGATGTTTTGCAATAATTTGAGTTTAAATCATGCTTTTAATAATAAAAACAGTTTCATATGCATTGAATCTTAACAACAAACAAGTATTTACCTTTACTTGATCTAGAACCACCAAATTCTTGATTTTGAAGAGAATCCGAGAGAGTGTAGAGAGAAAGAGAGAAAGAGAGAATCCGAGAACTTTGCTTTGGTTTTGCTTCTTGTGCTCTTTCACCACTTTGACTTTTTCCATATATATACTTTACAATCCAGAGGCACCGCCTCTGGATTCTTTTAATTATTTTTCTTCTTTTCCAACTTTACTTATATATATAAATATACACAAAACACATAGGAACTCATATATACAATTAACTCTTCATTATTAACATAATTAACTTAATTACACAAGGTTAACAGCTAGGCCCAAATCAAGGATGTTACAATGGATTCCAAATCGTAGATACTTTAATAACTGGAATCACGCCAATCAAAATACTGGTGAAATCAAATCAAAATGCACAAATCCGACAAAACGGAAAACTCAAATCTCACAACATAAACCGACAACTGTTCAACTTAAAACCACCAAGACCAATACAACCCTTAACAACACGAGCAACCCAAAGAAACAAAATGTATACATCGACGATGATGTTTCACTCCCAAAGGGCTCCAATCGGGTGGAAATTGAACAACCAATAGTCACATCAAAAGCACATCAATCTCCCGCCATATCCAAAGAAATTATAACACCATCACCGTCCCAGCCCCAAACATCCACACAAGTCTGGATTCCCAAAGCACAGACAACAACCTCATTACCTGAAACATCATTTAATGCTGTTGCATCTGCTAACAAACAAGGACCCACTACACAATGGGTACCTCAACAACTTCTATCTTCCATGTGCAGGTATCTAGCCGGTGGTACTTGGACTCCGGCTGTTCGAAATATATGACGGGCGAAAAGGGACTCCTCATGAACTATGTCCCAAAATACTCAGGAAATGTTCGTTTTGGGAACGACCATGTGGCACCAATAATCGGAACCGGAGACATTATAAAAGAAAATATAAAAATAAGCATGGTATCATATGTTGAGGGATTGGGACACAATCTGTTCAATATTGGGCAATTTTGTGACAAGGGGTTAGAAGTTAACTTCAAAGCCAAAACTTGCTCAGTCAAGACTGAGAACGGTGATGTGGTGCTTACTGGATCCAGAAGGTCAAATGTATACACAATTGATCTAGCAGACCTGGAGGGAAAGCAGTCAGTATGTCTTATGTCCAAGGCCTCATCAGCACTTACATGGATGTGGCATCGCAAACTATCTCACCTAAACTTTAAAAATATCAACAAACTAGTCAAAGGTGATTTAGTTCGCCGATTGCCTAAGCTGAAGTTTGAAAAGGAACATCTGTGTGAACATTGTGAGAGAGGTAAAATGAAAAGGGCATCACACAAAATAAAACAGGTGTCCAGCACAAAAGCACCTCTCCAACTGTTACACATGGACTTATGTGGGCCAATGAGAGTTCAGTGTAGGAATGGGAAGAAGTACATTCTCTTGATAGTTGATGACTATTCGAGGTACACGTGGGTCAAGTTCCTGAGAATGAAGGATGAAGCTCCATCTACAATCATCTTGTTCCCTAAACAGGTTCAAAATCAATCGCAAGGAAGAGTTGGTACCATACACAACGACAACGGAACCAAATTCAAGAATACAGTATTGGATTCCTTTCTTGACTCGGTGGGAATCATGCATCAATTGTCAGCAGCTTATACTCCAGAACAAAATGGGGTTGTTGAACGAAGAAATCGAACGCATGTTGAAGTGGCTCGAAAAATGTTATCCTTGTTGGGAAATAAGGCTAAGTAAGTTAAAACTGTTGAACATGCAAAAAGAAAAACTGTTGGAGTAAGTTTTGAGAAAACAGTTTCAAAGCTGTTAGTATAAAAAGATTCAGAACTGTTAGTTATATCACATCAACTGTTGGAAGAGAATGAAGAGAAGACTGTTAGAAGAAACTCAGAACTATTTATTCAACAAACATTTTCTGTTGAGATATTTATGGAAATTGCTATCTTCGTGGATTTAAAAGATATCTTATCAAGTTTTGAAGATTATCAAGATTATCTCACAAAGATAGAAGATTAACAAACTTCAAAAACCTAAAGGGTTATAAACACTTTGTGTAGATTAGTTTGTTAGTATTGCTTTTGATTTACACTTATTCGTATTGTTTTAATATTTTCAGAAAGTGTATTAGCCTCCAAGTTTCTCTGAAATCTAAGAACAGTTTGTGTTCTTCGTCTAACAAAAGAGTTAGATTGGAGGTGTTGGTGAATATTGTAATCATCGTTGATTATTAATAAACATCTTGTGTTTAAAGTTATTCTTTGAATTGATTAAATTGTTCTTGTGATTAAAACCTTTATTAAAATCAATTAAGTGTGATTCCACAACTTCTTAGTTGTTTGTGATTAAATTCAAATGTTGTCTTTTCATACAAGTCTGATTTAAGATAGTAAAAGATAATTCTTGTTATTTGGTTTTTTACGATCCTGACAGTGGTATCAGAGCCTTAACATTAAGGTTCTCTTAATCACCAGTTAAAGGTTTTTCACAATCTGCTGTGTTCTTATTGATTTAAAGTCTGTTTATTGTTTAATTGAGAATTCTCAATCACTGAATTACAATGGAGTCTGGTGGATCTTCTGAAAACACTGGATCTGGGTCAAACATTCATGTTCCCATGCTCAAACCAACTGATTTTGAGATGTGGAAACTGAGAATCAAGCAACATGTTCAATTGATGGACTATGTTGTTTGGGAAATCATTGAGAATGAGCCCATATCTCCTGTTTATTTAGATGAAACTGGAAAACCTAGGAAAAAACCACCACCAAAAACAGATGCTAAAAGAAAAGAGAGGATGCTAGAGATGAAAGCTCTAAGCATTCTTCAGATTGCTATTCCTAATGAATATCAACATCAGTTTAAGAAGTTTGAGAATGCTCATGAATTGTGGAATGCATTAGAGAAAAGGTTTGCAGGGAATGCAAGCTCCAAAAGAAATCAAAGGGATCTTCTCAAACAAGCTTATGAGAACTTTTCTAGTGGAAAGAATGAGAGCATCACTCAGATCTTTGATAGGTTCTATAAGCTAGTAAGTCAACTTGAGAGTGCAAAGGTTAGAATAGAGCAAGATGAAATCAATAGAAAGTTCCTTAGGTCTTTAGGTGATGAGTGGACAGTATAAGCTGCACAATGGAGGACTAAAGACTCTTTTGAGGATAGTGGAAAGAATGAGAGCATCACTCAGATCTTTGATAGGTTCTATAAGCTAGTAAGTCAACTTGAGAGTGCAAAGGTTAGAATAGAGCAAGATGAAATCAATAGAAAGTTCCTTAGGTCTTTAGGTGATGAGTGGACAGTATAAGCTGCACAATGGAGGACTAAAGACTCTTTTGAGGATATAGAATTAGATGATCTCTACAACAGTTTAATTGTGTTTGAAGGGGAAATTGAAGGAAAAAGGAAGTCAATGATCCCTAGTCACAATGCTACTCTTCTCTCATCCTCAGGTATGGACTCAAATCTTTCTTTAACTAACTCTGTTGATGGTTGTGTAGGTGCTGTTACTGAAGTAGATATGAATACTTCTGATGCAGTGCTTGAAGCATTCTTAGCAAGTCATGCACATTCAACCCTTACAAATGAGGATCTTGAGCAAGTGCATCCAGATGATCTTGAGGAGATGGATCTCAAATGGCAGATGGCTATGCTGACTGTAAGAGCAAAAAGGTTCATCAGAAGAACAGGAAGACAAAACATGAACTTCAGGGCTGATGGTCAGACTGGATTTGACAAATCCAAAGTAAGATGTTTCAAATGTCAATAGCATGGTCACTTTGCTAGAGAATGCAGATCTGGTGGACAAAGCCAGATTCAAGGTCAAAATTCAAATCCCACCTCATCAGCATTGGTCTCTCAAGAAGGTTATGGGTTTGATTGGAGTGATCAGGCTGAGCAACCAACTCACAACAAAGCATTGATGGCATTGACTGACTCCTCCATCAACATGGATTCATCAGAGACAGAAGACATTCAGGTATCTTCTAAACTATGTCCTGGTGAATGTAGAGCTATAGTTAAAAGGTTTAGATAACACAACAGAAAGGTGTGTGCTGCTCTAAGCAAAATGGAAGAAAGAAGGTATGAAACCAGTGCTGTAATTAAGAGCTTTGAAAAGAAAATCAAAGATTATCAGGCTAATGAATTGCAAATGGACTATGATAGAAAGTATCACAAGTGGGAGAAAGAGCAACTTCAAGAAGAGATTGATAGTCTTAAGGAGAAGTTGAGTGAGAAAGAGAATAAAATAGATGAATTAACCAAGAAATTGAATGGTGTGGACATAGATTTGAACATGTTTAAAGCTTCATCCCTTAAGCTTGAAACTGTTTTCAAATCATAGATCTCAAATAAAATAAAATCAGGCATAGCCTACAAACAGACTCCTCCTCCATACAATCACACCTATATAACTCCCATGACTGATGTAGCTGAAAGGTATATTGATGAATCACTAGAGGAAGAATTGAAGTCAGCATATCCACAGCTAGAAAGTGAAGATGAGGGAGTTGTATATTTGATAATTGATGAAAAGAAGGAAGGATTTGTGAAGACAGAGGAAATCATTCCAATCGAAAATCACATCTGTTGTGAACCAAAAGCACCTACCTCTTCTTCACAACATGTGATGTTTGTAAAAGCATCCTCAGAACCTTCCACTAGTGAACCAAAACCCTTCAAAGCTGTTACTTCTATAAACAGTTTCACTACTGTTGAAAATAGTCCCCATCTTTACACTAACAGTTCCAAGGAAAGTCCAAACAGTTTTCATCCAAAAACTTCAACTATTAGTATTAAGACCAAAGGAAAGAAGGAGATTGATGAAGTTGCAGTTGTAAAACAGAAGAAGAAGGCTTCAAAATTAAAATCCAAAAACAAACATGTGAAGAAGGATACAGAAATGTCTATTTGCACATGCAAACAACAAGGTGTGTAAAAGTTTCCTCCTTCAGCACCAGTGAGGGGGAATCAAAGAAATAGAAATAAATTATGGGCACAAAGAAGTGGGATACCTATAGTCAAAGCTAAAAATTGTTACATTTGTGGGAAAACAAATCACTTGGCTCACAACTGTTATCATAATCAACAGCTAGATAGGACCCAGAAACCAAGTACCAGAAACCAATCTCACAGTTCTTCAACTATTAAGCCAAAATAGTCTAAGAGTTCTTCAACTGTTAAGCCAAAACAGTCTAACAGTTCTTCAACTGTTAAGCCAAAACAGTCTAATGGTTCTTCAACTGTTAAGCCAAAGACAAAGAATGGTTGTTTGGCTTGGGTAAAAGTGCAAAAACAAACAGTTTCTGAAGAAACTAAATCAGATAATTCTTCTGAAAGACAAACCAAGTCACATGTAAATTACAACAGTTGGAAACCATATGTTCTCACTAAATATTCTTCACACAGAATAGAGAAATATGATTGGGATGAAATTAAGAAAACTCAATCTGTTGTTAAATACTATGACATGAATGGTGTACCCAAAACCTGCATGGCCTGGGTACTTCCTACTACTAACTGAGTTTATTTTGTGCAGAGCATTCATAGGGCCAATCAAGGAGCAATCTGGCATGTGGATAGTGGATGCTCAAGGCACATGACTGGAAATCCACACTGCTTGAAGGATTTCAAAAGAATCAATGGAGGATTTGTAGCATTTGGAGGAAATCCAAAGGGAGGAAGAATCACGGGTAACGGAGATGTAGATGCAGGTAACCTTACTTTTAATGATGTTTACTTTGTTGAAAAACTCAAATGCAATCTGTTGAGTGTATCCCAAATCTGTGAAATTGGAAACAAAGTAGTGTTTACAGACACTGAATGCATTATCCTTTCAAAAGATTTTAAGTTATCAGAAAAGGACATTCTTTTGAGAACACCAAGAAAGGATAATGTTTACTGCTTGGATACACAAAAGGTTGCTCAGCAGAATGTTTTAAGTTGTTTACTCTCCAAGGCATCTCAGGATGAGTCTGCCACTTGGCATAGAAGGACGTGTCACATGAATTTTAAAACCATGAACTTGTTAGCTAAAAACAGTTTGGTAAGAGGTTTACCTCAAAAGGAATTCTCATGTGATGATCATTGTATTGCTTGTCTCAAAGGCAAGCAACACAAAAGTCTAAATCAGTCATACAGATGATTCAAGGAGAAAGCTCCTCATATGATGATGGCTGTGATGAAACTGATGGTGATGATGAGTTTGAAGAAACTCAGACTAATGATGCAGGTGTTCATGGAAAGGTAAACATTGAGTATGCACAAACCTAAGTTGAACACATCGAAAGACAAAACCAAAAAATCACTAAGTTGGAATTTAAAATCAGAAATCAATCAACCTCTAACTTAAACGACCTTCAATCAGAACTATCCACAAAAGAAAATGAATTGAACACCTTAAGAAATGAAAACGAGGTAATCATTCACAATTTAAAAGCGGCCAAGGTTTCGGTGGAAGAAGATTTTAAATTCTTACAAAAGGAACGATGTCAACTATACTCAAAAATAAAAGATCTCGAAGACTTGTTAATAAAACGAGACCAAACTGCAAAAACCATTTTTCTAAACAAACCTAAGGATGTTAAATTTTCGAAGTGGACATATGAAAGTTTAGGTTTTGTTAATCCCCACATAAGTGACAAGATTAGTGCTAAACAGCTGTACTATTTCGATAGCATGAATCTAGGGTTAACTAAAAAAATGGTATTCGTTGGTCACGTCGACGAACTCGCTAAGGAGGAACACAAGAGACGCATCTCAAAAAGAGCATCAACCCCATATGACTACAAAAGTCTAAATCAGTCATACATAACAGATGACTTTGAACCTATGATCTCTGATGACTACTTACGCAGTTATTCTCAAACAGAAATGGAATCCTTACCATCAATTTCAGATTCTCCACCCGAGCCTCGCATTTATATTCCTCATATGGATCTACATCGAAACCTTGAACTGGTTGAACACAAACTTCTCAATAGGTCCATCATCTTTCATTTTGAGACTACAATTCTCCATAACATAATCAATCTTCTTGTAAATCAAAACACCCAATCACATAATTCTGCTTCTCCAAGCACATCTAATACACAAATCCCACACCTACACATAGATGACTTCTTTTCATCTACTGATTTTGAGCACAACTCGTCTGCAAATGATTTGCCCTTAACCAACCCTGCTGAAGACTGTGAAGAAGGCATAAAATTGGAAAACTCTTTCTTTAAACTTCATGAATAACTCAATTCTCTGGAAACGAATTCTTCAAATTGCACACACTTGAGTCTACAAACTTTAAAGGGAAAGCCAAAATCATTGATACTTGTTCATCACATAAAGCTTGTACATCAAGATCACCTCAATCTAAAACAAAACGCACCAAGAAACAAACAACTCATTCCCGCAAAAATGATCAATTGGAAATTTCTGCTTCTTACCCAAATGTGCATCTAGGTGCAAATGTGAAGAGCGGGAAGAAACCAGTTTTTGGATGGAGGAAGAAGCCTCAGGAGAAGAATGGAGAAAGAAGGAACGAAGATTATTTAATTTACCCCGCGAATTTCAATAAACAAACAAATATGCTATTTTGTAATGATTCATCAGTTTTGCATATCAAACCTGTTCGAACTCTGGTTAATTATGTTAAATTTTAAATGTTTTACATGAGTGATGGTTGTGTTGATGGACATTGTACTTATCACTGTATGTATGACGAAGATCGAAAGAACCGTGGAGTTAAACCAAACCCTAGCTACAAATCTTATGAATCAAACCACGAAAAGGCTTCCTTCATAAATAGAAAAGGTAATAAAATTACCTACTGGTGAAAGAAACACTCCAATAGAGCTCGATTCCAAACAAAAATGAAAGTGTACCCACTAAGCATAATTCAGAATTAAAACTCTCCAATCGTCACACTTCATGGACTCCAAATCGCAGATACTACAATAATTGGAATCACGCCAATCAAAATGTTGTTGAAAACAAAACACATTTCAATTCACAAATCCAATGAGTAAGAAAACTCAAGTCTCATAGCACAAACAACCAACAGTTCAACATAAAACCACCAAACAAAAACAGTCATAAACGAAACAAAAAATCAAAAGAAACAAAGTGAATACATCGACGATGATGTTTCACTCCCAAAAGGCTGCAATCACGTGGTAATCAACTGCCCATATGACAAGTATGGGTTCCCAAAGCAAAAGTGTAACACCGGAAAACACAAGACATTTTTTCAATACGCGCTGCGGAAGCTTAATTAAATAAACTTGCTTTACATACAATTCAAATGTTTACAAATAACAACCACTTGTTCATAGACAACATAAACGGCAGTGTTAGTATTACAAAAACATCATGCTCGTTTCTTTTTAAACACATTATCAGAGTCAGGTCAACTTCTCTTTCTACAAAAGCCCACAAACACAAACCTTCAAGGACAACAACTGGGGGGAATTAGCACAAAGTTAAGTGAGTAGAGGCTAAGCACAAACGCAAACATCAACAGTCAATATCAAAGCATGCAATCACATATCCAAAAAGACCAGCGGTTCGGCGCATAACCTACAACCAATGCCGGCCAAAGCTAAGGTTTACCAATAGCCCTGCACTAAGTTGGCACAGTGAAAATTCCCCTCTGATGCAACGTATGCACCAGTAAGACTATCATTGTACAACCAACCAGTGAACGAGCCCAGCCCAATTCTACGTGTAGCTGACTTCTCAAACGCAACTCAATATCATCTAAAGAGCGCATATCGGCCAAATAGTCATGCAACAGATATAATCAATAAATAATCACAATCAACAATTCAATCAATCAATCTTCCAATCACAATCACATGCGTCACATCAATAACATTAACCATAATCTTTACGATCCGCGATTAACGTCCATTCACCTCAAAATCAACGCGAACTCAGATGTCTAATATTACTGAGTCTTTAGATTGCCTGAAAACACAGCAACTACCAAATCAGTCTCGAATATATAAATATATCTGTCCACATATATTTATAACTCAATCATTTATGAACACAAGCTAAATCATCATAAGATAGAATAAACAACAAATAATTACAAGTTCAATCCCAAATATCGGATTTGGAACTATCAGATTTCAAGTCAATCAGGTTAAGGAAATCCGCCGGATTCTAGGTTATCGAATTTAGAGGTTCCGGATTTCAAAGTCTCGGATTTATGGAGGGTCGGATTAGGTTCCGGATTTGGGGTATCGGTTTTCAATTGTAGGATTTAATGTATGTTATCGGATTCTATATTCTCGGATTCTAAGTATCGATTTTCACTGTCAGTTTTTATAGAGATACCGGATTTCAATTTATCGGAATCCTCTACATCGGATTTCATCATCTTCTTCCCAATACAGAATCCGCCAACTTCATCACCCTCAAGGATTAAACTCAGAACTTAATAAATTCATCAAAACTTTCCAGAAACATGTTTAAACATAAGCAAACATGTATTCATGTATCACGAATACCTTTTAATCATGCGAATCACTAAAACAATCAAAACCCATTTACTCAAAAGCTTCAAAGTTTAACCATGGTGTTCTTAGCATACCAACTCCAAATTCAATAGAAATCATATCTAGCTAAATCATTAACATAATATAAGTACAATCTAACCTTTGCTTTGACTCAAAAAGTGAAATTCTTTAAAATCCGATTACTTTGTTCTTCATACTCACTTTTCTTCTTAGGGAGGTTTGCACATAACACACACTACACTTTTTCTTACTTTGATAATAATGAGCAGGTAAACTTTCATTTTGCCATATACATACACATACACATACTTCTTTATTTTACCAAAGCATGAGGTGTTGCCAATATATATTCACATGCATACGCATACCGATTTATATACATTCATACATACGTCTACTAGCATACATATATACAATTTATTTTAAGTAATTAACTAATCAATTAACTTAGATAAACATATGATTTAATTTTACACAAATAAGCACCTACCACTTAACCCGCTAATCTACTAGCCCGGGTTTGCGAGTGTTACAAAAAGCAACGACTTCATTACTTGAAACATCATTGGAAACTGTTGCATGTGCTAACAATCAAGGACCCACTATACAATGGGTACCTCAACAACTTTCGTCTTTCATGTGCAGGTATCTAACCGGTGGTACTTGGACTCCAGCTGTTCAAAATATATGACAAGCGAAAAAAGTCTTATCACGAACTATGTCCCAAAATACTAGGGAAATGTTCGTTTTGTGAATGACCATGTTGCACCAATAATGGGAACTGGAGACATAATAAAAGAAAATATAAAAATGAGTAAGGTATCATATGTGGAGGGCTTGTGACACAACCTGTTTAGCATTGAGCAGTTTTACGATAAGGGACTAGAAGTCGACTTCAAAGCCAAGACTTCTTCAGCAAAAACAGAGAACGGTGATGTAATACTGACAGGCTCCAGAAGGTCAAATTTGTATACCATTGATCTAGCCGACCTGGAGGGAAAATCAGTCAGTATGTCTTCTGTCCAAGGCCTCATCAGAACTCACATGGATATGGCATTGCAAACTATCTCACCTAAATTTCAAAAATATCAACAAGTTGGTAACATGTGACTTAGTTCGTGGATTGACAAAGCTCAAGTTTGAAAAGAACATCTGTGTGAACATTGTGAAAGAGGTAAAATGAAAAGAGCATCACACAAAGTTAAACATGTGCCCGGCACAAAAGAACCTCTCCAATTGTTACACAAGGACTTATGTGGTCCGATGAGAGTTCAGTCAAGGAATGGGAAGAACTATATCCTTGTGATAGTTGATGACTAATCAAGGTATACGTGGGTCAAGTTTCTGAGAACAAAGGATGAAGCTCTATAAACAATCATCTCGTTTCACAAACAGGTGCAGAACCAATCACAAGGAAGAGTTGGTACAATATAGACCGACAACGTCACCGAATTCAAGAACAAAGTCTTGCATTCCTATCTTGACTCTGTGGGAATCATGCATCAATTCTCGGCTGCTTGCACTCCAGAACATAATGGGGTTGTTGAACAAAGAAATCGAACGCTTGTTGAAGCAGCTCGAACAATGTTGCCCTATGCTGATTTACCACCTTCCTATTGGGCAGAAGCAGTTAACACAGCTGCTATACTCAAAATCGAACAATCTTGCACCGTCGATTTAATAGAACTCCTTATGAACTAGCTAACGGCAGAGTTCCTAATATCAAACATTTCCATGTGTTTGGTAATAGGTGCTTTGTCCTTAATGAAAAGGCTAATCTAGGAAAATTCGACCCCAAAGCAGATGAGGGAGTTTTCCTAGGTTACTCTTCTGAGTCTAAAGCATTTCACATGTTAAATAAACGAACAAATTCTATGATTGAAAGTATTAATGTGACTATTGATGATACACTAACCACAACATCTTTATCTCATGAGTCACCAGCAATCGTTTCTGAACACATCAGTTCTGGACCGGCACTTAATCGAAAAGAAACAAATATATCTCACGCGAATGAATCCTCTGATCTAAAATATATATGAGATTTCTTAGATGATGACTCTGAAACTAATTGTGTACATGTCGACAGCCTTGCAGATGTTGTTTAGGAATCTCTTGAACTTACACAGCAAACGACTACTGCTTCTACATCAAGACATGTTGATTCAGCTGTAGACCCATTCTTTGTTTTGGGTGAACGGTACACTGCATCCAAGTCAACTATTAACACTGCTGACGATGCTGATACTGAGAACCAATGAAACACTACACCTCAGTACAATCCAGAATAATCAACTACTGAGGCTGAAACATCCATACAACAACGACTGGATGAATTCTTGCCTTAAGATGCCGATGATGAATTTACCGATAAACCCAACCCCCATGTGACCAAATGGACTGCCACACATCCTGAAACGCAAATTATTGGAGATAAAGATGCTGGCGTTCAGACTCAATCCGCCACAGCGAATGAGTGTCAGTTCTCCAGCTTTCTTAGCATGACAGAACCTACACGAACTGCGGATGCATTGCAAGACGCTGACTAGATACTTGCAATGCAAGATGAGTTAGATAAATTCACGTCTAAAAGTTTGGAGACCGGTGCCACGACCCAACGACAAGACTATTGTTGGTACCAAGTGGGTCTTCAATTCACCCCCATGTCTTCCAAAACCAAGTTATCTGCTGATCTTGACGGAAAGTCAGTCGACTTGAAAACCTATCGGGGTATGATTGGCTCTTTACTGTACCTTACGGCTAGTAGACCGGACATTATATTTTCTACGTGTCTGTGTGCTCGTTTTCAAGCAAATCCAAAAGAATCACAACTTCTTGCTATCAAACACATCTTCAAATACCTGAAAAGGACCCCTGACCTTAGTCTTTGGTATCCCCGCGACTCCTCATTCGAATTGCTTGCGTACTCAGATTCGGATTATGCCGGATGCATGTTGGATAGGAAAAGCACATCCGGGAGTGCACACTTCTTCGGAGATCGGTTGGTTTGCTGGAGTTCAAAGAAACAAATTTGTGTGTCTATATCCACTGCTGAAGCTGAATTTGTAGCTGCTACCAGTTGCTGTTCATAGAGTCTGTGGATGCGAACTCAATTGCGGGACTTTGGTCTCACTTACTCTAAGATTCCTCTGTTGTGCGATTCTCAATGTGCAATTGCTATCTCTTGCAATCTTGTCCATCACTCCAAAACCAAGCACATCGACATCAGGTATCACTTCTTGAAAGACAATGTCGAAAAAGGTCTAATTGAATTACAGTACATACCCACCGACAATCAACCGGATGATCTATTCACCAATTTACTAGATGAAGCACGGTTTACATTTTGGGTGTCTAAGATTGGTATGTTGAACCTCAAACTGTAATTCATTACTATCTTATCTTTCTTGAACAGTATTACGTGTAGTTCTGTTATTTGTGCAGATATACAGATGCTCCTATCTAGAGGGAGCAAAGTGGCTCACTAGTTAACCCAAACGCATTTCTGTGCATTCGTGTAGGGGATAAATTCAAGAATTCATCTCAAATCAGGCAAACACTCGCAGTTTCTGATTTTCAGATTTTTATTTCATATCTATTTATAATTTCTAGGGGAGTTAATCTTTTATTTTTTTATTTCAGGCTTAAATAGTTTAAGTTTCTAAATTGGGATTAAATAGTTTAAAGTTCTAAGTGTTTGGGCTTAAATAGGATGAACTGGGCCAACCATCAAATCTGGGCCAATCCGAGTTGATCCGACAATCGGATAGCCCCGACCTACTTGTTGGAGTATGTTGTCACAACTGGTAACAAATTTCTCAGGTAAGCCATTAGAAATTCAAACTTTAAGCCTGGTATAACTAAAAATATTAGTTATGATTTAAATACATCGATACCAATATTAGATTCCATAGAAATCCCGCCTATATGGTTAGAACCTTCACGAGCTCGAAAAACTGAAGTATTAAAAGTCAAGAATTACAAATCATATACAATAATAATAATAATAATAATAATAATAATAATAATAATAATAATCAAATACATCATAATAAATATAAATAAGTTAAAATATAAAACATATATATAAACTCATAAAAGTAATTAAAACTTTGTTAATTAAAAGATTTAAACAAAATCACCATTTATACAAAATTTATTTAAACTAATTACACATAATATTAAAAAAATAAAAAAAAAAAAGAAAACCCCCTCCCCAAGGGCCGGCCATGCATACCCCCCCCCCTCTCTCTTTTCTCTTACCTCCGTCTCTTCCCAAGACTTGCCACTTGAACTCCCCCATGCTCTATATAAGCCCCCTACTACTCTTCATCATTTCCTTTACCACCACACTCCATCTCTTCTCTTTTCTCTCTTCTTCTTGCACCAACAAAATCTCCCAAGAACATCAAACCATTGTTCATCTTGTGAAGATCAAAGACAAATAAAAAAAAAAGAGTTGGTAAGATGATCATAACAAACTCATCTCTACTCTTCTACCTTTCTTCTTTTCTTCTTTCTTTTTTATTTATTTTCTTTGATGTTCATCTTATTTCTTTTAAATATCTATAATCATGTAAATATAAACATCCTACCAATGTTGTAAGGAGCACATGAAATGTGCATCATCCTACCATTGTTGTATGGAACATAATCAACTAAAAATCAAGAAAATAAGACTTTGATCATGCATGTGTATCATCTTACCAAATGTTGTAAGGAACACATAAAATGTGTATCATCCTACCATTGTTGTAAGGAACACATGGATTATCAAAGCTTATACTTATACAAGATGATTAATCATGAATATAAACATGTTATACTAAAGTTATGACCCATAAAACAAAGAGAAATCATAATCTGGCAGATTTTGAACTAGAAGTCCCCCATTGTTTTTGTTATATCTGAAGTTCTAGGTATCAAAATCAGTTGATTCTTCTTGCTAATCTTATTTTAAAGTGCCTTTCATTTAAATCTGGATTCAAAAATTTTCATGAAGTTTTGATCCTTAAAACATATTTAATAAGACACATATGTTGAATCTGGAAATATGACAGATTTAAAAAGGTGCACTTTAAACGCGTATAACTTACGCATTCTTGGGTCAAAATACGTCTAGTTTTTTTAAAAGTTTATTCTTTGAGTCGTGATTAATTCCCATTTTGAATCATGTAAAAACGAGGTCGTATGAGCCCTAAACAGACTTTTTAGTAACAATATGTCATCCAGACACTAATCAGTGGACATCTTATATACTTTTAATTATTAAAAATATTAAACATGGATTATAAATTCCTATATTTTTACTGGACATTCTAGAAACATGTATTAAGGTTTTGTTAAAATATTAAGCCTTAATATGACTCCTAAAATACAGTTTTTAATTTTTAAAGTTTAACCTAAGGAAATAAAAATTCCAGTGAACACCTATGATTTAAGGAAAATAGAGACAACATTTAAAAATTTAATAAATAAGTTAATAACAAATAAATAATACAAAATAATAAATAAAATAAGTCTAATAGAGCTACATACTTCTTATATTAGGAAAGGAGCTTCGGTAGAAACGAGAAACCCTTACAAGTTAACACATTTGCATACCGAGTGAGTATCATAGCCCCTTTTTACCGTATTTCATATTAGTTTTGGTGTGAAAGCATGTATTTACGTTTCATGAAAAGTTTATTGCCTAACTTCTTATATATTTCAAAGTTATTTTGTGCACTATGGTATTATTCTTTGATGTGCTTGGGTTATCGTTGTAAGGCCCTTCGTTGGACATTATCCTTTAACTCCGCTAGTGAGCCGATGGTATTTGTAAGTAGCGCTATTTGGAGATTCCGACGTCTCCCATTTATGGTTGACGAACTATAGATGTACTTTACCACTACTAACGTCATTTAATATGGGCGTTAGGTTTATTCTTGGGCAATTGGTTGTCGGTTAGGTTGGATAATGGCTCAAGCAATAATCATCATAGTATATTACTACCATGTGCAATGTATTGGGCAATATAATGCAACTTCTATCATTATTACATACTTGGATTTTATTCAAAAATCTCCATCATTTATTTAAACTTTTTCTCATTTAAAAGTTATATTGTGCATATTAAAATCCTATGAACTCACCAACTCTAGTAGTTGACCGTTTTTCTTTTACTCATGCTTTCAGGTGACCGTCGTTAGGTACAATGCATAGAAGCACGATGTGTGGCATCTTCATCTTCATATACACATTTTATAAAAACAATTTCTATTTTATTTATCATCGTACGAGACAATATCTTTAAACATTATTTGGTTTTTGTAACTTTTACTTATGTTTTATCCGAATCACTACTTGTTTAATTTAATATATTGGTTGTTGTCTATTTACCTTGTGCGATGATCCCTTGTGCTATGACACCTCGTGTTTCCGCTTTAGCGGGGTGTGACATATGCCCACTGACATACGTACGTCGATACCACTACCGATGATGCATAGGCCTATTGGGTCACACACCAAGGATTGATCTCCACAACAACCAAAGTGGAGGGGCTAAAAGCAATCAATGTTTATTGAGTTCCAAATTTTTCCCGACCAAAGGGAGTTCACGGTGTGAACTTGTGTTAGACTACATGCAGCTTTTTTCATGTTGCCTCCCACCTCCACCAATGCATGTCCAACCTTATGATGAGTCTTTGGCCGGTCTTTGGGGACTGGAAAGTCATCTTGGGGTCTATATAAGAGCCATGTATCAGCTCCTAACTTCCTCTTGAACATTTGAACACATATATGCACTAAGGTTACATTGTGTGAATATTTTGACTGTTCTTTGTGTGTTCTTGGGAGGATCTTGCAAGGAGCTATTATAGTTGTTGTTCCGGAAGTGGTTTCAAGTCTTTTTAGACCATTAAAAGCTTACTAGTACAAGGAGATCATACAAACTTGGGGTGGACTTGCAATAGAGGAAGGCTTGCCTTAGCTTTTTTCATTCATCCATCAAGTTTGGTTTCTCCAGCTCCAATCATGTATGGTATAACCTCTTTCTCTTGTTTTTCTTGTTGCATTAATTGCATGTAGAGCTTGGTCCATGTGGTGGGTTTTAATGGCATCTTGGTTCTTTGATTATTGTTCTTTTGCTTCCATTGCGTGCCATGCTAAAACCTAACAGTGGTATCAGAGCCATCTCTACATGAGTTTTGCACTTGCTGGCCTAAAAACCGAAAAATCAAAGTTTTTTAAATCTGGCAGAACTACTTGACACCGTGAACTCTTTGGAGTTCACGCCGTGAAGTTCTTACAGTATGTGTTTTTTCGGTTTTTCAAATTTCAGTCTGTTTTGGTTCTTTGGTTTTTGGCCCTTTGTTGTTTGTTTCAGGTTTTTCCAGTAGATTAGTTGCCTTGTATCTTAGATGGTATATTTACATGTTGATTATTATTTGGCATGAAATATATAATTGCATGTACTTATATTATGTATATATGAATATGTTTCATCAAAAATGGTTTGGTGTTACTAATGCATATGTACATGGAATTATTTCTTGTGCCTTGGGTGTTTTAAATAATCTTAACCAAGATACATAAGTTACATGGGTTTTGTGGCACACCATGTTTGTTTGCTTTCTTTTGTTGTTTAGATAGCTTGTGTTGGTAACCAATTTGCCCTAGACCTTTGGTTGTGATGTTTGGTTGTATTGATTTATTTAATTCTTTCATTTGGTGATTTTATATCACATGGTTTATAATTAATTAATTGTTTATTTATTTGGTATGTAAATATGTATTTTGTGGCTTGCATGCCATTTAAATTCCATATATTTGTAACAGTACTAGAAAATAGAATTTTGGTGCTTTCATGCCATTTCTATCTTTGTATGTATTTGTTACTTGGAGGCAACCATCGGAAGTCATGGCTATGACATCTTGGCAATCACAAATCCGGGAGGCCGAAAGGAGGTAGCAAGTTTAGTGGGAGCACATCCGAAGTCATTGGAAGTTTTTCCTTAGTTGACTTTGTTTTCCCGTTTTCGCTCACGGGAAAACGCATAGGCTTAGGGGCATGGTTACCAATATTTTGTATGCGTGTGATGTGTTTTATTTGTTTATGCATGGATATTATTGTTATTGCATGCTAGATAACTTTTATAAAAGTAATAAAAACACAAGAGTTTTAAATATGGTTTACAAACTCGCGCACATATAAGATTGACAAAGAGGATATAAAATTGGTTTATATTCAAAAGTGAAAAAATTGTTTTTGTCACTAAATTTGTTAATCAAATCAAAATGGTTTTTTAACTGGAAAACAAATCCCGTTATCTAAATGTAAATCTCACGCCACCCATAAGATGACACCACCCAAATCTAGTCATGCAAGGAATTATTGTCGAGCTTTAGCCGAGTCAAACCTTACGTGAATTGTGTGGAAGGTGATGGTGGCAACTTGCAAGATTGGTTGTCGAGCTCTAGCCGATCCAATCGTTGGGCAAGAGTACCACCATGTATCTTGATGGTTGATTTACAATTTCGAAATAGAATTTTGAATGGTTGTCGAGCTTTAGCCGAGATTATTCAAAATTTTAGTTGGAAGTTGGTGTGGAGGGATCAAACATGCCAATACGACACAATGGTTGTCAAATTGGATCCTACAAGGAACTAAAAGTTGTGATAATGGATTACAATCGGTAAAATGGTTACCGGCCTAAATAGCTTTACCACGTGATCTGCGGAAAACCCGTCATGGTGTAATGTAAAATATGGTTCTTAGCCCTTGTTTATAATTGTTTTTCTTAAAAATTATGTGGTAATTATTTTAACAAGGATTATATCAAACTAACCAAAACTCGTACTCTTGTTATTTATAGATGTCAAACCATAATAACACAACGTCAAACATTTCACTTCATATGTTCTTAGAAAGGGAGAGACTCACGGGAGTGAACTTCATTAACTGGCTTAGGAAATTGAGAATTGTCCTTCGCCATGAGTCAAAGTCGCACATCCTTGAGGAACCCCTTCCAGAACCACCTTCTACCAACGCGACTTGGGCCGTCAGATACGCATATGAAAAGTGTGTTGAGGACACACATGACGTTGCCTGCCTCATGTTGTCAACTATGAGCTCAGAGCTGCAAAAGCAGATCGAGAACACGAGTGTGTACGATATGGTAAAAAAGGTCTGAGCTCATAGGATTTCCCATTGGGAGGGAGCTCGATGTCGATATTGTATTACGGTCCCTGCCCACGTCATATGATCAGTTTGTCATGAACTATCACATGCAAGGAATAGATAAATCCTTAAGAGAATTGCATGACATGTTGAAGACTGCAGAGTCTAACATGGCCAAGCATGATTGCACCTCAACCATTCCCATCTTGGGTTCAAAGGAACAAAAGAAAAGGAAGAAGAAACCGACCCTAAAAGGAAAGGTTGGATTTTCCAAGCCTATCCTTAACATTGAGTCCAAAGACAAAGATAATGTGCCTCAAGAAGAGACTCAAAGGGTGGTTTGCTACTTCTGTGGAAGATTTGGAAATAGGGGTTGTCATGCATGCCATACGTGCCAAAGGGATGTAAAACATCTAAGGAAAGAGAGAGTTACAATTCCTTCTAAAGGTACATTCATGATTCATTGCTATTTTTCTAAAAGTTTGGATTGTTGACCCGAGCTAATTGACTCACGTTTGTTACAAATTTATTTTTGTTAACAAAGTGTAGGTCCTTGATGGTCGGAAGAAAAGCATGAAGAACCGGATCTCAAATGAGAAAATTTGGATGCATGTCCTCCACGAGAAAATTGGGATATTTGATCTCATCTTAATCACCGGTTTATTTGTTACTTGTATTTTGTTTCCTTGCGTGGCAAGTGATGTTTCTTTGTATGCTTGTTTCGAAGATGATGGATGTATATTTTTTACAGTTTTGAGATATGATGTAAAACTTTTTCGTATTGTTTGTTCAAAATTTATTCATGTCAAAGTTGAAGGTATTCGTTGGGCAAAAGCAAGTAGCAATGGAAGCAAAGCATGAAACAAAAACCGATGCCAAACAATGAATACTTCCGATGGACCAAAATCTAACAATGGAATTGCAACTAAAATATGAATAAGATAAGAAGAAAGGTTATACCTCACTTATGCAAAACACAAAAATAACCTTCCTTGTCAAGTAGCCAAGAATCCAACAAAGAACTCCTCCAATGAAGTCCACCCCAAGCTTGTTTGATTCCCAAGTGCTAGCAAGTTGATGTGCAACCACCAAAGCAACAATCTAGTGTATGTATGTCTTGCTTCTTTTGCTCAAGAACACCAAGAACAAGATGAACAAGAGAGAGAGAGTTCTAGTATCAACCAAGGGACCAAGTGTTAGCCAAAAGCCTCTACTAGAGCAGATAACTCGTGATCTCTTTGTCTACCACAATTATGAGAAGTTAACCCCATTAAACCAAGTGTTTAAGGCTGTTAATTCTGCTGTTACAGCGAACGTACACGGCCCGTGTAGGTCTACACGGCCGTGTAGGCCCAAAGTCCATGGCCCCAATTGGGCTAAGACAGCCGGTGTCTATCAAGCACTACACGGCCCGTGTTCATCTACACGGCCCGTGTAGGCCCAAACTACACGACCTTGAACTGGGCTAATACGCATCGTGTATGTTGGACTGGACACGGCCCGTGTTCAGGAACTCGACCCGTGTACCATCCTGCCAAAACCCATTTTGGCCTTTTTCCTCTCTTTTGCTTGATCGTGTTGCTGAAATCAATACTTGGTGTGTGACCCAATAGGCCTATACCTCATCGGTAGTGCCATTAAATCGTTCGTGTCAGCGGGCCTCTAGCAAGACATCTATGCTCCCAAGTTAGTATAGGGTATGCCACTCTTGACAAGATCCCCAATCATAAAAATGATTGTCCTAAAGATAAATGAACATATACATCCCTTTGTTCGTGATATCCAATGTGAACACAAGGCATGGAATATAGTCAACCTTCAGATCGTTAACGATTATGTTTCTCGATTCAAGATTAGTGGTGACCAACAAACCAAGTTAACATTGATCCATTATCAATGTAACTCGAGCACGGCCATGCATATGAACGTCAACACTCAATCATCGAGGGGCCCATGGATATTCTCTCTATACATAGAGGAACAAATGCCTTTCGACTACATAGTCTCGCCACATAGATAATACTCTACCCAATCATCTCCCTTATACCGACCAGTTACGGACCGCGTTAGAAAACGATCAAAGCAAAGCAGACCTATGCTTTGAGATCACATGTATCTCTAGTTTAAGGACGAAATGTCATTACCATCCGAAGTTACTTGTGACTAAAACCATGAAGTAAACTCGGGTGCGGGTCCTCCAATCACTTGAAACCCCTTTCAAGTATAGGCAAGAATCACATTTTATCAAAACCAATTCTTTACCTCAATCTTAATTCATACTTCCTTCCCACAAAGTATGACCGATTGTGGAGACTTAAAGATTGTAAAACAATCTAGGGAAGAGATTAAACATGCAAAGACAGAACACAATAAAGACTAAATGTAAGTAACCGCAACACGCGTATATATAGATCTCTACTATATAAATCGAAACAAACAAACATTATTGCTTAATGTTCCCAAATACATAATGGTCCAAACATAAATTAAAACTAAATCTAAACCAAGTCATGAGCAAATCTAACACCTATCGCCGCAGTGTGAGAATCATGAGAAGCTTGTGACAAAGGTTTAGTAAACGGATCGGCCAAATTGCCTTCCGAGGTTACTCTACTGATAGCGACTTCACCACTTTCAATCATCTCTCTAATCAAGTGGTACTTACGAGGTATATGCCTCGTTCTCTTGTGAGCTCTCGGTTCCTTCACTAAGACTACCGCACCCTCATTGTCACAAAAGATCTCAATAGGGTCGGATATGCTAGGAACCACTCCAAGGTCTCAGATGAACTTCCTTATCCACACAGCTTCTTTAGCAGCTTCACTTGCCGCAATGTATTCTGACTCTGTAGCAGCTTCACTTGCCGCAATGTATTCTCCAAGTAATAGCCCCACCATTCAATAGGAACACAAACCCCGATTGTGATCGGCAGTCATCCCTATCAGTTTGGAAGCTAGCATCAGAGTAACCCTTTACTTTGAGCTCTTCCTCACCACCAAAGATCAAGAACATCTCTTTAGTCCTCCTAAGATACTTAAGGATGTTCTTTACCGCAACCCAATGGGCTTGCCCTGGGTTTCCCTAATATCTACTAGTCAAGCTTAAAGCGCATGACACATCAAGAAGAGCACATAACATGGCGTACATGATTGAGCCCACGACCGAAGCATATGATACTCGCTTCATTACTTCTAGTTCCTCTTGAGAACTAGGACATTGAGTCTTACTCAATATCACTCCATGAGACATAGGAAGATTTCCTTTCTTGGAGTTCTCCATCTTGAACCGTTTCAAGACTTTGTCAATGTATGTACTTTGACTCAACCCAAGAAGTTTTCTAGATCTATCTCTATAGATCTTGATACCCAGAATATATGCCGCTTCTCCTAAGTCTTTCATTGAAAAGCATTTTACAAGCCAAGATTTGACACTTTGCAAGGTTGGAATATCTTTACCAATGAGTAGGATGTCATCCACATATAAGGCCAAGAAAACAACGGCGCTCCCACTAGCCCTAACGTATACACATGGCTCGTCTACACTCTTCGAAAAACCAAACTCTTTGATTTTCTCATCAAAGCATAGATTCCAACTACGAGATGCTTGTTTAAGTCCATAAATGGACTTATTTAGTCTACACACTCTATTAGGATGCTTTGGATGCACAAAACCCTCAGGCTGCGTCATATACACCTCTTCGGAGAGCTTCCCATTAAGGAAGGCGGTTTTGACATCCATTTGCCATATTTCGTAATCATGAAATGTGGTGATTGCCAAAAGTATCCTAATAGATTTCAACATGGCCACTGGGGAGAAAGTTTCGTCATAATCGACACCATGTGTCTAGGTGAAACCTTTAGCCACCAGTCGGGCTTTGAAAGTGTTGACTTTTCCATCCATGTCGGTCTTCTTCTTGAAGACCCACTTACACCCTATTGGTTTACAACCGGGTGTGGGATCAACCAGTTCCTAAACCTGGTTATCCTTCATGGATTGCCTCTCATTGTCCATTGTGTCCTTCCATTTAGCAGACTCGTGGCCCACTGCCGCTTCCCGATAGTTGGTGGGCTCATTAAGATCCACCAATAACTCATCACCCTCATATATGAGAAACCCATATCTCTCTGGCTCATGGCGAGTTCTACCGGATCTATGGGGATGTAACAGATTTACGTTAGTCTCCGCATTGTCATGCACAGACTCAACCTCACTAGGTTGCTGGCTAGTGCCAACGTCAGGTCTTTCATCCGTTGACTCTTGAATTTCTTCAAGATCAATCTTAGTCCCGCCATGCTGATTGGATACTAACTCTCTTTCTAAAAAGACTGCCCTCCGAGCGAAAAATACTTTGTTCTCGGAAGGTTTATAGAATATATACCCAATACCCGCGGCTAGATATCCGATGAAATAACACTTTTCGGATCGGGGCTCCAACTTGTCATCTACCTCACGTCGTACGTAGGCTTGACAACCCAAACCTTTAGATAGGCAAGAACGGGAGGTTTCCCATGCCACATCTCGAAAGGTGTTTTCTCGACCTTCTTCGTTGGAACGAGATTAAGGATTCTTGTTGCCGTTTCAAGAGCATAACCCCAAAGGCTTATAGGCACTCGGGTGTGAATCATCATAGACCGAACCATATCTAACAATGTTCGGTTCTTCCTCTCGGCGACACCATTTAATTGAGGCGTCCTAGGGGATGTAAGTTGTGAGATAATTCCACAACCCTTAAGATGATCACGAAACTCTTGACTAAGATACTCACCACCCGTATCGGATCTAAGTATCTTAATCTTTTTGCCCAATTGATTCTCTACTTCGTTTTGGAAAGTCTTAAAGTTCTCAAAGGTCTCGGACTTTAGTCTAACCAAGTAGACATATCCATACCTACTATAATCATCTATAAAGGTAACGAAGTATCTAGAATTGTTTCTTATGATATGCTTAAACGGACCACACACATCGGAATGTATAATGTCCAATAAGTCTTTACCCCTCTCATTCACACCGGAAAAGGGTGCTTTACTCATCTTTCCTAATAAACAAGATTCGCATACATCATTTGACTCGTGATCAAATGATTCCAAGATCCCATCCGTTTGGAGCTTGGCGATATGAGTCTTGTTTATATGGCCAAGTCGACCATGCCACAAAGACAATGTGTCTAAACCATTTTTAGACATAGAATCAATATTCATGATTGAACGATTATCACTAACGTACGCATCTACTTCATAAATACCCCGACAAGGATAAGCTTTAAAATAACAAATACCATTTTTAAAACAAACAATAACCCCATTGTCAAAAGAAAAACCAAAACCATTGTCGTGCAATGCATGAAAAGATATAATGTTTCGTGCCACAAGCGGAGAATATCATACGTTCAATAATAATATGGAAAAACCGGAATTAAAAGATAATTCAACTTCTCCTCGAACCTTGACCGGGACAAACGTGAGTGCCACAGCCGGTATCTAATACCCAACTACCAGATGTAGAAGTATGATGGAGTTTAATTATGTACGTACCTGAGTCGGAAGTTCCTACGATGCTCAACCCCTTGAGCTTCTTAAGACCTTCTAGGTACCCAGGACAGTTACGGCGCCAATGGCCCTTCTTCCCGCAGAAGAAGCATTCCGCATCATTCGGAGTTTTGGCTTGGGGAACCATCTTCCCCTTGCCTTTACCCTCCGAAGCGGGGCTAGAATTGGAAGCGCCAATCTTCCCCTTCCCCTTACCCTTAGGGGTATATACGGCTCTCTTCTTCTTCTGGATTCGCCCCTCCCTTATAGCAAGAACGGGATTTGGAACAGCGAGCTTATTTTTGGTCATGCGAGACTCGGTTGTCTTAAGCATACCGTGAAGCTCCATAATGGACTTATCCATACTATGCATATGATAACTCATAGCAAATTGATCATACGCGGTGGGCAGGGACCATTGGATCAAATCCACGGCTAGCTCCCTCCCTATGGTAAATCCGAGCCGTTCCATGTGCTCCATGGTTGCTTTCGTGCGCAACACGTGAGCACTCACATTCCCGCCATCGGCCATCTTACTGCCAAGTACCGTCTTAAGACACTCAAACCTCTCTTGTCTCGCTTGCTGCTGGAACATTTCCTTAAGCTGAGCGATCAAGTCAAAAGCACTCAAATGATCCATTTGCTTTTGGAGCTCGGGGATCATAGTACTTAGGATGAGGCAATTAATGTCCTCGGTATCCTTGACACGCTTCTCATAAGCGTCTCGGATAGCCCGAGTGGCATTGGCAGCAGGAGCCTCGGGTAGGGCCTCCTCTATGCTAACCATCTTCCCTTCTTGGCGTAGGACCAGTTTAAGTTGCCTAAACCAATCCAAGAAGTTGTTACCATTGAGTTTCTCCTTTTCAAGGAAAACTCTAAGCGAAAAATGGTTGGTGCTGTTGGTGTCGCTTGAAGACGCCATCTAAAATAGCAAAGTAGTTTTAGTTAGTTTGGAAATCCTTGTTAAAATAAGTACCCATAGTTTTAAACAAAACAATTTATTTGAAACAAGGGCTAAGAACCTTGTTTCACCTCGCACCGTGACGGGTTTACCGCGGATCAAGTGGCGAAAATATTTAGGCCGGCAACCATTTTACCAATTTTAATCTCTATTACAACTCTTAGACACTTGCGGGATCTGTTGGCATCCATTTTGTCGGTTGGCATGTTTGATCCCTATCTTACACCAATCTTAATATATAATTTTTGTTTAGCTCGTGCTTAGCTCGACAACTAACCAATAATTATATACTAAAATTGTAAATCGTCCGACAAGACACACGGGTAGCACTCTCGACCATTAATTGGCTCATGCTTAGCTCGACAACCAATCATGCGAGTTACCCCACTCACCTTCCACACAACTACACAATGAATGACTCATGCTTAGCTCGACAATCATCCTTGCTTCGTTAGATTCGGATGGTGTCATCTTATGGATGGTGCGTGATTTACATTTTGAAAAACGGGATAAAAGAATGACTCCCGTTGACTATTTTGGTTTTACCTCTATACTATATACAAATACATGGAATATATATATAAATGACACACAGGTCGCAATCCTATGCTATTTATAAAAATACATAGAATAAAAGAAACGGCGTGCAAGCCGCACCAATAAGTAAATAAACAAATATTGTTACAACAATACAGCACGCAGGCCGCCAAAAACCAAAAATAATCAATCACCACAACACATAGGACTAAGGGCATAACTTGTTACCGAATCAAACCAAACATATCAAATAGAAACATGGTGTGCCACACATGAACATGATGTATATCTATATATCTATATTTTAGTTAAGATTGTCAAAACATCAAAGGCACCAAAAAGACAATCCTTGTACATATGCATTAGTGTACCAAACCATTTTTGAGACACATATTCATATATACATTTATAAGTATATATTTGTGTACATTTCATGCCAAGTTACAACAAATATATAAATATAAAAACTAAAATATATTAACACGACTACGAATAAATCTATTCTAGCACAACAAGAGTCTCAATGGAAAAACCAATTTTAAGAAAACACTTTTCTTACCCAAAAACACTTTTATGGTTTTTCTAGACTCAATAGTGCCAAGCCATGTTAGATATGGCTCTGATACCACTGAAGGTATTCGTTTGGCAAAAACAAGTAACAACGGAAGCAAAGCATGAAACAAAAACCGATGCCAAACAATGAATACTTCCCATCGACCAAAATCTAACAATGGAATTGCAACTAAAATATGAACAAGATAAGAAGAAAGGTTATACCTCACTTATGCAAAACACAAAAATAACCTTCCTTGTCAAGTAGCCAAGAATCTAACAAAGAACTCCTCCAATGAAGTCCACCACAAGCTTGTTTGATTTCCAAGTGCTAGAAAGTTGATGTATAACCACCAAAGCAACAATCAAGTGTATGTATGTCTTGCTTCTTGTGCTCAAGAACACCAAGAACAAGATGAACAAGAGAGAGAGAGTTCTAGTATCAACCAAGAGACCAAGTGTTAGCCAAAAGCCTCTACTAGAGCAGTTAATTCGTGATCTCTTTGTCTACCACAATTATGAGAAGTTAACCCCATTAAACCAAGTGTTTAAGTCTGTTAATTCTGCTATTACAGCGAACGTACACGGCCCGTGTAGGTCTACATGGCTGTGTAAGCCCAAAGTCCACGGCCCCAATTAGGCTAAGACGGCCCGTGTCTATCAAGCACTACACGGCCCGTGTTCATCTACACGGCCCGTGTTCATCTACACGGCCCGTGTAGGCCCAAACTACATGACCTTGAACTGGGCTAATACGCCTCGTGTATGTTGGACTGGACACTGCCCGTGTTCAGGAACAAGGCCCGTGTACCATCCTGCCAAAACCCATTTTGTCCTTTTCCTCTCTTTTGCTTGATCGTGTTTCCGGAATCAATACTTGGCGTATGACCCAATAGGCCTATACCTCATCGGTAGTGCCATTAACTCGTTCGTGTCAGCGGGCATATTCCAACAAAAGTTTATGTGTTATTTTGCCGTGCGTGGCAAACAACTTTACTTTTGATGACGATGAATCTTTTTCTTGGAGTATGAAGTATGTTAAGAAAAATATTTTGAGATGATTGTAAATTATCCATGTCACGGCATACACAAGATCTTTGTTGCAAGTAATAAAATATTCATGAATATATGATTCTGGATCCAAAATAGTTTGAAGTTATCTTTGTGAAATAATCAACATTACCACATAAACAAGAAAAGTATCACCTAGATCCGTGTGGTTAGGATATCGGGATAGTTTAACCTCGGGTTATACATTAGATGCTAATCTTGTTTATTAGGCTAAGATGATTAAGATACCCTTTATTATCATGTGTGAGAAGGATAAAAGCTTGTTGGATATTGATCACACTTTTATGGATAATCCGTTCTAGCACAACACAAAGAATAACTAAAGGGAAACTTCTTCATCGCTACCTTCTGGTAGCAATTGCGGAAAGTTTTCTAGTTTGGGTAAATGTCTGAAACCTCGTTGATGTTCAAGATTGACTGAAACTTCTTACGGAATCTATAGGGCATATAGATCAAGATATTTAGATCTAGCTTAGATGCTAAGATACCTTGTATCTATAATAAATGACTATATAATGAATTGTTGTTTTTCTGCATAATTCATTTCCTACTTAGACACGTTATTACATGGTGTGATGTTATGGAGAACCAAATAGTATTGAATATAATCTGGTTTACAATGGGTCATAATTGTGTATCCAGCTTGTTGATACACTCACTTAACATGGCGGACTAAGTCCTCACATCTAAAACCAACCGATGGTCTAATTAGCACTAAATAAGATATGACTAGAAAGAGTTCTTTGCTTGTCTATCTCATAGTTTAAAGTTATCCCATCTACATTCAGTGGGAGATGGATGAACTTGAAAGGTTCTAATACATTTGAGAAGTCTTCTAAGTTTTAGATATATAACCTTCTGAGAACGGTGTTTTTTTCTCTAAAAGGAGAAAATAACTAAAGCATTCCAAATGGAAGAACGTGGAATTTAAATGAAAGACCTAATGATAGACACTAGCAAATAATCAATCTTGTTTAATTGAGAACCAACATTGATATGATGGTATACCTGACTAAGTATCATTACTTTTATGTCTGATAAGAGTCATACGAAGGCAAAGAGATAGGGTCTCTCATATATAAGCGGCGATGACTTGTTGGTGACTCATGTTGAGGTCACCATCTATCGGAAGACATAGTGAACCCGGATTCACTAAGATAAAAGAAGTAATTGATCAAGGGATACAATCCATTTGAAATATCCAAGTATATGACTTGGCTTAATACCATACCTAGGTGAAAACCAAGTGGGTATGAATGGGATTAATATGAATAGAGTTGTAGACAACTTCAAATACCAACTACGTGAAAAGGTTTCATGATGGTTAAGAGGAAACTTTTCCTAGTGGTTATGTTAAAGAATATTTGATACAAGTGGCTATTATTACCTTTTATGGCAATAAGAAATAGCACACGGATATACAAGACCGTGTGCCGTCATAGAACAACATTATGAGGAAGTGCTTACAACACTCTCCGAGGGTCTTATGTATCCATAATATCAAAATTAAGTCTAGAAGCATGGATAAATCCATTGTGGATTTATGCTAGCATCTAAAAGGTAAGATCTTTGCTTTTATTTAGGAAATCTAGTGATGATTTTCTAGAAGCATGAATGAGATTTTTACATACGTCAGGGCTAGTGGGAGATTCTTTGCATTCCTAAGTATATGTGTCTATTGAAAATAATGTCCCAATATTAAGTTGTCTGTGGACCTAATTCAGGAACTATTGCTTCATCAGGACACTTAGGAGATACAAAATAGAATATTTTGAGTTCAAGAAATACCGAGATATATTCTTAATTTTTGACGACTAGAAAAGGTCTGGAGTAAGTAATTACTCTAGTGCAAGTTTCTATAAGGATAACTGTCGATCTTGATCAAAGTTTATGATCCTACCTTGTGGTGTTTATCTATTTGGGGAACATTAAGCAGTGTTGTATTTCATACTATATCAATTATTAAATGGAGATTTAATAATGCGCCGAGGGTGGGTATTTTCATGAATTCTTACTGTGTTCCATCTTAGCATGTTTAACCACTTCCCAGAATGCTTTATCATTCTAAATGTCCACAGTCAGTCATTCTTCGTGGGGAGGAAGTTTGAATTAAGACTGAGGGAAGGGATTGGTCACGTATCCAATAATAGATTGTATACAAGAGGCGGAACACTTCGCCGGTGCTTGAATTCTTCAAGTAATTGGACGACCCACACATGAAGTTACTTAATGATTTCTATCACAAGTAACTCAGGATGATAATATCATTTCATCCGTAGCCCGGAGATACATGTGTGTCAAAGCATGTACCTGCTTTGCTTTGATTGCTTTCAAACGTAGTTTGTAACTGGTTGTTATAAAGGGAGCTTTTGGGTGAAGTATGGTATATGTGGCGGAAAAATGTAGTCAAAGGAATTTGTTCCTCTAGTTTTAGAGAGATGTTCATGGGCCCCTCGATGATTGAGCGCTGACGTTAAAATGCATGGTCGTGTTAACGTTGCAATGATGTTAGATCGATTGAACTAAATTTTTGGTCACCCTCAATCTTGATCGAGAAACATAATCGTGAACGATATGGATATGACATTTAACCATGTCTCGTGTTCACACGGATATCATGAACAAAGGGATAATTTGATCACTTATCTATAGGGCCATTTCATACTTATGTTTGAGATTTGGCATTTGTCCAGGATGACAAAACCTATGATAACTTGGGGGCAAAGATACCTTGCGAGAGGCCACTCTTTGAATGTGGTACTATGGATACGGTATGTCATGTTCAAGTGGGAGTGTGTTAGAGTATGCCCACTGACATACGTACGTCGATACCACTACCGATGATGCATAGGACTATTAAGTCACACACCAAGGATTGATCTCGACAACAACCAAAGTGGAGGGGCTAAATGTCACACCCAGCTAAAGCGGAAACACGAGGTGTCACAGCACAAGATATTATCGCACAAGGTAAATAGACAATAACCGTTATATTAACTTAACAAAAATAAGTAGTTCGGGTAAAACATAAATAAAAGTTACACAACCGAATAATAATTAAATGACATTGTCTTGTATGATGTGTAAAAAATAGATATTGTTTTTATAAAACGTGACGATGAAGATGAAGATGCCACACATCATGCTTCTATGCATAAGGTACCTAACGATGATCACCTGAAAGCACGGGTAAAAGAAAGAAAACGGTCAACTACTAGAGTTGGTGAGTTCATAGGTTTTTAATATATGCACAAAATAATTTTAAATGAGAAAAGTTTAAATAATTGATGGAGGTTTTTGGAATAAAATAAAAGTATGCATGAATGATAGAAGATGTATTATATTGCCCAATACGTTGCACATGGTAGTAATAGACTATGATGATTATTGCTTGAGCCATTATCCAACCTAGCCGACAACCAATTGCCCATGATAAACCTAACGCCTATATTAAATGACGTTAGTAGTGGTAAAGTACATCTATAGTTCGTCAACCATAAATGGGAGACGTCAGAATCTCCAAATAGCGCTACCTACAAATACCATCGGCTCACTAGCGGAGTTAAGGAATAATGTCCAACGAAAGGGCCTTACAACGATCACCCAAGCACATCAAAGAATAATACCATAAGTGCTCAAAATAATATTTGAAATAAATAAGAAGATAGGCAATAAACTTTTCATGAAACGTATACACATGCTTTCACCCCAAAATAATATGAAATACGGTAAAAAGGGGCTATGATACTCACTCGGTATGCAAATGTGTTCACTCGTAAGGATTTCTTGTTCCTACCGAAGCTCCTTTCCTAATATAAGAGGTATGTAGCTCTATTAGACTTATTTTATTTATTATTTTGTATTATTTATTTGTTGTTAACTTATTTATTAAATAGTTAAAGGTTGTCTCTATTTTTCCATAAATCATAAGTGTTCACTGGAATTTTCAGTTCACTGGAATTAAAAACTGTAATTTAGGAGTCATATTAAGGCTTGATATTTTAATATAATCTTAATACATGTTTCTAGAATGTCCAGTAAAAATATAGGAATTTATAATCCATGTTTAGTAGTTTTAATAATTAAAAGTGTATAAGATGTCCACTGATCAGTGTCTGGATGACACATTGTTACTAAAAAGTCTGTTTAGGGCTCATACGACCTCGTTTTTACATCATTCACATGGGGAATTAACCACGACTGAAATATGAAACTTTAAAAAAAACTAGACGTATTTTGACCCAAGAATGAGTAAGTTATACGCGTTTAAAGTATACCTCTTTTAATCTGCCAGATTTCCAGATTCAACATATTTGTCTTATTAAATACGTTTGGAGGATCAAACCTTCATGAAAATTAGTGAATCCAGATGAAATGAAACGTAACACTTCAAACTAAGATTAACAAAAAGAATCAAACGATTTTGATACCTAGAACTCCAGATATAACAAAAACAAGAGGTGAGTTCTAGATCAAAATCTCTCAGGTTGTTATATTTCTTATCTTTTGGGTCATTACTTTAATATAACTTATTATATATGATTGATCGTCTAATATAAACATAAAAATAGAAAATCCGTGTGTACCTTACATCAATGGTAGGATGATAACACATTTTCATGTGTTCCTTACATCATTGGTAGGATAATAACACATGCATAATCAAAGTTCTTATTTTCTTGAGTTTTTAGTTGTATGGATCATGGATTTTCACCATTTTTGAACATTTTCATGTCTTTGGTGTAAAATCTACCATCTAAGTGCATGAGTACTCATGCATTCTTAGTTCTTCAAGAAATAAGATGAAAAACAAAAGAAATCTAAGAAAAATAAGAAGAAAGGTAGAAGAGTGGAATGATCTTGATATATAAACATCTTACCAAGCTTGTTCTTCTTTGATCTTTGCTTAGATCTTCAAAACCTAAGCTTTTTGAAATAGTTTAGTGGCTGGGATTTTTTTTGGTGTAAGAAGCAATAGGAAGAACTTAGAAGATGAAGATTGGATTGTAAAAGCATAAAGAGAAGAAGTAAGTGAGTTTATATAGAGTAAGGGGGAGTTCAAGTGGCATGAAGAGGTGAAATGATGAAATTAAGCCTTGAGAAGGCAAATATAGGTGTTGAGTGTGTGGATGGGTTTAGCCATGTGGCTGGCCAATTTGGATTATTATTATTATTTATTATTATATATTTATTATATATTAATGTATAATGGCTAATTGCTGTAAAAAGGTTACTTGTTTGATGCTTAAAACTCCCAATTTGTTCACTTTAAGTTCTAGTTTATTAATTTTTATAAAGTTTATATTTTTTCCATGTGATTATATGTATTTATATTGTTTATAATTGTTTTTGTTACAATATAGTATGAATTATTTTATATTTATAATATTATGTATACTTTGTGTTGGTTGTATTTTATACATTACTGATTTGATTAAAATCAATACTTACTAGTTATTGATCACTTTTGTTGATCTTTATATAGGTTTTATATTTTGGCATAACTTATATAATGATGTATATTATTGTTATTACTAAGATTGTTATACAAGATTTATTAATCTTGGCATTTTATAAGACGATTTTTACTGATTTTCAGTTTTTAAGGATTTTAAGCATATTGTCGGGATTTTTTTTATTATATTTTTTTTATTTGGGAATATAGGACTTTTACGCAATGACATACGCCATAAATAATATTTTTAGCTATTTAAAACCTATATTAAAGTTATCTTATAGCTAACCCGGAAATTTAGTTGACGGTTGTCACACTAAAAGGAATCGATGTTTATTGAGTTCCAAATTTTTCCCGGCCAGAGGGAATTCACGGCGTGAACTTGTGTCAGACTGCATGCAGCTTTTTGCATGTTGCCTCCCACCTCCACCAATACATGTCCAACCTTATGATGAGTCTTTGGCCGGTGTTTGGGGACTGAAGAGACATCTTGGGGTCTATATAAGGGCCATGTATCAGCTCCTAACTTCCTCTTGAGCATTTGAACCCATATATATACTAAGGTTACATTGTGTGAATATTTTGAGTGTTCTTTGTGTGTTCTTGGGAGGATCTTGCAAGGAGCTATTATAGTTGTTGTTCCAGAAGTGGTTTCAAGTCTTTGAACACCATTGAAGGCTTGCTAGTACAAGGAGATCATACAAACTTGGGGTGGACTTGCAATAGAGAAAGGCTTGCCTTATCTTTCTACATTCATCCATCAAGTTTGGTTTCTCCAGCTCCAATCGTGTATGGTATAACCTCTTTCTCTTGTTTTTATTGTTGCATTACTTGCATGTAGAACTTGGTCCATGTGGTGGGTTTTAATGGCATCTTGGTTCTTTGAACCACTTGTGTTTTGTTTGATTCTTGTTCTTTTGCTTCTGTTGCGTGCCATGCTAAAACCCAAAACCACCATGATCCGAAAGTCGGATAGTCTATAAATATAGCTATCCAACCTTTCTTCTTCACGCTTTTAGAATTGCAAAACTGAAATACTATTCATCTTCTTCTTTCTCTCCCAACTGTCTTCAATCAAAGCTTGTCTTAAAGTGATATCTGTGTGTTTCTCCGACCTTAACATTAAAGGTAACATCATTTGGTCAAGTAATGTCAAAACATTTTCTCTTTTATGTGTTAAAAATCAAGTTTTGTGTTATGTTTTCACCCTTGTTATCGAACAGTTGGGTCTCTCTGAAATTTGAATCTTTTACATCTCAAATGATGTTGTTTGTAGTGTTTGATTAAAGTAAGACATGTTTCTAATGATTTTGCATGTTTTTAAACAAATATGGTGTTCACATTCACATGAAAATGGGGATTACAGAAATGGGTTTTCAAGAAAATGGTATTGTTCATGTTCTTCGATGAACAGGAAGTCTTCAAGTCAAATTCGCGAAATTTAGAGTTGTTTAGATGGCAGCAAATCAGCCAGCTCAACCACTACTTGAGGAAAGCCTTGTTCCTATTGACAAGTGTCTCGACACAAGCAGTAATAACTTATACTTTGACTTGGAAAGCGATACCAAAATCCCAATCGTGACTGAAATAATCCGAGCCCATCCACTGTGCCAAGCCATCACTGAAAATCAAAACACCTCACCTACCCATGTACGTGAGATCTTTCTCCAACAACTGTGGTATACCTTTACCGAGGGAGTCACTCGCTTGGGACACAAGTGCATCAGAGGTCGGATTGAAAATGTTCGATTAACTCTCTCAGCCATCAGACTCCGCAACATACTGGATCTACCCGCAACAGACCACTACCCAGATAAAACAGACTTTGACGAAGCTCCAGGGGTAGATGAAGTGCTAGAACTTGTTCATGGCCTTGGTTACAACGGGGAACTACAACAGATCCATCAATTCAAGAGGACCAACCTTGTACCTCTCTGGCAGACACTTGCTACAATAATTTCCCGTACCCTCACCGGAATCCATAGGGGTACAGATGGTGGATCCTACTACTCATTGCTACTTTTGGCTGGTGTTGCTTACCACCTCCATCTAGACTATGCCACCATCATTTTTGAGAAGATTGTAAGAATGGTGAATGAAAATACCACCTCCCGTAGAAAAACCTTCATACCATTCTAGCGGTTCCTCACAATTATGATTGCCACCGACTTGGAAACTTACCACATCATCCCCTAATGACTTGATAACCCGCAAATCCAAGTGTAACGGATCACCTGATTTTTGTGTATCCAAGATTTACCTAATGTGGTTCCAATACAGGTGCCTATTGCTATTCTTCGAACTTTGGATCAGGAGATGAGGCTGTGAGAAATTATATGAGAGACCATAGAATTGCTCCTCTAGCGCAACCAGAACCGGTTGTGCGTTCCCAAGGAGCCCTAGCACCTGGTGAGGGTCATAGTCGTCTAGGAGCTCGTATGCACAGGGGTTCATCGAGCAGGGTCGTGCAAGAGAGGGAAGAAAACTACTGAAAGGGGTGGACGAAGGGGTGAGGGTGGTGAGATACACGAGAGTGAGGGTGTAGTGATCAGTGATTCTGAGGCCACCACAAATTCTGAATCTGAGAGTAATAACTCCACGAAAAAGACCGAAACTGAATCACCATCTTCCGTGCAATCTATCTCTTTTGGCCCGAGACCTTCTCCTGTTCGTGCCAAATCCACTAGCACTAGACAAGTATCTGATCACCAAGAGGACATCCACCATGATTTATCTGACATATGTGGCACATTTAGGGATGTACCTGTAATTGAGAAAGAAGATGTAGAGGGACATTGTGGTTAGTGGTAGTGAGAGTGAGCTAGAAAAGAAAGAGGGTGAGAGTTCTCCAGAACCAGAAAGCCGGGTAGCCACATCTGCTACCGGTCGGGACACTATTCCGGCTGGTATTGAATTACACACTGGCATCGCACCAGTGCAAGCACTTCAACCCACCAACCACTCTGCTTCCACTCAAATGGGAGCAGTTTCATTCCACGGGGACTTATCACATACACAGTCAGCAACTCGTTTGGAGTTTGCTGGCTTTGAAATTATTGGACGGCCTCCCCCGTCCACACCTTCAATTCCATCACATTGAGTCTAGCGCCTGTCTTAACCGGATTTCAATCTTTCGCTAGGACCCGATCACCAATTGCACGTCTCAATGACGTTGCCGGAACGCCCGTAGTGGCCTCACTGCAAAGGTGTCACGAAGATCGAGTGGAAGTCCCTCTAGTTCTACCACTTTGCCAACACTACGTAAGGGCAACTGAACTGAGAATCTATATGGATTCAAAGTTCTCCCGCCTTGACTCTGGCTTGAGGGACTATGTTAACACCCGACTCCATTCTGAAATCGAATCCCTCAGAGCTCAAATCCAAACCCTTGAAAACTGCCCCCTACTGTCATTGAGCGAGATTACTCTATCGATGAACTCAAAGACCTACTACACGCCAAACTCAATAGTGTTGTTGATCCCACAGCCGAGCAAACCAATCTACTTGCAGCACTCCAATCTCAACCCCAACCCACACCCTTCAGCTCCACCAACTTTCAAGAAACAGTCCTCCAAGCCCTTAATACCCTAACCAAAACTATATCTTACATTAGTAAGAGACTAGAAGTGGTGGAGGACTCCTGCAAAGCTCAAGCTGAATCCAGAAAGAGGAGGCATGATGATCCTGAGAACCCAGGACATCATGAGGGGGAGAAAAGGCAAAGGTGATACATTAGGGCACAATGTGCAACTCTAAGAATCAAAGCCACCCTAGTATCTAAGCCTTCGGAGGATCAAAGCGGCAGTGGTAGTGGCAGCATACAACAACCAAATGAACCTGAAACTGTAGAATTTGAATTTGATCATGGTGCAGAGGCAAAGACATAGGCTGACAGACCAGAAACACCTACAATCCAAATCCTACAAGTCCAAACAACAACAACCGAACCTGAACCTTCCCTTCCCGAAGCCTTAACCGACAAAGCCAAAGGCAAAAGGCCTGTAATTGAGGAAGTGGAAGAATTTCCGCTGATAAACATCTGCAAGGTCTTTACTACAGTCAACAGGGAGCTGCTAGACATTTTTCCACCACAACAGGCGCAACATCGCCCATAGATCTTATCAGTCAGCAGCAACCTCAACGATCTTAACAACAAGAAGGTGAGTGGCCTATACCTGAAACTTACCATGGAGGACCCAAACCATCGGCCACTCACAAAAGATTAATAACAGAAAGGAAAAACATTAAAACATCAGGCACATGGAAGCACTTGCCAAAGCCTAACTCCGCTAGCTGACTCAATGGCTCAACGCTCCTTATCTTGAAAAAGAATACCACATATTTTTTCAGAGGAGGTCAGAGAGGTTGATGATCTGTACATGCTAAACTCACAAGAGCACGAGAAATCCTTTAGGTTTGCTGCCACCTTCCACGCAAGCTCGAAACAACAGGTGGCCTCCAAGTTTCCGATAGTCAAAATCGAGTTTGTGTACATGCGCAACTTCCTCAGCTACTCGATGGTTCACTTCCATGCCACAAGAGCAGATGGGATTAGATATACATTTCATGAAGTTGAGCTAAGACATCTGAATTTGGGGGACATCACTCATATGGAAGATGAGCTAGCGTGCAAGACCGACAAGAATCGAGAAGAACATAGAGCTCTTCAAGTATTAAGAGATTTTATGATAAAGAAAATCCTTCTATGCCGTACTCATGATCTACACTTAGGTGCTGAGGTCGATCTTGAAAAGATAAACATTCTGAGGCCCAACCAGCAGCACTCAAAGCTTGATAAGTACATAAAATATACGATCAATGAGGAATACGACGAGGATTATGAAGGTGCCGATGGATTCATAATTTCAATTCTAAATGGCGGCAAAGCATTTCTCAGGCTCTCCGAGGTCAATGCATATTCAGACGGAACACTTCAAAAATGCATATCCAGATTCTGTAGAACTTGCTTCAACAATAGACACCGAACAAATTAATCTAAATTAGTGAAAATAACCCAGATTACGGATCAGCTGGAAGAAAAGATCCAAGAAAGGAAGGCTATCAGAAGCTGGGAAAGGCTTCTTTGCCAAAGAAGCAGATGATTCATACCTGCTCAGCACAAGGCAACAAAAGGGGGAGAATGTTAGATATTTATAAGTTTGTTAGCCTTGTATTCTTTTGTTGTACCTAATTTATATTAACTAGACTAGCATTTGTAATGGGCTTGGCCCACATTAATATTCTAATTCCTGTTAGAATCTGCCCACTAACACACGTATGCCGGTATCACTACTAATGAAGCGCGAGCCTATTGGGGCACACGCCAAGGAATGATCCCGACAGCTTTATGAGGATGGAGAATGTCAAAGAATCAAAAGTATTTTGATTCGACGGCCACCACACGTCGTGATGCCTTTGGGATTCACGGATCGTGACGAGGTCATGAGGGGTCGTGAAGCAGATGCCCTCACGAGTCCTCGACCGGGCGGTACGGCTCGTGAAGTTCTAAGTCCCCTCATGGCACTTTTAGGCTTCACGGCCCGTGAGGGGTCGTGAAGAGGGTAGCTGTAGTGACACTTGTGTTTTATTGGACCATTTGATGGTCCAATCAAAATCTATGCTTTATGGCCGGGTTTTTGAAGTTAGATGCTGGTCTTTGAGGCTGGAACACTAAGGCAATCACAAGAACTCTTTCTCTACACTAGTTCTCTCTTGGCTCCAATGGGAAACATATACATACACTAAGTGAGGTATTATTGAGTGTGATTGTGAGTGTTCCATGGTGCAAGAGGATATCTATAAGGGCTGTTCCAGATGATGGAGTCATGGTGGATGTTAATCTAAGGATTTCTAGTACAATGGGATGAAGCATACTTGGTGTGCACTTGCAATGGAGAAGATGCCATTTGTTTCTTCATCTTCATCCAAATCCACAATCGTTTCTTCCTCCTTCTTTTTATTCTTTTGTTGCAATTTGCTTTGTAGTGTATTCCACCATTGGAACTAGTTATGGGCTTTGTGTGTGCTTTCATTTTATGTGTTGCATGCTCCTTTCTTGTTTGCTTCTGCTACGTTTGTGCCCACCAAGAGTTCCAACAGTGGTATCAGAGCCATCTCTACAAAGAAATTGCACTTTGGTGGCTTGAAAACCAAAAATGGACATTCTGTCCATATGAGCTTCACGGGCCGTGGAGGTTTTGGCTTCACGGGTCGTGAAGCCTACACGACTGGCTTCATGGGGTGTCGGTCGTGAAAGGTTTTGAATATGTCAGAGTCGTGGTGCTCATGGGCTTCACGGGCCGTGAGGGCCCGTGAAGGCTTCTGGGCCATGAAGGTCTCGTGAACAATGTTTTTATCCTTGTTTATAATTTTTCGGTTTTAGCACCTTTCGATTCTGTTTTTCCAGAATCTGTCCTTGCTGTTTGGACTTTTGAAAAGCCCCTTATATGTGTCTTGATTCATATATTTATATGTATTAGGTGGTTTTGGCATAAAATGCACACATGCATATACTTATATTGTGTATATATGAATATGTGTTTTCAAAGTGTTTGGGATACTAATGCATATGTACAAGGATTGTTCCTTTTGTGCCTTGAGTACTTTGGTTGTTTGAACAATCTTAATTGAGATACATTTGCATGGTTTTGTTGTGGTACACCATGTTTTTGTTTGTGGTTGTTGTTGTGTCCGATAACGCCTTGCCCATTAGACCTATGTGTTGGTTGTTTGGTTGTTTATTTATGTATTCATTCATTTGGTGACTTTTAGTCACAATGGTTTGTAATAATATTTAATTCGGTTTGTAAATTTGAAAATTTATTGTGGCTTGCATGTCATTGCTTTCCTTTGTACTTGTAAGTAGCTTAGAATAGCAACCGTGGCTTGCATGCCGTTTCTTTTCAAATTGTTTGTAATTGTGAAAAGAAGACCGAAGACAACCATCAAGAGTCGTGGAGGAGACGTCTTCGCTAACTTGGATCCGGTGGATCATTTGGAGATGACGGATTCAGTGGGCGCACATCCGGCGAGGCCATTTTGTTGTGTCCTTAGTTCGGCCTTCCTCTCTCCGTTTGGCTCACGGGGAGGGCGCATAGGGTTTATGGGCATGTTACCGGATATTTGTTTTGTGCGTGGTTGTGATTTATTTTGTTATTTTCTTGCGTGGTTGTTTAGGATCTTCGCATGCAAGAAAACTTTTCATAATAATAAAATCACAAGAGTTGTTAAATTGTTTAACAAACCCCGCGCGCTCACGATTAACATGTAAATATAAATTGGTTTATATTAAAGTGAAAAATGCGTTTTGTCACTTATTTGTTAATCAACATGAAAAGAGGTTTTTAAACCGGAAAGACAAAAGTCCCATTTTTCTCAAGTGTAAATCACACGCCACCCGTAAGATGACACCACCCGAATCTAGTAATGCATGGGATGATTGTCGAGCTAAGCACGAGTTATTCCATGTAGATCTATGTGCATGGTGAGTGTGGCGACTTGAGATTGTTGGTTGTCGAGCTTAGCATGAGCCAATGATTGTCAAGGGTGTCACCGTGTATCTTGACGGACGATTTACAATTCCAACTTAATACGCCTTGGTAATTGCCGTGCCTATACCGAGTTGCCAAAGCGGCTTAACGAGGAGTTGGTGTGAGAAGGGATCAAACATGCCAAACCGACGCTATGAGTGTTGATGGATCCCGCAAGTGTCTAAGAGTTGTAATCTCGGATTGCAATTGGTAAAGCGTTTACCAGTGTAAATAACTTCATGAAGTGATTCGCGGCAAACCCGTCATGTAGTGAAGTGAAATAAGGTTCTTAGCCCTTGTTAAGATAATTGGTTTTCTTAAAAACTAAATGGGTAATTATCGTAACGAGGATTGTATCAAAACTAACTAAAACGTGTATTCTTATATCTTTAATTGGCAAATGTTAACGACACTGCTTCAACTTAAAACTCCGTTCGTTCCTAATGAAGGTGATACTCATTAGTGTGGACTTCGTGGACTAGGATTGGTTTTTGAGGCTTGTCCTCCACCATGAGTCAAAGTTGCACATTTAAGAGAAATCCCCTTCTAGAGCCAAAATGCTACCAACGCGACCTAGACCTCTATATGCATGTAAAAGTGCATCGTGGCCTTGATCGGTTGAAGGATGCATGAAGGCAGGAATATTAGTGTCCATGTCCTTGAGATGAAGGCGTATGTGGACCTAAAAGAGAGGCATGGATTCCCCATAGGGAGGGAGCTTGTGGTGAATATAAATTCTCCAAAGTCCTTGCCCACGTGGTGTAAATGGTTCATTGTGAACTATCACATGCACAATATGGAGTAGTCCTTGATAGAGCATTATGGCATGTTGTGGGCAGCTAAGTCTTGCATGGCCAAAGTATGGCTTGCCTTACCGACTCCCGCTAACATTATAAAGGAACAAGAAACCGAGAAGAAGAAATTGACCTCAAACGGAAAGTTTGGTTTTACCAAACCTACTTATATGTGAAGTTAGAGGGCAATGAGATGGTGCCTCAAGATAAGACTCCACAAGGGGTAATTTGCTACTTCTGCGGAAAGATTGGAAATTGGCGCCACCACGCCTGCCCTATGGGCATGAAAGAGCTAAAATCACTTATAAGTAAGAGAAATTAGCTCCTTGACTTCAGGAACGTTCATGATAAAACTCCATTGCTCTTCTACTTCTAAAGGCTAGGTTTTGAACACTAAGAATGACGCTAACGTTTGTCACAAATTTGTTTCTTACAAAGTGAAGGTGTTAAAAGAGAAGTAGGCGGATGAGGCATAGAGAGTTGGAATTCAAAAGTGGGAAACATAGTTGTTGTCCCTATTGAGAGGATTGGAAGTTTATATCTTTCCTTTCCTTCTAGCTATTCTATTACTTTTATTGGATGTATGTTTACGCCTTGTAAGGTTAGAAACACTATATCTAAACGCCTTTGTTGACGATGGATATTACTTTGACTTTTGAAATTAGTGGTAATTTATTTCAAAGTTTATCCATGTCGTGGAATTTGAAGTAAGCTTTTGCTTAAGGAGTAATAGAAGATCATAAATGTATTGATAAGTTATCCTTATTTAGAAGTCGATTTAGCTATATAAACAAGACTTGCTTCACCAAGATCCGTGAGGTTTAGGAACCTGGAACCCTTTGACCATGGGTCAAATGTTGAATGCATATCTTGTTTATCAAACTAAATGACTTAAACATCCTTCACTTGAGTATGTGAGAGGATTGAAAGCTTGTTGGATATCGTTCACACTTTTAGTGTGTTGACCGTTCAAGCAAACAATAAGGAGTAACTTTAGATACCTTGTTACCTTTACCGGTGATGGTAGAAGGGATGGTATGTCTATTTTAATGGACTAGTTTTTGGAAACCTTAGAGGTGTTCAAAACTCACCATAACGAGGTGCATAAGAAAGAGGGCATTATAACTATGACACTCGAATCTAGTTAAGATGTTGAGTGCCTTAGTTTTATCATTATGTGACTATCATAAGAATTATGGGATTGTCTTACAATTCATTCCTCTTAAGACACATTGTTACATGTTGTCGTCTAATGGAGGAACCGGACATTTTGATATGGTCCGATAAGTGATAGGTTACACTTTTATATCCAAAATTGTTTTGGGTCATTCTCCATATGGTGGGTATAAGTTCTAAATCTTATAAACAACAAAGTTGGTCATGTAAACGCCTTAGAGGATGTGACGAAAAGGAGGATCCTTGTTTGTCTATTCCAAAGTCTGGATTGTCTAACCTACGTTTAGACGTGAGGTGGAGGAACCAAGGATCTAGAGGTATCTACTCCATTAGGTACTCTACTAAGACCATGGGATATTTGTTTTGACAAACCTTGTGAGAACGTGTTGTAAGTTGCTCAAAGGTAGAGTCTCTTAAGAAATTAATATCCATGGATGCTAGTGAGAGTAAATTGTACCTTGAATCGAAGGACCTAATGTTGACACTAGCACCCAATCAGAAATGATTGAAACTCAGCATGGCAATGCTGGAGAACCTGGCATAAAATCATTACCTCTTGGTAGAAGTTGTCATAAGACCAGAAAGATATAATTCATTATATCCAAGGAAGACAACTTTATGATGATTTATGATGAATGCATCAACTACCGGAAAGCGTAGTGGGCTTAGAGTCCACTAGGAAAAAGGAGGAAATGATAAGATGAAATGCTATCTATGACAGATATCCAAGGTTTCGACTTGGTTGATCCTACACCTGGGTGTGAACCCTGAAGGTGTTACTGGTTCTTGGATGAAATAGACCATACATGGATAAGTTTGTAGATTACTTCAAATACCGACTAGTAGGAATGGTTTCACAATGATTGACCATGAGGAAGGTATCATCTAGAAACATTCTCCCAGTGGTTATGTTGAAGGCCATGAGGATACTTATTTTATAAGTGCCTTTTAGGCTATATTGGATGGAAGTGAAAACCACATTCCTTAATAGGAATTTTCTGAGCAAATGCTCACAACATTTTTTAGGGTCTTTCACTATCATAAGTATCCTAACGAAATCTACAAACTCTAAGTAGTCCACTTGTGGACTTACGTTGCCATCTCAATGTTAGAATCTTTGCTTTGAAATGAAAAACATTTGTTTGAGTTTTCAAATAGCAATGATGAATGCCAGAGTTAGTGGGAGCATTTTGTAATCATGTTCTAAATATGTCTAGTACATACATTGTATTGGAGATAATGTCCTGATTTTGCTTGGAAAAGCTTAAATCAATAATTATGCATCCATAATGATTATAGGATATACAAAACCAGTGAAAGGAGTTAAAGAAATATTGAAATATTTTCTTGTTGATCTGTAGTAAGAAGCAACATAGAATAAGTTGTTATTCAAGTGCTTGCTTATATATTTCTTAAGATAACTTCCGATCTTTATCGGGGTTCGTGATCCTACTAAATATGGCGTTGTTAATAAGTATGCTTCTCAAAGCATCGCTGACTCTGTTGGGATCTTATGAGACAATGAGAGTACGATGGCTTGCGCAAGATAACCTTTATCTCAAGCATCTTTGATCTTCTTGAGTTCTAATGAATCAATGAAGGTACAATAGTTTGACAAAGGACCGTTATCTCACCAAAGCACACTTTTGAGTGATTGGTTGAGGTTGAGAAATGGTCATCTTACGAATACACACAGATGGCATGGTGGCCGATCCATTTTACTAAAGCCATAGTTTCAATGTAGTGATTGTCATACTAGTTCTTGCAAAGACACTGCTTGAGTTTGTTTTAGTTGAAATTTTGATATGCTGATTTTGGGAACGTTAAACAACATTGCGCTTCTGTTAGTACCGATTATCAAATGGAGATTTGTTAATACGCGTGTAGCGGGTACTCTCAGTTGCCTTTATTGTGTTCCATCTTACATGTTTACCACTTCCCTCAATGTTTTACATTCTAAATGTCCACAATCAGTTACTCTTCATCGGAAGGAAGTTTGAACGATGACTGAGGGAAAGGGTTGGTCATGTATTCAATGGTGATTGGATACAAGAGACGCAACACTTTACCTATACTTGAAAAGAGTTTCAAGTGATTGGACGACCCACACCTGAGTTTACCTCATGGTACATGTCAAGAGTAACTCAGGATGATAATATCTTTTGTCCTTTGACCGGAGATACATGTGTTTCCACGACATTGGTCTGCCTTGTTATGATTGCTTTCAAACGCAGTCCGTAACTGGTTGTTGCAAAGGAATCTTTTGGGAAAAGTATTACCGATGTAATGGGGCAACGTAGTCGAAGGAATTTGTTCCTCTGTTTAGAGAGATATCCTTGGGCCCCTCGATGATTGAGCGCTGACACCAAAATGCACGGTCGTGGTCATGCTTGCAATGATAGTTGATCAGTTGCAAACTTGCATATTTCGGTCACCACCAATCTTGATCGAGAAACATAATCGTGAACGATCGGAGAATGACTTTGTACCATGTCTCGTGTTCACCCGGATATTACGAACAATAGGATAATTGATCACTTATCTATAGGACCTTATCAAACCCGTTTGGAGTGTGATTAGGTACTTGTCAGGGATGACATACCTCGTGTTGATTTGGGGGCAGGTATGTCTTGCTAGAGGCCGCTCCCTGTCTGTGATGCATATGGGTACGGTGTGTCATGTGCAAGTGGGAGTTTGTTAGAATCTGCCCACTAACACACGTATGCCGGTATCACTGCTAATGAAGCATGAGCCTATTGGGTCACACACCAAGGATTGATCCCGACAGCTTTATGTGGATGGAGAATGTCAAAGAATCAAAAGTGTTTTGATTCGGGGCTTCACGACCGTGAAGGATGCTCCACGGGTCGTGAAGCAGGCTACCCTAACGATTTTTCGACGGCCGCCACGCGTCGTGATACGTTTGGGCTTCACGGCCCGTGACGAGGTCGTGAGGGGTCGCGCAGCAGATGCCCTCACGAATCCTCGACTGGGCGGCACGGCTCATGAAGTTCTAAGTCCCCTCATGGCGCTTTTAGGCTTCACGGCCAGTGAGAGCCCGTGAGGGGTCGTGAAGAGGGTAGTTGTAGTGACACTTGTGTTTTATTGGACCATTGATGGTCCAATCAAAATCTACGTTTTTGAGGTTAGATGCTGGTCTTTGAGGCTGGAACACTAAGGCAATCACAAGAACTCTTTCTCTACACTAGTTCTCTCTTGGCTCCAAAGGGAAACATATACCATACACTAAGTGAGGTATTCTTGAGTGTGATTGTGAGTGTTCCATGGTGCAAGAGGAGATCTACAAGGGCTGTTCCAGATGATGGAGTCACGGTGGATGTTCATCTATGGATTGCTAGTACAATGGGATCAAGCATACTTGGTGTGGACTTGCAATGGAGAAGAAGCCATTTGTTTCTTCATCTTCATCCCAATCCACATGTAGAACTCGATTTCCAGCCATGGTAAGGAGGTACTTTATTCCTCCTTCTTCTTGTTCTTTTGTTGCAATTTGTTTTGTAGTGTATTCCACCATTGGAACTAGTTGTGGGCTTTATGTGTGCTTTCATTTTATGTCTTGCATGCTCCTTTCTTGTTTGCTTCCGCTGCGTTTGTGCCCACCAAGAGTTCCAACAATTCCTAGTTTAGGCCTATGTGGCTTTAGGCCCATGTGGCTTTAGGCCCATGAGGCTTTAGCTTAAATACCTTCCAAACTAGGTTTGCAAGGTAACCTTTTCCATTGTGTAATTTTTAACTTGTATCACGTTCAAAGCAATATCAAAGAATATTCAAGTTGCATGCAAAGTGTTCATACTTGTTCTTACTAAACTTCTTTATCTTGTGTTCAAGTATTCATAGTAAGTCATCTTCTTCACTAACAAAGGATTTTCACCGGCTTTTTGGTCCGACTTTGAATTCTGGTGCAGCTTTGTGTGATCCGACATTGGGTCTTACTTTTGGTCCGAATTTCACCCTAGGTACGACTTTTGTGGTCCGACATTGCGTTGATCCGACTTTGGCTGTTAGTCCTACATTAGACTCGTTCGACTTTGGGTTATCTGACTTTTGGCCTTATGCAACGCGTCAATTTGTTGGACACGACGTGTCCAGTGGTTTTTCAGTTTTAGACTTTTGTTTGTTATTCGTTCGTGTTGCATATGTTGTGCTGACTTATATGTGAATCAAATACATGGTTATGATTGATATAAATATATGTTCATATACATTTATGAATCGGAGACTGAATTCGTTGTTATTGTGTTTTCATGAAACATAAAGACTCGGTAACATTATATCACTAAGCAGTGCGATAGAGAACAGAGGTGAGTGGATGTTAACTAATGGATGATAAAGGTTATGATTGATGTGATGCACATGTTCGATGATTGAGAGATTTTTTAGTCTGATGATTGATGGTTGAATACTGTTTATATGTTTTTGGTTTATACGTGCTCGTGCTACGAGTATCGTGCTATGATGAAAGTCAGCAATGTGTGTAGTTTGGCCGAGCCTATTCGCTATTGGTCGAGTAGTTGTAGACCCTCTCGTTCATAAATTGTATCGGAGGGGATCTAACTATGCTAATTAGTAGAGGGTTATCGGTAAACCTTTGCCTTGGCCTACAATTGGTTGTAAGGTTCTCCGCGCTGAACCGCCGGTCTTTCTGATTCTTATGTGATTACATGCTTTTGTATTGATTGTTGCTTTAGCGGTTAAAGTTTAGATTTCATTCACTTAATTTTGTGCTAATTCCCCACCGTTGAACCAGTTTTGCAGGTTCGATGGTTGCAGCTATTTAGCTTGATTTTCGTTAAAGGAAAACTTGACTAACACTCTGATATTCGTTTTGTTAAAGACGAGCCATGTTTTATATTGTAAACACAAATGATTGGAGTGATTGGAGATGCTCTGTGGTAGTTAGTATGTTGTGTACTAACGGTTTATTCTAAAGAGTTATGAGATGATGTTATTGTTACAGACATAGCTGCAGAGATAACCCCACTCAAACTCCTGTGACCCAAGCGGTAGTTGAAACACCAATAGTTAATGTTTTGGATACGACGGACTAGGCGGGCACTTCTGGCCCTGAACATGAGACTAATCAAAACAAGTATATCTATAACTTGTAAAGTGAGATATTGGAACTTTGGGATACTATTCGCAATTTGGAGCAGTAGAGGCATACGCACACTTAGCAGGTCTAGATTCTTGCTACTGTTACAACTAACTCAATAGCTTTGCTAGTTAGAGTTCCGCTTCCTCCAGTGACTCAAGTGATGCAACATCCGTTTTTCTATCCATTTACTTCTTAGGGAGCTTATCCCTTTCCTTATCCAGAGTATCGTGCAAGCTCTGATCCCAATATCACACTTAACTTGTTGTGTGAGATGGTAAAGGCATTGGACGGGTGTAACTGTGAAGATGAATCGAGAGTGAAATTTGCAACACGGATGTTAAAGGGAGATGCCATGGTTGGGTGGGATTCCCTTACTTGACAACAGCATGATAACATTACACGGAAGCAATTTCAGGAAAAGTTTTGTGAACAATACTGAAGTACTTTTGAGATTTCCATAATCAAGATAGAATTCATGGATTTACAGATGATGGGGAAGATGTCGGTTGATGATCTGATACACAATTTAAGAAGAAATTGCATTTTCTCAAACAATGGGTGCCTGATGAGGCATCACGAATTCAAAATTTTGTGGGAGCTTTGCTCCATGATTATCGTGGGGCTACCAGATGGGCTAGCACATTATCATAGGCTTTTACCTTAGCCAAGTCGGCTCAAGGTGATATCAAGGCAAGAGATAAAATGACACGAGATATGATTTCTTAGCAAAAATCCCGGTTAGAATATTATAGTAATCAACAAAGGCAGGGAGGGCAGAGCAGCCAGGAGCAGAGTAATCAGAATCGTAGGCCTACATCTAGTGGGCCTAATTAGCGATCACAGTTGTGTGCCAAGTGTATGTCTTTCCGGGTCAAGGAGTGTAACACCCGCAAACCCGGGCTAGTAGTTAGCAGGTAAATGGTATGTATTTGTGTGTTTTAAAGTATTAATTGATATGATTAAATTAGTGTAAACTATTATAGGAAAGTAATTAGTTACATGACTTAATTAATATGTACGTAAGTATGTATGCATGAAAGTATATACGTATGTATGTTTATATGTGTAAATGGATAAGTGTTTACATAACACCTCATGCTTGGAGATATATGAAAGTATGTATACGTGTATATTGGAGAGGGTTTAGACTTTCACCAGCTCATTTGAAACAGAATTTGAAAAGTGTGTATGTGTGTTTACTTGCTTCTTTGAGATTTTGGATTTATAGATTTGGTGCTTTAAAATTCATGTTAAAGGTTAGATTTCATTTCCATCATGTTTATGATCATCTTGATATGCTTTCTTGTTGTGTTTCATGGGTTTAAGTATGAATCACCATTAATGGAGCTTGAAGCTCAAACTTACCAAATGGGTTTTGATTGTTTTGATCTTCAACATGGATTTGATGAGTTTTTGATACATTTATACATGTTATTTGATGTTTTTATGGGTTTAGATATTTTAGAAATCAATTTCCAGCTTTAAATTTATGTTGGTTTGAAATTAATAGGAGCCGGAAGATGAAGAAAAAGTTGCAGGTCTGGCTGAAAATACGCAACGCGACGCGTCCAGTAAAGGAACGCGTCGCGTTGCCCTTCGAATTCGAAGCCTATGGTGGCTTGAATGAGGCGCTCGAAGTGAACTACGATTCAAAGGGCGGTCCACTCGAAGTGAGCTACGGATCGAAGGGTCCGCTCGAATTGGGCTATGGTTCGAAGTATAAGGCGCTCGAAGCTTCCGTTCGAAGGAGGGCTACTCGAAGCTCGATACGACTCATCCGACAATTTTCAGGAATTGGAGTTTTGTTTGTTGGATATTTTGGAAGTGTATTATATGTGTTTATGTTATGTGGATTTAACATGAGTATTTTGATATAAATATATGTGGGTATATATAATTATGAATCAGAAACTAATTTCGGTGTTGCTATGTTTTACAGGCACTATCAAGGCTTAGTGATATTAGACTTTTGAGTGTGGCATTCAAGAACGAAGAGGTGAGTGGATGTTAACTCACAGATGGTAAAGGTTATGATTGATTTGATGCATGTGTTTGTGATAGCTTGACTGCTTAGTCTGATGCTCATTGTTTGTTGATTATTGTTTATACCTATTGTGTGATTATTTGGCCGATACGTGCTCGAGGTATAATATCGAGTATCATTTAAGGATTCAACTATGCGTGGAATTGGGCTGGGCCTGATCGCTATTGGTTGAGTAGTTTTAGACCCTCTCATGCATGCGTTGTATTAGAGGGGATCTACTATGCCAGTTGGCGGTAGGCTACCGGTAAAACTTTGCTTTGGCTAGCATTGGTTGTAGGTTTTGCACCGAACCGCCACACTTCTGGATTATGTGATTACATGTTTTGATATTGATTGTTGATGCTTGCTATTGTGTTTTAAGCTTCCTCTCACTTAGCTTTGTGCTAATTCCCCACTGTTGAACTATTTTTGCAGGTTCGCATGTTTAGAGTTGTTTGTTAAAGGAAAGCTCGACCGTTCGCTCTAATATTTGTTTTGAGTTTAAAGACGAGCCATGCTTTTACTTTTTGTAACACAAATAAGTGATTGTATTTTGTAACCGTATTTCTGTTTGTAAGATTTATGTAAATATTACGATTAAGCTTCTGCAGCGCATTTTAAGAAATGGCTTTGGATTTTACGGTGTTATAGCTTGGTATCAGAGATTTGGTTTGGCAATGCGAGCACAGCAAGAGTGTTGCACTCCCAAATCTTGACTCGTGATGGGTCAAACTTTCCTTTGGGGGAATTAGGTGATTGGAGATGCTTTGTAGTAGTTAGTATTTTGTGTACCAACGGGTTATTCTAATGAATTGTGAGACGATGTGATTGTTACAGATATGGCTAATAGAGAGATCCCCATCCTTCCTCGTGTGACCCAAGCAACGATAGAGGCACCAGTAATCGAGAATCTGGATACTACTGAGTTAGCGGGAACTTCTGGTCAAGAACATGAAGAGGATGAAAGTGAGTACATTTATCAACTTGAGAATGAACTGCTATAACTTCGAAATAAGAATCATAATGTGGAGCAGCACTGTCCAACACAAACTAAACCAACCCCAATCCCTACTATGATCACAACACAATCAACCACGTTACTAGTGACAGTACCACTTCCTCACAGGTTATGCAACAACCATTCTTCTACCCGTTTACATCACAAGGAGTTTTTCCTTTTGCATGTCCCGGATATAGACAACCATATACGTATAAATAACTCTTGGATTGCAAGCCAGCGGAATACCAAGGAAGCTCTGACCCTAACATCACCCTTAATTGGTTACGAGAGGTGGTTAAGGCATTGGATGCCTAAAATTGCGAGGAAGAATCAAAATTGAAGTTTGCAACGAGGATGCTGAAAGGAGATTCGGTGGGATTCTCTGAAACATGGTATTTTACCAAACAGCAACAAGAAAGCATTACTTGGGATCAATTCTAGGAGAAACTTTGTGAACAATACTGCACCTCTTTTGAGATTGCAAGGATCAAGAAGGAGTTTATGGATCTGCAGATGACAAGAAATATGTCAGTCGATGATTTGATCAGGCTGTTTAACGAAATATTAAGATTTGTGAAATAGTGGGTGCTAGATGAGGCATCTCACATTCAGCATTTTGTGGGAGCTATGCTCCCTGATTACTGTAACGCCAGGTGGGCCAGTACGTTTCGATGCAGTGCTCTAGATCAGGCTGATTACCGGTCACGACTGCTATGGCTGGAGCTAAAACTAATATAGATGATGCATGCTTTCCACTTTATTTTCTTGTTATGCCTCTTTTTGGTTTCGATGCAGTGCTCGGAATGGATTGGCTTAGTTTCAATCGGGCTAGTATTAAATGTCATAAGAAGTTAATCTCGTTTCCATTGGTGGATGGCTCAAGTGTTGTAGCAAGGGTGAAAAAGTTGGGTCGGTTATCCCAATTATTTCATGTTTAAAGGCAACAAAGGCATTGGATAAGGGATGTGAATCTTACCTGGCATATTTTATTGATGGAAAGAAAGAAAAGCAGACCATGAATGACATTCAGGTGGTAACAAATACCCGGATGTATTTCCAGATGAATTGCCAGGGTTGCCTCCTTTTCATGAGGTAGAGTTCAAGATTGATTTAATCCCTAGGTCTCGACCGGTGGTGAAATCTCTGTATCGATTGGCACCTTCAGAAATTCGAGAGATGATAACACAGATCCAGGATCTGTTAGATTAAGGTTTCATCCATCCGAGTTCATCTTCATGGGGTGCGCCGGTTTTATTTGTAAAGAAGAAAGACGGTACATTGTGTATATATATCGACTACCATGAGTTGAATTAGAAGACAATAAAGAATAAGTATCTGTTACCCATAATTTATGTGTGTTTCATTTTTTCTAAAATTGATTTGAGATCCGGCTATCATCGGGTGCGTCTATCTGATGAAGATGTGTCCAAGACAGCTTTCCGTACACGTTATGACCATTATGAGTTCTTACTTATGCCGTTTGGCTTAACAAATGCACTTGCGGTATTTATGGATCTAATGAACTGAGTCTGTCGACCATTTCTAGATGAGTTTGTGATTTTCTTCATCGATGATATTCTGATTTATTCAAAGACTGAGTCTGAACATGTGAAACACTTGAGACAGGTTTTGGAAACTTTAAAAGAAAGAACAATTGTATGCAAAGTTCTCAAAGTGTGATTTCTGGTTGAGAGAAGTCCAGTTCTTGGGCATGTGATTTTTAATGAAGGAGTGAAAGTTGATCCTGCCAAAGTTGAGGCAGTTATGAACTGGAATGCTCCAAAGACACCCTCAGAGATAAAAAGTTTTCTTGGTTTGGCTGGGTATTACCGCAGATTTATAAAGGATTTCTCCAAGATTGTTGGTCTGTTGACCAAGTTGACTCGTAAAGATGTTGACCAGAACAGTGCTTTTCAAACTTTGAAGCAATTGTTATGTCAAGCTCCCATCCTTGATTCGCTGTGTGGGTTTGATGATTTTATTGTATACTACGATGCATTGTTTCCTGGTTTGGGATGTGTGTTGATACAAAGAGATCGGGTGATTGCATATGCTTCACGTCAATTAAAACTGCATGAAAAGAATTACCCGACACACAACTTGGAACTGGCAACTGTCGTTTTTGGGCTCAAACTGTGGAGACATTATATATACGGTATGAAATGTGTAATTTGTACCGATCACAAAAGCCTACAGTATGTATTTACCCAGAAAGAATTGAATATGAGACAAAGGCGGGGCTGGAGCTAATTAGAGATTATGATTAAGAGATAAGATTCCATCCTAGAAAGGCGAACGTGGTGGCAGATGCCTTAAGTCGTAAAGGTGCTGGAAATCATATCCAATTCATGCGAATGGAGATAATATCAGATTTAGTGGATAGACTAAAATCTGTCCAATTGGAAGCTTAGAAGGAAGAAAATCTGAAAGCTAAAGTGATGAGGAAAACAAAAGAGGAGCTAACTTATGACTCTCATGGATTGAAAATATTCAAGACTCTTATTTGGGTACCTATGCTTGGAGAATTTAGGAAGTTGATCCTAACGGAAGCACACAAGTCAAGACTGTCAGTACACCTAGGAAACACCAAAATGTATAACGACTTGTAGGTGCTATACTGGTGGCCAACCATGAAAGCGGATGTAGCACATTTTGTTGAATCAGGCCAGGTATGTGCACAAGTGAAAGTAGAACATCAGAAGCCATATGGAGCTTTAAAACAGTTGGAGATCCTAGAGTGGAAGTGGGAACATATAACGATGGATTTTGTAACGAAACTTCCACGTACTCAGAAGAATCATGACATGATATGGGTGATTGTGGATCGTCTAACGAAGAGTTCTCACTTTCTAGCTACATGTGACACAACATCTTTGAGCAAACTAGCACAACTGTACATTGATGAGATTGTTTCGAGACAGGGCATACCATTATCTATTGTATCTGACCGAGACTCCAAATTTGTTTCTAACTTCTGGAGGAGCTTAAAGAGAGAATTGGGGATGAGAATTAACTTGAGTACTGCTTATCATCCTTAGACTATTGGTCAGACTGAACGAACCATACAGACACTTGAAGATATGTTATGTGTCTATGTAATTGAGTATGGTGGTTCTTGGGATTCGCACCTTTTGTTGATTGAATTTGCGTATAATAATTCTTGCCACTCTAGTATTGGGATGCCTCCATATGAAATGTTGTACGGTCCTCGTTGTCGTACCCTGACTTCTTGGTTAGAGGCTGGTGAGAGGCAGTTTGCAGGTCCAGAGATTGTTCAGTTAACCGCGTCGTCGTCCTGTATCGTTTATGGTGGGTGAGCTGGTGTACTTAAAAGTCTCGTCGTGGAAAGCCGTTATCCGTTTTGGCAAGCGTGGGAAGCTAGCTCGTCGTTTTATTGGTCCTTTCCATATACGGCAAGTAGTGAATGATCAGACAGTCACGTTGGATCTTCCATCAAAGTTGGCAGGTACTTACGACACGTTCAATGTGTGTTATCTGCAAAAATGTAAAGGTAGAGGATGAGAGTCAGATTCTCCCCGTGCATGATTTGAAGGTAGATCCGAAGAAAATACTTGTAGAAGAACACGTGGAACTTTTGGATTAAAAAGTGACCAAGCTTTGCAAAAAGCAGATTCCTATGGTATTGGTCAAGTGGAAACACAGTTTGGGTTCTGATTTAACCTGGGAGACTAAGAATGATATGAAGGACCGTTACCCTTAGTTCTTTGAATGATAAGGGATTCCGAGGACGGAATCCTCTTAAGGAGGGGAGATTTGTAACACCCGCAAACCCGGGCTAGTAGTTAGCGGGTAAACGGAATGTAATTATGCGTGTTTTAAAGTATTAATTGATATGATTAAATTAATGAAAACTATTATAGAAAAGTAATTAATTACATGACTTAATTAATATGTATGTAACTATGTATGCATGAAAGTATATACGTATGTATGCTTATATGTGTAAATGAATAACTGTTTACATAACACCTCATGCTTGGAGGTATGTGAAAGTATGTGTACGTGTATATTGGAGAGGGTTTAGACTTTCACCAGCTCATTTGAAACAAAATTTGAATATTGTGTATGTGTGTTTACTTGCTTCTTGGAGAAGAAAGCTTTGAACTAGTATTTTGAGTTTTTGGATTTGAAAATTTGGTGCTTTAAAATTCAAGTTAAAGGTTAGATTTCATTTCCAGCATGTTTATGATCATCTTGATATGCTTTCTTGTTGTGTTTTGTGGGTTTAAGTATGAATCACCATTAATGGAGCTTGAAGCTCAAACTTACCAAATGGGTTATGATTGTTTTGATCTTAAACATGGATTTGATGTGTTCTTGATACATGTATACATGTTATTTGATGTTTTTATGGGTTTAGATATGTTAGAAATCAGTTTCCAGCTTTAAATTTAGGTTGGTTCGAAATTGTTAGGAGCCGGAAGATGAAGAAAAAGTTGCAGGCCTGGGCTGAAAACACACGACGCGACGCATCCAGTAAAGGAACCCGTCGCGTTGCCGTTCGAATTTGAAGACTATGGCCGCTTGAATGAGGTGCTGAAGTGAACTACGGTTCGAAGGGTGGTCCACTCGAACTAAGCTACGGCTCCAAGGGTCCGCTCGAATTGGGCTACGGTTCAAAGTATAAGGGCGCTCGAAGCTTCCGTTTGAAGGTGGGCTGCTTGAAGCCCGATGCGACTCATCCGACAATTTTCAGAAATTGGAGTTTTTTTTGTTGGATCTTTTGGAAGGGTCTTCTATGTGTTTATGTTATGTGGATCTAACATGAGTATTTTGATATAAATATATATGGGTATATATATTTATGAATCGGAAACTAATTTCGGTGTTGCTATGTTTTACAGGCAATATCAAGGCTTAGTGATGTTATACTTCTGAGTGTGGCATTCAAGAACAAAGAGGTGAGTGGATGTTAACTCACGGATGATAAAGGTTATAATTGATATGATTGATTTGATGCATGTGTTTGTGATAGCTTGACTGTTTAGTCTGATTCTCATTGCTTGTTGATTATTGTTTATACCTATTGTGTGATTATTTGGCCGATACATGCTCAAGGTATGATATCGAGTATCGTTTAAGGAGTCAGCTATGCCTGGAATTGGGTTGGGCCTGATCGCTATTGGTTGAGCAGTTGTAGACCCTCTCGTGCATGTGTTGTATTGGAGAGGAACTACTATGCCAATTGGTGGTGGGCTATCAGTAAACCCTTGCTTTGACCAGCATTGCTTGTAGGTTCTGTACCGAACCACCGGTCTTCTGGATTATGTGATTACATTGTTTGATATCGATTGTTGATGCTTGCTATTGTGTTTTAAGCTTCCTCCCACTTAGCTTTGTGCTAATTCCCCATTGTTGAACTATTTTTGCAGGTTCGCATGTTTAGAGTTATTTGTTAAAGGAAAGCTTGACCGTTCCCTCTAATATTTGTTTTGAGTTTAAAGACGAGCCATGCTTTTAATTTTTGTAGCACAAATAAGTGATTTCTGGTTGTAAGTTTTGAAGGTATTTGTTTGGCACAATCAAGAAGAAGTGGAAGCATAATATAGGTCAAAATTTCAAAGCAATCCAAACAAACACTTCCCATGGACCAAAATCTAGACATGTTTAGATTTTGGTCCATGGGAAGTATTTGTTTGGCTTTGAAATTTTGATCTATATTATGCTTCCGCTACTACTTGATTATGCCAAACGAATACCGTCAGTGGTATCAGAGCCATATCTAACATGGCTTTCCATTAACAAGTCTAGAAAAACCGTATAAATATTTTTATAAGGAAATTGTTTTCTTGTCATGGTTTTTTGTGAAGACTTTTGTTGGACTAATCTTCAAATATTTGTAGTCCCTATAATATTTTAGTTTTTATATTTATATATTTGTTGTAACTTAGCATGAAGTGTACACAAATATATACTTATAAATGTATATATGAATATGTGTTTCAAAATTGGTTTGGTACACTAATGCATATGTACAAGGATTGTCATTTTGTGCCTTTGATGTTTAGACAATCTTGACTAAAATATATAGATATATATATATATATATATTTGTATCATAGTTTTGTGTTGCACGCCATGTTTCATTTTGTTGCGTTTGGTTTGATTCGGTAACATGAGATGCCCTTAGACCTATGTGTTGTGGTGGTTGACCTATGGAGAATGGAGAGCTTGACTTAATAATGGGAAACAAGGAGATTGTCCCGGTCAAGGCTCGAGGAAAAGTTGAATTATTGTTTAATTCTGGTTTTTCTATATTATTATTGAACGTATGCTACTCGCCGCTTGTGGCGAGGAATATTATTTCTTTTCACGCACTACATGACGATGGATTTAGTTTTACTTTTGATAATGGGGTTATTCTGTGTTTTAAAAATAATATTTGTTATTTCAAAGCTTATCCTTGTCGTGGTATTTATGAAGTAGATGCATACGTTAGTAATAATCAATCAATCATGAATATTGATTCAAAATCTAAAAATGGTTTAGACAAATTGTCTTTGTGGCATGGTCGACTTGGCCATATAAACAAGACTCGTATCGCCAAGCTCCAAGCGATTGGGATCTTGGAATCATTTGACCATGAGTCAAATGAAGTATGCGAATCTTGTTTATTAGGCAAGATGACTAAAGCACCCTTTACTAGCATGAATGAGAGGGGTAAAGACTTATTGGACATCATACATTCAGATGTGTGTGGTCCGTTTAAGCACATCACAAGAGACAATTCTAGATACTTCATTAACTTTATAAATGATTATAGTAGGTATGGGTATGTCTACTTGGTTAGACAAAATTCTGAGACCTTTGAGGTCTTTAAGACTTTCCAAAACGAAGTAGAGAATCAATTAGGCAAAAAGATTAAGTTACTTAGATCCGATAGGGGTGGAGAGTATCTTAGTCAAGAGTTTTGTGATCATCTTAAGAGTTGCGGGATTATTTCACAACTTACACCTCCTAGGACGCCGCAATTAAATGGTGTGGATGAGAGGAGGAACCGAACATTGTTAGATATGATTCGGTCTATGATGAGTCACACCCAAGTGCCTATAAGCTTTTGGGGTTATGCTCTTGAAACGGCAACAAGAATCCTTAATCTCGTACCAACGAAGAAAGTCGAGAAAACACCTTTCGAGATGTGGCATGGGAAACCTCCCGTTCTTGCCTATCTAAGGGTTTGGGGTTGTCAAGCCTACGTAAGACGTGAGGTTGATGACAAGTTAGAGCCCCGATCCGAAAAGTGTTATTTCATCGGATATCCAGCTGCGGGTATTGGATACATATTCTATAAACCTTCCGAGAACAAAGTATTTGTTTCTCGAAGATCGGTCTTTTTAGAAAGAAAATTAGTGTCCAATCAGCAAGGCGGAAACAAGATTGACCTTGAAGAAGTTCAAGGGTCAACGGATGAAAGGCCTGACGTTGGCACTAGCCAACAACCTAGTGAGGTTGAATCTGAGCATGAAAATGCAGAGACTAACGTACATCCATTACCTCCCCGTAGATCCGGTAGAGTTCGCCATGAGCCAAAGATATATAGGTTTCTCGTATCTGAGGGCGACGAACTATTGGTGGATCATAATGAGCCCACCAACTATCGGGAAGCGGCAGCGGGCCACGAGTCTGCTAAATAGAAAGAGGCAATGGATAACGAGATGCAATCCATGGAGTATAACCATGTTTGGGAACTGGTTGATCCTACACCCGGTTGTAAACCAATAGGGTGTAAATGGGTCTTCAAGAAGAAGACCCACATGGATGGAAAAGTTAGCACATTCAAAGCCCGACTGGTGGCTAAAGGTTTCACCCAGACACATGGTGTTGATTATGATGAAACTTTCTCCCCAGTGGCCATGTTGAAATCTATTAGGATACTTCTAGCAATTGCTGCATTTCATGATTATGAAATATGGCAAATGGATGTCAAAACCACCTTCCTTAATGGGAAGCTTTCCGAAGAGGTGTATATGACACAACCTGAGGGTTTTGTGCATCCAAAGCATCCTAATATAGTGTGTAGACTAAAGAAGTTCATTTATGGACTTAAACAAACATCTCGTAGCTGGAATCTATGCTTTGACGAGAAAATCAAAGAGTTTAAGCGTAGACGAAGCATGTGTATACATTAGGGCTAGTGGGAGGGCCGTTGTTTTCTTAGTCTTATATGTGGATGATATCCTACTCATTGGAAATGATATTCCATCCTTGCAAAGTGTTAAAACTTGGCTTGGAAAAAGTTTCTCAATGAAAGACTTAGGAGAAGCGGCATATATTCTGGGTATCAAGATCTATAGAGATAGATCTAGAAAACTTCTTGGGTTGAGCCAAAGTACATACATTGACAAAGTCTTGAAGCAATTCAAGATGGAGGATTCCAAGAAAGGAAATCTTCCTATGTCACATGGATTGATATTGAGTAAGACTCAATGTCCTAGTTCTCAAAAGGAACTAGAGGTAATGAAGCGAGTACCATATGTTTCGGCCGTGGGCTCGATCATGTACGCCATGTTATGTACTCGTCCTAATGTGTCATGCGCTTTGAGCTTGACTAGTAGATATCAGGGTAACCCAGGGCAAGCCCATTAGGTTGCGGTAAAGAACATTCTTAAGTATCTTAGGAGAACTAATGAAATGTTCTTGATATTTGGTGGTGAGGAAGAGCTCAAAGTAAAGGGTTACTCTGATGCTAGCTTCCAAACTGATAGGGATGACTGCCGATCGCAATCGGGGTTTGCGTTCCTATTAAATAGTGGAGCCCTTACTTAGAGAAGTTCAAAGCAAGACACATTAGCTGATTCTACTACAGAGTCAGAATACATTGCGGCAAGTGAAGCTGCTAAAGAAGCTGTGTGGATAAGGAAGTTCATCCGAGACCTTGGAGTGGTTCCAAGCATCTCCGACCCTATTGAGATCCTTTGTGACAATGAGGGTGCGGTAGCCTTAGCGAAGGAACCAAGAGCTCACAAGAGAACGAGGCATATACCTCGAAAGTACCACTTGATCAGAGGGTTGGTTGAAAGTGGTGAAGTCGCTATTAGTAGGGTAACCTCGGAAAGCATATTGGCCGATCCGTTTACTAAACCGTTGTTACAAGCTTCTCATGATTCTCACACTATGGAAATAGGTGTTAGATTTGCTCATGACTTGGTTTAGATTGAGTTTTATTTTATGTTTAAACCATTTTGTATTTCGGAACGTTAAGCAGTAATGTTACTAATGTTTGTTTCGATTTATATAGTAGAGATCCATATATACGCATGTTGCGGTTACTTACATTTAGTCTTTATTGTGTTCTATCTTTGCATGTTTAATCTCTTCCCAAGGTTGTTTATACAATCTTTAAATCTCCACAATCAGTCATACTATGTGGGAAGGAAGTATGAATTAAGATTGAGGTAAAGAATTGGTTTTGATAAACGTGATTCTTGCCTATACTTGAAAGGGGTTTCAAGTGATTGGATGACCCGCACTCGAGTTTACTTCATGGTTTTAGTCATAAGTAACTCGGGATGATAATGTCTTTTCATCCTTAAACTAGAGATACATGTGATTCCAAAGCATAGGTTTGCTCTACTTTGGTTGTTTTCTAACGCAGTCCATAACTGGTCGTAATAAGGGAGATGATTGGGTAGAGTATTATCTGTGTGGCGGGGCTATGTACTCAATAGGAATTTGTTCCTCTATGAATAGAGAAGATATCCATGGGCCCCTCGATGATTGAGTGCTGACGTTCATATGCATGGCCGTGCTCAAGTTATATTGATGATGGATCAATGTTACTTGGTTTGTTGGTCACCACTAATCTAGAATCAAGAAACAAAATTGTGAACGATCTGAAGGTTGACTATATACTATGCCTTGTGTTCACATAGGATATCGTGAACAAAGGGATGTACATGATCATTTATCTTTAGGAAAATCATTTTATGATTGGGATCTTGTCAAGAGTGGCATACCCTATACTGACTTGGGAGCATAGATGTCTTGCTAGAGGCCGCTCTATGTTTGTGTTATTTTTCGTAGTTATGTCACGTGCAAGTGGGAATCTGTTGGTATATGCCCGCTAACACGCACGAGTTAATAACACTGCTGATGAGGTATAGGCCTATTGGGTCACACACCAAGTATTGATTCCGGCAATACGATCAAGCAAAAAAGAGAAAAAGGCCAAAATGGGTTTTGGCAGGATAGGACATAGGCCGTGTGCTTGAACACGGACCGTGTCTAGCCCAACAGGCACGGGGCAGTTTGGCCCAAATCGAGGCCGTGTGCTTTGGGCCAACACGGCCGTGTGATCGAACACGAGGCGTGTCTAGCCTATTACACACGGGCCGTCTTGGCCCATTTGAGGCCGTGTACTTTGGGCCGACACGGCTGTGTCGATAAACACGGGCCGTGTACGTTCACTGTAACAGCAGAATTAACATTCTTAAACACACATTTTAATGGGATTAAAAGTGTGGTTAATGCATTCTACGGTTTTGAGAGCTCTGGAACAGAACTTGGGGTAGTTCAAGTGTTTTGTTCATGCTCACATTCTCTCTAGTTGTTTTTCTTCTTGGTGATCATTTTTTGGTGCACAAGAGAGTGAGATATACATACTTTGGTTATTGCTTTGGTGTCTAACACCAACATACTAGCATTTGGGAATCAACACATCGTGGGGTTGACTACACTAGAGGAGTCCTTGGTTGGATTCTCGCGACTTGACAAGAACGAATTCTTTTTGCTTTGCATTGTGGTAGAATTCTTCTTATCTTGTTTATTTCTTTTAGTTGCATAACCATGTTTAGATTTTGGTCCATGGGAAGTATTTGTTTGGTTTGCTTTGAAATTTTGATCTATATTATGCTTCCGCTACTACTTGATTATGCCAAACGAATACCTTCAAGGATATCATCCACATATAAGACTAAGAAAACAACGGCGCTCCCACTAGCCCTAACGTATACACATGGCTCATCTACGCTTTTCGAAAAACCAAACACTTTGGTTTTCTCGTCAAAACATAGATTCCAACTAGGAGATGCTTGCTTAAGTCCATAAATGGACTTCTTTAGTCTACACACTGGGTGCTTCGGATGTACAAACCCCTCAGGTTGCGTCATATACACCTCTTTGCAAAGCTTCCCATTAAGGAAGGCAGTTTTGACATCCATTTGTCATCTTTCATAATCATGAAATGTGGCAATTGCCAAAAGTATCCTAATAGATTTCAACATGGCTACTGAGGAGAAAGTTTCATCATAATCGACACCGTGTGTGTGGGTGAAACCTTTAGCCACCAGTCGGGCTTTGAATGTGTTAACTTTTCCATCCATGTCAGTCTTCTTCTTGAAGACCCATTTACACCCTATTGGTCTACAACTGGGTGTAAGATCAACCAGTTCCCAAACCTGGTTATCTGCCATGGATTGCATCTCGTTATCCATTGCCTCTTTCCATTTAGCAGACTCGTGGCCCGCTACCGCTTCCCGATAGTTGGTGGGCTCATTATGATCCACCAATTGCTCGTCGCCCTCAGATATGAGAAACCCATATCTCTCTGGCTCATGGCGAGCTCTACCGGATCTATGGGGATGTAATGGATGTACATTATTCTCTGCATTTTCATGCTTAGAGTCAACCTCACTAGGTTGTTGACTAGTGCCAACATCAGGCCTTTCATCCGTTAACCCTTGAACTTCTTCAGGGTCAATCTTATTTCCGTCTTGCTGATTGGATACTAATTCTTTTTCTAAAAAGACCGCCCTTCGAACAACAAATACTTTGTTCTCGGAAGGTTTATAGAATATGTATCCAATACCCGCAGCTGGATATCCGATGAAATGATACTTTTCGGATCGGGGCTCTAATTTGTCATCAACCTCAAGTCTCACGTAGGTTAGACAGCCCCAAACCTTTAGATAGGCAACAACAGGAGGTTTCCCATGCCACATCTCGAAAGGTGTTTTCTTGACCTTCTTTATTGGTACGAGATTAAGGATCCTTGTTTCCGTTTGAAGAGCATATCCCCAAAAGCTTATAGGCACTTGGGTATGACACATCATAGACCAAATCATATCTAACAATATTCGGTTCTTCCTCTCGGCGACACCATTTAATTGCGGCGTCCTAGGAGGTGTAAGTTGTGAAATAATCCCACAACTCTTAAGATGATCACGAAACTCTTGACTAAGATACTCACCACCCCTATCGGATCTAAGTATCTTAATCCTTTTTCCCAATTGATTCTCTACTTCGTTTTGGAAAGTCTTAAAGACCTTAAAGGTCTCGGACTTTTGTCTAACCAAGTAGACATACCCATACCTACTATAATCATCTATAAAGGTAACGAAGTATCTAGAATTGTCTCTTGTGATGTGCTTACACGAACCACACACATTGGAATGTATGATGCCCAATAAGTCTTTACTCCTCTCATTCACGCCGGTAAAGGGTGCTTTAGTCATCTTGCCTAATAAAAAAGATTCGCATACTTCACTCGACTCATGTTCGAATTATTCCAAGATCCCGGCCGCTTGGAGCTTTGCGATACGAGTCTTGTTTATATGGCCAAGTCGACCATGCCACAAAGACAATTTTTCTAAACCATTTTTAGACGTTGAATCAATATTCATGATTGATTGATTATTACTAAGGTATGCATCTACTTCATAAATACCACGACAAGGATAAGCTTTGAAATAACAAATATTATTTTTAAAACATATAATAACTCCATTGTCAAAAGAACAACCAAATCCATCATCATGTAGTGCGTGAAAAGAAATAATATTCCTCGCCACAAGAGGCGAGTAGCATACGTTCAATAACAATATAGAAAAACCAGAATTAAAAGATAGTTCAACTTTTCCTCAAGCTTTGACCGGGACAATCTCTTTGTATCTCATTATCAAGTCAAGCTCTCCATTTTGCATCCTCCTACTTGCCTTTTGCACCTACACAATTTTACAAACGTGAGTGCTACAGCCGGTATCTAATACCCAACTTCCAGATGTAGAAGTATGATGGAGTTCAATCATGTATGTACCTGAATCGGAAGTTGTAAAACCCGTAATTTTGTAAAATTGTTAAAAAATATATATGCAATATTAAATGTGAAATTAGTAAATTATGTGTATGTTATGTTATCTACATGTTATATATTGAGCATATATGTACCTACACTTTAATTGGATAGTAGAATGTAAGAGGGATGAAAGATGGAGGACCTAGATTGTAAATATGTATATAAATATGTAATTAACTCAATAATTGAAGTCAAGGAAAGAAGAAAAGAAAGAAAAATCTGGAAACAAGGGAGAGAGGGAGACGTGAGAGTTTAGAGAGAGGATTCTAGAGAGAGAGCTCAAAGGAAGAAGATATCAAAGAGGGTCTTGGTGTGTGGTGGTGATTCTTGCTCAAGATATGTGTTTGGACTCCATTTCTGTCTCCCTTGTGTGTGATTTGGGCAAGAAAGCAACCATTCAAGTTGGGTTTCAAATCAAGTAAGTTAGATCTTTAAAATGATGTTTGATTTGAGTAATACAGTTGTATTTGGTGATTCTTGGTTTGATTTTGGGTATATTGTGTTTATTGGGTCAAAAGTTGAGTTATTGTCAAAGTTAGGGTTTCAAATGATCCAATGTGTCTTAAGTGTTGGGAAATTGAGTTTAATGGTGATTTTACATGTGGTATTGGTGATTGATGCTAAAATAAGGTTGATTGTAGTGAGTATTGGTTGAATAAGTTGAGGAATTTGTAAAACGGGTCAAAATGGGAAAATTGTTGAGTATAGAGTTTTGATGATCAAAATTATGTTAGATGTTGTTAAAATGGTATATTGAAGTGTTCCTTATGTGTTTTTGTTGCTGCATATGAGATGTATTGAAAGATAACAATTTTGGGTGTGTAAAGTTGGAAAAATCGGGGCTGCAACAAACAAAAACAGCCCAGAGTTACTGTTCACGGGGGGCCCCTTTTCCAGAGAAATTCTCCCGGCGCGAGGACCCCTGAAATGTCCAAAAACTTGTTTTTGACCCCATTTGACCTTGTAATTGATTGGGGTTTGTTTCTAATAGTCTTAGGGAGTCCAAAGGGGGTCCGAAAGACCCGAAATGAGCGTTTAAGTCGTGTTTTGAGTCTATACTTGCGTGTAACTTCATTGTATGGTTAACTTAACTAAGTTAACATTGTGTTATGATCATAGGATCGTTGTGCGAGTGATTTGTGGCCTTGTTGTGAAGTGGAAGTGATCCTCATCACTTCAATCAGGTGAGTTGTGCCCTGCGGATACCCAAAACGCTTTTAATGTGCAAGTCATCAAATGTTTTCTTATGAACCGTGTTTATGTATATGTATGGCATCAATGTGAATTGTTATTGATATTATCATGTTTATGATAATGATTTATGCAATTGAGTTTATGATTCACCTGTTTTGAAGCATGTTATGCTATGTATTGATTATGGCAAGTTGTGACCTTGTGTGTATAACTTGCATGTGGTTATGTGACCCCTTGGGGTAACTGGTTATGTAACCCTTTGGGGTATGTGCTTATGTGACCCTTCGGGGTATATGTGCTTTGGTCCGGACCGCTGTTTGTGATATGAACTCTGTACCATAGGGTTCCTAGTCACTGAGACGTACACAGAGGTTCCTGTGGCTTCGGCAATTGGGGAACCGCGAGGTACGGGTGGCTGAGGGATCGGTGCAGAGAGTGGAAGGGTATGTCAGTAGCCATCATGACCGTGTGGGTTCACTGGGCTGACGAGCCACCGAACCCGGGTAACACGAGTGGATTTGGTGAATAGGGCTTACACTCTAGAGAACCGTTGTATGGTGGACTGCTTTGTGCTTCCCCCACCTTGACGGGAGATGTGGACATACCCCCACGAGGACTTGTTGACCATGGTTGGCCCCTATGGAACATACAAGTATAAGTGGACTTGTCCCCCACATCTTGTGTGAACTGTTAATGATGCCATAACTGTTTTATGATCTATGATGACTTGTTTACTTGTTTAACTGGTTTTGGCACACTCACTAGCTCCGGCTAATAAAATTGTGTTTATGTTTTGTATCCGCAAATAAGCAATAGTATGTTGTCGGTGAGGCGGGTAGAAGCTTTTGGGAGCACTTGTTGCCTGATGGATATGTTTGGAATACATGACTATTCTCATTTTGTTTATCTGTAATTAATGGTCGTGTATTCGGGTCAACAAGTAACACCACCTTTTGTAAATCCGAACAAGCTTCCGCTTCGTGATGTAAACAAGCACACTTATGATGATGTTTTTGTTGAAATATAAAAGTTTAAATTTATACCAAAATTCAGGGTGTTACAAGTTGGTATCAGAGCCGATGTTTGAGAGAATCGTGCACTTTAGCAAGTGTTTGGTCTCAAACCGAGGCCGACCATTAATATGTGATCCAAACATATCGAGTGGGCATATGGGTTAAGATGAGAGTTGCATGAGAGTTAGGGAAACTTTGTTCCCAGTTGTGATAAACTGTTGAATATTGTGCCTTAATGTGCTACCTGTTGTTGTCTTAATGTGTGTACTGACAAGACTTGAGGCATGGATGCCCATAATGATGACAACTTCGTGTTTGTTCAACCTGGAGGTGATGAAATACCTCCAGAGCACTCTCAACCAGGTGGAAATCCTGGTTCTCACCACACCCAGCACTCTCTGCCCCACTCGGGCAACCCGAATGATCAGTCTTCTGTGATAGCCCAACTCCTAAACCATATCCAGGAGTTAGAAAATCAATTGAAAAGGACCCATGATACTCAAAAGACTTCGACTCTTGGTGAGTCCAGTGATGCTTCCATCTCAAGGAAACTTACCGTTTCCTACAAGACCTTCCTGAACTGCAAACCCCCTACCTATGAAGGTAGTGATGACCCGATTATGACTTTTGGTTGGATTCGTGAGATGGAGCATACCTTTACCTCCTGTGACGGTGATGAGGAACACAAAGTTCCTTACTTTGTGAGACAACTCAAAGGGAGGGCTCTTGTGTGGTGGAATACTATCAAGGCAGCAATGCCTAAAGGTGAAGCTGACAGGTTGGAATGGGATGAATTCCTTGAACTGTTTCAACATGAATTCTGTACTGAGAGAGATCTGGAACGCCTCGAAAGGGAGTTCTTAAACATGAAATTGGGTGATTCTTCTATGGATGAACACGTTCGCAAGTTCAATGAACGTCTTAGCTTCGTGACCACTTGGATTCCCGATGAAAAGGCCAAAGTGAAGCGGTTTGTTGAGACCGTACCCCCGGAGTACAAACTTCACATTTGTGATTGTTCTACCCTTCTTTCGGCCACTCAAAAGGCCAAGCTCTTATTTGATGACTTCAAGGCTTCGAAGCAAGCCAAGAAGTTAAGTGGTGAAAAGAGAAAGGCTGAGCCCTCTAGTGGTCAGTCTAAGAAGAAAGCAACCCCATCCTCCTTCTTTAAGCCCAAAACAGATGATTCTAAACCATAGTCGTGCAGGATGTGTAGGTCTCCCCATAAGGGAGACTGCATTAAAGATACCAAAGCTTGTTTTCGTTGTGGCAAGCCTGGCCACGCCCCTACCGATTGCAAGTATAAGGGAAGTGTTTGCTTTACGTGTCACAAGTCGGGCCACAAGATGGCGGATTGCCCTCAGCGTAAGGAGGGAGGAACCGGTGGTTCATCCTCAAAGGGCAAAGACCCTCCAAAAGCGAAAGGGCGAGCCTTCCAGATGACAGAGGAGGAGGCTCGGGAGGCGGGGGACGTAGTATCTGGTATGTTCCAATTGAACTCTACCCCTACCTATGTGTTATTTGATTCTAGAGCCAATAGATTATTCATATCATATGCTTTCTGTGAGAAATTGAAATTACCTTTTAGCAAGCTTGCCAAACCCCTTGATGTAGAAATTGCCGATGGCAAGATCATTTCTGTGACTGATATTTGCGATAGTTATATTGTTGATCTTGATGGGAGTTCCTTCCCAATTCATTTGTTACCTGTTGATATATTCTCTTTTGATGCGGTCATCGGTATGGATTGGCTTAGTGCTAATAATGCAGAAATTCTTTGTTCTAAGATATTGATCAAGATCCCTTTGCCCAACGGCGAATGTGTCATACCTCGATGCGAGAAATGTAAATCCGGGATGGAGATCTTGTCTGTTATGAAAGCTCAAAAATGCATACGAAAGTGTTGTGAATTTCCCGATGTGTTTCCTGATGATCTTCCCGGCTTACCTCCGGTTCGTGAGGTTGAGTTTCAAATCGATCTTGTTCCCGGAGCAACTCTTGTTGCCAAAGCTCCTTACCGTCTAGCACCATCGGAAATTCGGGAAATGATGACCCAGATCCAAGATCTCTTGGATAAGGGATTTGTTAGACCGAGTTCCTCACCTTGGGGAGCACCGGTTTTATTTGTGAAGAAAAAGGATGGTACTCTCCGAATGTGAATTGATTATCGGGAGTTGAATAAAAGAACCATCAAAAACAAATATCCGCTCCCTCGCATTGATGATCTGTTTGATCAGCTTCAAGGAGCTAGTTAATTCTCCAAGATTGATTTTCGTTCGGGTTATCATCAAGTTCGTGTTAAAGAAGATGATGTTCCCAAAACTGCATTTAGAACCCGCTACGGGCATTATGAATTTCTTATGATGCCTTTTGGTCTAACCAATGCTCCGGCGGTGTTCATGGATCTTATGAATCGAGTGTGCCGACATTTCTTGGATAAGTTTGTAATTGTGTTCATTGATGATATCTTGGTTTATTCTAAAACCGAGAAAGATCACAAACTTCATTTGCGGGAAGTTCTTGAAGTTCTTCAGCATGAAAAGCTTTATGTGAAATTCTCCAAATTCAAATTCTAGCTACAGGAAGTTCAGTTCCTTGGCCATGTTATCTGTGAAGAAGGAGTCAAAGTTGATCCTTCGAAGATTGAAGCGGTTATGAAGTGGGAGTCTCCGAAATCCCCTTCCGAAATCAAAGGTTTTCTTGGTCTTGCGGGTTACTACCGCCGATTCATTCGTGATTTCTCCAAGATAGCGGGGCCGCTAACTAAGCTGACCCGTAAGAATGTTCCTTATTCTTGGACTGATGTTCAAGAAGGTGCTTTTCAAACTCTTAAGAAATTGTTGTGCCAAGCTCCTGTTTAATCTCTTCCGAGGGATCACAGGATTTTGTGGTCTATAGTGATGCATCCAAGTCTGGTTTGGGATGTGTGTTGATGCAACGAGGCAAGGTGATTGCATATGCTTCCCGGCAACTGAAGCCTCATGAAGCAAACTACCCTACCCATGATTTAGAGATGGCTGTTGTGATATTTGCTTTGAAACTTTGGCGCCATTATCTTTATGGTACTCATTGATCAGAAGGAGTTGAATATGCGGCAACGCCGGGTCTATGGGATATTTGTTTTACAAACCGTCCGAGAACAAGGTATTTTTTGCTAAGAGGGCCGTCTTTCTTGAAAGGGAGATGCTATCCAAAGATGCTAGTGGGAGAAAGGTAGATCTTGAAGAGATTCAAGAACCCTCCAATGACCAACCTGAAGTTGGCACTAGTTCACAAGATGATTCTCAGCACGGCGTTGCTGGAGAACCTAACACGGATCCTTTACCTCTTAGGAGATCTGGTAGGAGTCGCAACGAGCCAGAGAGATACGGGTTTCTCATGTCTGAGAGCTGCGACCTAGTGGTGGATCATGATGAACCATCATCTTATCGGAACGTCGTAGTGGGCCCTGAGTCCGCTAGGTGGAAAGAGGCTATGGAGTCCGAGATGCAATCTATGTCAGATAACCAAGTCTGGGATTTGGTAGATCCGGTGCCCGGGTGTAGACACGTAGGGTGCAAATGGGTCTTTAAGAGAAAGACCGGCATTGATGGAGAGGTAGACACCTTCAAGGCCCGACTGGTGGCTAAGGGTTTCACGCAAACTCATGGTGTAGACTATGATGAAACCTTTTCCCCGGTGGCTATATTGAAGTCTGTCCGGATACTTATGGCAATTGCCGCATTTCATGATTATGAGATTTGGCAAATGGATGTAAAAACCGCGTTCCTTAATGGGACACTAAGCAAGGAGGTCTATATGACTCAACCCGAGGGTTTTGTACATGCCAAGCATCCGGATAAAGTCTGCAAGCTTAAGAAGCCCATTTATGGACTGAAGCAAGCATCGCGCAGCTGGAACCTGTGCTTTGATGAGAAAGTCAAAGAGTTTGGATTTTTGAAAAGCAAGGATGAGCCATGCGTATACGTCAGGGCTAGTGGGAGCATAGTTGTGTTCCTAGTCTTGTATGTCGATGACATACTCGTCATTGGGAACGATGTCCCGACCCTTCAAGGAGTAAAAACTTGGTAAGGGAATTGCTTTTCAATGAAGGATCTAGGTGATGAAACTTATATTCTTGGGATCAAAATCTATAGAGACAGATCCAAGAGGCTTATTGGGCTTAGCCAAAGTACATATGTTGACAAAGTCCTAAAGCGGTTTAGGATGGAAGACTCCAAGAAGGGGTTCATTCCAATGTCACATGGTTTGGTATTGAGTAAGACTCAATCCCCTAGTTCCCCAGAGAACGGGAAGTAATAAAGCGAGTGCCATATGCTTCGGCTGTGGGCTCGATCATGTACGCCATGCTATGTACGAGGCCTGATGTATCGTGTGCCTTGAGCATGGCGAGTAGATATCAAGCCAACCCTGGCGAAGCTCATTGGACGGCGGTGAAGAGCATTCTCAAGTATCTTCGGAGGACTAAGGAGATGTTCTTAGTGTACGGAAGTGAGGAAGAGCTTAGGCTTCACGACCATGAAGGATGCTCCACAGGTCGTGAAGCAGCTCGTGTCCACGAGTCCTGTCGTGGGCCGCATGGTTCGTGAAACCCTAGGGCTTCACGACCCTACACGGCCCTTGAAGGAGGTCGTGAAGACACGAACCCTCACGATTCTTGCACGGCGTGGCACGAGTCGTGGAGGATAAATGGCCGGTCGTGGCGCATTTATCCTTCACGGCCCGTGAGAGCCCATGAAGAAGTCGTGAAGGGAGAATTCTAAGTAACACTTGTATTTGGTTGGACCATTTGCTTGGTCCAATGATGGTGTGCCACTTAGCTCTGACTCTGGGCTCTTTGAACAGATAGAATGCTTATAAAAGAGGTCCTTTTGGTGCATTCTACACTCTTGGTCATTTTGTGCATTACACACATATTGTGAGTTCTTCTATAGAGAGAGAGAGCAAGAACAAGTGAAGGTGGTAAGTGCACAAGTGGTTACAAGGCTGTTCCAGAATCAAACCCTCAAGTGTTGGTGGTTTGGTGGCTTGCTAGTACAAGGAGAAAGAAGGTTAGCTTGGTGTGGACTTCTTTGCTGCTTGAAGCCTTTTGTTTCAAGAGCTCATCCCAAATCTCCAAGTTGTTCCAGAATTATCAAAGTCTTCGAGGGTATGATTTGGTCTCCTTCTTCTCTTTGTTCTTGTTTTTGGTTGCATGCATGTTCTTACAAGTTTTCACCACCATTGGGAAATCATGGGATCCTTTTGTGTGTTTTTGTTGCTTCCATTGCGTGCTTTCATCCCCATGGATTCCCAATAAACGCCTGGTTTGTAAACATCAAGTTTTTGGTACTAAACTCGTGATAGTATTTATGTGCGTATCTTTTGATACATCAGGGATTTAAAACAAGTTATGCTTCCGCTTTTATGTCACACTTTCAGATGCGAACACTTATATGTGTTTGATCTTGATATTTCGAGTTTTGGATTTTGGGGCGTTACAAAAACCCAAACGGATGCCTTGTGTTATCAATCTTTTCGAATGGAGGTAATCTCTGACTTGGTAGAGAACCTGAAGATGGCTCAACAAGAGGCGTTGAAAGAGGAAAACCTTAAAGAGGAGCAAATGGGGAAACTCAAAGATCGCCTAGAAGAAGATAGTCGTGGTTTAAAGATCTTTGTGGGTCGTGTTTGGGTGCCAAAGCTTGGCAACGACCGTGAGGTGATTCTGCATGATTCCCATCGTTCCAAAATGTCCGTGCATCCGGGTTGCACGAAAATGTATCATGATCTAAAATCCTTGTACTGGTGGCCCGGAATGAAAGTGGATATCGCTTCTTATGTTGAGAAGTGTGCAATTTGTGCGCAAGTCAAGATTGAACACCAATGTCCATATCGAAACCTTCAACCCTTGGAGATGCCGGAATGGAAGTGGGATCACATTACTATGGATTTTGTCACAAAATTGCCAAAGACTGCTAAGGGACACAACATGATCTGGGTCATAGTGGATCGTTTGACCAAGTGTGCTCACTTTTCTGGCCACTCGTGAGACAACATCTTTAGACAAGTTAGCCAAGTTATACATGGATGAGATTGTGTCTAGACATGGAGTACCGCTATCCATTGTCTCGGATAGGGATTCACGCTTTGCATCCAACTTTTGGAGAAGCCTTCAAAGAGAATTGGGTACTCGTGTCCATTTGAGTACAGCTTATCACCCGCAAACAGATGGTCAATCCGAAAGGACCATTCAAACATTGGAGGATATGCTGCGCTCCTGTGTTCTAGAATTTGGCAGATCATGGGATTACCATCTACCCTTGATCGAGTTTGCCTACAACAACTCCTACCATTCTAGCATTGGTATGCCTCCCTATGAAATGTTATATGGAAGGCGATGTTAAAACCCTACGTGTTGGCTTGAACCGGGTGCGAAACAGTATGCAAGCCCGGAGATTGTTCAATTGACCGCTGACAAGGTCAAAATTGCACTTGAAAAGCTCAAAGCCGCGCGTGATCGCCAAAAGATGTATGCGGATAAGAAAAGAAAGCCTATGACTTTTGAAGTCGGTGATCAAGTGATGCTTAAGGTTTCACCTTGGAAAGGGGTGATTCGGTTTGGGAAGCATGGGAAGTTGAGCCCGGGATATATTGGGCAATTCAAGATTCTCAAGCGAGTCAATGAGCAAGCATACGAGATAGCGCTACCACCGGAATTGGAAGGTGTTCACAACACATTTCATGTGTGCAACTTCAAGAAGACCAAAGTAGAAGATAGTCAAGTCATTCCCATCAATGAGTTGCAGGTTGATCCGAAGAAGCGATTGGTGGAAGAACAGTTGCAATTGTGGATAGAAAGACTAAGAAGCTAAGGAAACGCTTGATTCCTTTAGTCTTGGTGCAATGGAAGCATAGTCAAGGCCATATATCTTGACTTGGGAGACTGAAGACGATATGAAACTTCGCTACCCTCATTTGTTTAATCAGAATTGATTTCGAGGACGGAATCCTTGTAAGGAGGGAGGAATTGTAAAACCCGTAATTTTGTAAAATTGTTAAAATATATATATATATATATATATATATATATATGCAATATTAAATGTGAAATTAGTAAATTATGTGTATGTTATGTTATCTACATGTTATATATTAAGTATATATGTACCTACACTTTAATTGGATAGTAGAATGTAAGAGGGATGAAAGATGGAGGACCTAGATTGTAAATATGTATATAAATATGTAATTAACTCAATAATTGAAGTCAAGGAAAGAAGAAAAGAAAGAAAAATCTGGAAACAAGGGAGAGAGGGAGACGTGAGAGTTTAGAGAGAGGATTCTAGAGAGAGAGCTCAAAGGAAGAAGATATCAAAGAGGGTCTTGGTGTGTGGTGGTGATTCTTGCTCAAGATAGGTGTTTGGACTCCATTTCTTGCTCCCTTGTGTGTGATTTGGGCAAGAAAGCAACCATTCAAGTTGGGTTTCAAATCAAGTAAGTTAGATCTTTAAAATGATGTTTGATTTGAGTTATACAAGTTGTATTTGGTGATTCTGTTAGGAATCCATGGGGATCAAAGCACGCAACGGAAGCAACAAAAACACACAAAATGATCCCATGATTTCCCAATGGTGGTGAAAACTTGCAAGAACATGCATGCAACCAAAAACAAACACAAAGAGAAGAAGGTAAGCAAACCATACCCTTGAAGACTTTGATATTTCTGGAACAACTTCGAAGTGTGGGATGAGCTCTTGAAACAAATGGCCTCAAGCACCAAAGAAGTCCACACCAAGCTAAGTCTTCAATCTCTTTGTCCTAGCAAAACAAAAAAGCACCAACACTTGATGATCTTCTTCTGGAACAGCCCTAGAACCACTTGTGCACAGCCCTTGAACACTTGTTCTTGCTCTCTCTCTCACACTAGAAGAACTCACAAAGTGTATACTTGCACAAATTGACCAAGAGTGTTGAATGAACAAACAATGCCCCTTATGAAGAGATTTCTTCTGTTCTTGAGAGTCCAGAGTCGTGCTAATTGGCACCCATTCATTGGACCAACAAGATGGTCCAACCAAATTCAAGTGTCACTTAGAATTCTTCCTTCACGACTTCTTCACGGGCTCTCACGGGCCGTGAAGGATAAATGCGCCACGACCGGCCATTAATCCTCCACGAGCCGTGACGCGCTGTGCAAGAATCGTGAGGGTTGTGTCTTCACGACCTCCTTCACGGGCCGTGTAGGGTCGTGAAGCCCTAGGGTTTCACGAACCATGCGGCCCACGACAGGACTCGTGGACACGAGTTGCTACACGACCCGTGGAGCATCCTTCACGGTCGTGAAGCCTAGGTCAACTCGAATTTGACCATTTTGACTCTTTCCTCTTATAGTAGGCTGTCGAGATTGAAACTTGGCATGTGACCCAATAGGCCCGCGCTTCATTGGCAGTGATGTCGGCCTACGTGTGTCGGTGGGCAGATTCCAACAAACTCCCAATTGCACATGACACACCGTACCCATGGGCACCAGAGACAGGGAGCGGCCTCTAGCAAGGCATCCCTGCCCCCAACTAAACACGGGGTATGTCATCCCTGACAAGTACCAAGTTAAACTAAAAGAGTTTGACATGGTCCTATAGATAAGTGATCAATTATCTTATTGTTCGCGATATCCAAGTGAACACGAGACATGGTACAAAGTCATTCTCCGATCGTTCACGATTGTGTTTCTCGATCAAGATTGGTAGTGACCAAAAAGGTGAGTTGCAACTGATCAACAATCATTACAAGCTCGAGCATGGCCATGCATTTTTGGTGTCAGCGCCCAATCATCGAGGGGCCCAGAGATATCTCTCTTTACAGAGGAACAAATTCCTTCAACTACATTGCCTCCAATACAATGGTAATACTTTACCCAAATACCTCCTTTATGATAGCCAGTTACGGACTATGTTTGAAAGCAGTCAGAATAAAGCAAACCAAAGTAGTGAAACACATGCATCTCCGGTCTAAAGATAAAAGATATTATCATCCTGATTTACTCTTGACATGTACCATGAAGTAAGATCAGGTGTGGGTCGTCCAATCATTGAAACTCTTTTCAAGTATAGGCGAAATATTGCGTCCCTTGTATTCAATCCCATTGAACACTATGACCAATCATTTCCCTCGATCTTCATTCATACTTCCTTCCATGAAGAATAACCGATTGTGGACAATTTAGAATGTTAAAACATTCAAGGAAGTGATAAAACATGCAAAGTTGGAACACAATAATGATTTAAAGAAAGTATTCGCTACACGCGTATCATTAAATCTCCATTTAATAATCAATACATTCAAAAATACAATATTGCTTAATGTTCCCAGTAACATAGTAAATACATCGAATACAATAACCAATATACAACTCAAACCAAGTCACTAGCAAATCTAATCCCAATAGCACGTGTGTGGGCATCGTGCTTAGCTTGCGACAACGGTTTAGTGAACGGATCCGCCAAATTGCTATCCGTGTGTACTTTGCTGATGACGATGTCTCCATTTTCGACTACGTCCCGGATAAAATGATATTTCCGCGGAATATGCCTCGTGCGTCGATGAGACCTTGGTTCCTTTGCTAAAGCAACGGCACCCTCGTTGTCACAGAAGATCTCAACAGGGTCGCTGATGCTTGGAACCACTCCCAGATCAAGCATAAATTTCCTCATCCATACGGCCTCCTTAGCAGCTTCACTGGCCGCAATGTATTCCGACTCGGTAGTGGAATCGGCCACGGTGTCCTGCTTGGAGCTCCTCCAGGATATAGCACCGCCGTTTAATAGGAACACGAACCCCGATTGTGATCGGCAGTCATCCCTATCGGTTTGGAAGCTTGCATCAGAGTAACCCTTTACTCTAAGCTCTTCCTCACTTCCGTACACTAAGAACATCTCCTTAGTCCTCCGAAGATACTTGAGAATGCTCTTCACCGCCGTCCAATGAGCTTCGCCGGGGTTGGCTTGATATCTACTCGTCATGCTCAAGGCACACGATACATCAGGCCTCGTACATAGCATGGCGTACATGATCGAGCCCACAGCCGAAGCATATGGCACTCGCTTCATTACTTCCCATTCCTCTGGGGAACTAGGGGATTGAGTCTTACTCAATACCAAACCATGTGACATTGGAATGAACCCCTTCTTAGAGTCTTCCATCCTAAACCGCTTTAGGACTTTGTCAACATATGTACTTTGGCTAAGCCCAATAAGCCTCTTGGATCTATCTCTATAGATTTTGATCCCAAGAATATAAGTTTCATCAACTAGATCCTTCATTGAAAAACAATTCCCTAACCAAGTTTTTACTCCTTGAAGGGTCGGGACATCGTTCCCAATGACGAGTATGTCATCGACATACAAGACTAGGAACACAACTATGCTCCCATTAGCCCTGACGTATACGCATGGCTCATCCTTGCTTTTCAAAAATCCAAACTCTTTGACTTTCTCATCAAAGCACAGGTTCCAGCTGCTCGATGCTTGCTTCTGTCCATAAATGGACTTCTTAAGCTTGCAGACTTTATCCGGATACTTGGCATGTACAAAACCCTCGGGTTGAGTCATATAGACCTCCTCACTAAGTGTCCCATTAAGGAATGCGGTTTTTACATCCATTTGCCAAATCTCATAATCATGAAATGCAGCAATTCCCATGAGTATCCGGAGAGACTTCAACATAGCCACCGGGGAAAAAGTTTCATCATAGTCTACACCATGAGTTTGCATGAAACCCTTAGCCACCAGTCGGGCTTTGAAGGTGTCTACATCTCCATCTATGCCGGTCTTTTTCTTAAAGACCCACTTGCACCCTACGGGTCTACACCCGGGTACCGGACCTACCAAATCCCAGACTTGGTTATCCAACATAGATTGCATCTCGGACTCCATAGCCTCTTTCCACCTAGCGGACTCAGGGCCCACCACGGCGTTCCGATAAGATGATGGTTCATCATGATCCACCACTAGGTCGCAGCCCTCAGACATGAGAAACCCGTATCTCTCTGGCTCGTTGCGACTCCTACCGGATCTCCTAAGAGGTAAAGGATCCGTGTCAGGTTCTCCAGCAGCGCCGTGCTGAGAATCATCTTGTGAACTAGTGCCAACTTCAGGTTGGTCATTGGAAGGTTCTTGAATCTCTTCAAGATCTACCTTTCTCCCACTAGCGTCTTTGGATAGCATCTCCCTCTCAAGGAAGACGGCTTTCCGAGCAACAAATACCTTGTTCTCGGACAGTTTGTAAAACAAATATCCCATAGACCCGGCAGGATATCCATTGAACAAACACCTCTCGGCTCGAGGTTCCAATTCGTCCTCCACCTCACGTCTCACGTAGGCAGGACAACCCCAAACCTTTAGATATGAAAGCGATTGAACCTTTCCATGCCACATCTCAAAAGGTGTCTTCTTGACCTTCTTAGTTGGTACGAGGTTAAGGATTCTAACGGCCGTTTCCAATGCATAGCCCCAAAAGCTAATGGGTACATCCGTACGACTCATCATACACAGAACCATATCCAACAATGTCCGGTTCCTCCTCTCGGCGACACCATTTAATTGTGGTGTCCTAGGAGGTGTCAATTGCGAAACAATTCCACAATCTTTTAGATAGTCTCGGAATTCCAAACTTAGATACTCACCACCACGATCCGATCTGAGCATCTTAATTCGTTTACCCAATTGGTTCTCAACTTCGTTCTTGAAAGTCTTGAAAACCTCAAAGGTTTCCGACTTTTGTCTCACCAAGTAGACATACCCATACCTACTAAAGTCATCGGTAAAGGTTACGAAGTACCTTGAGTTATCCCAATTGACATGCTTGAACGGACCACACACATCCGTGTGAACGATATCCAACAAGTCTTTGCCCCTCTCACAAATGCCGGTGAAGGGTGCTTTGGTCATTTTGCCCAATAAGCAAGATTCGCATACATCATCCGACCCGTGGTCAAATGATTCCAAGATCCCATCCGCTTGGAGCTTGGCGATGCGTTTCTTGTTTATGTGGCCCAAACGACCATGCCATAAAGATAACTTATCCAAATCACATTTGGATTTAGAACCAACATTCATGATTGATTTATTACTTTGCAAGCGTACGCTTGTCTCATATATGCCACGACATGGATGTGCTTTAAAATAAAATAAATCATTCTTAAAGCATGAAATAATTCCATTAGAGAAATTAAAATTAAATCCATCGTCAACGAGTGCATAAAATGATAAAATGTTTCTTGCCACGCAGGGCGAATAAGATACATTTAATAAAGTAATAAATAAGCCGGATGGAAAGGCGAGGTCCACGCTCCCTATCTTCTCAACCGGGACAACCGGGACAACCGCCTTGTTTCCCATGATGAGATCCAGCTCCCCATCAACCAAGTCCCTACTTCTTCTTAGTACCTGCACATTATTAACTATGTGAGTACCACACCCGGTGTCCAAGACCCAAGCGTTAGAAGTAGAAGTGTTATGGAGTTCAATCATATACATACCGGAGGCGCCTTGTCCCTTGGCGCGAAGCCTCTTGAGCTCCTCTGTGTACTTGGGGCAACTACGCCGGTAGTGTCCCTTCTCCCCGCAGAAGAAGCAGGTGGCCTCTTCCGGTGAGGGGGCTATAGGAGCGGGTTCCTTCCCCTTCGGCTCCGACGCCGGGAGTGATTTGGGCTTGGGTTTTACCACCTTTGCCTTCCCCTTCCCTTTGCCCTTGGAGCTTGAAGCGGGCCGCTTCCGCTTAGCACCACCCTCATGGATGGCTAGGATGGGTGCGGAGGTCGATCGCTTTGCCTTGGCCATGTTAGACTCAGTGATCATCAACATGCCGTGCAACTCCATCAAGGACTTGTCCATGCTATGCTTATGGTAGTTCACAATGAACGGACCATATGCTTGAGGCAAAGATTGGAGGATAATATCCGTAGCCAACTCTTTCCCCATTGGAAAGCCCAACCTCTCGAGCTGGTCCACGTATTGCTTCATACGAAGCACGTGGGAGCTCACGTTCCCGCCCTCCTGCATTCGGCACCCTATAAAGGCCTTGACACACTCGTAGAGTTCTTGCCTCGCTTGCTGCTGGAACATTTTCTTTAGCTGCGAGATCATGTCAAACGCACCAACGTCCTCGAATTGCCTTTGCAACTCGGAACTCATGGTCCTCAACATGAGGCAAGTCACCTCATTGGTGTCTTTAAGGCGCTTCTCATAAGCATCCTTAATGGCCCGCGTAGCGGTGGTAGCAGGAGCCTCCGGAAGAGGTTCCTCTAGGACGTACAACTTGCTTTCATGGCGCAAGACAATTCTCAATTGCCTATGCCAATCCATAAAGTTTACGCCTATTAGTTTCTCTTTCTCCAAAAATGGACGGAGTGACATGTGTGTTGCGGTGTTGCTTGTAGATGCCATCTAAAAGAAGGCAAAGCACACAAAAAGGTTAGTTCGACATATTTTAATCCTTGCTAAATAATTACCCAATAGTTTAGCACTTAAAATTTAACAAGGGCTAAGAACCCAACATAACTTCACTACATGACGGGTTTACCGCGGATCACTTCGTGAAGGTATTTAGGCCGGTAAACGCTTTACCAATTGCAATCCGTGATTACAACTCTTAGGCACTTGCGGGATCCATCGGTACTCATAGAACCGGTTTGGCATGTTTGATCCCTTCCCACACCGATTCCTCAATAAGCCGCTTTGATAACTCGGTATAGGCACGACAATTATCAAGGCGTATTAAATTGGAATTGCAAATCGTCCAACAAGATACACGATGACGCCCTTGACAATAATTGGCTCGTGCTAAACTCGACAACCAAAGATTTCAAGACGCCACACGCACCTTCCACACAAGTCCACATGGAACAACTCGTGCTAAGCTTAACAATTGTCCCATGCTTCATTAGATTCGGGTGGTGTCATCTTTTGAATGGCGTGTGATTTACGTTTTTAAGAAAAACGGGACTTTTGTTTTTCCGGTTAAAAACCTCTTTTCGTTTTGATTAACAAATAAGTGACAAAACGCATTTTTCACCAATTGAACATAAACATTTTATATTCGTTTGTTACTCATGTAAGCGAGAGGAGTTTGTTAACCAATTAAAGAAAACTATGTATTTTATTATTTTCAAAAGATTTTCTAGCATGCGAAGATCCTACAACCACGCAAGAAAACAAATAAATAAAACTACACAACCACGCATGCAAAACCGATTTGAGCCAACCTAAGTGTTCCCCGGTGAGCCAACCGAGGAACTAAGTCTACTAAGGACAAACAATCCAAGACTTCGTGGCGTGCTCCCACTCGATCCCGCGCCTCCAGATCCGAGGTAGCCAAGACGTCTCCCAAGACTCCCGTTGGTGCCTCCGGTCTTCTCTTCTCATTACATACATAATTAAAGAGAAATGGCATGCAAGCCACACAATCTATTCTAAGCTAATATACAATTACAAAGAATAAATACTTTGGCGTGCAAGCCACAAATAAATAAATTATCACAAACCGGATTAAATAAATTATTACAAACCAAATGTGGTACAAACCACCAAATGAAAGAACAACAAATAAAGCAACCAAAAAACCACACAAAGGTCTAGGCTCAAACCGGTGCTCACAAAAACGAAACAACCACAAAGCATGGTGTGCCACACCAAACCATGCACAAAACAATATCCCAATTAAGTTTATTCAAAAACTAAAGGCACAAGAATAAACCTTGTACATATGCTTTAGGATTCCAAACACTTTGAAATCCATATTCATATATACACAATTTACATGTATGCATGAGTGCATTTTATGCCAAAACCACCCAATACATACATATAAAAGAATTAGGATATTATGGGGCTTAATCTACAAGGCTAAACAACCTGAAATGATTCTGGAAACACAAAATCAAATGCTAAAATCCATATCAAGTTTTCTTTTTCAAAAAGGCCAAAAACAGCCTGTTCACGATGCCTTCACGAGCTACTGCTCTTCACGGGCCCTCACAGGCCGTGAAGGCAATACGCTCCACGACTCGTGAAACAGATTAAAAACCTTTCACGACCACCACCCCACGAGACTGGTCGTGTGGCCATCACAACCCGTGAAGCAAGCTCCACGGCCCGTAAAGACCTTCTGGACAGAATGTCCAAAATCAAAAATATGGATTTTCAAGCCATAAAGGTGCATGCATCTTACAAGTATGGCTCTGATACCACTGTTGGGAATCCATGGGGATCAAAGCACGCAACGGAGGCAACAAAAACACACAAAATGATCCCATGATTTCCCAATGGTGGTGAAAACTTGCAAGAACATGCATGCAACCAAAAACAAACACAAAGAGAAGAAGGTAAGCAAACCATACCCTTGAAGACTTTGATATTTCTGGAACAACTTCGAAGTGTGGGATGAGCTCTTGAAACAAATGGCCTCAAGCACCAAAGAAGTCCACACCAAGCTAAGTCTTCAATCTCTTTGTACTAGCATAACAAAGAAGCATCAACACTTGATGATCTTCTTCTGGAACAGCCCTAGAACCACTTGTGCACAGCCCTTGAACACTTGTTCTTGCTCTCTCTCACACTAGAAGAACTCACAAAGTGTATACTTGCACAAATTGACCAAGAGTGTTGAATGAACAAACAATGCCCCTTATGAAGAGATTTCTTCTGTTCTTGAGAGTCCAGAGTCGTGCTAATTGGCACCCATTCATTGGACCAACAAGATGGTCCAACCAAATTCAAGTGTCACTTAGAATTCTGCCTTCACGACTTCTTCACGGGCTCTCACGGGCCGTGAAGGATAAATGCGCCACGACCGGCCATTAATCCTCCACGAGCCGTGCCGCGCTGTGCAAGAATCGTGAGGGTTGTGTCTTCACAACCTCCTTCACGGGCCGTGTAGGGTCGTGAAGCCCTAGGGTTTCACGAACCATGCGGCCCACGACAGGACTCGTGGACACGAGTTGCTACACGACCCGTGGAGCATCCTTCACGGTCGTGAAGCCTAGGTCAACTCGAATTTGACCATTTTGACTCTTTCCTCTTATAGTAGGTTGTCAAGATTGAAACTTGGCGTGTGACCCAATAGGCCCGCGCTTCATTGGCAGTGATGTCGGCCTACGTGTGTCGGTGGGCAGATTCCAACAGATTCTTGGTTTGATTTTGGGTTTATTGTGTTTATTGGGTCAAAAGTTGGGTTATTGCCAAAGTTAGGGTTTCAAATGATCCAATGTGTCTAAAGTGTTGGGAAATTGAGTTTAATGGTGATTTTACATGTGGTATTGGTGATTGATGCTAAAATAAGGTTGATTGTAGTGAGTATTGATTGAATATGTTGAGGAATTTGTAAAATGGGTCAAAATGGGAAAATTGTTGAGTATAGAGTTTTGATGATCGAAATTATGTTAGATGCTGTTAAAATGGTATATTGAAGTGTTCCTTATGTGTTTTTGTTGCTGCATATGAGATGTATTGAAAGATAAGAATTTTGGGTGTGTAAAGTTGGAAAAATCGGGGCTGCAACAAACAAAAACAGCCCAGAGTTACTGTTCACGGGGGGCCCTTTTTCCAGAGAAATTCTCCCGGCGCGAGGCCCCTTGTCTCGCGGCACGAGGACCTCTGAAATGTCCAAAAACTTGTTTTTGACCCCATTTGACCTTGTAATTGATTGGGGTTTGTTTCTAATGGTCTTAGGGAGTCCGAAAGACCCGAAATGAGCGTTTAAGTCGTGTTTTGAGTCTATACTTGCGTGTAACTTCATTGTATGGTTAACTTAACTAAGTTAACATTGTGTTATGATCATAGGACCGTTGTGCGAGTGATTTGTGGCCTTGTTGTGAAGTGGAAGTGATCCTCATCACTTCAATCAGGTGAGTTGTGCCCTGCGGATACCCAAAACGCTTTTAATGTGCAAGTCATCAAATGTTTTCTTATGAACCGTGTTTATGTATATGTATGGCATCAATGTGAATTGTTATTGATATTGTCATGTTTATGATAATGATTTATGCAATTGAGTTTATGATTCACCTGTTTTGAAGCATGTTATGCTATGTATTGATTATGGCAAGTTGTGACCTTGTGTGTATAACTTGCATGTGGTTATGTGACCCCTCGGGGTAACTGGTTATGTAACCCTTCGGGGTATGTGCTTATGTGACCCTTCGGGGTATATGTGCTTTGGTCCGGACCGCTGTTTGTGATAGAACTCTGTACCATAGGGTTCCTAGTCACTGAGACGTACACAGAGGTTCCTGTGGCTTCGGCAATTGGGGAACCGCGAGGTACGGGTGGCTGGGAGATCGGTGCAGAGAGTGGAAGGGTATGTCAGTAGCCATCATGACCGTGTGGGTTCCCTGGGCTGATGAGCCACCGAACCCGGGTAACACGAGTGGATTTGGTGAATAGGGCTTACACTCCAGAGAACCGTTGTATGGTGGACTGCTTTGTGCTTCCCCCACCTTGACAGGAGATGTGGACACACCCCCACGAGGACTTGTTGACCATGGTTGCCCCCTATGGAATATACAAGTATAAGTGGACTTGTCCCCCACTTCTTGTGTGAACTGTTAATGATGCCATAACTGTTTTATGATCTATGATGACTTGTTTACTTGTTTAACTGGTTTTGGCACACTCACTAGCTCCGGCTAATAAAATTGTGTTTATGTTTTGTATCCGCGGATAAGCAATAGTATGTTGCCGGTGAGGCGGGTAGAAGCTTTTGGGAGCACTTGTTGCCTGATGGATATGTTTGGAATACATGACTATTCTCATTTTGTTTATCTGTAATTAATGGTCGTGTATTCGGGTCAACAAGTAACACCACCTTTTGTAAATCCGAACAAGCTTCCGCTTCATGATGTAAACAAACACACTTATGATGATTTTTTGTTGAAATATAATAGTTTAAATTTATACCAAAATTCAGGGTGTTACAGAATTTCCTCCGATGCTTAACCCCTTGAGCTTCTTAAGTCCTTCTAGGTACCCTGGGCAGTTACGGCGCCAATGACCATTCTTCCCGCAGAAGAAGCATTCCGCTTCATCCGGAGTCTTGGCTTAGGGAATCATCTTCCAGTTGCCCTTACCCTCCGAAGTGAGGTTAGGATTGGTAGCACCAACCTTCCTCTTTCCCTTACCCTTAGGGGTATAAGCGGACTTTTTCTTCTTCTGGATTCGCCCTTCCCTTATAGCAAGAACGGGATTTGGAACAGCGGGCTTGTGTTTGGTCATGATAGACTCCGTTGTCTTAAGCATACAATGTAGCTCCATGATGGATTTATCCATACTATGCATATGATAACTCATGACGAATTGATCATACGCGGTGGGCAGGGACCATAGGATTAGATCCATGGATAGCTCCCTCCCTATGGTAAATCCAAGTCGTTCCATGCGCTCTACGTTTGCTTTCATACGCAACATGTGATCACTCATGTTCCCACCATCAGACATCTTGCTACCAAGGACCGTCTTAAGACACTCAAACCTCTCTTGTCTCGCTTGCTACTGGAACATTTCCTTAAGCTGAGTGATCAAGTCAAAAGCACTTAAATGATCCATTTGCTTTTGGAGCTCATGAATCATAGTACTTAAGATGAGGCAAGTAATGTCCTCGGTATCCTTGACACGCTTCTCATAAGCATCTCGGATAGCCTGAGTGGCATTGGCAGCAGGAGCCCCGGGAAGGGCCTGTTCTATGGTAACCAACTTTCCATCTTGGGGTAAGACGAGCTTGAGTTGCCTAAACCAATCCAAAAAGTTGTTACCATTGAGTTTCTCCTTCTCAAGGAAAACTCTTAGTGAAAAGTGGTGGTGGTGTTGGTGTTGCTTGAAGACGCCATCTAAAATAGCAAAGTAGTTTTAGTTAGTTTGGAAATCCTTGTTGAAATAAGTACCCATAGTTTTCAAAGAAAATGATTATTTATAACAAGGGCTAAGAACCTTATTTCACCTCACACCGTGACAGGTTTACCGCGGATCAAGTGGCGAAGCTATTTAGGCCGGTAACCATTTTACCAATTGTAATCTCTATTACAACTCTTAGACACTTGCGGGATCCAATGACATCCATTATGTCGTTTGGCATGTTTGATCCCTTCCTTACACCAATATCAATGTATAATTTTTTGTTTAGCTCGTGCTTAACTCGACAACCGACCAAGAATTATATACTAAAATTGTAAATCGTCCGACAAGACACACGGGTGGCACTCTTGACCATTAATTGGCTCTTGCTTAGCTCGACAACCAATCATGCGAGTTACCCCACTCACCTTCCACACAACTACACAAGGAATGACTCATGCTTAGCTCGACAATCATCCTTGTTTCATTAGATTCGGGTGGTGTCGTCTTACGGATGGTGTGATCAATATAGTCTTTATAAAATTATAGTTTCGTGTTTGATAATCCGACAAAGTTCTATGGTTTAGTAACAAAAAATCAACAATCGAAAGTGATTCTAAGTTATTAGTTGTTTCATAACACATGTGATTATCTATCTCTTATACATGCACATAATTACATGTGATTTGATTAAATGTAGCATTTTTATGTCACATATTTGACAGAATCTATCACAGGTGATTGCGTATTCAATCACATGTGATTGCGTATTCAATCACATGTGATTTTGTACAGAATCCCATGTGATTGAATACCAAAAATATAAGATTTGGTATTCAATCACATATGATTGCATATTTAATTACATGTGATTTTGTACAGAATAACACGAGAGTTTGTATAGATTCACATGTGATTGAATACCAAAAAACATGAGAATTGGTATTCAATCATATGTGATTGCATAGGGGATTGTTCAAACGAGAACCATTCTTATTACGAGAACCAATCTAAAAGACATCGAATTCGAAGGAGAACACATCTGGACCTTTGATAGAGGGGATAGGGTGTTGCTAGTACACAATATATGCATTCATGGGTAGACAATGCAATTGGATTGGGTGAAATTAAATATGTACATACATGTATAAACGGTTTTAAGTAAATGTTGATTTTTTAAGTAAACATTCAAAATTAATAAATGTTAAATGATATACAATTTAAGAAGATAAACAAAATTAATAAAACACCACATGTAATATTATTATGAATCACATGTGATTATAAATTAATAAAATTTAAGTTCAACCTAACAAAATGAAGAAAAAAAAGTTTGTCAAAAGTATATCAAGTGACCCTCTAATAAAAGAGGAGAACACGAGTATCGCAACGGTATAATTGGTTTCGTCTAATGATTAACGGTTTGTGAGATAATTAATTTTAAATAAATTAGAGGAAATAGAAAGTGGGGATCAATATGCAAAAAATCAGAATTGTCCTCCCTTATATCAATTTTAATTATTATCTAAGATTAAATCTAAACCATTGATCTTGAAATCTAATGGCTAAAAATTATTCCTCATGACTACAATTTTAATAAGGACTATATTGAACAAAACCCATATATATATATATATATGTATATATATATATATGTATATAGTGAAAAGTTCATTTGAGAACCGTTTTTATTGCGAGAACCGCGAGAACCAATCTTAGCCGTCCAATTCCCCCTCTTTTAATTGGATTGCCCACCCATGAATTCCTTACATGCACCCTGCCACACTCAATCCCCCCACGCTCTTCATCCATGAATTCCATTATCCAAAATGAACGGCTAAGATTGGTTCTTGCGGTTCTCGCAATAAAAATGGTTCTCAAATGCAATAAAAATGGTTCTCAAATGAACCTTCCCCTTTATATATATATATATATATATATATACATATATATATACATATATATACATATATATATGTATATATATATGTATGTATATATATATATGTATATATATAGGGGAGTGTTCAAACGAGAACTGTTTTTCGTACGAGAACTGCAAGCACCAATTTTAGCCGTTCATTTTGGATAATGGAATTCATAGTTGAAGAACGTGAGGGATTGAGTGTCTCCTTATTTACATTTACCCTAATCTTGTTTTGTTAAAGTACGTAATAACGTTATGTTTTAAAATTGGTTGCATGTTTATCTAAGATGTAACCATCTCTGCCAGGTATAAATTTGGACTAAAAATAGTAGGGGTGTCTTTTGTTTTTGTTGTTTTGCATATTACAGTTGCACCGTGTTGGACACCTTTGAATAGTACAAACAAGTGACTTTGATATTGAATTATGTATATACATAATCTTGCTTCTATTCCAGAAACACATTGACCTGCATCAATGCTTTCTCATCCAAAAAATGCAAAAAAAAAGAAATTCCAAAAAGCTTCCGTGTTCAGACGGGCAGTTCCACTAGTGTGTGTGTGTAACATAAGACAATTCGGTTAAGCTAAATCGGTTAACCAAACATCATAAATCATAACCGAACCATAGAACTTGAAGTTGGTTATGAAAAGAAACAATAGCTACTTCGGTTTTTCTAACCGTTCAGTTATTTCGTTTCTGTTTTTTCTTGGGTTATGGTTTGGTATCAGTTGTGACAAATGTTTGATGCTTAGGATATTTAATCTTAATGGTAAATAGCTAGATCACATAGAGTGTTTTCGGTAACAGGCTTATAGGGGATCATAGGGTTTGGGATTCTAATTTTCATATCTTCAACCCTCAGTTTCGTTTGGATGTTAAAATTTTGAGAGGCATAACCCCTAATCCTAAAAAATAAAAGCATTTCCAAATAACTTATGGATGAGGCTTAGGATTACAAGGGCTGAAACTACATTTCACCCAGTGCTTCGATTTCTATCTGCGATGGTAAAATGGTAAATAAATCATTGTATGCATGAGTATAAAATTTCGATACAATTTTTTTCTATTTTTATAAATTTAAACGAAGTAAATCTATGAGCAATTGTTCAAAACAAATTACGGAACAAAAACAAGAAAGGGGAAACGAACATAACCAGTTTTCAAAATAATCCATACGTGCACGTATGATACAATAAAAGCGTCCTAATCTTCTTTGTCACCCGAAATATGTGCTTCTTTGTCATGAGAAGCAGGTGTCGAACTGCTTGTAGAAGAATCAGAAGGCACCCGAGTACCAACTACCAACGGTTCTTCCTTTCCAACAGTTGCAATTAGAAACATTACAGCAACTAGAAATATGACAATGTATAAAGTTCTCATGCCTAAAAGTGAACCCATAATATACTCGAAAAATGAAGGGCCGAGTTCCTTTTGTATCACTTTCCCGTCTCTATATCTTTCAAGGAATAGTGTGATTTGGGATCCTTGATCCTCGCTGTGGATGCTTTCTGAACCAATTACCTGACAGCAATCCACAAATGAAAAAACTCAGTAGCTGCAAATAAACAGGCTGTGGATAAAACGAGTCGAATCGGGCTGCAGATGAAACAGGCTGAAATGGGAAGTGGGTTCTGAATTGACTCGCAAATACTTCTTTGTACATTTTATAAATAACTAATTACTAGTGATTTGTTTTTAGAAAATGAATTATAATACAAAGAAATCTTTAAGTGATACTATCAAAGATCGACTTTGGACGATATTCAATATGTTGCCCATTTTTATAAACTTATTTCCCGACCCGTTTACCCGTTTAAGATTTAATCATAAAACACAATTCATTGATAAGTAAATGGGTTGAAAATGCCGTTTCTGGATTATTTATATTCAATCATCAATTTGTGTTCACAGAAGATACTGAAGTAAAAGACTTTACATATGAGTCCCAATTTATACATAGTAAAATAATTGAATAAACTACGAAAATAATATCAATACTTAATCACCTAAGTATACGACTACCTTAAATGTCTATAATCAGGTACTGTTTAACGACATACTATGCATCATTATCAAACTTTTATTTCTTACATATGCAATTAGCATTTGTGATCATAGACTAAACTAAAGCAATGCTATCATTCTAGAGCTACTATCATTTATAAGATGATCAGGTTCACCAGAATGATATGAACATGGAAAAAATGCGAGAAAATCAGATAAGTTAGCAATAGAACCGCTTTTACAGTCATATATATTTCCAATGTTGCAAAAATCGCTAGGCGCTACTCGAGCGGCTGACCGGGGAGTAACGAGTACTCGGCCTAGGCGGGGAGTACTCGGATTGTGATTTTTATGTATAAATTTGAAAATTATACATGTCGTATGTTCATAAATACTCAAACATAAATATAATTGTTCATAGGACCGAAGATATATGTTAAAAACATAAACATAATTGTTAAAAACATCAAATTGCGTCGTATAGTCGACAATCGTGAGAAAAAATGGAAGAGAGACTATTGATTTCATGGTCGTGATAAATAGCGGAAGCGAGAAAATGGATAAGGTTAAACAATAAAGTTGTATGTGTGTCGTATGCCTTTGAAAAATTCAAAAAAAATATTTAGACTTAGGTTGACTGAGTAGACCGAGTACACCCGAGTAGGGCCGAGTAGGTCCGAGTAATGCCGAGTAGGACCGAGTTTTGACCGGCTTTGACCGCATCCGAGTAATGTGGCCGAGTAGCTCTGACTCGCCTCGGTAGGTGGCCGATTTCCGAGTACTCCCCGAGTACTCGGCCGAGTTTTACAACACTGTATATTTCCGTATTCATATTTTTTAATAAATAAATGGCTTTCTACTTTTATGGTAAAAAATAATTTTCAAAAAACATGTATAAAGTATAGGTGGCTATTACGAGTCATTTACTTATGAATGGGTTGATTTGGATTGTGAATTATCTCAGATGACTCCAAATAAATTATTAATTCAAAAGAGAAACAGGTCAACGGGTTGAAAGGCACCCGAAGTTTATTCTGAAGGCATACAACCTCGTACAGCAATATGTTCAAAGATTTAGATCATTATTGTAATAAATGTCGTTTTTGTAATTATAATTATTAATTAGCACATAATAATTTATCAAACTGATAAAGATCCACCGTTAAAAGTGTACTCAAGAAGGAAAGATCGAATCACAACTGCAAAAATGGGGCAGCTGTATTCTGTTTTTGGAAACTGGCTGAATCCTCTCGGTCAAACCACTGGATGATTTTAATCAATCAATTTAATTAATGATTATCCACGAAATTAGGGTGTAGAATCCTACCCTTAATTCTACCCATAATTCTAGTATTTGATTAGTATAAATTAGAGGCTAGCTTTTTATGTTTTAAGCATTGAGAATTATCTTTTAATTTCCTTGTTCTTGTAATCGGAGACCTTGCCCCTCTGGAATCGGGCCACTATCCTTTGTTTCTAATAAAATTCAGCTATCATCTTCATCAACTTTGTACCTATCATTTGGTTCCATTGCCGGGAAACGAAATGATGCAAACCCGGAATAGCGATGGCAATAACCCAACTGACCCCATTGCCGCTCAATTAGCTGCTATAGCTTCCAAGTTAGAGTCAATCGAGTCGATGAAGGAAGATATAGCATTGCTGAAGGCAGGAGAATGATCTCGAGGAAGCAAGAATGACGAGGGGGTAAGTCATTCGAGGGGCCGACAAACATAGACCCTATGACAAAATTGATTTTCCGATTTTTGGCGGAGGAGACCCTCGCGGGTGGTTGCTGAAAGCAGAAAAATATTTCAGGTATTATCAAATACAAGATGAAGAAAAGGTTGAGATAGCTTCAATGCATTTAGAAGGGGATGCCTTATACCTCTATTCATGGCTATCGGATGATCGTCCGATCACTTTTTGGGAAGAATTAGTCCAAGTGTTTACCAGAAACTTTGGACCTGCCGAGTTCCAAAACCCGGATGAATTCCTATGTAGCATCAAACAAACCGGTTCAGTTCAAGAATACCAGCAGGAGTTCGCTAATAGATCCTCTCGGGTCTCAAATTGGCCTGATCATTGTCTCTTAGGGGTGTTCTTATATTGGTCTTAAAGATGAGTTGAAATCCGATGTAAGGATCCACAAACCACGTACGGTGTATAGTGCTATGAGCCTAGCTTTGGAGTTTGAATCTAAACTCTCCTCTAACCGGCCAGGGAAAAGTACTTCTTGGACTTCAAGTTCAAAAAAATCCTCAATCAGATTCCAAACCAACAGCCTTCACAACAGTTCCAACATCAACCCAACCAAAAAACACCCTCCAGATCCCCGACACAAAAAAACAAAACAGATTATTGAAAGGGGAATGCTTCAGATGCGGCGACAAATACGGACCGGGTCATCGGTGTAAAACCAGTACCCTCAAGGTGTTAGATGCAGAGGAGGAAATGGAGGAATCACCTGTAATAGAACTCCATAATCCCGATTCTGACCAAGAAGAAACAGCTGAAATTAGTTTGCATGCTATCTTAGGGAAACCACACCCTACTACGATGAAGGTCCAAGGTAATCTTCATTCTACCAAAGTTCTAATTTTAATTGATGGTGGCTCTACACATAATTTCATTTCAGATGTTATGGTAAACGAACTCAAACTGACCTCTGAACCAGTGGCACCGTTTGGTGTCCAAATCGGTAATGGGGATGTTATTTAATGCAGCCACATTTGCAAAAATATTCAACTTAAGATTAGGGGTGTAAACGAGTCGAGCTTTTATCGAGTAACTCGAACTCGAGCTCGGCTCGTTCGAGTCGAACTTTATCGAGCTCGAGTTCGAGTTCGAGCCCAAAAACAAGCTCGAATTATTTAACGAGTCGAGCTCGAGCTTCTAAGAGCTCGGCTCGAGTCCTGATCGAGCTTTTCGAGCTTTGTATAGTATATGTATATATTTATATATGTAATATGTATATATGATGGACTAATATTAAAACATATTAAAAAAGAGTACTTATTGAAACAAATTTACTTTATATACATACTATTTATAATAAGTAGTTACTAAAAAATCATTAATTTTAGATTTTATCTATATTTTGAATAATTTTGTTTTTGAATTTAATTTTTTTTATATTATTTCGAGCTTTTCGAGCCGAGCTCGAGCTAAATGTACCCTTTCGAGCCGAACTCGAGCTTCAAGTATGAAAGCTCGTCGAGCTATCGAGCCGAGCTCGAGCTTAACATAAAATTTCGAGTCGAGTTCGAGCCCTGTCGAGCTCGAGCTTGATTCGACTCGTTTACACCCGTACTTAAGATCACTCAAGACTTTCATCCTTTTTCTCTTGTGGGGCTGATTTAGTATTGGGTATCCAATGGTTAGCCACACTTAATACGGTCCAAGCTAACTGGAATGAGATGTTCATGATCTTTAAAATCGACGGGAAACAATACAAGTTACTAGGTGTTGCATCTGGGCCCCAAAAATCATCTAGTTTTCAACACCTAGCCATTGATTCAGAAATTCCACCGGGCATACCAGCCCCACTTCAGCCTATTGTTACACAATACAAGGTTGTTTTTGAAGAACCTCAAGACTTGCCCCCAGTTAGATCACAAGATCACTCAATCCCGCTCTTGCCAAACTCAACCCCACCCAATATTCACCCTTACTGTTACCCTCATTCTCAAAAGGCGGAGATAGAAAAACAGTGGAACAATTGATGGCAGCCGGCTTTATACAACTGAGCACAAGTCCTTTTTCGAGCCCAGTTTTACTAGTGAAGAAGAAGGACAATACGTAGCGAATGTGCGTCGATTATCGGGCTCTTAACAAGATAACTATAGCAGATAAATACCCGATACCTAACATTGACGAGTGATCGGGTTATTATCAAATCCGAGTGATAGCCTCGGATATTGAAAAGACAGCTTTTCGTACCCATTCGGGTCATTACGAGTTTAAGGTCATGCCTTTCGGCTTAACCAACGCTCCTTCCACGATTCAAGCTGTTATGAACGATTTATTTCGTCCTTATTTACGACGTTTTATACTTGTGTTCTTTGATGACATTTTAATTTACAGTTCAAGTATGGAACAGCACAAGTCTCACCTGGAACAAGCCTTGAAACTTTTGTATGAAAACCGATTCTTTGCCAAATTATCGAAGTGTTGTTTTGGGCAAGAACAAGTTGTGTTTCTCGGACATGTAATCAGCTCGGAAGGAGTTAGTGTGGAGGAAGAAAAGATTTCAGCGGTAAAGTCGTGGCCCACTCCAACAGTTAAAGAGGTGAGAGGGTTCCTTGGGTTAACCGGCTATTATAGGCGTTTTGTCTGAAATTATGGACTTATAGCCCGACCACTTACTGCATTGACCAAGAAGGACGGGTTTCTTTAGTCGTTGGGCAGCCCTTAACACCTTTAATGACCTGAAACAGGCGCTGTTGACTACACCTGTTTTTAGGTTACCAGATTTCTCTAAACCCATTGTTATAGAGTGTGATGCATCATCAGATGGGGTCGTGGCGATATTATCACAAGAGGACGATCCCGTGGCTTATTTCAGTAAAGGATCCTCCCCATCTAATCGCTTTAAATCAGCTTGTGATAGGGAGCTGTTGGCATTAGTCCTCGCGGTCCAAAAATGGAGCCATTACTTGCTTGGCCGACATTTGTTCATTCGCACCGATCACTATACTCTTAAGTTCTTATTAGAACAACGCATCACCACTATAGAGCAGCAAAGGCTTTTGCTAAAACTCATGCCTTATGATTTTTCAATTGTTCATAAGGCTGGGAAAGAGAACAAGGGGGCAGATGCCATGTCTCACCGACCTCACTCGGGAGAATTATTAACACTTATCGTCCCTTTTTGTGTTGAGGTAGCTGATATCAAGGCAGGGTTGCAAACCGATTCATTTACTAGCGATCTGATCAAAAAGTTGCAAACAGATCCTTCCTCTATCCCTGATTTCTCGCTCGTGGATTAGCTTTTGTATCATCATGGACGGATGGTGATTCCGGAGTTACACAATCTCAAACCCAAGCTGTTACAAGAAGCACATGACACTCCAATCGGTGGAGATGGAGGTTTTTTAAAAACCTACAAAAGACTCTCTTCTCGTTACTATTGGCCAAAGATGAAACAGGATGTCCGGGAGTTTGTCCAGCAATGCATAATCTGTCAGCAATAAAAGTATTAGACGTTAGCTCCAGTAGGATTACTTCAGCCATTACCTATTCCCAATCGGATTTGGGAAGATGTTTCAATGGACTTTACTGTTGGATTATCGTCTAGTCGTTTTGATACTATTTTAGTTGTAGTGGATCATTTAAGCAAATATGCTCACTTCATTTGCTTATCCCATCCATATAAGGCTAAAGGAGTAGCAGCGGTTTTTTGTAGGGAAATAGTCACGTTGCATGGCTTTCCCCGATCCATCGTGTCTAATCAAGATGTTGTCTTCCTCAGCAAGTTACCACCCTCAAACGGATGGCCAACCCGAAGTTCTGAATCTCTACGTAGAAGCTTACTTACGCTGCTTTGCTAGTGAACCAACCAAATGGAGTGCGTACTTACCTTCGGCTGAATATTCATATAACACGGGGTACCACACAGCCACCGGCACAACTCCATTCCCTATTGTGTATGGTCGAGAAACCCCTTCGCTGTTCCCCTATGCGGCAGGCGAAACAAATAACGCAGAGCTGGAACAATAGTTAGTTGATCGGGATGATATGATAAAGCTTCTTCGCCAAAACCTCCAAAAGGCCCAAGACAGAATGAGAAACCAAGCAAATCAGAAGCGACGGGAACTCACGTTCCAAGTTGGTGATTATGTCTTCTTGAAGATTCAATCGTATCGCCAAAAGACTTTGGCTAAACGTCGTTATGAGAAGCTGTCTCCAAGGTTTTTTAGACCCTATCGTGTTAAAACAGCAGTGGGTCCAGTTGTTTATGAGCTGGAATTACCACCCGAAGCTAGAATCCACCCGGTATTTCACATTTCGATGCTTAAACCAGCCCATGGCTCTTTTTCTTCAAGACCAGTTATCCCATTACCCATCACCAAAGACTGGGAAATTGATTTACAACCTAACTCGGTCATCACTCATCGATGGGTCTATGAAGCTGGCCAACCTGTCCTTGAATTGTTGATTTCATGGTGTAATCGGTCTGTAGAAGAGGCAACATGGGAAACCTATGATCTAGTGGCTGAGCAATTTCCTACATTCCATCTTGAGGACAAGACGTTTTACCGGGAGGGAAGTAATGATAAAGATCCACCATTAAAAGTGGACTCGAGAAAGAAAGATCGAATCACAGCTGCAAAAATGGGGCAGCTGTTTTCTGTTTTTGGAAACTAGCTGAATCCTCTCGGTCAAACCACTGGATGATTTTAATCATCAATCAATTTAATAAATGATTATCCAGGAAATTAGGGTGTAGAATCCTGCCCTTAATTCTACCCATAATTCTAGTATTTGATTAGTATAAATTAGAGGCTAGTTTTTCATGTTTTGAGCATTGAGAATTATCTTTTAATTTCCTTGTTCTTGTAATCGGATACCTTGCCCCTCTGGAATCGGGCCACTATCCTTTGTTTCTAATAAAATTCAGCCGGTTATCATCTTCATCAATTCTGTACCTATCACAAACTTTTTTAACAACAAACAAAGAAAGTGCTTGCAGCTCAATATGCCGGCAAATACTAAAAGAATGATAGTGCATAATAGAGGCAGCAATCACAAACCCATTTACTTATGAATGCGTTGGGTTCGTTTGGCTTAAGTTTTAAACCAGACTAGATGAATTAAAAAACTTAGCTATAAATAAACAAAATGTGTCGAACAGGTCAAAACTGGTTGAAAAGTTCTCCAATGTGGTATTTTTAGTACATATATGATACAACCTCCAAAATCTTTGATTCAAACATTTAGATTTTTACTGCAACATTTTTATTATTACAATCATATTTAATCCATCAAGCAATTATTAAAAAATGAACAGAAAAGCTTTGCCACTCTAAGAAAACAGTTTTCTCAATCTAAACCAGTTTTGACATATTAACCATCCAGCCCATTTTACCACATCTAGTGCAAATAAATAATCATATTTAATGCATTATGCTTACCGAGAAAAATATTTCATTTCCATCCCAAACGACCATCTTTGGCAACATGGTTTTCCTACCAACTTCGAAAGCCTCAGCAAAATCTTTCCATTGGTTGTAACCCACATAAGCAAACACAAAATCACGGTTTGCAGATGCAGCTGCCCTCAATAACTTAATCAAATTCTTCGATTCATAGTGTGTTTCATCCTCAAAAATGGTCAATACTATTTTTCTTGCATCATCTTTCAATAGCTTTAGATTTTCTCCAGTGATTGGTAGAGTCTGCGGTAGTAAACTTTGTTGAATAAACTCTTCCAAAAACTTTTCTGCATGTACAAAGGAATAGACGAGGTGTTCAGATGTGTGTTTCAAAAGTGAATGTGTGATATTGTATAATCAGAATATTATGAATAAATGCCATAAAACTTGACAACTAGTTCTAGAAGATAGTATTGGATGTGGTTTTATTGTTTAGATTTTAATAATCAGATACTATTTGGATAATTCTGATCATTTAAAAAATTAATAGATAAAAGGCAAATGTCATAAAATAGCAATGTACCTTTTTATAGTCTGTCTTGGTAGTTATAATTTTTTATCATGTTTGGGTAATTATATTGTGTTGAAGTGCTAATTTAGTATTTTAAGCACAAAACGACCAATACAACTACATAAAAGGAAAGACGTGGTATCAGTATAAGTCTGTTACTAGGCATATACAACCAGTCATTCTATGCTTAAATCACCAAATTAGCACATCAAACAAAGAAAATTACCAAATCAGTATACTTGCTAAAACATCACCAAAAAAACGTATGATTACCAAAACAAACCATTGACAGAAGTATGCTGCTATTTTATGACATATGCTCTAAATAGAATGACCAATTTGACATTTTACAAAAAATATAATAATCTATACTACATTATAAAGCACTTAACTTTAAGTAGTACATGTTTTTATGCTTAAGATACAAACACTTAGAGCAATAGCCTAACCAATCATTCCCTTAATTATCTCAATTAATTTAAGGCAGCTATTGCTTTAATAAATCATTGAACATCAAATCAACTATTTAAGTTAATCTAATTTGGTTAAATTACTTATATCAATACAAATTTAAGATTAGAGTATCTTTTTCTCTAATTATTTAATAATATTTTTTTATTTTATTGTTTTTCAAAAACTATTTTAACAACTAATAAAAGGGTTGACTGGAAAAAAAAAAGTAAAGAAAACAGAGAAAGTAGAAAGAATATGTGTATGTTGACTAACACCGCATTCCACACATATCATATCATACATTCTTGAAATCAAACATGTTGTCGACCACAATATTGTCATCGTTGCTGCATTGCGCGGGTACAATGCAAGTAATAAACTAATAATAAAAGGAAACACGTCAAAAGAGTTTAAATTTCCCAAACTGTGTTTTTAATGCACATTGCACAAAAATTTCTAAATCATTTTATTCAAATGTTTGGTTATTTTTGTAAATTGTAATCTTCTAGCGTTTGCATTCATATTTATACAACATAATTACTTAAATAAAGTTCAATTTTTTTGGGCAAAATGTGTTATGGTCTACACAAACTGATCGAATTTGACCCACACTAAAAGATACTAACAAATACATTATAATCCAAAAGTCAACAAACCTTCAAAAGGACCATAAAAGATATTCTGTTCATTGAAGTTTGGATGCAGGGCTAGCAACGCGGGCACCTTATCAAAATCATATAGAGCCATGGTTTTTTCTGAGAAATCTTTTGCAACAGAAAACCATGCATTTTTCTTGAATCTAATCGCCAAATTTGATATTGCAGATTCATCCAAACCAAAACCTATAAATATTGGGAAAAAAATCCCAGCTGCTTCAACAAACTCGGTAATCCCAGAATCAGACTCAAGAACAGAAACATCAGGAGCAACAAACTTCCGCAGGTACCGAACTAATACTTCTGATTTTCTTGGCCCGTTATAATCAGTCGGAACTCCATTTATGAAAATCTTCAAGGTCGGGAATCCACTATTTCACAACAGACACATGTTTTAAGAAAATAATTTCTAATAAATATCAAAATCACAATGTAGTAACTCGTACAAAAACAAATGGATTAGAGGTAGTAAAACAGGCAGGTTGACAGGTTGGTAACAGGTCGAAAATTATTCGGTTGAATTCACACACCTTTTGCCCCCAGAAAAAATTTTATTCTTTATTATTATTATTTTTTTTGTTATAGGAAATTAGTCTTTGTAAAATATGATTACAATAGCATTGTAATTTTTTGAATAAAACGATTTAGCAAGGTATATGCATAAAAGAGTACATTATGGACGTCTTTTGATATGTTGGACCCATTTGACCTGCTACCCTTGTTTGCTTTTTTATTTTTTGAACCCCCCAGAGTTAAAACATAACATGAATTGAGCCAATGAGTTGGAAATGTTTGGATATATGTTGTTCTAGAATGAGTTGGAAATGAAACAAAGACATTGAACGTACTCAATTTTATATTTTGAAGCAATACGGGAATACTTGTCAGCATCTATTTTCGCAATCACAACAGGTTTCTTCAATCCAGAAAGCATAGGGGCTGCTTTATCTAACTGAACGCAATAGTAACAGTTTGTCAGCTTTCATCATATAGTATAGGGAAACTTTAAGGTCATAAAAATGGAAATAAGCATTGAATAATTTGCCACAAAAGTATAGGATTTTCGTTTTGAAGATTACACATTAATGAATGAATCATTTATAAGCATTTAACCCTATATAAACACACATTAGAGTATGAATCCTTTATTTTAGCTTCTTCATATATCATATTCACAGTAAGCTGTTCACATGATCCATTAAGATCGTTAGTTTCAAGTATATTCTACTGTCAATCTTTCATATTTTCTTTTGTGGTTAAATAGATACCAGGGTATGACATATATATATATATATATATATATATAGAGAGAGAGAGAGAGAGACAAAAGTTCAACTGAGAACTGTTTTTCGTACGAGAACCGCGAGAACCAATCCTAGCCGTCCAATTCCCTCTCCTTCAATTGGATTGCCCACCCATGAACTCCTTACATGCACCCTGCCACACTCAATCCCCCCACGCTCTTCATCCATGAACTCCATTATCCAAAATGAACGGCCAAGATTGGTTCTCGCAGTTCTCGTACGAAAAACAGTTCTCGTTTGAACCCTCCCCTATATATATATATATAGGGGAAGGTTCATTTGAGAACCGTTTTTATTGCGAGAACCGCGAGAACCAATCTTGGCCGTTCATTTTGGATAATGGAGTTCATGGATGAAGAGCGTGGGGGGATTGAGTGTGGCAGGGTGCATGTAAGGAGTTCATGGGTGGGCAATCCAATTGAAGGAGAGGGAATTGGACGGCTAGGATTGGTTCTCGCGGTTCTCGCAATAAGAACGGTTCTCAAATGAACTTTTCACTATATATATATATATATATATATATATATATATATATATAAGGGAAGGTTCATTTGAGAACCGTTTTTATTACGAGAACCAATCTTAGCCGTTTATTTTTGGATAATGGAATTCATGGATGAAGAGCGTGGGAGAATTGGGTGTGGCAGGGTACATGTAAGGAATTCATGGGTGGGCAATCCAATTGAAGGAGAGGGAATTGGATGGCTAGGATTGGTTCTCACGGTTCTTAAATGAACTTTTCACTATATATATATATATATATATATATATATAGGGAGAGTTCAAACGAGAACTGCGAGAACCAATCTTTGCCGTTCATTTTGGATAATGGAATTTATGGATGAAGAGCGTGGGCGGATTGAGTGTGGCAGGGTGCATGTAAGAAATTCATGGGTGGGCAATCCAATTGAAGGAGGGGAAATTGGACGGCTAAGATTGGTTCTCGCGGTTCTCGTACGAAAAACAGTTCTCGTTTGAACTTTTGCCTATATATATATATATATATATATATATATATATATATAACAGTCAGATATACTATATGATGCTTATATAGGTTTAGATTTCACAACAATGGCGGGTCGGATTCAGTTCAAAACAGGTAATTATGTGTAAGAGTTGAGTCCAGTCAGGCTGGGATGGTTGGCGTGAAAAATTTGTCCAAATTTAGATTTCCTTAAAGTATTTACTGTCAACATAATTAGAAAATTTTCAATTATCTCCTTTTTTCGAAAAATAATGATTAAATAGGTTTTGTGTATTACAATAAACTCTGGCAAACTTCGATTGGGCTATCCCATTTGACAAATTGCATTTTCATTTTATTTTAAATATTACAGAGCATAAGAAAAATTAAGAACGTTGCCAAGTTGTACTAGATGAAAGAAGGATATTAACATATTCATTAAGCTGAATTACTTGTTATGCAATACCAAATTTCACCAGTAACCATGTCCCTTTTTCACCGTAAAAAACTTCAATTCTCATCTATTATGCAAAGACATTATCTTTATAAATTGGATGATGAAAAGAATACAACTCCAGATCATATAAGCATAGTGTTTCCAAGACTTGCTAGTCACCATTACTAACCTATTTAAAACATGGAGAAATCTTCTGTGCTGTTAACAGCATTTCGTTTGCACCCTCTATCACTTAAACGAGGGTGTTTTTTTATGACTTAAGTGATCTGTAGCACACATGATTTCTCCATTATTCATTTCCATGTTCATAAAATTACTAAAAAGCTAATGCGGTTTTTCATACAAGCCTATAATCAGCGCTTTACAACCGAATTCACTATACCCCTGAGTAAAAAGAACAAACGAAGAAACAGATAAAATTCAATATGCTGAAATCTAAACGCCAGCGAATATGAATCAACGGATTAGATTATACCTCTGGAGAAAGACGCTTGCAGTGGCCACACCATGGAGCATAGAAATCGACGAAGATGAAGTCGAAGGATGAAATTGCTGCATCGAAGTTGGATTCATCAAGCTCCAATACCTTCCCATCTACCTTAAATTCATGGCAAGAGATCGACGGGACAAGAGGCGAAACGATACAAACTGCTAGTATTAGGAGGACGCAGGACATTTTTCAAGAAATCCTACACGATTCTGCCTTCCTTCTTGGTTATTTGAAGTTAGGGTTTTTAAACGAGAGTGATCAACAATCGAAATCTCTTTGTCAACGGAATAAAGGTATTCAGTTTTCTCTAACTTCGATACATCAGGCAGCCGTCATTTTATAGATCCATTTGAATAGTTGTTTTTAAATTACACAACAAAATATAATTATTATGGTGCGTTTGGTAGAGAGAAAATAAATAAGGAGAAATGAAAATAGAAATAGGGAGAAATGGAAATGGGTAGAGAATTAGAATTGATTCCCTTGTTTGGTATTTTCAAAGAAATAAAATCGAGAATCGGTGGCTCAGGTCCCGGATGACGGCTGTGGTGGCGTCACCACCTCGCCGACGCCGGAAAACTCATCATCGCCGGAAAACACAATCACAAATCGCAACCCATCGCAGCAAACACAAAGCGCAGCAGACACAAATTAGGGTTCATCGCACGATGACGGCTGCGGTGGAGACACCGCCTCGCCGTAAACCCATCGCAGCAGACGACCACAAATTACGACGGTTGCGGCGTTGGCCGCCTCGCCATAAACCCGTCGCAGCAGTCGACCACAAATTAGGGTTCAATCGCACGACGACGTCGACGAAGACGAAGGCGACGACGACGACGACTGATTCAATCGCATGACAACGTCGACGAAGACGAAGGCGGTGACGACGGCTGATTCAATCACACGACACCGTCGACGACGACAAAGGCAACAACGACGACGGCAGATTCAATCACATGACAACGTCGACGAAAACAAAGGCGGAGATGACAAAAGCCATTTCTAGCTCTAGAGAAATTAAAAGCAGCTCGTGATCGTCAAAAGATATATGCAGACCCAAAGCGCCGACCAGTGGAATTCTGTGAAGGCGATAGGGTATTCTTGAAGGTATCTCCTTGGAAGGGGGTAATTCGGTTTGGACGCAAGGGCAAGCTGAGTCCACGTTATATAGGTCCATTCAGAATCTCCCGAAATGTCAACGAGCAAACTGTATCTCTTGAATTGCCTCCTGAGCTATCTGGTATTCACAACACTTTCAATGTTTGCTATTTGAGAAAGTGTAAAGTTGAAGAAAATCAAGTTCTACCTCTGCAAGAGCTGAAGGTTGATTCTGCTAAGCTTCTTGTAGAGGAGCCAGTTGAAATTCTTAACGCAAAGACAAAGAAGTTGCATAAGAAGCTGATCAGACTGGTTCTTGTCAAATGGAAGCACAACCTAGGTCCCAACATGACGTGGGAAACTGAGGATGACATGAAGGCACGATACCCTCACCTATTCCCAGTTGAACAGATTCCGAGGACGGAATCTTCTTAAGGGGGTAGAGTTGTAACATCCTTAAATCGGGCCTATTCGTGCGCTTCATTTGATACGTGAATTTATTTAAAAGTATTAAATGAATATATATATGTTAAGTATTAATAGAAAATATGTAATTGGCTAGTTAAATGTGAATATAAAAATAGTAATAAAAATAGAAAAGAATTATAAAATAATAACTGGTTTCAAACGAGGTTTCCAAAAATATCCTCGTTAGTTGAAACAGTTATTCGGGTGTTATGTTGTATGTTGAAAGGGGGAACAAAATACCCCTTGTGGATAATTAAAACCCACAAAGTCGGTCCTCAATAAGGTGAGTCAGCCAACTCACCTTCAACACACACACACACATACGACAGACACACACACACCCTCATCTCTTTCATTTTGATCTTGAAGAAGAAGGTTCAAGACAACTTCAAGGCTGGAACCAAGCTCCAAAGGAATCTCCAATCTGTTCTTGTTCCCTTCTTCACCATCATCTTGTTCCTAGTAAGCCTATCTTCTTCCTTGTTCTTCATTTCAAGTTCTAGGTTAAAATTGAGAAAAATGAAATTAGCTATTAAAGCTTGAATTTATGAGTTGCAATCTATTTTAGAATCACCTACAAGTAGTTTAGGATTGATTTTATGAATTAAAGATACCTTCTTGATTGAATTCTTGAAATTGACCAAATGGGTCAAATATGGTGAAATCATGAATTTGATGTTATAATAGGTTATGTTTATGTTTATGGACTCATTTTGATGTCCCATAACTAAAACAAAAGCTGGAAATAATTAAGGACAAGTTAGAATTGGATTTGAATGAAAGAACAGCAGCTGCAGAAGCTGAAATCGCAGCTCTGGTGCTGCGTCGCGGCGCGACCCTTAAGGGTGTCGCGGCGCGACCGTGTGTGCAGCAAACTAATCCTTGTTTTTCAATGGTTAATGTTATTTGGGATGGGTTAAGGTATTTGTAATAAGTTAAACATGTATTTGGGATTAAAACCAGAATATTGAATATATGTACATGTGGTATGATTTTTAAGTAAACTTGTAATATGCAATAGATAATGGTTGAATCACTTTTGACCATTTTAGAGGCATTTAGTATGGTTTAGACATTTTTACTCAATTAAACACATAAGTAGAAATATAACACTAGTAATAGAATATGTGTTTATATGTGATAATCTAAGTGGACATATATGTGTACTAATAGGTAATTAAGCTGTCAATGAGAGCCGAGTTCATATTGTGTTGTTTATAAACACACGAGGTGAGTACTAACTCTTATGACTGTTGGGGTTTGTTCGGTTTTTCAAAATATATTTTAGCAACGGAAGCATGAACAACAATTTTAAACTTTTTAAAACTCCCCACCAATGATCCATATGCAAGCCTTAAGAAACAAAACAACCATAGGGTGTTTAGAACTACAACCTTTGTAGCGTGAGTAAACCGTTGATGAAGTGGTTGATCTATGAGAAGCCAAGAGAAGACTTCCTCCAAGGTATCCACAAATCAATAAGTCCAACACCTCCAAGATGCTAGTCTCTCCAACCCTTGATATTCAAGCAAGCAAGCAACAACCTCTTGTTCTTCTTCTTGAACTTACTATGTATGTATATGAGTATGTATTCTAGCACCACACTTTGCTCACTTGAAGAACACCAATACTACAAAGTAAGGATGTTTTCAAGTATGAAAACACTTAGAACTTTTCTAAGAACTCAAGGAAAGGTGGTAGCATAAACTTGTACACAAAAGAGCCATGCATGAAGACTTAAAAAGCCAAGAAGTAAAGCAAGAGAGGGAGGCCCCTCCCTTGCCCAATTTCGGCCGTAGCAAGGAGGGGGGGTCCCCTTTGGCTCTTTTGCTTCCCTTGAACATGCATGCATGTCTAGGTTAGTCCATTTTTCAAGCAACCTCAAATGGACCCCCTTTGTGATACTTGTAAGCATTTCTAGTTTTATATATTTCAAGTATATAAAATATAATGCTAGACTTGCCATACATTGTATAAAATACATCTACATGTATTTTATATACATACTTGATTGTTACTAGTAACTCTTTACTTGTAACAAAGATATACATGCATTTATATAATTGTTACTAGTAACAATTTACTTGTAACAAATATACATTTATACATATATATATATATACATATATATAAAATCATATGTTTATATTTATGTATTTCATATGCATTATCTTATATTAATATATAAGAGTGATATTATTATTTCACATAAATAATAATATGCAACAATGCATATATATACTTATATATATAATGAGTTGGAAACATATTTAAATCATATTCAAATATGTAATTGGTGTCCATTGATTGTAAATGTGTGACCCTATGGGTTTATTTATTATTAGTAATATCGTATTAATTTGTGTCTTGTGCACATAGAACCAACAATGACTTCAATTTAGGAAGTTTTGAATGCAAGAACAGTTATATGATTATGACATGCCACAACTTGTATTATGAAAGCCATATGTATGCTAGTATGATAAAGAATCCATGATATGCCTTGATAATTGATGTGCAAGACATGTATTTAAGTACATGTGCACACTTGATGAATAATATGTTATATGAATAAAGCATGCATGCACTTGTCCCTGTAAAGGGTGATTGATGAAACTATCTGTATGTCCGGACAATATATGTAATTAAGGTCGGCTTCGGCTGGGTCCTGGGCCTACGGGCATAATGTTCTGGACTAACGGTACTCGTGTTCCGTTCCTTTCAGCAATTGAGGTGAGTGCCTTAAATGGCTAAGCCTATTGAGCTTTGGCTCCTTAACGAGCATGGTGATTCACTTAGGTGATGAAACCCGCACGGATGGTAGTGTATGATTCCCCCGGTGGTAGTGGTTTGAGTTGGCTTTGCAACCCGGCAATATAATACACTCGCTGGACATGTCAACACTCCGCTATATGTTAGGATAGCATTGATTGCTTATTCTGCTATATGACTTGTTATATTGCTAAGGACTTGCTTAATTGTTATGCATGATTGTTAGTAATCACTAGCTATATTTATATAGCTAATGTTGTTGATGTTTAACATTTTACAGATAAGGAATAGACGGCTTGGTGAGTTGGGGACACTCATGGCTGTTATAGAAGCCTTTTTGAAGGAACACTGCTTTTGGTATAATAGTATTATGGTCGGCTTAGATTATGTAACACCGGTAGGCATGTTTGGCAATATTTGGTATTGTATATTTGTATATATGCCAAACACGTGTTTTTAAACTGTAATAACTGCTTGGGTTGTTTGTTTGTTATTTAAAATTCCGCTGCATAGTTTTTGAAATTCAGTTAAGTTAACAAACAGGTAAAAGTTCAAATTACAAACGTACCCATGCAGTTTGAAAACTCAAATTTATACTGATTTTTAAAATAGCAAAGGTGGTGTTACAAGTTAGGTCTCTCCATTTTCTCCATTTTGCAGAGATTTGAAAATACAAATGAAGCTGAGAAAGAGAAACTAAGTGGAGAATCAATTCTCCTTCATTTTAAAATCCAATTCTCCCCAAACAAGAGAATAGCCTCATTTCTTTTTCTCCCCTTTCCAACTCTCTCTACCAAACACAGCCTTATGGTAAAACACCGAATAATCCTCAAAGTTTTATTTGTTATACGGTTTAACCATAAAAGTTTATTTTAAAACATAATAACCATAATTTTTTGTCGACCTATTACGTTAGTCTTTATCTCATGTTGTTGGGGTTTGTTCGGTTTTTCAAAATATATTTTAGCAACGGAAGCATGAACAACAATTTTAAACCTTTTAAAACTCCCCACCAATGATCCATATGCAAGCCTTAAGAAACAAAACAACCATAGGGTGTTTAGAACTACAACCTTTGTAGCGTGAGTAAACCGTTGATGAAGTGGTTGATCTATGAGAAGCCAAGAGAAGACTTCCTCCAAGGTATCCACAAATCAATGAGTCCAACACCTCCAAGATGCTAGTCTCTCCAACCCTTGAAATTCAAGCAAGCAAGCAACAACCTCTTGTTCTTCTTCTTGAATTTACTAAGTATGTATATGAGTATGTATTCTAGTACCACACTTTGCTCACTTGAAGAACACCAATACTATAAAGTAAGGATGTTTTCAAGTATGAAAACACTTAGAACTTTTCTAAGAACACAAGGAAAGGTGGTAGCATGTAGTAGTTCACAATGAGCATGCATGAGCTATAAAGAGCCAAGCATTAAAAAAAAAACAAGAGGGAGGCCCCTCTTGCTTTTGTTTTGGCCGTAAATGGGGATGGAGGGGAGGCCCCCTCTTGCTTGTCTTCCTTCTTGACTTATTGGCACCATACTTGTTTAATTACTTCATACAAGAAGTCAACATGGCCCCCTCATAGTTCATTGTGGTGATTTCTAGATTCTTTTATAAATATTTATATAAAAGGTATACTAGACCATGCCATACAATATATAAAATACATCTACATGTATTTTATATACATACTTGATTGTTATTAGTAACTCTTTACTTGTAACAAGGATATACATACATTTATATAATTGTTACTAGTAACTCTTTACTTGTAACAAATATACATTTATACATATATATATATACATATATAAAATCATATGTTTATATTTATGTATTTCATATGCATTATCTTATATTAATATATAAGAGTGATATTATTATTTCACATAAATAATAATATGCAACAATGCATATATATACTTATATATATAATGAGTTGGAAACATATTTAAATCATATTCAAATATGTAATTGGTGTCCATTATTGTAAATGTGTGACCCTATGGGTTTATTTATTATTAGTAATATCGTATTAATTTGTGTCTTGTGCACATAGAACCAACAATCTCCCACTTGCACAAGTTACAACTTAAGCCGATATAGACAATGGTAAGAACGTCTAGCAACATCCCATTGCCCCTAATAATAAATAAAGTGTGTTGATCAACACTTTCACCAACGAAGTTAACTCACTAGCTACAAATCGTTGTTATAGGTAAGTCATCAATTATCCCTTTGTTTTAACATCTCGTTGAACATGAGACATGGATCGTCATCAATTCTCATATAATGTTCAACTTGTTTTAGGGCCCAGAGATATTATACTCCCAATTAAATGAGAGAAACAAATTCCATCTTGACCACATACGTCTCTTATAAGACTCTATCATACCTAATAATGGCCTTTATAACTACCCGGTTAAAGATAGCGTTTAACCACATTAAAGCATGATACTCCTCATACTCGAGTCCCAATATGTGTCTCAGGTCTAAGGATACAAAGATACCACCTTTTTCTCAAGATTTACTTATGACACTGATCCATGAAGCGATCTTAAGAGCGGGTCATGTCCAATGTTTGTTCCCTAACAAACATTAGTGAATTTGGCTGCAAACCCTTTTGCCTATTTTCATCACGAATGAAAGTCAACCAACTTATTCACATTAGTCTTAATTCATAACTATTCCCATAGTTATAACCGACTATGGACGTTTTAGAATAAAGAATTATTCATGGATTTAAACATGTTATAAAGAACACAATATATATTAATGAAGTGATCATATCCCATACATCATTCAGATAAAATAGATATTGTCATAATGTTCCAAAATATCCAAATACTAAATTACAATTCAAATCCAATCCCTTGCAAAGCGAAGACCTATTGCCCTAGTATGAGACTCATGCTTAGTCGAGGCAAGAGGTTTCGTAAAAGGATCTGCAAGATTTTGATCTGTATGAACTTTGCGAATACACACATCTCCTCTATCCACTATATCCCGTATATAGTGGAAACGCTTGAGGATGTGTTTGGTGCTGTGATGTGATCTAGGTTCTTTTGCCTGGGCAATAGCACCTTCATTATCACAAAATATTTCTATGGGGTCTTGAATGCTTGTTACTACCCCAAGGTCAGCAATGAACTTCTTCATCCATGCAGCTTCTTGTCCAGCCTCAGAAGCAGCAATGTATTCAGATTCTGTAGTGGATTGTGCAACTACACTTTGCTTAGAACTTTTCCAAGCAACCGCGCCTCCATTCATAACGAAGACATAGCCCGATTGTGATCGAGAATCATCTCGATCCGTTTGGAAACTAGCATCTGTGTAACACTTTACACAAAGATCTTCTTCCAAACCCCCATAGATCAAGAACATGTCTTTGGTTCTTCTCAAGTATTTTAAAATGTTCTTGACTGCCATCCAATGGCTATCTCCTGGGTTTTGCTGGTATCTGCTCGTCATGCTCAAAGCATACGAGACATCTGGCCTAGTGCATAGCATGGCATACATGATGGATCCAATTGCAGAAGCATATGGGATCTCACTCATTCTATCTAGCTCTTCTCTTGTGCTAGGGCTTTGAGCTTTACTCAAAACCGTGCCTAGTGCCATTGGCAAGAATCCTCTCTTAGAATTCTCCATCTTGAATCGTTTCAAGATTTTGTCAATATATGCACTTTGACTTAGGCCAATAAGACGCCTAGATCTATCCCTATAGATCTTTATTCCAAGAATGTAGGCGGCTTCTCCCAAGTCTTTCATTGAGAAACACTTCCCAAGCCAAGACTTGATGTCTTGCAAGGTCGGGATGTCGTTTCCAATGAGTAGTATGTCATCAACATACAAGACAAGGAATGCTACTACGCTCCCACTAGTTTTCTTGTAAACACACGGTTCAGCTTCTGATTTGATAAAACCAAACTCTTTTATTTTCTCATCAAATCGAAGATTCCAACTTCGAGATGCTTGCTTTAGTCCATAGATGGATCTTTTAAGCTTGCACACCTTATTAGGATACTTAGGATCTACAAAACCTTCAGGCTGAACCATATAGACATCTTCACTTAAGTGTCCATTTAGAAAAGCCGTTTTGACATCCATTTGCCATATCTCATAGTCATAATATGCAGCTATGGCAATAAGTATTCTAATAGATTTAATCATGGCTACCGGAGAGAAAGTTTCATCATAGTCAATACCATGAGTTTGAGTGAAACCTTTCGCCACTAGCCTTGCCTTAAATGTGTGTACATTTCCATCCATGTCTGTCTTCTTCTTGAAGACCCACTTGCTCCCTACAGTCTTACTATTGGGAGGAAGATCAACCAAGTCCCATACTTGATTTTCATACATGGACTGCATCTCAGTGTTCATGGCATCAAGCCATTTATCGGATTCCGGATCCGATATAGCATCTTGGTAGTTAGTAGGCTCAGAAGAGTGTACCAAGAAAATCTCATCATTGGACACGAGAAATCCGTATCTCTCGGGTTCTTGACGAGGTCTACCAGATCTACGAACACTTTGTGTTTCAGTAGGTTCTTGAACAACCAATTGTTCAGGTTCAACAACCGTTTGTTGAGTGCTAGTGTCAACCTGACTTGTATTTTGTGGTTCTTGAATTTCTTCAAGGTCTACATTGCTCTCACTTGCCTCTTTCGAAAGAAACTCCTTTTCTAAGAAAGTGGCATGCCTAGAAACAAACACTTTGTTCTCAGCTGGGTTGTAGAAATAATATCCTAATGAATCTTTAGGATATCCCACAAAATTACATTTGATAGATCTAGGATCGAGTTTGCTTAAAGCTTCTTGTCGTACATGAGCCTCACAACCCCAGACTTTCAAGTAAGATAAGTTTGGAACCTTTCCATACCACATCTCATATGGTGTCTTATCTACCTTCTTGGTTGGAACCATATTCAATATGCGCGCAGCAGTTAATAAAGCATAACTCCAAAAGGATGAGGGTAGAGTACTTCGGCTCATCATAGACCGAACCATATCTAGTAGAGTTCGGTTCCTCCTTTCAGATACACCATTATGTTGTGGTGTTCTAGGAGGAGTAAGTTGTGAGATAATCCCACAATTACTAAGATGATCCATAAACTCTTGGCTTAAGTACTCACCACCTCGATCGGAACGAAGGGCCTTGATTGTTTTGTTGAGTTGATTTTGTACTTCGTTTTGAAACAGCTTGAACATCTCAAATGTTTCATGTTTATGTTTTATCAAATAAACATAACCAAATCTACTATAATCATCGGTGAATGTAACGAAGTATCTATCACCATCCCTAGACATTGATCTAAAAGGACCGCATACATCCGTATGTATGATTCCTAATAGATCTTTGGCTCTTTCACTTGAACCGGAGAAAGGAGCCTTAGTCATCTTCCCATATAAACATGATTCGCAAACTTCGAATGAGCTAGAATCGTTTGATTTTAAAATTCCATCCTTTTGAAGTTTTGCAATGCGTTTCTTGTTTATATGACCAAGTCGACAATGCCATAGGTATGTTTGACTTAAGTCATGCTTAGGTCGTTTGGTGCTAGTGGTATATATAGAATTATCATCAAGAGATATTTTAAGATTAACTTCATATATTCCATTAAGAGGCCGAGCCTCAAAATACAAAATATCGTTTTTGAAGGCACGAATGCCATCATTAACGAAACCAAAAGTGAATCCAGATTCTCTTAACCGAGCTACTGAAATAATATTCCTAGTTAAACTAGGTACATAACAACAATTGTTTAATATTAAGTACAGGCCATTTGGTAATAATAATTCAAAAGTTCCAAGGGCTTCAACAGCAACATTTGCTCCATTGCCCATGTGGAGATCCAAATCGCCTGGCTTCAGCAGCTTACTTTTTCTCAACCCCTGCACATTGTTACAAATGTGAGTTCCACAACCGGTATCAAATACCCAGGAATTAATGGAAAAAGTATACATTTCAATCATATATATACCTGAAGTGCTAGCCTCGCCAGCCTTCTTCTTTTTCAACTCTGCAAGGTAGGTTGGACAATTGCGCCTCCAATGTCCTACCACCCCGCATTCAAAGCACGGGTCATTCTTGGGAACCTTTCCCGCCGTCTTGGGTGTAGGAGCCTTGGCAACTTGCTTGCCTTTGTCCTTTCCCTTTGCCTTCGCTTTGCCCTTCCCTTTTGAGTTGTTTTTCTTTTTCTTCTTGATTCTCCCTTCTTGAATCATCAAGACTTGAGGTGTTTTTCTTGGAATCTTACTCTCAGCAGTTTTAAGCATCCCATGCAACTCTGAGACAGATTTCTCCCAATTGTTCATGTTATAATTCATGACAAATTGATCATAGGCTTTGGTCAACGAGTTAAGGATCATATCCTGTGCAAACTCGTTGGTTATGGGAGATCCAAGCCTAGCAAGCTGGTCAATGTATCCTTTCATCTTTAGCACATAGTCGCTAACGGATTGACCTTCCTCCATCTTACATGCATGGAAAGCTCGAGTGACCTCAAAGCGTTCTTGCTTCGCTTGCTTTTGGAACATTTCCTTAAGCTGGCCAAGCATCTCATATGCTCCATGCTCCTCAAGGTTCTTTTGAAGATCCGGAGACATGGTAGCAAGCATGAGGCATGAAATTTCGACCGAGTCGTCGGAATGCTTCACCCAAGCATCCCTAACGGCTTTGGCCGCAGTCAATGGAGGTTCCTCAGGGACAGGATCCTCAAGTACATACAATTTCTTTTCGTGCTTAAGAACGATTCTCAAGTTACGATACCAGTCTAAGAAATTTGTACCATTGAGTTTTTCTTTCTCTAAGATTGAACGAAGAGATAAGTTGTTAACGGGCGTAGTTGAGTTAGGGGCCATCTACAAAATTTAACAAAGTTCAATTTAGTATTTTTGATATTTAATCCTTTAATAATTAATACCCTTTAGAATTGTAAAATTCTTTAATTTTTAAAGGCTAGGATCCAAGTTGAACTTAACCTTGAATGTTTGGCTAATGCTCTCTCCATCAAGTTAAAACAACAAGGTAGGTAACGTTTACCAATTACATCTCATATGTAATTCCTAGATCTTTATGGGATCCTAGACAACGATTGTCAATTTTGACATGTTTGATCCCATCTATGCCTCGGGCTTCCTTACGTTTGGCTAATGCTCTCTCCGTAATAAGATTCCGATTAAGTCGTCCTATTTCAAGACGGTGAATTTCCGGCCCAAGACGTTCATGGAATTCGCAGAAAAACACCTCGGTTGTTACAAAAACAATCCACGCGTTTGGCTAATGCTCTCTCCACGTGAGTGTCGTTGCAACAAGCGAGTGTCTTAAAATGGGATGGCATAGACTTACGTTTTGAAAAAGGGCTTTTACCGTTTTGTATATTTATTAAATAAAACAAAACGAGTCGTGTGACTAGTATTGCATGCATACAATAATAAGTCCACGTTTTGATAAAATCATATTTTATATATATATTGGTCTTGAGTATTCTTAAAATCCATATTTTACGAACTCTCAACGCGTTCAATTTTTAAACTAGTATTAATATCCTATATTAACGTGTGTAGTTTCGAGCGCGCAAATACGACCAATTTTAGCTTGTAATAAAACCATTTTATTATTAAGCTTGAATGGAGTTTGGTTGAGTTTTAAAATCTCTATTTTATAAAACTCATATATATATATATATATATTTTGACATAATGAATTTTAATCTTTACAAAACTCCTTTTATATATAAAATTCATTTTACATCTTATGTTATCTCAACTTAAAATACCAAACTCCCATTGTGTGATTTATATTATGTAAAAAATATTATCTAGCATGCAAAAATCCTATTTTCAACCATGCATAATAATATAAACATAAACACACACAAATAACATGTATAAGTGCATAACCAAGCCATTTATCCTAAGTGGTATTTTTGTGAGCCATACAAAAATACCAAGTCATAACTAAGGACCAAATATTTCTCTTGTGATGAACTTGAAGCTCCCACTTGCCAAAACAACTCCTTGTAGTGCAAATGACTCCAAGCCTTCATGGTTGACTCCACCACACTTGAAAACTCCAACTTGGTCATTTCTTCATCTTGTTACATTTTTATAAAAGTAAACTAGTCTAAACTATTCTACTACTTACAAAATACAACAAGATGAAACAAAACTAAAATTATTATTACATACCAAATGAAAAAATAATTTTACAACCAAATCGAATTTCCAACACATCACAAAAGGTCTATGGCTTGTTATGCACAACATACATTCAAACAAACATATATATCAACACTTGATATTTAGGCAAATTTTACAACCAAACATGCATGTGGTTTGGTTGTTTCCCAAAATAAATATATAAACATATATAAGTTGCCAACAAGAAAATCCACAACTTTTCTAACAAAAGAAAAGTTGTCCATTTTCTTAAACATTACATACTCAAAAAGTTTCTTAAAAACTATACATAAGTGGCTCTGATACCACTGTTGGGGTTTGTTCGGTTTTTCAAAATATATTTTAGCAACGGAAGCATGAACAACAATTTTAAACCTTTTAAAACTCCCCACCAATGATCCATATGCAAGCCTTAAGAAACAACACAACCATAGGGTGTTTAGAACTACAACCTTTGTAGCGTGAGTAAACCGTTGATGAAGTGGTTGATCTATGAGAAGCCAAGAGAAGACTTCCTCCAAGGTATCCACAAATCAATGAGTCCAACACCTCCAAGATGCTAGTCTCTCCAACCCTTGAAATTCAAGCAAGCAAGCAACAACCTCTTGTTCTTCTTCTTGAATTTACTAAGTATGTATATGAGTATGTATTCTAGTACCACACTTTGCTCACTTGAAGAACACCAATACTATAAAGTAAGGATGTTTTCAAGTATGAAAACACTTAGAACTTTTCTAAGAACACAAGGAAAGGTGGTAGCATGTAGTAGTTCACAATGAGCATGCATGAGCTATAAAGAGCCAAGCATTGAAAAAAAAACAAGAGGGAGGCCCCTCTTGCTTTTGTTTTGGCCGTAAATGGGGATGGAGGGGAGGCCCCCTCTTGCTTGTCTTCCTTCTTGACTTATTGGCACCATACTTGTTTAATTACTTCATACAAGAAGTCAACATGGCCCCCTCATAGTTCATTGTGGTGATTTCTAGATTCTTTTATAAATATTTATATAAAAGGTATACTAGACCATGCCATACAATATATAAAATACATCTACATGTATTTTATATACATACTTGATTGTTACTAGTAACTCTTTACTTGTAACAAGGATATACATACATTTATATAATTGTTACTAGTAACTCTTTACTTGTAACAAATATACATTTATACATATATATATATACATATATAAAATCATATGTTTATATTTATGTATTTCATATGCATTATCTTATATTAATATATAAGAGTGATATTATTATTTCACATAAATAATAATATGCAACAATGCATATATATACTTATATATATAATGAGTTGGAAACATATTTAAATCATATTCAAATATGTAATTGGTGTCCATTGATTGTAAATGTGTGACCCTATGGGTTTATTTATTATTAGTAATATCGTATTAATTTGTGTCTTGTGCACATAGAACCAACACATGTATTACCTAAAATTGCCGGTTGTCTTCAAATTAGCGCTTGAAACTCACGAAGGAAAGAAGTTGATGCTTGAAACATACGAAGGAAAGAAGTCGATGACTTGAAACATATGAAGGAAGGTAAATACAATAGCAACATAAATCGAACAGCAAGGTCCATTGATGGTGAACTGAAGCTTATTTTCATTTTTCTCATGACAATAGGAAGCTCATTTTCATCTTCCCCATGTTGTAATCGAACAGCGAGGTCCATTGATGGTGAATTGAATGTTTGTAATTGTAAAGAACTCTCACCTAAGGTAATTTTTTGGACCCAACAGAACCCTAGTAGAAGATTTTGGGGTTGCCCCAACTATAAGGTAATCTCTATTTGTTAATGAATGATATTTTGTAATTATTAGACTGATTTGAGTCATCTTCATTACTAGGATCCAAAAAAATATCAATATTTTAGATGGATCGATCCTAAACTCAACTCTGATTGGTACAAAGAACTTATTTACAGAATGCACAATGACTTATTGGAAGAAAACTATGACTCTTGGGTAGAATACAAGATGAAAGTGGAACTACTTAAAGATGAAATCAAGAGAAGCAAGAAATTAGTGAAGATCCTTAGTAGGTGTATCTTTGCCTTGTTGACTGTTTTCTTCTTCTTGTTAATTATTGTAATGAATTAAAAACATTATGTTGTAATGGATTCAAAGTATCAATATTAGTGGAAGTATTATTTTGATGTTATATTGTTTACACTTGTTAATTGTTGAACATAAGTAAAACACTATGTTATAACATCCAAAAGTGGTCGAACATGTAGAAGGCAATTCATAATGTTTATGTTATGATTAATCTTAACTCCATTATAGCATCAATATGTACCAATTTTGTATGCAAGATAAATGCAGCTCAAATCTTTTGTGTAACTACTCTCAAGTTAGCAAAAGACTGTTTTCTTGATTAATTTTTTTAGTTTTTTTTATGTTGTGTACAAGTATTTTGCTGGAAACAATCATTACTTGAAATTGTAATGAGTAATTAAGAATTCGATGAATGCACTTTTAATCTTTTTTTTGTTTTGAATATCTACATGTTATTCACCTTTTTTTTATGAATGTCTGTTGCTACATGTTTGCTATGGAATCTATATTTTTATCGTTTTACCATAAACTAGATAGTAGTCTTGCTTCGCTTCAACCTGTAGTCATTTGCATGTAACATCCTAAAAAAAATTAACAACACATCAATTCAAACGTAACTAGATATTAATAGAAGCAAGTACTTGACAATTGTTAATTACAATCCTAATAAAATGTTCGAATTACTGATAATAAAAATTTAGACGAAATAGTGAAAGTCGCGGAAGCAACTGGTGATGAGCTATCAACGTTGAACTAGAGCCCCGCCATGGTCATTTCTTGTAAAACAGGTAAAACAATAACTGTAAGCACAAAGCTTAGCAAGTACACTACTTACAACCCAAACAGTTTATCAATTACACATAACTCGTACCCACTACCGTAGTAAGAGGTCTCATCATACCTGCCTGCTAGGACGGTCTATTTTACCCGTTGTCGTCACAATGGTCTGACATACCCGACAGCGAAGTGTTGGTCTAGTACCTGTTACCAAAGTAAACGGTCTAAAAATACCCATTACCGAGGTAAACGGTCTAAGCATACCCGTTACCGAAAAGAACGGTCTAAACATACCTGATTGTTAGTCCATTATATGTTTGTAGACCTTGTGTTCTTTTGTAATATTTATCTTAATGCTTTATAGACTAGCTAATGTAATGGGCTTGGCCCACACTTGTACTATTCTACTAGTCTAGAGGTAGAAGCCCATAAGGCTTAGACCCATGAGGCTTATAGTATATATACCTTGCAAACCTAGTTTGCAAGGTAACTATAACGACCACGTTTTGAGGGTTTATTAATATGTAAGTATATTTATGGAAAAAAATTAATTAAAATATAATTAAACACGGTTTGAATACAGAATTTATTACACAAGCTCACGAATGTTTAATTAGGTGAATATAAACCGTTTACATGTAGACTAATAGTGTTTATCTATAAGATCATTTGTTTTTCGTGTTTGAGGTTTAGTAATAACATTATAGAAGATTTTGACAAAGGAATAAACCTAAGGGTTGAGAATGACTAAAAGGTAAATTTAAGGTGATTATGTAACACTGCAATTTCAGAGTGAAATTTTTAACTTTAAAAAAAACTAATTTCAAACATATTTTAGTTTGATAACAAAACAGCGGAAGTCTTAAAACATTTTCTTTATTTACAAACGGGTGTTACCAACATTAATACCGACCGACCATCATACCTGCATTAAGCACTGAAAGTCCCAGCATAACAAAAGCACATCCATGCCCAGGCTAAGCAAACATCTGCAAAAACATTCATATATACCGGGAGGGGGTTAGCTTTAAAAGCTAGTGAATACAAACTTAACCCTAAGCATCATGCAGCACATAGGGCATCATATTCTTCACATCATCATAAGCATGGTAACATGGCAACATAGATGCATGTGAGTCATATAACACAGGATTAAGCAAACAATGCTATCCTATCACATAGCGGAGTGCTGATCTGACCAGCAGGCATTATATCTTGTCGGGTAGCTAATCCAGCTCACAATTTTCCACCGGGAAATCAGACACTACCATCCGTGCTGGTTTCATCACATAAGTGACTCTACCTGCTCGTTATGGAGCCATAGGCTCATTAGGCTTAGCCAATTAAGGCAATCACCCAAGAGTTTAAAGGAACGACACTCGAGTACCGTTGATCCTGAACAATTGTCCGAAGGCCCATAGGACCCAGCCGAAGCTGACCTTCAATAACAGATATGTCCGGACATTCACATAGCTCATCAATAACCCTTTACAGGGACAATAGCATGCATGCATTTACATATAACTTATATTCAACAATATATGCACATGTACTTAAATACATGTCTGGCATATCATTTATCATGGCAATACTTGTTTCAACATGGGGATCCTATCAGGGTCCAACAGTATATATATATATAACAATAATTCCACATGGTTGATCCAAATCAGGATCCATAGCATACACAATAACAAGTTCTAACTAGGCAGCTCCAATTTGGATCCACTGGCATGCACTCTACAATAACTAACAACTTAACAGGGCGGATCTGTAACACCGTATTTTCAACCCAAAAAATTTCATTTTAAATAACACTGCGGAAGCGATTTAAACACTAAAAGTATTTACAATTGTACATAAACCACTGTTTACAAAACCATCTAGTTTAAATATCAGTATTACAAAATCACGGCTCGTCACAAATAACACATCAGAGGCCTAGGTAATTACTCCCCAAGCTAACCACTCTCAGCCGAGCCGCTGACTTACCAAAACCTGTAAAAGAGTGAGAGGTGGGGGATTGGCATAAAGCTAAGTGAATAGAGTAAAGTCACAACAGAGATATCAGCGATATCGTCAAATTTAGATATATATTTTAAGCGATATCTGTTTTATTTTAGTCTGTTATTGTTCATAAATAAGTAAAAGACAATTAATTATCTTCATTTATTGAATTTCAGGTCAAAAAGGCAGATGATGAAAAGTTTTGAACAAAAAACGGAAGAAACTGAAAAATAGGAAAAGTTGTCCGCGCCGACACACCTCCACTTTTTTGATCATATCTCACTCATACGAACTCGGATTGAGGTGATTCAAAAGGCCACGGAAACTAGACTCAGAGGGATATAAAATATTTTTATGGTCAAAGTCTAAAAAAGCGATGTCACGGCGCGACCATTAAGGATATCACGGCGCAACGCGACCTGATAAGAAAATTTTCAAATTTCAATTGGCACACCCGTCGTGACGCGACACTTACCCGTCGCGACGTGACGCCCCTGTTTTTAGTTTTCTATATAAAAGAATGTCCAGATCGATTTTAGGGGGAACAACCCAACTTATACTACCCAAATATTGCCAAAACACGTCCAAAATCATTCCTGGAGCTGTGGAGCTCAACTTTTAAGAATTGGAGCTTATTATTTGAAGATTTCGGCTTAGATTCATCCTAGTTCTATCATTCTTATTATTTATCTTCTGTGTTTTTTATGTTTCTTAATTTCTAGAAGTTATATATGATGTTTCTAGGGTGATATTTCATGTATTCCTTCTTAGAGGAGATGGATTCTTTAAAAGTTAATTGCTTTTTGTGTTTATGATTCTAAAAATCATATATTTATCAATTTGAGTTCTACTAAAGATCCACATGTATTTTAGATCTTGTTTTTGCATGTTTATATTCTGAGTTTGCATGAGTAGGAGGATCAATCCGCTTGTGTGGCTTTTATCATAACTATTTATGACCAATAAGTAGTTTTGACTAGTGATTGACCAAATCCTAGGCTTAAACATGAAAAGATAGAAACTTTAATGTGTGTGGAATTGCATATGATGACATCTATATGTTAATTGAATGGTTTGTTGATCTAGACAATCATTAAAGGTAGAATCTTGATTGATACGAACTAAAAGGACTAATCTTGCTTGACTCCTTGACCATAGAGTTAGTTAATTGCATGATTATAGAGTTAGATATTCTGACTAAGAGTCTAACTAATATAGAAATCGGTTTATGATATTTAGTTGTCTGTGCAAATAATTGGTTGACTTAAAGAGAGTTTCATCAAATTTAGGGAAGGAATTTTTATATTATAAGCTTAAATCCAATAAAGTTTGTTGCTTTTCACTTCCTTTGGTTTGTTCTTGGTTCGTGTTGCTATTATTTAGTTCATCAACATAATTGTGACATTCGGCAACAAATTTCCCAGGTTAGCCATTAGAAATTTGTATTTTAAGCCTAGTATGACTAAAAATAGTATTTATGATTTAAATACATCCATAATAATATTAGATTTCATAGAAATCCCGCCTATATGGTTAGAACCTTCTGGAGCTCGAAAAATCGAATTATTACGAGTCAAGAATTACAAATCAGGTACAATAATAAAATTAATATCAATTAAAATAATTAAATAAATTATAATAAATATAAATAAGTTAAAATATAAAAATAAACTCATAAAAGTAATAAAAACTTTGTAATTAAAAGATTTAAACAAAATCAACAATTATACAAAATTTATTTAAACAAATTACACTTAATTATTCAAAAAAATAAAAAAATAAAAGAAAATCCCCCCCCCCCTCCATGGCCGGCCACCCTACCCCCCCCCCCCCTCAAATTTCTCTTGCCTCCTTCTCTTCCCAAGAATCACCACTTGATCTCCCCATGCTCTATATAAGCCTCCTATTACTCTTCATCATTTCCTTTACCACCACACTCCATCTCTTCTCTTTTCTCCCTTCTTCTTTCACCAACAAAAATCTCCCAAGAACATCCAAGTCTTGATCATCTTTTGAAGATCAAACACAAAATCAAAGAATAGAGTTGGTAAGATGATCATAAAACACTCATTTCTACTCTTCTACCTTTCTTCTTTTCTTCTTTCTTTTATTTATTTTCTTTGTTGTTCATCTTATTTCCTTTATATATATCTATAATCATGTGAATATAAACATCCTACGAATATTGTAAGGAGCACATGAAATGTGCATCATCCTACCATTGTTGTATGAAACTTAATCAACTAAAAATCAAGAAAATAAGACTTTGATCATGCATGTGTTTCATCTCAACAAATGTTGTAAGGAACACATAAAATGTGTATCATCCTACCATTGTTGTAAGAAAACATGGATTATCAAAGCTTATACTCATACAATATGATTAATCATGAATATAAACATGCCATATTAAAGTTATGACCCATACGCAAAAAGAATAATATTCTGACAGATTCTGATGCTAGAACCCCCCGCTTTTTTTTGTTATATCTGGAGTTCTAGGTATCAAAATCAGTTGATTCTTTTTGCTAATCTTATTTTAAAATGTTACCTTTCATTTAAACCTGGATTCACTAATTTTCATGAATGTTTGATCCTTCAAACATATTTAAAAAGACCCATATGTTGAATCTGGAAATCTGGCAGATTTAGAAGGGTACACTTTAAACGCGTGTAACTTACTCATTATTGGGTCAAAATACGTCTATTTTTTTTAAAAGTTTAATCTTTGAGTCGTGGTTATTTCCCAGTTTGAATCATGTAGAAAAGAGGTCGTATGAGCCCTAAACAGATGATTTAGTAACAACATGTCATCCAGACCCTGATCAGTGGACATCCTATACACTTTTAATTATTAAAAATACTAAACATGGATTATAAATTCCTATATTTTTACTGGACATTCTAGAAACATGTATTAAGATTATATTAAAATATCAAGCCTTAATATGACTCCTAAATTACAGTTTTTAATTTTTAAAGTTCAACTTAAAGAACTGAAAATTCTAGTGAACACTTATGATTTATGGAAAAATAGAGACAACCTTTAACTATTTATATAAATAAGTTAACAACAAATAAATAATACAAAATAATAATTAAAATAAGTCTAATATAGCTACATGCCTCTTATATTAGGAAAGGAGCTTCGGTAGGAACAAGAAATCCTTACGAGTAAACACCTTTGCATACCGAGTGAGTATCATTGCCCCTTTTTTACCGTATTTCATATTATTTTGGGGTGAAAGCATGTGTATACGTTTCATAAAATTTTATTGCCTATCTTCTTATTTATTTCAAATATTATTTTGAGCACTTATGGTATTATTCTTTGATGTGCTTGGGTGATCGTTGTAAGGCCCTTTCGTTGGACATTATTCCTTAACTCCGCTAGTGAGCCGATGATATTTGTAAGTAGCGCTATTTGGAGATTCTGACGTCTCCCATTTATGGTTGACGAACTATAGATGTACTTTACCACTACTAACGTCATTTAATATAGGCGTTAGGTTTATCATGGGCAATTGGTTGTCGGCTAGGTTGGATAATGGCTCAAGCAATAATCATAGTCTATTACTACCATGTGCAACGTATTGGGCAATATAATACATCTTCTATCATTATTTCATACTTGGATTTTATCCAAAAACTTCCATCAATTATTTAAACTTTTCTTATTTAAAAGATATTTTGTGCATATATTAAAAACCTATGAACTCACCAACTCCAACATAGTTACCCAACATACCCAACATAGTGATTGCAACATTACCCAACATAGTTAGCCAAGTTGCTGCTGGGCTTCAAACAAACCAAGGAGCACCAACCCCAACCCAAGATTGCAACTACAAAACCTTTAGGGCCTGCAACCCTAAAGAATTCTTTGGAACGGAAGGAGGTGTGGGTCTACTGAAATGGATTGAAAGCATGGAATCAGTCCTTAGCATCAGTAAATGTACGGAAGCAAACAAGGTGGAGTTTGCAGCATGTCTTCTGCAAGGGCGAGCCCTATCGTGGTGGAATATCCAAGTGCAAACGCTTGGAAGAAATGCCGCGCACCAACTCACCTGGGATGCATTCCTCAGGCTATTAAGGGACGAATTTTGCTCGAAGAGTGAAATTCAAAAGCTAGAAGCCGAGCTGTGGAATCATGAAATGATCGGGGACGGCATCAACTCCTACACCACCCGATTTCATGATTTGGCCAAGCTGGTGCCGCACTTGGTGACCCCGGAAGAAAACCGTATCGATAGATACATTTGGGGTCTAGCCCCTGAGATCCGGGCAAATGTCACGGCTGCAAACCCCAACACCATCCAAAGTGCGGTAAATCTAGCTACAAGACTTACCCACAATGCCATCCGTTCAGGATCGCTTGGGAGCGACAAGGACAAGGGTAAGAGGAAGCTTGAGGAGGTGCCAAGGAAGCCATCCGGTGGAGAAGCTGCGAGGACTCACAAAAGGGCTAGAAACTTCGGAGCTCAGGCGCAAGCAGCCGATAAAGGATGGAGATCCTACCCCAAATGTGACAAGTGCCACAAACACCACGAAGGGAAGTGCATGGTGTGCTTTAGGTGTAAGCGGCTAGGACACCTCAGAAAAACTTGCTGAGTAAAGCCATGCTTTAAGTGCGGAAGTCTGGAGCACCATGGCACCGTCTGCTCGCGGCCAACTCAAGGGTCTAATTATAATCAAGCACGTCCTGCAAGCCAAAGTAACCAAGGAAATCAAGCACGAGGCAGGGTGTTTGAGATTGGAGCAAATGAAGCTAGACAAAACCCCGATGTCGTTACATGTACGCTTCCTCTAAACGGTTATTACGCATCAGTACTATTTGATTCAGGGGCCGATAAAAGCTTCATATCATTAAGATTTAAGTTAAGGCTAAATCTAAAAACCATAGAAATGAAAGAGCCTTACACCATTGAATTTGCTAACGGTCAGAAAACTAGCGTTAAAGACATAATCCCTGGTTGTACCTTGGGCTTAGCCGATAAAACATATACCATAGATTTAGCTAGTGAGTACTAACAGGCATGAAAAGCAATATAGCAAGTCATATACATATCAAGAGTTAGAAAACAATGCTATCCTATCACATAGCGGAGTGCTGACATGTCCAGTGAGTGTATTATATTGCCGGGTTGCAAATCTAGCTCAAACCACTACCACCGGGGGAATCAAACACTACCATCCGTGCTGGTTTCATCACGTGAGTGAATCACCATGCTCGTTTAAGAACCAAAAGCTCATAGGCTAGCCCGTTAAGGCAATCACCTCCCAGATAATCTAAGGAACGGCACTCGAGTACCGTTAGTCCAGAACATTATGCCCGAAGGCTCAGGACCCAGCCGAAGCTGACCTCAATCAAGAAACTATTCGGACATACATATAGCTCATCAGAAAATCCTTTTTAGGAACAATTGCATGCATGCTTTTACAGATAACTTGTATTCATCAATATATATATATATATATGCACATGTATTTAAATACATGTTCACATATCAGATAATCATGGCTCTACTATCGTGCATACATATAACATCCATGTGCACCATATTTAGCATACAATAACCGTGTAGTGCAATTAGCAGTTAAATCTCCCTTTATTGAGCTCATGAAAGTCAATACTCACCTGTTAGGCTAGTATTAGGCAAACTAAAGTATTGGCACTCCTGGAACAATTGGAATACCTAATTACAGATTTCACATATCAGATTTGGTGTAGAACAGGACTGTCACAGGGCAAGGCACGCCTGTGACTCAAGGGGCACGCCCCGTACCCTGGTCACAGGTACATGCCATGACCAAAGGCACTCCCCGGGCCATCTAGGGTTAGGCACGCCCGTACCTTTTTGAGGTACGCCCGTGCCTACCCGGGTACGCCCTAGGGCACGGTTGGATCTTGAAGGGTACGCCCGTGCCCTTTGACACACAGCAGCAGGTTCGACCAGAACCTGCTGTTTACCATTCCAAAATACCCAAAACTTATTTCTAACCATTTCAAGATGTTCCCTTTCATTCACATATGAACCTATGTTACATTAACATGCTAAAAACACTTCTTTGACACATTATAACAACATATAGCAGATTTGGGATCAATTTCTATCTTTTGACCCATTTTCACAAAATCATTCCATTCAATCATAAACAACAATCTAATTACATATACTGATTTCTAAACATCTGGAATTGGTCTAGGAACAACTTCGAATAATTAACTTCAAAGATTGAAGCCAATTTAGACATGGACCCATTTGAACCTAAAACTACAACTTGGTAGAATTTGAGAGATGAAAGCTTACAATCAAAAGGAAGACTAGGATGATGATTCTAGAGCATATTAGAATTAACTACTAGCTTGATTCCAGATTAAATCCAGCCCTTGAGTTGATTCTTGGAGGAGTTCTTCTTCAAGCTTCAAGAGAGAAAGAGGCAAGAGTTTAGTGTATGTATGTATGTGTTGACGTGTGTGTGAGTAGAGAGATATACATGAGAACTATTATTAGTTCTCATTTATCTACAAGGGGTATTTTGTTCCCCTTTTCAACATACAACTCAACACACGAATACCCGTTTTAACTAACGGGGATATTTTTGGAAACCTCGTTTGAAACCATTTAATATTTAATCATTATTATCTACTTTCTTTATTATTTTTAAATTCCCATATAATTAACCAATAACTTATTATCTTTAAATACTTAACTTATATTCTTTTAAATTAACTCACGTACCAAATGGAGAGCACGAATAGGCCCAACTTGAGGATGTTACAACTCTACCCCCTTAAGAAGATTCCGTCCTCGGAATCTGCTTAGCTGGAAATAAATGAGGATATCGTTCCTTCATGTCATCCTAAGTTTCCCATGTCATGTTGGGACCTAGGTTGTGCCTCCACTTGACAAGAAGCAGTCTGATCAGCTTCTTACGCAACTTCTTTGTCTTTGTGTTAAGAATTTCAACTGGCTCCTCTAGAAGACGTTTAGCTGAATCAACCTTCAGCTGTTGCAGAGGTAGAACTTGATCTCCATCGACTTTACACTTTCTTAGATAACATACATTGAAAGTGTTGTGAATACCAGATAGCTCAGGAGGTAATTCAAGAGATACTGTCTGCTTATTGACCTTTCGGATAATCCTGAATGGACCAATATAACGTGGACTCAGCTTGCCGTTACGTCCAAACCGAATTACCCCCTTCCAAGGAGATACCTTCAAGAATACCCTATCGCCTTCACATAATTCAATAGGTCGGCGCTTTGGGTCGGCTCTTTGGGTCTGCATAAATCTTTTGACGATTATGAGCTGCTTTTAATTTCTCCAAAGCTATTTTAACCTTGTCAGAAGTAATCTGCAGAATCTCGGGTCCGGCATACTACTTCTCACCCGGTTCGAGCCAACAAGTGGGAGTGCGACAACGCCTCCTGTATAACATCTCATATGGTGGCATCCCGATACTAGAATGATAAGAGTTATTATAAGCAAACTCTATCAACGGGAGATGAGAATCCCAAGAACCACCATATTCGAGCACGCATGCTCTTAACATATCTTCCAAAGTCTGAATTGTTCTTTCAGACTGACCATTCGTTTGTGGATGATAAGCAATACTCAGATGAACCGTGTACCAAGCTCACGTTGTAAGCTTTGCTAGAAATTTGACACGAAACGAGAGTCACGATCAGAAACAATAGAACAAGGTAAACAGTGACGTGTGACAATCTCGTTAATATAGAGTTGATCTAGGCGTGTCATTGATGCAGATTCGTTTGTATCAAGAAAATGGGCACTCTTGGTCAATCGATCAACGATGACCCAAATCATATTATGCCCCTTCAAGGTCTTTGGTAACTTGGTAACAAAATCCATGGTAATATGATCCCACTTCCACTCTGGAATATCGAGCTGTTGCAGATTGCCATAAGGCCTTTGATGCTCGGTTTCGACCTGTGCACAGATTTGACACTTCTCCACGAATGAAGCAATGTCTCTTTTAAGAGTAGGCCACCAATACAACTTTTTGAAATCATAATACATCTTGGTTATACCTGGGTGAATAGACAACCTGGAATTGTGTGCTTTCTGTAATATCAGATCACGGTTGTCCCCAAGGAATGGTACCTAGATTCGGGATTGAAAAGTCTTCAAACCCTGGCTATCATCAATAAGCTGATCTTTCAGCTTTCTCATAGTCTCTGCGTTCAGATTCTCCTCTTGTAGAGCCAATTGTTGTGCTTCCCTCAATTTGGAAATAATATCGGGAACCACAGTAAGCTTCATGAACTTGGCTTCATAAGAAACCTCTTTTCTGCTCAAGGCATCAGCTACTACATTAGCTTTGCCTGGATGATAACGGATCTCACAATCATAGTCTTTAATCAACTTAATCCAGCGTCGTTGCCTCATATTGAGTTCTTTTTGAGAAAAGACATATTGCAAGCTTTTATGATCCGTACATATAACACATTTTGTGCCCTATAAATAATGCCTCCACAGCTTCAATGCAAATACAACTGCTGCGAGTTCAAAATCGTATGTTAGGTAGTTCTTTTCATGCGGTTTTAATTGCCTTGATGCATAGGCAATTACCTTGTCGCGTTGCATTAGAACATATCCCAAGCCAGAATAAGAAGCATCACAATATACTATGAAATCCTCCGACCCATTTGGCAAAGTAAGAATCGGAGCTTCACAAAGTAGCTACTTTAAAGTCTGAAAGGACTGCTCCTGTGCATCAGACCACACATAAGCAACATCCTTCCGTGTCAATTTAGTAAGAGGACCAGTGAGTTTAGAAAAATCGCGAATAAATCGCCGATAATAGCCAACAAGACCAAGGAAACTCTTGATCTCTGTAGGAGTTTTGGGAACCTCCCAATTCATCACCGCCTCTACTTTAGCAGGGTCAACTTTCACACCTTCCCTACAGATAACGTGACCAAGAAAATGCACCTCCCGATGCCAAAACTCACATTTAGAAAGCTTGACATAGTGATGTTCTCGCTTAAGAGTTTCGAGAACTTGTCGAAGATGTGATTCATATTCTGCTTCGGTCTTTAAATAAATCAAGATATCATCAATAAATACTATCACGAATTTGTCCAGAAATGGATGACAAATTCGATTCACGAGATCCGTAAAGATAGCTAGTGCATTGGTAGGGCCGAATGGCATCACCAAGAATTCATAATGACCTTAGCGTGTACGGAAAGCCGTCTTCGGAATATCTTCAGCTTGAACCGGTACTTGATGGTACCCTGATGTGAGATCGATTTTAGAAAAGCACGTTGCTCCCTGCAATTGATCAAATAAGTCATCTATGTGCGGGAGTGGGTATTTGTTCTTTATAGTTCGCTTGTTAAGCTCCCTATAATCTATGCACATACGCATAGTCCCATCTTTCTTCTTGACAAAAAGAACTGGAGCTCCCCAAGGAGAAGAGCTCGGGCGTATGAAGCCCTTGTCAAGTAACTCTTGTATCTGATTCATCATCTTGCGGATTTTAAAAGGTGAGAGACTATACAGAGCTTTAGCCACTGGAGTAGCTCCGGGAACAAGATCAATCTTGTAATCTACATCCCTGACTGGAGGTAGTCCGGGTAATTCATCTGGAAAGACTTCAGGATATTCTGACACAACCCTGATATGCTCAACTGGTTGTTTCTCTATCTGAGTATTAATAACATAAGCAAAATAGGAGACACAACCTTTTGTGACAGATTTCTGAGCTTGAATCACTGAAATGATAGGAATATCAAACTCCCGTCCTTCTCCCCTCGCGATAGCATAAGATCCGTCAACTAGAGGAAATCTGATAATCTTCTTAGAACATATGATCTCAGCATCTCTGCTGCTAAGCCAATCTATCCCGATCACAGCATCAAATCCCGCGATAGGCATAATAAGGAATGAAATTGAAAAGCTATACCCGTCGATATAAACAAGTGCTACTGGGACTTTCTCCGTAACGTGAACTACTTTACCGTCAGCCACTTCTACTTTAATTGGATCATTTAATGAGGTAACAAGTAGTTGCAGCTTCTTACGACAAGATATAGAAATAAAAGAGTAAGTGGCTCCAGTATCAAACAATATACATGCTGGGGTAGATTCAATAATAAAAGTACCCGTGATCACATCACCTATAGCTTTGGCCTCTTCGGCCGTCATCTGGAACGCACGCCCTTTTGCACGTGGGGCACCGTCTTTCTTCGACTCAGAGGAAGATCCGCCAGGTCTAGGATTTGGATTCTTAGGGCATTGGGCTATCTGGTGCCCAGACTGGTGACATCTGAAACAGACGTCCTCCTTGTACCTGCACTCCTCCACCGGGTGCCTGTGTTTCCAGATCTAACACATCTTCTGGTAGCTTTGGAACATTCGCCAAAATGGTATGTGCGGCATGTAATACACCATCTTCCATCAGACCTGGGCTTTTTTGAATCGCCCGATTTAGTACCTGCAAAAAACTGTCCTTTTGTAGGACTTGGGTTAGAAGAGGATTGAAATTTCCTCTTGTTGCTTTCCCCTACAGACTCGTTTCTACACTGGATGCGATCACCATCCATCTGTCGAGCTACCTTGAAAGCTCGATCCAAATCAGCTGCTGCTCGGACATGTGCCCGAAACTCAAGTGGTAATGTGGCAACAAACTTCCTTATCTTCAGATTTTCATCAGTTAACAAATGAGGTACAAACCTCATTTTATCAGTGAAAGCACCGATATGTTGCTCCATAGATTTATCTCCTTTTCGGAGATTGTTAAACTCGCGTTCCAGCCGCTCCATGTCATATTCAGTGCAGTACTTCTTCTGCACTTTCTCCGAGAATTACTCCCAAGACAGAGCTTCAAGTACCTCCTTTCTGACTGAGGCCTTGACCGTGTCCCACCAGAATATGGAACGGCCCCTCAACATCCGAACTGCATACCTGACGCAGTACTCGGGTTCACATTCGTAGGACTCAAAGGCCTGCTCAATCTCACGAAGCCACCTCATTGTAACCGTGGGGTCATCACTCCCCTCAAAAGTAGGTGGGTTACAAGACAGGAATTTCTTAAAAGAACACGGCTTGCGAGTTGGTTTACCCAGAGCCGAGTTGAATAATAGCTCCTTTGCAACACGAAGCTCCTCCTCAAGACTCCAGATATATTCCTGTTGTACCTGTTCGGCTGGAGCACCCTCAGTATGGTGCTGAGACTGCACGTCTCCAACCTGTTGTGGTATATGGGAGGCTTCGTCCTCCATTTCCTTTAAAGCCCGTTAAGTTGCATCGCGTGGTGCAGACATCTCTATCGATTTGCTATAAGAAAGGAAGGTATTCATTATAGCATTTATACTTGTATACCAACATATAGACTTAAATATTAACAAGCCTTAATCATATAACACTCATACTCAATCCCCTTTACCCAATAAGGAACACTTCATAATGGTCGGGCCTGGGTTTGAGATTGAATACTCTTTCAAGTACCCAATTCCCTCATACTTAGGCTCTCATACCTAACTTGTAACACCGCCTCAGCTATTATCAAAATCCGTGGAAATTTTAGTTTTTAAACTACGTGGTTCCATTTGTAATAATAGTGTTTACGTGTCTGATTATCTAAATAGTAATTTAAAACAACGCAGCGAAATATTTAAAACCAAACAAACAAACCTATCAATTATTACAGGTTAAAACCACAATGATTTGGCGTTTGTATTTACATATAAAATATGGTGCCAAATCACATACTATCAGTGTTACTACATCATCAACCGACCATTGTAATTAAAATACCATACACAGTGTTCCTTTCCAAAAGATATGTACAAATCCCAGCAGAGATCCCATCTCACCAGGTACACCTACTCCTTATCTGTAAAAAGGAAGTATCAACGGGATTAGCTATATAAAATAGCCAGTGAGTACTAACAGGCATTAAAAAGCAATAAAGCAAGTCATATACATATCAAGAGTTAGCAAACAATGCTATCCTATCACATAGCGGAGTGCTGACATGTCCAGCGAGTGTATTATATTGCCGGGTTGCAAATCCAGCTCAAACCACTACCACCGTGGGAATCAGACACTACCATCCGTGCTGGTTTCATCACGTGAGTGAATCACCATGCTCGTTTAAGAACCAAAAGCTCATAGGCTAGCCCGTTAAGGAAATCACCTCCCAGATAATCTAAGGAATGACACTCAAGTACCGTTAGTCCAGAACATTATGCCCGAAGGCTCAGGACCCAGCCGAAGCTGACCTCAATCAAGAAACTGTCCGGACATACATATAGCTCATCAGAAAAATCCTTTTTAGGAACAATTGCATGCATGATTTTATAGATAACTTGTATTCATCAATATATATATATGCACATGTATTTAAATACATGTTCACATATCAGATAATCATGCCTCTACTATCGTGCATACATATAACATCCATGTGCACCATATTTAGCATACAATAACCGTGTAGTGCAATTAGCAGTTAAATCTCCCTTTATTGAGCTCATGAAAGTCAATACTCACCTGCTAGGCTAGTATTAGGCAAACTACAGTATTGGCACTCCTGGAACAATTGGAATACCTAATTACAGATTTCACATATCAGATTTGGTGTAGAACAGGACTGTCACAGGGCAAGGCACGCCTGTGACTCAAGGGGCACGCCCCGTACCCTGGTCACAGGTACACGCCATGACCAAAGGCACTCCCCGGGCCATCTAGGGTTAGGCACGCCCGTACCTTTTTGAGGTACGCCCGTGCCTACTCGGGTACGCCCTAGGGCACGATTGGATCTTGAAGTGTACGCCCGTGCCCTTTGACACACAGCAGCATGTTCGACCAGAACCTGCTGTTTACCATTCCAAAATACCCAAAACTCATTTCTAACCATTTCCAGATGTTCCCTTTCATTCACATATGAACCTATGTTACATTAACATGCTAAAAACACATCATTTACACATTATAACAACATATAGCAGATTTGGGATCAATTTCTACCTTTTGACCCATTTTCACAAAATCATTCCATTCAATCATAAACAACAATCTAATTACATATACTGATTTCTAAACATCTGGAATTGGTCTAGGAACAACTTCGAATAATTAACTTCAAAGATTGAAGCCAATTTAGACATGGATCCATTTGAACCTAAAACTAGAACTTGGTAGAATTTGAGAGATGAAAGCTTACAATCAAAAGGAAGACTAGGATGATGATTCTAGAGCAGATTAGAATTAATTACTAGCTTGATTCCAAATTAAATCCAGCCCTTGAGTTGATTCTTGGAGGAGTTCTTCTTCAAGCTTCAAGAGAGAAAGAGGCAAGAGTTTAGTGTGTGTATGTATGTGTGGACGTGTGTGTGTACAGAGAGATATACATGAGAACTATTATTAGTTCTCATTTATCCACAAGGGGTATTTTGTTCCCCTTTTCAACATACAACTCAACGCACGAATACCCGTTTTAACTAACGGGGATATTTTTGGAAACCTCGTTTGAAACCATTTAATATTTAATCATTATTATCTACTTTCTTTATTATTTTTAAATTCCCATATAATTAACCAATAACTTATTATCTTTAAATACTTAACTTATATTCTTTTAAATTAACTCATGTACCAAATGGAGCGCACAAATAGGCCCAATTTGAGGATGTTACAACCCCAGTCACAAAAGTTGTAACAGGAACTATCTTACCATCTGCTACTTCTATCTCAAGCGGTACAGAAATAACAGTACTAGGTAGTTTTAATTTATCACAAAATGCCACAGAAATAAAAGAGCGATTCGCTCCAGAATCAAATAACACACGAGCAGGTAGGGAGTTTATAAGAAACATACCGGTGATAACCTCATCGGTGGCAGTAGCATCGTCTACTGTCATACGGAACGCCCTACCCTCCGGTGTCGGAGGATTCTTTCTTTTCTGCCCTTGACGATGATCCCCCAACTTCCCCTGCCTCTGTCCCCGTCCCGGCTCTCCTCCCTGTAGGGCAATCACCAGCCCGATGACCTTCCTTCAGACGATTCCAACAAACGTTACCAGCAAACCTGCAAGCTTTCGCCTCATGCCCATGAGTTTCACAATGCATGGTCTGAGCAGTACATTGCCTAGTGTGGGTGGATCTACATCGGGTACACCATTGTGATTTTACATTCGTACCCCCGTTTTCGTCTTCCGACTCTGGTTTCCCTGAGATTGATTACCCTGCCATTTCTTCTTTTGTTGGCCACCAGCCTGATCATACTTCGGCCTCTGCAAAGCCGCCTCATCCCTATTCTGCTTGTCTCTAGCCTGAATGTCCCCCTCAGCAGATTTTGCTAAGGTGAAATCCTGGGACAATAATCCAGCCAAACGTGTCGTGCTCCTGTATTCCGACAATAAAGCTCCAATAAAATGTTGAACCTGGAAGGTTCATCGGGCACCCACTGAGTTACAAACCTCAGTTTCGCGTTGAATTGTTCAATTAAATCATCCATAGACATTTTTCTTCATCATTCGCAACTCCATAAACTCTTGCCTTATCTTGTTCAACTCAAAGGCATTGCAATACTGCTCACATAATTTATTTCGAAATTGATCCCACATTATCGCATCCATCTGAGCTCTGGATAGATGTGTAGTAATGGAATCCCACCATACCATCGCCTTTCCCTTTAACATTCTTGTTGCAAAACAAACTCTCATCTCATCCTCGCAATTGCAAGCTTCCAGAATTCTAGCTGTATCTCGCAACCAGTTTAGAGTAACATTAGGATCAGTACTACCATGGTATTCATCAGGTTTGCAATCCAAAAACTACTTGTATCTACATGGTTGCCTGTATCCCATGTTAGGAGGAAATCCCATGTAAAGATACGAGTAAGATCCTTGAGGAAACAACGGATAAAAGAACGGTTGAGACATAGTGTAACATCCTGATTTCGGGCCTAGTGGTTACATAGGCCAAGGTACGTTTTTACGTGATTAATGCTTAATTATTTGCTTATTTAGCATTTAATTAAAATGATCTTAATTAATGGTATTAATTAAGGATTGAGTATTTGTTTATAAATATATATATGTGCATGTGTACGGATATATATATATATATATATATATATATATATATATATATATATATATATATATATTTTATTGAATGCATGAATTTGGAAATGAAAAGTTGACACCTCATGCTTCATGGAAATCTACGTGGGCTTATAGAAAGTTTACTTCTGATATGTTTTACTTTGCAAAACCGTCAGTGTGTGTGTTTTTAGAGAAAAGCAAGAAAAGTGTAAACTTAGGAAAAGTGAAAGATTGGATTTGTGGGTGTTAATCCAAAACAAAGGTATGATGATGTTCCTTGCATGATTCTGAACATATTGATATGCTTTTCTAATAAAGTATATGTGTATATAGTGAAACACCATGAAAGGAGCTTGAAGCTCCATACTTGACAAATGGGTTTTATGTGTTATTTTGGTGTTTTAATTGTTATTGATGCGTTCTTGATGTTAGATACATGTTATAAGATGTTTATACATGTTTTAGAAGTGTTCATATTGGATTTCGAGTGTTTAAATCGGATTTGGAAAGTTGTAAGTCGGCTGGAAAATGAAGAAGATGATGCAGGGTTTGTCGCGACACGATGCATCGGAGAGGAGAACGCGACGCGTTCTTGGTATGAATCGGATTCTTGTGAAAATCCGATTAGAAATCCGATTGGTGAAATCCGGATCCAAAATCCGATAATGGGAATCCGGAGTAGTAAAATCCGATTGTGGAAATCCGGGACATGAAATCCGACAAGTTGGGAATCAGATTGTGGAAATCCGATAGTTGCTCGACGCGACGCGTCGGCTGCTTGGATGCGACGCGTCCACGGTTTTTGGTGATTTCATGGTTATTTGCTTTGTTTAAAGCTATGGGTTAATTGTTATTGCATATGTGAATATTATATGTGATATTTGAATTAAAATGATATAAATATATATGGTTGGTATATATTTATAAATTGGTTACTGATTTCAGTTTATTCTGATCTCAGGAAAGGACAAGGCTCGGTAATATTAGACCACTGAGTGGGAGTTCGAGAACTCGAGATGAGTGGATGTTTACTCACGGGTGTTATTAGTTGTAACTGGCTTGGTTGCAACAGTTTATTGATTGATTGACGCATGGGTAGATTGTATATCTGAAATTGATTAACTGGTGATTTGTTAATTAATTGTTGCGTCAGTGATATGTATACATGTTAGTTGGGGGTCAGCTTGGCAAGGCTAAAGGCTGGGCTGGTTTGTTATCGGCTGATCAGTATTGAGATCGTTGGATGCATTTGTTGCAACCTAGGATAATACCGTGTGAGAATAGCAAACAAGCTAACGGTAACCTTTGCTTTGGCCGGCATTGGTTGAAGGATCTGCAGATCCGCCGTTCTTCCCAGGGTGATTATGTGATTCCGGTTGTTGATATCTGCGGTTATTTGCTGATATATCTGTATTGGTTTACTTCCATTCACTTAGCTTTGTGCTAATCCCCCACCTCTCACTACTTCTACAGGTGGCTAGTGAGTTTTGCGGTTTAGTCGTGAGGGGGTGTAGTCTGGGAATAATTGACAGGCACTCTGATTGGAATTGTGACGAGCCGTAGTTTTTGTAATGCTGTATTTTAAACTAATGGGTTTTGTTAAACAGTGGTTTAACTTCAGTTGTAAATACTTTTATGTTTTGGTAAACGCTTCCGCAGTGTTAATTTAAATGAAAATTTTATGGGTAAAAATACGGTGTTACAAGTTTGGTATCAGAGCCTTGGTTTGGCGATGTAGGCATAGTGGAAGTGTTGCATTCCCAAATCTTGGCTCGAGTTGGGGGTCAATTATTCCTTGTGTATGGGGATTAGGGTGAATGTGAGTATTGCTTGGGTGGTTAGTATGTGTTATACTAACGGTTTGAACTAATCACTTGGTGAGATGTTGTGATTGTTACAGATGGCTGATAATGAGAACTCAACTGGCGCCCCTATTGTCCCAGCAACAGTGGAGACTTTACAGAATATTGGTACATCTGATACAGCTGGAGATGAGAGGGATGAGTACATCTTGTAGCTGGAGGGTCAGTTACAAGATTTAAGAAAGGAATTGGATCAATAGAGACAAGATTGTGCGAGTCAACCACCAGTTGTTACATTGGCTTCTACTACACTCGAGATACCACCAATTTTTCCAACCAGTACTATGTATACAGGGATGCCTTCTGTGTCAATACCATTTCCACCAGTGTCTCAACCGATGTCTCAACCATTCTACTATCCGATGTTTTCGCAAGGATCGATGCCATATCCTTTTGTGAGATTTCCACCTGGTATGGGATTTAGACAACCGTGTACGTATAAACAGTTCTTGGATTGCAAACCCGAGGAGTATCATGGTAGCACAGATCCAAATGTTACCTTGAATTGGTTGTGAGATATTTCGAGGATTTTGGATGCTTGCAATTGTGAGGAAGAAATGAGGGTTTGCTTTGCCACCAGGATGTTGAAGGGAAAAGCGATGGTTTGGTGGGATTCTATCACTACACATTTATCGAGAGCTCAGATGGATGCAATTACTTGGGATCAATTTCGAAATAAATTGTGTGAACAGTATTGCAATGCTTTTGAGTTGAACAAGATAAGGCAAGAATTCATGGAACTGCGAATGACGAAAAAGATGTCTGTGGATGAACTGATTGAGCAATTCAATTTGAAACTAAGATTTGTGACTCAGTGGGTGCCTGATGAACCTTCCCAGGTTCAACATTTCATTGGAGCATTACTTCCTGAGTACAGGAGCACAACTCGATTGGCTGGATCGTTGTCCCAGGCTTTCACCTTGGCCAAGTCTGCTGAGGGAGAAATACAGGCAAGAGATAAGCAAAATAAAGATGAGGCGGCTTTGCAGAAGTCGAAGTATGATCAGACTGGTAGTCAGTCAAAGAGGAGTTGGCAAGGAAATCAGTTACAAAGTCAAAATAGTGGGATAACCACTAGAAGTATTGGTCAGAAACCGCAACGGTGTATTCAGTGTAGATCTACTCATTCTGGGAAGTGTACTGCTCAGACCACGCGATGTATACGTTGTGGAATATTAGGGCATGAAGCTAGGGAATGCAGTTTTCCCCGAAGTGTGTGTTGGCCCTCTAGCCAAAAGATATACTCGTCTCTTTCATCTTCTATAGTACCAGAAGTACTAGCTTGTTGCAAAGTTTCTGTCGTTGCGGTAGGGATTTCTACTGTAACGGGACAGTAGGGGCACCAGTTGAGGTTTCACAATCAGCCATTGTTTTCTGTAACAATCACATCATCTCACGATTTATTAGATAAATCCATTAGTACATAACATACTAAACTCCACCATACTCTAATTCATCCCAATCCCACACCCAAGGAGTAATCGACCTACCACGAGCCAAGATTTGGGAATGGAACACTTCCACTGTGCCTACATCGCCAAACCAAGGCTCTGATACCAAACTTGTAACACCGTATTCTCAACCAAAAGATTTTCATTTTAAATAACACCGCGGAAGCGATTTAAACACTAAAAGTGTTTACAACTGTACATAAACCACCGTTTACAAAACCATCTAGTTTAAATATCAGTATTACAAAATCACGGCTCGTCACAAATAATAGATCATAGGCCTAAGTAATTACTCCCCAAGCTAACCATTCTCAGCCGAGCCGCTGACTTACCAAAACCTGTAAAAGAGTGAGAGGTGGGGGATTAGCACAAACCTAAGTGAATGGAGTAAAGTCACAACAGATATATCAGCCAGAACCGCATGATATCAATAACAACAGATAACAGATAATCGTGTCCCGGGAAGACTGGCGGTTCTGCAGGAACCTACAACCAATGCTGGCTAAAACAAAGGTTTACCGATAGTTCATTTGCTATTCTCACACAATATTACCTTAAGTTGCAACGAATGCATCAAAACATCACAATACTGATTAGCCGATAGCAAAGAAACCCAGCCCATGGCCTAGAAACTGACTTCCCAATATCATGTATACATATCACTGACTCAACAATTAAATAACAATCAACCAGTTAATCAAATATCATATTCACAATCTATCCATGCGTCAAACCAATAACAGTTGCAACCAAAACAGTTACAACTAATAACATTTGTGAGCAAACATCCACTTACCTTGAGTTTACGAACTCTCACTCAGTGATCTTATGTTACTGAGCCTTGTCTATTCCTCAGAACACAACAAACTGAAATCAGTAACTGATTCATAAATATATACCAATCACATATATTTATACCTCCCTTGATCAAACATAAACATGTTAGATTCACATATCTATATACATATAATACATAGCATTAAACAATGCAAACAAACAAGAAAATCCACAAAAAACGTGGACGCGTTGCGTCCTAGAAACCGACACGTCGCGTCGCCTGAAGTGTCGGATTTCCAAAAATCCGGATCTAAGGTATCGGATTTCACCCCTCCGGATTCCAACTGTCGGATTCTAAGTTTCCCGGATTTCAAAATATCGGATTTTGGGTCTCGGATTGCATCCATCGGATTTCCCTTCGGATTTTTACAAGAGTCCGCCAAATCACGGGGACGCGTCGCGTCCAAGAAAATGACGCGTCGCGTAGTTCAAAAACCTGCATCATCTTCTTCATAATTCCAGCCGACTCAACTTTGCCAAATCCAATATTTTCACTTGAAATCAATTATGAACACTTTAATAACATGTATAAACATCATATATCATGTAAACAACAACAAGAACACATCAAATCCTTTTAAAACACCAAATCATGCAAAACCCATTTGTCAAGTTTACATATAAGCTTCTACAATGGTGTTTTCATGAAACCAACGTGATCTTATCAACATGATCAGATTCATGCAAGGAAAATTATCATACCTTTACTTTGAATTTACACACAACAAATCCTTGCTTCCAGATTCCAAGTAAACTAGCTTTCTTGCTTTTCTCTCTCAAAACACACACAACACACACTATCGGTTTTCAAATGAGTTTCCTAATCTTAAGTTAACTCATATAACATCCACGTATGATTTCTCAAAAGATGAAGCATGAGGTGTCAAGCCATTTAAACAAATATCTCACCACATGCTAACATACACACACATACACATAAATATATATATATATATATATATATATATCCGTACATATATATATATATATTAAATATATATCTTAACTTAATTAATCTAAATAATTAATCATTTAATTAAATACTAATTAAGCAATTAATCAATTAATATTCACGTATAAATGTACCCAAAGCCTAAGCCACTACCAGGCCCAAAGTCAGGATGTTACAGGATCCAATCCGGATCCATCAACATGCATACATATCATATAATACGTAATCGTTCTTATCATTGTAAACTTAAACTGTACAGGCATCTATACTTCTCGTTTCTATAAACACCATTTTAAACTCACTCTACAATGTTACTGATCATAATCGTAATTATCATATCTCGTATATACCTAACGGTAATCAATAAATCCATATACACTGCATAAGATTACAAGTTAAGTCGGTACTCACCTGTAGAGCTACCACAGAAAAACATAGTGTTCCGGCTCTCCTTGGTCGTAAGGTAAACCTATAACAACTTCATATTTATCAATACAATGTGAAATAGCAAACTATCTGCTGAAACAGGTCTCCTTGTGGCCACAAGCAATGTTGCTTGCGCCCACAAGGGCTAAAGACTGCTTGTGCCCACAAGGACAGAAGACTGTTTGTGCCCACAAGGGCAAAAGGCTGCTTGCACCCACAAGCATTCTCTTTGCGGCCGTAAGCAGTCTTTCCCTTGCGGCCGCAAGTAGTGTTTTTCTCCTTACAATAGCAAGCAAGTCTGTTTCAGACCAGTGACGAGTTTCAACATTCTGTTCATACCATTTTTCAACCAAAACACTTCCAATCAATTTTTAATCAACTTCCAATGATCATATGTGTTATATCAAGTCTAACTTAACTCAAATCATCAATTTTTTAACATACTTTAACAATCATATCAAGAATCAAGATCGATTCTCCAATTTTGACCCATTTGAACAACTTCACAAAACTCAATCAAAACCAACACTTTAATCCATGGTTCTTGCTTATAAACACTTGTTTGGTGTTATAAGAACTAATTACAACTCAAGTTTCAAATCTTGATTGCTATTACTAGCAAACCCATTTTTAACCTTAAAACCTCTAAACTCAAGAACTTGGAGAAGAAGATGAATACTTACAAGATAAATGATGAAGATGGCAACTAGGAAATAATTTTAACTTGAATTGCAACTGAGATTTGGAGCTTGAATGATCCTCTCTTGATCTCTCCTTCAAATTCTAAGAACTAAGAACCATAATAAAGTGCAGTGTGTGTAATACGTGTGTCTGTGTATATCAAAGGAAGAGAACCGCCTTTGTGGTTCTAATATATCCACAAGGGGTATTTTGTTCCTCTTTTCAACTTACAACTCAATATCCGTTTACCCGTTTTATCTAACGGGGATATTTCTGGAATCCTTATCTAAAACCATATAATAAATAACAACTATTATTTATTTATCACCAACTTTAATTTAACATCATATTACACCTTCATTCTTTAATTACTATGTCTTATTTAATTTACAAGGTTACAACCCTAAATACAAGGGGTACAACTAGGCCCATTTTGGGGTGTTACAGATTAAAAGGTAAATTATATTAGGGTTAAGACTTTAATAGAGGCTTAATACTCTCAACGGAGGTTTCAAGATCTTGGGCGTGTGGTGTGCGTTTGGTGGTCATAGTCGACACGGGAGAAGAAGTATCAAGAATTCAAGGCGTCCTTTGTGTGTATGTGTTCTAATCTTTGACTATACATTTCTTCGTGTTTTATATTAGGTTCTTCAATGGTATAATCATGGTTTAAAGGCTGTCTGATACGACCAATTTGAGATGGCCAATCTCCCAAGATGAAGGCCAATTTGAGATGACTAATCTCCCAAAGAAAACAAGAGTTTAAGTATTAATCTTCTTCTTCTTCATTTTCCTCTTGAAAACAAGTTCAATACTTAAAATAAAGAACGGTAACAACCAAAGAATAAATCGTGACTAACCCACGATGTAAAATAGGAAAATCAAATAAACTAACTATTCTTGTATCTAGCCCTTCATATTGTCCACTTTCATAAACCTACATTACGTGGTCTTTCACTTTGTGGACATGCAAGCATGGAAGTGTAGTACCATATGCCTAGGTTCTTGTACTTCCAATTAAGAAATTGAGATCGTGGGCACGTATCAATACTCCGACCCTCAAAAATGACCTTGTCCTCAAGGTCAAAGTTCGCATTTGGTGGTTTGGGGAGCGGTTTGGTTGCGGTCGTGTACTTTGAAAACAAAAACCGAAGTGGATGGATGTTGTTCCGATTGAAGTTGAAGAAACTTTTTGAGATCCCATGGTAATGATAAGGGTGGTTTCGGAGGTGTAGAGAGGAGAGCGGGTCGGCCATAGTTGTTTTCTGGTGGTGGCACGGGTGAGGTTGGTTCCATTGGTGACGGGTTTGGCAGCGATGGTGGTTTCAATTGGGCTGGTGGCTGATAGCTTTTGACATGTATGTGTTTAGTGGCAGCGACCCCAATGGATGATAGAGATGTTGGCAATGGTGGTGTGGTTTCCAGCGATGGTAACGGTTGAAATGGCAGTGTTGATTGCAAGGACGGTAACGACATTAATGGTTGTGGTGATGGTGACCGGGGTGGGGAGATAGGACCAATTTTTTTTGCTGTTAATTAACAAGCTATTGAGGACTTCCGTAGTCCCGGTTTGTTTGGTGATGATGGCTTCGAGACGGGCGTTGTTGGCATCCATTACGGCGACGAGTTGGGCCAAATTGTCCGCTATGATAACAAAAGACTCTTCAATGCCCCATGGATAACGACGGCGAGGAGCCATGGAGAGTTCGGGAATGAAAGCACCAATTGATACGACCGATTCGAGATGGTCAATCTCCCAAGATGAAGGCCAATTTGAGATGGCTAATCTCCCAAAGAAAACAAGAAAGAGAACAAGAGTTTAAGAACTAATCTTCTTCTTCTTCATTTTCCTCTTGAAAACAAGTACAATACTTAAAATAAAGAACGGTAACAACCAAAGAATAAATCATGACTAACCCACGATGTAAACTAGGAAAATCAAATAAACTAACTATTCTTGTATCTAGCCCTTCATATTGTCCACTTTCATAACCTACATTACGTGGTCTTTCACTTTGTGGGCATGCAAGCATGGAAGTGTTGTACCATATGCCTAGGTTCTTGTACTTCCAATTAAGAAATTAAGATCGTGAGCATGTATCACTGTCAATCTCGATCCACCAGTGGGTTTCTTGAGTAGATATTTTTGAGGCCGGGATGTAAGATCGATTAAGTTTTAAAGTTTAATCTCCAAATCGATAATCAAGGTTTAATCTATGATAATTATGTAGTATTAAAGAACTCGAAAGCATGGATTTTGTTTGTGATTGAAGTTGTTGTTGGCTGGGTTAGAACTAATAAAAAACAGAGGGTAAAAATGGGCGTTCGACAGATTAAGTGGGGGTTGAATTCAATTGGATTTCTTATAAATAAACTTGATATTGATGATGGATTGTTAATTTACGATGTTAACTATGAACATGGAAAATAGAATGATTGTTTTTAGTTAAGAATGCAAAGATTATTTGGCAGAATTGTGTTCCTTGATTGAACTGAGGAGATTGATGGGCCTAATATGCGATTTAGGTGGTATTAATGAATTACAATTCAGTTGTTAATGGGCTTAAATTAGAATTTGTGCAGGAGATACTTCACGATTTCATGAGTGGGACTAAATTGTGATTTTAGGTGCTAGGTGGAAATTGATTATTCATTCTTTATTTGTTTGTCATTCTTGGTCTTCGTTGCTATGTTATTAAGATTCATTTATCAGATAGGTTGCTCGGTAAATTCCCTAGTGGTTCACTCGGATTCGACTTTCGGGACTAACGGTGAGTTCTTCAGATTTTCAAAACCGAGTGTGAAGACAAAACATGCTTTTATAAACACCTACGGATTATTGATTTAAATTACTTGATACGTGAAAATAAATTTTTATACGATGCTTACACGATTATATGATTTATGTGGTATATGATTAGCATGAAATACGATATGAATATCTGAACATAATTTAGGACTGTATGTTCTATTTACGGATACGAATAATGATAAAAATAATACGGTTACGAATGTGATTGATGGTCTAATATCTCATGGTTGAATTACAAACGGACGTATATGTGATGTATACGTGATTATGTGATTCATGTGATGTATGATTTCGACGGACAAGATATGATTATTCAAATATGATATATGATTGTTGGTTTAACAGATATGATTTATGATGACACGGTTATGAACATGATTTGCGTTATGATTTCATATGATCAATAATCGAATGAATATTACGAATCACTATTTGATTTCCTTAGTGGGCAGGGGTAGTTCCCACTTACGGATATGATACGGGCCTAGTAGGTAGTTGATGCCTTCTAGGATAAAAGTGCTAGCCAGATGGATCACTGGGTCTTCTAGAGGGCTTTGGTGGCAAGTGTTATGGGTCCTTACCAACTCGTACTGGAGTGATGTGTGACTATACGGTTGGGCCATATGCAGAACATCACGAGTGTGTGAGGAGGAGATGGATGGTTGACCTCCGGTTGTACTTACACACTAAATGGCAGCGCGAAGTACCTATAAGGTTATACCTCGCGCAGTCGGAGTAGCGAAAGCGGTCGGTTTCTTAGGGGTTTGTGTACAGAAGGGAGTAGCTACCCATTCGGTGCATGAGTCGGCTAAGGCACGTGAGTAGTGAACCGGGGTTTTCTTAGAGGGATTAGACACCAACTAGGTGAACTCTAAGAACATATGGTTGTTAATGACGGTTGATAACGATTTAATGACGGTTGATATGATTTAATGACGGTTGATAACGATTGATTAATTAAGAACGATAATGATAACACAGTTGATATGGATTACATATGAAAGATATGATTATGATATTTGATGGTTTATCATGGTTGATTCTGTAACACCGTAAGTTTTCACCTAGATTTTTCATTTTAAAAACACTACGGAAGCGATAGAAATAAAACCAAAGTATTTACAACTGAATATATACATACAGTTTTCTGCGTCAATCATAAGTCAAAATACTAGTGTTAAAAAACGTCTCATCACAAATAAATATCAGGGGACCAGTCAATTATTCCTCAAGCTAACCCACTCTCAGCCGAACCGCTGACTAACCAAAAACCTGTAAAAAGAGTGAGAGGTGGGAGATTTGCATGAAGCTAAGTGAATGAAAGTAAACCATAACATAATATCATCCACAACCGCATGATATCACATAAACAAGTAATCATGCCCCGAGAAGACCGGCGGTTCTGGAGGAACCTACAACCAATGCCGGCCAAAACAAAGGTTTACCAATAGTTCATTTGCTATTCTCACACAATATTACCCTTAAGTTGCAACAAATGCATCAAAAGATCCAAATACTGATTATTCGATAGCAAACAAACCTAGCCCATAGCCTTGCCGAGATGACTCTCAAATAAACATGTATACATATCACTAATGTAACAACTAGTTAACCAAAACCAGTTAATCAATTATCAGACATAAAGTCTATCCATGCATCAATCCATAAATAGTTGCAACCAAAGCCAGTTACAACTAATATCATATGTGAGTTAACATCCACTCACCTCGTGTTCTCAATCACCACTCAGTGGTCTTATATATTACTGAGCCTTGTCCGTTCCCGAGAACACAATAATACCGAAATCAGTATCGGATTCATAAATATATATCAACACATATATTTATATCTCTATTGCTCATATACAATATGCTACATTCACATATGAATATACATATAGCATACAACATCAAAGAATAACAATCTTTAATTCTATTAAACCCATGGACGTGTCGCGTCCAAGGAACTGACGCGTTGCGTCTCGCCAAGCAAAAGTCGGACCACCATCCAAATGTCTGATTACTCATCCGAAAGTTGGACCACAAGAGTCGGACCAATGGGTCGGATGACCCAAGAGTCGGATGAACAAACCCCAAGAGTCGGATCAAGCATGCGAAGATCGGACCAAAATCGGGAACGCGTCGCGTCCCATGATTGAACGCCTCGCGTCGCGCATAAACCTGCAACTTCTTCTTCTTCATTTATCCAGCCGACTTTCCACACTTAAAATCATAAAACCAAGGTCTGAATTCAACTATATATATTACTAAAACATGTATAAGCTTCATATAACATGTATACAACATCAAGAACTCATCAAATCCCTTTAAACCACCAAAACAAATAAAACCCATTTGTCACGTTTACATACAAGCTTCATCAATGGTGTTCCTCATATTACAAGCATAAACATAACAACAAAGTATATCAAAATGATCATGATCATGCAAGAAACATTATCTAACCTTCAGTTTGCTATTGCGATGCATCGTTTGCTGCATTAGAATGTGTGCTAATACAGAGAGATCGGGTGATTGCGTATGCTTCAAGGCAATTGAAACCTCAAGAAAAGAATTACCCGACTGACGACTTAGAGCTAGCAGCTGTTGTGTTTGTGCTCAAACTGTGGAGGCATTACGTGTATGGAACTAAATACGTAATCTGCACTGATCACAAGAGTCTACAGTATGTGTTTACACAGAAAGAATTGAATATGAGACAGAGGCAATGGGTAGAGCTGATCAAGGATTATGATTGTGAGATCAGATACCATCCTAGAAAGGAGAATGTGGTGGCAGATGCCTTAAGTCGCAAAGGAACTGGAAGTTCTATCCAATTCATGCGTATGGAGATAGTATCAGATTTAGTGGATAGACTAAAATTTGCTCAGTTGGAAGCATTAGAGGAAGAGAATTTGAAGACCGAATTGACGAAGAAACGAAAGGATGAGCTTACTGACGATTCTCGTGGATTGAAAATGTATAAGACCCGTGTTTGGGTGCCTATGCTTGGAGAATTGAGGAAGTTGATTTTAACTGAAGCACATAAATCGAGATTGTCAGTACACCCAGGAAGCACCAAAATGTATAACGACCAGAAAGTGCTTTACTGGTGGCCAACGATGAAATCAGATGTGGCACATGTTGCGGGATCATGTCATATATGTGCACAAGTAAAAGCAGAACATCAGAAGCCTTACGGGTCATTGAAACAGTTGTAGATTCCCGAGTGCAAGAGAGAAGTTGAAAGCTGCCAGTGATAGGCAAAATATGTATGCTGATCCGCGACGTTATCCGGTATCATTTGATTTGGGTGAGTTAGTGTATCTGAAAGTTTCTCCATGGAAAGGTGTGATTCGTTTAGGCAAACGCGGGAAGTTGGCTCCCCGTTTTATTGGTCCTTTCTGCATTTGTCAGATAGTGAATGACCAAACAGTTATGTTGGATCTTCTAGCAGAGCTTGTAGGTATTCATGATACGTTTAATGTTTGTTATTTGAGGAAATGTAAAGTTGAAGATGAAATTCAAATTCTCCCGATACATGAGTTGAAAGTGGATTCGAAGAAAAGATTGATAGAGGAACCTGTTAAACTGTTGGATCGTAAGGTGACCAAGCTCTGTAAGAAGCAAATTCCAATGGTGTTGGTCAAATGGAAGCACAGTTTGGGTTCTGATTTGACTTGGAAGACTTAGGCGGATATGAGGGATATGTACCCAGTTGTTTGAATGAGAAGGGATTCCGAGGACGGAATTGTCTTAAGGAGGGGAGATTTGTAACACCCGCAAACCTGGGCTAGTAGATTACCGGCTTAACGATATGTGATTAATGGCATTTAAATTAATTATATGATTTTGTGAATTAATTAATTAGTTATTTAATTTATTAATTAACTATAAAATGTATGTATGTATGTATATAAGTTGGTGTATACGTGTGTAAGAGAATGCGAATTAGGTAGAGGGTTAGCCACCTCCTGCTTAATAAATTGAGTTCCATGTGTACGTGTGTGGGTATATGGCAATTTAGAAACCATCTGCTCATTTTATCAAAGAAAAGTGTGTGTGTTTGTGTGTGCAATTCTTGGAAGAAACCTCTCACCGAAGAAGGACTTTCAAACTTGAGAATTTGATTTAGAGTTTTGTGAAGTCAAGTAAAGGTTAGATTTTGTTCTTGTCATGTTTTAATATAAACTTGGAATGATTTTCTGATTGAATAGCATGCTTATATGAAGTATCACCATGGTTGGTTTTAAGAAACTTGATTTAGTGGGTTTTGCATGTTTAAGGGATTTATGTGTTTAAAAGATGTTCTTGATTCATGAGAATATGTTTATAGATGTTTAAATATGATTTTGGTAAGCTTTGGTGAGTTTTGTAAACTCTGAAAATCGATCCATGGATGATGTAAATCGACTGGTTTGTGTTGAGGAAGAAGATGGTGAAATCCGGATACCCCAAAATCTGGTACATCTTAAATCCGATTACCTTGAATCCCGACATGTAACACCCTGATTTTTAGTACAAATTTAAACTTTTCAAAACCAAATTTAAAACATATTTTAAACATAATTGTGGAAGCATTTTCATTTTCTGTAATTATTTCAACAAAATATAAAACCTTTCAACAATAAACATTATCAATGAATATAATCCAAAACTTTTGGTGTTACCTAAGTCAATCTCACGACCATAATCAAAAGAGTAGGAAATCCAAGATTACAGGAAATGCAACCAAATCAATACTATGCCCAAGGCATCTACCCGCCTCAACAAGGCATCTAGGCATCCTTCGGATACAAAACATTTTACACACGGGGTTAGCTATAAACATAGCTAGTGAGTATAACAAAAAAACATTAGTCTTTTCAAAACCAAGTCATCATCTTTTTGAAAACACAAGTTTGGCAACAATCATACTTTAAAAGGATACAACACATAAGGATGCGGGTCTGTCCATTAGGCCACAATGTCTCCACGTGGTAGCTAGCCACGGTCAACACGTGCCCACATGAGGGATAACCACATCTCCCTGTCAAGGTGGGGGATGCACGAAGCAGTCCACCATACAATGGTTATCTAGAGTGCATGCCCTGTTCACCAAATCCACTCGTGTTCCCCAGGTACGGTGGCTCGTCAGCCTAGTGAACCTACACGGTCATGATGGCTACTTACATACCCTTCCACTCTCTGCACCGATTCCTCAACCACCCGTGTATGGCGGTTCCTCAATTTCCGAACCCACATGAACCTGTACACGTCTCAATGGCTAGGAACCCTATGGTACAGAGTTCATATCACACAGTGGTCCGGACCAAATCACATACCACAAAGGGTCACATATATCACATGCCATAAAGGCCAAGTGTCTCAAGCAATCAAGCTTATCAATAAACACATAAGTGTCACAATTTATATCTCTTGAGCATAAATGCTCCATAATCAATATCAAATATGGCATCTTAATGCCCACAATACATCAAAGGTGTAAACATATCTTTCATTACTCAAAACCATGTTTGTTGTTTCAAAATCAAAGCTCACTCCAACATGGAGTATCATGTTTCAAAACCATCAATTAAAACTCAACATTAACATTGACCATCTCCAAAATGGAGCAACGGTCTTATTTTGGAAAACCATCACTCAAACACATCTTATAGCAAGCTCATGATTTTCACATTCTTTAATTTCAAAAGCTTCATAAAAACATTTGCAAATCGTATAAGTCACATTATAAAACAAATCCATAGTTTCCACATCCTTGATTTAACAATTTCATCAAACATTTTCCAAATAACCAAAACATAATCATGATGACTTGTAACTTTAACAAAAGTTGGGTATCCGCAGGGTGTACTCACCTGAAGGGTGTGATGAGGATCACCACCCAAATCGAAGGAAACAAGCTTACAAGTAGCTCAAATATACTCTCATATCTAAACAATAGCAAAACAATTTACCATTTAATCATTATTACTCAAACGAATGACCCCAAGTTTCATCTATGGTTATACAGTGTCTAAACCTTCCATAAGACTTGCTTCCTAATCGCTTGACAATTCCATAATGTCCAAGCCAAACAACCCATATGAACAAAGTCCTAATTGGGATTAAGGACTCTTAATATACAACAAAGATGGTATCAATTCATACCAAGATGCTTAAAGGGAGTTTAGAATTCAAACTTATTGAAAGTTGAACTTGCTTGCATTAAAACATCCTTCAAAATTGACCCTTATGTATTGTACTAGAATTTTACCATCTAACACATTTGATTTAGCCTATGATGTCTGAAATCAACTTAAATTAGACTCAAAGATCTTTCCGACAATATATAATATGACTTCTAACGATTTTTCTTTGATTTTATATGATTTTTACAAAACTAGCCATATTTGATAGTCGGGCGCGCGGCGCGAAACATGATCTTCGCGCCGCGAGGAAACCTCTGGAACCCCAAAACTCACCCAAACGACCACCTCGCGCCGCGAGACACCCCCCTTGCGCCGCGAGACATCTGCAGGTCAAATTTTGCAAGGAGAACAAGAAACTCCTCCTCAACAGAGAGTATGAATTCTTCTTTGCTCAGAAAGGTGAGAGTCTTACACAGACATACACCAGGTTCAACTGCCTAGTTAATGACTTGAAGAGGGCAGACATAACCAAGAGCAACTTTGTTTTGGTGAACAAGTTTCTAGACTCCCTCCCTAAAACATGGGATCACTTTGTCACTGTTCTAAGACATAGTGAGAAGATAAAGGGAATGTCTCTGGTTGCTCTCTATGGTAACTTACTAAACCATGAGCAATCAGTCAAACAAAGGAAGTTGTCATCCAAGGAGATGAAGGAGGTCGTGAAAGCTGCACCAACTGCCCTTGTATCAAGAGATGTCAAGATCGAATATTACCAAAATCAATAACAAGAATTCTCTTTTGAATTTAAATCAGAGTTTATATAAAAGACAATCTTTGAGCTTGATCACAATCAACTTAGAAGTTGCGGAATCACACTTAATTGATTAATAAAGGTTTTAAACACAAGAACAATTCAATCAACTCAGTGAAATACTTTCAAAACACAAGATGTTTATTAATAATCAAAGATGATTACAATATTCACCTACACCTCCAATCTAAATCTTTTGTTAGACGAAGAACACACTTTGTTCTTAGGTTTCAAAGAAAACTTGAAGGCTAATACACTTTCAGAAAAAAATAAACAATACGAGTAAGTGCAAACTATGACAGAGTTGAATTACAAAAGTATCGATATTAACATAATATTTTAAAAGAAGTATTTATAAACTCTTGATCTTCCTTGAATCGTTGACAGTTGGTTAATCTTCTATATGTTGGAACTCGTGGTGGGCAGAAACGCAGCGGAAGCACACAAGAAAGTAGCATGCAAGATAAAAACGAAACCACACACAAAGCCCACAACTAGTTCCAATGGCGGAATAGACTACAAAGCAAATTGCAACTAAAGAACAAGAAGAAGAAGGAAGAAAGTACCTCCTTACCATGCCTGGAAATCGAGATCTTCAAAGATGGGATGAGCTTGAGGAAACAAAAGGCTTCCTCCTCCATTGCTAGTCCACACCAAGAAGAATTTGATCCCCAAATGCTAGTGAACCATAGATGAACATCCTATAACGACTTCACCATCTGGAACAGCCCATGTAGCAACTCCTCTTGCACCATTGATCTTCATCATCACACTCAAGATCACCAACTTAGTGTTAGGAGCATGAAATCTTTGGAGCCAAGAGAGCATATCAAGTAGAAATAGTTGTATTGTGTTCTAATGTGTTCATCTGCCCTAACCAGCCTCAAGACTCTCTTTTGGCCGGCCATAAAGCAAGCAAAATGATTGGACCATCAAATGGTCCAATAAAACACAAGTGTCATTACAGCTACCCTCTTCACGACCCCTCACGGGCTCTCACGAGCCGTGAAGCCTAAGTGCGGCACGAGGGGACTTAGAACTCCACGAGCCGTGCCGCCCGGTCGAGACTCGTGAGGGCATCTCCTTCACGACCCCTCACGACCTCGTCACGGGCCGTGAAGCCCAAAGGCATCACGATGCGTGGCGGCCTTCGAACAATCGTTAGGGTAGCCTGCTTCACGATCCGTGGAGTATCCTTCACGGTTGTGAAGACCCGAAACAAAACACTTTTGATTCTATGACATTCTCCATCCACATTAAGCTGTCGGGATCAATCCTTTGCGTGTGACCCAATAGGCTCGAGCTTCATTAGCAGTGATACCGGCATACGTGTGTCAGTGGGCGGATTCCAAAAAACTCCCACTTGCACATGACACACCGTATCCGTGTGCATCACAGACAGGGAGCTGCCTCTAGCAAGACATCCCTGCCCCCCAAATCAACATTAGGTATGTCATCCCTGACAAGTACCTAATCACAATCCAAACGGGTTTGATAAGGTCCTATAGATAAGTGATCAATCATCCTATTGTTCGCGACATCCGGGTGAACACGAGACATGGTACAAAGTCATTCCCCGATCGTTCACGATTATGTTTCTCGATCAAGATTGGTGGTGACCAAAATATGCAACTTGCAACTGATCAACTATCATTGCAAGCATGAGCACGGCCGTGCATTTTGGTGTCAGCGCCCAATCATCGAGGGGCCCAAGGATATCTCTCTAAATAGAGGAACAAATTCCTTCGACTATATTGCCCCATTATATCAGTAATACTTTGCCCAAAAGCTTCCTTTATAATAACCAGTTACAGACTGCGTTTGAAAGCAATCAGAACAAGGCAGACCAATGTCGTGGAAACACATGTATCTCCGGTCAAAGGACAAAAGATATTATCATCCTGAGTTACTCTTCACATGTACCATGAAGTATACTCAGGTGTAGGTCGTCCAATCACTTGAAACTCTTTTCGAGTATAGGTAAAGTGTTGCGTCTCTTGTATCCAATCACCATTGAATACACAACCAACCCTTTCCCTCAGTCTTCGTTCAAACTTCCTTCCTTCGAAGAGTGACCGACTGTGGACATTTAGAATGTAAAAACATTCAGGGAAGTGGTAAACATGCTAAAATGGAACACAATAAAGGCAACTGAGAGTACCCGCTACACGCGTATTAACAAATCCCCATTTGATAATCGATACTAGCATATCATCACTATCTTGCAACTACGGCTTTAGCAAAACGGATCCGCCACCATGCTATCCGTGTGTATTCGTAAGATGACCATATCTCTACCTCAACCAATCACTCAAAAGTGTGCGTTGATGAGATAACGGTCTTTTGTCAAGCTATCGCACCTTCATTGATTCATCAGAACTCAATAAGATAAAAAATGCTTGAGATAAAGGTTATCTTGCACAAGCCATCGTACTCTCATTGTCTCATACGATCCCAATAGAGTCAGCGATGCTTTAAGAAGCATACTTATTAACAACGCCATATTTAGTAGGATCACGAACCCCGATAAAGATCGGTAGTTATCCTAAGCAAGCATTTGAATAACAACTTATTCTATGTTGTTTCTTTATATTGATCAACAAGAACATATTTCAATATTTCCTTACTCCTTTCATAGGTCTTGTATATCCTATAATTGTTCTAGATGCATAATTCTTGATCTAAGCCTTTCCATAAAAGATCAGGACATTATCTCCAATACGTTGTATATGCTAGACATATTTAGAATAGGATTACAAAATGCTTCCACTAGCTCTGGCATTCATTCATGTTTCATCATTGCCTTTTGGAAAACTCAAACAAATGATTTTCATATCAAAGCAAAGATTCTAACATTGAGACGGCAACATAAGTCCACAAGTGGACTACTTAGGGTTTGTAGATTTCATTAGGATACTTATTGATAGTAAAAGACCCTCGAAAATGTTTTGAGCATTTCCTCAGAAAATTCCTATTAAGGAATGTGGTATTCACTTCCATCCACTATAGCCTAAAAGGCACTTATAAAATAAGTATCCGCGTGGACTTCAACATAACCACTGGGAGAATATTTCTAGATGATACCTTCCTCATTGTCAATCATCGTCAAACCATTCCTACCAGTCGGTATTTGAAGTAGTCTACAAACTTATCCATGTTGGTCTATCTCCTTAAGGAACCAATCACAACTTGCGGGTTCACACCCAGGTGTAGGATCAACCAAGTTGAAACCTTGGATATCAGTCAGAGATAGCATCTCATCTTATCATTTCCTCCTTTCTCCTAGTGGACTCCAAGCCCACTACGCTTTACAGTAGTTGACGCATTCATCATGAATCATCATAAAGTTGTCTCCCTCAGACTTAAAAAATTATATCTTCATGGGCTTATGACAACTTCTACCAAGAGGTAATGATTTTATGCCAGGTTCTCCAGCATCGTCATGCTGAGTTTCAATCATTTCTGATTGGGTGCTAGTGTCAACATCAGGTTCTTCCATTCAAGGTATACTTTACTCTCACTAGCATCCATGGATATTAATTTCTTAAGAGACTCTACCTTTGAGCAACTTACAAGTTCTCACAAGGTTTGTCAAGACAAATATCCCATGGTCTTAGTAGAATACCTAATGGAGTAAATACCTCTAGATCCTGGGTTCCTCCATCTTACGTTTAAACGCAGACTAGACAATCCAGACTTTGCCATAGACAAACAAGGATCCTCCTTTTCGTCATATCCTCTAAGGCGTTTACATGACCATCTTTGTTGTTTATAAGATTTAGAACTTATTGCCCACCATTTGGAGAATGACCCAAAACAATTTTGGATATAAAAGTGTAACCTATCACTTATTGGACCATATCAAAATGTCCAGTTCCTCATTTAGATGACCACATGTAACGATGTGTCTGAAGAGGAATGAATTGTGAGAAAATCCCATAATTCTTATGATAGTCACATAATATAAAACTAAGGTACTCAACATCTTAACTAGATTCGAATATCATAGTTGCATTGCCCTCTCTATCATGTACCTCGTTATGGTGAGTTTTGAACATCTCTAAGGTTTCAAAAACTAGTCCATTAAAATAGACATACCATCCCTTCTACCATCACTGGTAAAGGTAACAAGGTATCTAAAGTTACTCCTTATTGTTTGCTTGAACGGTCAACACACTAAAAGTGTGAACAAAATCCAACAAGCTTTGAATCCTCTCACATACTCTAGTGAAGGATGTTTAAGTCATCTAGCATAATAAACAAGATATGAATTCAACATTTGACCCATGGTCAAAGGGTTCCAAGTTACTAAGCCTCACGGATCTTGGTGATGCAAGTCTTGTTTATATAGCTTAATCGACTTTCACAATAGGATAACTTATCAATACATTTATGACCGTTTACTCCTTAAGCATAAGCTTATTTTAAATGCCACGACATGGATAAACTTTGAAATAAATCACCATTAATTTCAAAAGTCAAAGTAATATCCATCGTCAACAAAGGCGTTTAGATATAATGTTTCTAGCCATACATGGCATAAACATATATCCAATAAAGTAATAGAATAGCTGGAAGGAAAGGCAAGATACAAACTTCCAATCCTCTCAATAGGGAAAACAACTATGTTTCCCACTTTTGAATTCCAGTTCTCCATGCCTCGTCCGCCTACTTCTCTTTTAACACCTTCACTTTGTAACAAACAAATTTGTGACAAACGTGAGCGTTATTGCTAGCGTTCAAAACCTAGCCTTTAGAAGTAGAAGAGCAATGGAGTTTGATCATGAATGTTCCTGAAGTCAAGGAGATAATTTCTCTTACTTATAAGTGATTTTAGCTCTTTCAGGCCCATAGGGCAGGCGTGGTGGCGCCAATTTTCCAATCTTTCCGTAGAAGTAGCAAATTACCCCTTGTGGAGTCTTATCTTGAGGCGCAATCTCATTGCCCTCAGACTTCACATATAAGATAGGCTTGGTAAAACCAAACTTTCCGTTTGAGGTCAATTTCTTCTTCTCGGTTTCTTGTTCCTTTAGCGGGAGTCGTTGAGGCGAGCCATACTTTGGCCATTCAAGACTTAGCAGTCCACAACATGCCATAATGCTTTATCAAGGACTTCTCCATATTGTGCATGTGATAGTTCACAATGAACCATTTACATCACTTAGGCAGGGACTTTGGAGAATATACATTCACCACAAGCTCCCTCCCCATGGGGAATCCATGCCTCTCCTTTAGGTCCACATACGCCTTCATCTCAAGGACATGGACACTAATATTCCCGCCTTCATGCATCCTTCAACCGATCAAGGCCACGAAGCACTTTTACATGCATATAGAGGTCTAGGCCGCGTTGGTAGCATTTTGGCTATAGAATGGATTTCTCTAAAATGTGCAATTTTGACTCATGGTGGAGGACAAGCCTCAGCGACCAATCCTAGTCCACGAAGTACACACTAATGACTATCTCCTTCTTTAGGAATGAATGGAGTTTTAAGTTGAAGCGGTGTCGTTAACATTTGCCAATTAAAGATATAAGAATACACATTTTAGTTAGTTTTGATAAAATCCTCGTTACGATAATTACCCATTTAGTTTTTAAGAAAACCAATTATCTTAACAAGGGCTAAGAACCTTATTTCACTTCACTACATGACGGGTTTGCCGCGGATCACTTCATGAAGTTATTTAGGCCGGTAAACGCTTTACCAATTGTAATCCGAGACTACAACTCTTAGACACTTGCGGGATCCATCAATACTCATAGCGTCAGTTTGGCATGTTTGATCCCTTCTCACACCAATTCCTCGTTAAGCCTCTTTGGTAACTCGGTATAGGCACGACAATTACCAAGGCGTATTAAGTTGGAATTGTAAATCGTCCGTCAAGATACACGGTGACACCCTTGACAATCATTGGCTCGTGCTAAGCTCGACAACCAATAATTTCAAGTCGCCACACTCACCTTCCACACAGATCCACATGGAATAACTCGTGCTTATCTCGACAATCATCCCATGCATCACTACATTCGGGTGGTGTCATCTTACGGGTGGCGTCTGATTTACATTTGAGAAAAACGGGACTTTTGTCTTTCCGGTTTATAAAACCTCTTTTCAAGTTGATTAACAAACAAGTGACAAAACGCATTTTTCACTTTAATATAAACCAATTTATATTTATTTGTTAATCGTGAGTGCGCGGGGTTTGTTAAACAATTTAACAACTCTTGTGATTTTATTATTTTGAAAAGTTTTCTAGCATGCGAAGATCCTAAGCAACCACGCAAAAAAAAACAAAATAAATCACAACCACGCACAAGGCAAATATCCGGTAACATGCCCCTAAACCCTATGCGTCCTCCCCGTGAGCCAAACGGAGAGAGCAAGGCCAAACTAAGGACACAACCAAATGGCCTCGCTGGATGTGCTCCCACTGAATCCGTCATCTCCAAATGATCCACCGGATCCAATATAGCCGAGAAGTCTCCTCCACGACTCTCGATGGTTGTCTTCGGTCTTCTTTTCACAATTACAAACAATTTGAAAAGAAACAGCATGCAAGTCGCGATTGCTATTCTAAGCTACTTACAACAAGTACAAAGGAAAGCAATGGCATGCAAGCCATAATAAATTTACAAATTTACAAACCGCATTAAATATTATTACAAACCATTGTGACTAAAAGTCACCAAATGAATGAATACATAAATAAACAACCAAACAACCAACACATAGGTCTAACGGGCATGTCGTTACCGGAGACAACAACAACCACAAACAAAAACACGGTGTGCCACAACAAAACCATGCAAAATGTATCTCAATTAAGATTGTTCAAACAAGCAAAGCACTCAAGGCACAAAAGGAACAATCCTTGTACATATGCATTAGTATCCCAAATACTTTGAGAACACATATTCATATATACACAATATAAGTATATGCATGTGTGCATTTTATGCCAAAACCACCCAATACATATAAATATACGAATCAAGACACATAAACGGGGCTTTTCAAGTGTCCAAACAAAAGGACAGATTCTGGAAAAATAGCATCGAAAGGTGCTAAAACCGAAAATTTATTTCTTTTATAAACAAGGATAAAAACACTGTTCACGAGACCTTCACGGGCCCTCACGGCCCGTGAAGCCCATGAGCTCCACGACTCAGACACAGTCAAAACCTTTCACGACCGACACCCCATGAAGACAATCGTGTAGGCTTCACGATCGTGAAGCAAAATGCTCCACGACCCGTGAAGTACTTCTAGACAGAATGTCCATTTTCGGCTTTCAAAACATCAAAGTGCAATTTCATTGTAGAGATGGCTCTGATGCCACTGTTGGAACTCGTGGTGGGCACAAACGCAGCGGAAACACACAAGAAAGTAGAATGCAAGATAAAAACGAAAGCACACACAAAGCCCACAACTAGTTCCAATGGCGGAATACACTACAAAGCAAATTGCAACTAAAGAACAAGAAGAAGAAGGAAGAAAGTACCTCCTTACCATGCCTGGAAATCGAGATCTTCAAAGATGGGATGAGCTTGAGGAAACAAAAGGCTTCCTCCTCCATTGCTAGTCCACACCAAGAAGAATTTGATCCCCAAATGCTAGTGAACCATAGATGAACATCCTATAACGACTTCATCATCTGGAACAGCTCATGTAGCAACTCCTCTTGCACCATTGATCTTCATCGTCACACTCAAGATCACCAACTTAGTGTTAGAAGCATGAAATCTTTGGAGCCAATAGAGCATATCAAGTAGAAAAAGTTGTATATTGTGTTCTAATGTGTTCATCTGCCCTAACCAGCCTCAAGACTCTCTTTTGGCCGGCCATAAAGCAAGCAAAATGATTGGACCATCAAATGGTCCAATAAAACACAAGTGTCATTACAACTACCCTCTTCACGACCCCTCATGGGCTCTCACGGGCCGTAAAGCCTAAGTGCGCCACGAGGGGACTTAGAACTCCACGAGCCGTGCCGCCCGGTCGAGACTCGTGAGGGCATCTCCTTCACGACCCCTCACGACCTCTTCACGTGCCGTGAAGCCCAAAGGCATCACGACGTGTGGCGGCCGTCGAACAATCGTTAGGGTAGCCTGCTTCACGACCCGTGGAGCATCCTTCACGGTCGTGAAGACCCGAAACAAAACACTTTTGATTCTATGACATTCTCCATCCACATTAAGCTGTCGGGATCAATCCTTTGCGTGTGACCCAATAGGCTCACGCTTAATTAGCAGTGATACCGGCATACGTGTGTTAGTGGGCAGATTCCAACACTATGTTGTGAGATAATCTTGATAATCTTCAAAATTGATAAGATATCCTTCAGATCCACAAAGATAGCACTTTCCAAATATAGCTTAACAAAAATTGTTTGTTAAATGTGATTCTTCTAACAGTCTTCTTTTTCATGCCTTTCAGTAGTTGTCATAAACATTCTAACTGCTCTGAGCTGTTTATACTAACAGTTGCACCATTCACCACAACCGTTTTCACCAATCAACTAACAGCTTTCAACTGTTTCTTCACAAACACACTTAAAGTTTTACCTTTGCATGACCAACTATTTTAATCACTTAGCAAATTTACCAACAATCTCCCCCTAACTTAAAGTATTGAACAATATACTTAAGTTGTTTTATAGGGTTCAACCACAGAAAAATTAACATAAGCAAAGAAAACATGAAGTATGCAAAGTCAAACTGTTTCAATCAAAACATAATGAAAGAAGATTACACTTTCTTTGACTGTAATGATTCCAACTTTTCTTTTAACCTCTGAATAAGATCTTCCTCAACTTTAGCAGGGCCAAAGAACTTTGCTTTCAACAAATATAAGAGCTTTGTTTTGTTGTGCTCTATAAACTCAATGTCAAACCATTGGATAATCGCCTTTCTCATAACTAGGTAATAAGTCCTTGACTTTGCATACACCTTTACAGTACTGATTGGGAAAGCTTCCTCAGCTATCAGCATGGGCATAACCTTCAGAGGATCACATATACTCGTTAAATGCCTCATTAACACTCTGACTTCAATCCCAACAGCTTCTCCAAAATGACTTGTGCCATATTCATACATTTCTTGCACATCTCTTCTTGTCACATTTTCCATTAGCTGTAAAAAGCTAGCATAGCTTTCTATTGGTTCATGTTCTCTCACAATTGTCACCCCTTGCTTTTCCGTTTCAATTCTTAGCATTTCAAATCTCCACTCAGTGATGTGAGATTTTTGACCTAGCTGAACTTCTGCAAGCTTTTCCAATATCTTTTCAACCTCCACTCTGAGTCTGTCTTGTAAAATTCTTTGAACCATACCAGCTTTGACCTTTTCTGAAGATTTTTGAGTTTTTTAAGAATGTTGAGTCTTAATTGTTGCCTTTTTCTTTTCAACCCTTTTTCTCTTAACTCTCTTATCTACCTTCTTTCCTCTTTCCTCTTCATCAATTTCCTTTGTAAACTCAGCTGCCATCTTTTATGCTAGTTCTAGATCTCTTTCTTCTTGTTGCTCAATCTCAGCATTCAACCTTTGTGCTAACTCATGATCATGTTCTTCTTGTTGTTCCTTTGACATTTTGAGCTTTGGAATATTAACCCCAATCTCCTTTCCCTTACCTTGCACAAGAGGCATCTTCTCATCCTTCTTTGCTTCTACAATCGCAATGCCTTTGAACCTTGTCTTTGGTGCAATTGGCTCTAGTTTTGACACTTTACCATCAAGCCATCCATCATCAATCTTCTGAGCCATTTTGAATGTGCTGATATTAAGTGTTTGAGCACCAACCTCAATCAAGTGATCTTGTTTAGCTTTGGACCATGATTTGAATACATCTGTTGTTGTTAATCTCCAGACATGATCATCCTATTTATCAAAACTCTATCAACTGCAGATAATTTATCTTCATCTGATTGAGCACTTGCAGCTGTTTGTAGTTATTCTGGAGCAACTGTTGTTTGTGGAGTTGCAACTGTTAGAGTATCTGGTGCAGCTGTTTGTTTGGACTGCACAACTATTTTTTTACTTTGCACATTTTGCACTTGCTTCTTTATGTTTGGCTTCTCCCCCTTTTTGATTGGAACTGTTTGAGGAGGAGTAGCATGAAACTGCTTAAGCATTTGATCATGGGCTTGAACAACAACTTAGCCTTCTTCAGAGTAGTCGACAAGACTTTGATTTGTTTGTCTTGCTTGATAATAAGCTCATTGTGCTTGGCAAGAAGCTTGTCTTGTAGGGAGTTCCTCTTTTTAAGATAGAGGAAGGCATCAAGAAATGGTATAAGTTCTAGATTCGTCAATGCCTTTTGTTTCATACTTTCCTCAATGTCAGCTAGTGTTGCCACCTCAAACATATTATCGGCAGATAGAACTTGTGGGTTACTTCTAGAAGTTCCCTCACCAGTACCCCTTTGTTCTTGGTACTGGGGATTTCCAAAAGCTGTTTGATCAGCCTTTGTTGCCATGGTTGAGGTCTTACTTATGTTAACACTGCCCTGCTCACCCCTTACGGATGGAACAGTAGTGTCAGCCTCAAAAACCACATGATCACTCTCCCGTGGAGTGATGACCTCCTCAGTGTGCTTGGGAGACAGCACCGTGGGTCCCCTTTGGATATTCTGCACAGGTGAATGCACCTGTGCAGGGCTTACAGTTTGGGTGATTAGGACTGTGGTGGAAGGAGCACCAACAGTTCTTGTAACACTGCTTCTAAATTCAGTTGCTTTAATGACAAAACAGATTTAGCAGCGGAAAATTTTCTTTTAATACTAACAAACGGTTAATCAAATCATCTTTGTTTCCAAAACATTCATTGGTGTTACCTAACATGCAGGAAGCGACCATAATATCATATTACATTACAACATATAATTACAAGTGTTCCACCCTCAAGGGGCAATTCATTTCCCAAAAGCAACCCGCCTCGTAGGCCATCTAATCTTTAACTGAAAAGTGAAACATAGCATCATTAGCTACACTAGCTACTGAGTACTTACTTAGCATAAGCATCAATAAAGTAATTCATGCATTATACACATCGTAGATATGCACACATTGCTAGCTTAACATATAGCGGTGTGCTGACAAGATCAGTAAGAGTCATATCTTGCAGGAGAGCTAGTCCTGCTCAATAACCCAGACCGGGGAATCAGTCACAACCATCCACGCTGGTGGGGGAGCATAAAGCAGTCCACCAAACATCGTTCACAGAGTCAAAGACTCCACAGGTAATCCAGCTACAACCGGTTGATCACCACTCACGTTAAGGCACGGCGGTTCTGCAGAACCTTGATCCGGGATGCACCCCGAATCACCTTTAAATTCAAAAATGACCGAAGTCCTGTTAGGATCCAGGTAACTGGCTGACCTTAACCATGCGTCAGATAGTCTGCAGACAATTCAATTACACATATACGTACATTTGATCCCACAGGGATCCATCATCATCATATAGTCATATATCGTACATAGGATCCCATAGGGATCCATCATTCAATCATTCATTCATACTTTCACATGAAATCATCATATAGTCCATTCTGGACCCGCTGGCATGCACCTATTACACATCTCACAAGCAATCATAACATAAGTCAGAAACATACACTCATCTTCTTAAGCATACCTGCATAGACAGGTTAGACATACATACATACACATTCACACATTCACACATTCAACTTAGCTTGCAAGTCTTACCCTACTGAGTCTCATGAAAGTAGGCACTTACCTATCTCACTTACAACGTTCGTTTACTTAAGGCTGGTTCAGCTGACACGTTCACCTAAAACATTCGGCAATCACGTTAAGCATTTGCATACATTAGATCCTACTATCATGACCTTACAACATCTTTCTAACGTTCACAATTCATTAACTAACTTACTTTTGACATTACATGACCTAATCAACAAGAACATGTAAACAAAACACATCGTTGCTGAAAACCGGACCAAAGTCGCATGGTTCATGCGAAAGTCGGACCAACTAAGTACATGGCCTATCCGATAGTCGGACCAACAACTCGGATGGGCCATCCGACTGTCGGACCCAAAAGTCGGACCGCTCATTCGAATGTCGGATCAAAAAGTCGCATAGTACATTTTTATCGGGGTCGCGCCGCGACACTAAGCTTGTCGCGCCGGGATCTTCGTTTTTCCAGTTTATCACCTTCTTCATTTAAATTCCAACCAACTTTAACTTTACATATTCAAAACCCAGATTTCAAATATGATAATTTTCACTTCTTAAACACTTTAGAGCTTCATATATCATCTATATGAACCTCATGAACACCTTAACACCTTTTAAAAACATTAAACATGAGAAACCCACTTATAAAGTAAGCTCTCATGTTCATACATGGAGTTTTCAACTCCAACACAACTTCCAGCCTCTAAACACCCACGTTTCTAGCATAATACATGTATAATCTATACTACAAACATCATACTAACCTTACTTTGAGTCTAGGACTTCAAATCTCTTCCAACTACAAAAACTCCTTCAAGAACTCATGAGAGCAGAAAGAAGTGTGTTTGTGTTTATGTGTTCTTGCTATCTTTGACTCATTTAGTCAATATTAACACTTACACACACATATAGAAACCTTATCCAGAGGCAAATCGCCTCTCGACAAATATCTAGTTCTTTTTCGTTTTCCTTTATTCTTTTCTTAATTCTTTTCTTTTCTTTATTTCTTTCACAATAATCTAGAATAGTACATATATATATATATACTTAATACATATACACATACTACACACACATTCTTACAAACACATAACATTAATTCATTTAATTATTCATTTATTATACTAATCACGTACACTCACGTACTAATTACAACTAGGCCCAAATCGAGGATGTTACAAATCTACCCCCTTAAGAAGATTCCGTCCTCGGAATCTACTCAGTGATAAATAGGCGAGGGTTCCTCGTCCTCATCACGTCCTTGATTTCCCACGTCGAGTTTGGACCTAAGTTGTGTTCTTACTTCACGAGAACTAGCTCGACTATCTTCTTACGCAACATCTTGACCTTCGTGTCAAGAATTTCCACAGATTCTTCTTCAACGTGGCACTTGCGTAAGTAACACACGTTAAAGATGACACATACACTGATTAGTTCAGGCGGCAGCTCAAAAGTTACCGTCTGATCACCGACTTTATGCATGACTTTGAACGGGTCTATAGAACATGGACTTAGCTTCTCCTTACATCTCAGACGAATAACGTCTCTTCAAGGAGAAACTTTCAAGAACTAGAAACAACAAAGAGTGGAACTCAAAACAATCATGAAAGACCGTGACTTGTCACAGTCTTACTAACATAACTGAATCAAATGAGTCAACAAAACAGACTCATTTGTAGCTAAGAAACGAACATCAATTTCAGAACATCGACTCGTTGCAGACCATCATAAGATCTCTGGTACTCATCTCAATTTGCGTGCATATCTGACATCATCATAATCTACATAAATTTAACTCCCGTTGACGGTCCTTTATGGCTTAAGACATTTCTTACAACACTGGCTTCACCAGGGTGGTAACGGATTTTACAACAGACAGTAAAGTCTTCCAAACCCTCAAGCAAGGTGAGGATCGGAGATTCACATAATAATCACTTCGAGCTCTAAAAGACTTCCTCTAGAGCTTCCGACCATATGACAGATACACATTTACGAGTCAGTTTAACCAACGGACTCGCAACTTCAAGAAATTACGGATGAACCGCAAATAACAGCTAGTTACGGCAAGGAAACTTTTAATTTCAAGAGGAGTTCTAAGAACTCCCTAACTCATCATAGCTTCTACCTTAGCTAGATCTTCTTAAGACAATCCTTACAGATGACATGGCTAAGGAAATACATTTCCCTTGGCCAGGACTCACACTTAGACAACTTGACATACAATTGTTCTCATTTAAGAACTTCGAGAATCTATCAAAGACGGAGCTCTCCCGGACTCAACTTAATCTCACAATTGACATCACTGACAAGAGGTAAAGCCGGTAGTTTCTCAAAAAACACATCAGAGTAATCAAATACTAATCTGATATGTTGGACTGATCGTTTCTCTATCTTGGCATGAATAAATTTGCGAAGAAAGAGTCACAATACTTGAAGAAGACTTCTAAGTTCATTAACAATGGAGATAACAGAAATATCACACCCCTGTCATTCTCCACGAGCTATAACACAAGATTCATCAGAAAGAGGAATCTTAACCATCTTTTCTATGGGTACGGAGAATCTCAGTATTACGACTACTGAGCCAATCCATCCCAACTATCGTATCACAGAAGGAGATAGGGAAACCCTCTCCCTTGACATCCAGAACAACTATTGGAACTTTCTCTAAAACAGAGACTACCTTACTAATAGCAATTTCCACATCAAGTGGATTGATCATCTTGAAAACAGGTAATCTTAACTTCTAACAACAAGACAAGAAACAAAGGAGTAATCAACTCAAGAGTCAAAATACATAAGCAGGGGAACAGTTGGTAAAGAATGTACCGGTATTGACATCTCCAGCATATTTGGTCTCCACCGCTATCATCTGAAATGCCCTCCCCTTCGCGTGAGGCGCATCTTCTTTCTTTTGGTCTCTAAAAGACCCCTTAGATCCGGTACCCTGTTTTTCTGGGCAATCTGTCAACTTGTGTCCAGGCTTATAGCATCGGTAACAGACATTTTCTTTGAAACCACACTCAGAACTAGTGTGGCCCTTCTGTCCGCACCTCCAGCACCATTGGGTAGCACTTGAACACTCACCAGAATGGTAAGTGCGACACTGAGAGCACCAAGGAGAATCAGGCCTCGGCTTCATAGAGGAATCAGTCTTCCTTCCTGCCGTGGATTGTCCTTTGAAAGGACCCGATTTATTAGACGGATTGAACTTCCTCTTTGACTCTGTACCGGCAGATTCGCCCTTGCAGTATAAACGGTCAGCTTTGAATTGTCGGGCTATATCGAACACCCGATCCAGTTCAATAGCAGCCCGCACGTGTGGGCGAAATTCCAGTGGCAGAGTTTCCACAAACCGCCTTATCTTGGTGGTCTCGTCTGGAATCAGATGGGGAACAAACCGCATCTTATCAGTGAACGCGGTTATGTGTTGTTCGATTGGCGTATACCCTTTCTTGAGATCATTAAAATCTCTCTCCATTCTTTCCAGGTCATACTCGGTGCAATATTTCTTCAGCACCTTCTCAGAGAACTGCTCCCAAGTGAGAGCACTTAGTACTTCTTTCCAAACCGACGCTTTTATCGTATCCCACCAGAAGATGGCACGGCCTTTTAACATACGTATTTCATATTTCACGCAATACTCTGGTTCGCACTCACATGACTCAAACACTTGCTCCATCTCCCAGAGCTATTGAATAGTAACAGTGGGGTTATCACTCCCCTGGAATGTCGAAGGATTGCAAGTTAGAAACTTCTTGTATGAACACGAAGCTCCTCTTCCAATCGCCTAATAATAGCAGCCTAATCTGGCTCAGGTCTGCCACCACCAACATTGTGCTGAGAACGTTCATCCTCAGCCTGATGAGGCATATGAGAAGCCTCATCTTCCATTTCCTTAAACGCTTGTTCAGTATTGCCACGTTCGGCATATATCTTTTCTAACTTCTATACGACAGAGAAAAAGCAATTAATACGCTATCTCACTTACTTAACTTTCTTACAAATCATCTTATAGTGCAAGCATACATATAACACTCTCACTCAATCCCCCCCATAGGAACACTTCTTTATGGTAGTGCCCGAGCTTGAGATCGAATACTCTTACAAGTACCCAATTCACTCAAACTTAGGCTCTCATACCTAATTATAACACCGCTTCTGAATTTAGTTGCTTTAATGACAAAACAGATTTAGCAGCAGAAATTTTTCTTTTAATATTAACAAATGGTTAATCAAATCATCTTTGTTTCCAAAACATTCATTGGTGTTACCTAACATGCAGGAACCGACCATAGTATCATATTACATTACAACATATAATTACAAGTGTTCCACCCACAAGGGGCAATTCATTTCCCAAAAGCAACCCACCTCGAAGGCCATCTAATCTTTACCTGAAAAGTGACACATAGCATCATTAGTTACACTAGCTAGTGAGTATTTACTTAGCATAAGCATCATTAAAGTAATTCATGCATCATACACATCGTACATATGCACACATTGTTAGCTTACACATAGCGGTGTGCTGACAAGATCAGTAAGAGTCATGTCTTGCAGAGTCTTATGACCATCCGACCAAGAGCTCTGACCAACTATAGGAACAACCTTCCATAGCTGAATCTTATGACCATCGGACCAATAGCTCTGACAGCTGATCCACAGCTAAAGCTCATGACCTCCGACCATCTGAACCTTACAACCTCCAGCTTGGGAAATGATGAGGTATGTCCGGACCTCTACCCTCCAAAGCCTTGGCCGGACCTATGCTATCCGATGGACGTCCGAAGCTTCAACCTTCAAGCACCAGCCGGACCTTCACCTTCTAGGGGATAAGGGGAAGTCTGGATCCTTGCTCACCAAGCTCCTCGGGACAAAGCACACTGCAACCATTGGTAGTGTAATCAACAAATAAGGAAAGGTAGACAAACACAACTGAAGGTGCTGCTTAACCTCTTGTGGAAGAGGTTACTAAAAGAGTGATTAAGGTTAGGAACTCTAAAAAAGGGTGCATCAGATCATGACAGAGATGGCTAAGCAGAAGGTCAACCCCTATGGGAGGTCACATCACTTGCAAGACTTAGTGGACTCTAGTCTGACCAAGGCAGAAGGTCCACAGAAGGACTGATGGATAAAAGGGAACACATCCCTCACCCATTTGCTTATAAATAAGAACACCAAAAACGGCAGAAGGTAAGCAATTTCACCAAAATACATTCTCCTCTCATCTCCTTAGCTTAACTTACCTCTCTTATTCATACATAGTACTTATTCTTGCGCCGGAGCTTGGTCACGAGGCCAACCCCCCTCGTGACGAGGCTAACCCTTGTCTGTTTTGTAGGGATCTCTAGTTGTGGTGTTGGTTAAAACTTCCTCCTTGATCCGGACGTCCCTTGGTAACACGTGCTGAAGCCTTTGGCCGGACCTTTTGCTTCAACATTTGGCGCCATCCGTGGGACCGATTTTCTCAATGATGAAATCGTCTCCCTCCAAAGACCCTTAGTTCATCTGGAAACATAACTACTCTATCATGCATCTCTACCATGGATATGGTTCTTTTAACCACTCAAACCTTGGATACCCCACAAAGACAAACACAAATGACACCAGAGTTAGAGCTCCCGAACTACTAATTTCTCAAAACACTTAGCTTTGAGAGTCATGAGAAGGAGGAGAGGTTAAAAAAGATTCAAACAAGGTTGAGTTTCAAAGAAGAGGCTAATGCTAAAGGTTTCAGATAAACACTTGGTCCTTCTCACATCTTAACATCCTTTTTACAACCTTTGCTACAGCTTAACCAGCAACTTAAGTTGCAACTATCTTTAGCTATACTAAACCCAAGGAATGCACGTCGTGGGACCGAAAGGAGCTCTCTATTCATGACCTTTGGCAATCCTTCAACATCTCTGTCATAATAAGCCTAAGCCTCGAGCAAAAGCATTACGAACTGATCCAAAGCTCGTGCACCATTCTGAAACTTTGAGCCAATCACTGACAAAGGTTGACTTACGAATTGCTCAGAAGAAGCTCATACTCAAATTCAAAGTTCATCCAAACCACGACCGGAGGTTGATATAGACAAAGGAAGCAGCTTCCCTAGATGTTGACCTTCATCGGTTGTTCAATGGACTCTATTGTTGCAATAGCCCAACCTTCGGACCAGAGGTTAGTTTAAACAAAAGAAGCAGTTCCTCCGGAGGTGGACCTTCAGCAGTCCTTCAATGGACTCCAATGTTAGAATAGCTCAACCTTCGGACAGAAGGTTGGTTTAGACAAAAGAAGTTGTTGCTTAGAGGTTAACTTTCAATTGTCCAACATTCAGACCAGAGGTTGGTTTAGACAAAAGAAGCAGTTCCTTAGGAAGTGGACCTTCAGCAGTCCTTCAATGGACTCCAATGTTACAATAGCTCAACCTTCGGACTGAAGGTTGGTTTAGACAAAAGAAGTTGTTGCTCAGAGGTTAACTTTCAATAGTCTAACCTTCGGACCAAAGGTTGGTCCATACAAAAGAAGCAGTCCTTCAGCTACAAGCTCGTGTTCTGGTCCGATGCTCCGAACCAATCTTAAACAGAGCTCGATCAGGAATTGATTCATTCACCAATATCACAGGTTCTAAGTATCAAACCTATTACACTATATGACTTATGTGTGACCTTGCCTATGATATGCATTATACTTGCAAGACCTTGTTTATGACGTGCATGATACCTACATAATCTTGTTTATCATTATGCATGATACTTACTTGCTCTATTTCAAAAAGTTTTCCCTGGTGGTGAAACATACTTCGTAATATGACTTGTTCATCCTTATTTTGGCTATGAATTTAGACCTACGTAAGGGATAAAGCCACCTAGATAGAATTTTTCGGTGCTTAGGCAAACGACAGTCGTAAACGTTGATGAAACAACGATAAAGCACTTGTAGTTGTTTCTATAATGAACTCAAGTCCATGAAAAAGTATGAATTTCTTACAGATTAGAATAAACTTGCTGACCAACACATAACTAAATATGAGAATAACACATAAACGCATATCATAATGCTACCTTTACTTCATCTACTTGTGTTTGATATCACATAACTAAAGATGACAATAACATATCTGCCTCTTTTGCTGCTTCAGCATACTTTTGTTTTCATTTAGCCCTGGTTAAACCAAAAGAAAAATAATGGGGAATAAGACCTTTATCTCTTGCATTTGACTTCTAGATCTGAAGTATTTCAAATACGATAGTATAGCTTTTTCCAGCTTTTATCCGACTATAATTCCATAGCTTCTCGTCTAATCTTAGCTCATATATACATGTATATATATACCATGGTATAATATAAAAGAGTAAGACTCTTTTATAAAAAAGGAAGGAAAAAATAGTTGATGCGTGGAAGGGCCAGTAGATCACGGGCTTGCCATCACTCATCCGAAGAAGAAGCTAACCTAGGCCTGAACAACATTGTCTTCCATCTTGTGATGTGAGTTGATACCTCAAACTGTTAGGTTAGGTACTGCTACTTCATAAACCTCCATTCCTCAAACAAATTACCTTTGACATATGAAATATTTAGAAGTTCATTCCTAACACTAATACACAAATTCACATAAATGACCATCCTACGTACTTAATTAAATAGTGAAATCATAAATATAACACATTTTGTCCTGATTTGGTAGACATGACCATAGGTGTATACTATCATTTTCTATAACTTACCTTCTATCACCATATTTCATGCTTATACACCAGTATGGACCACTCATTGAACGTTGGACATTTTATCGTCGTCACCTCACGTCTGAAGCAGAGGTATAATGCAAACCTGAAGTCTAATCCGAACCACATGCTACGTCCGGACCAGAGGTCCAATCTGGACCAGAGGTGATACCACTTTTGTCTTAATAACAAGTAAGAGACGTTAGTCACCACCTATACTTGCTCATAATATTTGATTGCAGAATTGGGATGCTCTAGCTTAGACTGATATTTTTAAAGTTAAAGACGATAAACAATCACTCTAAGAATTAAAGAAGCCTAATTGGTCAATACAAATACTATACGCATAAGATAATAGTAATATTTATAAATAAACCTTTCATATCCTTCCATTTAAACTTAAAAATCGGTTTATTACCCGCCTTTCAAACCAAAAAAAAGGTGACTTAATCAGAGCTACTTCCAGCTACTTTCTCGAGGTCCATAATATTCATGTGATTGATCCATGACTATTTATTGTTTATTCGCCTTCACAAACATTCATAGCTACGTCTGCTACTAGAACCTTTAATATCGACACTTGGCATGACATTTTGCAACGTCATCATTTTTCAGCATTGACTACTTAATTATCCCTTACCTTTCTTATTCTCTACGCACAAAAAAACGTTTGCTGGACTTTATATGAGCAACTATGAAAGCCTTAAGTCAATAACAACAACTAATATTTCCAACAATACACAAATACACCATTATATTTGTGGTTTTAATTGATTTCTTTTCCCCGCAAATAATTAATAGGCAATTGCCTTCAAAAGATTCACACTAAGTGAAATAAAATCATCTATCAATCGTATAAAAACTCGTCTTTGTGACGATATATACTAGGTATATTTCCAACTGCAAAGTTGGTGATACATAATATAACTAAACCATGTTAAACAAAAAATAACAATATATGCATATACGTTGTAATCATCCACCTTTAGCCTGCATCGTTACTTGTTCACTTCAACGAAGCTCTGTTGCCACCTTCAGCCTGCCATCCTTCGGCATTGGCACTTTCAGCTTAGCATCTTTCGATATGCAAACTACCTGACGCACCTTTATGAAGCTTTAACATCCCAAACACATTTATTCTGGTGATAATTATAAGTAAAGCATTTAAAGTTCATTATACTCCAACCTTTAACCCTCGATGCTTTGACTTTTGTAACTTGCATAATTTATGCTTCAACTATGGATACCTTTAACATTTGTATCCTATGGGCTCAAATCCCAAAGAATATATCAAAAATTACTCTCAAAACACCATCTGGTTTATAAGTAAAGCATTTACTTGCTTATACATATATGCATGATAGAGTCCAAACAAAAATCGTTCGTTTGAAAATAACCATGATACTATTGAAGGAAGTCAATGTAAAACGCATCAACAATAGTACAACTACAACTCTCACTTATACTAACCATCATAACTCAAGTATGTTAAATTCATCGAACTAAGATGAAACCCATTCAACAAGTAGGTCTTCTATCGCAGTATAATGTCACAACAATTGTCAGATGTTACTCATGGTACTCCTAGATTATCAAATTACTTTTGTTCAGTCATTATAAATTGACCACAATTGTCGAACATTATTCCACTACTAATTCAATTTTCTAGTTCGACCACTATTCTCCGGATATTATCGTCCGACACTCGTATGTCAGCACATTTCAGTTATATTTGCAAATAATGCATTTATATTTTCAAACGACCATAAGCTCGTGACAAATTAAAATACCATGAACAAGTTGGTAAAACATATAAAAAGGGGAGAAACTTTCTCACGTAGTTACATACATGAAATAAACTTCTGTGAGTTCAATAGTACTAGCTAGTACAACTGAACTAGGGACTATAGTAGTATTTTACCACCATACTTGCCAAAGATATGGTTAATTTGTGGCTCTTGTATGAGAAATGATATTTCATTTCCTCAATTATTATTATTATTACTATTGTGACTGACAAACAAGAAAAGAAATTGATATATGCTTGTATCTATTTCAGGACGATACACTTACAAATAAGTCATCGCATGTTATACACTGAAGCATGCTCTACTATTTGATAAAAATATTAGAGGGATAAACATGACCTTTTCTAGAATTGATTTGGGATCGAACCATTTTCAGTGAACAATATATAGTGAAAGAATGGAATGAACATACACAAATGTTATTTATCGACATCATTCTGATTGCTGTTGTTCGGATTGACATTGTTTAATATGATCAATATTATTCCAATTGACATTATTTTATTCAATTAATAGTGTTCTAATCGATGTAAACAGCTGATGGGCTAAATCCGGATGGGTATGAAGGTTGGATAAACATCGTGGCCCTCGTACGGGAACTAATATACCATCTCTCCCATTATTATCATTAATCGTATCTGACGACACACTCTCAAACAAATTGTCACATGTTGCAAACCGAAATTTGTCATACAACTTGAACAAAAAAATTGAGAGATCGTTGTGATCTCTTTCAAATGTTGCTTATTTGATCGATGCTATTCCGATCAAAATATTTAATATGATTGATATTATTCCGATCGACATTATTTTATCCAAGTAGCCGATGGGCTAAATCGGGATGGGTATACCCAATAAACAACCCCATAATCCGAGCAACGGCTCGCATTATTGACAGGTTGAGCACACTTCATAATTCACTCCGTAACTTTCGACAACGGTCTTGGTTACGAAAAACGCGTTTACAAGGCGATAGCCAAAAAAAATTGTTTCGGACAAGGCAATAGCCACAAAACAATGATTATTTACACAGAAGTATTAACTATTATGAAATGCATAAGGCTAAGGCCAAATGATGCAAACATCGTTACAAATGAAAACTAACGGGTTATCACAAAATACATGTATTATAAGGGAATATCCAAAAACATGTTCACCCTCGAGTTAAATCTATTGATACTCATTATAGATTTGATACAATAAACAAAAATGACCCAACACATTTCAATCAACAATAGATTGTGTGAAGCAGATATATTTGCTACCAATTATTTACATGCACACAAAAACAAGACACATGTTCATGGTTACCTAGAAATAATCGACTAATAGATAATAAACAGACTAATTTTTTGAGTCTAGAGTAACTCGCCGAATTGAATGTCAAGTCACTCTAGACTGGGGGAATTGTTGGGGTATGTACCATACTAGGCTCAGCCGGACCTCACGACCATCCGACCAAGAGCTCTGACCAACTACAGGAACAACCTTCCATTGCTGAATCTTATGACCATCGGACCAATAGCTCTGACAGCTGATCCACAGCTAAAGCTCATGACCTCCGACCATCTGAACCTTACAACCTCCAGCTTGGGAAATGATGAGCTATGTCCGGACCTCCACCCCCCAAAGCCTTGGCTCGACCTATGCAATCCGATGGACGTCCGAAGCTTCGTCCTTCAAGCACCAGCCGAACCTTCACCTTCTAGGGGATAAGGGGAAGTCTGGAACCTTGCTCACCAAGCTCCTCGGGACAAAGCACACTGCAACCATTGGTAGTGTAATCAACAAATAAGGAAAGGTAGACAAACACAACTGAAGGTGCTGCTTAACCTCTTGTGGAAGAGGTTACTAAAAGAGTGATTAAGGTTAGGAACTCTAAAAAAGGGTGCATCAGATCATGCCAGAGATGGCTAAGCAGAAGGTCAACCCCTATGGGAGGTCACATCACTTGCAAGACTTAGTGGACTCTAGTCTGACCAAGGCAGAAGGTCCTCACAAGGACTGATGGATAAAAGGGGAACACAACCCTTACCCATTTGCTTATAAATAAGAACACCAGTAACGGCAGAAGGTAAGCAATTTCACCAGAATACATTCTCCTCTCGTCTCCTTAGCTTAACTTACCTCTCTTCTTCATACATAGTACTTACTCTTGCGCCGGAGCTTGGTCACGAGGCCAACCCCCCTCGTGACGAGGCTATCCCTTGTCTGTTTTGCAGGGATCTCTAGTGTGGTGTTGGTCCAAACTACCTCCTTGATCCGGACGTCCCTTGGTAACACGTGCTGAAGCCTTTGGCCGGACCTTTTGCTTCAACAAAGACGTTACAACATCTTTCTAACGTTCACAATTCATTAACTAACTTACTTTTCACATTACATAAGCTAATCAACAAGAACATGTAAACAAAACACATCCTTGCTGAAAAAGCACCGTCGCGCCGCGACCACCTTCAGTGTCGCGCCGCGATGCATGAAAACCTGACCAAATTCACATGGTTCATGCGAAAGTCGGACCAACTAAGTACATGGCCTATCCGACAGTCTGACCAACAAGTCGGATGGGCCATCCGACTGTCAGACCGCTCATTCGAATGTCGGATCAGAAAGTCGCATAGTGCATTTTTATCAGGGTCGCGCCGCGATACTTAGCTTGTCGCGCCGCGATCTTCATTTTTCCAGTTTTTCACCTTCTTCATTTAAATTCCAGCCAACTTTAACTTCACATATTGAAAACCCAGATTTTCAAATATGATAATTTTCACTTCTTAAACACTTTAGAGCTTCATATATCATCTATATGAACCTCATGAACACCTTAACACCTTTTAAAAACATTAAACATGAGAACCCCACTTATAAAGTAAGCTCTCATGTTCATCCATGGAGTTTTCAACTCCAGCACAACTTCCAGCCTCTAGACACCCACGTTTATAGCATAATACATGTATAATCTATACTACAAACATCATACTAACCTTACTTTGAGTCTAGGACTTCAAATCTCTTCCAACTACAAAAACTCCTTCAAGAACTCATGAGAGCAGAGAGAAGTGTGTTTGTGTTTATGTGTTCTTGCTATCTTTGACTTATTTAGTCAATATTAACACTTACACACACATATAGAAACCTTATCCAGAGGCTGGACAAATATCTAGTTCTTTTTCTTTTTCCTTTATTCTTTTCTTAATTCTTGTATTTTCTTTATTTCTTTCTCAATAATCTAGAATAGTACATATATATATGTATATTCTTAATACATATACACATACTACACTCACATTATTACAAACGCATAACATTAATTCATTTAATTATTCGTCTATTATACTAATCACGTACACTCACGTACTAATTACAACTAGCCCCAAATCGAGGATATTACAGTTCTCTTCCTCTTTTTGAATGTTATAAGAGAGGGGGCTTGTGTTGTAGCTTGAGAAATGGTAGCAGAGGGTGATATTTGAGTATCACGAGCTGTGGGTTCCATAGTTGATGGTGTAGCAATGATTTGGGCTTCATGCTCAACTCTGGCAGCTCTGTTTCTTGAAAGAAACTTCACCATTGAAGAGAATGGTGGAGTGATGGCACCAGAAAAATTCTTGCCATTGATCAACAGTTTGCTCAATGTGAAGGCCACATGAGGGAATCAAGACCCTCTTGTGAGTTTGAAAATTTGGCAATAAAGAGTTTAAACAGGTTTGCACAAATCGAGGGTACATAAAAAAGAGACCATATTTGGTCCCGAGATGTTTTACCATACCATTAAAAATTAATTTAGAAAAGTTGAAGCAAAGATTGTTGGCCAAACAGATTAAGGCCAAAGCATTGTTACTTCCAAACTCATTCCATCCAGTTCTTTTGGGGCTGATACATTGTTGTAAAGTGTGAATCAAATATTTCCAGTGTGTACAAAATTGCCCTTTGTAGAAGGTACCCTTTCCCATAGGGCCCTCATACCCCAGCTTAACCAACTCATCGTGCAAAAATTCCAATGAGACCGAATCAGAATACTCACCCTCAATATCATTAAGGTGAAGGTGTTCTCGAATGGTATTCTCAGTGAGTGAAATAGCATGATTATCAACGTTTGAAGTGATCCATTGCACTCCATCTACTTCAGTGATTGTAGCGTTTTTCCACAATTGATCGAGATGAGAAGTGTAGATGGTTGGATTAATGGTGAGAGCAGTGTTGAGGTTTGATAGCGTAAGGTAGTTGATCATGTCATGAAAGACATGCAACTCGGTAGGTTTAGAGAGGACACCTAGCATGAAGTTTAGTAAGCGTAATGAAAACTGCGAGGAGGGAATGGCGATTTCGAAGATAAAGTCTAGGGTTTAGCGTTCGATTGAAGTTTAGTAAGGGTAATGAAAACTGCGAGAAGGGAATGGCTTATATATGTAATGCACAATAAATGCAATTCAAAATGCCTTAGAATATCTGCAAAGACTGAACTACACATGACTAACAGTTCAAGGAAAACTAAGAACAAACAGTTGAGAACTGTTTGGTTAATGAACTTCAACTGTAACACTCCCCCTTAAACGATCAGGCAGCTTGCCTAACAGTTGTGACACCTATGTACTAACAGTTGAGAACTGTTAGATGCAATTTGCACTGTAGATCCCTGAACACTTATATAAACAGTTGTTAGACTTAAGACTAACAGTTTCAAACTGTCAGAGTGAAAACACAAAAACAAAGAAAAATAAGCTAACAAACCATTATTCTAAGTTAATTATTCCAATATTTGAGATCAAAAAGTTAAACCTGCTCACATCAGATGCTTTAGTGAACAGATCAGCTAACTGATCATCCGTATGAACTTTCAAAACTTGGATTAACTTTTTCTCATTGCAATCTCTGATGAAGTGAAACCTGATCTCTATGTGCTTTGTTTTTGAATGCTTCACAGGATTGTTAACAATGTTGATAGTACTTGTGTTATCAACATAGATAGGAGAATTCAAGAAAGTCATACCATAATCCAGAAGCTGATTCTGGATCCACAAGACTTGTGAACAACAACTTTATGCAGCAATATATTCAGCCTCAGCTGTTGAAGTTGAAACGGTTTTTGTTTCTTGCACTGCCATGATACCAACCTAGAGCCAAAGAATTCACATCCTCCAGAAATTGATTTCCTATCCACATTAGCTCCACCATAGTCACTTTCAGAGTATGCCACCAATTCAAATGGTGAATCCTTAGGATACCAAATACCCAGTTTTGTTGGCCTTTGAGGTATGTAAAAATCCTCTTTACAGCAAATAGATGTGACATCTTGGGATTGCATTAAAACCTGGCACAAACACACACAACAAACATTATATCTGGTCTAGAAGCAGTTAAGTACATTAATGAACCTATCATAGACCTATACAAGTGTATGTCTACATCCTCCCCCTCAGGACCTGCTCCCAACTGTTTGTGTGTTTCCATTGGTGTACTTGCCAGCTTCACATCTTGATAGCCAAACTTGTCCAAAATGTCTTTGACATACTTTGACTGACTGAGAAAGATACCAGATGGCTTCTGCTTCACCTGTAATCCCAAGAAGAATGTAAGTTCTTCCATGAAACTCATCTGAAATCTTTTATGCATGATGGTTTCAAACTCCTTGCAAAGATTGTCATTAGTGGATCCAAAGATTATATCATCAACATAGATCTGTACAAGCAAAATCTCTGTTTTAACAATCTTTGTAAACAATGTCTTATCAATTATGCCTCTTTTAAAATCATTCTCAATCAAATTAGATGACAATGTCTCATACCAAGCTCTAGGAGCCTGATGTAACCCATACAAGGCTTTATACAACCTATATACCCTATCAGGATACTTTGAGTCTTCAAAACTAGGTGGTTGACACACATATACCTCCTTTTCAATAGTTCCATAGAGAAAAGCGGATTTGACATCCATTTGATATACCTTAAACCCTTTGAAGCTTGCAAAAGCAAGAAACAATCTAATTGCTATTCTTGCAACTGGTGCAAAGACATCATCATAATCTATACCCTCTTCTTGAGTATAACCCTGTGCAACAAGCCTAGCCTTATTCTTGATGACTATTCCTCTTTCATCCTTCTTATTTCTAAACACCCACTTGGTGCCAATTGCTCTTTTACCTCTTGGAAGTTCTACCAACTTCCAAAGTTGCTGAATTTGGAACTGTAAAAGTTCCTCTTGCATTGCTTCTACCCATGAAGGGTCTTTTAATGCCTCTATTGCTTTCTTTGGTTCTATTTGAGATAGAAAGCAGGCATTGACATCAAACTGTTCAAGATTCACACCACTATTTTCATTCTGCAGCATAGCTCTTGTTCTAATGGGAGTGGTAGGATCACCTATAATCTGCCTTATGGGATGATTCTTGTGAACTCTTGATGTAGGGATGTTTTCTTCAGGCAGTACATTCCCCAAGTTTGACATATCAACCTCAAAGTCACTTTCATTCCCAAAAGAATTACATACTTGATCTGCAACTGTTTGATGTTCAGATGTATGGTGTTGTTAAGGAAAATGAGATTCCATGTCCTTTGAAGGATCAGCATCATTATTCATTTGACCAACAACATTGGAAGAATTACTTTGAGTCAAGGGAATCACTACAAAGTCTTCAGGAACTTTGTTTTCACCAATAGTTGTTGGGATTGAACTAACAGTTTCAAAACTGTTTGAACTGTTGGAGTCAGTTTGTTGGTCTGAACCAACAGCTGTAGGGACACCTGCACCTGTTTCTGTGGAAAACTAAAAAAAAAGAGATTTAGATAATGCATCAATATCAAATAACCACTCAGGACCATTACCTGCAACATTGATCCTATTTTCATTGAAAGACACATTCATACTTTCTTCTATGATCCTAGAAACATTGTTGAAAACTCTATATGCTTAATGGTACACATATATCACATAGCATCATACAATGCAAAACAACAATGCAAATATATCACATAAGCATGTAAGATTCACATATGAATACACATATATCACATAGCATCATACAATGCAAAACAACAAACCAAAAATGTCGGATTTCATGAGAAATCCGACACTACCATCGAAATCCGCAACCCCTATCGGATTTCAAAGAAATCCGATACATCTATCGGATTTCAAGAAATCCGATACTTCGTTCATATTTCACTTAGTACAATCGGATTTTCCATGCTACTCGGATTTCAACACTAGGATTCCACATTCGTATTTCAAGAGTTTCGGATTCTAAGTTTCGGATTTCACATATCCGGATTCAACACCCGGTTTCCACTAGATTCGGATTCTACCTTTGGTTTTCATCATCACCACCAAAATCCACAAACTTCAACTTACCAAGAATCCGACAACTTCATAACTTGCATAAATCAACTTTCCAGTTTATACAATTCATATGCAAGTTCATAGAAACACATATAATCATGTTTAAACATGCAAGCATGCATATTAAAAACCCTAAAACCATAAGAACACCAAGAACATCAAATCCGATCACTTCATATGATGTTCATATCAATCCCACTCAATCCGTAGCATATTAGTAACTATTCAAAGCATATTAACATGAATCATGGCATTATCAACAACCTTGCTAACTTGAATCACACAATCAAGAAAATCAGAATTCCGATTGTTGCTCTTCTTCCTTGCTTTTGCTCTCGGTTTCACACAATACACACACACATGCAAATCTTCAAAGTGAAGTAATGCTAATGTTAACACACGTATACATATCCAAATTACATGAGGTGGCATGGTTTAAACACTAAGCACATGCACACACACACATCACCGTATACATACATACCTATACATACACACACATATATATATATTAAACTAACAATATATATATATATATATATATATATTTCATTTGATAATCACTTAATTAAAATTAAAATAATACTAACCAAATAATAATCCAAGAGTAACCGTCTGATCATTTACTACCCGTTGGACACGAAACGGCCCAATATAACGCGGAGCTAGCTTTCCCCGATTCCCAAAACAAATAACCCCCTTCCACGGAGAAAATTTCAGATATACCAACTCCCCCTCAATGAATACCAGTGACCTACGACGTGGATTAGCATACATTTTCTGTCGATCCCTCGCGGCTTTCAACTTATCTCGCGCAATAGCTACTTTTTCTGCGGTGATCTGCACAATATCCGGGCCTGCATACTGTTTCTCACCCGCCTCTAACCAACACGTAGGAGTTCGGTAGCGACGACCATATAACATCTCATAAGGCGGCATACCGATACTCGAATGGTAAGAATTGTTATACGCGAATTCAACCAATGGCAGATGGGAATCCCAAGAACCTCCATATTCTAACACACATGCCCGCAGCATATCCTCGAGTGTCTGATAGTTCTCTCTGATTGCCCGTCTGTCTGTGGGTGGTAAGCTGTACTCAGATTCACACGTGTACCCAACTCCCGCTGTAAACTGTTCCAGAAGTTAGACACAAACCTGGAATCTCTATCTGACACAATCGAAAGCGGTATACCAAGTCGGGAAACAATTTCATCTATATACAACTGAGCCAACTTACTGAGTGATGCCGTCTCACTGGTAGCCAAGAAGTGAGCACTCTTGGTCAATCTGTTAACGATCACCCAAATCATATCATTATTCCTCTGCGTACGTGGAAGTTTCGTTACAAAATCCATCGTTATGTGCTCCCACTTCCACTCTGGAATCTGCAATTATTTTAATGATCCATAGGGTTTCTGGTGCTCCGCATTAACCTGTGCACAAATATGGCAAGCCTCCACAAACTGTGCTACATCTGTCTTCATTGTAGGCCACCAATACAGATAGTCTAGACTTGTGAGCTTCAGTCATAAACACATTCCGAAGACCTCCAAGCAAAGGCACCCAAACACGAGATTGATAAACCTTCAATCCCCGAGAATCATCAATCAGGTCATTCTTTTTCTTGGTCATAATCTCTGACTTAAGATTTTCATCCCTCAAGGCTTCCAACTGAGCTGCATTCAATCTGTCAATCAAGTCGGAGACTATTTTAATTCGCATAAACTTGACATGTTCACTAACTCCCTTGCAACTTAAAGCATTGGCTACCACGTTGGCTTTCCCGGGATGATAACAAATCTCGCAATCATAATCTTTAACAAGTTCCGGCCATCGTCTCTGTCGCATATTGAGTTCCTTCTGCGAAAATACATACTGTAGGTTTTTGTGACTTAAAGCATCGGCTACCACGTTGGCTTTCCCGGGATGACGCACTTTGTACCATAAAGATAGTGTCTCCACAATTTTAACGAAAAAACCACAGCTGCCAATTCTAGATCATGGGTTGGATAGTTCTTCTCATTAGGTTTCAATTTACGAGCCTTGCCCAAGAGTCGTTTAAATGTCTGAAAAGCTCTTTCCTGTTCATGACGTGTCACAGTAAACTATGAAGTCATCTGACCCATCCGGTAAAGCAAGAATAAGAGCCTTGCCCTAGAGTCGTTTCAATGTCTGAAAAGCTCTTTCCTGTTCATCACTCCATTGAAATAGAACCTCCTTGCGAGTCAGTTTAGTCATGGGATTCGCAATCTTAGAAAAGTCTTTAATGAATCTTCTATAATACCCAGCCAATCCCAAGAAGCTTTTAATTTCAGAAGGCGATTTCGGAGCCTCCCAATTCATTACCGCTTCTATCTTTGCCGGATCAACCTTGACTCCATCACTGCAAATGACATGCCCCAGAAAGTGAACTTCCCGTATCCAAAATTCACACTTCGAATACTTGGCATACAATTGCTCCCGTTTCAGAGTTTCAAGAACCTGTCTCAAATGAATCTCGTGATCAGCTTCAGATTTCGAATAAACCAAAATGTCGTCAATAAATACTATCACAGATTTATCGAAGAACGGTCGACAAACCCGGTTCATCAAATCTAGAAACACTGCAGGTGTGTTAGTCAAACCGAACGGCATGACTAAAAACTCATAATGGCCATACCTGGTACGAAAAGCAGTCTTAGCAACATCCCCGTCAGAAACTCGTACGTGGTGATAACCTGATCTCAAATCAATCTTTGAGAAATACGAAGCACCCTGCAACTGATCAAACAAATCATCAATCCTGGGCAGAGGGTATTTATTCTTTACTGTCCGCTTATTCAGTTCCCTGATCCAACAAATCCTGAATTTGTGTCATCATCTCCCTTATCTCAGAAGGAGCCAACCGATAAGGAGATCTAGCCACTAGATTAGAACCTGGTATTAAATCAATCTTATACTCTACCTCTCGAATGGGAGGTAACCCAGGTAACTCATCCGGACACACTTCAGGAAATTCTGATACAACTCGCACATCATTAATTGCCTGTTTCTCTTCTCTAGGATCAATTGCATATGCCAGAAAACATTCGCATCCCTTACTCAAGGATTTCTTAGCTTTCAACATCGAAATGAAAGGAAACACGGACTTGTTCTTTTCCCCTCGAGCCACCGCACGCGACCCATCAGATAACGGAAACGAAATCAGCTTCCTATGACATTTAATACTCGCCCTGTGCTTACTTAGCCAATCCATCCCCAACACCACATCAAAACCCACCAATGGCATCAATAGGAATGATACAGGAAAGTACTTACCATCTATGTCAATCTCAGCACCCGTCACAGAAGTCGTAACAGGCACTATCTTACCATCTGCTACTTCTATATCAATCGGCACAGAGATACTAGTAGTAGGCAAATTTAACTTAGCACAAAATGCTACAGAAATAAAGGAGCGATTCGCTCCAGAATCAAACAATACACGAGCAGGTAAGGAGTTTATAAAGAACGTACCGGTGATCACATCATCTGTGGCAGTAGCATCATCTACTGTCATCCAGAACGCCCTGCCCTCCGGACTTGGAGGATTCTTCCTTTTCTGCCCTCCCGCTGCAGACGAGCTCCCAACCGCCCCTGCCCCTGTCCCAGCCCCGGGTCTTCTTCCTGTAGGGCAATCACCTGCCCTGTGCCCCTCCTGGTGACAATTCCAGCATACATTCTGAGGGTATCGACAGTCCTTAGATTCGTGCCCGTGCCTTCCACATCTCACACATCGCATAGTTTGAGCAGTACACTGCCCAGTGTGAGTAGCCCTGCACCTTGTGCACCATTGAGATTTACTCCCTGAATCCCCTGTAGGAGCTTTTCTATTCTGACTGCCTGGGACTGGTTACCCTGCCTTTTCTTCTTTTGCTGGCTACCCCCAGCCTGGTCATACCTCGGCTTCTGTAAAGCCGCCTCCTCCTTGCTCTGTTTCTCTTTGGCCTGGATGTCCCCTTCAGTAGATTTTGCCAAGGTGAAGGCCTGGGACAGAGATCCAGCCAATCTCGTGGTGCTCCTGTATTCTGGCAACAAAGCCCCGATAAAGTGCTGAACCTGGGAAGATTCATCAGGCACCCACTGAGATACAAACCTTAGTTTCGTGTTGAACTGTTCAATCAGTTCATCCACCGTCATCTTTCTCGTCATCTTTAGTTCCATGAACTCCTGCCTTATTTTATTCAATTCGAAGGCGTTGCAGTATTGTTCACACAATTTGCCCCGAAACTGATTCCAAGTAATTGAATCCATTTGTGCTCTCGATAAATGTGCGGTAATGGAATCCCACCAAACCATTGCTTTGCCTTTGAGCATCCGGGTGGCAAAACAAACTCTCATCTCCTCCACACAATTACAAGCATCTAAAATCCTCCCTGTATCCCTGAGCCAGTTCAAAGTAACATTGGGATCCGTGCTGCCGTGGTATTTATCCGGTTTACAATCCAAAAACTGTTTGTAAGTACACGGCTACCTGTAACCCATACCGGGTGGAAATCCCATAAACGGATAAGAATACGACCCTTATGGCATTGACCCCTGTGGAATAGATCCTTGAGGATAGGGTCCTTGTGGAAACAATGGATAATAGAGGGGTTGTGTCATCGGTTGAGTAAATGGTGGTATTGGCATTGACATCAGAGGAACCTCTGCCAATGTAGTCACTGCTGGAAAAATGGGGGGGTATCGCAACCGTAGTTGAAGCTACATAAATAACTGGTGGTTTTGCTGCAGGAGCTTGCTCTAATTCTGATCTCAAATCTTGCAGCTGACCCTCCAGGTGAAATATGTACTCATCCCTCTCATCCACCATTGTACCAGATGTACCAGCGTTAGTTGGAATCTCAAGTGATGCAGTAGGAACCTCAGCAGTAGTTGGGACAGTAGAGGTACTGGTTGAGTAATCACGTCCAGCCATTGTTATCTGTAACAATCACATCACCTCACGATTTATTAGATAAATCCGTTAGTACACAACATACTAACTCCACCCTCTCCAATTCACCCCAATCCCACACCCAAGGAGTAATCGACCTACCACGAGCCAAGATTTGGGAATGTAACACTTCCACTGTGCCTACACTGCCAAACCTAGGCTCTGATACCATACTTGTAACACCGTATTTTTAACCCAAAAATTTTCACTTTTAATTACACTGCCAAAGCGTTTTAAACATCAAAGTAATTACAACTAATTACAACCCACTGTTTACAAAATATTAGTATTACAAAACACGGCTCATCACAAATACATTATCAGAGTCCTAGGTGATTACTCCCTAAGCTAACCACTCTCAGCCGAGCCGCTGACTTACCAAAACCTGTAAAAAGAGTGAGAGGTGGGGGATTAGCACAAAGCTAAGTGAATGGAGTATCACAAAACAGATATATTAGTCAGAACCTCATGATATCAACAACCACAAATAAACACCCTGGGAAGACCGGCGGTTCTGCAGGAACCTACAACCAATGCCGGCCAAAGCAAAGGTTTACCGATAGTCCATTTGCTATTCTCACACATTATCATCCTCTGGAAGCAACAAATGCATCCCAAGGTCCTGATACTGCTTAGCCAATAGCAAATGAACCCGACCCATAAGCCCAGTCGTAAACTGACTTCCCATCCAACATGTATACATATCACAAATTCAACAATTAACATTCACAGTTAATTAAACAATAGATATAATCTATCCATAATATTTACAACCAAACCAGTACAACTAATATCACCCGTGAGCAAACATCCACTCACCTCTGGTTCTCAGATATTCCACTCAGTGATCTAATGTTACTGAGCCTTGTCTTTCCCTGAGAACACAACAAACAACCATTAGTAATCAATTCATAAATATATGTATCAATCATAAATTTATATCCTTTAATCAAACATAAACCTGTAAGATTCACATATGAATACACATATATCACATAGCATCATACAATGCAAAACAACAAACAAAAACTGTCGGATTTCATGAGAAATCCGACACTACCATTGAAATATGCAACCCCTATCGGATTTCAAAGAAATCTGATACATCTATCGGATTTCAAGAAATCCGATACTTCCTTCGGATTTCACTTGGTACAATCGGATTTTCCATGCTACTCGGATTTCAACACTAGGATTCCACATTCGGATTTCAAGAGTTTCGGATTCTAAGTTTCGGATTTCACATATCCGGATTCAACACCCGGTTTCCACTAGAATCGGATTCTACCTTTGGTTTTCATCATAACCACCAAAATCCGCAAACTTCAACTTTCCAAGAATCCGACAACTTCATAACTTGCATAAATCAACTTTCCAGTTTATACAATTCATATGCAAGTTCATAGAAACACATATAATCATGTTTAAACATGCAAGCATGCATATTAAAAACCCTAAAACCATAAGAACACCAAGAACATCAAATCCGATCACTTCATATGATGTTCATATCAATCCCACTCAATCCGTAGCATATTAGTAACTATTCAAAGCATATTAACATGAATCATGGCATTATCAACAACCTTGCTAACTTGAATCACACAATCAAGAAAATCAGAATTCCGATTGTTGCTCTTCTTCCTTACTTTTGCTCTCGGTTTCACACAATACACACACACATGCAAATCTTCAAAGTGAAGTAATGCTAATGTTAACACACGTATACATATCCAAATTACATGTGGTGGCATGGTTTAAACACTAAGCACATGCACACACACACACATCACCGTATACATACATACCTATACATACACACACACACACATATATATAGAACGGTACATTCTCTTCTCCTACAACCAACATAATCTCAAAAGACCAGATCTAATTCTCATGCCGGAGCTTGGTCACGAGGATCAACCCTCGTAACGAGGCTAACGGTGTTGTGTTTTGCAGAAGTACCAGAGCCCAAGTGAATCATCGATGTTTGCTATACCACTGCTTGAGCCGTTGTATCAACATTTGGCGTCATCCGTGGGACCGTGTCTCTCAGGGACTCGTCTCCACCTCACCCTCCAAACGTTTTCACCACCGGCAGCACTGGAATGATAATAACACCATCTTCTGGTCCAACGATAGATTCCATAATTACTTCCACTCACCCACCCATAACGCCCGAGCTAATATTCCAAAACTACAGTCTTTTGAAAACCCTCTTTGAAAACCACAAAAGAGAAGAAAGATTGAAAGAAATCCAAACCAGGCTAAGTTTTGGGGAGGGAACGACAACTTGGCCCCCTGTTAGATCTCAAAGCACTTCCCACAACACGACACTTTCAGAGACGTTCACCACATCGACAAGCTTACCTCTCTTCTCATTACCGGAAACAACGAAAACCTATAATGCAGAGCACTAACCTTAAGATTTTGGAACGCTAGTCCTCAAAGACGAGGATGAAGAACTCACTAAACCATACCGACCCTCGGAAACCACCAAGTTCACGAAAAGGATAGCCCGTTTTAAGTTCTTATGAAAGATCAAGATGCCATCTCATGTGGGCATGTATGAAGGAACCTCCGATCCGGAAGATCACCTTAGAGTCTTCACAGGCGCAGCAGAAGTTGAACAGTGGTCCATGCGGGTCTGGTGCCATATGTTCGCCAAAACCCTCATCGGACCAACAAGGGTATGGTTTGACCATCTGCCAAGCGAAAGCATAAACACTTTTGAAGAGCTACGGAAACACTTTCTACCCAGCTTCATGCAGCAAAAAAGGTATACTCAAGACCCGGTGGAGATTCACAACATCATGCAACAAGGAGAGACCTTGTGGGCCTTCATGGGAAGATATGTCAAGGAAAGCCCGGAGATAGGAGGAGTGGACGAGAAAATGAGAATCTCTGGCTTTATGCACTGAATAAGGTCAAAGCAGCTCGTGGAGCGATACTGCAATAACGTGTCAAAGAATGTCGAAGAGATGATGGAGATGGCAAGAGCCTTCATCAGGGGGAAAGAAGCCGCCAATCAGCTAGAGGAGTTGTACAAGAAAGTGCCAACCCACCATAGGAACCCTCAATGGAGACCAGGACCGGTTAGGAGAAGCCCCATCCCTACTCTCTCCCCCCTGTATGGGGAAAGAAAGGGAGTGGACGGGCGCAGAGGAATAATGTACCATCTTGGAGAAGGTAGAAAACTACATTTCATAGCCCTGATAAAGACTCCGTAGGAGATACTCGCCTTGGAGGAGGCGAGTCAGAGCTTCATGCCTCCAAGGCCGATGCTGGCTCCTCCCGATAAGAGGAACCAAGATAGATACTGCGAGTTTCATGCAGACCGGGGGCATAACACGAACGATTGTTTTCAGCTGAAGAAGCAGATCGAGGAAGCAGTCAAAACCGGTCAATTAGCCCACCTCATGAAGGAGATTAAGCGGCCGACCAACAGGCAACAGAATCGAAACCCCAACGATCATAACCTCGGAAGAGGGAAAGGTAAAGAGATTCAGATGGTGCATGCCGAAGGAGGATGGAAGAAGAGATGGACCTCGGAGAATTAAGAATGGATGAACAAGCAGATCACCTTCCCATCGTTGGGAAGTGCAGATCCGATGGTGGATCCAGTCGTTGTGAAAGGTGTAATAGGAGGATATGAGGTGCACCGAATATACGTGGATGGAGAAAGCTCCTCCGACATTATGTACGAACATTGCTTCCTTAAGATGGGGAAAGAGATAAAAAGCCTCTTCACTGAAGCCACAGTGCCACTAATAGGATTCGCGGGAGATTTGGTTTGGCCCATAGGAGAGCTCCGACTGCTAGTGACCTTCGGAGTTCCACCCTTGGATCGTACCATTAACCTCAAATTCATGGTAGTGCGATATCCCTATACAACATCATCCTGGGAAGGACAGGAATTTGCTCCTTATGGGCCGTGGTGTCAACTATACACTCCTCAATAACGTTCCCTACTCCAGGAGGGGTAGCAACCGTTGCTTCAGAGAAGAAAACCGCAAGGGAATGTTTACAGCTTGAGCAAAAGGAGTTACGGTCGCAGCAAGATGAGGTAAGGAAGGAGGAAAGTCGGACAATAGTAATCAATGGGGAGTATCCGGAGCAACCTGTAACCATTGGTCCCGAGCTGAGCGACGAATGCAAGAACAGCTTGGTTCGGCTTCTTCAAGAGAACAAGGAAAATTTTGCATGGAAACCTTCGGACATGACCGGGATTCCTAGGGAGGTTATGGAACACAGACTGGGTATAGAAGAGACAGTCAAACCTGTGGTTCAAAAGAAGAGAGGCCTAGCACTGGATAGAAGCAGGGCCGCAAACGTCGAAGTAAGTAAGTTAACCGAGGCCGGAATACTTAGGGAAGTACAATACCAGTCATGGGTAGCAAACCCAGTTATGGTTAAGAAGAAAGATGGCACATGGAGGATGTGTGTGGATTTCACTGACCTAGAATGAAACAATACTTACAAAAGGAAAAGGACGCTATGCTTAACTTTAAGTCATGTACGATCAAGCAAATACCTAGAAGTCAGAATGAGAAGGCAGACACCTTAAGCAAGTTAGCCTCCGTAACGTTTGCACATCTGACGAAGGAGATTCTGGTCGATATTATAGACAGGCGGTCTATTGATATGGAAGAAGTTCAGGCCGTTGTAGAAGAAGAGGAAGATAGTTGGATGGCACCAATTGTCCACTATCTAAAAGAAGGGCAAGCGCCGGTAGAAGGCGATGAAGAAAAGCTCCGGCGAGCCGCAGGAAGGTACAAACTGATTGATGGAAGATTATATAGGAAGTCATACCTAGGGCCGGACCTCTGGTGCCTTGGACCAAGCCAAGCTAATTATGTCATACGGGAGATACACGAAGGGTCGTGCGGATTGCACGCTGGTCCTAGGTCAGTCGTGGCTAAGGCAAAGCAGATAGGGTATTATTGGCCAACCATGCACCAAGATGCCTTTAAAGAAATCCGAAAGTGCACAGCTTGTCAAATTAATTCACCACTACCAAAAAAACCAAAGAGCAACTAAGTATCTATTACTGCCTCGTAGCCATTCCTGAAATGGGGGATGGACATAGTTATTCCCTTTCCCGAAGCTTCGGGAAGAACGAAATTCCTACTTGTAGCCATCAATTACTTTACAAAGTGGTGTGAAGTGAAGCCGTTAGCTACTATCACCGGAGGCAGGTAATGAAGTTTGTTTGGGAAAATATCGTCTGTAGATTCGGGCTGCCATAAACATTAATCACGGATAATGGCAAGAAGTTTGCAAACGACCCATTCTACTCATGGTGCAAAGAGATGATGATCGAACAGCGCTTCACATCCGTTGCTCACCCCAGGCGAACGGACAAGTGAAGCGGATGAACAGAAGTATAGTCGAAGGAATAAAGGCAAGAATGGCCAAAGATGAAGGAGTGTGGCTGGATCACCTAAGTCACGTACTATGGGCGCATCGGACCATGATCAAAACAAGTAATGGCGAAACCCCTTTCAGCTTGACTTATGGAACTGAAGCAGTGATCCCTGCGGAGATCGGAGGTATCGTCATATCGAAGTAGCCAAGTGAGCGAAGAAAGCAATATGATGGGCCTGTGTGAAAATTTAGATGCGTTGGAAAAACAGAGGGAAGTTGCTGCGATAGTGGAGGCAAGGTACAAACAAAAGATCAAGCAATATTACAACAAGCGAATCAATCACAAGACTTTCAAACCTTCGGACCTAGTCTGGAGGAACAATGAAGCTAGTAGATATGTGAAGCAAACTATGAAGCCTTTCCTGTTCATGACATGTCACAGTAAACTATGAAGTCATCTGACCCATCCGGTAAAGCAAGAATAAGAGCCTTGCCCAAGAGTCGTTTCAATGTCTGAAAAGCTCTTTCCTGTTCATCACTCCATTGAAATAGAACCTCCTTGCGAGTCAGTTTAGTCATGGGATTCGCAATCTTAGAAAAGTCTTTAATGAATCTTCTATAATACCCAGCCAATCCCAAGAAGCTTTTAATTTCAGAAGGCGATTTCGGAGCCTCCCAATTCATTACCGCTTCTATCTTTGCCGGATCAACCTTGACTCCATCACTGCAAATGACATGCCCCAGAAAGTGAACTTCCCGTATCCAAAATTCACACTTCGAATACTTGGCATACAATTGCTCCCGTTTCAGAGTTTCAAGAACCTGTCTCAAATGAATCTCGTGATCAGCTTCAGATTTCGAATAAACCAAAATGTCGTCAATAAATACTATCACAGATTTATCGAAGAACGGTCGACAAACCCGGTTCATCAAATCTAGAAACACTGCAGGTGTGTTAGTCAAACCGAACGGCATGACTAAAAACTCATAATGGCCATACCTGGTACGAAAAGCAGTCTTAGCAACATCCCCGTCAGAAACTCGTACGTGGTGATAACCTGATCTCAAATCAATCTTTGAGAAATACGAAGCACCCTGCAACTGATCAAACAAATCATCAATCCTGGGCAGAGGGTATTTATTCTTTACTGTCCGCTTATTCAGTTCCCTGATCCAACAAATCCTGAATTTGTGTCATCATCTCCCTTATCTCAGAAGGAGCTAACCGATAAGGAGATCTAGCCACTAGATTAGAACCTGGTATTAAATCAATCTTATAGTATACCTCTCGAATGGGAAAACCAAAGAGCAACTACCAAAAAAACCGAAAGTGCACAGCTGGCCCCTCAGTGGGAAGGGCCTTACAAGGTCCGGACAGCACACACAAATGGATCATATGAATTGGAGGACCTACAAGGAAAACCTATCCCATAGACATGGAATGGGATGCACTTACGCAAATGCTACCTCGGAAATTAAGTAAAGCCGATGCTTCGTCAATTTTTGTCATAGGAACTTACACGCCAATGCATTACGATCGCTAAATGCAACAATCCATCATTGGCCAAACTCATGTACTCTCTTTTTGAAGGTCTTATGAACCTTAACAGTATTTGAATGAAATAAAAAGTTCCTAGCGTAATTACGCACACAAATACACATTCTAGCATACATATGCAAATGATTACATATCCTATCGGATAACATCAAACTAACCACCAGGCATTATGAGGATGATTATCTCAATGCCAAAAATGGCTCTTGAAAAAGCAAGCCCCATAGCTCTCGACAACGGTCTTGGCTATGTCATATACTCGAGTACAACAAAAACAAGTAGCCACAATAAACATAATATTTCTACGGTAACATCATACCCTAAACGATCACATACGAGCTAAATGAGGACAATACCCCCACAGCAAAAGGTGTACAAGTTACACCATGGGAAGGGGTTCATCTCCCTAACAGACAAATATGTCGAACCCACATTGTTCACAACACATATAACCTAGTGATACAAGTGTTTCCTAAGCAAAAAAGAGGAGGCAAGTATTTAATAAGCATACATCAACAGTCTTTTTTAGCAGGAATACTCTCCGAAATACCTGCAACAACCACACAAGCAATTTCTCCCGCTACGGCTATCATCTTTCCAACCACACAGACGCTCTCATCCACCACCTCCGCAATAATCGAATCATCGTGCATCTCTCTTTCTGGGACGGGCTCATGAACCACCTTATCTGTATCATCAATAGCTTCTTCCTCTAGCTCCGCATCAGCATCATCAGACATGGCATGATCATTCACCTTCATTGGCAAGTCCTTTCCTCCGGCCGCTCCATTAGATGTAGGAGCAACTGGAGCCCGATTCGCCGTCGCAGGTTCCACCTTCAGCTCTCTGATACCTCCCACACTACCAATACCAGCTACCGTCTCGAAAAAGGCCCCGAATGATGTGGTATCCCAAGCCTCACTAGCAACACGCAATTCACGAAGGGTGTGAGCATTGTACCACGGCGCTTCAGTGAGATCCAACCCCCGCTTCGCGTAGCTCTCCCCTACCTCCAACCCTCGAACAAAGCCCACCGAATAACTTTTTGACTGCAGCTCACCTAACGGACGAAGAAAATCATTGCTCTGCTGGAGCTCCCCAAACACGTGTTTAAAACCCTCCGATATCAGCCACGATGGATCCTCCTCAAGTTGACCATTCACTACCTTCAAGCTCTTCACCTCCTTTTCCAAGCGTTTAATTCTTGCATCTTTAGACACTAGATCCTCCTTCAGAGTAGAGCATTCCTCTTCCTTTGCAGCAGTCACCTTGGATGCTTTCTTAAAGGCACTCTTGTAGGACTTCTTTGACTCCCGGAGCACACTCACTTTTTCTTCCAAACTGGTTACCTGACCCTCACATTTCTCCACCTGTGCCGACAACTCCTTAACCTTTGCTTCGGCTATCCCCACAACTCCATCGGCCTGTTCCCAACGATGGTTCGCCTCAGCACCAAAAGCACAAATTTTCGCAAGGTGGTAATACAAGCGATTAGTCACACAGTTATCGGTTTTGCTAAACATCCTGCGAAGCTCTACAGGAGGAACCATGGATTCAATAAGATTCCTACATACCTCCGGCTGATCATAGGCCGAATTATTCTTTACACAAGGGAGAGATGGAATAAATTGTTGATCGTTCACGGCAGTACTTGCTCCAAAATACGTTGGAATGTTTTCATCATCCTCTTGATCCTCCTCTACCTCCACCCTTTTACCTTTCCTTTGAACGGCTTCCCTAGACGAATCACTAGTAGGCGTTGAAACCCCTACCTTCGCAGATGAACCCCCATTTCTCACATCCATAATACGTGGCCTATCCGCACCATGAACTGGAGCCTCTTCAAATGATTTATCACCCACATCATCTTCATCAAGAAGCACTAGATTAGACAACCGACTCCGGGATACCAATTTCTTTTTCTTAGCAGCAGGAGAATTTCCCCCAGATTCGGTGGCAGCAGGAACGATAGCCCATTTCATGGACCTTGTAGTCGCCTTCCTTATAGTCCTCCTCAGCAACCTCCACATTCTCTATCATTGGAAGCAGAATAAAATCCAACACACTCATAGCTGAAACAAGAAAAGAGAACAGATCAGCAACGACAAATATACAAAAAACACAAAAACAAACTACACCCCTCCATACCCTTCCCATTATGAAGGAGCACGGGTCGCTTGTCTGGACGATCCCACAAGCAACTGATACTAGTCAACACAAGTACTTCCTCCTCAAATGACCGAACCCGGATAGGATGCTGCATAACAAGTTAAACAACTCCACATCTACTTCATCATCCTCAGGGACAGGATCAGCAATAGTGCGATCCATTTCCCTCCAACTCATTGGAAGAGGAACAGTTGTGGATGTAATCGTTTGGTAGCACAATGGCATATAACACAACTTAAAATGTTCACTGATCACCACTTCAACCCCGTGCCTAATTAATCTTTTAGATATTAAAAAGGTCAGACTATTTACACAAGAAAAGTGCTACTCACGCGAAGGTTGTATGAAGGGATAAGTTTGGGAAAGTGCCGTTGGCTTCAAAGGCTTACTGTATAATCAGCGAGTGCATGAGGTGTGACCGCACAAGGCCCCATGTTTTAAAGGAGGCCCAAATATTGATATATATATATATATATAGATATAATTTTATAATTTTATAATTTTTCAAAGTCCACTTAATAAAATAGAAATATTAGAAAGCTCATATATATTTGGAATCATTATTCTATAAGTCCTAAAGGATAGATATTAGGGATTTGATGATAAAGAGTTTTAAGTATAATGGACAATTAGATTTTGATGCAAATAAATTTATATGGAGTTGAAGCGGCTTTACACGATTTTACCCGGTGAAACTATAAAACCTAACGTTGACATCTATATAAATAAGTTTTGCAAAAACTTAAGTTGTTGAAGTCTTATTTATTATCCAGAATGTAATATGAAAGACTTAATGGATGGAAAATGATAGCTATTAAGAACGATGTCTTGGAGTGAATTGATTTTAAAGAGTTGATTCATACCTTTGTTTCTCATAATGCTAGAATAAAGTATTTATGCAACCGTTTTTTGTTTTAATTATTAATATAGCAAATATCGTAGTTTCAGTAAAAAAAATTTTATTTTTATATATATATATATATGTGTGTGTGTGTGTGTGTGTGTAAAAGAGGTCTATTTTTTATTTTCGCAATGGACATAAAAATTTTACGGGACATCCCTAGTCGTTGTAAAAAGGTGAAGTTTCTAAGAGTACCCTTAAAAGATGGGTCACCTCTTCCTCGCTACAATTTGGGAGTAGCTATTGCAGGAAAAAGAGTACCAATCGATGGATGAATTTACAAAATTGCCGCCCATTACCACCGATTAACAATCATAAAATTGAGTAAACTTTACAAAAATGCACAGGATTACATGCATATTATTTCTTTTTTTTTTCATTTTTTAGTGGTAGACTGGTAGGTGTCAAAAGTTGATTAAAAAACAATAGATTTGAATTTAATAATATTAGTTTATTTAAACTATTTATTTTTGTAATTTTAGTATATAATTTTTAGTGAAAATATAGATATATGTATTTATAACCGCTTTATTTGTGTAAGTATGTCACACCCCGCCAAGGCGGAATCGCGAAGTGTGACGGAGAGGATCGTCATAACACATTGATATAAAATAGAGAAAATCACTAAATGCAATTAATCCAACGTGTCACGACGTTTCCCCGACACAAGAGGAGTCTTGTGCTGTGTTATGTCGGTTCCACGGCAACGTAGACAACCAACGAAAAATAAATGATCGTGCGAAAGTAAACCCCACAACCCGGGTCAAGTATACGGGAAACAAGCCCAAAACCAAATAATAATTTGAAGTGTTAACAAACACCCACATCACAAAATAATAAGAAGGGTTCGATTCTCGCTATGAATCACGCTAAGGCCCGACTAGAGTCTTCTAGGATCCTTAAGCGTTAGCGTTAGTATTACCTGAAAAGGAACACTCTAAAAATGTCAACACAATGGTTGGTGAGCTCGCAGGTTTAAACAAAATAATTGATTTCCCGTGTCTACATTAGTTTGACAATAGATATAGTGTAACACATACTCGCAATAGGAATAATGATAACCGGACCACCATGCCCGATACGAATATTGATAACCGGACCACAATGTCCAATATGAATAATGATAACCGGACCACAATTTCCAATATGAATATTGATAACCGGACCACAATGTCCAATGTGAATATTGATAAGCGGACCACAATGTCCAATAGATATTTGTCATCCAACAAGGCCTACCAGCTAGACCACTAAGTTGGCTAAATTTGAATTCAATTGGCTTAACCCATCATCAAGTTCATTTGATTGACTTAACCTATCACCGGGTTAGTTTGACTGACTTAACACATCACCGGGTTAGTTTGATTGACTTAACCCATCATCGGGATCACACAAGCATGTAACACATAATCCAAGTTGTCAAAAAGAAAATAATTTCAATTCACGGCATAAAAAATAAAGCAATTTATTGAGTGTCATTTTCCCCCAAGAAAACATGCAAAAGGGGCCACGAGTACTCACCTTGAGTGTTGGTAGTAGCTAGTGAGATGTATTCCGCTCAAATATCTACAATAGGTTTCATGACATTAGTTCTTATGGTGTGAAACTCTTATGTAGCAATCTAACTTTGATAGATTGCTCTTGTATTGTATCCAATACTTCGAATAATGCCTTTCTTATGTAAGGTATACTTGTATTATCACTTAGATTTGTTATAAATTCCCTTATTTTATTTTAATACTTTTAGAAATACTTTTTAGGATTCAACTAGTTTTGTGGCAGAATTTGTAGTCCCATTTTGTATTTTTAGAAAACCTCTACATAACCTAGTTAAATTCCTAAATTTTTATGAAATGTACTTCGATGTCTCTAGATGAAACCATAATTTTTCCAGAATTTATTCGTTTACTTTTATATTAAAATAATAAGTGATAATCGACTAACCCGAAAATACCACTGTTTTACGCGACAGAAAGTTTATTTCTGTTTAAAATAATAAACGAACGAATTAATTTCTAAAACTTTTACAGAACTTTATACACACGTAAAGATTTGTCTTGTATGAATCTCACGGTTTTATTCATCAAAATAAGTGATTTATGGTACGAATAAATTACCTATGCTTTTGTCCCAAAAATCCAGATCTGCGCACCAAAATGTTTTAACTTGTTTGGATGGTCAAACGATAACATTTTGAGATGAGACCAATTGGAGTAGAAAGTATACTCAAAGTAATACATTTTAGACCCAAGATTCGTGCAAAAATACTCCAACAAGGCCAAGATCTGTCCTTCTCAATCCGGAACGACCTTTCTGCCCAGAATTTCAGTTTCATGATTATCAAACTTTTGATTTGAGAAATACAAATCTTTGGTTGTGTGTTTCCCCAAAACTCATTAAAGTCATATTTTTCCCTTCTTCAAGTATTATTTAGGAGTTTTAAAATGTCTTTATCATCCATGGAGATTTTTACTAGTGTAGAACATGAAGGAGTGAAAATGAAAGATGTGAATAAGAAGTAGCATGTACTTACCAAGAATCTTGATTATTGCTCACCAATCCTAGAGTTTCTTGATGGATGAAGATCAAATTTCAAGAGAGAATGAGAGAGAGAGAGAGAGAGAGAGAGAAATCGATTTTCTTGAATGAGAGAATGGAGGAGAAGAGGGTGTGATATTTAGGAAAGGAGCCTATGTTTTAAAGTTGAAATCAAGTTAATTTTGCTTATGTTTTAAATTTTGAATTCAATCCTCCCTTCCCCCCCCCCTCAGTTTGGCCGATTTTTGGTAGTAATTTTTTTTATGTATTTATAATTTTTTTTATTCATATTACTTCTTTAAGTAGGAGTGCAAGTGGTGCACTTAACCTTGTCATGTGTTACAATTCATGTTATTAGTTAGGATTATTAGATTTTAAGAGTTGTTCTAGAGTTTTATTAATTTGATTTGTAATGCCAACTTATTTGTTTTGTTATTATTACTACCACTTTAATTTTGGTGTCATACAGTTGCTTGTTAGTGTGTTAATCTCCTTTAAAATTATTCGGTCTCAATAGAGTTTATGTACTTATAACAAATGTTCCAAGAATTGCACTCTTATTCTCCTGAGCTCAATTTAATATTTGAACTTGTGTCACCCTTGATGTGCATTCGAGGTGCATGTAACGAATCTATTACACACCCTAGATGTGTAACTATAGGATTATCTAAGTGTCATGGTCTGAATAGTGCGTAAAGAGGATATACCTTCTAATACTCATCACTTATTTGGATTTTAAGGATTTTAAGGGGAATCAAATGCATGAAGCACAATAACAACAAGTTGAGAGTCTAACTAATTTCGTCCCGAAATTTCAATTTGTGCTTCTACTAGAGCTTATCGGATCAAATAGGTATGGGTATTTGGATTTCATGTGGTTCTCCCGTTCCCAAGTAAACTCTGATCCTCATTTCGAGTTCCATCGGACCTTGGTGCTAATTTTCCTTTCACACCCAAAATGTACTACACCCTTCCGTGGTGACACCTTTAGTAGTACTCGATCGCCTATACCAGATTCTAAAGGTTTTCCGCCGATTATCGGCGTAACTCTTTTGACGATCCCTTGCTGATTTGAGTCTTTCCTTGATATGAAAGATCTTGTCGGTAGTCTCTTGAACAATTTCTGGTCCTATCAACTAACTTTCCCCAGTGGCGGTTTGCCTCAAAGGAGGCGCACTTAATACTCGTGCGATAACTATTGTTATAGGAGAACCTAATTAAAGATAGATGAGTATCCCTACTTCCTCTGAAATCGGTCACACACTCCCTAAGCATGTCTCCTAATGTTTGGATTGTACGCTCGCTTTGACCATCGGTTTGTGGATGGTAAGCCGTACTCATGTCTAGTCTTGTTCCCAAAACTTTCTGCGGTGTTAGCCAAAATAGCAATGTAACTCGGATATCTCGGTCAGATATAATAGATACAGGCACCACAGCCTTGCTACTATCTCGTTGTCTTAAATCCTTGCTAGCTTATTCATCTTGTAATCCTCATGGATCGCTAGAAAATGAGCTGTCTTTGTCATTCTATCCATGATAACCCAAATTGGATCATGTCCACTACTAGTTCTGAGCAATTTTGTAACGAAGTCCCTAGTTATGTTTTTCCCATATCCACTCTGAGATCTCCGGCTGCAACAGTCCTGAGAGTCTTGAATGTTCAGTCTTTACTTTTGAGCAGGTAAGGCACTTGCTAACATAAGTATCCATGTCCTTCTTCATACCAGACCACCAATACATGTCTCTTAGGTCACGATACGTCTTGTCCGCTCCTAGGTGGATGGAATATCTTGACCTGTGAGCTTCATCCATAATCAAGGTTCTCACACCTCCCGTTGTTGGAACCCAAATTCATTCTATGAACTACAATCCATCGTCTTCTCTTTTCCTCAATTGTTTGTCTAGACCCCGAAGTAGCTCTACTGGAGCACTTAGGTCCTTAGACGCTTCATTGTGCCTCGAGTATTTTGCCCTTTATTCCCGATTGTATTGCCATGGTCATTGCTTGAACTCGTCTACGTTTGACCCTTTCTTTTCTAGCTAGCTTATTAGCTACTACATTAGCCTTACTCGGGTGATAACGACTCTCATAATCGTAGTCGCTAAAAAGTTCATCCCAACGTTTTCTGTATCATGTTTAACTCCTTCTAATTGAAGATGTGCTGTAAGACCTTATAGTCGGTGTAAACGATGCTTCTCATCCCATATAGGTAGTGTCTCCAAATTTTGAGCGCAATACCACCACACCCAACTCTAGGTCGTCCGTGGTATAAATTTCCTCGTGAATCTTTAGTTGTCTAGAGGCATAAGGATCTACTTTGCCCCACTACATCAATACGCATCCTAAACCCTGGTTTGATGCGTCACAATACACTACAAAGTCATCTAGTCCTTCCGGCAGAGTCAGCATTGGAGCGTTGCATAGCTTGTCCTTTAGCGTCTGAAAAGCTTATTCTTGTCCTTTGTCCCAATAAAATCTCTTATACTTTTTGGGTTAGTAAGGTGAGAGGCTTGGCGGTCTTTGAAAAATTCTCGATGAATCATCAGTAATAGCCTGCCAATCCTAAGAATGAGCGGATCTCTAAGGGTGTCATAGGGTTTCTCCATTTCTTTATGGCCTCAATCTTACTGGGGTCCACATGAATTCCGTTGTCATTAACCACGTGACCGAGAAAATGTACTTCCTGCAACAAAATTTCGCATTTCGATTACACTTCGTGTCCTTCCTTAGCCTTGGAATAGATCAAAATGTCATCGAATAAGACAATGATAAACTTATCCAAAAATGGTTTGCATAGGCGGTTCATCAAATCCATGAACTCCGCGGGTGTGTTAGTTAATCCGAAGGGCATAACAGTGAGCTCAAAGTGTGCATAGCGAGTCCTAAATGTGGTCCTTGGAATGTCAACCTCACTTACCCTCAATTGATGGTGGCCGAAACAAAGGTCTATTTTGGAGGAATTTCGCGAGCCTTGTAGTTGATCGAATAGGTCATCATTCCTTGCAAATACTTCCGGAAACTCTCGGACCACTGGGATGTCTTCGAGTTTCTTCTCCTCCGTTTTCGTACTCATAAAGTGCTTCAACTCTCCTTTGGGTCGATCTTAAGCACTTTGCCATAAGGTAGGGAAATTCGGACTATCTTCTCATGGCAAATGATTTCGGCCTTGTAGTTTGACAACCATTCCATCCCCACAATCACATTAAAACTTCCATGTCCAAAAGGTATCAAATCTATGCTAAATGAAACACCTTCCAATTCCAAGTTACACTCACGAATAACCTTACTGGTATCAACCCCTTAGCTATCTCTATCAAATAACTAGTGTTTGGGTTATTAGGTTTCATATCCACTAAAGTCACGAATTTAGTGGAACTAATGCTATAATCAGCACCATAATCAATTAACCCATAGCATAGTAGTTTTTTAAAGAGAATGTACTCATCACAATGTTTGGGTCTTGGCGGGCTTCGTTTGCACCCAAAACAGATGCTCCCCCACGAGCTTGATTTCCATTGTTATCTTGATTGCGATTTCCTTCTATGGCCAACGGTTGATTTGGACGATTTCCTCCTTGAGAAGGTTCTCTATTTTGCTTGGGGTATGTGTTTATGTAATGGTCGGTACTTCCACATTTAAAACAACCTCCTCGATTACTTGTTGGGTTCACCGTATTCACAAGCACTATCATTTTGCCCCGGTCCTACAATCCTTAGCATAGTGCCCTAAGAGGTTACGACATGGCACATTCTAAAAATAGTGATAATTACATTTTTGGCACACTTCGGTGTCGGGTCCGCATACTCCTTCTTGGTAGGGTTAGCCGCCACGAATCCTGTTGCTACTCTAGCTTTCTTATTGTCATTTCAGACGTTCCCCGTTTTGTTAACTTCATCACCACTAACGTTCGTGTCATCATCACCACCACCGTTGTTATGTTGATTATCTAGGTTGTTGCTGATCTGGGTGACGAGGTTAGGAAATAGGGCTTGCAGTTGCTAGGTTATAAGCTCAACATTGTTAGGCTTATCGTTGTTATCATTTATAGCACCACCACTACCGGCACCACAACCTATGTTGCGGTTATATCTTCTCGGAGGTATGTTATATACGAAGGTAAGTACATAATTTAAACAGAAGACAAATCGTGGGTATCGTTGCTCCTAGTATTTTGTATGTCATGTGTCACAACACTTGGCTAATTTCAACCATATAGTTATATATCGGTCTCTCGCGCACTATCTTAACCTGAAACTGTCGTGCGTTTCAAAGGATGCTTCAAAATGCTTTAAGTGTCCTCGTGTTAGGTATGTGTGCATGACGGTGATCAGGCGCAATGCATCCATACTTATCACAACTCTCCTTAAGGCGCTAATAATCATCCCGATTCACTAAGGCAACATCAAATGAGAACATGCAGTAAAGCTAGGTCGATACCCTACTTCCTATAGGTCTAGGTATTTATGAACACTCGGCCATGTATGACACTAGATCACATAGTCATTCGAATTATTGGCCCTACTCTAAGGCAACATCAAACGAGAACATGCAGTATAGCTAGGTCAAAAATTCTAAGTCTATATGATTTTGAATCATACATTATTAGATGTACTCACACAATCCTTCCCTTTATTATCTAACAACATATAATAATAAACAAATACTTGCAAATAGTCATTCGAAGAGGCTTTGCATGTATGCTTTGGGGTTGAACGGAAATTTGTAACTAACAATGCGTGTTAGATGTAAACAAGATAATAAATGATTAAATAACTCGCCTCTTTATTTATACTTAATCTTAGTGGTTCGAAAACCGTACAAAGCTTATAAATAATAATATTTAAGAAAGGCGCTCGCTATTCGTTGGTAGGATCCCCGGAATACACTTCGGGGTCTTCCTCAGGGTCTTCTTCAGAATCTCCTTCCGCTCCCCTTAGTAATCCTATTAGTTCCATTTGTGCATTGAGCCTTTCTTCTAGCTCTAGAATCCTTTGTCCTTGTTTCATTTGTTCCCTTGATTGGCGATCCACCCTCTCTTTTAGTATATTCACTTGATTTTGAAGTTGATGGTCGGTACGATTCTCCCCCACCACTCTCAATCTTTCGTATGGATCCTCGTACCTTGCAGGTACGGACTCCGGGTGACCGAGAGGGGCGTATTGAGGACGATTCGTCGCCTCATGTTCAGGCACGTGATGCTGCCCGTCCATTGTTTGAATAATCCCGACCGATTCCATTACTATTTTGAGTCGACGTATTTCATTCTCTTGTTCTTGGATTTGTTCATCTCTTCCCTCGAGTTTCCTTTTTAAGGAAGTGATCGTCAACTGCGAGTGGGTAGGGGTACGAATTGTGCGTACCATCCTTTCCTAGATAGGATTCTTAACGGAGGATAAAATTTTGAAGGGTGTTGTCCGCGGTTTAGCCGATTTGGCTGAAGCGTGAGAATTCGCGAAATGAAATAGCGTGCACATATAGTTCCAATTATGCAACTATATGAGGTACTTAGGTTATAGTCTAGGTCAAGCCACCTAATTCTCTATAACCAATGGCTCTGATACCAATCTATCCCACCCCGCCAAGGCGGAATCGCGAAGTGTGATGGAGAGGATCGTCATAACACATTGATATAAAATAGAAAAAATCACTAAATGCAATTAATCCAACGTGTCACGACGTTTCCCCGACACAAGAGGTGTAACACCCGCAAACCTAGGCTAGTAGATTAGCGGGTTTATAGTATGTGTTTGCTTGTGTTTTAATTGCTATAATTGGATTATGTGATTAATTATGTGATTTTAGTTTATTAAATTAATTGAATTAGAAATTAGAAATTGTATGTATTTATGTATAACCGTAGGTTTGTGTGTATGTGTAAGTGGAAATACATGTGGGGAATGGGATAGGAGGTTGTGACACCTAATTTGCATGTATTTTGTGTTTGTGTGCTTAACTCATCTGCCCATTATTTTTACAAACAAGAAAAGTGTATATGTGTGTGTTCTCTCTTGTCAAGAAAACCGAAAGAAAGAAAAGAAGAAGAAAAGGAATCGGAATTCCATTTTCATTGAGTGTGATCAAAGATTATAAGGTTGGTGTTTATAAATTAACATGCTATGATCCTTCTTAATATGTTATATGATATAAAACATGATTCACGTTTAATTTGAAGATTGCATGTTAATAACATCATGATCGGTTTTTGAAAGAATAAGATTTTGATAGTTTAGTATGTTCATATGATTCATATGGTTAATTGCATGAGAATGTATTTAGAAATATTTAATGTATGTTTCTGGAATGATGGTTATGGATTTATAAAACTGGGTTGTATTATGATATTTTGAAGTTGTCGGATTTGATAATTATGAATCTCTCGGATTATTGGGAAGAAGAAATCCGATTCTTACTTAAATCCGGAAGTAATGGAAATCCGAATCTTTAAAACCGGAAGTTTATAAACCGATACTTTGGTCTTACAATTGAAATCCTTGCCCCGGTCCTACAATCCGATTGATATATATATATATATATATATATATATATATATATATATATATATATATATATATATATATATATTTATTTATTTATATAAAGAGGAACATGAAAACCGAGACATTGAAATCCGAGTGATTGAATCCGAAACACATGAAATCCGATACCCGAATCCGGAACTTGAAATCCGGGACTTGGTAAAATCCGATACTTATGATTTTGGAAACTTGAAATCCGATCAAGACAAAACAGACGGATTGGAACCCATTGGATTCCTAAATCCGACAATTGTGAAATCATTATAGATAGTTGCGGATTTTGGGAAATCCGATACTGGAGTTGCGGATTTTCGAGAATCCGATAGTTTTGAAAACTGATATTTTGTGTTTGGATTTGTATTTTATTATTTGTTTAAATTTCATAAATGAATTATAAATATATGATGGGATATATTTATGAGTTTTGGACTAATTGATTGTTATTATGTTTTCACGAAATCCAAAGGCTCAGTAACATTAGAATTCTGAGTGCTTCCTCTGAACTTGAAAGGTGAGTGGATGTTGGATGCGAATGGTAAAAATTGTGTTTAATATTACTAATGTGAGGCATGATTGTATTTGATGGTTTGATACTGAAACTGTTGATTGTGAAATATATTATTGATGACTGTTGCATGACTATTTGATCGATACGCACTCTTAGTATGATTTTGAGTTGCGTTTGAGAAGTCAGCTATACGTGGAATTCGGCTAGGCTCGTTTACTGATTGGTTGAACAGTGGTAGCCTTACTGATGTATATGTTGCTTCAGAGTGGGATTTCACTGTGCCAATTCAGTAGAGGGCTATCGGTAAACCTTTGTTTTGGCTGGCATTGGTTGTAGGTTCTGCGCCGAACCGTCGGTCTTCTTAGTGTTGTGATTACATGTTTAGTATTGACTCGATGTTTACTTTTGGGTTTAGCCTCTACTCACCTAGCTTTGTGCTAATTCCCCACAGTTGTTGCTTTTGAAGGTTTGTGTTTGTGTGTACTCATGGAAGGAGAAGTTGACCCGACTCTGATGTCTAGATTAAAAATGAAACGAGCCAGTTTATTTTGTAACACAGACTTATGCATGTTGGATTTAAGAACATATATTTTGTTTGTAGATGTTTGTGAATGAAAAGTATGATTAATTAATTAAAGCTTCCGCAGCGCAATTTAAAAAAAAATGGCTTAGATTTTATGGGGTTACAAGAGGAGTCTTGTTCCGTTTTAAGTCGGTTCCATGGCAACATAGACAACCAACGAAAAATAAATGATCGTGTGAAAGTAAACCCCACAACCTGGGTCAAGTATACGGGCGACAAGCCCAAAACCAAATAATAATTTGAAGTGTTAACAAACACCCACATCACAAAATAATAAGAAGGGTTTGATTCTCGCTATGAATCATGCTAAGGCCCGACTAGAGTCTTCTAGGATCCTTAAGCGTTAGCGTTAGTATTACCTGAAAATGAACACTCTAAAAATGTCAACACAATGGTTGGTGAGCTCGTAGGTTTAAACAAAATAATTGATTTGCCGTGTATACATTAGTTTGACAATGGATATAGTGTAACACATACTCGCAATAGGAATAATGATAACCGGACCACCATGTCCAATATGAATATTGATAACCGGACCACAAGTCCAATATGAATAATGATAACCGGACCACAATGTCCAATATGAATATTGATAACCGGACCACAATGTCCAATTTGAATATTGATAACCGGACCACAATGTCCAATAGATATTTGTCATCCAACAAGGCCTACCAGCTGGAGCACTAAATTGGCTAAATTTGAATTCAATTGGCTTAACCCATCATCGGGTTCATTTGATTGACTTAACCCATCACTGGGTTAGTTTGATTGACTTAACCCATCACCGGGTTAGTTTGATTGACTTAACCCATCATCGGGTTAGTTTAATTGACTTAACCCATCATCGGGTTCACACAAGCATGTAACACATAATCCAAGTTGTCAAAAAGAAAAGAATTTCAATTCACGGCATAAAAAATAAAGCAATTATTGAGTGTCATTTTCCCCCAAGAAAACATGCAAAAGGGGCCACGAATACTCACCTTGAGTGTTGGTAGTAGCTAGTGAGATGTATTCCGCTCAAAGATCTACAATAGGTTTCATGACATTAGTTCCTATGGTGTGAAACTTTTAGGTAGCAATCTAACTTTGATAGATTGCTCTTGTATTATATTCAATACTTTGAATAATGTCTTTCTTTTGTAAGGTATACTTGTATTATCACTTAGATTTGTTATAAATTCCATTATTTTATTTTTAATGCTTTTAGAAATACTTTTTAGGATTCAAGTAGTTTTCTGGCCGAATTTGTAGTCCCATTTTGTATTTTTAAACCCCTCTAAATAACCTAGTTAAATTCCTAAATTTTTATGACATGTACTTCCATGTCTCTATATGAAACCCTAATTTTTCCAGAATTTATTATTTTACTTTTATATTAAAATAAATTCGTGATAATCGACTAACCCGAAAATACCACTGTTTTACGCGACAGAATTTTATTTCTGTTTAAAATAGTAAACGAACGAATTAATTTCTAAAGTTTTTACAGAACTGTATAGACACGTAAAGCTTTGTCTTTTATGAATCTCATGGTTTTATTCATCAAAATAAGTGATTTATGGTACGAATAAGTTACCTATGCTTCTGTCCCAAAAATCCAGATCTGCGCACCAAAATGTTTTAACTTGTTTGGATGGTCAAACAATATCATTTTGAGATGAGACCAATTGGAGTAGAAAGTATACTCAAAGTAATACATGTTAGACCCAATATTCGTGCAAAAATACCCCAAGAAGGCCAAGATCTGTCCTTCTCAATCCGGAACAACCTTTCTGCCCAGAATTTCAGTTTCATGATTATTAGACTTTTGATTTGAGAAATACAAATCTTTGGTTGTGTGTTTCCCCAAAACTCATTAAAGTCATATTTTTCCCTTCTTCAAGTATTATTTGGGAGTTTTAAAATGTCTTTAATCTTCCATGGTGATTTTTACTAGTGTAGAACATGAAGGAGTGAAAATGAAAATATGAATAAGAAGTAGCATGTACTTTCCAAGAATCTTGATTATTGCTCATCAATCCTAGAGCTTCTTGATAGATGAAGATCAAACTTCAAGAGAGAATGAGAGAGAGAGAGAGAAATCGATTTTCTTGAATGAGAGAATGGAGAAGAAGAGGGTGTGATATTTAGGAAAGGAGCCTATGTATTAAAGTTGAAATCAAGTTAATTTTGGTTATGTTTTAAATTTTGAATTCAATCCTCCCTTTCCCCCCCATTTTGGCCGATTTTTGGTAGTAATTTTCTTTATGTATTTATAATTTTTTTAATTCATATTACTTCTTTGAGTAGGAGTGCAAGTGGTGCACTTAACCTTGTCATGTGTTACAATTCATGTTATTAGTTAGGATTATTAGATTTTAAGAGTTGTTCTAGAGTTTTATTAATTTGATTTGTAATGCCAACTTATTTGTTGTGTTATTATTACTACCACTTTAATGTTGGTGTTATACGGTTGCTTCTTAGTGTGTTAATCTCCTTTAAAATTATTCGGGCCTCAATAGAGTTTATGTACTTATAACAAATGTTTCAAGAATTGCACTCTTATTCTCCTTAGCTCAATTTAATATTTGAACTTGTGTCACCCTTGATGTGCATTTGAGGTGCATGTAACGAATCTTTTACACACCTTAGACATGTAACTATAGGATTATCTAAGTGTCATGGTCTGAATAGTGTGTGAAAGGATATACCTTCTAATACTCATCACTTATTTGGATTTTTAGGATTTTAAGGGGAATCAAATGCATGAAGCACAATAACAACAAGTTGAGAGGCTAAGTGGCAAACCTGCTCTGGTGACGGATGTCACAAGGTACATTTGATGTAATTTTTATTACAACATGTTTTTTACTAAAAAGTATTTTTTTGTATTAAAACATATAGTGATATTCTTTCGTACTTTATTCTCTTTATCACACGATATTAATTTTTATTGTAGTATGGTCATAAATATATAATGACCGCTATATAAACAATGTATATTACTATATTTTATCTACATGATATGATTTTTATAAATCATGGCCTGAACCAATAAAAGGGTTTAGATTTTAGAGTTTATTTAATAGCCAAGGACCAAAAAATAAACCCAAAACCCTAATTAACTTAACTAATTGAACTTTATTTTTTGACAAATCATCTTACATGTGCATGGCAACATCCAAGAATCATGTGCAGATATATATATTTCTTATTTAGATACCTTTGTAATGAAAAAATAGGTGTTTTGAACAACGAGCACACACTCTTTAATTTACAAATATTTCCAAAACAAAACGTAACCTCTCGACTTCAAAGAGAAGTAACATTTTAATCGACACTTGCTACAGCTAGGACAAAGGCTTAGATATGTATAATCTGACTATGGGATAATTTGTATAAAGTGTATATAAAAGAAAATTAAACACAACACTATTAAAATTTATGTTTTATGTATTACTTATTAGATTATATCAAATAAAAATAAGGTTGTGGTCATAATAAATTTTATATATAGATTATAGACGTAAAGAAGTTAATTAATTGTACATCATTTGATTCATAGTGTACAACATAGCTAAGAAAATAAGCTCATTTTCATGTTATTTGGGTTGAATATTATTGGTACACAAAAGCAGGAAACATAAAAAAACAAAAATATTTTTTTTAAAAATTTAATAGATTAAGGCCCGGTTTTTTAACTGGGCTTAAAAGCGTTTAACGGGTATAAAAAGGAACATTTAACCCTTAAAAGAGTGCAAATAGACCCGGTTTTTTATATAAAAACCGGGCTTGAAAGTGACCTTTAGACCCGGTTTTTTAACCGGGCTTGAAAGTGACCTTTGGACCCGAGTGGTGTTGTGGTAACATGTATTTTTTTTCTATTGCCTTTTAAGATAAAGTAGGAGACAAAACACTTGATAAATATTGCTACAATTTCTGCGGGAGTGATATAGCGAACGCAGGTGAGTCACTGGAGCCTTGATGTTCCTGCAAAGCAATGCACCATTAGCCTCGCCACGAGGGTTGATCCTCGTTACCTATCGATCCATGCCATGTCTCCTTCTTCTCTGTCAGTAGGTAGGTGCAGACCTGCTTTGTCTTCTACTGTCTTAATCTTCTTCGGGATGTGGTTCTTGTCTTCTTAGGAAGACTATCACCTGATTGGTTCCTTTTGGTTCAGATGCACACATGGAGGTCAACAAAATTCCTTTGGCCGGTTGTTCCTTTTATTGGGTTTGGGATGTATATATTGGGTTTTTATTGCTATTGGGCTTTTATTATTATTTGGGCTTGTATTATTATTGGGCTTTTACCTACATACACTATCAAGTCTCCTAGTCTACTATGTATTATCTAGGTATGAGATAATAGATGCTAGACTTAGATAAAATTATGCATGGGCCTTTCTCTGTGTATGCGGTGTGTATGAGCTCTTATGCTGGTTTATTTAGCAAATTGTTTTGATTGTAATTGGGCTTCGCTAAAGAGGTTGGGCCGATTTAGGATTTATGGCCGGGGAAGTGAAGAGAAGAAAAAGAAAGAAATAGTAGGATTTGGAAGAGATAGGTGGTGCGTTATCATTGGTCCTCCATTTGAAATTTAAAACAGGATAAGACGTTGTCTGCAGAAGAGGCGATAATTACTTGTATTGAAAACCGTTTTAAGCTTAAGAGTTATCATTTCTGTAGAGCGAGAGAACTCTCGAACCGTCGCCTTGGATGCAAGTATCCGTCACCGGTCGGATTCCTAGGGTATTCCGTCGTCCTGTCATTGTTAACTCCAGGTTTGCAAAATTTCTTCGTTTTCTTCTTTCTTTGCACATCCATATCATTGTGTGTGTGTCGTTTGTCTGGAAATTCCCAAACACAATCTTCAATTGAGGCATTCCGTCGTCGATAAAGTTAGTGTGACAAAATTTTGTTCGACATACCGAATAGGGAAAGAATTTCAGCCCACTTGCCCTGTGTTATCCGCGATTTTCCACCTGGGTATGTGGGTGTATACATGAAGTGGTTTGATTTTGGTAATCTGAGGTTCCCGTTTTCGAAATTTTTCTTGTCGGTGCTTAAGTACTTTCGAGTACACATTTCGCAGTTATCACCGCTAGGGGTGATAAAGATTACTAGCTTCGAGGTTCACTGTCGAGCTTTCGGCGAGGTTCCGATGGTTCCGTTGTTTCGAAAATTTTATAAGTTGGGAAAGGCTGGAGACTGGTTTACGATGGAAAAGAGGAAATCTCCCTCGCCCGTGTGTATAACCGTGTCGCCTTCTTGTTTGAAGATATGGAAGTGTCACTTTTTCTGGGTAAAGGCCATTTAAGGTCTTATGAAAATATATTTTGGATCGTTATAATGTTTTACTAGCATGGAAGATACGAATGTAGAAACACTTTAACAGTGACCGATAATCCTCTAATTTATATGTCAATAAAACAAATATATATTATATATGTGTTTTCTATATAGCTCTCCGATTTAAAACAATGTATCCAAGCATCACTCGGCCGTTACACTAGTTATTATGGAGAGAGGATTGTTTGTTATTTGCGGTGTCGTATTCTTTAGCAACAACGAACACAAATCTAAACCATATTGCTTCCAACAAGAAATCCTCAAGTAATATTGGATTGGGTGCTGGAAAACTGAGTCAACGTGTCATGAAAAAATTGGCAAGAGATAAAGGTAAGGTGTCGATCATACATACAGTCTCATCAAAATATTCAGTTGCAAAGAAGACGGTATCAAGAACTTAAAGCAAATCAATGTTGGATTCCTAGTAAAAAATAAGATCGATTGGTGAAATAGTGGGCTTTAGCCGGAAAGAGAAGCTACCTTAGAAGTAAGCCACAAGTATGTTATGATCGATGTAAAGCTATTCAAATGAAAGTTTTGTCTTTAAATATTAGGGGATTGGGAACTCCAAATAAGAAAAGATGGGCACATGAAATTTGTGCAAAAGAAAATCCTAATATAATTGGCATGCAACTTACAAAAATGGCTAAAACTGATGAATCAATTGTTGAAGATGTTAGAGGAAAGGGTTTGAAACAGGGTTAAAAATAACAATAAATTCATAGATAATTTCGTGGAGCGTGTTTAATACACTTTTCATAATCTGTAATTAGACCCTTATGCCTGAGGTATCATAAATTCAAATATTGGATAATCCAAGAAACTTGATTTGAATTATAAGCTTAATTCAAATCCAAACACAAAATATCTTTGCTTTGATTTTCGTTTGTCAGAGACTATTTTGACAGAATATCAACTAGGAAATCGTATATCCTTCGTTTGCTTTTTCTCGTTTGCTTGTTTTTCCCATTTTGCTCTCAATTTTCGTGGATTGCACAAAAACTGAGACACTTATTTATTGTTGGGGTTTGTTTGGTTTTTCAAACTATATTTTAGCAACGGAAGCATGAACAACAATTTTAAACTTTTTAAAACTCCCCACCAATGATCCATATGCAAGCCTTACGAAACAAAACCAACCATAGGCTGTTTAGAACTACAACCTTTGTAGCGTGAGTAAACCGTTGGTGAAGTGGTTGATCTATGAGAAGCCAAGAGAAGACTTCCTCCAAGGTATCCACAAGCCAATGATTCCAACACCTTGAAATGCTAGTTTCTCCAACCCTTGTAATTCAGGAATGCAAGCAACAACCTTTGTTCTTCTTCTTGAACTAGATGTATGTATTTTGAGTATGTGTTTATATATCACCTTTGCTAACTTGAAGAACATCAATACTAGAGAATAAGAATGTTTTTCAAGTATAAACACTTAGAACAGTTCTAAGAACACAAAGAAAGGTGATAGCATGCAAGTATGTTACAAAAGGGACCATGCATGTATTTATAAAAGTCAAGAAGCAAAGCAAGAGAGGGAGGACCCCCTCCCTTGCATTATGGACGAAAATTAGAGCCGGGAGGGTCCCCTCTTGCCTCTTGCTTCCTTACTTGTCCCATACATGCATGTCTTGGTTAAGTCTTATGCAAGAATACACCATATGGCCCCTTTCTTGCTCATTGTGAGATTTTCTAGCTATTAATCTTTTAAATATATAAAAGATATACTAGATATGTAATACTATGTATAAAATACATCTACATGTATTTTATATACATACTTGATTGTTACTAGTAACTCCTTACTTGTAACAAGGATATACATACATTTATATAATTTGTTACTAGTAACAATTTACATGTAACAAATATATATTTATACATGTATATATACATATATATAAAATCATATGTTTATATTTATGTATTTGATATGCATTATCTTATATCAATATATAAGAGTGATATTATTACGTCACATAAATAATAATATACAACAATGCATATTTATACTTATATATATAATGAGTTGGAAACATATTTAAATCATATTCAAATATATAATTGGTGTCCATTGACTGTAAATGTGTGACCCTATGGGTTTATTTATTATCAGCAATATCGTATTAATTTGTGTCTTGTGCACATAGAACCAACAATCTCCCACTTGCACAAGTTACAACTTAAGCCGATATAGACAATGGTAAGAACGTCTAGCAACATCCCATTGCCCCTAATAATAAATAAAGTGTGTTGATCAACACTTTCACCAACGAAATTAACTTACTAGCTACAAATCGTTGTTATAGGTTAGTCATCAATTATCCCTTTGTTTTAACATCTCGTTGAACATGAGACATGGATCGTCATCAATTCTCATATGGTGTTCAAGTTGTTTTAGGGCCCACAGATATTATACTCCCAATTAAATGAGAGAAACAAATTCCATCTTGACCACATACGTCTCTAATAAGACTCATATCATAACTAATAATGGCCTTTATAACTACCCGGTTAAAGATAGCGTTTAACCACATTAAAGCATGATACTCATCATACTCGAGTCCCAATATGTGTCTCAGGTCTAAGGATACAAAGATACCACCTTTTTCTCAAGATTTGCCTATGACACAGATCCATGAAGTGATCTTGAGAGCGGGTCATGTCCAATGTTCGTTCCCTAACAAACATTAGTGAATTTGGCTGCAAACCCTTTTGCCTACTTTCATCACAAATGAAAGCCAACCAACCGATTCACATTAGTCTTAATTCATAACTACTCCCATAGTTATAATTGACTATGGACGTTTTAGAATAAAGAATTATTCATAGATTTAAACATGCTAATAAAGAACACAATAAATATTAATGAAGTGATCATATCCAATATATCATTCAGATAAAATAGATATTGTCATAATGTTCCAAAATATCCAAATACTAAATTACAATTCAAATCCAATCCCTTGCAAAGAGAAGACCTATTGCCCTATTATGAGACTCATGCTTTGTCGAGGCAAGAGGTTTTGTAAAAGGATCTGCGAGATTCTAATCTGTATGAACTTTGCGAATACACACATCTCCTCTATCCGCTATATCCCGTATGTAGTGGAAACGCCTGAGGATGTGTTTGGTGATGTGATGTGATCTAGGCTCTTTTTCCTGGGCAATAGCACCTTCATTATCACAAAATATCTCTATGGGGTCTTGAATGCTTGTTACTACCCCAAGGTCAGCAATGAGCTTCTTCATCCATGCAGCTTCTTGTCTAGCCTCAGAAGCAGCAATGTATTCAGATTCTGTAGTGGATTGTTCAACTACACTTTGCTTAGAACTTTTCCAAGCAACCGCGCCTCCATTCATAACGAAGACATAACCCGATTGTGATCGTGAATCATCTCGATTTGTTTGGAAACTAGCATCCGTGTAACACTTTACACAAAGATCTTCTTCCAAACCCCCATAGATCAAGAACATATCTTTGGTTCTTCTCAAATATTTTAAAATGTTCTTGACTGCCATCCAATGCCTATCTCCTGGGTTTTGCTAGTATCTGCTCGTCATGCTCATAGCATACGTGACATCTGGCCTAGTGCATAGCATGGCATACATGATAGATCCAATTGCAGAAGCATATGGGATCTCATTCATTCTATCTAGCTCTTGTTTTGTGCTAGGGCTTTGAGCTTTACTCAAAACCGTGCCTTGTGCCGTTGGCAAGAATCCTCTCTTAGACTTCTCCATCTTGAACCGTTTCAAGATCTTGTCAATATATGCACTTTGACTTAGGCAAATAAGACGCCTAGATCTATCCCTATAGATCTTTATTCCAAGAATATAGGCGGCTTCTCCCAAGTCTTTCATTGAGAAACACTTCCCAAGCCAAGACTTGATGTCTTGCAAGGTCGGGATGTCGTTTCCAATGAGTAGTATGTCATCAACATATAAGACAAGGAATGCTACTGCGCTCCCACTAGTTTTCTTGTAAACACACGGTTCATCTTCTGATTTGATAAAACCAAACTCTTTGATTTTCTCATCAAATCGAAGATTCCAACTTCGAGATGCTTGCTTAGTCCATAAATGGATCTTTTAAGCTTGCACACCTTGTTAGGATACTTAGGATATACAACACCTTCGGGTTGAACCATATAGACATCTTTGCTTAAGTATTCTAATAGATTTAATCATGGCCACTGGAGAGAAGGTCTCATCATAGTCAATACCATGAGTTTGAGTGAAACCTTTCGCCACTAGCCTTGCCTTAAATCTGTGTACATTTCCATCCATGTCGGTCTTCTTCTTGAAGACCCACTTGCTCCCTACATTCTTACTATTGGGAGGAAGATCAACCAAGTCCCATACTTGATTTTCATACATGGACTGCATCTCAGTGTTCATGGCATCAAGCCATTTATCGGATTCCGGATCCGATATAGCATCTTTGTAGTTAGTAGGCTCAGAAGAGTCTCCTAAGAAAATATCATCATTAGACACGAGAAATCCGTATCTCTCGGGTTCTTGACGAGGTCCACCAGATCTACGAACACTTTGTGTTTCAGTAGGTTCTTGAACTACCAATTGTTCAGGTTCAACATCCGTTTGTTGAGTGCTAGTGCCAACCTGACTTGTATTTTGTGGTCCTTGAATTTCTTCAAAGTCTACATTGCTCCTACTTGTCTCATTTAAAAGAAACTCCTTTTCTAAGAAAGTGGCATGCCTAGAAACAAATACTTTGTTCTCAGCTGGGTTGTAAAAATAATATCCTAATAAATCTTTAGGATATCCCACAAAATTACATTTGATAGATCTAGGATCATGTTTCCTTGAAGCCTCTTGTCGTACATGAGCTTCACAACCCCAGACTTTCAAGTAAGATAAGTTTGGAACCTTTCCATACCACATCTCATATGGTGTCTTATCTACCTGATGTGTGTGTAGCGTACTAGTTTTAAATTTGTAAAAACCGTATATGTTTTAAATATGACACAGTAGGCAAGTGTACCTAATCGTATAGTAGTATAGAAAATAAGTACGGGTGTCGAACTCTCGGGGAACGAGTATGATTTTAGTACAACTAGACTAATTAATTATTAAACTAATAAAGATAACTAAAAGGCAGAATAAGCAATAAATGGGGGAAATTATTATATCAACACTAAAGCGAGCTAATTCCAAACCTTAATCCCAAGACCCGCCAACAGGAATTAAAGAGCTAGAATCGAGAAATCAAATAACTATAAGATTCAAACAATCAAGAAGTAAAGCATCTTTGCTCGGACAATAGACTCCCCTATCAAATCAGAAGATCTCAACGAAGTGCAATGGACAACACATAACAATATACCGATTCCTAAATTGGCTAGATCTCATGGTTAGACTCACTAGCCCTATAGTTTCAAAGCAATCAACCCAATGGTCATGGAATTAATTAACTCAGCAACTAGACAATAGATTCGAATTATGCTAGACAAAATCAATCAACTACCCAAGAATGGTCATCAAAGGCAATTGCAAGCACATTAAAGTTCCAATCTTTAAACCTAACCCTATGATATGGTCAATCACTAGTTACGAATCCTAAAGGTCATAGAAATTCATAATTCAAGCAATCAAAGGAAGAATGGTCATACAACCTATGAAAACTCAGCAATAGGAATCAAGATCAAAACTTTAACACACCTGGATCTTTGAAATAGCTAGAACATAACAAATATATCATTACATGTCATCCAAACATTGAAAGCTAACTAATTATCAAGGGTTATCATGTCTAAGCAAAGATAACAGGGTGTTTAACCCATAATCGAAGGAATACAGCAAAAGAAACACAGATACAGTGTACTAGTCATGATGAAAAGCAAAGTAATGTGTGAATCTATGATGAAAACCTCAAATCTTCACTCCCAAAAGGCTAAATCCTCAAGCTTCATCAAGATATCAACTTCAAAGCTCCAAAATCTCCAATGGGGAACGTCTAGGGCCGGCTGGAGGGGTTAGTATTCCTTTTTCGAATGAAAGTTGTCTATTTATAGAGTTCGATTCCAGCCGGGAACACGTCGCGTTAGTGCCTTGGACGCGTCGCGTCTTAACAGCCTTGCCCGACAAGTTCGCTTGAATTCAACAGAACGCGTCGTGTTTGTCCCTCCGACGCGTCGCGTTTGTCCCTCCGACGCGTCGCGTTCTCGTATTTTCAGACTTTATGATTTTTCCTTGTTTCTCGAGTCTTTTTCCGCCTTTTCCGCTTAAACTCTCGCCATTGAGTATTTTATGACCTGTGAATGATAATTACACACTTTAAGTACCATTAGCCATCATTTAAAGAGATATTTAACATTTAAGTTCCATTTATTGCAACTAATATATATTTAAATAACGCGACATCAAAATACCCCACACTTGAGCTTTGCTTGTCCTCAAGCAAATTGCAACTCAATCAGGCATAAATAAATCAATCTTTCAACATCAATCTAAAAAGAAACCAAGCCCTACTTACCAATGTCAGTACAAATGATTAAAAACAGAACTATACCGATTGTATTTAGAATTATATATATTTGTGTATTGATCCTTTTTAACTTCTCACCACTCAAATAATCATTTTCCTCACAAATAACCAAATTTCAATTCATGAATTACTTATAAAATCAGCACATAGTCGAATTACCTTTAAGCAATCCCCCAACCTCAAAGCTTATTGCAGATTTCCAGGATCTAATAAACATATGCATTGTTCTTTCATCTTTTCATATAAGTCCGTGACTTTCTATGGAACCCATGTATCGAACATTGGACTCAACCAATCCCAAACCAGTTGGCTTTAGGTGGTTAGGTGTAGAACACCCCTCAGAGCCTACTAATTCGAGTCCCAAAGGCCACATATTTGACTTATTGTTCCAACAGATATTTCATTTCTTTCTTTTTTATTGTTGGCATTTTTTTCTTTTCTTTTTGCATAGCATATGAATATAAAACTGAAAATTTCAACTCAGCCTATTTTTGTCAAGCTTAGATTCAAAAAGGCTTAACCTTGCTGATTTTAACAATAATTCACAAATTAACTTTTGGCTATTTATAAATCAATTTTTCTTTGAAAATGACGAGAAGCCACAAATACTATGATATAAAACCTAAACACAACCTTACAATTTGTTTACCAATCATTTATCTTGACATTTTTAATTGGCACTTGATCCTTACTCGAATGATATCAAAATTTTAAATTTCTAGCCTAAGTTCATCATAATTTTCTAGATTTCAGTTAAAGCTCAAATGCAATGGAGAATCTTTTTCTAACCTCCCACCCCACACTTAAATCATACAATGCCCTCATTGGATATAAGAACAAAGCAAAATAAAGATAAAGGGTAGAAAAAGATCATAAACGAACTCTCCTGAGGTATGTCTCTCACACGGCGAGAAGAGTGATAAGATATGGCGCTGAACTGACTGCCAGCATAAGCACGCACTCCATATAGTTTAAGCGGAATCAGAACTACATCACTCAACCAAACCATCAACACAACACAACCAACTAAAAATAAATATATACAATCATGAAGCGAGTTAGTGACAATGTTTCAAAATACAACAACTAAAAATAAAGAAATACATAAACTAAACTAAATATACAAGCATCACTCCTCAGACTCATCCTCTGAAGACTCGCGACCCCCATAACCCGAGGGTCCAGCTTCATCTGCAGGCCTGCCGGCAGGGAAACGCGTCTTCTAGTCAGGGAAAAGGGTGGGCGCAGCAGGAAATGGCGTCGGCAGCATCTGGCCCTGGCGTTGGGCCACCACAGTCAAGGCCTCTCCCAACCACTGGACCTAACGCTGCAACCCGTACAGGAACCGCCGCATGTCGTCCATATAAGCACCTAAGGCGAGAGTCTCTGGTGCGGCGGTCGGAGTCTGCTCCTCCTCCTCCTCAGCAGCAGCACTTGGAGAACGTCTCCTACGTCTCCTCCGCGGTGGCTGCTCTGGCTCCTAGCCCTCACCGGCCTCCAACAACTCCTCCTCATTTGCGTCCTCAATCCGCAGCATCCCACCGAACGTTGTCCGCTCGAGCACCCGCATCACCTCTAGATAGTACTCCCCCATCAAACGTGGCTCCATCCGCAGCAGCCTGGCCTCAGAAGCGGCAGTAAGAATTCCATACGATCTGGCCAGGTGATGAACTGACCACCGCAGAGGGGGCTCGCCTGCTTGGGCCCCGTGCCCTTGCGAGCCAAGAAGAAGGCAACCGAATATGGCACGTTGCAGAGCGTGCCAGGGGTGAGTAGGCAGTATAGGAAGAACAGATCGGTGACAGTGACCTTCTCACCGCCCTTGCGGTGAGTAACCGATGTGGATATCACGCACGGAGGAAGGCCTGGAAATGCTGACTGGCTGTCTCCTCTCTCGTATAGAGGCCCAGCCTCCAACTAAACTCGAGGAGGGAGCACTCCCTGCTCCGGCCCCCCAAATGGAAGGACATGACTCTGCAGTCGGTGTAGACGGATGATATGTGGTTGAAGTTAAGGGTGGAGTAGAACTCCAGCATCAACTCCCGGTAGATGGGCTCCCAAATGCTGAAAAGGCGCTCCCACGCCCGGCAGGTGAACAGAACCGACTGATCGGAGCCGCGATACTCCTGAATCAGCAGAGGAGTGAGAAGAGAGGTGATGCCGGCAGATGTGGCGATCTCCCAATCCAACGTATGGGCCACCTCGATCTCCTTGCGGAGCAGCTGAGTCAGTCTGGAGATGTACTCATTCCGGTATTGGGCCGGAATGGTCTCTAGGAAGACCAACCACTCGTGCTGAACGGCTGGTGCGGGGGGAACTGGAGCTGCAGGCTCGGGCTGCCCTACTCGGCGGGCTCGGCCTCCACCACGACCACGCTCTGCCATACTGTAGACATAATGATTCAATATCAATAAGTCAGAAGAGAGCAAATGGACAGAAACGAATCAGAAATGCAAAATGAACCCCATCCATGAAAATTGTAGCGACACACAGTCTAACTACCAGATCAGTGCACCGGCACATGTTACACACAAATGTAGCAACAACTCCTCGAAATAGCATAATAGAACCAGAAATAAACAACGAGCATGCCCAAGCAGGTAGTGTACAGATATAAGCACAAGAACCAAAAAGAACATAAATCTGGAAGAAAACAAAGGAAAGAACAAGCAACAAGATCCTAGATTAGCCCTTAAAACAGAAACATGTGTGTGTTATGCAAAAGCCAAAAACGCGTCGCGTCCAAGAGGAAGAAGACGACTGAAAAAGGGGGGTTCTCTTTTTATGCATGTGTCCTTCATAGCTCACAATCAGAAGTACTAGAAACCACATATAACATTAATCAAGCACCACAAGAATGTAAAAACACGAAATAGCTTGCATACCATCCCAATTTTTCTTATCTGTTTTCGATTTTAGGGTTTAACAAAAACCCCAAACACAAAATCATATTACCCAGATAGATAACAACAACAGAGCTTCGTACAGAACCGATCGTAACAAGAATACCCCAAACATTTAATTTAAAACTCAACACAGAAACCCCCACATTTGAATTTTCGTGGCCTAGACCCTAATTCAAACCCTAGTTTTCGAAAGATTTGATCTAAACAGCGTGATTTTAACACTAGAGTACCATAAAGTTTGCAAATAACAAACGATTATCACAAAGCAACAACCCATATCATGAAACCCTAACACAATCGGCCGTAGAACACACTGATTAGCTCCGAATCGATGTTAAAACGCAAAATTAGGGCACGAAATGTACCTTAGATGCAAGAATAGGGCAATGTACGAGTAAGGTGGTGATTCGTGCAGAGAGCAGACGAACACGAAGCTTCCTTCGAAGGTTTTGCAGGGAACGCGTCGGGTTCGAGAGGAACGTGTGTTTTTGTTTTGGTAAATGTGGCGAAAAAAACAGGCGAGTTTTAATTTTAATATGTTCGCGAGAACGCGTCGGGTCCAAGACTAAAACGCGTCGCGATTTTTTCAATTTAGTCCCTTTTTGGTGTGCGTTTGAAGTAATTAACGCGTTGTGTTTTGGAATCTAACGCGTCGCGTTTTCTCGATTTTCAAAATTAAAATCTTGCGTACCTTGTGATCTTCCAGGCCATGTTAGGTACTCCAGCTTGTTCCAAAAGCATGATAATGAGATTCCGATGAGTGTACCTGCACATAAACATGCAAAAACAACGAAAAACAAAGATACCAAACAAAAACAAACCAACTTTTAAACCTCTCGGTAGCCCGAACGGACGAGTTACACACTTGTGAGGGTTTCTAGGCAACACACCCACAAAGTTGAACAAAGAAAAAATAAAATACAAAAATAAAGAAGAAGAAAAACCTAAACTAAACACGGGTTGCCTCCCGAGAAGCGCTTGTTTTTGTCTGAGTCTCTAGCTTGACTCTGGATTCATTTACTACGAGTTCGAACGAAAGGCCCCGCACTTGTAATCAAGTGTGGATGGTAATACTTATACCTGCCGAGCGATGTAAATTTGTTTCGCATTTGTAGTGCCGCTACGATTGTCGTGTTCCACTTCTCCTTCCCGGCTTCCACTCTAGTATAGGGATGCCTCCGTACGAAATGTTATACGGTCGTCGCTGCCGTACTCCGACTTGTTGGTTAGAGGCTGGTGAGAAATAATTTGCAGGGTCTGAGATAGTTCAAATGACAGCTGATAAGGTTGCTATTGCCAGAGAGAAGTTGAAAGCGGCCAGAGATAGATAGAAAATGTACATTGATCCACGTCGTCGTCCAGTTAAGTTTGATGTGGGAGAGTTAGTATACCTACAGGTTTCTCCGTGGAAGGGTGTGATTCGATTTGGTAAACGCGGGAAGTTAGCTCCTCGTTACATTGTTCCCTTCCGCATACGTCAAGTTGTAAATGATCAGACTGTTACGCTAGATCTTCCGGCAGAACTCGCAGGAATACATGAAACATTCAACGTCTGTTATCTGAGAAAATGCAAGATTGATGATGAAAGTCAGATTCTCCCAATACAAGAGTTGAAAGTTGATTCAAAGAAGAGGTTGATAGAGGAACCAGTAGAACTGTTAGATCGAAAGGTGACCAAGCTCCGAAAGAAACAGATACCAATAGTGTTGGTCAAGTGGAAGCATAGTTTAGGTTCCAATTTAACTTGGGAGACTGAATTAGAGATGAAGGAAAGATATCCTTAAGGGGGAGAGATTTGTAACACCTGCAAACCTGGGCTAGGAGATTAGTGGGTTTGTGGTAAGTGTTTAATTGTTTAATTATGTTGAAGTGATCAATTGACTTAAGTTTGAATGTGTGATTAAATCTAATTATGTATTTGTAAGTATGAAACCGTATGCATGTATGTTTATGTGGGTGTACACGTAGATGTATATTGAGAGTATGTATGCCACCTATTGCCTTCTAAATTGTATACGTGGGGTTAGACAACTTAACCATGCATAATTTAGAATGAGGAAAAAGTGTTGTGTGTGTATTTGAGAAGCATTTTCTCTGTCAAGCAAAACCGAAGGAAAGAAGGAACTACAATCGGATTTCTTGTTGTGTTATTTTAATCAAGCTAAGGTTAGATGTTTTAATATATCATGATTAGATTATTACTAGATTGAATCTTGATGGAACTAACATGAGTTTATGAAGAAATACTTTAGAATCGGTTTTGAATGAAACATGTGTTTTGGGTCGGTTTCTATATTCATATGATTTGTATGTGTTTAAATGATGTTTTGTTGCATGAATGTATGTTTAGAAGTGTTTAAACATGTTTCTGAAATGATATGATGAGTTCATATTTTCTGGGTTTGAGTTATGAGGATGGTGATTTGGAACAATCTATGAAGCTCTCGGATTTGGTAAGGAAGAAGGTGAATTCCGATTGATTAGAAAAAAACCGATAGTTTGGAAAACCGGAAGTTCAAAATCCTAGTGTTGAAAACCGATACATATAATCCGGGAACTTATGAAATCCGAGACTTTCAAAATCCTATACTTGGATATTAATAATTTAGAATCCGATACCCAAAACCGATACATGTGTAATCCGAGTCTTAGAAATCCGAATGATTGAATCCGTAACATTTTGAATCCAAATGTTTTGAAATCCGATGGGTATAATCTGATACTCAAATCCGAAAGTCTCCAAATCCGGATCTAGGAATCCGAGTAAAGTGAAATCCGATTGATGTAATTCGAATACTTGAAATCCGACATGGTTGATAGAATCCGATTAAAGTGAAATCCGAGTATTTGGAAATTAGTAAAGGGAAATCCGACAATTGACAATCCGATAAAAGAGTTGCGGATTCTTGGAATCTGACAGTTTTGTGAAATCCGATACTTGTGTTTTGAATTGTATTTGTTTATTGTTTGATGTTTGTTTGATGAATGATTTATAAATATATGGCTAAGATATATTTATGAGATTGAAACTGATTTGATTATTGTTGTGTTTACAGGCAATCCTAAGACTCAGTGATATTAGACTTCTGAGTTCAAGACTGAAACTGAGGTGAGTGGACGTTGAACACGGATGGTAAAGATTGCAGTTAATTTTATTGATGTGACGCATGATTGTGGTTTGAGATTGGTTTGATTGAACTGCTGATTGTGATATTGAAATGTTGATAACTGCTGCATGAATATTTGGTCGATACACACTCTTAGGATGATTTTGAGTTGCGTTGAGAAGTTAGCTATACGTGGACTTGGGCTGGGCTTGTCTAACTGGTTGGTTGAACAGTAGTAGCCTTTCTGTTGCATTTGTTGCTCAGAGGGGAGTTTACTGTGCCAATCTAGTGGAAAGCTATCGGTAAACCTTTGCTTTGGCCAGCATTGGTTGTAGGTTCTGCGCCGAACCGCCGGTCTTCTCTGGATATTTGATTACATGAGTATTGATTGATTGTGAATGTTTGCGTTTTTTGCTTTAGCCTGTACTCACTTAGCTTTGTGCTAATTCCCCTTAGTTGATGTTTTGCAGGTTCGTGTTAGATTTGAAGAAGAAAGAGTTGACCATTACTCTGATACTTATTTTGAAAAAGAGACGAGCCAGTTTTATTTTGTAACACCAAACAAATTGATGATGTTGTAAACTTTTGAAACAAATGAATGTATATTTGTGAATATTGTTTTTATTTAATCAAGTTAGTTTAATTTAGCTTCCACATTGCGTGTTTAAAAAAATGGCTTGTGATTTTCTGGTGTTACACCTGCCGAGCGATGTAAATTTGTTTCCCATTTGTAGTGCCGCTATGATTGTCGTGTTTCACCGCTCCTTCCCGGCTTCCACACACGTCTTTCCAGCATTCTGAATCTTAGATCTTCCCCACGATTGCGAACTTGATTGCGACTCAAGCAAAGACTCCAACGAGCTCCAGAATTTGTTTGAGTTACAATCAGCCTGATTCTTTTCCGGGCACGAAGGACGCCATAGGCTTCCCGATGTCGGAGGAATTCCATATTTTGACTCCAATACTTCACTTACTTCCGTGGTTACCTCCACTTCTGGTTCTGGAGCGTCCTCCTCAAAGAGCAGAGATTCCAGATAGTCCAAAATTTCATCTACACAATTCTCCACGTCCTCTATCTCCAGAAGGGAGGGTCCCCATACGGGTTTTGGTTCTAGGCCTAATGTGGGTGTTGGTTGAACGAGGGTTGACGGTTCATCCTTTGAATGGTCTTCTGGTTCCTCAAGCAAGTCAGCGAGACACTCCAGAACATCTCTATCAGACTGAGCATCTTCTCTCGACGCCATCTCCTCACAAGGCTCAAAACTGATATTTGTGTCAGTATTGAAATCATCCAAGTAGTATGGTTCAGGACTCACATGTGGTTCATCCGGCGAGCTAGGCGCGTGGTCATTCTCATCATCTTTTAAGATAAAATTGAAATCATCCCGTTCGATGCTATCGTCATAAAATTCGTTCAGCAGGTCTTTAAGTAAGGAGTCCCAATAGATCGGTGGATCTTCGGGCCAGACCATATTCACAGTTGGGGCAATGAACCCGGAAGGGTGCACGAAACACGAACTAGGAACTAAATATTAAAACACGAAAATAACTTCCTTTTGAGCCGAAACTCGCGGGAAGGATCGTTTAATGAAGAATTAGTTAAGTTATACCAAAATAAAACCGTTCCCCGGCAGCGGCACCAAAAACTTGATGTGTGTGTAGCGTACCAGTTTTAAATTTGTAAAAACCATATATGTTTTAAATACGACACAATAGGCAAGTGTACCTAATCGTGTAGCATTATAGAAAATAAGTACGGGTGTCGAACTCTCGGGGAACGAGTATGATTTTAGTACAACTAGACTAATTAATTATTAAACTAATAAACATTACTAAAAGGCAAGATAAGCAATAAATGGGGGAAATTATTATATCAACACTAAAGCGAGCTAATTCCAAACCTTAATCCCAAGACCCGCCAACAGGAATTAAAGAGCTAGAATCGAGAAATCAAATAACTATAAGATTCAAACAATCAAGAAGTAAAGCATCTCTACTCGGACAATAGACTCCCCTATCAAATCAGCAGATCTCAACGAAGTGCAATGGACAACACATAACAATATACCGATTCCTAAATTGGCTAGATCTCATGGTCAGACTCACTAGCCCTATAGTTTCAAAGCAATCAACCCAATGGTCATGGAATTAATTAACTCAGCAACTAGAATATAGATTCGAATTATGCTAGACAAAATCAATCAACTACCCAAGAATGGTCATCAAAGGCAATTGCATGCACATTAAAGTTCCAATCTTTAAACCTAACCCTATGATATGGTCAATCACTAGTTACGAATCCTAATGGTCATAGAAATTCATAATTTAAGCAATCAAAGGAAGAATGGTCATACAACCTATGAAAACTCAGCAATAGGAATCAAGATCAAAACTTTAACACACCTCGATCTTTGAAATAGCTAGAACATAACAAATATATCATTACATGTCATCCAAACATTGAAATCTAACTAATTATCAAGGGTTATCATGTCTAAGCAGAGATAACAGGGCGCTTAACCCATAATCGAAGGAATACAGCAACAGAAACACAGATACAGTGTACTAGTCATGATGAAAAGCAAACTAATGTGTGAATCTATGATGAAAACCTCAAATCTTCACTCCCAAAAGGCTAAATCCTCACGCTTCTTCAAGATATCTGCTTCAAACCTCCAAAATCTCCAATGGGGAACGTTTAGGGCCGGCTGGAGGGGTTAGCATTCCTTTTTTCGAATGAATGTTGTCTATTTATAGAGTTGGATTCCAGCCGGGAACGCGTCGCGTTAGTGCCTTGGACGCGTCGCGTCTTAATAGCCTTGCCCGACAAGTTCTCTTGAATTCAACAGAACGCGTCGCGTTTGTCCCTCCGACACGTCGCGTTCTCGTATTTTCAGACTTTATGATTTTTCCTTGTTTCTCGAGTCTTTTTCCGCCTTTTCCGCTCAAACTCTCACCATTGAGTATTTTATGACCTGTGAATGATAATTACACACTTTAAGCACCATTAGCCATCATTTAAAGAGATATTTAACATTTAAGTTCCATTTATCGCAATGAATATATATTTAAATAACTCGACATCAAAATACCCCACACTTGAGCTTTGCTTGTCCTCAAGCAAATTGCAACTCAATCAGGCATAAAAAATCAATCTTTCAACATCAATCTAAAAAGAAACCAAGCGCTACTTACCAATGTCAGTACAAATGATTAAAATCAGAACTATACCGATTGTATTTAGAATTATATATATTTGTGTATTGATCTTTTTTAACTTCTCACCACTCAAATAATCATTTTCCTCACAAATAACCAAATTTCAATTCATGAATTACTTATAAAATCAGCACATAGTCGAATTACCTTTAAGCAATCCCCAACCTTTAAGCTTATTGCAGATTTCCAGGATCTTATAAACATATGCATTTTTCTTTCATCTTTTCATATAAGTCCGTGACTTTCTATGGAACCCATGTAGCGAACATTTGACTCAACCGATCCCAAACCAGTTGGCTTTAGGTGGTTAGGTGTAGAACACCCCACAGAGCCTACTAATTCGAGTCCAAAAGGCCACATATTTGACTTATTGTTCCAATAGATGTTTCATTTCTTTATTTTTTATTGTTGGCATTTTTTTCTTTTCTTTTTGCATAGCATATGAATATAAAACTGAAAATTTCCACTCATCCTATTTTTGTCAAGCTTAGATTCAAAAAGGCTTAACCTTGCTGATTTTAACAATAATTCAAAAATTAACCTTCGACTATTTATGAATCAAATTTTCTTTGAAAATGACGAGAAGCCACAAATACTATGATATAAAAGCTAAACACAGCCTTAAAATTTGTTTACCAATCATTTATCTTGACATTTTTAACTGGCACTTGATCCTTACTCGATTGATATCAAAATTTTAAATTTCTAGCCTAAGTTCATCATAATTTTCTAGATTTCAGTTAAAGCTCAAATGCAATGGAGAATCTTTTTCTAACCTCCCACCCTACACTTAAATCATACAATGCCCTCATTGGATATAAGAACAAAGCAAAATAAAGATAAAGGGTAGAAAAAGATCATAAACGAACTCCCCTGAGGTATGTCTCTCACACGGCGAGAAGAGTGATAAGATATGGCGCTGAACTGACTGCCAGCATAAGCACGCACTCCATATAGTTTAAGCGGAATCGGAACTACATCACTCAACCAAACCATCAACACAGCACAACCAACTAAAAATAAATATATACAATCATGAAGCGAGTTAGTGACAATGTTTCAAAATACAACAAATAAAAATAAAAAAATACATAAACTAAACTAAATATACAAGCATCACTCCTCAGACTCATCCTCTGAAGACTCGCGACCCCCATAACCCGAGGGTCCAGCCTCATCTGTAGGCCTGCCGGCAGGGAAACGCGTCTTCCAGTCAGGGAAAAGGGTGAGCACAGCAGGAAACGGCATCGGCTGCATCTGGCCCTGGCGCTGGGCCACCACAGTCAAGGCCTCTCCCAGCCACTGGACCTGACGCTCCAACCCATACAGGAACCGCCACATGTCATCCATATAAGCACCTAAGGCGAGAGTCTCTAGTGCGGCGGTCGGAGTCTGCTCCTCCTCCTCCTCAGCAGCAGCACCTAGAGAACGTCTCCTACGTCTCCTCCGCGGTGGCTGCTTTGGCTCCTAGCCCTCACCGGCCTCCAACACCTCCTCCTCATCTGCGTTCTCAATCCGCAGCATCCCGCCGAACGCCGTCCGCTCGAGCACCCGCATCACCTCTAGATAGTACTGCCCCATCAAACGCGGCTCCATCCGCAGCAGCCTGGCCTCATAAGCGGCAGTAAGAATCCCATACGATGTGGCCAGGCAGGTGATGAACTGACCACCGCAGAGGGGGCTCGCCTGCTTGATCCCCGTGCCCTTGCGAGCCAAGAAGAAGGCAACAGAATATGGCACGTTACAGAGCGTTCCAGGGGTGAATAGGCAGTACAGGAAGAAAACAGATCGGTGACAGTGACCTTCTCATCGCCCTTGCTATGAGTAACCGATGTGGATATCAGGCGGTGGACGAGGCGGTGGATCGGGGCGCGGATGCTACTCTCAGCAGCACGAGCAGCAATATACGGGCCGTTGGCAATCGTATGCCAAAACTCGGCCGGGCTGAAGTCGGCTGGCGGGCTGCGTAGGCACGCACGGAGGAAGGCCTGGAAATGCTGACTGGCTGTCTCCTCTCTCGTATAGAGACCCAGCCTCCAACTAAACTCGAGGAGGGAGCACTCCCTGCTCCGGCCCCCCAAATGGAAGGATATGAGTCTACGGTCGGTGTAGATGGATGATATGTGGTTGAAGTTGAGGGTGGAGTAGAACTCCAGCATCAACTCCCGGTAGATGGGCTCCCAAATGCTGAAAAGGCGCTCCCACGCCCGGCAGGTGAATAGAACCGACTGATCGGAGCCGCGATACTCCTGAATCAGCAGAGGAGTGAGAAGAGAGGTGATGCCAGCAGATGTGGCGATCTCCCAATCCAACGTATGGGCCACCTCGATCTCCTTGCGGAGCAGCTGAGTCAGTCTGGAGATGTACTCATTCCGGTATTGGGCCGGAATGGTCTCTGGGAAGACCAACCACTCGTGCTGAACGGCTGGTGCGGGGGGAACTGGAGCTGCAGGCTCAGGCTGCCCTACTTGGCGGGCTCGGCCTCCACCACGACCACGCTCTGCCATACTGTAGACATAATGATTCAATATCAATAAGTCAGAAGAGAGCAAATGGATATAAACGAATCAGAAATGCAAAATGAACCCCATCCATGAAAATCGTAGCGACACACAGTCTAACTACCAGATGAGTGCACCGGCACATGTTACACACAAATGTAGCAACAATTCCTCGAAATAGCATAATAGAACCAGAAATAAACAACGAGCATGCCCAAGCAGGTAGTGTACAGATATAAGCACAAGAACCAAAAAGAACATAAATCTGGAAGAAAACAAAGGAAAGAACAAGCAACAAGATCCTAGATTAGCCCTTAAAACAGAAATATGTGTGTGTTCTGCAAAAGCCAAAAACGCGTCGCGTCCGAGAGGAAGAAGACGACTGAAAAAGGGGGGTTCTCTTTTTATGCATGTGTCCTTCATAGCTCACAATCATAAGTACTAGAAACCACATATAACATTAATCAAGCACCACAAGAATGTAAAAACACGAAATAGCTTGCATACCATCCCAATTTTTCTTATATGTTTTCGATTTTAGGGTATAACAAAAACCCCAAACACAAAATCATATTACCCAGATAGATAACAACAACAGAGCTTCGTACAGAACCGATTGTAACAAGAATACCCCAAACATTTAATTTAAAACTCAACACAGAAACCCCCACATTTGAATTTTCGTGGCAGAGACCCTAATTCAAACCCTAGTTTTCGAAAGATTCGATCTAAACAGCGTGATTTTAACACTAGAGTACCATAAAGTTTGCAAATAACAAACGATTATCACAAAGCAACAACCCATAGCATGAAAACCTAACACAATCGGCCGTAGAAGACACTGATTTGCTCCGAATCGATGTTAAAACGCAAAATTAGGGCACGAAATGTACCCTAGATGCAAGAATAGGGCAATGTACGGGTAAGGTGGTGATTCGTGCAGAGAGCAGACGAACACGAAACTTCCTTCGAAGGTTTTGCAGGGAACGTGTCGGGTTCGAGAGGAACGTGTGTTTTTGTTTTGGTAAATGTGGCGAAAAAAACAGGCGAGTTTTAATTTTAATATGTTCGCTAGAACGCGTCGGGTCCAAGACGAAAACGCGTCGCGATTTTTTCAATTTAGTCCCTTTTTGGTGTGCGTTTGAAGTAATTAACGCGTTATGTTTTGGAATCTAACGCGTCGCGTTTTCTCGATTTTCAAAATTAAAATCTTGCTTACCTTGTGATCTTCCAGGCCATGTTAGGTACTCTAGCTTGTTCCAAAAGCATGATAATGAGATTCCGATGAGTGTACCTGCACATAAACATGCAAAAACAACGAAAAACAAAGATACCAAACAAAAACAAACCAACTTTTAAACCTCTCGGTAGCCCGAACGGACGAGTTACACACTTGTGAGGGTTTCTAGGCAACACACCCACAAAGTTGAACAAAGAAAAAATAAAATACAAAAATAAAGAAGAAGAAAAACCTAAACTAAACACGGGTTGCCTCCCGAGAAGCGCTTGTTTTTGTCTGAGTCTCTAGCTTGACTCCGGATTCATTTACTACGAGTTCGAACGAAAGGCCCCGCACTTGTAATCAAGTGTGGATGGTAATACTTATACCTGCCGAGCGATGTAAATTTGTTTCGCATTTGTAGTGCCGCTACGATTGTCGTGTTCCACTTCTCCTTCCCGGCTTCCACTCTAGTATAGGGATGCCTCCGTACGAAATGTTATACGGTCGTCGCTGCCGTACTCCGACTTGTTGGTTAGAGGCTGGTGAGAAATAATTTGCAGGGTCTGAGATAGTTCAAATGACAGCTGATAAGGTTGCTATTGCCAGAGAGAAGTTGAAAGCGGCCAGAGATAGACAGAAAATGTACGTTGATCCACGTCGTCGTCCAGTTAAGTTTGATGTGGGAGAGTTAGTATACCTACAGGTTTCTCCGTGGAAGGGTGTGATTCCATTTGGTAAACGCGGGAAGTTAGCTCCTCGTTACATTGTTCCCTTCCGCATACGTCAAGTTGTAAATGATCAGACTGTTACGCTAGATCTTCCGGCAGAACTTGCAGGAATACATGAAACATTCAACGTCTGTTATCTGAGAAAATGCAAGATTGATGATGAAAGTCAGATTCTCCCAATACAAGAGTTGAAAGTTGATTCAAAGAAGAGGTTGATAGAGGAACCAGTAGAACTGTTAGATCGAAAGGTGACCAAGCTCCGAAAGAAACAGATACCAATAGTGTTGGTCAAGTGGAAGCATAGTTTAGGTTCCAATTTAACTTGGGAGACTGAATTAGAGATGAAGGAAAGATATCCTTAAGGGGGAGAGATTTGTAACACCCGCAAACCTGAGCTAGGAGATTAGTGGGTTTGTGGTACGTGTTTAATTGTTTAATTATGTTGAAGTGATTAATTGACTTAAGTTTGAATGTGTGATTAAATCTAATTATGTATTTGTAAGTATGAAACCGTATGCATGTATGTTTATGTGGGTGTACACGTGGATGTATATTGAGAGTATGTATGCCACCTATTGCCTTCTAAATTGTATACGTGGGGTTAGACAACTTAACCATGCATAATTTAGAATGAGGAAAAAGTGTTGTGTGTATATTTGAGAAGCATTTTCTCTGTCAAGCAAAACCGAAGGAAAGAAGGAACTACAATCGGATTTCTTGTTGTGTTATTTTAATCAAGCTAAGGTTAGATGTTTTAATATATCATGATTAGATTATTACTAGATTGAATCTTGATGGAACTAACATGAGTTTATGAAGAAATACTTTAGAATCGGTTTTGAATGAAACATGTGTTTTGGGTCGGTTTCTATATTCATATGATTTGTATGTGTTTAAATGATGTTTTGTTGCATGAATGTATGTTTAGAAGTGTTTAAACATGTTTCTGAAATGATATGATGAGTTCATATTTTCTGGGTTTGAGTTATGAGGATGGTGATTTGGAACAATCTATGAAGCTCTCGGATTTGGTAAGGAAGAAGGTGAATTCCGATTGATTAGAAAAAAAACTGATAGTTTGGAAAACCGGAAGTTCAAAATCCTAGTGTTGAAAACCGATACATGTAATCCGGGAACTTATGAAATCCGAGACTTTCAAAATCCTATACTTGGATATTAATAATTTAGAATCTGATACCCAAAACCGATACATGTGTAATCCGAGTCTTAGAAATCCGAATGATTGAATCCGTAACATTTTGAATCCAAATGTTTTGAAATCCGATGGGTATAATCTGATACTCAAATCCGAAAGTCTCCAAATCCGGATCTAGGAATCCGAGTAAAGTGAAATCCGATTGATGTAATTCGAATACTTGAAATCCGACATGGTTGATAGAATCCGATTAAAGTGAAATCCGAGTATTTGGAAATTAGTAAAGGGAAATCCGACAATTGACAATCCGATAAAAGAGTTGCGGATTCTTGGAATCTGACAGTTTTGTGAAATCCGATACTTGTGTTTTGAATTGTATTTGTTTATTGTTTGATGTTTGTTTGATGAATGATTTATAAATATATGGATAAGATATATTTATGAGATTGAAACTGATTTGATTATTGTTGTGTTTACTGGCAATCCTAAGACTCAGTGATATTAGACTTCTGAGTTCAAGACTGAAACTGAGGTGAGTGGACGTTGAACACGGATGGTAAAGATTGCAGTTAATTTTATTGATGTGACGCATGATTGTGGTTTGAGATTGGTTTGATTGAACTGCTGATTGTGATATTGAAATGTTGATAACTGCTGCATGAATATTTGGTCGATACGCACTCTTAGGATGATTTTGAGTTGCGTTGAGAAGTTAGCTATACGTGGACTTGGGCTGGGCTTGTCTAACTGGTTGGTTGAACAGTAGTAGCCTTTCTGTTGCATTTGTTGCTCAGAGGGGAGTTTACTGTGCCAATCTAGTGGAAAGCTATCGGTAAACCTTTGCTTTGGCCAGCATTGGTTGTAGGTTCTGCGCCGAACCGCCGGTCTTCTCTGGATATTTGATTACATGAGTATTGATTGATTGTGAATGTTTGCGTTTTTTGCTTTAGCCTGTACTCACTTAGCTTTGTGCTAATTCCCCTTAGTTGATGTTTTGCAGGTTCGTGTTAGATTTGAAGAAGAAAGAGTTGACCATTACTCTGATACTTATTTTGAAAAAGAGACGAGTCAGTTTTATTTTGTAACACCAAACAAATTGATGATGTTGTAAACTTTTGAAACAAATGAATGTATATTTGTGAATATTGTTTTTATTTAATCAAGTTAGTTTAATTTAGCTTCCGCATTGCGTGTTTAAAAAAATGGCTTGTGATTTTCTGGTGTTACACCTGCCTAGCGATGTAAATTTGTTTCCCATTTGTAGTGCCACTATGATTGTCGTGTTTCACCGCTCCTTCCCGGCTTCCACACACGTCTTTCCAGCATTCTGAATCTTAGATCTTCCCCACGATTGCGAACTTGATTGCGACTCAAGCAAAGACTCCAACGGGCTCCAGAATTTGTTTGAGTTACAATCAGCCTGATTCTTTTCCGGGCACGAAGGACGCCATAGGCTTCCCGATGTCGGAGGAATTCCATATTTTGACTCCAATACTTCACTTACTTCCGTGGTTACCTCCACTTCTGGTTCTGGAGCGTCCTCCTCAAAGAGCAGAGATTCCAGATAGTCCAAAATTTCATCTACACAATTCTCCACGTCCTCTATCTCCAGAAGGGAGGGTCCCCATACGGGTTTTGGTTCTAGGCCTAATGTGGGTGTTGGTTGAACAAGGGTTGACGGTTCATCCTTTGAATGGTAATCTGGTTCCTCAAGCAAGTCAGCGAGACACTCCAGAACATCTCTATCAGACTGAGCATATTCTCTCGACGCCATCTCCTCACAAGGCTCAAAACTGATATTTGTGTCACTATCGAAATCATCCAAGTAGTATGGTTCAGGACTCACATGTGGTTCATCCGGCGAGCTAGGCGCGTGGTCATTCTCATCATCTTTTAAGATAAAATTGAAATCATCCCGTTCGATGCTATCGTCATAAAATTAGTTCAGCAGATCTTTAAGTAAGGAGTCCCAATAGATCAGTGGATCTTCGGGCCAGACCATATTCACTGCTGGGGCAATGAACCCGGAAGGGTGCACGAAACACGAACTAGGAACTAAATATTAAAACACGAAAATAACTTCCTTTTGAGCCGAAACTCGCGGGAAGGATCGTTTAATGAAGAATTAGTTAAGTTATACCAAAATAAAACCGTTCCCCGGCAGCGGCACCAAAAACTTGATGTGTGTGTAGCGTACCAGTTTTAAATTTGTAAAAACCATATATGTTTTAAATACGACACAATAGGCAAGTGTACCTAATCGTGTAGCATTATAGAAAATAAGTACGGGTGTCGAACTCTCGGGGAACGAGTATGATTTTAGTACAACTAGACTAATTAATTATTAAACTAATAAACATAACTAAAAGGCAAGATAAGCAATAAATGGGGGAAATTATTATATCAACACTAAAGCGAGCTAATTCCAAACCTTAATCCCAAGACCCGCCAACAGGAATTAAAGAGCTAGAATCGAGAAATCAAATAACTATAAGAGTCAAACAATCAAGAAGTAAAGCATCTCTACTCGGACAATAGACTCCCCTATCAAATCAGCAGATCTCAACGAAGTGCAATGGACAACACATAACAATATACCGATTCCTAAATTGGCTAGATCTCATGGTCAGACTCACTAGCCCTATAGTTTCAAAGCAATCAACCCAATGGTCATGGAATTAATTAACTCAGCAACTAGAATATAGATTCGAATTATGCTAGACAAAATCAATCAACTACCCAAGAATGGTCATCAAAGGCAATTATATGCACATTAATGTTCCAATCTTTAAACCTAACCCTATGATATGGTCAATCACTAGTTACGAATTCTAATGGTCATAGAAATTCATAATTTAAGCAATCAAAGGAACAATGGTCATACAACCTATGAAAACTCAGCAATAGGAATCAAGATCAAAACTTTAACACACCTCGATCTTTGAAATAGCTAGAACATAACAAATATATCATTACATGTCATCCAAACATTGAAATCTAACTAATTATCAAGGGTTATCATGTCTAAGCAGAGATAACAGGGTGCTTAACCCATAATCGAAGGAATACAGCAAAAGAAACACAGATACAGTGTACTAGTCATGATGAAAAGCAAACTAATGTGTGAATCTATGATGAAAACCTCAAATCTTCACTCCCAAAAGGCTAAATCCTCATGCTTCTTCAAGATATCTGCTTCAAACCTCCAAAATCTCCAATGGGGAACGTTTAGGGCCAGCCGGGAACGCGTCGCGTTAGTGCCTTGGACACGTCGCGTCTTAATAGCCTTGCCCGACAAGTTCTCTTGAATTCAACAGAACGCGTCGCGTTTGTCCCTCCAACACGTCGCGTTCTCGTATTTTTAGACTTTATGATTTTTCCTTGTTTCTCGAGTCTTTTTCCGCCTTTTCCGCTCAAACTCTCACCATTGAGTATTTTATGACCTGTGAATGATAATTACACACTTTAAGCACCATTAGCCATCATTTAAAGAGATATTTAACATTTAAGTTCCATTTATCGCAATGAATATATATTTAAATAACTCGACATCAAAATACCCCACACTTGAGCTTTTCTTGTCCTCAAGCAAATTGCAACTCAATCAGGCATAAAAAATCAATCTTTCAACATCAATCTAAAAAAAACCAAGCGCTACTTACCAATGTCAGTACAAATGATTAAAATCAGAACTATACCGATTGTATTTAGAATTATATATATTTGTGTATTGATCTTTTTTAACTTCTCACCACTCAAATAATCATTTTCCTCACAAATAACCAAATTTCAATTCATGAATTACTTATAAAATCAGCACATAGTCGAATTACCTTTAAGCAATCCCCAACCTTAAAGCTTATTGCAGATTTCCAGGATCTTATAGGCATATGCATTTTTCTTTCATCTTTTCATATAAGCCCGTGACTTTCTATGGAACCCATGTAGCGAACATTTGACTCAACCGATCCCAAACCAGTTGGCTTTAGGTGGTTAGGTGTAGAACACCCCACAGAGCCTACTAATTCGAGTCCAAAAGGCCACATATTTGACTTATTGTTCCAACAGATGTTTCATTTCTTTATTTTTTATTGTTGGCATTTTTTTCTTTTCTTTTTGCATAGCATATGAATATAAAATTGAAAATTTCCACTCAGCCTATTTTTGTCAAGCTTAGATTCAAAAAGGCTTAACCTTGCTGATTTTAACAATAATTCACAAATTAACTTTCGACTATTTATGAATCAAATTTTCTTTGAAAATGACGAGAAGCCACAAATACTATGATATAAAAGCTAAACACAGCCTTAAAATTTGTTTACCAATCATTTATCTTGACATTTTTAACTGGCACTTGATCCTTACTCGAATGATATCAAAATTTTAAATTTCTAACCTAACTTCATCATAATTTTCAAGATTTCAATTAAAGCTCAAATGCAATGGAGAATCTTTTTCTAACCTCCCACCCCACACTTAAATCATACAATACCCTCATTGGATATAAGAACAAAGCAAAATAAAGATAAAGGGTAGAAAAAAATAATCAACAAACTCCCTCAAGTATGTCTCTCACACGGCGAGAGGAGTGATAAGATATGGCGCTGAACTGACTGCCAGCATAAGCACACACTCCATATAGTTTAAGCGGAATCGGAACTACATCACTCAACCAAACCATCAACACAGCACAACCAACTAAAAATAAATATATACAATCATGAAGCGAGTTAGTGACAATGTTTCAAAATACAACAAATAAAAATAAAAAATACATAAACTAAACTAAATATACAAGCATCACTCCTCAGACTCATCCTCTGAAGACTCGCGACCCCATAACCCGAGGGTCCAGCCTCATCTGCAGGCCTGCCGGCAGGGAAACACGTCTTCTAGTCAGGGAAAAGGGTGAGCATAGCAGGAAACGGCCTCGGCTGCATCTGGCCCTGGCGCTGGGCCACCACAGTGAAGGCCTCTCCCAGCCACTGGACCTGACGCTCCAACCTGTACAGGAACCGCCACATGTCGTCCATATAATCACCTAAGGCGAGAGTCTCTGGTGCGGAGTAGTATGGTTCAGGACTCACATGTGGTTCATCCGGCGAGCTAAGCAGGTGGTCATTCTCATCATCTTTTAAGATAAAATCGAAATCATCCCGTTCGATGCCATCGTCATAAAATTCGTTCGGCAGATCTTTAACTAAGGAGTCCCAATAGATCGGTGGATCTTCGGGCCAGATCATATTCACAGCTGGGGCAATGAACGTGGAAGGGTGCACGAAACACGAACTAGGAACTAAATATTAAAACACGAAAATAACTTCCTTTTGATCTGAAACTCGCGGGAAGGATCGTTTAATGAAGAATTAGTTAAGTTATACCAAAATAAAACCGTTCCCCAGCAGCGGCGCCAAAAACTTGATGTGTGTGTAGTGTACCAGTTTTAAATTTGTAAAAACCGTATATGTTTTAAATACGACACAATAGGCAAGTGTACCTAATCGTGTAGTAGTATAGAAAATAAGTGCGGGTGTCGAACTCTCGGGGAACGAGTATGATTTTAGTACAACTAGACTAAATAATTATTAAACTAATAAACATAACTAAAAGGCAAAATAAGCAATAAATGGGGAAAATTATTATATCAACACTAAAGCGATCTAATTCCAAACCTTAATCCCAAGACCCGCCAACAGGAATTAAAGAGCTAGAATCGAGAAATCAAATAACTATAAGATTCAAACAATCAAGAAGTAAGCATCTCTGCTCGGACAATAGACTCCCTTATCAAATCAGCAGATCTCAACGAAGTGCAATGGACAACACATAACAATATACCGATTCCTAAATTGGCTAGATCTCATGGTCAGACTCACTAGCCATATAGTTTCATAGAAATCAACCCAATGGTCATGGAATTAATTAACTCAGCAACTAGACAACAAATTCGAATATTCTAGACAAAATCAATCAACTACCCAAGAATGGTCATCACAGGCAATTGCATGCACATTAAAGTTCCAATCTTTAAACCTAACCCTAGGATATTGTCAATCACTAGTTACGAATCCTAATGGTCATAGAAATTCATAATTCAAGCAATCAAAGGAAGAATGGTCATACAACCTATGAAAACTCAGCAATAGGAATCAAGATCAAAACTTTAACACACCTGGATCTTTGAAATAGCTAGAACATAACAAATATATCATTACATGTCATCCAAACATTGAAATCTAACTAATTATCAAGGGTTATCATGTCTAAGCAGAGATAAAAGGGTGTTTAACCCATAATCAAAGGAATACAGCAAAAGAAACACAGATACAGTGTATTAGTCATGATGAAAAGCAAACTAATGTGTGAATCTATGATGAAAACCTCAAATCTTCACTCCCAAAAGGCTAAATCCTCAAGCTTCTTCAAGATATCTGCTTCAAAGCTCCAAAATCTCCAATGGGGAACGTCTATGGCCGGCTGGAGGGGTTAGCATTCCTTTTTTCGAATGAAAGTTGTCTATTATAGAGTTGGATTCCAGCCGGGAACGCGTCACGTTAGTGCCTTGGACGCGTCGCGTCTTAATAGCCTTGCCCGACAAGTTCGCTTGAATTCAACAGAACGCGTCGCGTTTGTCCCTCCGACGCGTCACGTTCTCGTATTTTCAGACTTTATGATTTTTCCTTGTTTCTCGAGTCTTTTTCCGCCTTTTCCGCTTAAACTCTCGCCATTGAGTATTTTATGACCTGTGAATGATAATTACACACTTTAAGTACCATTAGCCATCATTTAAAGAGATATTTAACATTTAGGTTCCATTTATCGCAACGAATATATATTTTAATAATGAGACATCACTACCTTCTTGGTTTGAACCATATTCAATATGCGCGCAGCAGTTAATAAAGCATAACTCCGGCTGATCATAGGCCGAATTATTCTTTACACAAGGGAGAGATGGAATAAATTGTTGATCGTTCACGGCAGTACTCACTCCGAAATACGTTGGAATGTTTTCATCATCCTCTTGATCCTCCTCAACCTCCACCCTTTTACCTTTCCTTTGAACGTCTTCCCTAGACGAATCACTAGTAGGCGTTGAAACCCCTACCTTCGCAGATGAACCCCCATTTTTCACATCCATAATACGTGGCCTATCCGCACCATGAACTGGAGCCTCTTCAAATGCTTTATCACCCACATCATCTTCATCAAGAAGCACTAGATTAGACAACCGACTCCGGGATACCAATTTCTTTTTCTTAGCAGCAGGAGAATTTCCCCCAGATCCGGTGGAAGCAGGAACGATAGCCCATTTCATGGACCTTGTAGTCGCCTTCCTTATAGTCCTCCTCAGCAACCTCCACATACTCTATCATTGGAAGCAGAATAAAATCCAACACACTCATAGCTGAAACAAGAAAAGAGAACAGATCAGCAATGACAAATATACAAAAAAACACAAAAACAAACTACACCCCTCCATACCCTTCCCATTATGAAGGAGCACGGGTCGCTTGTCTGGACGATCCCACAAGCAACTGATACTAGTCAACACAAGTACTTCCTCCTCAAATGACCGAACCCGGATAGGATGCTGCATAACAAGTTAAACAACTCCACATCTACTTCATCATCCTCAGGGACAGGATCAGCAATGGGGCGATCCATTTCCCTCCAACTCATTGGAAGAGGAACAGCTGTGGATGTAATTGTTTGGTAGCACAATGGCATATAACACAACTTAAAATGTTCACTGATCACCACTTCAACCCCGTGCCTAATTAATATTTTAGATATTAAAAAGGTCAGACTATTTACACAAGAAAAGTGCTACTCACGTGAAGGTTGTATGAAGGGATAAGTTTGGGAAAGTGCCGTTGGCTTCAAAGGCTTACTATATAATAAGCGAGTGCATGAGGTATGACCGCACAAGGTCCCATGTTTTAAAGGAGGCCCAAATATTGATATATATATATAGATATAATTTTATAATTTTTCAAAGTCCACTTAATAAAATAGAAATATTAGAAAGCTCATATATATTTGGAATCATTATTCTATAAGTCCTAAAGGATAGATATTAGGGATTTGATGATAAAGAGTTTTAAGTATAATGGACAATTAGATTTTGAAGTGTTAACAAACACCCACATCACAAAATAATAAGAAGGGTTCGATTCTCGCTATGAATCACGCTAAGGCCCGACTAGAGTCTTCTAGGATCCTTAAGCTTTAGCATTAGTATTACCTAAAAATGAACACTCTAAAAATGTCAACACAATGGTTGGTGAGCTCACAGGTTTAAACAAATTAATTGATTTGCCGTGTCTACATTAGTTTGACAATAGATATAGTGTAACACATACTCGCAATAGGAATAATGATAACCGGACCACCATGTCCGATATGAATATTGATAACCGGACCACAATGTCCGATATGAATAATGATAACCGGACCACAATTTCCAATATGAATATTGATAACCGGACCACAATGTCCAATGTGAATATTGATAACCGGACCACAATGTCCAGTAGATATTTGTCATCCAACAAGGCCTACCAGCTAGACCACTAAGTTGGCTAAATTTGAATTCAATTGGCTTAACCCATCACTGGGTTAGTTTGATTGATTTAACCCATCACCGGGTTAGTTTGATTGACTTAACCCATCATCGGGTTAGTTTAATTGACTTAACCCATCATCGGGTTCACACAAGCATGTAACACATAATTCAAGTTGTTAAAAAGAAAATAATTTCAATTCACGGCATAAAAAATTAAGCAATTTATTGAGTGTCATTTTCCCCCAAGAAAACATGCAAAAGGGGCCACGAGTACTCACCTTGAGTGTTTGTAGTAGCTAGTGAGATGTATTCCGCTCAAATATCTACAATAGGTTTCATGACATTAGTTCTTATGGTGTGAAACTCTTATGTAGCAATCTAACTTTGATAGATTGCTCTTGTATTGTATCCAATACTTCGAATAATGCCTTTCTTATGTAAGGTATACTTGTATTATCACTTAGATTTGTTATAAATTCCCTTATTTTATTTTAATACTTTTAGAAATACTTTTTAGGATTCAACTAGTTTTCTGGCAGAATTTGTAGTCCCATTTTGTATTTTTAAACCCCTCTACATAACATAGTTAAATTCCTAAATTTTTATGAAATGTACTTCGATTTCTCTAGATGAAACCATAATTTATCCAGAATTTATTCGTTTACTTTTATATTAAAATAATAAGTGATAATCGACTAACCCGAAAATACCACTGTTTTACGCGACAGAAAGTTTATTTCTGTTTAAAATAATAAACGAACGAATTAATTTCTAAATTTTTACAAAACTCTATACACACGTAAAGATTTGTTTTGTATGAATTTCACGGTTTTATTCATCAAAATAAGTGATTTATGGTACGAATAAATTACCTATGCTTTTGTCCCAAAAATCAAGATCTGCGCACCAAAATGTTTTAACTTGTTTGGATGGTCAAACGATAACCTTTTGAGATGAGACCAATTGGAGTAGAAAGTATACTCAAAGTAATACATTTTAGACCCAAGATTCGTGCAAAAATACCGCAATAAGGCCAAGATCTGTCCTTCTCAATCCGGAACAACCTTTCTGCCCAGAATTTCAGTTTCATGATTATCAGACTTTTGATTTGAGAAATACAAATCTTTGGTTGTGTGTTTCCCCAAAACTCATTAAAGTCATATTTTCCCTTCTTCAAGTATTATTTAGGAGTTTTAAAATGTCTTTATCATCCATGGTGATTTTTACTAGTGTAGAACATGAAGGAGTGAAAATGAAAGATGTGAATAAGAAGTAGCATGTACTTACCAAGAATCTTGATTATTACTCACCAATCCTAGAGTTTCTTGATGGATGAAGATCAAATTTCAAGAGAGAATGAGAGAGAGAGAGAGAGAGAAATCGATTTTCTTGAATGAGAGAATGGAGGAGAAGAGGGTGTGATATTTAGGAAAGGAGCCTATGTTTTAAAGTTGAAATCAAGTTAATTTTGCTTATGTTTTAAATTTTGAATTCAATCCTCCCTTCCCCCCCCCCCCCAGTTTGGCCGATTTTTGGTAGTAATTTTTTTTATGTATTTATAATTTTTTTATTCATATTACTTCTTTATTCACGACGTTTCCCCGACACAAGAGGTGTAACACCCGCAAACCTAGGCTAGTAGATTAGCGGGTTTATGGTATGTGTTTGCTTGTGTTTTAATTGCTTTAATTGGATTATGGGATTAATTATGTGATTTTAGTTTATTAAATTAATTGAATTAGAAATTAGAAATTGTATGTATTTATGTATAACCGTAGGTGTGTGTGTATGTGTAAGTGGAAATACATGTGGGGAATGGGATAGGAGGTTGTGACACCTAATTTGCATGTATTTTGTGTTTGTGTGCTTAACTCATCTGCCCATTATTTTTACAAACAAGAAAAGTGTATATGTGTGTGTTCTCTCTTGTAAAGAAAACCGAAAGAAAGAAAAGAAGAAGAAAAGGAATCGGAATTCCATTTTCATTGAGTGTGATCAAAGATTATAAGGTTGGTGTTTATAAATTAACATGTTATGATCCTTCTTAATATGTTATATGATATAAAACATGATTCACGTTTAATTTGAAGATTGCATGTTAATAACATCATGATCGGTTTTTGAAAGAATAGGATTTTGATAGTTTAGTATGTTCATATGATTCATATGGTTAATTGCATGAGAATGTATTTAGAAATATTTAATGTACGTTTCTGGAATGATGGTTATCGATTTATAAAACTGGGTTGTATTATGATATTTTGAAGTTGTCGGATTTGATAATTATGAAGATCTCGGATTATTGGGAAGAAGAATTCCGATTCTTACTTAAATCCGGAAGTAATGGAAATCCGAATCTTTAAAACCGGAAGTTTATAAACCGATACTTTGGTCTTACAATTGAAATCCTTGACTAAATCCTATACTTGAATTATGGGAACTCCAAATCTGATTGATATATATATATATATATATTTATATAAAGAGGAACATGAAAACCGAGACATTGAAATCCGAGTGATTGAATCCGAAACACATGAAATCCGATACCCGAATCCGGATCTTGAAATCCGGGACTTGGTAAAATCCGATACTTATGATTTTGGAAACTTGAAATCCGATCAAGACAAAACAGACGGATTGGAACCCATTGGATTCCTAAATCCGACATTTGTGAAATCATTATAGATAGTTGCGGATTTTGGGAAATCCGATACTGGAGTTGCGGATTTTCGAGAATCCGATAGTTTTGAAAACTGATATTTTGTGTTTGGATTTGTATTTTATTATTTGTTTAAATTTCATAAATGAATTATAAATATATGATGGGATATATTTATGAGTTTTGGACTAATTGATTGTTATTATGTTTTCACGAAATCCAAAGGCTCTGTAACATTAGAATTCTGAGTGCTTCCTCTGAACTTGAAAGGTGAGTGGATGTTGGACGCGAATGATAAAAATTGTGTTTAATATTACTAATGTGAGGCATGATTGTATTTGATGGTTTGATACTGAAACTGTTGATTGGGAAATATATTATTTATGACTGTTGCATGACTATTTGATCGATACGCACTCTTAGTATGATTTTGAGTTGCGTTTGAGAAGTCAGCTATACGTGGAATTGGGCTAGGCTCGTTTACTGATTGGTTGAACAGTGGTAGCCTTACTGATGTATATGTTGCTTCAGAGTGTAACATCCTTAGATTGGGCCTGGTAGGTTAGGCGAATTTGGTATGTTAATTGTGATTAATTATGATAAATTACTTGTTAATAGTAATTTACATGGTTTTAATTAATTAGTATAATTAATTAAATATTTATATGAGCAGATATGTGTTTAAATATATATATATATATATATATATGCATGTAAAGTTATGTATATAAATATATATATTTACATATGGGTTAGTATGCATGCTAGTGTGTGAAGGTTATATTGCCACCTCATGCTACTAATTTTGAGATAAGGCATACGTGGGTAAATATTGGTTAACATCTGATTTTATCTTCACTTGGAAAACCGATTGTTGTGTGTCGGTGTGTTTTTGAGAGAACAAAGAAATGAGCAAGTTAACTTGAAAAGTGAAGGTTTTGATTTGTTGTGTGTTAATTCTAAGAAAAGGTATGGTAGTGATTCTAGCATGATTCTGAGTATGGTGATATGTTTTGTTTGAAAAATCATGCTTAGAATATGAAGATGCCATGTTAGAAGTTTGGAAGAAAACTTGTTTTGTGGGTTTTGCATGAATTGCCATGTTTAAAGAGATTTAATGTGTTCTTGATGTTCTATACATGTTATACGATGTTTATACATGTTTTAGAAGTGTTCATAATGTTTATGAGACGTTTAGTTGGATTTGGAAAGTTGTTCATAGTTGGAAATCCGACATTTTGTTAGAGAAGATAACCTGAAATCCGAGTCGTCGCGGCGCTACGCTGAGGGTCGCGGCGCTACGCTGAGGGTCGCGGCGCGACGAGGGTGGAATCCGAGAGTTGGGATTCGGATTGTAGGAATCCGATTGAAGTTTCAAAAGTAACCCTTGGAAATCCGAGACATGGCAGAATCCGACACTTGGATCCGGATTTATGAAAATCCGACTCGAAATCCGATTGTAGGTTCCGGATTTTTGAAATCCGATAGTGGTCGCGGCGTGACGGGTATTGTGTCGCGGCGCGACAGGCACTATTTCAGATTCATGTTTGCTTTTTAATGTGTTGATCTTGGTTTAGGTTAACATATTAATTATAAGATATGTGTTTATACATATGGGAATCATACATGCTTATGTCTGATTAAAAGGATATAAATTTATTTGTTTGATATATATTTATGAACCGTTACTGATTTCAGTTTGTTGTGTTCTCAGGAACAAGCAAGGCTCAGTAATATAAGATCACTGAGTGGAGAAACTGAAAGCTTTAGGTGAGTGGGCGTTTACTCACAGATGTTATTAGTTGTAACTGGCTTGGGTTGCAACTGTTATTGGTTTGACGCAGGGATAGACTGTTTGTCTTGTAATTGATTAACTGTTGATTGTTAATTAATTGTGCGTCATTGATATGTATACATGAGGTTGGGAAGTCAGCTTCGGCTGGGCATGTGGGCTGGGTTTGTTTGCTATCGACTAATCAGTATTGGGATCTTTTGATTCATTTGTTGCAACATAAGGTAATACTGTGTGAGAATAGAAAAGGAACTATCAGTAAACCTTTGCTTTGGCCGTCATTGGTTGAAGGTTCCTGCAGAACCGTCGGTCTTCCCGGGGCACGATTATCTGATATGTGTTTTTGATATTGATGCGGTTATTTGCTGATATATCTGTTGTGGTTTGACTCCATTCACTTAGCTTTGTGCTAATTCCCCACCTCTCACTCTTTTTAAAGGTTTTGGTAAGTCAGCGGCTCGGCTAAGAGTGGTTAGCTTGGGGAGTAATCACCTAGGACTCTTATATTTTATTTTGTGGCGAGCCGTGTTTTGTAATACTGATATTTAAACAGTAGTGTTTGTACAGTTGTAAACACTTTGGTTGTTTTTATTCGCTTCCGCAATGATTATGAAAATGAAATTTTTTGGGTTAAAAATACGGTGTTACAAGTTTGGTATCAGAGCCTTGATTTGGCAGTGTAGGCACAGTGGAAGTATTACATTCCCGAATCTTGGCTCGTGGTAGGTCGATTACTCCTTGGGTGTGGGATTGGGGTGAATTGGAGTGTAGTTAGTATGTTGTGTACTAACGGATTTATCTAATAAATCGTAAGGTGATGTGATTGTTACAGATAACAATGGCTGATCGTGATCACTCGACTGCTGCCCCTATTGTCCCGTCTTCTGCTGAAGGCCCTACTACAGTGGAAATATTGCTAAATTCCGGTACATCTGGTACCGCTGGGGATGAAAGAGATGATTATATCTTCCAGTTGGAGGGCCAACTACAGGATTTGCGAAAGGAACTGGAGCAACAAAGACAAGTTCCTATAATTTAACCCTCGGTTTCTACTGTGACATCAACTACGGTTGCGATACCTCCTATCTTTCCGGCAGTGACTACACTGGCAGAGGATCCACCGATGTCAATGCCTATACCACCGTTTGCTCAACCAACGACTCAACCTTTTTACTATCCATTATTTCTTCAGGGGCCTTATCCGCAAGGATCTGTTCCACAGGGGTCTTATCCATAGGGATCGATGCCTCAAGGATCTTATTCTTATCCATTCATGGGATATCCACAGACTATGGGATTCAGAAAGCCATGCACCTACAAGCAGTTTTTAGATTGTAAACCCGACGAATACCTTGGCAGCACGGATCCTAATGTAACTTTGAACTTGTTGAGAGATACAAGGAGGATTTTGGATGCGTGTAATTGTGAAGAGGAGATGCGAGTTTGCTTTGCCACCCGGATGCTCAAAGGCAAGGCTATGGTTTGGTGGGATTCCATTACCACCCATTTAACGAGAGCTCAAATGGATTCGATAACATGGAACCAATTCCGGGATAAACTTTGCGAGCAATATTGCAATGCCTTCGAACTGAATAAAATAAGGCAGGAGTTTATGGAATTGAAGATGACCAGGAGGATGTCTGTTGATGAATTGATAGAACAATTAAACTCGAAGTTGGGGTTTGTAAGTCAGTGGGTACCGAATGAATCTATGCAGGTTCAACATTTCATACGAGCATTGTTACCGGAGTACAGGAGTACAGCTCGACTGGCTGGAACATTGTCTCAGGCCTTCACCTTGGCAAAGTCTGCTGAGGGAGACATTCAAGCCAGGGATAAACAGAATAAAGATGGGGCAGCTGTGCAAAAGCAAAAGTATGACCAAGCAAGTGATCAGCAGAAGAAGAAATGGCAAGGCAGTTCTTCTCAGGGTAATCAGAGTCGAAAGCCGACTACGGGGGGTACAAATACGAAGTCTCAATGGTGTACCCGATGAAAATCTAGTCACACTTGGCAGTGTACTACCCAGACCATGCGTTGTTTGCGTTGTGGTGCGCATGGGCATGAAACAAAAGAATGCAGGTTTCCCCGCAATGTTTGTTGGAACTGCTTGAAAGAAGGGAACAGGGCCGGTGATTGCCCTACTGGCAGAGGAGTCGGGACGGGGATGGGGGCAGGGGATGTTGGGGGATCATCATCAGGGGCACAGAAAAGGAGGAATCCTCCGACACCGGAGGGTAGGGCGTTCCGGATGACAGTAGACGATGCTACTGCTACTAATGATGTTATCACCGGTACGTTTCTTATAAACTCCCTACCTGCGCGTGTGTTATTTGATTCTGGAGCGAATCGCTCATTTATTTCTGTGACTTTTTTTGAAAAGTTGAAATTACCTGTTACTGTTATTTCTGTTCCGATTGAGATAGAAGTAGCAGCTGGTAAGATAGTTCCTGTTACAAGTTTTGTGACTGGGGCTGAGATAGATATCGATGGTTAGTGCTTTCCAGTATCGTTCCTATTGATGCCAATAGCAGGGTTTGATGTGGTTTTGGGGATGGATTGGCTGAGTAAGCACAGGGCAAGCATTAAATGTCATAGGAAATTGATTTCTTTTCCGTTGTCTGATGGGTCGCACGTGGTGGCTCGAGGGGAAAGAAACAGGTCTTCGTTTCCTATCATTTATATGTTGAAGGCTAAGAAATCCTTGAGTAAGGGATGCAAGTGTTTTCTAGCATATGCTATTGATGCTAGAAAGGAAAAGCGTAGTTACTGATGTGCGAGTCGTATCAGAATTTCCTGAAGTGTTTCCGGATGAGTTACCTGGGCTACCTCCCGTTCGAGAGGTAGAATACAAGATTGATTTAATACCAGGTTCTAATCCAGTGGCTAGATCTCCTTATAGGTTGGCTCCTTCTGAGATTAGGGAGATGATGACACAGATTCAGGATCTTTTGGATCGGGGTTTTATTCGTCCGAGTTCTTCACCATGGGGTGCACCGGTTTTGTTTGGGAAAAAGAAAGATGGCACGCTACGGATGTGTATTGATTACAGGGAACTGAATAAGAGGACGGTAAAGAATAAATACCCTTTGCCCAGGATTGATGATTTATTTGATCAGTTGCAGGGTGCTTCGTATTTTTCTAAGATCGATTTGAGATCAGGTTATCACCAGGTACGAGTTTCTGACAAAGATACTACCAAGACTGCTTTCTGTACCAGGTATGGTCATTATGAATTCTTAGTCATGCCGTTCGGTTTGACTAATGCACCTGCAGTGTTTATGGATTTAATGAACCGGGTTTGTCGGCCGTTTCTGGATAAATCTGTGATAGTATTTATCGATGACATTTTGGTTTATTCTAAATCCGAAGCTGATCACGAGATTCATTTGAGACAAGTTCTTGAAACCTTGAAACAGGAGCAATTATATGCCAAGTACTCAAAGTGTGAATTATGGATGCGAGAAGTTCACTTTCTGGGGCATGTTATTTGCAGTGATGGAGTCAAGGTTGATCCGGCAAAGATTGAAGCTGTGATGAATTGGGAGGCTCCGAAGTCTCCTTCTGATATTAAAAGCTTCTTGGGATTGGCAGGATATTACAGATGATTCATCCGAGATTTTTCTAAAATTGCGAATCCCATGACTAAGTTAACTCGCAAAGAGGTTCCATTTAAGTGGAATGATGAACAGGAGAGGGCTTTTCAGACACTGAAACGACTTTTATGTCAGGCTCCTATTCTTGCGTTACTGGATGGGTCAGATGACTTCATTGTGTATTGTGATGCTTCTCTAGCAGGGTTGGGTTGCGTGTTGATGCAGCGGGATAGAGTTATCGCCTATGCTTCTCGTCAGTTGAAACCTAATGAGAAGAATTATCCAACCCATGATTTGGAACTGGCAGCTGTGGTTTTTGCGTTAAAGTTATGGAGACATTATCTTTACGGTACAAAGTGCGTTATTTGTACATATCACAAAAACCTACAGTATGTGTTTTCACAGAAGGAACTCAATATGCGACAGAGACGATGGCTGGAACTTGTTAAAGACTATGATTGCGAGATTCTCTATCATCCCGGGAAAGCCAACGTGGTAGCCGATGCTTTAAGTCGCAAGGGAGTTAGTGAACATGTCAAATTCATGCGAATTGAAATAGTCTCCGACTTGATTGATAGATTGAAGGCAGCTCAGTTGGAAGCCTTGATGGATGAAAATCTAAAGTCTAAGATTATGTTGAAGAAAAAGAATGATCTGACTGATGATTCTAGAGGATTGAAGGTTTATCAATCCCGTGTTTGGGTGCCTATGCTTGAGGTCTCCAGAGATTAATCATGACTGAAGCTCATAAATCGAGACTATCTGTTCATCCAGGTAGCACGAAAATGTATAACGATCTAAAGGTGCTGTATTGGTGGCCTACAATGAAGACAGATGTTGCACAGTTTGTGGAGGCTTGCCATATTTGTGCACAGGTTAAGGCAGAGCAACAGAAACCCTATGGATCATTGAAACAATTGCAGATTCCAGAATGGAAGTGGGAGCATATAACGATAAATTTTCGTAACAAGACTTCCACGTACGCAGACGAATCATGATATGATTTGGGTGATCGTTGACAGATTGACCAAGAGTGCCCACTTCTTGGCTTCCAGTGAGACGGCGTCACTCAGTAAGTTGGCTCAGTTGTGTATCGATGAAGTTGTTTCCCGACATGGTATACCGCTTTCGATTGTATCAGATAGAGATTCCAGGTTTGTGTCGAACTTCTGGAACAGTTTACAGCGGGAGTTGGGTACACGTGTTAATGTGAGTACAGCTTACCACCCACAGACAGATGGGCAATCTGAGAGAACTATTCAGACACTCGAGGATATGCTGCGAGCATGTGTGTTAGAATACGGAGGTTCTCGGGATTCCCATCTACCGTTGGTTGAATTTGCGTATAACAATTCTTACCACTCGAGTATCGGTATGCCGCCTTATGAGATGTTATATGGTCATCGCTGCCGAACTCCTACTTGTTGGTTAGAGGCGGGTGAGAAACAGTATGCAGGTCCTGATATTGTGCAGATCACCGCAGATAAAGTTGCTATTGCGCGAAAAAAGTTAAAAGCTGCGAGGGATCGACAAAAGATGTATGCTGATCCGCATCGTAGGTCTGTTACTTTTGTTGAGGAGGAATTGGTTTATCTGAAGGTTTCACCGTGGAAGGGGGTTATCCGTTTTGGGAAGCGGGGAAAGCTAGCTCCGCGGTATATTGGACCGTTTCGTGTCCAATGGGTTGTTAATGATCAGACGGTTACTCTTGATCTTCCAGCAGAATTATCAGGTATTCACAATACCTTCAACGTTTGTTACTTGCGGAAATGTAGAGTTGAGGATGAGAGTCAGATTCTACCTCTACATGATCTTAAAGTGGATTCCAGCAAGAGACTAGTGGAAGAAACCATCGAATTACTAGATCAGAAGGTGACGAAACTGCATAAGAAACAGATTCCATTGGTTCTAGAAAAATGGAGGCACAGTTCGGGTTTAGACTTGACGTGGGAAACGGAGGCTAATAAAAGAGCTCGTTACCATCAGTTGTTTGTTAATGAATAGATTCCAAGGACGGAATCCTGTAAAGGGGGGGATTTGTAACATCCTCAGATTGGGCCTGGTAGGTTAGGCGAATTTGGTATGTTAATTGTGATCAATTATAATAAATTACTTGTTAATAGTAATTTACATGGTTTTAATTAATTAGTATAGATAATTAAATATTTATATGAGCAGATATGTGTTTAAATATATATATATATATATATGCATGTAAAGTTATGTATATAAATATATATATCTACATATGGGTTAGTATGCATGCTAGTGTGTGAAGGTTATATTGCCACCTCATGCTACTAATTTTGAGAAAAGGCATACGTGGGTAAATATTGGTTAACATCTGATTTTATCTTCACTTGGAAAACCGATTGTTGTGTGTCTGTGTATTTTTGAGAGAACAAAGAAAAGAGCAAGTTAACTTGAAAAGTGAAGGTTTTGATTTGTTGTGTGTTAATTCTAAGAAAAGGTATGGTAGTGATTCTAGCATGATTCTGAGTATGGTGATATGTTTTGTTTGAAAAATCATGCTTAGATTATGAAGATGCCATGTTAGAAGTTTGGAAGAAAACTTGTTTTGTAGGTTTTGCATGAATTGCCATGTTTAAAGAGATTTAATGTGTTCTTGATGTTCTATACATGTTATACGATGTTTATACATGTTTTAGAAGTGTTCATAATGTTTTATGAGAGGTTTAGTTGGATTTAGAAAGTTGTTTATAGCTGGAAATCCGACATTTTGTTAGAGAAGATAACCTGAAATCCGAGTCGTCGCGGCGCTACGCTGAGGATCGCGACGCGACGAGGGTGGAATCCGAGAGTTGGGATTCGGATTGTAGGAATCCGATTGAAGTTTCAAAAGTAACCCTTGGAAATCCGAGACATGGCAGAATCCAACACTTGGATCCGGATTTATGAAAATCCGACTCGAAATCCGATTGTAGGTTCCGGATTTTTGAAATCCGATAGGGGTCGCGGCGCGACAGGTATTGTGTCGCGGCGCAACGGGCACTATTTCAGATTCATGTTTGCTTTTTAATGTGTTGATCTTGGTTTAAGTTAACATATTAATTATAAGATATGTGTTTATACATATGGGAATCATACATGCTTATGTATGATTAAAAGGATATAAATTTATGTATTTGACTTATATTTATGAACCGTTACTGATTTCAGTTTGTTGTGTTCTTAGGAACAAGCAAGGCTCAGTAATATAAGATCACTGAGAGGAGAAACTGAAAGCTTGAGGTGAGTGGGCATTTACTCACAGATGTTATTAGTTGTAACTGGCTTGGGTTGCAACTGTTATTGGTTTGACGCAGGGATAGACTGTTTGTCTGATAATTGATTAACTGTTGATTGTTATTTAATTGTGCATCATTGATATGTATACATGAGGTTGGGAAGTCAGCTTCGGCTGGGCATATCCGGGTTTGTTTGCTATCGACTAATCAGTATTGGGATCTTTTGATTCATTTGTTGCAACATAAGGTAATACTGTGTGAGAATAGAAAAGGAACTATCGGTAAACCTTTGCTTTGGCCGGCATTGGTTGAAGGTTCCTGCAGAACCGTCGGTCTTCCCGGGGCACGATTATCTGATATGTGTTTTTGATATTGATGCGGTTATTTGCTGATATATCTGTTGTGGTTTGACTCCATTCACTTAACTTTGTGCTAATTCCCCACCTCTCACTCTTTTTAAAGGTTTTGGTAAGTCAGCGGCTCGGCTAAGAGTGGTTAGCTTGGGGAGTAATCACCTAGGACTCTTATATTTTATTTTGTGGCGAGCCGTGTTTTGTAATACTGATATTTAAACAGTAGTGTTTGTACAGTTGTAAACACTTTGGTTGTTTTAATTCGCTTCCGCAATGATTATGAAAATGAAAATTTTTAGGTTAAAAATACGGTGTTACAAAGAGTGGGATTTCACTATGCCAATTCAGTAGAGGGCTATCGGTAAACCTTTGCTTTGGCCGGCATTGGTTGTAGGTTCTGCGCCGAATCGCCGGTCTTCTTAGTGTTGTAATTACATGTTTAGTATTGACTTGATGTTTGCTTTTGGGTTTAGCCTCTACTCACTTAGCTTTGTGCTAATTCCCCACAGTTGTTGCTTTTGCAGGTTTGTGTTTGTGAGTGCTCGTGGAAGGAGAAGTTGACCTGACTCTGATGTCTAGATTAAAAATGAAACGAGCCAGTTTATTTTGTAACACAGACTTATGCATGTTGGATTTTAAGAACAGATATTTTGTTTGTAGATGTTTGTGAATGAAAAGTATGATTAATTAATTAAATCTTCCGCAGCGCAATTTAATAAAAATGACTTAGATTTTATGGTGTTACAGTTTGGTATCAGAGCCTAGGTTTGGCGATGCAGGCACGGCTAGAGTGTTTGCATTCCCAAATCTTGGCTCGTGGCAGGTCAAGCTTTCCTTCAGGGGGAATTAGAGTGAGTTAGAGTTGTTTGTAGTAGTTAGTATTTTGAGTACTAACGGTTTATGCTAATAAGTTGTGAGATGATATGATTGTAACAGATATGGCTGAAAGAGAGACCCGTATCCTCCCTCCTGCTACTCAATCATCTGCAGAGGCACCAGTGATAGAAGATTTAGATACTACTAATCGACCAGGAACATCTGGGCAGGAACAGGAAGAAGATCAGAGCGAATACATATTCAAATTGGAGAATGAACCGATGGATCTTAGAGCTAAGATAAATAACCTGTAACAAAGATTAGCCCAAACTCCAGTATCAACTGCTATCTTTACTCAAGCAACCATACCACCGGTATCAATGCCCCTACCACCCGTAACACAGGTGATGCAACAACCGTTCTACTATCCGTATCCACAACAGGGTGCTTGCCCTTTTGCGTTCCCTGGGTTTAAACAACCATGCACGTATAAACAATTCCTTGACTGTAAGCCCTCGGAGTACAGTGGAAGTTCTGACCCTAACATAACCCTGAACTGGCTGAGGGAAATGGTAAAGGCATTAGATGCCTGTAACTGTGAAAACGAATTGAAGGTGAAATACGCATCAAGAATGCTGAAAGGTGATGCGATGGTTTGGTGGGATTCGATCACTGGCCATTTCACTGAACAACAATAGGAGAGTATTACTTGGAGTCAATTCCAAGAAAAACTTTGTGAACAATATTGTGGTACATTTGAAGTTGCGAAGATCAAGAAAGAATTTATGGACTTGCAAATGACCGGAAATATGACACTGGATGATCTGATTAAGCAATTTAATCAGAAAATGAGATTTGTGAAGCACTGGATACCAGACGAAGAATCTAAGATTGCTCACTTTGTTGGAGCACTGCACCCTGATCTTCGCAGCTAGGTGGGCTACTACTTTGTCGCAAGCTTTTAACTTGGCTAAGATAACAGAATGGGATTTAATTGCCAGGAATAAGTGGAGTGGGGAAAATATTGCCCAACAAAAATGAAAGATCGATCATTAAAATTCCCAATCGAGGCAGGGTGAGCAAGGTAGTGGGTATAAACAAGGAGACTAGAGTAGGAGATCAAATGTTAGTGGGTCAACACAGAGGGCACCGTGGTATAGTCCGTGCAAGTCATATCACAATGGGCAGTGTACGCCCCAAACTAGAAGGTGTGTTAAGTGTGGTCAGTTTGGCCATGATCTGAAAGATTGCAGATTCCCGCGCAATGTTTGTTGGAACTGCCAAAAGGAAGGGCACAAAGTGGGAGAGTGCCCGATGGGAAATAGAGTGGGGTCTGGAGCGGGGGTGGGGACAGTTGGGGGATCATCTTCAGCTGTTCAGAAGAGAAAGAATCCACCTACTACTGAAGGTAGGGCCTTTAAGATGACAGTGGAGGATGCCACCACTACTGACGATGTCATAACCGGTATGTTCCTGATTAACTCAATCCCTGCAAGAGTGTTATTTGATTCTGGATCTTATCGCTCATTTGTGTATGTGGAGTTTTGTGGTAGATTAAATATACTTGTTATTAAACTTGCTAATACCTTATAGATAGAAGTAGCGGATAGCATGATGGTTCCAGTCACGACTGCTGTGGCTGGAGCTAAAATAGATATTGATGGTGTGTGTTTTCCTGTGTATTTTCTTGTTATGCCTTTATCTGTTTTTGATGTCGTATTGGGTATGGATTGGTTAAGTCTGAATCAAGCAAGTATAAAATGCCACAAGATGTTGATCTCGTTCCCATTAGCGGATGGTACAAGGGTGATAGCAAGGGGTGAGAAAGCCGGGTCTTTAATTTCAATAATTTCATGTTTAAAGGCAAAGAAAGCATTGAGTAAAGGTTGTGAATCGTTTATAGCATATGTGATTGATGGAAAGAAAGAAAAACAAGCTATGACAGACATCCAGGTGGTAACGGAATACCCGGAGGTGTTTCCAGAAGAATTGCGAGGGCTACCTCCAGTTCGAGAGGTAGAATTCAAAATAGATTTGATTCCGGGTTCCCGACCAGTGGCTAAAGCACCGTACAGACTGGCACCTTCAGAAATCCGAGAAATGATGACACAGATTCAAGAGTTGTTAGATAAAGGATTTATCCGCCCAAGTTCTTCTCCGTGGGGTGCACCAGTGTTGTTTGTAAAGAAGAAAGACGGTACATTACGTATGTGCATTGATTATCGGGAATTGAACAAGAGAACGATAAAGAATAAGTACCCGTTACCCAGAATTGATGATTTGTTCGATCAACTACAGTGAGCTTCCTTCTTCTCAAAAATTTATTTAAGATCGGGTTACCATCAAGTACGAGTGTCAAAGGAGGATGTGTTGAAGACAGCTTTCCGTACTCGATATGGTCATTATGAGTTCCTGGTTATGCCATTCGGTCTAACCAATGCACCAGCAATATTTATGGATCTCATGAACAGAGTCTGTCAGCCATTTCTTGATAAGTTTGTTATTGTCTTCATTGATGACATTTTGATTTATTCAAAGACTGAGATAGAGCATGAGCAACACTTGAGACAAATCTTGGAAATTCTGAAGAAAGAATAGTTGTATGCAAAGTTCTCAAAATGTGAGTTTTGGTTAAGGGAAGTTCAGTTTTTGGGGCATATAATTAGTAAGGAAGGGGTAAGGGTGGATCCTTCGAAGGTAGAGGCAGTGATGAGTTGGAATGCTCCAAGAACACCATCAGAAATAAAGAGTTTTATGGGATTGCCTGGATACTACCGCAGATTCATCAAGGATTTTTCTAAGATTGCGGGTCAGTTAACCAAGTTAACTCGGAAAGATGTGAAGTTTATGCGGGGTAACAAACAAAACAAAACTTTTCAGATATTAAAAGAACTGTTGTGTCAAGCTCCAATCCTTGCTTTGCCTAACGGATCTGAAGATTTTACTGTGTATTGTGATGCACCGTTGGCTGGTTTAGGGTGTGTATTAATGTAGAGGGATCGGGTGATTGCTTATGCTTCTAGACAGTTAAAACCACATGAAAAGAACTACCCGACTCACGACTTAGAGCTAGCGGTTGTGGTATTTGCGCTCAAATTGTCGAGACATTACTTATACGGAATCAAATGCGTGATTTGTACAGATCATAAGATCCTGCAGTATGTGTTTACTCAGAAAGAATTGAATATGAGACAGAGACGCTGGGTAGAATTGATAAAAGATTATGACTGCGAGATCAGATATCACCCTGGAAAGGCAAATGTTGTGGTAGATGCCCTGAGTCGAAAAGGAAATGGAAGTCCTATTCAGTTTATGCGAATTGAGATAGTATCTGATCCGATAGATACATTGAAGTCTGCTCAGCTAGAAGCTCTAAAGAAGAAAATTTAAAGACTGAGTTAATGAAAAAGAGAAAAGATGAATTAAATGATGATTCTCGTGGATTAAAAACATTCAAAGCTCGTGTGTGGGTGCCTAAGGTTGGAGAATTGAGACAATTAATTTTGACAGAAGCACACAAGTCGAGACTATCTGTACACCCAGGAAGCACTAAAATGTATAACGATCTGAAAGTGCTTTATTGGTGGCCTACGATGAAAGCAGATGTGGCACCCTTTGTGGAATCATGCCATATTTGTGCGCAAGTGAAAGCGGAACATCAGAAGCCTTATGGGTCTTTGAAGCAGTTAGAGATTCCTGAGTGGAAATGGGAGCACATCACAATGGATTTCATAACAAAACTACCACGAACTCAGAGGAGTCATGATATGATATGGGTGATAGTGGATCGTTTAACAAAGAGTGCTCATTTTCTAGCCACCTGTGAGACAGCTTCGTTAGGTAAACTGGCACAACTATATATAGACGAGATTGTTGTGAGGCATGGTATACCGTTGTCAATTGTGTCTGACAGAGATTCAAGGTTTGTATCTAATTTTTGGAGGAGTTTGCAAAGAGAATTGGGAACAAGAGTTAACTTGAGTACAACCTATCATCCTCAGACAGACGGTCAAACTGAACGAACCATACAGACACTTGAGGATATGTTGCGATCTTGTGTATTAGAGTATGGTGGATCTTGGGATTCACACCTGCCATTGATAGAATTTGCGTACAATAACTCTCATCACTCCAGTATTGGAATGCCTCTGTATGAAATGCTGTACGGTCGTCGTTGCCGTACTCCGACTTGTTGGTTAGACGCGGGTGAGAAACAGTTTGCAGGTCCCGAGATAGTACAGTTGACTGCGGATAAGGTTGCTATAGCCAGAGATAAATTGAAAGCAGACAGAGATAGACAAAGAATGTATGTTGATCCGAAACGACGTCCGGTAAAGTTTGATGTGGGAGAGTTGGTATACTTGAAAGTTTCTCCGTGGAAAGGTGTAATTCGCTTCGGCAAACGTGGGAAGTTGGCTCCCCGTTTCATTGGTCCTTTCCGTATTCGTCAGGTTGTAAATGATCAAATAGTTACCCTAGATCTTCCTACAGAGCTTGCAGGAATTCATAATACATTCAATGTCTGTTATCTAATGAAGTGTAAGATTGATGATGAAAGCCAGATTCTTCCAGTGAATGAGTTGAAAGTTGATTCTAAGAAGAGACTGATAGAGGAACCGGTTGAACTGTTAGATCGAAAGGTGACCAAACTTCGAAAGAAGCATATACCTATGGTATTGGTCAAATGGAAACACAGTTTAGGTTCTGATTTAACCTGGGAGACTGAAGCAGAGATGAAAGGAAGGTATCCCCAGCTATTTGAACAAGAAAGGATTCCGAGGACGGAATCCTCTTAAGGAGGGGAGATTTGTAACACCCGCAAACCTGGGCTAGTAGATTAGCGGGTTTACGGTATATGTTTGCTTGTGTTTTAATTGCTTAGATTGGATTATGTGATTAATTATGTGATTTTAGTTTATTAAATTAATTGAATTAGAAATTAGAAATTGTATGTATTTATGTATAACCGTAGGTGTGTGTGTGTAAGTGGAAATACACGTGGGGAATGGGATAAGAGGTTGTGACACCTAATTTGCATGTATTTTGTGTTTGTGTGCTTAACTCATCTGCCCATTATTTTTACAAACAAGAAAAGTGTATATGTGTGTGTTCTCTCTTGTCAAGAAAACCGAAAGAAAGAAAAGGAATCGGAATTCCATTTTCATTGAGTGTGATTAAAGATTATAAGGTTGGTGTTTATAAATTAACATGTTATGATCCTTCTTAATATGTTATATGATTTAAAACATGATTCATGTTTAATTTGAAGATTGCATGTTAATAACATCATGGTCGGTTTTTGAAAGAATAGGATTTTGATAGTTTAGTATGTTCATATGATTCATATGGTTAATTGCATGAGAATGTATTTAGAAATATTTAATGTACGTTTCTGGAATGATGGTTATCGATTTATAAAACTGAGTTGTATTATGATATTTTGAAGTTGTCGGATTTGATAATTATGAAGATCTCGGATTATTGGGAAGAAGAATTCCGATTCTTACTTAAATCCGGAAGTAATGGAAATCCGAATCTTTAAAACCGGAAGTTTATAAACCGATACTTTGGTCTTACAATTGAAATCCTTGACTAAATCCTATACTTGAATTATGGGAACTCCAAATCTGATTGATATATATATATATTTATATAAAGAGGAACATGAAAACCGAGACATTGAAATCCGAGTGATTGAATCCGAAACACATGAAATCCGATACCCGAATCCGGATCTTGAAATCCGGGACTTGGTAAAATCCGATACTTATGATTTTGGAAACTTGAAATCCGATCAAGACAAAACAGACGGATTGGAACCCATTGGATTCCTAAATCCGACAATTGTGAAATCATTATAGATAGTTGCGGATTTTGGGAAATCCGATACTGGAGTTGCGGATTTTCGAGAATCCGATAGTTTTGAAAACTGATATTTTGTGTTTGGATTTGTATTTTATTATTTGTTTAAATTTCATAAATGAATTATAAATATATGATGGGATATATTTATGAGATTTGGACTAATTGATTGTTATTATGTTTTCAGGAAATCCAAAGGCTCGGTAACATTAGAATTCTGAGTGCTTCCTCTGAACTTGAAATGTGAGTGGATGTTGGATGCGAATGGTAAAGATTGTGTTTAATATTACTGATGTGAGGCATGATTGTATTTGATGGTTTGATAATGAAACTGTTGATTGTGAAATATATTATTGATGACTGTTGCATGACTATTTGATCGATATGCACTCTTAGTATGATTTTGAGTTACGTTTGAGAAGTCAGCTATACGTGCAATTGGGCTGGGCTCGTTTACTGATTGGTTGAGCAGTGGTAGCCTTACGGTTGTATATGTTGCTTCAGAGTGGGATTTCACTGTGCCAATTCAGTAGAGGGCTATTGGTAAACCTTTGCTTTGGCTGGCATTGGTTGTAGGTTCTGTGCCGAACCGTCGGTCTTCTTAGTGTTGTGATTACATGTTTAGTATTGACTTGATGTTTACTTTTGGGTTTAGCCTCTACTCACCTAGCTTTGTGCTAATTCCCCACAGTTGTTGCTTTTGCAGGTTTGTGTTTGTGTGTGCTCATGGAAGGAGAAGTTGACCCGACTCTGATGTCTAGATTAAAAATGAAACGAGCCAGTTTATTTTGTAACACAGACTTATGCATGTTGGATTTAAGAACATATATTTTGTTTGTAGATGTTTGTGAATGAAAAGTATGATTAATTAATTAAAGCTTCCGCAGCGCAATTTAAAAAAAATGGCTTAGATTTTATGGTGTTACGAGAGGAGTCTTGTTCCGTGTTAAGTCGGTTCCATGGCAACATAGACAACCAACGAAAAATAAATGATCGTGTGAAAGTAAACCCCACAACCCGGGTCAAGTATACGGGCGACAAGCCCAAAACCAAATAATAATTTGAAGTGTTAACAAACACCCACATCACAAAATAATAAGAAGGGTTCGATTCTCGCTATGAGTCACGCTAAGGCCCGACTAGAGTCTTCTAGGATCCTTAAGCGTTAGCGTTAGTATTACCTGAAAATGAACACTCTAAAAATGTCAACACAATGGTTGGTGAGCTCGCAGGTTTAAAAAAAAATTGATTTGCCGTGTATACATTAGTTTGACAATGGATATAGTGTAACACATACTCGCAATAGGAATAATGATAACCGGACCACCATGTCCAATATGAATATTGATAACCGGACCACAAGTCCAATATGAATAATGATAACCGGACCACAATATCCAATATGAATATTGATAACCGGACCACAATGTCCAATTTGAATATTGATAACCGGACCACAATGTCCAATAGATATTTGTCATCCAACAAGGCCTACCAGCTGGAGCACTAAGTTGGCTAAATTTGAATTCAATTGGCTTAACCCATCATCGGGTTCATTTGATTGACTTAACCCATCACTGGGTTAGTTTGATTGATTTATCCCATCACCGGGTTAGTTTGATTGACTTAACCCATCATCGGGTTAGTTTAATTGACTTAACCCATCATCGGGTTCACACAAGCATGTAACACATAATCCAAGTTGTCAAAAAGAAAAGAATTTCAATTCACGGCATAAAAAATAAAGAAATTATTGAGTGTCATTTTCCCCCAAGAAAACATGCAAAAGGGGCCACGAGTACTCACCTTGAGTGTTGGTAGTAGCTAGTGAGATGTATTCCGCTCAAAGATCTACAATAGGTTTCATGACATTAGTTCCTATGGTGTGAAACTTTTAGGTAGCAATCTAACTTTGATAGATTGCTCTTGTATTATATTCAATACTTTGAATAATGTCTTTCTTTTGTAAGGTATACTTGTATTATCACTTAGATTTGTTATAAATTCCATTATTTTATTTTTAATGCTTTTAGAAATACTTTTTAGGATTCAAGTAGTTTTCTGGCCGAATTTGTAGTCCCATTTTGTATTTTTAAACCCCTCTAAATAACCTAGTTAAATTCCTAAATTTTTATGACATGTACTTCCATGTCTCTATATGAAACCCTAATTTTTCCAGAATTTATTCTTTTACTTTTATATTAAAATAAATTCGTGATAATCGACTAACCCGAAAATACCACTGTTTTACGCGACAGAAATTTATTTCTGTTTAAAATAGTAAACGAACGAATTAATTTCTAAAGTTTTTACAGAACTCTATAGACACGTAAAGATTTGTCTTTTATGAATCTCACGGTTTTATTCATCAAAATAAGTGATTTATGGTACGAATAAGTTACCTATGCTTCTGTCCCAAAAATCCAGATCTGCGCACCAAAATGTTTTAACTTGTTTGGATGGTCAAACGATATGATTTTGAGATGAGACCAATTGGAGTAGAAAGTATACTCAAAGTAATACATGTTAGACCCAATATTCGTGCAAAAATACCCTAAGAAGGCCAAGATCTATCCTTCTCAATCCGGAACAACCTTTCTGCCCAGAATTTCAGTTTCATGATTATTAGACTTTTGATTTGAGAAATACAAATCTTTGGTTGTGTGTTTCCCCAAAACTCATTAAAGTCATATTTTTCCCTTCTTCAAGTATTATTTAGGAGTTTTAAAATGTCTTTAATCTTCCATGGTGATTTTTACTAGTGTAGAACATGAAGGAGTGAAAATGAAAATATGAATAAGAAGTAGCATGTACTTTCCAAGAATCTTGATTATTGCTCATCAATCCTAGAGCTTCTTGATAGATGAAGATCAAACTTCAAGAGAGAATGAGAGAGAGAGAGAGAGAAATCGATTTTCTTGAATGAGAGAATGGAGGAGAAGAGGGTGTGATATTTAGGAAAGGAACCTATGTATTAAAGTTGAAATCAAGTTAATTTTGGTTATGTTTTAAATTTTGAATTCAATCCTCCCTTTCCCCCCCATTTTGGCCGATTTTTGGTAGTAATTTTCTTTATGTATTTATAATTTTTTTTAATTCATATTACTTCTTTGAGTAGGAGTGGAAGTGGTGCACTTAACCTTGTCATGTGTTACAATTCATGTTATTAGTTAGGATTATTAGATTTTAAGAGTTGTTCTAGAGTTTTATTAATTTGATTTGTAATGCCAACTTATTTGTTGTGTTATTATTACTACCACTTTAATGTTGGTGTTATACGGTTGCTTCTTAGTGTGTTAATCTCCTTTAAAATTATTCGGGTCTCAATAGAGTTTATGTACTTATAACAAATGTTCCAAGAATTGCACTCTTATTCTCCCGAGCTCAATTTAATATTTGAACTTGTGTCACCCTTAATGTGCATTTGAGGTGCATGTAACGAATCTTTTACACACCTTAGACATGTAACTATAGGATTATCTAAGTGTCATGGTCTGAATAGTGTGTAAAAAGGATATACCTTCTAATACTCATCACTTATTTGGATTTTTAGGATTTTAAGGGGAATCAAATGCATGAAGCACAATAACAACAAGTTGAGAGGCTAACTGGCAAACCTGCTCTAGTGACGGATGTCACAAGGTACATTTGATGTAATTTTTATTACAACTTGTTTTTTACTAAAAAGTATTTTTTTTGTATTAAAACATATAGTGATATTCTTTCGTACTTTATTCTCTTTATCACACGATATTAATTTTTATTGTAGTATGGTCATAAATATATTATGACCGCTATATAAACAATGTATATTACTATATTTTATCTACATGATATGATCTTTATAAATCATGGCCTGAACCAATAAAAGGGTTTAGATTTTAGAGTTTATTTAATAGCCAAGGACCAAAAAATAAACCCAAAACCCTAATTAACTTAACTAATTGAACTTTATTTTTTGACAAATCATCTTACATGTGCATGGCAACATCCAAGAATCATGTGCAGATATATATTTTTCTTATTTAGATACCTTTGTAATGAAAAAATAGGTGTTTTGAACAACGAACACACACTCTTTAATTTACAAATATTTCCAAAACAAAACGTAACCTCTCGACTTCAAAGAGAAGTAACATTTTAATCGACACTTGCTACAGCTAGGACAAAGGCTTAGATATGTATAATCTGACTATGGGATAATTTGTATAAAGTGTATATAAAAGAAAATTAAACACAACACTATTAAAATTTATGTTTTATGTATTACTTATTAGAATATATCAAATAAAAATAAGGTTGTGGTCATAATAAATTTATATATAGATTATAGACGTAAAGAAGTTAATTAATTGTACATCATTTGATTCATAGTGTACAACATAGCTAAGAAAATAAGCTCATTTTCATGTTATTTGGGTTGAATATTATTGGTACACAAAAGCAGGAAACAACAAAAAACAAAAATATTTTTTTTAAAAATTTAATAGATTCAGGCCCGGTTTTTTAACCGGGCTTAAAAGCGTTTAACAGGGTTTAAAAGGGAACATTTAACCCTTAAAAGAGTGCAAATAGACCCGGTTTTTTATATAAAAACCGGGCTTGAAAGTGACCTTTAGACCCGGTTTTTTAACCGGGCTTGAAAGTGACCTTTGGACCCGAGTCGTGTTGTGGTAACATGTATTTTTTTTCTATTGCCTTTTAAGATAAAGTAGGAGACAAAACACTTGATAAATGTTGCTACGATTTCTGCGGGAGTGATATAGCGAACGCAGGTGAGTCACTGGAGCCTTGATGTTCCTGCAAAGCAATGCACCATTAGCCTCGCCACGAGGGTTGATCCTCGTTACCCATCGATCCATGCCATGTCTCCTTCTTCTCTGTCAGTGGGTAGGTGCAGACCTGCTTTGTCTTCTACTATCTTAATCTTCTTCGGGATGTGGTTCTTGTCTTCTTAGGAAGACTATCACCTGATTGGTTCCTTTTGGTTCAGATGCACAGATGGAGGTCAACGAAATTCCTTTGGCCGGTTGTTCCTTTTATTGGGTTTGGGATGTATATATTGGGTTTTTATTGCTATTGGGCTTTTATTATTATTTGGGCTTGTATTATTATTGGGCTTTTACCTACATACACTATCAAGTCCCCCAGTCTACTATGTATTATCTAGGTATGAGATAATAGATGCTAGACTTAGATAAAATTATGCATGGGCCTTTCTCTGTGTATGCGGTGTGTATGAGCTCTTATGCTGGTTTATTTAGCAAATTGTTTTGATTGTAATTGGGCTTCGCTAAAGAGGTTGGGCCGATTTAGGATTTATGGCCGGGGAAGTGAAGAGAAGAAAAAGAAAGAAATAGTAGGATTTGGAAGAAATAGGTGGTGCGTTATCATTGGTCCTCCATTTGAAATTTAAAACAGGATAAGACGTTGTCTGCAGAAGAGGCGATAATTACTTGTATTGAAAACCGTTTCAAGGTTAAGAGTTATCATTTCTGTAGAGCGAGAGAACTCTCTAACCGTCGCCTTGGATGCAAGTATCCGTTACCGGTCGGATTCCTAGGGTATTCCGTCGTCCTGTCATTGTTAACTCCAGGTTTGCAAAATTTCTTCGTTTTCTTCTTTCTTTGCACATCCATTTCATTGTGTGTGTGTCGTTTGTCTGCAAATTCCCAAACACAATCTTCAATTGAGGCATTCCGTCGTCGATAAAGTTAGCGTGACAAAATTTTGTTCGACATACCGAATAGGGAAAGAATTTCAGCCCACTTGCCCTGTGTTATCCGCGATTTTCCACCTGGGTATGTGGGTGTATACATGAAGTGGTTTGATTTTGGTAATCTGAGGTTCCCCTTTTCGAAATTTTTCTTGTCGGTGCTTGAGTACTTTCGAGTACACATTTCGCAGTTATCACCGCTAGGGGTGATAAAGATTACTAGCTTCGAGGTTCACTGTCGAGCTTTCGGCGAGGTTCCGATGGTTCCGTTGTTTCGAAAATTTTATAAGTTGGGAAAGGCTGGAGACTGGTTTACGATGGAAAAGAGGAAATCTCCCTCGCCCGTGTGTATAACCGAGTCGCCTTCTTGTTTGAAGATATGGAAGTGTCACTTTTTCTGGGTAAAGGCCATTTAAGGTCTTATGAAAATATATTTTGGATCGTTATAATGTTTTACTAGCATGGAAGATACGAATGTAGAAACACTTTAACAGTGACCGATAATCCTCTAATTTATATGTCAATAAAACAAATATATATTATATATGTGTTTTCTATATAGCTCTCCGATTTAAAACAATGTATCCAAGCATCACTCGGCTGTTACGCTAGTTATTATGGAGGGTTTGGGGAAAGAAACAAGGAGAGAGGAAACTCAATCGGATTGTTTGTTATTTGCGGTGTCGTATTCTTTAGCAACAACGAACACAAATCTAAACCATATTGCTTCCAACAAGAAATCCTCAAGTAATATTGGATTGGGTGCTGGAAAACTGAGTCAACGTGTCATGAAAAAATTGGCAAGAGATAAAGGTAAGGTGTCGATCATACATAGAGTCTCATCAAAATATTCGGTTGCAAAGAAGACGGTATCAAGAACTAAAAGCAAATCAATGTTGGATTCCTAGTAAAAAATAAGATCGATTGGTGAAATAGTGGGCTTTTGCCGGAAAGAGAAGCTACCTTAGAAGTAAGCCTCAAGTATGTTATGATCGATGCAAAGCTATTCAAATGAAAGTTTTGTCTTTAAATATTAGGGGATTGGGAACTCCAAATAAGAAAAGATGGGCACATGAAATTTGTGCAAAAGAAAATCCTAATATAATTGGCATGCAACTTACAAAAATGGCTAAAACTGATGAATCAATTGTTGAAGATGTTAGAGGAAAGGGTTTGAAACAGGGTTAAAAATAACAATAAATTCATAGATAATTTCGTGGAGCGTGTTTAATACACTTTTCATAATCTGTAATTAGACCCTTATGCCTGAGGTATCATAAATTCAAATATTGGATAATCCAAGAAACTTGATTTGAATTATAAGCTTAATTCAAATCCAAACACAAAATATCTTTGCTTTGATTTTCGTTTGTCAAAGACTATTTTGACAGAATATCAACTAGGAAATCGTATATCCTTCGTTTGCTTTTTCTCGTTTGCTTGTTTTTCCCGTTTTGCTCTCAATTTTCGTGGATTGCACAAAAACCGAGACACTTATTTATTGTTGGGGTTTGTTTGGTTTTTCAAAATATATTTTAGCAACGGAAGCATGAACAACAATTTTAAACTTTTTAAAACTCCCCACCAATGATCCATATGCAAGCCTTACGAAACAAAACCAACCATAGGGTGTTTAGAACTACAACCTTTGTAGCGTGAGTAAACCGTTGGTGAAGTGGTTGATCTATGAGAAGCCAAGAGAAGAATACCTCCAAGGTATCCACAAGCCAATGATTCCAACACCTTGAAATGCTAGTTTCTCCGACCCTTGTAATTCAGGAATGCAAGCAACAACCTTTGTTCTTCTTCTTGAACTAGATGTATGTATTTTGAGTATGTGTTTATATATCACCTTTGCTAACTTGAAGAACATCAATACTAGAGAATAAGAATGTTTTTCAAGTATAAAACACTTAGAACAGTTCTAAGAACACAAAGAAAGGTGATAGCATGCAAGTATGTTACAAAAGGGACCATGCATGTAATTATAAAAGTCAAGAAGCAAAGCAAGAGAGGGAGGACCCCCTCCCTTGCATTATGGACGAAAATTAGAGCCGGGAGGGTCCCCTCTTGCCTCTTGCTTCCTTACTTGTCCCATACATGCATTTCTTGGTTAAGTCTTATGCAAGAATACACCATATGGCCCCTTTCTTGCTCATTGTGAGAATTTCTTGCTATTAATCTTTTAAATATATAAAAGATATACTAGATATGTAATACTATGTATAAAATACATCTACATGTATTTTATATACATACTTGATTGTTACTAGTAACTCCTTACTTGTAACAAGGATACACATACATTTATATAATTTGTTACTAGTAACAATTTACATGTAACAAATATATATTTATACATGCATATATACATATATATAAAATCATATGTTTATATTTATGTATTTGATATGCATTATCTTATATCAATATATAAGAGTGATATTATTATTTCACATAAATAATAATATACAACAATGCATATATATACTTATATATATAATGAGTTGGAAACATATTTAAATCATATTCAAATATATAATTGGTGTCCATTGACTGTAAATGTGTGACCCTATGGGTTTATTTATTATCAGCAATATCGTATTAATTTGTGTCTTGTGCACATAGAACCAACAATCACCCACTTGCACAAGTTACAACTTAAGCCGATATAGACAATGGTAAGAACGTCTAGCAACACCCCATTGCCCCTAATAATAAATAAAGTGTGTTGATCAACACTTTCACCAACGAAATTAACTTACTAGCTACAAATCATTGTTATAGGTTAGTCATCAATTATCCCTTTGTTTTAACATCTCGTTGAACATGAGACATGGATCGTCATCAATTCTCATATACTGTTCAACTTGTTTTAGGGCCCACAGATATTATACTCCCAATAAAATGAGAGAAACAAATTCCATCTTGACCACATACGTTTCTAATAAGACTCATATCATACCTAAAAATGGCCTTTATAACTACCCGGTTAAAGATAGTGTTTAACCACATTAAAGCATGATACTCATCATACTCGAGTCCCAATATGTGTCTCAGGTCTAAGGATACAAAGATACCACCTTTTTCTCAAGATTCGCCTATGACATAGATCCATGAAGTGATCTTGAGAGCGGGTCATGTCCAATGTTCGTTCTCTAACAAACATTAGTGAATTTGGCTGCAAACCCTTTTGCCTACTTTCATCACAAATGAAAGCCAACCAACCGATTCACATTAGTCTTAATTCATAACTACTCCCATAGTTATAATTGACTATGGACGTTTTAGAATAAAGAATTATTCATGGATTTAAACATACTAATAAAGAACACAATAAATATTAATGAAGTGATCATATCCAATATATCATTCAGATAAAATAGATATTGTCATAATGTTCCAAAATATCCAAATACTAAATTACAATTCAAATCCAATCCCTTGCAAAGAGAAGACCTATTGCCCTATTATGAGACTCATGCTTAGTCGAGGGAAGAGGTTTTGTAAAAGGATCTGCGAGATTCTAATCTGTATGAACTTTGCGAATACACACATCTCCTCTATCCGCTATATCCCGTATGTAGTGGAAACGCCTAAGGATGTGTTTGGTGATGTGATGTGATCTAGGCTCTTTTGCGTGGGCAATAGCACCTTCATTATCACAAAATATCTCTATGGGGTCTTGAATGCTTGATACTACCCCAAGGTCAGCAATGAGTTTCTTCATCCATGCAGCTTCTTGTCTAGCCTCAGAAGCAACAATGTATTCAGATTCTGTAGTAGATTGTTCAACTACACTTTGCTTAGAACTTTTCCAAGCAACCGCGCCTCCATTCATAACGAAGACATAACCCGATTGTGATCGTGAATCATCTCGATTTGTTTGGAAACTAGCATCTGTGTAACACTTTACACAAAGATCTTCTTCCAAACCCCCATAGATCGAGAACATATCTTTGGTTCTTCTCAAATATTTTAAAATGTTCTTGACTGCCATCCAATGCCTATCTCCTGGGTTTTGCTAGTATCTGCTCGTCATGCTCATAGCATACGAGACATCTGGCCTAGTGCATAGCATCGCATACATGATAGATCCAATTGCAGAAGCATATGGGATCTCATTTATTCTATCTAGCTCTTGTTTTGTGCTAGGGCTTTGAGCTTTACTCAAAACCGTGCCTTGTGCCATTGGAAAGAATCCTCTCTTAGACTTCTCCATCTTGAACCGTTTCAAGATCTTGTCAATATATGCACTTTGACTTAGGCCAATAAGACACCTAGATCTATCCCTATAGATCTTTATTCCAAGAATATAGGCGGCTTCTCCCAAGTCTTTCATTGAGAAACACTTCCCAAGCCAAGACTTGATGTCTTGCAAGGTCGGGATGTCGTTTCCAATGAGTAGTATGTCATCAACATATAAGACAAGGAATCTACTGCGCTCCCACTAGTTTTCTTGTAAACACACGGTTCATCTTCTGATTTGATAAAACCAAACTCTTTGATTTTCTCATCAAATCGAAGATTCCAACTTCGAGATGCTTGCTTTAGTCCATAAATGGATCTTTTAAGCTTGCACACCTTGTTAGGATACTTAGGATATACAACACCTTCTGGTTGAACCATATAGACATCTTCGCTTAAGTATTCTAATAGATTTAATCATGGCCACTCGAGAGAAGGTCTCATCATAGTCAATACCATGAGTTTGAGTGAAACCTTTCGCCACTAGCCTTGCCTTAAATCTGTGTACATTTCCATCCATGTCGGTCTTCTTCTTGAAGGCCTACTTGCTCCCTACATTCTTACTATTGGGAGGAAGATCAACCAAGTCCCATACTTGATTTTCATACATGGACTGCATCTCAGTGTTCATGGCATCAAGCCATTTATCGGATTCCGGATCCGATATAGCATCTTTGTAGTTAGTAGGCTCAGAAGAGTCTCCCAAGAAAATATCATCATTAGACACGAGAAATCCGTATCTCTCGGGTTCTTGACGAGGTCCACCAGATCTACGAACACTTTGTGTTTTAGTAGGTTCTTGAACTACCAATTGTTCAGGTTCAACATCCGTTTGTTGAGTGCTAGTGCCAACCTGACTTGTATTTTGTGGTCCTTGAATTTCTTCAAAGTCTACATTGCTCCTACTTGCCTCATTTAAAAGAAACTCCTTTTCTAAGAAAGTGGCATGCCTAGAAACAAATACTTTGTTCTCAGCTGGGTTGTAAAAATAATATCCTAATAAATCTTTAGGATATCCCACAAAATTACATTTGATAGATCTAGGATCATGTTTGCTTGAAGCCTCTTGTTGTACATGAGCTTCACAACCCCAGACTTTCAAGTAAGATAAGTTTGGAACCTTTCCATACCACATCTCATATGGTGTCTTATCTACCTGATGTGTGTGTAGCGTACCAGTTTTAAATTTGTAAAAACCGTATATGTTTTAAATATGACACAATAGGCAAGTGTACCTAATCGTGTAGTAGTATAGAAAATAAGTACGGGTGTCGAACTCTCGGGGAACGAGTATGATTTTAGTACAACTAGACTAATTAATTATTAAACTAATAAAGATAACTAAAAGGCAGAATAAGCAATAAATGGGGGAAATTATTATATCAACACTAAAGCGAGCTATTTCCAAACCTTAATCCCAAGACCTGCCAACAGGAATTAAAGAGCTAGAATCGAGAAATCAAATAACTATAAGATTCAAACAATAAAGAAGTAAAGCATCTCTGCTCGGACAATAGACTCCCCTATCAAATCAGCAGATCTCAACGAAGTGCAATGAACAACACATAACAATATACCGATTCCTAAATTGGCTAGATCTCATGGTCAGACTCACTAGCCCTATAGTTTCAAAGCAATCAACCCAATGGTCATGGAATTAATTAACTCAGCAACTAGAATATAGATTCGAATTATGCTAGACAAAATCAATCAACTACCCAAGAATGGTCATCAAAGGCAATTGCATGCACATTAAACTAGATTATAGTTTATGCCCTATAGTTTCATTTCTTTCTTTTTTATTGTTGGCATATTTTTCTTTTCTTTTTGCATAGCATATGAATATAAAACTGAAAATTTCCACTCAGCCTATTTTTGTCAAGCTTAGATTCAAAAAGGCTTAACCTTGCTGATTTTAACAATAATTCACAAATTAACTTTCGACTATTTATGAATCAAATTTTCTTTGAAAATGACGAGAAGCCACAAATACTATGATATAAAAGCTAAACACAGCCTTAAAATTTGTTTACCAATCATTTATCTTGACATTTTTAACTTGCACTTGATCCTTACTCGAATGATATCAAAATTTTAAATTTCTAGCCTAACTTCATCATAATTTTCAAGATTTCAATTAAAGCTCAAATGCAATGGAGAATATTTTTCTAACCTCCCACCCCACACTTAAATCATACAATACCCTCATTGGATATAAGAACAAAGCAAAATAAAGATAAAGGGTAGAAAAAAATAATCAACAAACTCCCCTGAAGTATGTCTCTCACACGGCGAGAAGAGTGATAAGATATGGCGTTGAACTGACTGCCAGCATAAGCACACACTCCATATAGTTTAACCGGAATCGGAACTACATCACTCAACCAAACCATCAACACAGCACAACCAACTAAAAATAAATATATACAATCATGAAGCGAGCTAGTGACAATGTTTCAAAATACAACAACTAAAAATAAAGAAATACACAAAATAAACTAAATATACAAGCATCACTCCTCAGACTCATCCTCTGAAGACTCGCGACCCCCATAACCTGAGGGTCCAGCCTCATCTGCAGGCCTGCCGGCAGGGAAACGCGTCTGCCAGTCAGGGAAAAGGGTGGGCGCAGCAGGATATGGCGTCAGCAGCATCTGGCCCAGGCGCTGGGCCACCACAGTCAAGGCCTCTCCCAGCCACTGGACCTAACGCTGCAACCCGTATAGGAACTGCCGCATGTCGTCCATATAAGCACCTAAGGAGAGAGTCTCTGGTGCGGCGGTCGGAGTCTGCTCCTCCTCCTCCTCAGCAGCAGCACTTGGAGAACGTCTCCTACGTCTCCTCCGCGGTGGCTGCTCTGGCTCCTAGCCCTCACCGGCCTCCAACACCTCCTCCTCATTTGCGTCCTCAATCCACAGCATCCCGCCGAACGTTGTCCGCTCGAGCACCCGCATCACCTCTAGATAGTACTCCCCCATCAAACGTGGCTCCATCCGCAGCAGCCTGGCCTCAGAAGCAGCAGTAAGAATTCCATACGATCTGGCCAGGCAGGTGATGAACTGACCACCGCAGAGGGGGCTCGCCTGCTTGGGCCCCGTACCCTTGCGAGCCAAGAAGAAGGCAACCAAATATGGCACGTTGCAGAGCGTGCCAGGGGTGAGTAGGCAGTATAGGAAGAACAGATCGGTGACAGTGACCTTCTCACCGCCCTTGCGGTGAGTAACCGATGTGGATATCACGCACGGAGGAAGGCTTGGAAATGCTGACTGGCTGTCTCCTCTCTCGTATAGAGGCCCAGCCTCCAACTAAACTCGAGGAGGGAGCACTCCCTGCTCCGGCCCCCCAAATGTAAGGATATGACTCTGCGGTCGGTGTAGACAGATGATATGTGGTTGAAGTTGAGGGTGGAGTAGAACTCCAACATCAACTCCCGGTAGATGGGCTCCCAAATGCTGAAAAGGCGCTCCCACGCCCGGCAGGTGAACAGAACCGACTGATCGGAGCCGCGATACTCCTGAATCAGCAGAGGAGTGAGAAGAGCGGTGATGCCGGCAGATGTGGCGATCTCCCAATCCAACGTATGGGCCACCTCGATCTCCTTGCGGAGCAGCTGAGTCAGTCTGGAGATGTACTCATTCCGGTATTAGGCCGGAATGGTCTCCGGGAAGACCAACCACTCGTGCTGAACGGCTGGTGCGGGGGGAACTTGAGCTGCAGGCTCGGGCTGCCCTACTCGGCGGGCTCGGCCTCCACGATGACCACGCTCTGCCATACTGTAGACATAATGATTCAATATCAATAAGTCAGAAGAGAACAAATGGACAGAAACAAATCAGAAATGCAAAATGAACCCCATCCATGAAAATTGTAGCGACACACAGTCTAACTACCAGATGAGTGCACCGGCACATGTTACACACAAATGTAGCAACAACTCTTCGAAATAGCATAATAGAACCAGAAATAAACAACGAGCATGCCCAAGCAGGTAGTGTACAGATATAAGCACAAGAACCAAAAAGAACATAAATCTGGAAGAAAACAAAGGAAAGAATAAGCAACAAGATCCTAGATTAGCCCTTAAAACAGAAACATGTGTGTGTTCTGCAAAAGCCAAAAACGCGTCGCGTTCTATTCTCGGACGCGTCGCGTCCGAGAGGAAGAAGACGACTGAAAAAGGGGGGTTCTCTTTTTATGCATGTGTCCTTCATAGCTCACAATCAAAAGTACTAGAAACCACATATAACATTAATTAAGCAGCACAAGAATGTAAAAACACAAAATAGCTTGCATACCATCCCAATTTTTCTTATCTGTTTTCGATTTTAGGGTTTAACAAAAACCCCAAACACAAAATCATATTACCCAGATAGATAACAACAACAGAGCTTCACAGAACCGATTGTAACAAGAATACCCCAAACAGTTAATTTAAAACTCAACACAGAAACCCCCACATTTGAATTTTCGTGGCAGAGACCCTAATTCAAACCCTAGTTTTCGAAAGATTCGATCTAAACAGCGTGATTTTAACACTAGAGTACCATAAAGTTTGCAAATAACAAACGATTATCACAAAGCAACAACCCATAGCATGAAACCCCAACACAATCGGCCGTAGAACACACTGATTAGCTCCGAATCGATGTTAAAACGCAAAATTAGGGCACGAAATGTACCTTAGATGCAAGAATAGGGCAATGTACGAGTACGGTGGTGATTCGTGCAGAGAGTAGACGAACACGAAGCTTCCTTCGAAGGTTTTGCAGGGAACGTGTCGGGTTCGAGAGGAACGTGTGTTTTTGTTTTGGTAAATGTGGCGAAAAAAACAGGCGAGTTTTAATTTTAATATGTTCGCGAGAACGCGTCGGGTCGAAGACGAAAACGTGTCGCGATTTTTTCAATTTAGTCCCTTTTTGGTGTGCGTTTGAAGTAATTAATGCGTTGTCTTTTCGAATCTAACGCGTCGCGTTTTCTCAATTTTCAAAATTAAAATCTTGTGTACCTTGTGATCTTCCAGGCCATGTTAGGTACTCCAGCTTGTTCCAAAAGCATGATAATGAGATTCCGATGAGTGTACCTGCACATAAACATGCAAAAAAACAACGAAAAACAAAGATACCAAACAAAAACAAACCAACTTTAAAACCTCTCGGTAGCCCGAACGGAAGAGTTACACACTTGTGAGGGTTCTAGGCAACACACCCACAAAGTTGAACAAAGAAAAAATAAAATACAAAAATAAAGAAGAAGAAAAACCTAAACTAAACACGGGTTGCCTCCCGAGAAGCGCTTGTTTTTGTCTGAGTCTCTAGCTTGACTCCGGATTCATTTACTACGAGTTCGAACGAAAGGCCCCGCACTTGTAATCAAGTGTGGATGGTAATACTTATACCCGCGGAGCGATGTAAATTTGTTTCCCATTTGTAGTGCCGCTACGATTGTCGTGTTCCACTGCTCCTTCCCGGCTTCCACTCTAGTATAGGGATGCCTCCGTACGAAATGTTATACGGTCGTCGTTGCCGTACTCCGACTTGTTGGTTAGAGGCCGGTGAGAAATAATTTGCAGGGTCTGAGATAGTTCAGATGACAGCTGATAAGGTTGCTATTGCCAGAGAGAGGTTGAAAGCGGCCAGAGATAGACAGAAAATGTATGTTGATCCACGTTGTCGTCCGGTTAAGTTTGATGTGGGAGAGTTAGTATACCTACAGGTTTCTCTGTGGAAGGGTGTGATTCGATTTGGTAAACGCGGGAAGTTAGCTCCTCGTTACATTGTTCCCTTCCGCATACGTCAAGTTGTAAATGATCAGACTGTTACGCTAGATCTTCCGGCAGAACTTGCAGGAATAAATGAAACATTCAACGTCTGTTATCTGAGAAAATGCAAGATTGTTGATGAAAGTCAGATTCTCCCAATACAAGAGTTGAAAGTTGATTCAAAGAAGAGGTTGATAGAGGAACCAGTAGAACTGTTAGATCGAAAGGTGACCAAGCTCCGAAAGAAATAGATACCAATAGTGTTGGTCAAGTGGAAGCATAGTTTAGGTTCCAATTTAACTTGGGAGACTGAATTAGAGATGAAGGAAAGATATCCTTAAGGGGGAGAGATTTGTAACACCCGCAAACCTGGGCTAGGAGATTAGTGGGTTTGTGGTACGTGTTTAATTGTTTAATTATGTTTAAGTGATTAATTGAGTTAAGTTTGAATGTGTGATTAAATCTAATTATGTATTTGTAAGTATGAAACCGTATGCATGTATGTTTATGTGGGTGTACACGTGGATGTATATTGAGAGTATGTATGCCACCTATTGCCTTCTAAATTGTATACGTGGGGTTAGACAACTTAACCATGCATAATTTAGAATGAGGAAAAAGTGTTGTGTGTGTATTTGAGAAGCATTTTCTCTGTCAAGCAAAACCGAAGGAAAGAAGGAACTACAATCGGATTTCTTGTTGTGTTATTTTAATCAAGCTAAGGTTAGATGTTTTAATATATCATGATTAGATTATTACTAGATTGAATCTTGATGGAACTAACATGAGTTTATGAAGAAATACTTTAGAATCGGTTTTGAATGAAACATGTGGTTTGGGTCGGTTTCTATGTTCATATGATTTGTATGTGTTTAAATGATGTTTTGTTGCATGAATGTATGTTTAGAAGTGTTTAAACATGTTTCTGAAATGATATGATGAGTTCATATTTTCTGGGTTTGAGTTATGAGGATGGTGATTTGGAAGAATCTATGAAGCTCTCGGATTTGGTAAGGAAGAAGGTGAATTCCGATTGATTAGAAAAAAAACCGATAGTTTGGAAAACCGGAAGTTCAAAATCCTAGTGTTGAAAACCGATACATGTAATCCGGGAACTTATGAAATCCGAGACTTTCAAAATCCTATACTTGGATATTAATAATTTAGAATCCGATACCCAAAACCGATACATGTGTAATCCGAGTCTTAGAAATCCGAATGATTGAATCCGTAACATTTTGAATCCAAATGTTTTGAAATCCAATGGGTATAATTTGAGACTCAAATCCGAAAGTCTCCAAATCCGGATCTAGGAATCCGAGTAAAGTGAAATCCGATTGATGTAATTCGAATACTTGAAATCCGACATGGTTGATAGAATCCGATTAAAGTGAAATCCGAGTATTTGGAAATTAGTAAAGGGAAATCCGACAATTGACAATCCGATAAAAGAGTTGCGGATTCTTGGAATCTGATAGTTTTGTGAAATCCGATACTTGTGTTTTGAATTGTATTTGTTTATTGTTTGATGAATGATTTATAAATATATGGATAAGATATATTTATGAGATTGAAACTGATTTGATTATTGCTGTGTTTACAGGCAATCCTAAGACTCAGTGATATTAGACTTCTGAGTTCAAGACTGAAACTGAGGTGAGTGGAATTTGAACACGGATGGCAAAGATTGCAGTTAATTTTATTGATGTGACGCATGATTGTGGTTTGAGATTGGTTTGATTGAACTGCTGATTGTGATATTGAAATGTTGATAACTGCTGCATGAATATTTGGTCGATACGCACTCTTAGGATGATTTTGAGTTGCGTTGAGAAGTTAGCTATTCGTGGACTTGGGCTGGGCTTGTCTAACTGGTTGGTTGAACAGTAGTAGCCTTTCTGTTGCATTTGTTGCTCAAAGGGGAGTTTACTGTGCCAATCTAGTGGAAAGCTATCGGTAAACCTTTGCTTTGGCCAGCATTGGTTGTAGGTTCTGCGCCGAACCGCCGGTCTTCTCTGGATATTTGATTACATGAGTATTGATTGATTGTGAATGTTTGCGTTTTTTGCTTTAGCCTGTACTCACTTAGCTTTGTGCTAATTCCCCTTAGTTGATGTTTTGCAGGTTCGTGTTAGATTTGAAGAAGAAAGAGTTGACCATTACTCTGATACTTATTTTGTAAAAGAGACAAGCCAGTTTTATTTTGTAACACCAAACAAATTGATGATGTTGTTAACTTTTGAAACAAATGAATGTATATTTGTGAATATTGTTTTTATTTAATCAAGTTAGTTTAATTTAGCTTCCGCATTGCGTGTTTAAAAAAATGGCTTGTGATTTTCTGGTGTTACACCTGCCGAGCGATGTAAATTTGTTTCCCATTTGTAGTGCCGCTACGATTGTCGTGTTTCACTGCTCCTTCCTGGCTTCCACACACGTCTTTCCAGCATTCTGAATCTTAGATCTTCCCCACGATTGCGAACTTGATTGCGACTCAAGCAAAGACTCCAACGGGCTCCTTAATTTGTTTGAGTTACAATCAGCCTGATTCTTTTCCGGGCACGAAGGACTCCATAGGCTTCCCGATGTCGGAGGAATTCCATATTTTGACTCCAATACTTCACTTACTTCCGTGGTTACCTCCACTTCTGGTTCTGGAGCGTCCTCCTCAAAGACTAGAGATTCCAGATAGTCCAAAATTTCATCTGCACAATTCTCCACGTCCTCTATCTCCAGAAGGGAGGGTCCCCATACGAGTTTTGGTTCTAGGCCTAATGTGGGTGTTGGTTGAACGAGGGTTGACGGTTCATCCTTTGAATGGTCTTCTGGTTCCTCAAGCAAGTCAACGAGACACTCCAGAACATCTCTATCAGACTGAGCATCTTCTCTCGACGCCATCTCCTCACAAGGCTCAAAACTGATATTTGTGTCAGTATCGAAATCATCCAAGTAGTATGGTTCAGGACTCACATGTGGTTCATCCGGCGAGCTAGGCGGGTGGTAATTCTCATCATCTTTTAAGATAAAATTGAAATCATCCCGTTCGATGCCATCGTCATAAAATTCGTTCAGCAGATCTTTAAGTAAGGAGTCCCAATAGATCGGTGGATCTTCGGGCCAGACCATACTCACAGCTGGGGCAATGAACCCGGAAGGGTGCACGAAACACGAACTAGGAACTAAATATTAAAACACGAAAATAACTTCCTTTTGAGCCGAAACTCGCGGGAAGGATTGTTTAATGAAGAATTAGTTAAGTTATACCAAAATAAAACCGTTCCCCGGCAGCAGCGCCAAAAACTTGATGTGTGTGTAGCGTACCAGTTTTAAATTTGTAAAAACCATATATGTTTTAAATACGACACAATAGGCAAGTGTATCTAATAGTGTAGCAGTATAGAAAATAAGTACGGGTGTCGAACTCTCGTGGAACGAGTATGATTTTAGTACAACTAGACTAATTAATTATTAAACTAATAAACATAACTAAAAGGCAAGATAAGCAATAAATGGGGGAAATTATTATATCAACACTAAAGCGAGCTAATTCCAAACCTTAATCCCAAGACCCGCCAACAGGAATTAAAGAGCTAGAATCGAGAAATCAAATAACTATAAGATTCAAACAATCAAGAAGTAAAGCATCTCTGCACGGACAATAGACTCCCCTATCAAATCAGCAGATCTCAACGAAGTGCAATGGACAACACATAACAATATACTGATTCCTAAATTGGCTAGATCTCATGGTCAGACTCACTAGCCCTATAGTTTCAAAGCAATCAACCCAATGGTCATGGAATTAATTAACTCAGCAACAAGAATATAGATTCGAATTATGCTAGACAAAATCAATCAACTACCCAAGAATGGTCATCAAAGGCAATTGCATGCACATTAAAGTTCCAATCTTTAAACCTAACCCTAGGATATTGTCAATCACTAGTTACGAATCCTAATGGTCATAGAAATTCATAATTCAAGCAATCAAAGGAAGAATGGTCATACAACCTATGAAAACTCAGCAATAGGAATCAAGATCAAAACTTTAACACACCTGGATCTTTGAAATAGCTAGAACATAACAAATATATCATTACATGTCATCCAAACATTGAAATCTAACTAATTATCAAGGGTTATCATGTCTAAGCAGAGATAACAGGGTGCTTAACCCATAATCGAAGGAATACAGCAAAAGAAACACTAATACAGTGTACTAGTCATGATGAAAAGCAAACTAATGTGTGAATCTATGATGAAAACCTCAAATCTTCACTCCCAAAAGGCTAAATCCTCAAGCTTCTTCAAGATATCTGCTTCAAAGCTCCAAAATCTCCAATGGGGAACGTCTAGGGCCGGCTGGAGGGGTTAGCATTCCTTTTTTCGAATGAAAGTTGTCTATTATAGAGTTAGATTCCAGCCGGGAACGCGTCGCATTAGTGCCTTGGACGCGTCGCGTCTTAACAGCCTTGCCCGACAAGTTCGCTTGAATTCAACAGAACGCGTCGCGTTTGTCACTCTGACGCGTCGCGTTCTCGTATTTTCAGATTTTATGATTTTTCCTTGTTTCTCGAGTCTTTTTCCGCCTTTTCCGCTTAAACTCTCGCCATTGAGTATTTTATGACCTGTGAATGATAATTACACACTTTAAGTACCATTAGCCATCATTTAAAGAGATATTTAACATTTAGGTTCCATTTATCACAACGAATATATATTTAAATAACGCGACATCACTACCTTCTTGGTTTGAACCATATTCAATATGCGCGCAGCAGTTAATAAAGCATAACTCCAAAAGGACAAGGGTAGAGTACTTCGGCTCATCATAGACCGAACCATATCTAGTAAGGTTCGGTTCCTCCTTTCTGATACACCATTATGTTGTGATGTTCTAGGAGGACTAAGTTGTGAGATAATCCCACAATTACTAAGATGATCCATAAATTCTTGGCTTAAGTACTCACCACCTCGATCGGAACGAAGGGCCTTGATTGTTTTGTTGAGTTGATTTTGTACTTCGTTTTGAAACAACTTGAACATTTCAAATGTTTCATGTTTATGTTTCATGAAATAAACATAACCAAATCTACTATAATCATCGGTGAATGTAACGAAGTATCTATCACCATCCCTAGACATTGATCTAAAAGGCCGCATACATCCGTATGTATGATTCCTAATAGATCTTTGGCTCTTTCACTAGAACCGGAGAAAGGAGCCTTAGTCATCTTCCCATATAAACATGATTCGCAAACTTCAAATGAGCTAGAATCGTTTGATTTTAAAATTCCATCCTTTTGAAGTTTTGCAATCCGTTTCTTGTTTATATGACCAAGTCGACAATGCCATAGGTATGTTTGACTTAAGTCATGCTTAGGTGGTTTGGTGCTAGTGGTATATATAGAATTATCATCAAGAGATCTTTTAAGATTAACTTCATATATTCCATTAAGTAGGCGAGCCTCAAAATACAAAATGTCATTTTTGAAGACACGAACGCCATCATCAACGAACCCAAAAGTGAATCCCGATTCTCTCAGCTGGGCTACTGAAATAATATTCCTAGTTAAACTAGGTACATAACAACAATTGTTCAATATTAAGTACAGGTATTTGGTAATAATAATTCAAAAGTTCCAAGGGCTTCAACAACAACATTTGCTCCATTGCCCACGTGGAGGTCCAAATCGCCTGGTTTCAGCACCTTACTTTTTCTCAACCCCTACACATTGTTACAAATGTGAGTTCCACAACCGGTATCAAATACCCAGGAATTAATAGAAAAAGTATACATTTTAATCATATATATACCTGAAGTGCTGGCCTCGCCAGCCTTCTTCTTTTTCAACTCCGCGAGGTAGGTTGGACAATTATGCCTCAAATGTCCTACCACCCCGCATTCAAAGCACGCGTCATTCTTGGGAACCTTTCCCGCCATCTTGGGTGTAGGAGCTTTGGCAACTTGCTTTTGTCCTTTCCCTTTGCCTTTTCCTTTCGAGTTGTTTTTCTTTTTCTTCTTGATTTTCCCTTCTTGAATCATCAAGAATTGAGGTGTTTTGCTTGGAATCTTGCTCTCAGCAGTTTTAAGCATCACATGCAACTCTGAGACAGATTTCTCCCAATTGTTCATGTTGTAATTCATGACGAATTCATCATAAGCTTTGGTCAACGAGTTAAGGATCATATCCTGTGCAAACTCGTTGGTTATGGGAGATCCAAGCCTAGCAAGTTGGTCAATGTATCCTTTCATCTTTAGCACATGGTCGCTAATGGATTGACCTTCCTCCATCTTGCATGCATGGAAGGCTCGAGTGACCTCGAAGCGTTCTTGCTTCGCTTGCTTTTGGAACATTTCCTTAAGTTGGCGAAGCATCTCATATGCTTCATGCTCCTCGAGGTTCTTTTAAAGATCCAGAGACATGGTAGCAAGCATGAGGTATGCAACTTCGACCGAGTCGTCGGAATGCTTTACCCAAGCAACCCTAACGGCTTTGGCCGTAGTCAATGGAGGTTCCTCAGGAACGGGATCCTCAAGTACGTACAATTTCTTTTCGTGCTTAAGAACGATTCTCAAGTTACGATACCAGTCTAAGAAATTTGTACCATTGAGTTTTTCTTTCTCTAAGATTGAACGAAGAGATAAGTTGTTAACGGGCATAGTTGAGTTAGGGGCCATCTACAAAATTAACAAAGTTTAATTTAGTATTTTCGATATTTAACCCTTTAATAATTAATACCCTTTAGAATTTATAAAATTCTTTAATTTTTAAAGGCTAGGATCCAAGTTGAACTTAACCTTGAATGTTTGGCTAATGCTCTCTCCATCAAGTTAAAACAACAAGGTAGGTAACGTTTACCAATTACATCTCGTATGTAATTCGTAGATCTTTATGGGATCCTAGACAATGATTGACAATTTTGGCATGTTTGATCCCATCTATGCCTCGGGCTTCCTTACGTTTGGATAATGCTCTCTCCGTAATAAGATTCCTATTAAGTCGTCCTATTTCAAGACGGTGAATTTCCGGCCCAAGACGTTCATGGAATTCACGGAAAAACACCTCGGTTGTTTCAAAAACAATCCACGCGTTCGGCTAATGCTCTCTCCAAGTGAGTGTTGTTGCAACAAGCGAGTGTCTTAAAATGGGATGACATAGACTTACGTTTTGAAAAAGGGCTTTTACCGTTTTGTATATTTATTAAATAAAAAAACGAATCGTGTGACTAATATTGCATGCATACAATAATAAGTCCACATTTTGATAAAATCATATTTTATATAAAACCATTTTAATGTGTGTAGTTTCGAGCGCGCGAATACGACCAATTTTAGCTTGTAATAAAACCATTTTATTATTAAGCTTGAATGGAGTTTGGTTGAGTTTTTAAAATCTCTATTTTATAAAACTCATATATATATATATACATATATATGTACATATATATATAATTTGACATGATGAATTTTAATCTTTATAAAACCCTTTTTATATAAAATTCATTTTACATCTTGTGTTATGTCAACTTAAAATATCAAACTCCCATTGTTTGATTTATATTATGTCAAAAGTATTATCACGTAAGTGTAACGATCAGGTGTGATGCGGTCCATGTGCATATGGTGGAAAAGTTCAAAAGCTTCGTTATAATCTCCATTACGGGAACAAGCTGCTATCAGAATATATCTTGATTTTCTATAAAAAAAAAAGTAAATGCATGACAGATTTTTTTAGTTTCCTTCTCATATATTTATATGCTATGTGCCTATATTGAATTAAAAACCTTGATATCTATATTTCATTGTTTAAACTTATTGTAAGTAGTAATTCATTTATATTATTTAGATGAAAAATGTATTACCAAGTTTTCATCCAAATTTACTTTATGAAAAGAGAAACATGTTTAATTAGAATAAATTCTGATTAAAACTTATAATTAGATAATAATAAATCTGTTTCTTTGAATTTTTATCCCTCACAATAGCGAGGGCGATTAACTAACCTAAGCTAAACCAATCATATAAAAGCCAATAAACGTTTACTCATATAAAGTCTTGAGTTGTGTTCAATAAAGTCCACGTAAAATACATAATCCTAAATTTTTAATATTCAATCACAGGTGATTCAGTATACAATCACATGTGTTTTTAAAAGCATCACATGTAAATTACGAAAAATTTCGGAATTGTCACTCCGCCCAAAATTTTAAAATACAATCTGGACCATTGATATCATTGATCCAATGGCTAAAATTAGTCCCTTAGGACTATAAATTAAGTATGAACTATATTAAACATTTTTCATAAACTCTTTTAATAACACAATGTAAACTCGATGTAAATAAAACTTAAACCCCGGTGCGAAGCCCGGGTTAGTAAAACCTAGTTTTATTATTCATTTTATAAACATAGTAAACTATATATGTTGGCTGCTCAGCTCATTCTATAAGCATATAAAATATTTGAAATCATACAATATTTGATAAACTATTTATCTACATACAATATTTGAAATATCATCTAAAATTTAATTTTAGCTCCTCTATTAATACAACAGATTTTATAAAGAATCAAATTTGAAGACATATTACAGAGGAAATAATACTTGATTCACATTATAAATGATGTAGTGTGATTTTATTTCTAGATATTACCCTGAATGACCCATTACAAAACCCATGCAAATCACCCATACTAAATTTTGTAACTTCCCTTTTACAAAATCTTATCACCACCTTTGGTGGTACATTTGAATAGTTTAATGGATAGGTTTAAGTGTTTAACAGATATACGTTTTTTTAAATATATCTACTGTTTGACATTTTTTAATATATGGTATGGTTATGCAATTGTGTTGGACAAAAATAGAAAAGATAGGAAGAGAGAAAATACGAAGAAGAGAGTGAATTGAGCAGAGTACCTTTGATGTCTTCATTTCTTCTTTTGTTGGACAAAACTTGATAAGATTCTCAACTTGATCTATATCCCAAGCAGAAGCATCCAATGCAAGAATGTCATTCCATGATGGAACTCAAACTTTTGAGAGTTATAATACTACTTTCAACAAATGGAAAAGAAAATTATCTTATAGTGTAATATAGCCAGCATAAAAGTAGAACTTTGCATGGAGAAAAATTAACTATTTTCCTTTATATTCACACACTCTATTGACCGGACAAATATTAGTTGACAATGCAAATTGGTTTTTGTTTTTTTTAGTTTGTGATAATTCTTGTTCCACCCATTTGTGAACTACTTCTTTCACTAATTTCAAAAAATTTTCTCTGCATCAAGTTTCTCTTAACATAAATTCATAGAGATACATATAATAGATGCTATAAGGCTAGGAAAACCATCAAGGAGCAGTTTTTTTAATAAATTGTGACACTCCTTAGTATGTTTAAATATTTTTTTATCTAATGGAGTGTTGGAAGAGCCAACCCACGATCCATCAGATTGGGTCAAAGACCAAGCTAAGATAATTAAAGAACTTATCCTTGTGATCTTAAGCCATTGTTTCATGAATTAACAACATGACCCTTGTGATCAGGGGGCATGTAGTTCACATTAAATAACTGATCTAATGTAGTGAAATTATAGATCAAAAGTTGCAAATACTCTACTTCTCTAGTATTCTTTCTTCGGCAGATAACATAATTTATCTAATCCGGGGTCATAATAGACTTGAAAAATAACTATCGTTCTATCAAACAATTGGTGTGCACTATTATGTGTTTGTCTTTTGGTCGTTTCATTATTTCTTCTAATCTTGCTCTTAATACCAGAGTTTTTCAACATCAGAAGCTGGCATTACCAATTGAACTTATAAGAATTTCAAAAAGTCCTTAATATGTTTTCACATTTATTAACAAAAAAATTGCTCCATTTAAGAAACCTGTAACAAGTTGAGTTCCGTTAGGTGCTTTTCTTTCACATTGACAAGTGGAATTAGTGGAAAAAGGAAACCATTCTAGCTTTCATTTCGATCTAAATTGACATTAAGGGTAATGGGTAATGTGGTTCTAATGCAACCCTAAAACTTTAATTTTAGATAGAAAGTTCTTGGAGTCTTGCTCGATAACCGTCTAAATATTTTTTAGTCGATCATTCAAACACACATCTCTTTTATTATATGTTAGTTGATTTTCAGGTTGAAAGAAGGCAGATGACCTCAATATAAGGTTGAGAGGAAATTATGCAAAAGTGGGTAGGATATTTAACTGTTAATCATGTTATATACAGTCAGGTGGAAGTCAAGAGCTGTTAGTTGTTAGGAAGTAGTTAGAGAGTTAGTTGATTACTTGTACAAAAGAGTTACAGACTCATTCTTGTTATTCATTCGGTTCATTGCAGCTATAATAACTCTCTCACATATGAATACTACTACTTCCTAAGGGTGCGTTTGGTATAGAGAATGGAATTGCAGATAAATGATTACAGAGAATGGAATTGCAAAGAAAGGGAATTAGTTTGGAGAATGAGAATTGAATCTTTTGTTTGGTAGCACGGAGATTTCAAAAGAGAAATGTAAAAAATAATCATTTCCCTTGTTTGATAGCACATAGATATCAATAAAGAATTGTACCAAATTTATCATTTGCATCCGTATTGTTTGTATAACACACAATCAATTTGAGCCAATTAACAATCGAATTTCATATATTTCAAGTTCCAATTTCATATATTTCAAGTACCAAATAAAGTGAGCCACAAATTATCAAATTGAGCAAATTAAAGGTTACAAATCTGTTCTAGCTATATAAACACATAACTCTGTAACAAATTGCTTTGCCATTGCTTTCAGGCCAGCAAGACTAATCAAATGATCATGTTTTCTATTCATGTTCTTCTAATTGTCAATGATTTCTATAATTTCGGATCGTCGTACAAATTGCATGTGGAATTGACAGAGGTTGGGGTCATGTGCAGGTTAGGAGGAGGAGAAACAAATGGATGATAGATACACAGATACCTTGCTATGAGGATGCCTCCGCCAGGAGGTCGTCGACGCCGCTGGAGGAGGCGCGAAGGACAGACTCTGGAAGCTTCTCCTCGCCGGCATGAAGGAGTGGCAAAGGAGGTGACGGCGTGAAGGGGGCGACGGCGTCTAGTAGCCGCCGGCGTGAAGGAGTCGCCGACGTGAGGATGTGTGAAGGACCAACGTCGCGAAGGAGGAACCGTAGGTAGTAGGCTGGACGCGAACATGATACGTGACCTAAGGAACTCTCCGTGTTCTTTTTTATTCCCCAACGTCGCGAAGGAGGAACGGCAACGGGGCGGGTTTCCCCTACCCCGACCTTGACCCCTAAACATGAAAGTGATCCCCGTCCCCGTCAGGTTTTTAATCGGGGCACCCCGTCGGGGATTTTTTATGTCCCGTCCCGACCCGATGAAAAATACCCAATCCCCGACCCCGACCCGAACGGTGAAAAAAATGCAGCTTTATATATCCAAATACATATACAAAAAGACATTATAAAAGGGCAAAAGCAGGAAAATTATGCCCTAATACAATACAAACCAAGTCTTTGTTAACAATACTAAATCCATTGGCTAACCCTATGGATACTAATCTTGAAAAAGAACAACAAACGATTTAACTTGTAAATAAAACTTCCATTAATTGACTACATTACGTGACTAAAAGCAACATAAGAAGAACATAAGTTTAAAATAGATAACATAACAGATTAAAAACAAGAAGCCAATCAATTACTAAAAGTTAAATAACCAAACAGCAAGAAGCCAATCAATTACTAAAAGTTCAATAATCTACTACATTACTTGACTAAAAACAGCACAAGAAATCGGGCAACATAACAGATTAGTTGACTAAAAATAGATAACAGATTAATCAAAGATTGAAACAACATCAGACAACATAACAAATTAATTAAAGATTCAAAGATAGAAAAAACAAGAAACAAAACACATAGACTTTAAACAGATTAATCTGTTAATTAGGGCTCAAATTCGAACATAACAGATTAATTAAAGATTCAAAGATGGAAAAAACAAGAAACAAAACAGATAGAGACTTTAAACAGATTAATCTGTTAACTAGGGCTCAAATTCGAACATAACAGATTAATTATGCAACTAAAACAGATTATTCAAATATTCAAATTAATGAAAAACAAGAAACAAAAGTAGATAGTCGATACTCGATACCTCTATTTTGCACAGCACAGGTAATGAGTCGATGGTGAGTCTCGAACAACACAGTGGGATTGACTTCGAATAACAAATCGATTAGTTCGAGGTAGCAGAAGGAGAAAGAAGGCAATGATGGTGAGTCTGGATTGTTGGTATATGCCCATTGATACACGTGCACTAGCATCACTACTGATGAGGTACGGGCCTATTGGGTCACACACCAAGGGTAGATTCCGGCAGCACAACCCAAACATGAGAGAATATGAAATTAGGGTTTCTGGCGACCTTCACGGGCCTTCACAGGCCGTGAAGAGAAACCCTCCACGAGCCTTCACCACCCGGACAAGTAGTCATGGGAGCAGTGCCTTCACGAGTGCTTCACGGCCCATGAGAGCCCGTGAAGGCAGGCGCCATGCTTTTATTGGACCACTCGTTGGCCCAATGAGAGTGTGCGGTGGAACCCGGCCTTCACGAGGGCTTCACGGCCCGTGAGAGCCCGTGAAGGCAGAAGTCAAAGTGTCACTTTATTTTCATTTGACCTTTGTGTTGGTCCAATGAGGAGAAGCCTAGGTGGCCGAACCTGGTGGCTTCAAGACAACTTCCAGACTTTATAAAATGGTAGGGACTCTCTCATTTGAAGCCTCTTGCTTCTTGTTACCACATACACATACATACATGGTTCTTGGCTTCTACTAGAGCAAGGATTTGTATCAAGTGAAGGTAAGTTGTTTAAGTGTTGTTGCTGCTCCAGATTCACGAAGACAACGTGTGGTTCGTGTCTCGGGTCGTTAGCAAGACGGAATCTCAGCTACTTGGTGTGGACTATCAATAGAGGAGCTCGGATTCGAGTTCTTGAACATCTTCCTAGCTCGATGGATAGCTCCAGCCGCGAGATGGTATATTTCTTCTTCTTCTTCTTCTTTTGTTTTTGTTGCTATATTCGTTTGTAGTCACGATCCCCACTTGGGGAATACATGCATGTCGGTTTAAATACTCGAAAACCCCGATTTTTGATGTCATTGCTTCCGCTGCGTACGGGTGTTGGCGTGCATGGATTTCCTACAGTGGTATCAGAGCCTAGGCTACAAAGATATAGCACGAAAATGGCTTGAAAAACCGTTTTGAAAGCTTCGTTTTTTCTGTCCAGTAGGCCTTCACGGGCCGTGAAGAGTTCTTCACGAGTCATGAAGGCCACACAACCAGTGTTCGTGAGGGGTCTGGTTGTGGGAAGTGTTTTCAGACTTCACGAGTCATTATGGCCTATGACCGGTCGTGAAGCTCTTGGGCTTCACGAGCCGTGAGGGGTCGTGAAGGCACTCGTGAACAGTATAGTCGTGAAACTTGGTTTTTAGGCTCACGAGCCTTTCTGACCTGTGATCGGTCGTGAAGCCCTTGGGCTTCACGAGCCGTAAGGGGTCGTGAAGGTGCTTTTGGGCAGTTGAGTTTCCGTTTGGTTAACCCCTTTAATATATTGGAACAAATATGGGTATGTAAGGTATGGTCTTGGCATGAGATGCATACATGCATACACATATGTTGTGTATATATGAATATGGGTATAAAAATTGGTTTTATGCCCTAATGCATATGTACAAGAATTTCCTTGGTGTGCCTTGAGTGTTTGTGTTGGAAATTCTTACCGAAATATTCGTTTAGTCACGGTTTTGGCACACCGTGCTTTGTAGTTGTCGTTTGTTTCTTTCTGTTGGTAACCATCGCCCTAGACCTTGTGGTTGTGCCTTGTGGTTTGTTTGTTGTTTGGATTTATTTGGTGACCTTAGTGTCACATGTGATGTAATTAATTATTTATTCATTTGGTATGTAATTTATTATCGCGGCTTGCATGCCGTTTCATTTATCCATATGTACTTGTACTAGATTGATAGGAAGCGCGTGGCTTGCATGCCATTTCCTTTCTTTTGTGTACTTGTGTTTTGAAGACCACAATCAAGAGTCAAGAGGAGACGTCTTGAAGACCTTGGATCCGGTTAGTCCCGATTAAGGTAGCGGATTCAGTGGGAGCACTCCATGGTGTAGGTTTGTGTCCTTAGTAGACCTAGTCCTCCCGGCTTGGCTCGCGGGTAGGACACATAGGTATTTGGCATGGTTACCAACCCCTTTGTATGCGTGTGATGTGATTTATATTTCTTGCGTGGTTGTTTATGTTTCTTCGCATGCTTGATAACTTTTCTAAGTTAATAAAATCACAAGAGTTTTTAAATTGGTTAACAAAATCTCGCGCGTACACAATTAACAAGACAATATAAACTTGGTATTTATATTTAAAGTGAAAAATCGGTTTGTCACTTACTTTGTTAATCAAATAATAAAACTTGGTTTTAATCAAAAAAACAAAAGCCCGTTTCCTAAAAACGTAAATTACGCACCGTCCATAAGATGACACACCCGATTCTAGTGAAGCATGTGATAATTGTCGAGCTAAGCACGAGTTATTTCATGTGGATCTATGTGGAAGGTGAGAGTGGTGACTTGAAGTTATTGGTTGTCGAGCTTAGCACGAGTCAATGATTGTCGAGTGTGCTACCATGTATCTTGTTGGACTATTTACAATTGCAAACTAAAATCCTTGTGTGATCGTCGAGCTAAGCACGAGTCAACCAAGAATTTTAATTTGGGATTGGTGCAAGTAATGCCAACCGACCATTTTATGTTGTTGGACCTTGCAAGTGTCTAAGAGTTGGAATATAGATTGCAATCGGTAAAATGGTTACCGGCCTAAATGCTTCATGAAGTGATCCGCAGTAAACCCGTCATGTAGTGGAGTGAAATATGGTTCTTAGACCTTGTTAAGATAAATTGTTTTTAAAACTTTATGGGTAATTATTTTAACGAGGATTATATCGAACTAACTAAAACTTGTGTTCTTGTATTTATAGATGTCAAACCATAATAACACCACGTCAAACAATTCGCTTCGTATGTTCCTACATAGGGAGAAACTCATGGGAGTGAACTTCGTTGACTAGCTTAGGCAATTGAGAATTGTCCTTCGCTATGTGTCAAAGTTGCACATCCTTGAGGAACCTCTTCCGGAGCCACCTGCTACCGACGTGACTTGGTCCGTCCGATACACGTATGAAAAGCGTGTTGAGGACACACACGATGTTGCCTGCCTCATGTTGTCAACTATGAGCTCGGAGTTGAAAAAGCACTTTGAGCACATGAGTGTGTACGATATGATGAACAAGTTGAAGGACATGTTCCAACAACAAGTTAGGGAGGAACACTACGAGTGTGTTAAAAACCTAGTCGGTTGTAGAATGCAGGAAGGTAGGAGTGTGAGTGCCGACGTCCTCAAGATGAAGGCGTATGTGGATATAGTACTCCAGTCCCTGCCCGCATCATATGATCAGTTTGTCATGAACTATCACATGCATAACATGGAGAAAACCTTAGGTGAATTGCATGGTATGTTGAAGACTGCGGATTCTGACATGGCCAAACATGAATCCACCTCTTCCATTCCTACCACGAGTTCTAGGGAACAAGAGAAAAGGAAGAAGAAACCGACACAAACAGGAAAGGTTGGAGTGTCCAAGCCTATCCTCAACGTTGAATCTGAGGACAATGCTTAAGTGCCTCATGAAGAGATTCAAGGAGTGGTTTGCTACTTCTGTGGAAGATTTGGAGATTGGGGCCGTCACGCATGCCCATTGTGCCGAGAGGATATTAAACTTCTAAGGAAAGAGAGAGTTAATTTCCCCTCTTAAGGTACATTCATGATTCATTGCTAATTCTTCTATTTCGCTGGGTTGTTCACCCGAGCTAATTAACTCACGTTTGTCACAAATTTATTTTGTTACAAAGTGTAGGTACTATTTAAAGAAGAACCAAGATCATGAAGAATCGGATCTCTAAAAGAGGAATCTCAGAAGATTGACCTCTAAAAGAGAATTGGGAGTTGATATCTTGCCTATTGTTACCGGTTCAATTATTACTTTGTTTTGATGGCCTGCGAGGCAAGTTGAGTTTTTGTTGTATGTTCATAAAGACGATGGATGGAATTTTGAATTTTGGGTTGTAAAACTTTTTCGCATTACTTATTCATTTTGAAGTTTATTCATGTGATAGCTTATGTTTTATTTTGGCCTTCAAGGCGCATCATTCTACATTTGATGACGATGAATTCATACTTGAAATTTGAATCTTGTTTTTGAAAAATATTTGTTGATTGATAAAAATCAAAATTATCCATGTCACGAAATATATGTTACAAGCAATAATTAATCATGAATGATTGATTCTAAGTCCAAATAGTTTGGATTAGTTGGCTCTTTGTCATAATCTACTTAACCATATAAATAAGACAAGTATCACCTAGATCCATGTGGTGAGGATCTTGCACTAGTTTAACCTCGGGTTAAACATTTGATGATAGTCTTATCTATTAGGGGGTGTTTGGTAAAGAGAAAAGAAATTGGGAGAATTGGTTTCTCTTGTTTGGGAGAAATGGTTTATAGTTTTGGAAGGAGAAATGGTTTCTCCACCCATTTCCATTTCTCCCCTTCCTTTGTATTTTCATTTCTCTTCAAATTGTGGAGAAATGACAACCAATGTCTACTTATCATTGTCGATGTCGGGTTGCGATGTGTTTCCGGCATTCTAATCATCATCGTCGACGTCCGGCAAGGCAGCCAACGCTGCAACCGCTGTCCGGCGACTTGAGCCACCATTTCTCTGTTTCATTTCTTTCTAGTTACCAAACAAGGAAATCAATTCTAATTCTCCACACATTTCTATTTCTCCCCATTTCCATTTCTCCCCTATTCGCATTTCCATTTCTTCCAATTTCTTTTCTCTCTACCAAACACCCCCTTAGGATAAGATGATTATGAAACCCTTCACGGTATATGTGAGAAGGATGCTATCTTGTAAGATATAGATCACCTTTGGTAGATAATCCGTACAAGCACATAACAAAGAGAAACTAATTAAAAGAATCAATAGGGACATATACATAGGATGCTTAGATCTAGTTGAGATGCTAAGATACCTTAAATCTATATCAATGACCACATTATGAATTGCGGGATTATCTCACAATTCATTCCTTAACATAGACACATTTGTACATGGTGTCACGTTGAAGGAAACCGGATATTGTTGAAAATGATCTGGTACATAATGGGTCAAATACGTGTATTCGACTTGTTGGTATACACATTAAATGTGACGAGCCAAGCCCTTAATCTTAATCTAACTCGAAAGTCTGTTTAGCACCTTATGAGATATATCTTGAAAGAGTTCTTTGCTTGTATATATCAAACTTTGAAGTTGCTCAATCTACATTTAGTGGGAGTTTGATGAACTTATGTGGTGCTAATACATTTAAGGAGTTCTTATAGGTTTTAGATATTTGACCTTACGAGAACAATGTTTTGTTGCTCCAAAGGAAGAAAATAACTAAAGCATTCCAATGGAAGAACGTGCAACTTAAATGAAAGACTTGATGTTGGCACTAGCATATGATCAAATATCGGCATGAGAATGCCGGTTATCCTGACCATGAGTAATTACTTTCAAGGCTGATAGAAGCCACGTAGCCAAAGAGATATGGGTTCCTCACATCTAAGTGGCAATGACTTGATGGTGAGACTTGTTCACGTCACCATCTATCGGAAAGCATAGTGGGCCCTGTGTTCACTAAGGTTATGAGAAGTAATTAATCATGAGATGAAATCCATTTTAAGTATGCGAATACTTTGCTTAATTCCATACCAAGGTACAAACCGAGATGGTGTAAATGGAATTAACATGGATTGTATTGTAGACTACTTCAAATACCGACTAGGGGTAAAAGTTTCATGATGGTTATTGTGGAAACTTTTCCTAGTGGTTATGTTGAAGGTCATTTGATACTCGTTGCTATTGTTGCCTTCTTATGGCAATAAAAGATAGTACACGGATATACAAGACCGTGTTCCTTCATGGAACTATGTATTGAGGAAGTGCTTACCACACTCTCCGAGGGTCTTAGATATCCGTAGTATCCAAATTACATTTACAAGTATGGATAAGTCCCTTGGACTTATACTAACATCGTAAAAGTAAGATCTTTGCTTTCATGAGAAGATCAAAGTCGTGAGTTTTCTAGAAGCATAGATAAGACTTTTACATATGTCAGGGCTAGTGGGAGCTTTTGTTGTATACCTAGAAGTATGTATCGATTGAAGATAATGTCCCATTGTTAAGCGTTCTATGAACCTGAAATAGGGAATTATTGTATCATGATAATACTTGGGAGATACAAAATTTTGAAATTTTGAATTACAAAAAAAATTAATTGTATATGTTCTTGATGTTTGACGACAAGAAATAAGACTTGGAGTAATTATTACTTTAATACTAATTTCTAATGGGATAAACTGTCGATCTTGATCGAAGTTGATGATCCTACTTTGTGGTGTTGATTATTGACTAGAATAGTTCTTAAGTATCACTGATCCTATTGTGAACTTTTGTAACAATGAGGATATGAGTACTATAGCACTTTGTTATATAACTTCTTTGACAGATACTTTGAATAGTAGTCTGGTCAAAAGAAAGTTATGAAGTTAACAAGAATACAAATGGATGTTGCATGGCTAATCCATTGAATAAGCCGTTGTCATAATGACTTGTGATGTTTGAGATACTAGGTCATGTAGCATTTCTTATGCATATGATTTGGCTTGAAATATTGTTTTAGTAGTTGATTGTTTTATGTTAGCTTTGGGAACTGGAAGTAGTATCGTACCTTTTCATTGCTTTCGATATATAGTGGGGACTATATATACGCAGATGCTGTTACTTTCATTAGTTTTTACTGTGTTCCATCGTAGCATGTTTAACCACTTCCCTGAGTGCTTATGCATTCTAAATTTCCACAGTCAGTCATTCTTCATGGGAAGGAAGTTTGAGCTAAGACTGAGGTTAGGGTTTGGTCATGCATTAATCAAGGATTGAATGCAAGTGACGCAAAGCTAACCTGTGCTTGAAATGAGTTTCAAGTGATTGGAAGACCCACACCTGAGTTCAATTCATGGATTATGGTCACAAGTGACTCGAGATGATAATATCATTTCATCCTTAGACCGGAGATACATGTGTATCCAAAGCATGAGTTTGCTTTATTTTGATTGCTTTCAAATGTGGTTCGTAACTGGCCACTATAAAGGGAGTTTTCAAATAAAGTATGAAGCATGTGGCGGGGCTATGTAGTCAAAAGGATTTGTTTCTCTGGTTAGAGAGATATCCCTAGCCTTTGATGACTGGGCGCTGACACCAAATATGCATGGCCGTGCTCAAGTTACAATGATTTTTAGATCAGTTGCAAACTTGTTATTTTGGTCACCACCAATCTAGAATCGAGAAACAGAATCGTGAACGATCTGAAGATTGACATTTTTCCATGTCTCGTGTTCACACGGATATCGCGAACAAAGGGATGTTTATGATCACTTATCTATAGGACCTTTTAGCCTATCTAGGCTACCAGGATTTGTTGAAGATGACGTAACTCGTACCAACTTGGGGGCAAGTAAGCTTTGCTAGAGCCGCTGCTTGTCTTTGATGTTAGCGACGATTTATCATGTGCAAGTGGGAGTCTGTTGGTATATGCCCACTGATACACGTGCACTAGCATCACTGCTGATGAGGTACGGGCCTATTGGGTCACACACCAAGGGTAGATTCCGGCAGCACAACCCAAACATGAGAGAATATGAAATTAGGGTTTCTTGCGACCTTCACGGCCTTTCACGGGCCGTGAAGAGGTCGTGAGGAGAAACCCTCCATGAGCCTTCACCACCCAGACAAGTAGTCGTGGGAGCAGTGCCTTCACGAGTGCTTCATGGCCTGTGAGAGCCCGTGAAGGCAGGTGCCATGCTTTTATTGGACCACTCGTTGGCCCAATGAGAGTGTGCGGTGGAACCCGGCCTATGAGGCCTTCACGGTCCGTGAGAGCCCGTGAAGGCAGAAGTCAAAGTGTCACTTTATTTTCATTGGACCTTTGTGTTGGTCCAATGAGGAGAAGCCTAGGTGGCCGAACCTGGTGGTTTCAAGACAACTTCTAGACTTTATAAAATGGTAGGGACTCTCTCATTTGAAGCCTCTTGCTTCATGTTACCACATACACATACATACATGGTTCTTGGCTTCTACTAGAGCAAGGAGGTGTATCAAGTGAAGGCAAGTTGTTCAGGTGTTGTTGCTGCTCCAGATTCACGAAGACAACGTGTGGTTCGTGTCTCAGGTCGTTAGCAAGACGGAATCTCGGCTACTTGGTGTGGATTATCAATAGAGGAGCTTGGATTCGAGTTCTTGAACATCTTCCTAGCTTGATGGATAGCTCCAGCCACGAGATGGTATATTTCTTCTTCTTCTTCTTTTGTTTTTATTGCTATATTCGTTTGTAGTCACGATCCCCACTTGGGGAATACATGCATGTCGATTTAAATACTAGAAAACCCCAGTTTTTGATGTCGTTGCTTCCGCTACGTACGGGTGTTGGCGTGCATGGATTTCCTACATGGATGGTGCTGGATGGCGGTCGACTTGTAAGTGAAGGTCCTGGATGGTGAGTCTCGATGAGTCGATGGTGACTGGTAAGTGTCAACTATCGAAGGTTGTGATCGAAGGAGGCAAGGAGTGAACAGCAGTCGAGAGGGGGTGGCTGGCTGCGAGAAAGGGTTCAAATGAGTTAATGAGGGAAAAGCCTAAATCTATTTACGTATATCTATACTACTATATAAACCATTTAACATTCTCTCTCCTCTTAAATTTAAGACCTCTTAAAATTCAATCAATATAAAATCTTGACCCTTCACTTAATCTAAATTAATCTCATCCACTCAATCTTTAACTATTTTATTCTCTCATAATTTACTTTTACTTTTTATTTAAAATATATTCTCTCATACTAACACAATTATCCACCCATATCAACATAATTTTTAAAATCTTATTAACTATTCTCTTTATTTTATCAATATAAATCTTTTTTCTTATTTTATTGTCTTTTAGAATTTATTTATAAAATTAATAAAATAGTTAAATGTAAATAAAAGAAATTTTGAAAAAAAAACGGACATGTTGCTGTACAAAACTTTTTCGTGACATTGAATCGCGCGAATAACATATCATTACATTATTGAAAGCGTCATATTATAAACTAAAAACTATTTGCCTCGCAGCATTGCGCGGGTATGATACTAGTATATATTTAAATATTTTTTAATATATATATATATTAATATATATGGGAGGGTTCAAACGAGAAATGTTTTTTGTACGAGAACTGCGAAAGCTAATCTTGGTCGTTCATTGTGGATAATGGAGTTAATGGATGAAGAGCATGGGGGATTGAGTGTGGCAGGGTGCATGTAAAGAATTCATGGGTAGACAATCCAATTGAAGGGGGGGGGGGAATTGAATGGCTGAGATTGGTTCTCGCGGTTCTCGTACGAAAAACTGTTCTCGTTTGAACTTTTGCCTACATATATATAAAAGTTTTAATTATATATATATATATATATATATATATATATATATATTGGGGCTGGGCGGGGGCGGGGTATCTTGCCCCCCTACAAAACCCGAACCCGAAAAAATCCCCGACCCCGACCAGCCCCGAACTTCACCGGGTTTCGGTTTTCCCCGTCGGGTTCGAGATATTTTGCCATCCCTATATATACGAGTCATAAAACATTCTAAATCATAATTATATTTTTTAAGACTAAAAATGTTTCGGTTCAACTCGACCCATACAAAATGTTACTAATTCTAAGTTTCTAACCCGATTTTCAACAAGTGATTAGTCACCACTAAATGAAAGTCTGCATAAACACCATAAAACAGGCACAGAGATATGTCCAAATGGTTATTATAATATACTCCTTGTTCATAATATTCTAAAAAGCATGGGGCAAAATCGTCAGTCTACCATATAATGTCACCAAAAGAACTTCAAATGTTAAAATTTCATATGAAATAATTATTCATATACTTTGTAACAAAAAATTCATTTGAACTACAACCTCCTAAATTACACATTTATTTGGTATTCATAGTGTAAGGTGCATGTGACTTGTGTTGGTATAAAGACGAAAATAACAACAAAAGAACCAAGATTTCTAGCTTTATTTCATGTTTTTTCATGTACAAATCCCTAACTTCTATTACATATTTATAGGGTAAAATATGACGGTTTTCGGGCGGTTCTCTATCAAGTAACGGTAGTGGACAGCAGCCGGCGGTGGCTAACGGCGGTGGCGGTTACCTCCGGTGATGGGTTATATATATACATCTATTCTATCTACTAATAATACAATATATAACTTATACTATTGTTTTGTAAATCAAGATTAAAGTAACATTCTCCCCCTTAATCTTGATTATCCTGAAGTAGATCTCTAACTCCAAGTAGTTGCCTCATGATGACGAATCTTGTCCTTGCCAATGGTTTTGTCAGTATATCAGCTCGTTGTAAATCTCCACTGATGTATTCAACTGAAATGTCATTTCTTTTGACACAGTCTCGAATGAAATGATATTTAGTATCAATGTGCTTGCTTCGTCCGTGAAATATTGGATTTTTCATGAGAGCGATTGCTGACTTGTTATCCACGTAGATCGTGATCTTTTGTTCTTCGTCTTCTGTAATCTTGCTAAGTAATCTTTTTAACCAAAGTGCCTGAGTTGCTGCTACCGTAGCTGCCATGAATTCTGATTCGCATGAGGATAGTGCTACTTTTCCTTGCTTCTGAGTATTCCAACTAATAGGTGAATTTCCGAAGTAGAAGATTGTTCCTGTTGTGCCTTTTCCTTCTTGAGTATTGAAACCAGAACTGCTGTCACTGTAACCTTGTATCTTGTTTCCTCCGTCATGTCTGTAGGTTATACCATAGTTCTTCGTTCCTTTGATGTAATGCAGTATCTGTCTTATTGCTTTCATGTGTCGTTCTTGAGGTTTCTGCATGAAACAGCTAAGTAATCCCACCGGATAACTTAGATCTGGTCTTGTATTTAGTAGATATCGTAGACATCCTATGATGCTTCGAAATTCTGTGGCGTCAACATATTCTTCTTCTATTAGTTTCGTCAGTTTTAGTCCTGGATCCATAGGAATTTTTGCATCGTTGCAATCGAGCATTCCTGCGTCCCTGAGTATTTTATTTGCGTAGCCAGTCTGTTTTATTGAGATTTCTCCTTGGTGTTGAGTAACCTCAATGCCAAGATAATAAGCGAGTAAACCGAGATCGCTCATTTCAAATTTGTTCTTCATTTGATCCTTGAATGTATCAATCTCTTTCTTCGATGTACCCGTGATTATTAAATCATCAACATATACTCCTACTAACAGAGTTAAACCTTTGTTAGTTCTTGTGTAGACTGCTTGTTCCAATGCGCATTTCTTGAAACCAAGTGTCTTGTCTAACTTTGTGTACCATGCTCGTGGAGCTTGCTTTAAGCCATAGAGTGCTTTTATTAGCCTGTACACTTTTCTCTCGTATCCTTTTTTTATGAATCCTTCTGGCTAAGATACGTATACCTCTTCCTCTAATTCTCCATGTAAGAATGCTGATTTTACATCAAGAGGATGTACTTCCCATTTGTTGTATGCTGCTAGTGCCAATAATAACCGAATTGTTTCAATTCGTGCTACTCGTGCAAAAACTTCATTGTAGTCTATGCCGTGTTCTTGAATGTATCCTTTGACTACTAGTCGTGCTTTGTATTTCAAAATCTTTCCATCAACATCTCTCTTTGTTTTGTATACCCACTTTAAGCCAATTGCTTTGTGTTCCTTTGGTAGAATAGTGAGTTTCCAAGTATTTTTTTTGTTGATGGAGTCCATTTCTGCTTCCATTGCTTGAATCCACTTTTTGTCCATTGCTGCTTCTTTGAAATTTCTAGGTTCATCTTCTAACAGCAACAATTCTTCAGTTTCGTTGTAGATATCATCTAATATCTCTTCTGATCTGTTGTAGACATCCTTTAGAGGTCTATAACCTCTTGTAGGTGTATGATCAATTCTTTCTTGTTCTGCAGAAACTGGTGAATCTGGAGTATTGGGAATTTTGTTATTGAAGTTGTTGATGTCTGGACTGACATCATTATCAGAGATGTACTGATCTTCCTGGGTTTTATTTTCTGTAGTGAAGTCAGTCCATTCTGATTCGTCCAGATCATAATCTTTGGTGTATTCTTCCCAATTCCATGTTTCATCCTCCTTGAACCTTACATCCCGACTGACGTGAATCTTCTTTTTTGTTGGATCAAACAACCGATATGCTTTTGATCCTGGTTCACTGCCCAAATATACCATGCGTATACTTCTATCATCCAACTTCGTCAAATGTTGAGATGGTACCTTTGCGTATGCAATGCATCCACAAATCCTGAAATGATGAAGACTTGGTTTTCTTCCTTTTAGTGCTTCATATGGAGTGATGTCTTCAAGTGACTTTGTACAATTCAGTATTAGTATGGCGTGTCTAATTGCTTCTACCTAAAAATTCCGAGGCATGTGTGTTGCTTTCATCATGCATCTGGTTGTTGAAATCACAGTTCGATTCCTTCGTTCCATAACTCCATTTTGTTGCGGTGAGTAAGGTGCAGTTAATTTCCTTGCGATGCCATTGTCTTTGCAATATTGTGAGAATTCTTTTGATGTGAATTCTCCTCCTCTATCTGTTTTGAATAATTTTATCTTGACTCTGAGTTCGTTCTCCACCCTTTGTTTGAATTCCATGAAGATCTCAAAAGCTTGGTCTTTTGAATCTAGGAATATTCCCACATATATCTTGAATAGTCATCTACTAACAAGAATATATATCTTTTACCTGATGGAGTAGGTGGTGATATGGGACCACATAAGTCACCATAAACTAACTCCAATGATTCCTTCGATCTTGACTTTGCCTGTTGTGGGAAAGGTGCTCTGCTTTGTTTTCCGATTAAACAAATATCACAAATATTTGTTGTATTTTTGATGGGTGGTACACCATAAACCAATTCCTTCGAGTTGATTTTCTTTATTGAATCGAAATTCAAGTGACCCAATCTTGCGTGCCATAACCAATCTTTATCATGTAGATTAGCTAGTAAGCAAACTGGTTTATCGATGTTCAAGTTTGCTTTGTATAACCGATTCTTTGATCGTGTAACTCTTAGTAGAATGTTATTGCTTGAGTCGTATAGCAATAACTGATCTCCTTCCATGACTATCTTGCAACCATTTTCTGTCAACTGTCCAAGACTTAGTATATTACTCTTCAGATTTGGAATGTAATATACCTGGGAGATAATCCTCTGTTCTCTGTTTTGCACTCTAGCATTATGGAGCCTTTTCCTCTAATTTCTACATAAGATCCATCTCCAAATCGTACGTTTCCTGAGATTTTCTCGTCAATCTCTTTGAAGTGATCTTTGACTCCCGTCATGTGGTTGCTGGCACCATTGTCTAGGTACCAAAGACTTTCATCTTCAGTGGTCATATTGTTTAAAACAAGATTCTTCTTTTCTTTCTTTAAAACTGTCTGATGTTCTTCAATTGTTGCCATTCTTCCTCGATAAGATTTGATTGCTCCTTTTCTTGTACTTTCTGTGGAAAATTCCTCGAATAGTGTCCATACTTGTTGTAGTTATAACATTGTACTTTACTCATATCAGGAGTAAAGTTGTTGTCCCCTCGTCTTTGTGAGTGGTTAATTCTGCCACGTCCACATCCTCTGAAAGATTGTCTGTGATCTTCTTGTCGTGTGAACATCATGCCTTCTTGAGTGTCCGAAGAGTTTCCTTTCTTGAACTTCAATCTTTCTTCGAATGTCTTCAGCCTTCCAATTGCATCGTCTAAAGACATGATATTCATATCTGAGTATTGTTTAATAGATGCAACAATCTGAAGAAATCTGTCTCGTACGACATTCAGTAATTTCCGTACAAGAGTAGAATCTTCATATGTTAAACCCAAGCTTGCTGCTTTGTTGATAATACTCGTCAGTTTTGTAGTAAATGAATCTATCGATTCATTTTCTTTCTTCTGTAACAACTCAAACTCTAATTTGAGTGTTTGTAACTTTGTCTGTTGAACACTGGTGACACCAACGTGTCTTGTTCTTAAGGCTTCCCAAATTGCTTTTGATGTCTTGTATTTAGATACAAGAAGTAACTGATCTTCTAGCAATGCTTGATAAATATAAGCAATTGCGTTTTTATGTGTATCTTCATCGACTTTGTCTGTTGATTCATATTCAATCACTTTCCATAACTGATTTGCTTCCAATATAACTTGCATTCGAATTGCCCAAGTTGTGTAGTTTGATGATTTTAACATCGGGCATTTAAAATGGGTTGAAAATCCCAAATTCTTTCTTCCTTTTTCACTATCTTAACATTCAGACATTGTTAAAGAAATTTAAAAATAAAATATAACCTTAATTAAAATTTTGAGAAGAAAATTTGATGATTGTGTTTTTTTTAAAAGAATTTAATAAAAAACTTTGTGATCAAAATTTCTTTTTCTAAAAACGTAATTTTCTTTTTCTTAAGGCTTTAATAATTTTAAATTAAAAAAATGATAACCCCTTTTTTTTAAAAAGATCGTGATTTTTGAGGAAAAAAGAAAAAAACTTTAATTTTAAAATAAAGGAAGTTAAAAAGGGAAAACAAAATAGGGTTTTGTTATCTTCTTTAATTGAGAAAGCCCTTTGCGGCGCTTTTTCTTTCGACGATGAGAAAAGAAACGGCTGATGCCTTTCTTTTTTGTTTCTCCGATCTGATTTGCAGCCCCTTGTTTGTGGTGGCGAGCGATGCTTGTCCTACTGATTTCCTTCGGTCAAATCCTTTTTCGACTTTGGTTCGAGCGATGGTGGTTTTCACCGAATGATTTTGCTCGATTTGTTCCTCCGACGAGGTAAGTTCCCTTCTCCGATAAGGGTGCTAGAATGGCGGTAGTTTCCTTCAACAGTCGCCTGGGTATCCAAATGTTGGATTTCCGGTAGATGATGAAAACTTTGGTTCTTAACCAAAGCTCTGATACCAAATGTTGGTATAACGACGAAAATAACAACAAAAGATCCAAGATTTCTTGCTTTATTTCGTGTTTTTTCATGTACAAATCCCTATCTTCTATTACATATTTATAGGGTAAAATATGATGATTTTCTAGCGGTTCTCTATCAAGTAACGGCGGTGGATGGCAGCCGCCGGCGGCTAACAGCGGCGGCGGTTACCTCCGGTGAAGGGTTATATATATACATCTATTCTATCTACCAATAATACAATATATAACTTATACTATTGTTTTGTAAATCAAGATTAAAATAACAACTTGCTGAGTATTAAAAGCTCTATTTTCTCTCTGAAAACTGTACCACTATCTCTCAACACAATACATTCACTTGATTAATATAAATACATTTATCCATTTTCTCTCTGGAAACTAACTGTAATAATATATATGTTGATCTTAGTCACTTGATTAATATAAATAGGTACTCAATAAACAAAAGACATGAGAGTGTTAATGTGTTTGTTTGGAATACAGATCAAAAGACTAAAATTTGCAATAGAAGCTACCAATGATAAAAAGTGAAGTCATTTTTATATATTATAATATATATCGACGGTTAAAATTGGTCCTAAGTCCATGTGTACCGGTCTCAGGTAGGCATTTGTCATGTTTGTTGGGTTCCTCAAGTTTGTTTTCAACACCCGTAATAAAACATTGTTTAAACTTTATTACTATTCTATAAATTATATATATAAGAGTTAATTGTTAATTTGGTACTTTAACTATCTCATTTCTTCCGATTTGGTCCTTTAACTTCAAAAGTGATCAAGATAGGCCTTAAACATCCATTTTCCAGTCTGAATAGTCCTTTTGTTAGTTGACTGTTAGTCAACTCCGTTAAGTGAGGGGTATTTTTGTCCTTTTATCATTTTTCTATTTTTTATTGATTAAAATAATATATAATAATTTTTAATATATAAAAATATATATCCTATCCTCTCCACTCCATATATACACACCCACTCTCTCTCTGTCTAGACAACCACCACCACCACAACCACCACCGCTGTCCTATCGCCGGCCACAACCACCACCACCACACGGTGAAAGCACCACCACTGTAAGTCTGTGACCACCGCCACCACCAACTATGTTTTCGCTACCGTCCTATCGCCCACCACCATGGTGACATGTAACATCCTCAAATCGGGCCTATTTGTGCGCTGCATTTGGTATGTCAATTTATTTAAACGAATTAAATATAAATATATTTGTAAGAATTAATAGAAATTAGCTATTGGCCAGTTAAATGTGAAATTAAAAATAGTAATAAAATTGGATAAGAATGATAAAATAATAACTAGTTTCAAACAAGGTTTCCAAAAATATCCTCGTTAGTTGAAACGATTATTCGGGTGTCGTGTTGTATGTTGAAAAGGGGAACAAAATACCTCTTGTGGATAACTCAAAAACCAAAGTCGGTTTTTAAGTCACCAACACACATTCAACAAACACACACACATACGAGACACACACACACCTCACCTCTTGTTCTTTGCTTGGTGTTCTTGAAGAGAAATCAAAGTAAGGATTGATTGAAGCTGGAATCAAGCTCAAATCTTGCTCTTTGTTGTCTACAATCTGCTACTCATTATCATCTTCATCCATAGTAAGCTTCTTCTTCCTTGTTCATTTTTGTAACTAGGTCAAAAATGGGTAAAACGAGTTTAGTTAACCAAGCTTAGATTTCTTGATAGTAATATGTTCTAGGATCATTTGGGAGTTGTTTGGAACTGATTTTATGAATTAGAGTTGTTATTTTCATTGAATTTCTTGAAATTGACCAAATGGGTCGAATATGGTGATTTGATCAATCAAACAAGAATCGGATGTTAAAGCATGATGTTTATATGTGTATGAACTCCCTTTGATGTCCTAAAACTAGTACAAAAGCTGGAATTAATAAAGAACATGTCAAACTTGAGATTTGAATGGGAACCATGGCTGTGCAGAACACAAATCGCAGCCCTAAAGCTGCGTCGCGGCGCGACCCTTAAGGGTGTCGCGGCGCGACCTTGTGCGCAGCAAACAGAAGTTGGTTTTTCAATATACAGGGTATATGGGCTGTGGTTGTATCACTTTTGACCATTTTAGAGGTATTTAGGTTAGTTTATGCATTTTTACTAATTTAGACACAATTAGAGAACTTAAAACTAGAATTAGTATATGTGTATGATATGTGGTAATCTAAGTGAACTTATATGTGTACAATAGGTAATTAAGCGTTCAAGGAAGGCCAAATACATAATTGAGTTGTTTTAAGCACCAAGGTGAGTACCGGCTCTTATGAATCCAATAAAGGAAGTGTTTGAATGTTAATTGGTTTAAACGAACACGGTATGCTATTTATTGCACATAGACTTGTATATTTATATATATAAGATTAGAAAAGAAGTATTCACATGATGAATGATATATTTGATGGGTTAATAATGAGCTATGTGAAAGTTCGGACATATGTGTATGGATGGTCAGCTTCGGTGTAACACCGTATAAACTCAAGCCAGTTTTTTACACGTTGCGGAAGCTTTAATTTAAACAAACATATAATAAACAGACCATCATTTACAAATATACGTCATTGTTCATAAACCACAATATCGTTTTGGTGTTACAAAAAGTACAGGGTCGTTTTATATAAACCAAAATATCAGAGTGGGGTCAACTTCTCCTTCAGCAACTACAAACACGAACCTGCAAATCAACAACTGAGAGGAATTAGAACAATGCTAAATGAGTAGAGGCTAAAGCATCAAATGCAAACATTCACAATCAACATCAATCATGTAATCACACATCCTGAGAAGACCGGCGGTTCGGCGCAGAACCTACAAGCAATGCCGGCCAAAACAAAGGTTTACCGATAGCTTTCCACTGAATTGGCATAGTAAACTCCCTTCTGAGCAACAAATGCAACCGAGAGGCTTCTAATGTTCAACCAACCAGTTAGACAAGCCCAGCCTAAGTCCACGTATAACTGACTTCTCAACGCAGCTCAAAATCATCCTAAGAGCGCGTATCAGCCAAATAGTCATGCAGCAGATATCAACAATCAATAACACGATCAACAGTTCAATCGATCAATCCAATCTCAATCACATCATGCATCACATCAAAAACATTAATCGTAATCTTTACCATCCGCGATTAACGTCCACTCACCTTTCGTTCTCAAACAGGAAACTCAGATATCTTATATTACTGGGCCTTTGTGTTTCCTAAAAACACAGCAACACCAGAATCAGTCTCTTTCATCATAAATATATATTCTTTCATATATTTATATCATATACACTTCACACATATCATATAACTTTCATATAAAAATATACCAAAGAAATATCGCTTTAAACAATAATCACAAGTCATAATTCTGAAAAATGGGGGGTTGTGCCGCGACCAACTTAGTGTCGCGCCGCGACACGACTTCGAACAGATCTCTTCGAATGCGAAGCCACTTCGAGCGCCTTCGAATTCGGAACCAAAATGCGTCGCGTCGTGACCTTGGACGCGTCGAGTCGCGACAGGCCTTCGAGCGGGGAGGACTTCGAATAAGAAGCCTAGGACTTCGAACACATGACCTTCGAATTCGGAGCCGAGTGTCGCGCCGCGACATATATGTGTCGCGCTGCGATCTTCATATTTCCAGATTCTTTCCTTCTTCTTCCTCACATTCAGACATTAAAAACCACCATAACCAATTTCCAGAACTTAATCAAACTTACTAAAATTCACTAAAAACATATATAAACATCTTTCAACATATTCTCATGCATCCTAAACATCATTTAATCCAACAAAACACAAAATCCACCAAAACCCATTTGTTCATAAAACTTCAAACTTGAACATTTTGATTTCACATATATACATGTAAATCAACAAGAAAACATGTTAAACTGAATCAAAACATGATATGAACATATCCTTACCTTTAGTTTCAATTATAGAACTCCAAATCTAGATTTACAAATTCCAAGTTCTTGCTTTAAAGGTTTCTTCTCAAGAAGGTTTTCTTTCTTTTTACACACACAACACACTTTCCACTTTTGATAAATGAGCAGGTAACTTCTCTACCCATACACACACACACGTATACATGTTTACACACAAATGTAAGGTGGTGGTGGCATGGAGTCTTTTTCTTTAATTATGCATGCAGATTCCGAGGATGGAATCTTCTTAAGGGGGTAGAGTTGTAACATCCTCAAATCGGGCCTATTCGTGCGCTCCATTTGGTATGTTAATTTATTTAAAGGAATTGAATATAAATATATTTGTAAGAATTAATAGAAATTAGCTATTGGCCAGTTAAATGTGAAATTAAAAATAGTAATAAAATTGGATAAGAATGATAAAGTAATAACTAGTTTCAAACGAGGTTTCCAAAAATATCCTCGTTAGTTGAAACGGTTATTTGGGTGTCGTGTTGTATGTTGAAAAAGGGAAGAAAATACCCCTTGTGGATAACTCAAAAACCAAAGTCGGTTTTTAAGTCACCAACACACATTCAACACACACACACATACGAGACACACACACACCTCACCTCTTGTTCTTTGCTTGGTGTTCTTGAAGAGAAATCAAAGTAAGGATTGATTGAAGCTGGAATCAAGCTTAAATCTTGCTCTTTGTTGTCTAAAATCTGCTACTCATTATCATCTTCATCCCTAGTAAGCTTCTTCTTCCTTGTTCTTCATTTTTGTAACTAGGTCAAAAATGGGTAAAACGAGTTTAGTTAACCAAGCTTAGATTTCTTGATAGTAATATGTTCTAGGATCATTTGGGAGTTGTTTGGAACTGATTTTATGAATTAGAGTTGTTATTTTGATTGAATTTCTTCAAATTGACCAAATATGGTGATTTGATCAATCAAACAAGAATCTGATGTTAAAGCATGATGTTTATATGTTTATGAACTCCCTTTGATGTCCTAAAACTAGTACAAAAGCTGTAATTAATAAAGAATATGTCAAACATGAGTTTTGAATGGGAACCATGGCTGTGCAGAACACAAATCGCAGCCCTAAAGCTGCGTCGCGGCGCGACCTTGTGTGCAGCAAACTGAAGTTGGTTTCTCAATATACAGGGTATATGGGCTGTGGTTGTATCACTTTTGACCATTTTAGAGGTATTAGATTAGTTTATGCATTTTTACTAATTTAGACACAATTAGAGAACTTAAAACTAGAATTAGTATATGTGTATGATATGTGGTAATCTAAGTGAACTTATATGTGTACAATAGGTAATTAAGCGTTCAAGGAAGGCTAAATACATAATTGAGTTGTTTTGAGCACCAAGGTGAGTACCGGCTCTTATGAATCCAATAAAGGATGTGTTTGAATGTTAATTGGTTTAAACGAACACGGTATGCTATTTATTGCACATAGACTTGTATATTTATATATAGAAGCTTAGAAAACAAGTATTCACATGATGAATGATATATTTGACATGTATTTAAGTACATGTATATTTATTGTGATATTTTTATAATTATGAATTCATATGTGAAAGCATGCATGCTATGATCACTATTATGGGTTAATGATGAGCTATGTGAAAGTCCGGACATATGTGTATGGAAGGTCAGCTTTGGCTGGGTCTCAGGGGCCTTCGGGCAATTGTTCGGGACTAATGGTACTCGAGTGCCATTCCTTTAAACTCTTGGGGTGATTGCCTTAACTGGCTGAGCCTAATGAGCCTTTGGCTCCTTAACGAGCAGGTGGAGTCACTTAGGTGATGAAACCAGCACGGTTGGCAGTGTTTGATTCCCCCGGTGGTTGTTATTGAGCCGGACTAGTTATCTGGCAAGATATAACACTGTTGGACATGTCAGCATTACCGCTATGTGTTAGGATAGCATTGTATGCTCATTCTTGATTTATGACTTGCTAGTATTGTACTCATACCTGTCTGTATTCACTAGCTATTTTAAATAGCTAATGTTGTCATTGTTTCCCTTTTTCAGACAAAGAATAGGCAGGCCTGGTGAGTGGGGAACACTTGTGCTGTTGTACAGACTTTTGTTGGAACACTGCGTTTTGGTATGTAATATACAATGGTCGGTTTAGATTAAAGTAACACCGGTTGGCATGTTTGGCTATTTTTGTATTGTATATTTGTATATACGCCAAACATGTGTTTTTAAATTGTAATAGTTAATAGGCGTGGGTTTGTTTATTGATTTAAATTCCGCTGCTTTGTTTTTAAAATTCGGTTAAGTTAACTAACAGGTAAACATCCAATTTACAAACGGACCCATGCAGTTTGAAAACTCAAATTTTATTTGATTTTAAGGTTTCAAAGGCGGTGTTACAAGTTAGGTATCAGAGCCTAAGTGTGAGGGAATTGGGTACTTGAAAGAGTATTCAATCTCAAACTCGGGCCCGACCATTATGAAGTGTTCCTAATTGGGTAAAGGGGTTTGAGTATGAGAGTTATATGATAAGTACTTGTTAATAGCTAGTCTATTTGTTTATGTGTAAGTATAATTGCTATAATGAATAATCCTTCTTTCATATAGCAAAAGTTGAAATATGACTGCCCAGCCGGGTGCTACTGAACAGGCTCTTAAAGAATGGAGGATGAAGCCTCCCATATACCTCAGCAGGCTGCAGATGAGCAGTCTCAGCACCATACTGAAGGTGCTCCTGCTGATAATGTACAACAGGCGTACATCAGACACCTTGAGGAGGAGCTCCGTACTGCAAAGGAGCTTCTACTCAACTCTGCTTTGGGTAAACCAACCCGTAAGCCCTGTTCTTATAAGAAATTCTTATCGTGACACCCACTTACCTTCGAGGGGAGTGATGACCCCACGGTTACTATGAAGTGGATTAGAGAGATGGAGCAGGAATTCGAGTCCTGCAAATGCGAACCGGAATACTGCGTGAAATATGCAGTAAGGATGTTGAAGGGCCGTGCCATCTTCTGGTGGGACACGGTTAAAGCCTCTGTCAAAAAGGAGGTACTTAATGCTCTGACTTGGGAGCAATTCAGTGAGAATGTCCAGAGGAAATACTGCACTGAGTATGATCTGGATAAATTGGAGCACGAATTCAACAATCTCCGAAAAGGGGATAAATCTATGGAGGATCACATCGGTGCTTTTACTGATAAAATGCGGTTTGTTCCTCATTTGATGACTGACGAGACTACAAAGATCCGGAGGTTTGTCAAAACATTACCTTTAGAGTTTAGAGCACATGTCAGAGTGGCTAGTGATCTGGATCGAGCCTTTGAAACAGCTCGACAAATGGAGGGTGATCGCATCCAGTGTAGGGGTGAATCTGCAGGAAGAAGCAACAAGAGGAAGTTCTAATCTTCTTCTAACCCAAGTTTTTTAAATAGACAATCTTCTGCAGGTACAAAATCTGGTGATTACAAAAAGCCTAAATCTGAAGGCTCATGGTGCAACCAATGCCGTTTCACTCATTCTGGTGAGTGTTCTAGAGCTACCAGAAGGTGTGCTAGATGTGGTATCAAAGGCCACCCAGTGGAGGATTGCAAGTTTAAGGAGGACGTCTGCTTCAGATGTCGTCAGCCAGGGCACAGAATAGCCAAATGCCCGCAGAGTTCAAATACCCGAGCTGGTAGTTCATCTTCTGAGCCAAAGAAAGTCGGCGCCCCTCGTGCTAAAGGGTGTGCGTTCCAGATGACGGCCAAGGAGGCCAAGATTGCGGGGGATGTGATTACGGGTACTTTCTTTGTTAATTATACCCCAGCATGTGTATTGTTTGATTCCAGGGCTACTTATTCTTTTGTCTCGGTATCTTTTTGTCATAAGCTGCAATTGCCTACATCTGCATTAATTGATCCGATTACAGTAGAGACCACTAATGGTAGAATAGTTTCTGTTGCTGATAAAGTTCCTATCGCGGTTATCTATATTGTTAGGGAGATAATCACTTCACCCTAATAATCATCTCTGCCTATCCTAAAACATAGGATTTGATGATAACCAAACCCTACATTCAGTATGACTTAGAAAGAATTCAAACATGTGTTGTTTGATTCAGTTTATGTAAAAATATGCTAAGTATGGAACCATCAGCTGAGGAAAATAAGCCATCAGTTGAGCATCAGATCCTACTCAATGTATCAGCCAAAGGATATCAGCCAAGGAGCATCAGATGAAGAATACAAGTAAAGAAGACCATCAGCTGAGGAAAACAGTCTATCAGCTGAGCAAAATTGTTGATCAGCTGATGAATATATTCCATCAGCTGAGTAAACAGATTGATCAGCTGAGTAAAGAAAGTGATCAGCTGAGTGAAGAATTTGATCAGCTGAGTGCCTACTCTATCAGCTGAGTGAACAAATGGATCAGTTGAGGCCCAGAGCATCAGTTAAGTAAGTCTTTCTTTACACAAGTCATCTCCCCTTATAAACTGATGTATTTGATTGATCAGCTGAGCATTCTTGATCAACTGATCATACAAATACATGAGCTTATGTTCTCCTAAGCTTACTATTGAACAACTGAGCATCTATATGATCAGCTGAGCAATATGTATCAACTGAGTCCTAGCTAAAAGTGATCAACTGATATATTTTCTCAACTGAGTAGTGAATATCAGAGTTCCTTGTACAATCTGTTAGCTGAGTCGTGAAAAATGTCAAATCTACTCTATCTTTTCAGATTGTAAGTCATATGTAAAAGGCAGAACATGTGTTGTTCTATTATGCCTTAGATATTTGTTTGTAAAAGTAAGAATGCACTTTTTGGATCAAGTATGAGACAAAAAGGTTTGATCTTATCCTCTGGAAAAGGATAATGATACCTCAAACAGACGAAGATCTTGAAGATTTGTTCAAACAACTAAGTATGGCTGGCAATCTCATACTTGGTAAAGTCAAATCAATCAGAAGCATGGTGTTGATTAAAGTACAATCATGGAAAGGGAAAGATACTTCTACACGACAGTAGATGTGGACTTTAATATTTTATATTGTGAATGGGTTGCACTTTTGTAGAAAAGTACAATTACTTTTATCATACATTTGATTAAAGTAACTTTACTTTTCACCCACTACCTTTATAATTAAAATATTATATTTCCACATCCTCTTAGTCTCTTACCTTCATGCAACCGGATCCACCGATACTTCTATATATACTCATTCATGGTGGACATGCAATATACATCACTACACAACACAACAAAGTTGAGTCTCTACTACACTAAAAGAAAATCTCATCAGTTGAGAAATTTCATAGAGTATAAGCATTGTGTAGAATCAAACTTGTTCATGTGTTGAACACTCTAAATACATTAGTTGTTTTAGAGTTAGCTTGTCTATGTGTTAGACAAATTGATTGCCACCTTTTATTGTACTTAGAATTTCCGCTTCTGGTACATGTAATTCTTGATTCATATCAATAAGAATTATATAAAAGTATATAAGTGTGTCTTTGATTTTTAAAAGCTAAAGTTTGTATTCAACCCCCCCTTCTACAAACATTTGTTGTTACGTACTCAATCTGGGACTAATAACTGGTATCAGAGCAGGTTAGATAATCAATATCTAGATCTGTTTTGCTTCTTCTACAACTGCTTCTACCCCTCTCAATATGGCCTCATCCGCAAACAATATGAATATCTCAAACACTGGGTCCTTAACAAGATGTCCCATGTTTGATGCTGAAAATTTCTCCATGTGGAAAAGTAGAGCACATCTTTTCCTATCCACCCTTGATATCCAAATGCTTGAAATAGTCACTGATAGCCCTTATGTTCCAACATCAGTGTTATCTATCCCATCAGAATCTAAAGGTCAAACCTCTACAACTAAAAGAATCATAACCAAACCGATGCATCTGTGGACAGATGAGGATAAGAGGTTGGTTAGCCTAGATGTTAAGGCTAGATTAGCTCTTGTCTCCGCACTACCCAATGAAATCTATCATCAAGTGCTTAACTGTTCTTCTGCAAAAGAGATGTTAGATACACTCACAGTTGCATATGAAGGGACTGAAGATGTGAAGGAGAACAAGAAGCTCCTCCTTAACACAGAGTATGAATTCTTCTTTGCTCAGAAAGGTGAGAGTCTTACTCAGACATACACCAGGTTCAACTGCCTTGTTAATGACTTGAAAAGGGCATACATAACCAAGAGCAACTTTGTCTTGGTGAACAAGTTTCTAGACTCCCTTCCTGAAACATGGGATCACTTTGTCATTGTTCTAAGACATAGTGAAAAGATTAAGGGAATGTCTCTGGTTGCTCTCTATGGTAACTTACTCAACCATGAGCAATCAGTCAAACAAAGGAAGTTGTCATCCAAGGAGATGAAGGAGGTCGTGAGAGCTGCACCAACTGCCCTTGTATCAAGAGATACAAAGATGAGAAGCTTTGCAGCTATTGATTCTGGTTCTGATGAAGAAGGAGATGAAGTGGAGAGTGCTGGAGAAAGTAATGAGGAGAATGGTTGTGAGGAGAGTAACCTGGAGGAGTTGGTTGAAGGTGTAGCAATGCTGGTTAAGAAGTTCAGACCTTTTTTTGAAGGGAAAGGGTGTTAAGAGGTTCCGCAAGAGGTCATCAAAGTTTGTCAAGCCCAAATCTACATTTGATGCCTCTACAGTAGAGTGTTATAAGTGTGGCAAGATTGGCCACATAGCTAGTGACTGTAAGTCCAAATATAACACTAGTTCTTCATCTGTGCAAAAGCAGGAGGGCAAGATTGATTATGAAGCCAAGTATAAGAAACTCCTTGCTGTTGTCCTTGACAAGAAGAAGAAGAAAGCCCAGGGCCAAGTTCTTGTTGCTGAAGAAGAAGATTGGGCAGAAGAAGATCTCTCCTCAGATGAAGACGAGGTGATCTCTGCTCAGTTCTGCATGATGGCCAACAACAATGATGGTAGTTCCTTTGATGAAGACATGAAAAAGGCTGCTAAACCAAACAAATACTTCCCAAGGACCAAAATCTAAACATGAAATTACATCTAAAATAAACAAGATAAGAAGAAATGATTATACCTCAATGCAAAGCATAATGCAATCCCTTCTTGTCAAGAAGTTAGAATTCAAACAAGAATTCTTCTAGCGTTGTCCACCCCAAGCACACTTGATTCCCAAATGCTAGTTAGTTGGTGTAGATCGCCAAGACAACAAACAATATGTGTATATCCTTCTTTTTGTGCACCAAAAGAAGATCACCAAAAGGAATATCAACCAAGAGAGAATGTGAGCATGAACAAAACCCTTGAACTCCCCAAGTTTTTTTCCAGATCTCTCAAAACCGTAGCATGCATTAACCACACTTTTAATCCAGTTAAAATGAGTGTTTAAGAATGTTAATTCTGCTATTATAGTGCACGTACACGGCCCGTGTCCATCGACACGGCCGTGTCGGCCTAAAGTCTACGACCTTAATTGGGCCAAGACGGCCCGTGTCCAATAGGCTATACACGGCCCGTGTTCGATCACACGGCCGTGTTGGCCCAAAGTACACGGCCTCGATTTGGGCCAAAACGCCCCGTGCCTGTTGGGCTAGACACGGCCCATGTTCAGGCACACGGCCCTTGTCTTATCCTGCCAAAACCCATTTTGGCCTTTTCTCTCTTTTGCTTGATCGTGTTGCTGGAATCAATACTTTGTGTGTGATTCAATAGGCCTATACCTCATCGGTAGTGCTATTAACTCGTGTGTGTCAACGGGCATATACCAACAGACTCCCACTTGCACGTGACACGACTACGAAAAATAACACAAACATAGAGCAGCCTCTAGCAAGACATCTATGCTCCCAACTCAGTATAGGGTATGCCACCCTTGACAAGATCCCAATCATAAAATGATTGTCCTAAAGATAAATGATCAAGTACATCCCTTGGTTCACGATATCCTATGTGAACACAAGGCATGGAATATAGTCAACCTTCAGATCGTTCAAGATTATGTTTCTCGATTCTAGATTAGTGGTGACCAGCAAACCAAGTAACATTGATCCATCATCAATATAACTTGAGCACGACCATGCATATGAACATCAACACTCAATCATCGAGGTTGCGTCATATACACAAAACCCTCAGGTTGCGTCATATACACCTCTTCGGAAAGCTTCCCATTAAGGAAGGCGGTTTTGACATCTGTTTGCCATATTTCATAATCATGAAATGCAGCAATTGCCAAAAGTATCCTAATAGATTTCAACATGGCCACTGGGGATAAAGTTTCATCATAATCGACACCACGTGTCTTGGTGAAACCTTTAGCCACCAGTCGGGCTTTGAATGTGCTAACTTTCCCATCCATGTCTGTCTTCTTCTTGAAGACCCATTTACACCCTATTGGTTTACAACCGGGTATAGGATCAACCAGTTCCCAAACCTGGTTAACCTCCATGGATTGCATCTCGTTTTCCATTGCCTCTTTCAATTTAGCAGACTCGTGGCCCGCTATCGCTTCCTGATAGTTGGTTGGCTTATTATGATCCACCAATAGTTCGTCACCCTCAGATATGAGAAACCCATATCTCTCTGGCTCATGGCGAAATCTACCGGATCTACAGGGAGGTAATGGATGTACATTAGCCTCTGCATTTTCATGCTCAGACTCAACCTCACTAGGTTGTTGGCTAGTGCCAACGTCAGGCATTTCATCCGTCGACCCTAGAACTTCTTCAATGTCAATGTTGTTTCCACTTTGATGATTGGATACTAATTCTCTTTCTAAAAAGACGGTCCTCCGAGCAACAAATACTTTGTTCTCAAAAGGTTTATAGAATACGTATCCAATACCCGTAGCTGGATATCCGATGAAATAACACTTTTCAGATCGGGGCTCTAACTTGTCATCAACCTCACGTCTTACATAGGCTTGACAACCCCAAACCTTTAGATAGGCAAGAACGGGAGGTTTCCCATGCCAAATCTCGAAGGGTGTTTTCTTGACCTTCTTCGTTGGTACGAGATTAAGGATTCTTCATGCCGTTTCAAGAGCATAACCCCAAAGGCTTATAGGAACTTGGGTGTGACTCATCATAGACCGAATCATATATAACAATGTTCGGTTCCTCCTCTCGGCTACACCATTTAATTGTGGCGTCCTAGGAGGTGTAAGTTGTGAGATAGTCCCGCAACTCTTAAGATGATCACGAAACTCTTGACTAAGATACTCTCCACCTCTATCGGATCTAAGTATCTTAATCTTTTTTCCCAATTGATTCTTTACTTCGTTTTGGAAAGTCTTAAAAACCTCAAAGGTCTCGGACTTTTGTCTAACCAAGTAGACATATCCATACCTACTATAATCATCTATAAAGGTAACGAAGTATCTTGAATTGTCTCTTGTGATGTGCTTAAATGGACCACACACATCGGAATGTATGATGTCCAATAAGTCTTTACCCCTCTCATTCACGCCGGTAAAGGGTGCTTTAGTCATCTTGCCTAATAAAAAAGATTCACATACTTCATTTGACTCATGGTCAAATGATTCAAAGATCCCAACCGCTTAGAGCTTGGCTATACGAGTCTTGTTTATATGGCCAAGTTGACCATGCCACAAAGACAATTTGTCTAAACCATTTTTAGACGTTGAATCAATATTCATGATTGATTGATTATTACTAACGTATGCATCTACTTCATAAATACCACGATAAGGATAAGCTTTGAAATAACAAATATTATTTTTAAAACATATAATAACCCCATTATCAAAAGTAAAACCAAATCCATCGTCATGTAGTGCATGAAAAGAAATAATATTCCTCGCCACAAGCGGAGAGTAGCATATGTTCAATAACAATATAGAAAAACCAGAATTAAAGATAATTCAACTTTTCGTCGAGCCTTGACCGGGACAATCTCCTTGTTTCCGATTATCAAGTCAAGCTCCCCATTCTCCATCCTCTTACTTGCCTTTAGAACCTACACAATATTACAAACGTGAGTGCCACAATCAGTATCTAATACCCAACTTCCAGATGTAGAAGTATGATGGAGTTTGTTGTTGCTGTTGCTGTTGGTGTTGTTGTTGTTGTTTTTGTTATTGTTGCAGTTGTGATTGTTGTTGTTGTTCTGGTTCTGCCCCGATCCCCATTGCGGCTGCAATTCGTTCAGCCAAAGGGGTAAAGGTCAAAACGCGGGGTCTTTTCTCCCCCTCGTGACGATCATGATCGAGATCATCATCATCGTGCCTACGTTTTAACCCAGCAGCTTGGGATTTGCAAGTTGTTTCAATTGTTGTTAGCCTTGTTTCCACAGAGTCTAGCTTTTGAAAGACTATGTTACCCAGATCCTCCATTGAGTTCATGACAGTTTCTTTGAACTCAGTTAGGTTGCTACCCTTATAAGTTTGTTCATTCCGAAGGGTTTCAAGGAGATCCATGTTCTGTTCGCGGTCAGGGGCCTTTTCCAGCAAACGAGCATATACCAGGGATTTTAGTGTATCGGTCGATAAGCTCGATCCGTCATCAACTTTGGATTTAAGGGAAGCAAGGGTTTGTTTGATGTCGGCAATGCTACTCGAATGTGGAGCTGAGGTGGTGAACACTCCACCGAGATTTCCACCTGATCCTCGAATGGCACTTTCAGTAGTGCCACCTACAGGTGTTCTGGACTGTTGTCTATTAAACAACGTCGTAATTTGTGCGAGTGTAGATTGGTGTCTAGAAAGGAAAGCAGAAATCTGCGGTATGTCGATGTGCGCTGAAGAGAAGGGCGAGGTTGAGAGAGGCAGTCCTCTAGTTTCAATACCAGCCATCTCCGAATGAGAGGCCGGTAGAGTATGTGCAAAATCTCTATGGAATGAAGCAAGTGTCTGTTGAGAGACACTTGAGTGGCTAATGGGGTGAATGTGTACTGTTGGGATGACAGTGGCTATTTCAACACCAGAGCTGACAATGCCAACTTTGATGGCAGGTGTAGCTTCCCGGCTTTTTGGGCTTGGGGGGTCCCTCAGCACTCGTCTTTTCTTTTCTCACCACTCTCTCCTCTAGTTCTATCTCTTCCTCTATTTCTTCCTCTTCTTCTACCTCTTCCTCTTCTATATAAGGATCAAAATCATGACTTTCACTAGCTTCATCAAGAGGACCCGGTTGATAGCCATACATGAATTCTGTTTTTGAGTCGAAGGCCTCGGGTAGATTTGGAAATAAGTCAGAAAAGCTCAAATCTTCCTCTTCTGTCACCACTGGCTTTTTCGCTCGTTGTTCCTTAGTATTGTCACGAACCAGTGGTGCTGCTCCAGGGGTATGATCTATCATAGTTAAAGTGTCAGAGGCAAAGTCAGGAGCCGTTGCAACTTTGTGAAGTTCAGGTTCAGAGGATTCCGGCTGTTGCTCGAGATCAGGAAGTACATTTGAGAATGAATCTATCATAGCTTGGATCTATGTAGGGTCATACTCCGCCCCTCCCTCACTATGTGTTTCACCGACATCCTCTTCACCGCCCCTCTCATAAATTTTCTCTCTCAACTCTCCCCTCTCAGCTTCCCCCATGGAAGTCTAAGGCCTAGTAACTATCACCTCACTTGGAGCTACTGGCCCTAAGGTAGGTGCAACCGGCTCTAGTTGCGCCATAGGGCCAAGTCCTACACTCTGCCTATAAGCTCGCACTACTTTATTCTGTGCACAGAGATCCAGGAGAGAATCCGGAAATGGATGTGGTTGAAGCAGATGATCAGCTGTGAGAACTTTCACATACATATATTGCTTAGGCCGGATTGCATCATGCTTTGGCCTTCGAGGGATTTTCTCGTTTCTGTCCATTGCGAATTGGACCATCATAGGCAAGAACTTTTGGTACGGCAGAAATATGCCATTTGCACGTTTGAGATTAGAAAGTTTGCCTTCTACCTGCTGCACAAGATCAAGAAATATTAAAGTGGCATAATTGATATGTAGGTGATTAGCCGTAGCATAGATGAGTTTTATCTGATTGGTGTTGGGATATTCGTATCCAGTATGTTTTGGGGTGAGGCAACACTGAAGAATGGTTAGATAGGTATAGAATATGGGATGAAGGTTGGCTCGTTTAAAGTGGGAACGGAGTTGTAAGTCCCCAATGTAACCCATTACATGAATGCCCGCAAGGGCAGCAGATTCATCAAGCATCTCCTGAAAGTCAAGGAGAGGAGGCTTGCTTCTAGAAGTGAGGAGCTGAAGGATTTCGTAGAGTCGGCTTGCGGTAATATTTAGAGTGAAGTGGTCTACATCACCACGGATAGAAACTCGACCAATGTTGGGATTTGTATGGGTGTGAACTGTGTGCAAGAACTGTTGCGCATATAGCTCAGGAACATGTGTTCCAGAAGTTGATGGATCGAAGGTTAGAGCATGGTTCAACGGGTGGACACAGAGTATTTCAGTAATGATTGGAAAGTTAAGGTTTCTGAAATTGTCCAGGTTTACGAAATGGTTGTTATCATGGGTGACCACAGAGAGAAACTGATTTTTGGGAAGGAGTTGGTCGTCCGGGTTATGGGATTGGCTTGCTGTCGAAGAACGATACGAGACAGATTCGTCTTCCATAGCCATGATTAGTCTTGTAAGAATAGCCAATAGGTTAGAAAGCTGAACATTCACATGTCAAGCATTTTGACATTAGTTGACCTTAAAACATTGGAAAAATTGGTCAAACCACAAAGAATTTTATAACACCCGAAACACCTTCATTGATGAAGTGGTATTTTTGATGAGCAAAAATGTGTTTTGACACTTGTTTTACAATGAATACATGTATCTAAACACTTTTATAACACTGAAATTTTTCTCATTTTACCCATAACATGAAGATCTAGCCTAAAAATTAAATGAAGGCCATCTTCAACCACACGAAGAACACCAAGAACACTTTTCAAATTTTGTGAGTTTTTCTTTGATAAAACCATATTTCATGTGTTCCTAAGCTCCATCGCAACTCATGTTTTTATTAACACCATCGTTTGATGGTCGAACAAAGCATTGGAAGTTCAAAAATTGGTCTTCCGAGTTAAATAGTACAACCTTCGTTTTGGTGCATTTAAACGTGATATAATTATGATTTGTTACTTCTGTGGCGTATACCTTTAGTATGTAAGCAAGTTAATCACAAAAAATCAGAATTTTGGCAGCAACGTTGAGTAATATTCACAAAAGTTCGTAACCAGTAATTTCTTGTAATTTTGGAAACTTGAAAGCGTAAAGAACACACGACAAGATGCCACCTATTTATAGAAAAAAAATCAAATGGTAACTTTTCAAAGTTACACGCTCGAAGTGTGAGGGAATTCGAGGGTAAGAACGCGCTCGAAGTCCTCTTGACACAACTGTTCACTTCGAAGTCCAAGCGGCTTCGAATTCGAAGTGTGAAAGCTTCGAACTCGAAGGAAGTTGGTTTTGACCATTGTTCATGTCCGCTCGAAGTGCATTGGAAAAGCACTGTTTAGTATGTGAAGTCTACTAGCTTCGAATTGAGGCTAGTAAACGCGCTCAAAGTGAACTAAGGATTAGTGACTTCGTATTCAAAGTCAACTGACTTCATATTCGAAGTCAACTGACTTCAAATTGAATCCTCCGATCGTGCTCGAAGTGACCTTGGACTTAATGACTTCGTATTCGAAGTCCATTGACTTCAAATTAATGTCTGAAGGCGCTTGAAGTGAACTTTGAAGTGATGGTTTCAAGTTCGAAGTGCTCTGACTTCGAATTAAATTCAAAGAGGGCGCTCGAAGTCCACTTTTAATTGTGTGCTTCGTGTTCGAGGTCCATTGACGTCGAATTAAACTCGTGAATTCGAAGTTCGAATTCGAAGAGAATAAAATCTTTTTGTAATTTTCAATTTTTTAAAGAAATAAAAACATATTTTTGATATTTTTTTTGTTTTGTGAATGTTTTTGGTATTTTCTTTGATTTTTGAAATGTTTTTGATATTTTCGTTGATTTTCTCCCCCTACAAGCATGCGTAACTTGTACGAATGATTGACACTCCCCCTCAAATTGTGCTTGGTTTATCTGCAACATGAACAAACAAAGTGAACTACCCACTCAACAAATGACTGATAATCAAACTTTATAATTCAACATACCCAATTTGGATGCTAACTCATTAAAACGGGATTCGTCTAATGGTTTAGTAAATAGATCAGCCAGTTTATCATCAATCTTGACATATTGAAGTTCTATCATACCTTTTTCCATATTATCTTTAATAAAATGATACCATATGTCAATGTGTTTGGTCTTTAAGTAGTGGACTGGATTGCATGAGATGGTAATGGCAGATTGTGAATCACACAGTAAAGGTATCTTGTCATAGTGTAGGCCAAAGTCAGAAAGCTGAGTCCTAACCCACAAACTTTGAGAGTAGCACATTGCAGCAGCAACATATTCAGCCTCAGCAGTTGAAGTAGAGACACAATTCTGTTTCTTAGAAGCCCAATACACTAACCGATCACCTAAAAAGTGTGCACTGCCAGATGTTCTCTTTTTGTCAAGCATGCAAGCAGCATAGTCGGCATCTGAATAGGCATATAACTGTAGGCTAGAATCCCTTGGATACCATAGACCTAGATCAGGAGTACCCTTGAGATACTTGAATATTCTTTTGACTGCCAGCAGATGTGATTCCTTTGGATTAGCCTGAAATCTAGCACATAAGCATGTAGAGAAAGAAATTCATCTCTCCCATCATACTCATCTAAAAAACGATTTTGCATTGTATGTGCAAACTCACTGTACTTTGGGTTTGTAGAACTAAAAATGATGTCATCCACATAAATTTGTAATAAGATTAAATCCTTTCCTTTGGCTTTTGTGAATAAAGTGGTCGGTTTTTTCTTTGATGCATCCCTCACTCAACAAATATTCAGACAAGACATCATACCAAGCTCTCGGGGCTTGTGTTAGTCCATATAAGGCTTTGTCTAGAATATAAACATGTTGAGGGAATTTGGGATTGACGAAACCTTCTTGCTGAGACACATATACCTCCTCCTTGAGGATATCATTTAAGAATACTGTCTTAACGTCCATTTAAAAAATCTTAAAGCTTTTGTGGGCAGCATAGGCTAAGAAGAGTTGGATGGCTTCTATCCTAGCTACAGGAGCAAATGTTTCATCATAGTCTATTCCCTCCTATTGGTTGTAACCCTTAGCAACCAGCCTAGCTTTGTTTCTAACCACTATTCCATCTGAATCCCGTTTGTTCTTAAAAATCCACTTGGTACCAACCACTGATTTGTCTTCTGGAAGTGGTAGCAATCTCCAAATTTTGAGTCTTTCGAACTGGTTAAGTTCTTCTTGCATTGCAATGACCTAATCTGCATCTTGTAAAGCATCGGAGACTTTGGTGAGTTTTATCATTGATAGGAAACTGGAATAGAGACAATCATTTGCCATTGCAGAACCAGTTCTTACTCCATCTTGAACATTTCCTATAATTTGATATTCGGGGTGGGATTGTGTCCATCTTATTCCTCAGGGGTTTTGGATCGGAGGAAAGAACTCATTTAGAAGAATTAAGAGTTCAATGTCTTCCTCTGTTGTGATTGGTTCTGAATCATAGACTGGAAGTACCTCATAAGCCAGCTCATGAGGAACTGTAACTGTTTTGACAATTGACGTAGACGGAGAATCCACGGTTGGATATGAGGACGAGTTGTCAACCTCCGTTGCAGTTGTAGCAGGAGACACTGCATCATTCCTGTCACCAGCGTTTTGAACATTAGATTCAGACTGTAAGAAATCAAATAAGAAATCTAAATTGTATTCTGATCCATTCTGGATTAATAATTCAAAGTTTAACAAAGAAGAACAAAAGAGTCAATGGTACACACAGAAAAGAATACATTATATTTTTCAAGAGGTCGTTGACACCAATGTATCACCTAAAAAGCAAGGACCCATTTCAACATGGGGACCTAAATCTTCGTTCTTTTCTATGTGCAGGAACCTAATCTCTGGTACCTGGACTCAGGCTCCACAAAACATATGACCGGTGACAAGAGTCTTCTCAACAAATTCATTCCCAAGTACTCCGGGAATGTTCGTTTTGGGAATGACAATGTTGCACCGATACTGGGGTACGGAGATATAGTGAAGAAGAATATCAAAATTAAAAAGGTTTCTTTTGTAGAAGGACTAGGCCATAATCTGTTTAGCATTGGCCAGTTCTGTGACAAAGACTTGGAGGTTACATTTAAAAAGAATTTCTGTTAAGTGACAACAGAAACAGGTGATGTACTTCTCGCGGGAACACGAAAGTCTAACTTGTATTCAACTGATCTGAACAACTACAACACGAATACCTCCGTTTGTCTACTCAGTAAGGCCTCATCGGACTTAACCTGGCAGTGGCACAGGAAACTCTCACATCTCAACTTCCACAACATTAACAAACTGGTTACTGGAAATTTGGTAAGAGGCCTGCCAAAGTTAAAATTCTCCAAAGACCATCTGTGTGTAGACTGTGAAAAAGGGAAGATGAAACGTTCATCTCAGAAAGTCAAGCAAGTCTCTAGTACAAAGAAAATAATGGAGCTTCTACACATGGATCTATGCGGTCCGATGAGAGTCCAAACACGCAATGGGAAGAAGTATATCCTAGTCATCGTCGATGATTACTCTAGGTATACTTGGGTCAAGTTCTTAAGATCGAAAGATGAAGCAACTCCTTCTATCATCATCTTCATAAAACAAAAGTAAAACAAGTATGAACACAGTGTTGCCTCAGTTCGCACGGATAACGGAACTGAGTACAAGAACAAAGGCTTGTCTGACTACCTTGACCTAGTAGGGATCACGCATCAATTCTCTACAGCATACACTCCACAACAGAATGGGGTGGTGGAGCGACGCAACCGAACTCTGGTTGAGGTTGCTCGTACTATATTTGCTTACTCTGGTCTCCCGCCTTCCTATTGTGCTGAAGCCGTCAGCACCGTGTGTTACACATAGAATCGTTCTTTCATCCACAAGTGTTTCAACAAAACTCGTTATGAATTGGCAAATGGCATTGTACCTAATATCAAATATCTTCATATATTTGGTAATAGGTGCTTTGTACTTAACGAAAAGGATAATCTAAGAAAATTTGAGGCTAAGGCTGATGAAGCAATTTTCCTAGGTTATTCACATGAGTCTAAAGCCTACGGGGTGTTAAATAAAAGAACTAACTGTGTTATGGAAAGTATAAATGTTACATTCGACGATATGTTGGATGTTACACATTTCAAAATGAAAAGGAAGGTGCTTCTAGACAAGTCAGTTCAGGACCAGTACTTCAAAGAAAGGAACAAATATAAATCCTATTTCGTCATAAATATTGCTTACAACACTTGATTACCATCATGATGCAAACCAAAGACGAAAAAATTAAACAATTGAAGGATGAGATAGACAGACTTTGTCATTGGGTAGATTTTGGCGAGAGATAGAAAAAAGGCAAATGAATTAGAAAAAGAAAATGCAAAACTTACCCTACAACATTCTGAATTGACTGAAAAACTTCACATGTCCGAAAGAAAATTTCAAGATTTTGAGATTGAAGAATGTGCCAAGAGAAGAAATCTTGAGCAACAATTGTTGGATATTCAAAACAAGTCATCTTTAGAAAGAATGAATCAATTTGAGCTTAAAATTCAGAAATTGGACCAAGACTTACTAAATTATGTAGAAGAAAAGGTCACGACATCTTCTGATTCTCAAAAAGTTCAAAAGTGTAAGTTTTCCAAAGGAAAGGAAATCAAGGTGGATCCTGTAAGAGTCCTTGCAGGTGAATCATCAAAGAGTCATATGCATCTAAACTCCAAACCGTCTAAGGATCATTATTCTAGTTCCAAGTCATACACAAAGCAGTTCATAAACAGGGTTAAGCTTCGGAGAAAGCTTTGGAATGAAAGCAAAGATAATTTTGAAGAAATGAAAGAGAAAACTCTTCTTCAAAAGAATTGTGGTACACCTCATCATGCTGCTTATCTATTTGCACGTGTTAGTCAAACAAGATCATTTTCGAATACTAACACGAATGCACGTCTTCCCACCTTGCCAGAGCTTAAATATCCATGTGTGGTTCGCTCCGTCAAACATCTCTTAAGACTTTCTAAAGAGAATATTTTCATAAAACCACCTTACTTTTCAGTGGATGTTTATCATAAGAAGATATATGCTCGTAAGATCAAGGGGGAGTAAAGTAATGAAAAGATTTCAAGTCATTAATGAAGATTAAGAGCTTCATTCAAGGGGGAGTGTACTTTTCCTTGAAGAATAACCAGGATGCTAAAAGTGAAGATTCCCTCAACAATCAAACTGCTCCTGCAAAGAATTTATTATGCTTTATCTATACAATGAACACAAATGGGGAGATTGTTAGACTAAATGTTGTGTTCATTATATTAGTTTATCTATTTCTGTCAGTTAGTCATTGTAGACGGTAGATTTAGTAAATACCTTATGGGTATATGTACTTGTCTACCTACCACAAATCAATTGAGCATTTCATTATTCTGAAAAGGTGTGTGTGAGTGAATTCTTAGTTTCTTTCTCATCAATTCAACATCATCATTGTGGATTTTCTCCAACATCATTGATCGTTATTAAATACTGGGACCAACAGAGTTTAATCATGTATGTACCTAAATGGGAAGTTCCTCCGATGCTCAACCCCTTGAGCTTCTTAAGACCTTCTAGGTACCCCGGGCAGTTACGGCGCCAATGGCCCTTCTTCCCGCAGAAGAAGCATTCCACTTCATCCGGAGTTTTGGCTTGGGGAACCATCTTCCCCTTGCCTTTGTTGGAATATGCCCACTGATACACGTGTACTATCATCACTGCTGATGAGGTACGGGCCTATTGGGTCACACGCCAAGGGTAGTTTTCGGCAGCACAACACAAACATGAGAGAATATGAAATTAGGGTTTCTGGCGACCTTCACGGGCCTTCACGGGACGTGAAGAGGTCGTGAAGAGAAACCCTCCACGATCCTTCACCACCCGGACATGTAGTCGTGGGGGCACTGCCTTCACGAGGGGTTCACGGCCCGTGAGAGCCCGTGAAGGCAAGCGCCAAGCTTTTATTGAACCACTCGATGGCCCAATGAGAGTGTGCGGTGAAACCCGGCCTATGAGGCCTTCATGAGTGCATCACGGCCCGTGAGAGCCCGTGAAGACGGTATTCAAAGTGACACTTTATTTCTATTGGACCTTTGTGTTGGTCCAATGAGAGAGTGGCTAGGTGGACGACTCTGGTGACTTTGGGGCTTCCTCCAGCCTTTATAAAAGACTCATAGAACTCTCTCATGCTTTCTCTTGTCAATTTGAATATACACATACATGATATGGTACTTGAACTCTTATTGTGAGTTGAGTGAGTGTAACAACAGCAAGAGAAATATTCTTGGTGTTGTAGTTGCTCCAGAAGCAGGAAGACATTGCGTGGTTTGTGTCTTGGGTTATTAGCAAGACGGAATCTCGGCTACTTGGTGTGGACTATCAATAGAGGAGCTCGGTTTCGGGTTCACGAAGATCTTCCTAGCTCGGTGGATAGCTCCAGCCCCGTGATGGTATAATTTCTCCTCCCTCTCGTTTGTTCTTGTTGCTATATTCGTTTGTAGTCACGATCCCCACTTGGGGAATACATGCATGTCAATTTAAATACCCGAAAACCCTGGTTTTTGATGTTGTTGCTTCCGCTACGTACGGGTGTTGGCGTGCATGGATTTCCTACAGTGGTATCAGAGCCTAGGCTACAAATGGGATTAAAATGGATGGAATTGTAGACAACTTCAAATACCGACTAGTGGTAAAGTTTTCATGATGGTTATGGAGAAACTTGTCCTAGTGGCTATGTTGAAGAATGTTTGGTACTCATGGATATTAATGACCGCGTTCCGTCATGGAACAATATAATGAGGAAGTGCTTATAACACTCTCCGAGGGTCTTAATATACGTCCGTAGTATCCGAATTATGTCTACAAAAGTGGATAAGACCACTTCGGGCTTATTCTTGCATCCTGAAGGAAAGATATCTTTGCTTACTATTAGAAGATCATAGTGATGAGTTTTTTAAAAGCATAAATAAAACCTTTTACGTATGTCAGGGCTAGTGGGAGCTTTGTTGTATTCCTAGTGTTAAATGTCTATGGAAGATAATGTTCCAATATTAGGTTATCTGCAAACCTAATTCAGGAATTACTGCTTCATAGGGGCATTTAAGAGATACAAAATTGGATAGTATTTAGTTCAAGAAATATAGAGATATGTTCTTGATGTTTGACGACTTGAATAGGCTTGGGGTAAGTAGTTACTCTAATGCGTGTTTCTGCTAGGATAACGGTTGATCTTTGATCAAAGTTGATGATCCTAACTTGTGCGGTTGTTTGTTGATTCTTAAGTATGACTAACACTATTGTGGGCTTTTGAGACAATGAGGGTGTGATTACTTTAACCTTTTTGAAAAGTAAGGTCTCTTTGATGTATACTTTTGAAGTGGTCTTGTCAAAAGAGATATAATTGAATAACAAAAGAACTTGAGGATGTTGTCGGACAAATCCACTAGTTAAGCCGTTGTTATGGACTAGTGGTGTTTGTCATACTAGGTCCATTAGCATGTCTATTGCGTATAACTTGGCTTGAATATGTTTTGGTTTATGATTGATTTGTACTTATATTTTGGGGATGTTAAGCAATATTGCAATTCATACCATATCGATTATTAAATGGAGATTTAATAACACGCCAAGGGCGGGTATTTTATGAATCCTTATTGTGTTCCATCTTAGCATGTTTAAACACTTCCGAGAATGTTTTTCATTCTAAATCTCCATAATCGGTTATACTTATGGGAAGGAAGTATAAATTAAGAATGAGGTAAAGAATTGGTTTTGTTTAAACGTGATTCTTGCCTATACTTGAAAGGGGTTTCAAGTGATTGGAGGACCTGCACCCGAGTTCGCTTCATGATTCTGGTCATAAGTAACTCGGGATGATGATGGTGTTTCATCCTTAAACTAGAGATACATGTGATTCCAAAGCATAGGTCTGCTTTGCTTTGATCGTTTTCTAACGCATTCCGTAACAAGACGTTATAAGGGAGATGATTGGGTAGAGTATTATCTATGTGGCGGGACTATGTAGTCGAAAGGAATTTGTTCCTCTATGTATAGAGAAGATATCCATGGGCCCCTTGATGATTGAGTGCTGACGTTCATATGCATGGCCGTGCTCAAGTTATATTGATGATGGATCAGTGTTAGCTTGGTTTGTTGGTCACTATTAATCTAGAATCGAGAAACATAATCGTGAACGATCTGAAGGTTGACTATATTCCATGCCTTGTGTTCACATTGGATATTGCGAACAAAGGGATGTACACGTTCATTTGTCTTTAGGACAATCATTTTATGATTGGGATCTTGTCAAGAAACATAATCGTGAACATTGGATATCGCGAACATTGGATATCGAGAAACATAATCGTGAACGATCTGAACGATCTGAAGGTTGACTATATTCCATACCCTATACTGACTTGGGAGCATAAATGTCTTGCTAGAGGTCGCTCTGTGTTTGTGTTATTTTTCGTAGTCGTGTCACATGCAAGTGGGAGTCTGTTGGAATATGCCCGCTGACACGAACGAGTTAATAGCACTGCTAATGAAGTATAGGCCTATTGGGTCACACACCAAGTATTGATTCCGGCAACACAATCAAGAAAAAGAGAGAAAAAGGCCAAAATGGGTTTTGGCAGCATGGTACACGGGTCGTGTTCTTGAAAACGGGCCGTGTCCAGCCCAACTAGCACGGGGCGTTTTGGCCCAAGTAGAGACCGTGTGCTTTGGGCCTACACAGCCGTGTAGATGAACACGGGCCGTGTTGGGTCTGTTAGACACGGTCTAGCTTGGCCCAATTGAGGCCGTGGGGTTTGGGCCTACACGGCCATGTTGACAAACACGGGCCGTGTACAGATGCTGTAACAGCAGAATTGATTGGTTTTAAAGCTCATTTCAATGGGATTAAGTATTCAATTAATTTGGGCAGTTCAAGGAACACGAATTTACTGTGTTCTTTGAGAAAAATGGCTATGAAGAAGACATGAGATAGATATACACTTTCTCTCGAGACTTCATACTTTTTGTGATCATGTTTTGATGCACAAAGTGGTTAGATATACTCTGTTCTTGTTGTTTTGGTGTATAACACCAACTTACTAGCATTTGGGAATCAAAAGTTGCTTGGGGTGGTCTTCATTAGAGGAATCCTTGTTTGGATTCTTGAAGCCTTGGCTTGCTTGAGTTCTTGAAGATTAACAAGAGGAAGATCGTTGTGTTTGCGTTGTGGTATAACTTTTCTTTTATCTTGTTTGTTGTGTTTAGTTGCAATTCCATGTCTAGATATTGGTCCATGGGAAGTGTTTGTTTGGTTAGCTTATCATTTGGTATTGTATCTTGCTTCCGTTGCTACTTGGTTATGCCAAACAAATACCTTCACCGTTCACATCTCCGGTTCAAATTCTATACTATTTACAAATACATATTATATATAAATGACACGCAGGTCGCATTCCTACACTATTTATACAAATACACGGAATAAAATAAATGGCGTGCAAGCCGCACCAATAAATAAATAGATAAAATTACATCAATACAGCACACAGGCCACCAAAAAACCAAATTTGTCAACTACCACAACAAATAGGTCTAAGGGCATATCATGTTACCGAATCAAACCAAACGCAACAAAATGAAACATGGTGTGCCACACAAAACCATGATATATATATATATATATATATACATATATATTAGTTAAGATTGTCTAAAACATCAAAGGCAGAAAATGACAATCCTTGTACATATGCATTAGTGTACCAAACCAATTTTGAAACACATATTCATATATACATTTATAAGTATATATTTGTGTACACTTCATGGCAAGTTACAACAAATATATAAATATAAAAACTAAAATATTATGGGGACTACAAATATATCAATATTAGTCCAACAAAAGTCTTCACGAAAAACTATTGCAAGAAAGCAATTTCCTTATAAAAATATTTATATGGTTTTTCTAGACTCGTTAGTGCAAAGCCATGTTAGATATGGCTCTGATACCACTGAAGGTATTCGTTTGGCATAATCAAGTAGTAGCGGAAGCATAATGTATATCAAGATTTCAAAGCAAACCAAACAAATACTTCGCATGGACCAAAATCTAAACATGAAATTGCAACTAAAATAAACAAGATAAGAAGAAATGATTATACCTCAATGCAAAGCACAATGCAATCCCTTCTTGTCAAGAAGTTAGAATTCAAACAAGAATTCCGCTAGTGCTGTCCACCCCAAGCACACTTGATTCCCAAATGCTAGTTAGTTGGTGTAGATCACCAAGACAACAAACAATATGTGTATATCCTTCTTTTTGTGCACCAAAACATGATCACCAAAAGGAATATCAACCAAGAGAGAATGTGAGCATGAACAAAACACTTAAACTCCCCAAGTTAATTTTCTAGAGCTCTCAAAACCGTAGCATGCATTAACCACACTTTTAATCCCTTTAAAATGAGTGTTTAAGAATGTTAATTTTGCTGTTACAGTGCACGTACACGGCTCGTGTCCATCGACACGGCCGTGTCGGCCCAAAGTCCACGGCCTCAAATGGGACAAGACGGCCCGTGTCCAATAGGCTATACACGGCCCGTGTTCGATCACACGGCCGTGTTGGCTAAAAGTACACGGACTCGATTTGGGCCAAAACGCCCCGTGCCTGTTGGGCTAGACACGGCCCGTGTCTTATCCTGCCAAAATCCATTTTGGCCTTTTCTCTTTTGCTTGATCGTGTTTCCGGAATCAATGCTTGGTGTGTGACATAATAGGTCTATACCTCATCGGTAGTGCTATTAACTCGTGCGTGTCAGCGGGCATATACCAACAACACACTCATGTGCTCAAAGTGCTTTTGCAACTATGAGCTCATAGTTATCAACATGAGGAAGGTAACATCGTGTGTGTCCTTAACACACTTTTCATACATGTATCGAACGGCCCAAGTCACGTTGGTAGTAGGTGGCTCCGGAAGGGGTTCCCTAAGGATGTGCTGTTGGGTTATGCCCACTGACACACATGAGTTGGCTTCATGGCTGATGAAGCAAGGACCTATTGGGTCACACGCCAAGTATCGATTCCGGCATCACAGATGATCGAATGAGAGAGAAAACCAGAAACTGGTTCTAGTGGGCCAAGGCACGCCTGTGCCCTATGGGCAGACACGAGCCCAAGTCGGGCGTGACTTGGGTGTGACCTGTGGCAAGGTACGTCCGTGCCCTATGCCGTGGATAGGCATGAGCCCATGACAGGCGTGACTTGGGCATGGCCTTTTGGGCTGGTATGCTCGTGCCTTGTGAGGTATGCTCGTGCCCTGTGTAGTAACAGTCTCCTTAAACAACTTTCAAAGCTGTTTATGAAGGTAATAATGGTGTTTAATCTTGTAACTAATGTAGAATCAATGTATGCACGAATTTGAACTCAAATATGGAGTCTATATAATGTTCTACATGTCTACATTGTGATGTTCCAAGTTCTTGACATACACACTAATATAGCTTACACATATAACTCTTTCAAACACAAAAGAATATACAAGGCTTTGGTTCTTTTGGTGTTGAACATTTGGTGGTGTAGAGATTGGCACATCTTACACTCTAGCAAGTGGGGATCGATAAGAGCTTGGTGTGGACTTCACTAGTAGTGTACAAGTTAGTGAAGGAATCTCATGCATGCAAGAAACCCAGGAGCAACGTAAGTAAGTAGTAAAAACAAAAGGATTTCGAGTTTACAAAGCACATGCACAATATTCTTTTAGTGAGATCTAGCTACAAAGAATGATAGCAACGAGAAGAACAAAAGGAAACTAGAAATGAGACCATACCTTTGATGTCTCTGGAAGTTTTGGTGTTGAAGATGTAATACTTGAACTCGAAGTAGAGCTCCTCTACTAGTATCCACACCAAGCTCTTTGTGAATCACCTTTGTTAAAGCTTGAGATACTCCACTTCCATACCAGGAACAAAGTCTCAAGAACATCAGAAGAACTCCTTGCTATGGCTAACACAAACTCAAATCTCTAAGACAACTCTTAAGTAAGCTTTAATGTGTAGGTTAGTTAATTTGGCAAAAGGTCCTTCCAAGTATGAAGAGAGGGGTTTATATAGGCCATAAGACAGATCAAGTGGCACCAGGGTTGGCCAAAAAGGCTAGCCCTCATTAGACCAACAAAAAAGGTCCAATAAGATTAAAGTGTCACTTTGACTTCTGCCTTCACGGGCTCTCACGGCCCATGAAGGAAGTCGTGAAAGAATCACCCCACGATCCCTTGACCGGCCCATGAAGACTCGTGAAGGGCTTCACTTCACGACATCTTCATGACCCGTGAGGGCCCGTGAAGGTCGACAGAAACCCTAATCAAACAAGTTGACTCTCTTGACTTGTGTTGTCGGATTTAACGCTTGGCGTGTGACCCAATAGGCCCGTGCCTCATCGGTAGTGATCTATTACACGTGTATCCATGGGCATATAACCAATAGAATCCCACTGGTACATGATACAACCTCATATCTTAATCACAGACAAAGAGCGGTTCTAGCTAAGAATCTATGCCCCCAAGTCGGCACGAGTTGTCATCCTCGACAAAAACCTAATAGCCTTGAAAGGCTTATGAGGTTCTATAGATAAGTGATCATGTGCATCCTTTTGTTCGCGATATCCATGTGAACAGGAGACATGGAAAATGTCTATCTCTAGATCGTTCACTATTGTGTTTCTCGATTATAGATTGGTGGTGACCAAATAAACAAGTTGCATCTGATCTAAAATCAATGTAACTTGTGCACGACCATGCATATTTGATGTTAGCTCCCAATCATCGGGGGACATAGGGATATCTCTCTTACTAGAGGAAAAAATCCTTTTGACTACATAGTCCCATCATATGTTTCATACTTTACCCAATTATTTTTTTTATAACAACCAGTTACGAACTGTGTTTGAAGATAATTAGAGTGAGGCAAATTCATACTCTTGCAACCCATGCATCTCAAGTCCATGGATGAAATGATTTTATCATCCTGAGTTACTTGTGACTATAGATCCATGAAGTAAACCCAGGTATGGGTCTTCTGGTCACTTGAAACACCTTTCAAGCACAAGTGAGTGTTGCACCCTTATTCAACCATTTTGAACACTGGGTCAACCACTTACTTCAATCTTATTTTATTCTCCCTTCCATATGAATAATGACCGATTTCAGAAGGTTATAGAATGATAAACATTCAAGGAAGTGTTTAAACATGCTAAGATGGAACACGGTATAGACTTGATGATTGTGACCGCAACACGCGTATATATAAATCTCCATTCATATATCGAAACAAACATAAGTAACAATACCGTTCAATGTTCCCAAAATACAGATACAAATCAAACAAACCAGATACATAAGTCAAGCCAAATCACTAGCGAATCTAACACCTATAGCTAATGGGTCCGAAAGATTCCCATCCGTTGGTACTCTACTAATGGCAACGTCACCATTCTCGATTACTTCTCTAATGAAGTGATACTTTCGAAGAATGTGTCTTGTCCTCTTGTGAGCTCTTGGTTCCTTTGCAAAGACCACCTTACCCTCATTGTCACAAAAAAATCTCAATAGGGTCGGCAATGCTTGGAACCACTCCTAGATCTTAGATGAATTTCTTCATCCACACTACTTCTTTAGTAGCTTCACTTGCTGTAATATATTCTGACTCGGTCATTGAATCAGCAACTGTCTCTTGCTTTGAGCTCCTCTAGCTTACTGCACCACCATTGAATAGGAACACGAATCCCGATTGAGATCGGCAGTCGTCCCTATCGGTTTGGAAGCTAGCATCAGAGTACCCCTTTACTCTGAGCTCTTCCTCACCACCGAATACTAAGGACATCTCCTTAATACGCCTGAGGTACTTAACAATGTTCTTCACAGCCCTCTAGTTAGCATCTCCCAGATTCGCCTGATATCTACTAGTCATACTTAAGGATGAGACATCGGGGCGAGTGCATGACATGGAATACATGATCGATCCCATAGCCGAGGCATATGGGACTCGCTTAATTATGTCCAACTCCTTTTGGGAGTTGGGGCATTCAGCCTTGCTTAATGCTAGCCTATGCATCATGGGGAGATTCCCTTTCTTAGAATCCTCCATCTTAAATCGTTTAACGAATTTATCCACATATGCACTTTGGCTCAAACCAATGAACCCCCTAGATCTATCCCTATAGATCTTAATTCCGAGAATGCATCCCGCATTTCCCAAGTCTTTCATCGAAAAACAATTCCCAAGCCAAGCCTTGACACTACGCAAGGTTGGGATATGATTTCCTATGAGTAGAATATCATCTACATATAAAACTAGGAAAACTATTGAGCTCCCATGAGCCCTGACATATACACGTGGTTCATCTTCGTTTTTCAAAAATCCAAATTCTTTGATCTTTGCATAAAAAAAAGATTCCAACTACGAGAGGCTTGCTTAAGTCCATAAATGGACTTCTTAAGTATACATACCTTGTTAGGATACTATGGATGTAGAAAACCTTCAAGTTGTGTCATATACACCTCTTTAGAAGGCTTCCCGTTAAGGAAGGCAGTTTTTACATCCATTTGCCATATCTCATAATCATGAAAAGCAAGTATGACATGGAGGATCCTCATGGACTTCAACATGACCACTAGTGAAAAGGTTTCATTGTAACACCGCTTCTGAATTCAGTTGCTTTAATGTCAAAACAGATTTTAGCAGCGGAAATTTTTCTTTTTAAAACAACCAAACAGTTACTCACATTAATAACTTCTCAAAATAATGTTGGTGTTACCAAGTATGGGAACCGACCATAGTATCTATTTAAAATACAACATATATATACAAGTGTTCCACCCACAAGGGGCAATTCATTTCCCCAAAAGTAACCCGCCTCGTAGGCCATGTAGTCTTTACCAGAAAAGGGAAACATAGTATCATTAGCTACACTAGCTAGTGAGTCCATACAATCATAAGCATCAATATAGTAAGTCATGCGTCATATCATAAACAATCATTGCTAGCTTAGCACATAGCGGTGTGCTGACAAGATCGGTAAGAGTCGTGTCTTGTAGGGTAATCAATCCCGCTCAACGACTCAAACCGGGGAATCAGACACGACCAATCCGCGCTGGTGGGGGAGCACAAGGCAGTCCACCAAGCATCGTTCACAGAGTCAAAGACTCCATAGGTAATCTAGCTACAACCGGCTGATCACCACTCACGTTAAGGCACGGTGGTTCTGCAGAACCTTGACCCGGGATGCACCCCGAATCACCATTAAATCCAGAAATGACCGAACTCCTGTTAGGATCCAGCTAACCGACTGACCTTAACCATGCATCAGATAGTCTTCAGACAGTTCACATACACATATACGTTCATGCACAAAATCATATACTAACTAAGTGGTCCTCTTTTAATTAATCTCACACACATACTTAATACATACATACATGCAAACACATAAATCACAAATACTTATTCATTTAATTCAACACACATACACAAAATACTTCTTATTACAATAACTATACATACCCACGTACAATTACAACTAGGCCCAAGTTGAGGATGTTACAATTCTACCCCCCTTAAGAAGATTCCGTCCTCAGAATCTACTCAGTGATAAACAGGTGAGGGTATCTTGTCTTCATCTCGTCCTCAACTTCCCACGTCAGGTTTGGACCTAAGTTGTGCTTCCACTTCACAATGACTAGTTTGATCATCTTCTTACGTAGCTTCTTGACCTTCGTGTCAAGAATTTCAACAGGTTCTTCTACCAGTCGCTTGGAAGAGTCAACTTTCAATTCCTGCAAAGGAATGATCTGTTCTTCCTCAACATGGCACTTGCGTAAGTAGCACACGTTAAAGGCGTCGTGTATTCCAGATAGTTCAGGCGGTAGCTCTAGAGTTACCATCTGATCGTTCACCTTGCGTACAATCTTGAATGGGCCAATGAAACGGGGACTTAGCTTCCCCTTGTGCCCGAAACGAATGACGCCTTTCCAAGGAGAAACCTTCAAGAACACACGGTCACCGACTTCAAATGTAGCGGGGCGACGGTTTGGATCCACATACATTTTGTGTCGATCCCGAGCTGCTTTTAGCTTTTCAAGAGCCACATTCACTTTGTCAGAAGTAATCTGGACGATTTCAGGTCCAGCGAACTGCTTCTCGCCAGGCTCTAACCAACAGGTTGGAGTTCGATATCGTCTTCGGTAGAGCGTCTCGTATGGTGGCATTCCAATGCTGGAATGATATGAATTGTTGTAAGCAAATTCAATCAATGGGAGATGAGAATCCCATGATCCACCAAATTCGAGTACACAGGCACGAAGCATATCTTCTAACATCTGTATCGTACGTTCAGATTGGCCCTTAGTCTGCGGATGATAGGCAGTGCTCAGATGAACACGAGTGTCGAGTTCGCGTTGCAGACTCTGCCAAAAGTTTGAGACAAACCGAGAGTCACGATCAGATACAATAGAACAAGGAAGACCGTGACGTGACACAATATCATCAATATACAACTAGGCTAAACGGGTCAGCGAAGCAGACTCGTTCGTTGCCAAGAAATGAGCACTCTTCGTTAGTCGGTCAACGACAACCCAAATCATGTCGTGTCCTCTGGACGTCCTCGGTAGCTTTGTCACGAAATCCATCGTGATATTATCCCATTTCCACTCCGGTATATCAAGTTGTTGCAGATTACCATACGGTCTCTGGTGCTCCGTCTTCACTTGCGCGCAGATCTGACATCTCTCTACGAATGAAGCGATGTCTTTCTTCAGAGTTGGCCACCAATATAGCATCTTTAGGTCGTCGTACATCTTTGTAATTCCCGGATAGACAGATAGTTTGGACTTATGGGCTTCCTGCAGAATCAGCTCACGGTTACCCCCCGCAGAAGGTACCCAAATCCTGGATTGAAAAGTCTTCAACCCACGATTATCTTTAGCAAGCTGATCCTTCAATTTCTTCATTGTCTCAGCCTTTAGATTTTCTTCTTGCAATGCAATCTGCTGAGCTTCCTTCAGTCGAGAAATCAAATCTGAGACAATAGTGATCCTCATAAACTTAACTTCTGATGTCGGTCCTTTACGGCTTAAAGCGTCCGCTACAACATTGACCTTGCCAGGATGGTAACGGATCTCACAATCGTAGTCTTTTATTAACTCCAACCAACGGTGTTGCCGCATGTTGAGTTCTTTCTGAGAAAAGACATACTGATGACTTTTGTGATCTGTGCAAATCACACACTTTGTGCCATAAAGATAATGTCTCCACAACTTCAGTGCAAAGACAACCGTAGCAAGTTCCTGATCATGGGTTGGGTAGTTCCGTTCGTGTGATTTTAACTGCCTAGAAGAGTAGGCAATCACTTTATCACGTTGCATCAGGACGCAACCCAAACCCGCTTACACGCATCACAATATACTGTGAAGTCCTCCGAACCCTCAGGTAGAGTAAGGATTGGAGCTTCACATAACAACCATTTCAAGGTCTGAAAAGCTTCTTCTTGAGCTTCCGACCAGATAAAAGCAACATCCTTGCGAGTTAGTTTGGTCAACGGACCCGCAAGCTTCGAGAAATCGCGGATAAACCGCCGATAGTAGCCAGCCAAGCCAAGGAAACTTTTAATTTCAGAAGGAGTCCGAGGAACTCCCAATTCATCACAGCTTCCACCTTAGCTGGATCTACTTTAACGCCATCATGACATATAACATGGCCAAGGAAATGAACTTCCTTAAGCAAGAATTCACACTTGGATAACTTGGCATACCATTGTTCTTGCTTTAACGTCTCGAGAACATGACGAAGATGAAACTTGTGATCAGCCTCCGTCTTCGAATAAACATGAATGTCATCAATAAACACAATCACAGATCTGTCAAGAAACCGACGACAAACCCGATTCATCAGATCCATGAAGATGGCAGGGGCATTGGTTAAGCCGAACGGCATAACCAGAAACTCATAGTGACCATAACGAGTTCGAAATGTAGTCTTCGGCACGTCTTCTTCACGAACTCGTACTTGGTGATACCCCGACCAAAGATCAATCTTAGAGAAGCACATCCTGCAACTGATCAAATAGATCATCTATACGAGAAAGCGGATACTTATTCTTTACAGTTCTCTTGTTAAGCTCCATGTAATCTATGCACATTCATTGTTCCGTCCTTCTTCTTCACAAATAATACAAGAGCTCCCCACAACGAGGAACTCGAACGAATTAAACCTTTGTCTAGCAACTCCTGAATTTGAGTCATCATCTCTCTTATTTCAGAAGGAGCAAGACGATAAGGAGAAAGAGCCACAGGTGTAGCTCCTAGAATAAGCTCTATCTTGAATTCAACATCACGAATCGGAGGCAAACCCGGAAGTTTCTCAGGGAATACCTCAGGGTAGTCAGACACCACCCGAATATCACGAACTGGTCACTTCTCCATCGTAGCATCAATAACGTATGCTAGATAAGAGTCACAACCTTTAGCAATCGACTTTTGAGATTTTATCATGGAGACAATAGGAATATCAGAATCCCGTCGTTCTCCACGTGCAACAGCATAAGATCCATCAGAAAGAGGGATCTTAATCATCTTTTTGGAACAGATAATCTCAGCATCACTCTTGCTGAGCCAATCCATCCCGATCACGACATCAAAGCCCGCAATAGGCATAACAAAGAGAGAAATAGGGATATTACTCCCGTCAATATAAATCGTAGCTATTGGGACTTTCTCTGTAACAGAGACTACTTTGCCGTCAGCGACCTCTACTCTGAGCGGCTCAGTTAAAGGAACAACAGGCAATTGCAATCTTTTACGACAGGCCACAGATACAAAGGAGTAGGTAGCTCCAGAATCAAATAAAACACTAGCAGGGATATAATTGATAAGAAAATTACCCATAACGACATCCCCTGCTGCTTTAGCCTCGTCGGCCGTCATCTGAAAAGCCCTGCCTTTCGCGCGGGGCGCGTCATCTCTTTACGGTCCTCTAGAAGAAGAAGACCCCTTTGCTTCTGTATTCTGCCTGTCTGGGCAGTCAGTCAGCTTGTGCCCGGGCTTGTGGCACCGGTAGCACACATCCTCTTTGAAACCACACTCGGTCGTAGCGTGGCCCTTCTGCCCGCACCTCCAACAACGTCTGGTAGAGTTAGAACACTCACCAGGGTGGTTTGTACGGCACTGATTACACCAAGGAGAATTATGCCTCGGCTTCTTAGAGGAATCAGTCTTCCCGCCTGCTGAGGATTGTCCTTTGGAAGGACCCGATTTATCAGACAGCTGAAATTTCCTCTTTGACCCTGCACCGGCAGATTCGCCCTTACAGTAAAGACGGTCACCTTCCAGTTGTCGAGCTATATCAAAAGCCCGATCCAGTTCAACAGCTACCCGAACATGAGGGCAAAATTCTAGTGGCAGAGTTGCCACAAACCGCCTTATCTTGGTGGTCTCATCTGGAATCAAATGGGGAACAAACCGCATCTTATCAGTAAACGCGGTTATATGTTCTTCAATCAGCTTATCCCCTTTTTGGAGATCATTGGAATCCCTCTCCATTATTTCTAAATCATAATCGGTGCAATACTTTTTCAGCACCTTCTCGGAAAACTGCTCCTAGGTGAGAGCATTAAGTACCTCCTTATTAACAGAGGCTTTCACCGTATCCCACCAAAAGATGGCACGGCCTTTCAGCATCCGTACTGCATACTTGACACAGTACTCGGGCTCAGACTCGCAAGATTCAAAAACTTGCTCCATCTCCCGGAGCCATTGTATGGTAACTGTGGGGTTATCACTCCCCTGGAACGTTGGAGGATGGCAAGTTAAAAACTTCTTATAAGAACAAGTCTTGCGGGGCTTGTTCAGTGTTGCTTGCAGTAAGAGCTCCTTTGTTAGTCGTAGCTCCTCCTCAAGAGGCCTGATAATAGCAGCCTGATCTGGCTCAGGTCTGCCACCACCAACATTTTTCTAAGATCGTTGATCCTCAGCCTTATGAGGCATATGAGAAGCCTGATCTTCTAGTTCTTTGATAGCTTGTTCAGTATGACCATGTTCGGCCGACATCTTAATTCAAATTTCTATATAACAGAGAAAGAGAAGTTAACACTCAATCTCACTGACTTAACTCTTAATAAGTCATCATATAGTACTAGCATACATATAACTCTCACTCAATCCCCCCTTAGGAACACTTCTTTATTGTCGGGCCCGAGCTTGAAATCGAATACTCTTACAAGTATCCAATTCACTCAAACTTAGGCTCTGATACCTAATTGTAACACCGCTTCTGAATTAAGTTACTTTAATGTCAAAACAGATTTTAGCAGCGGAAATTTTTCTTTTTAAAACAACCAAACAGTTACTCACATTAATAACTTCTCAAAATAATGTTGGTGTTACCAAGTACAGGAACCGACCATAGTATCTATTTACAATACAACATATATCTACAAGTGTTCCACCCACAAGGGGCAATTCATTTCCCCAAAAGTAACCCGCCTCGCAGGCCATCTAGTCTTTACCTGAAAAGGGAAACATAGTATCATTAGCTACACTAGCTAGTGAGTACATACAATCATAAGCATCAATAGAGTAAGTCATGCGTCATATCATAAACAATCGTTGCTAGCTTAGCACATAGCGATGTGCTGACAAGATCGGTAAGAGTCGTGTCTTGCAGCGTAATCAATCCCGCTCAACAACTCAGACCGGGGAATCAGACATGACCAATCCACGCTGGTGGAGGAGGACAAGGCAGTCCACCAAGCATCATTCACAGAGTAAAAGACTCCACAGGTAATCCAGCTACAACCGGCTGATCACCACTCACGTTAAGGCACGGTGGTTCTGCAGAACCTTGACCCGGGATGCACCCCGAATCACCATTAAATCCAGAAATGACCGAAGTCCTGTTAGGATCCAGCTAACCAGCTGACCTTAACCATGCGTCAGATAGTCTGCAGGCAGTTCACATACACATATACGTTCATTTGATCCCACAGGGATCCATCATCTTACACATAACATCATTAGGCAGTTATTCATGCACAGCATCATATACTAACTAAGTGGTTCCAAACTGGACCCACTGGCATGCTCCTGACACATATTCTAACATAATATAAATCATACATTTACCTTCTCGAACGTACCTGCAAAAGCAAGTTAGTCATACATAGTACATTCACATAGTCAATTAACAGGCAAGTCTTACTCTACTGAGTCTCATGATCATAGGCACTCACTTGAGCTGTTACTAGTCACAGGTATTCGACTTGAGTCCTTTAAAAAGTTCACCTAGCATATTATACTTACATCAATCATTCACATGTGCATTCAAGACTTCATAAAACAACATTCAACTTTGGACATTACACAAATCCGCTAGAATTGTCGGATTTGTGGAAATCCGATGGTTCTGTCGGATTCATGAAATCCGACACTTTCAAACCATGAAATCCGATACTCATCATTCGGATTCCATCACTTAGGAATTCCAACCATGCACACAAAATCCGACACTTGCGGATTCCGATACACAAAAGGAAATCTGATACTTCTAATGAAATCCGATACTTATCGGATTCCGCACTTAGAATCCGAAACTATGGAAATCCGACAACTTGCGGATTTAGGGAATCCAACAACTTGCGGACTCCACACAAAAGGAATTCAAAACATGAAATCCGACAGAGTTGCGGAATCCGACACTTCTATCGGATTCCGACACTTCCTTCGGTTTTCATCACATTCGGATTCCGACAACTTCATAGTTGCGGAATCCGACAACTTCATCACTTTGAATCCCGATAACTTCAAGGTCATCTTAACAACTTCCTTTTGGCTTGATTTAAGCCCAGAACATCATAACATCATCATCTAATCATCATAAACACATGAAATCCCAACAAGAACACCATTCATGCAAAACCCACTTAGAAAGTGAGTTTCCATATTCTTCAAGATGTTCTTGCATGGATTCATGTTTCTTAGCATGTTACACACGATTTAAATCTTCTAAAAATGTCAGAATCATGTTGCTCACCTTCGTAGATCAACAACCGACTTCTTTTCTTCTTTTCCAGAATCCGAGAAAGCGAGAGAGTAGAGAGACGAGAGAAAGTGTGCTTGCGGTTTTCTTGTGTGTTTGTCTACTTACTCAACCACTGTGCTTAAACAAAGAATGTTTAATAGTAGGACTTTACTCAAATTCTATAGCTTATGTCTTTCTTACTGTACTGTTCTCATACTCTTGCAATTCCTCTATAGCTGGAATCTCTCTAGTAAGATTACCCGTAGGTCTAGTGGTTGGGATAGGGATTGCATCTATTTCATATCTGTCTCTAGCTTCCCGAGATCTACTTACCTCAGGCTACTGCGTTAGTTACACACTAACTCTTTCTACATACACTTTCTGAGGATCAGAAATCTTTAACATACAATACTATAACAACTTTCTTTGTACCATAGCAGGTATACTGGTCTACATACATAAATCATCATGCTATCAAACATATAATCCGTAGGGTTCATCGTGATCTTGTTGAGCCTAAGTATGTACCATGTGTTTATAATAATATGGGCCCTACATTATTATGAACAGACTATACCTTACCTATTCTAAACTTAACCAATCAGATTCCCACTTCATATCATTTAACACTTAGCATCATAACTATTGTACATGCATAACAGGCTAGCTCATACTTTATCTGTAAAACAGATATCAATCTGAAACTTCTACTAACCGTATGCTCACTAACGTTTTACTGCCCCAGGGATAGCTCCACTTAATCTCAAAACCATGGTTTAAGTTCATACATCACACTCATGTGTGCCCAAATCCCTTAAACCTTGGCTCTGATACCAAGTTGTAACACCACTTTTCTAGTTTTAATTTAAAAACATTATCTTTTGAGTTAGCACTAAGAAGATATCAGAGTTTCTCAAAAAAATACAGTTTCAAATCATATACGTGCTAACATTTACCAAAGTAGTGTCAAAATTTACTTTTTGAAAACCAGGGGCTATCCGACTGATTATCACGCTGGGGCCTACAAAACCTGCAACAAGCAACACTAAAACATAAGCTACCGCTTAGTGAGCATACTAACTGAACATAAACAACGTAAGGATGTCCTGCATCCAATCTGTGTCATCGGGAGTAAAGTCTCCTCAGGATGTCTTGTATCCCAGCAGTATTACCTGCAACCTGCAAATCTGTTACTATGTTGGGGTTTATCTACACTATAGTGTAGGATATCCCCGGTGCTTTCTTTGGGTATAAATAGTTTGATATACCCCTTTCTATTATCTTGGACACAAAGCTACGTTTGCACGTGCTGAGTATCCTCTGTGCCGGGCTTATCTGCACCTCACGGGTGTAGCCTATCCCCGCTGCTATTGGTGTATAGCTCACTGTATACCCTGTCTCTGTTCTTGTGCATAGTTATGCTTGCGGCATAACTATACACCTGTATTGGTATCACATATCATATATGTGCATAACATAACATATCAAACTTGGTCATATCATAACATATCATATCTGGTAATAACATAACATATCATATCTGATCACGTATGCATAGCATATCTGGTCATAACATAACATATCATATCTAATCACGTATGCATAGCATATCTGGTCATAACATAACATATCCTATCTAATCTCGTACACATAGCATATCTGGTCATAACATAACATACCATGTCTGATTATGTCTTCTAGTGCACAACTACATATACTGACTCATAATTACTTATACCGCTTTGGTGTTCAGTTACACCATCTGAGTGGCTGTATATCATAATACTGTTCTTTGTACAAGATTACACCTCGCATATATATTCTGTATCACGCTTACTTTCATTGTATATCTATAGCATTCATATCTCATAATACAGGTATCATGTTGTTCATCTAGATTATAGACATATGCTAAACATGCTAAAGGACTAGTACACTCACCTGGTGATCGTGTAACATGCTAAGCTTTGCTAACTCGGCCGCACTTCGCCATAAGTACGCCATCACTTATTGCCTACAAGCAGGATACAATCTTTGCATTAATACTTACAACTTTGCTAGACAATTAAAGCTGAATAGGGCCAGGCATATCTGTGCCCCCTTCAAGGCACGCCCGTGCCTTTCATTCTATGCCCAACACAAGGCCTGCTCCAACATGGGCGTACTGGGCCAGGCATGCCCGTACCCTATAGAGGTACGCCCGTGCCCAGGTACGCCCGGACCTAAAGAACAATGGCGGTCACGCCCACCTGGCACGGCCGTACCCCCAAAGGCAGGCCTGTGCCCTATGAACTGCAGCAGCAGTTCTCGCGACTGCTTTGCTGGAAATCGAACAAACTCAATATAAAACTCATTGCAAGTGTTTTCCAGCACCTGCAAACTATACTATAACCTCTGAAACTACTAAACAACATCTAGAAACACATTAACATGCATCTATCAAGGATTTCACCATTGAAATCACTTTCTTGACTCAAAACTCACATAACATAATCAAGAACACTTACCTTGCCATAGGAACTACTTGGATGTGTTGCTATACTCTATATCTGCTGCACTTGATTAAAAGAAACCAAGAGAATGGGCTGTTGTGAATATGGCTGGAGCAAAAGAGTGGTTTGACTTACACAAGTCAAACTACTAAAACTTATATATATATACACTTTCCAAGAATTACCAATCAGCCCCTGAATTTATCATCTTTAAAAATGACAATTTTAGCCCTCTAGTTTTATAAACACCCCTAATGTTTTACAATGCTTAGCCATAACAAGTTTTAAACTTTGGGGTGTTACACCTTTTCTTTCTTTTACCCGTGCTTTCAGGTGATCGACGTTAGGTACCTTATGCATACAAGCATGATGTGTGGCATTTCCATCTTCATCGTCACATTTTATGAAAACACTATCTATTTTATTTACGCATCGTACAAGACAATGTCATTTAATTATTATTCGGTTATGTAACTTTTATTTATGGTTTACCCGAACTATTTATTTTTGTTATGTTAATATATTGGCTATTTTCTATATGCCTTGTGCGATGATATCTTGTGCTGTGACACCTCGTGTTTCCGCTTTAGCGGGGTGTGACAGTATAGGTTTTTAAGTCTCGGATTTATAGTTATCGTTTTTGGGTTTCAAATATCAATCTCGGATTCTGGGTCTCGGATTCAATCATTTGGATTTTGAATTGAATCGGTTTTAGGCTTTGGATTCCAAGTCTTGGATTAAGGATTGTATCGGTTTTCAAGTTTCCGGATTTAGGGTATCGGATTTGCTCTCTCAGTTTTCCTTCAATCAGAATTCACCTTCTTCCCCCAACAGAATCCGACAAGTTCATAACTTCATATCACCATCCAAGTTTAAAAACCCAGAATTGATAATGTTCATAAAATCATAACAAAAACATGTTTAAACATAGATTCATGCATCACTTCATCATATAATCATGTAAATCGTATGAACACATAAAACCCATCAAAACTCTTAGTTCTTCAAAACCAATTCTATAGTTCATCATAAAAACATGTTATTTTTACCAGAAATCATTCAACTAAACATTTTATCATACTAGCAATAACATCTAACCTTGTCTTGGATTAAATCTTCAAAAAACTAAAAATCCGATTCTTTCTAGTTCTTGTTCTTCTTCGGCCAAGAGGAACACACAGCACACACAATACTTTTGCTAAATTGAGATAATGCATGTGTTACCTACTAACCCCACGTATACAAGCATAATTAGCAGGAGGTGGCATCACCTCTCATATCTATCCACGTACACAAATACATGCATACATACATACAATTAAATACATACATACATACAATTAAATACATACATATAATTAAGCACATACATTCATACAACATCTTATATACATACATATCATCTTAATATAATTAACAAATTAAATTATTAGTTAATCAACTAAATGCATTTCAAAATAGATAAATACATACCACAAACCCGCTAATCTCCTAGCCTAGGTTTGCGGGTGTTACAAATCTCCCCTCCTTAAGTGGATTCCGTCCTCGGAATCCCTTGTTAGATTAAATATTGTGTTCATTATTTTAGAATAGTTATGTTTGTCATTTATCATTGTAGAGGGTAGATCTAGTAAATACCTTATGGGTATATATACTAGTCTACCTACCACTTATCAAGAGAGCATTTTTTTTTATTCTGAAAAGTGTGTGTGTGAATTCTCTATTCTCTCTCATTAATTAATATATCATCATTGTGGATTTGCTCCAAAATGGAGATCTGAGATCTAGGAATCAAAAGGGATAAATTTTGAGGCTATTATTCAAAGGTTTCATCAATATTCAAAATTTATTTAAGAACACTTGAAGAAGTTGAAGAACAGTGAAGAAATATTATTTTGATCTATAATTCTTCTGAAAAAGAAAAGAATGGGGTTTGCTAGAAAACTTCGAGCTTGTTAGTCACGCGCCTTATTTTTGTTAGACAACTTTGAAAAGAATGGGGTTTGCTAGACAACTTTGAAATTGTTTGTTACAAACAATATCCCTGAAAATCAGGAAATTTGTCTCATGCGTAGACTTCGAGCGCCTTATTTTTTTGGAAAATTCAAAGTCTGAAAGTTTGACTTTTGTTAACACACTTCGAGCGCCTGTTTTGTGGTTCCCAAGCACACTTCGAACTCCATTTAATTCCATTCAAAGTCACCAATTAATTCCATACGAAGCCACACACTTCGAGCGCCTATTTGTTTTTCCCAAGCACACTTCGAAGTCACCATTTAATTTCCATTCGAAGTCCTTATCACATACACTTCGAGCTGATTTATTTTTCCAAATTCGAAGTCAAAGCTTGACTTACACATGCACACTTCGAGCTCTTAATTAAATATACACTTCGAAGTCCTTTTTTTATATTAGCCACCATTCGAGCAGCTCACAAGTCCACAATTAATTTCCATTCGAAGTCCTCCTTTTATATTAGCCACCATTCGAAGCCCATTTAAAGCCCATTCTTGTTCATGCACCATTCGAAGTCCTCTATTAAAATCCATGCAATTTGAATTTATTACATGTAAATTCGAAGTAGCTCATGCATACAGTTCGAAGCATCATTAAATTCCACACATTAAATCACATGCACACTTCGAACTCATTTTTGCTAAACACTTCAAACTCATTTTTTATTTGCCATTCATATTTTGAGCACCTTCATTTTTAATTGACATTCACTTCGAGCTCATTTTTATTAATCATTCACTTCGAATTCGATGCCAACACTCTTTGAATTCGAAACAGTATTTGTCATTTATTTCGAACACCGAATTCTTCGAAATCTTTGTTTCACTCGAACAACCCTTTAATCAATTCCGAATTCTTTCATATCTCGTTTGATTGTTTCGTATTTTGAATTCGAACACAATCACAATTGTTACTTCTCAAGTTAACGATCATTTCAAATCAAGTGTGTATTCATCTCTTGAAGCTTTCATCATAAATCTTGATTACAATCAAGATACAAACCAATGAACAAAAAAATAAAATGTTTGATCTTTGGGTAGATTTTGGCGAGAGACAGAAAAAAGGGCAGATGATTTAGAGAAAGAAAATGCAAAACTTACCCTACAACTCTCTGAATTGACTGAGAAACTTCACAATTCTGAGAGCAAATTTCAAGAGTTTGAGATTGAAGAATGTGCCAAGAGAAGAAATCTTGAGCAACAATTGTTGGATATTCAAAGAAAGTCAACTAAAGAAAGAAGGAATTTTGAGACCGAAAGAAATCAATTTGTGATTAAAATTCAGAAATTGAAGCAAGACTTACAAAATTGTGTAGAAGAAAAGGTCATGACATCTTCTGATTCAGAAAAGGTTCAAAAATGTAAGTTTGTCAAAGGAAATGAAATCAAGATGGTTCCTGTAACAGTCCTTGCAAGTGAATCATCAAACAATCACGTGCGTCTAAACTCCAAATGCTCTAAGGATCATTACCCAAGTTTCAAATCATACACAAAGCAGTTCATAAACAGGGTCAAGCTTCGGAGAAAGCTTTGGAATGAAAGAAAAGATAATTTTGATGAAATGAAAGAGAAAACTCTTCTTCAAAAGAATTGTGATACACCTCATCATGTTGCTTATCCATTTGCACATGTTAGTCAAACAAGATCATTCTCGAATACTAACACGAATGCACGTCTTCCCACCTTGCCAGAGCTTAAAGATCCATGTGTGGTTCGCTTTATCAAACATCTCTTAAGACTTTCTAAAGAGAAGATTTTCATAAAACCACCTTACTTTTCAGTGGATGTTTATCATAAAAAGAAATATGCTCGTAAGATCAAGGGGGAGCAAAGTAATGAAAAGATCTCAAGTCATCAATAACAATTGAGAGCTTCATTCAAGGGGGAGGGTATTTTTCTCTTGAAGAATAACCAGGATACTAATCTAAGGATTCCCTCACAGATCAACTGCCCCTGCAAAGAAGACATTTTTCATTTATCTTGCTTTATCTGTATAATGAACACAAAGGGGGAGATTATTAGATTAAATATTGTGTTCATTATATTAGAATAGTTATGTTTGTCATTTATCATTGTAGAGGGTAGATTTAGTAAATACCTTATGGGTATATATACTAGTCTACCTACCACTTATCAAGAGAGCATTTTTTTTATTCTAAAAAGTGTGTGTGTGAATTCTCTATTCTCTCTCATCAATTCATACATCATCATTGTGGATTTTCTCCAAGATCAAATATATCATTTATATTTCGGACCAACATCCCTTCTTGCTCAAACAAGTGGGGATATCTGTCTGTCATCGCTGCCTCAGTCTCCCATGTCAAATCAGAACCTAGACTGCACTTCCACTTGACCAATACCATTGGTATCTGCTTCTTTCGGAGCTTGGTCACTTCGCAATCTAACAGGTCAACGGTTTCTTCTATCAATCTTTTATTCGAATCAAATTTTAGTTCATGTACTGGGAGAATCTGACTTTCATCATCAACTTTTCATTTTCTCAGATAGCAGACGTTAAAAGCATCGTGAATTCCTACAAGCTCTGCTGAGAGATCCAGTGTCACTGTCTGATCCTTGACTCTCTGACGAATGCGGAAAGGACCAATGTAACGGGGAGCCACCTTCCCGCGTTTACCGAAACAAATCACACACTTCCACAGAGAAACCTTCAGATACACTAACTCTCCCATATCAAACTTAACTGGACGACGACGAGGATCTGCGTACATTTTCTATCTATCTCTGGCAGCTTTCAACTTATCTATGGCAATAGCAACCTTATCAGCAGTTATCTGAACTATCTCGGGCCTTGCAAACTGCTTCTCACCAGCCTCTAACCAACACGTTGGAGTACGGCAGCAACGGCCGTATAACAATTCGTATGGAGGCATCCCAATACTAGAGTGGTAAGAATTATTGTACGCAAACTCTATCAAAGGCAGGTGTGAATCCCAAGATCCACCATACTCAAGTACACAGACACGTAACATATCTTCGAGTGTATGTATGGTTCATTCAGTCTAACCATCAGTCTGGGGATGATAAGCAATACTTAGGTTGATTCTTGTCCCCAACTCTCTCTGTAAACTCCTCCAAAAGTTAGAAACGAATCTGGAGTCTCTGTCAGATACAATCAACAACGGTATGCCATGCCTCGCAACAATATCGTTAACATACCGTTGAGCCAACTTACTTAGAGAAGTCGTCTCACATGTAGCCATGAAGTGACCACTCTTCGTCAGTCAATCCACGATCACCCAAATCATGTCATTATTCTTCTGAGTTCGCGGAAGTTTAGTCACAAAATCCATCGTTATATGCTCCCATTTCCACTCAGGAATCTCCAACTGCTTCAAAGATCCGTAAGGCTTTTGATGTTCTGCCTTTACCAGTGCACAGATATGGCACGATTCAACAAAGTGTGCCACATCTGCCTTTATCGTAGGACACCAGTAAAGCACTTTCAGGTTGTTGTACCTTTTAGTGCTTCCTGGGTGTACTGACAGTCTCGATTTGTGTGCTTCGGTTAAAATCAACTTCCTCAATTCTCCCAGCATAGGCACCCACACACGAGTCTTGTATACTTTCAATCCATGAGAATCATTAGTAAGTTCGTCCCTACGTTTCTTCATCAGTTCATTCATCAATTTTTCTTCCTTGAGAGCTTCCAACTGTGCAGACCTCAGTCTATCCACTAAGTTAGATACAATTTCCATACGCATGAACTGGATAGAACTTCCTGCTCCCTTGCGGCTTAAGGCGTCTGCTACCGCGTTTGCTTTTCCAGGGTGGTATGTGATCTCACAATCACAGTCTTTAATCAATTCCAACCATCGTCTTTGTCTCATATTCAACTCTTTCTGTGTAAATACGTACTGTAGGCTCTTATGATCAGTACAAATTACGCACTTGGTGCCATACAAGTAGTGTCTCCATAGCTTGAGGGCAAATACAACTACTGCCAGCTCCATGTCATGTGTCGGTAATTCTTTTCATGTGGTTTCAATTGTCTTGAAGCATACGCAATCACCTGATCCCTCTTCATAAGTACACAGCCCAATCCAGCAAACAACACATCGCAATAAACAATAAAATCGTCTGATCCACTTGGCAATGCAAGGATGGGAGCCTGACACAATAACTGCTTCAACATCTGGAAGGCTTTATCCTATTCACTACCTCATACAAACTTCACATCTTTTCGAGTCAACTTATTTAACGGACCCGCAATCTTGGAGAAGTCTTTAATAAATCTACGGTAGTAACCAGCTAACCCCAAAAAACTCTTGATCGCGGACGGTGTCTTTGGGACATTCCGGTTCATAATTTCTTCCACTTTCGAAGGATCCACTTTTACTCCCTCATTACAAATAACATGCCCCAAGAATTGTACTTCTCTCAACTAGAATTCACATTTTGAGAACTTGGCAAACAGATATTATTTCTTCAAAGTCTCCGGAACCTGTCTCAAATGCTATTTGTGTTCTATTTCAGTCTTTGAATTAATCAAAATGTCATCGATGAAGACTATCACAAAATCATCAAGGAATGGTCGACGGACTCTGTTCATTAAATCCATGAAAATCGCAGGTGCATTGGTTAAGCCGAATGACATAACCAAGAACTCATAGTGCCCGTAACGTGTACGAAACGCCATCTTTGACACGTCTTCCTCTGAAACACGCATCTGGTGATACCCTGATCTCAAATCAATCATAGAAAAGAACGAAGCTCCTTGTAGTTGATCAAACAAATCGTCAATTCTTAGCAACGGATACTTGTTCTTTATCGTTCTCTTGTTCAATTCACGGTAGTCAATACACATTCGCAACGTACCGTCTTTCTTCTTCACAAACAACACTGGCGCACCCCATGGAGATGTACTTGGATGAATGAAACCCTTGTCTAACAGATCATGTATTTGAGTCATCATCTCCCGGATCTCTGAAGGTGCCAACCTGTACGGAGCTTTCGCTACTGGTCGGGAACCTGGAATCAGATCAATCTTGAACTCTACCTCTCGAACTGGAGGCAATCCTAGTAATTCCTCTCGAAACACCTCCGGTTATTCCGTTACCACCCGGATGTCGTTCATTGTCTGCTTCTCTTTCTTTTCATCAATAACATAAGCGAGGTACGATTCACATCCTCTATCCAACGCCTTCTTAGCTTTCAAACACGAGATAATAGGAATCACAGACCCAACTTTTTCTCCCCTTGCTACTACTCTTGTGCCATCAGCCAATGGAAAGGAGATCAATTTCTTGTGGCACTTAATACTGGCCTGATTCAAGCTCAGCCAATCCATCCCGAGCACCACATCGAACCCAAATAAAGGCATTACAAGAAAATAAACAGAAATGCAAATACAATCTATATCTATCTTGGCTCCAGCCACGGCAGTCGTGACCGGAACCATCATACCATCAGCTACCTCTTTCTCTAAAGCAGTAGCAAGTTCAGTTAAAGGCACGTTTAACCTACCACATAATTCTACAGATACAAAGGAGCGATTTGACCCTGAATCAAATAACACTCTAGCAGGAGTAGAGTTTATCAGAAACATACCGGTTATAACATCATCTGTGGTAGTGGCATCATCCATAGTCATCCTAAATGCCCTACCCTTGGCAGTGGGTGGGTTCTTCCTTTTCTGCCCGGCTGAAGATGATCCCCCAGCTGCTCCCCCTCCTGACCCTCCTTTCTTGCTCAGCGGGCAGTCACCAACCCTGTGCCCTTCCTTATGACAGTTCCAGTAGACACTCCTTGTTAGTCTGCAATTCTTCAAGTCATGGCCAAACTGGCCACATTTCACACACCTCATAGACTGGGCCGTACATTGCCCGTTGTGATATGACTTGCACCTGTTATACCAAGGTGCCCTTCGTGTAGACCCATCTGTGGTAGACATCCTACTCTGATTTCCCTGTCGGTTCTCACTGCTCTGCCCTCCTTGCCTCTGTTGAGTGTTATAGTGTCCGAATCTTGATTTTTGTTGGGAAATTCTTTCCCTACTCAACCTATTCCTTGCAACAATAACCCCTTCAGCCGACTTGGCTAAAGTGAATGCCTTGGATAGTGTGGTAGCCCACCTGGTGGTGCTACGAAGATCAGGATGCAATGCCCCAACGAAATGGGCAATCTTTGACTCTTCATCAGGTACCCAATGCTTCACCAATCGCATTTTCTCGTTGAATTTCTTGATGAGTTGGTCCAAAGTCATATTTCCGGTCATTTGTAAATCCATAAATTCCTTCTTAATCTTAGCAATCTCAAAAGTACCACAGTACTGCTCACAAAGTTTCTCCTGGAATTGACTCGAGGTAATACTCTCTTGTTGCTGCTCTTTGAAGTGGCCAGTAATAGAATCCCACCAGACCATAGCGTCTCCCTTCAGCATCCTCGTTGCATATTTCACCTTAAGTTCATTCTCGCAATTAGGGTCTTTACCATCTCCCTTAGCCAGTTCAAGGTGATACTGGGATTAGAACTCCCTCGGTATTCAAAAGGTTTGAAGTCTAAGAATTGTTTGTAAGTGCGCGGTTGTTTATTTCCTGGAAACGCAAATGGATAACCTCCGGGTTGTGAATACGGATAGAAAAATGGTTGTTGCAACATTTGAGTCATTGGTGGTAAAGGTGCTGACATTGGTGGTACAATTGCTTGTGTGGAAATCGCAGTTGGTACAGGGGTCGGTTCAGGCTGATTCTATCTCTATTCCATGTTAAGGACTTTAGTTCTAAGATCCATCAACTCATTCTCCAGTTTAAAGATATATTCACTCTGATCTTCCTCTTGTTCTTGACCAGATGTTCTAGCTTGGTTTACATTACTCAGATCTTCTATAACTGGTGCCTCTGCTGCAGCTTGGGTCATAGGAGGTAGGATGGGAGTCTCTCTGTCAGCCATAATCTGTTACAATGACATCACCTCATAAATCGTTAGCATAAACCGTTAGTATCCAAAATACTAACTACTACAGACAACTCTAACTCACCCTATGTAACACCCCAAAGTTTAAAAGTTGTTATGGCTAAGCATTGTAAAAGATTAGGGGTGTTTAAAAAACTAGAGGGGCTAAAATTGTCATTTTAAAAGATGATAAGTCCATGGACTGATTGGTAATTTTTCAAAAGTTCTATTATATATATAAGTGTTGTAGTTGACTTAGAAAAAGTCAAACCTTCATTTGCACATCCAATTCCTTTGAATTCTTTGATCAAGAACAACATATTTAGAATGTAGCAGCATCACCAAGTGATTATCAGTAGCAAGGTATGTATCCTTGTTGTGAATTTTATGTGTATGACTCAAGAAAGTGATTTCAAAGGTGAAATTATAGATTGTTGTTAGTAATGGTATTTCTAGTTGTTATTTAGTAGTTCAGATGTGGTAACATGTTTTACAAGCTCTGGAAAGCATTTAAAGTGAGAATTTAGATCAAGAACAACAGTTGTGTTCTTGGCAGAAAGTTGCAGGTCGGTCTTGTACACGGCCCGTGTAGGGGTACATGGCCCGTGTAGGGGTACACGGCCCGTGTAGGGGTAAACGGCCCGTGTACATGTCTTATAAGAAGGAGATAAGCCATGTACTTGAACATGGTCGTGTAGTGTGTAAGGCACATGTTCCGTGTAGGGTTACACGGCCCGTGTAGAGGTCTAAGGTGGTGACAGGGAATGTAGGGCTACATGTTCGTGTAGCATAAGAGGTACACGGTCCGTGTAGGGTGATGTGTCAACACAGGGCATGTGGCCAAGTGTAGTCGTGTAGTATGCAGGGTACACGGCCCGTGTAGCCCCTTTCCCAGTTCAGTTTGTACAGGTTATGATGTTTAGCTTAATCTCTGGTACAGGAAGGTATTTGAAGACTTGATAGCACAAGTTATCTGCTTAGCATTCTTCACAATTAGCATATGGCTATGATCTAGATGAACAACATCATACCAGTATTATGAGATGTGAATGCTATACGTATATAATGAAAGTAAGCTTGATACAGAATACATGCGAGGTGTAATCTTGTACCAAGAATAGTATTATGATATAAAGCCACTCAGATGGTGTAACTGTACACCAAGGCAGTATAAGTATTTATGAGTCAGTATATGTAGATGTGCACTAGCAGATATTGTGACAACCGGCAACAAATTTCCCACGTTAGCCATTACAAATTCTAACTTTAAGCCTGGTATTACTAAAAATATTAGTTATGATTTAAATACATCAATAATAATATTATATTCCATAGAAATTCCACCGATATGGTTAGAACCTTCACGAGCTCGAAAAACCGAATTATCAAAAGTCAAGAATTACAAATCATATACAATAAGAATAATAATAATAATAACAATAATTAAATACACCATAATAAATATAAATAAGTTAAAATATAAAATATATATATATAAACTCATATAAACCCCCTACTACTCTTCATCATTTCCTTTACCACCACACTCCATCTCTTCTCTTTTCTCTCTTCTTCTTTCACCAACAAAATCTCCCAAGAACATCAAAGACAAATCAAAGAAAAAGATTTGGTAAGATGATTATAACAAACCCATCTCTACTCTTCTACCTTTCTTCTTTTCTTATTTCTTTTTATTTATTTTCTTTGATGTTCATCTTATTTCTTCTAAATATCTATAATCATGTAAATATAAACATCATACATGAAATGTGCATCATCCTACCATTGTTGTATGGAACATAATCAACTAAAAATCAAGAAAATAAGACTTTGATCATGCATGTGGATCATCTTACCAAATGTTGTAAGGAACACATAAAATGTGTATCATCCTACCATTGTTGTAAGTAACACATGGATTATCATAGCTTATACTTATACTAGATGATTAATCATGAATATAAACATGTTATATTAAAGTTATGACCCATAAAACAAAGAGAAATCACAATCTGGCAGATTCTGAACTAGAACTCCCCCATTGTTTTTGTTATATATGGAGTTCAAGGTATCAAAATCAGTGGATTATTTTTGCTAATCTTAGCTTAAAGTGTTACCTTTCATTTAAACCTGTATTCACAAATTTTCATGAAGGTTTGATCCTTCAATCATATTTAATAATACACATATGTTGAATCTGGAAATCTGACAGATTTAAAAAGGTGCACTTTAAGAGCATATAACTTACTCATTCTTGGGTCAAAATACGTATAGTTTTTTTTAAAAAGTTTCATCTTTGAGTCATGGTTAATTCCCATTTTGAATCATGTAACAAAGAGGTCGTATGAGCCCTAAATAGACTTTTTAGTAACAATATGTCATCCCGACACTGATCAGTGGACATCTTAAATACTTTTAATTATTAAAAATATTTAACATGAATTAGAAATTCCTATATTTTTACTGGACATTCTAGAAACATTCATTAAGGTTATATAAAAATATTAAGCCTTAATATGACTCCTAAAATATAGTTTTTAATTTTTAAAGTTTAACTTAAGGAAATAAAAATTCCAGTGAACACCTATGATTTAAGGAAAATAGAGACAACCTTTAAAAATTTAATAAATAAGTTAATAACAAATAAATAATACAAAATAAATAAAATAAGTCTAATAGAGCTACATACTTCTTATATTAGGAATGGAGCTTCGGTAGAAATGAGAAACCCTTACAAGTTAACACATTTGCATACCGAGTGAGTATCATAGCCCCTTTTTACTGTATTTCATATTATTTTTGGGGTGAAAGCATGTGTATATATTTCATGAAAAGTTTATTGCCTATATTCTTATATATTTCAAATATTATTTTGAGCACTTATGGTATTATTCTTTGATGTGCTTGGGTTATCGTTGTAAGGCCCTTCGTTGGACATTATCCTTTAACTCTGGTAGTGAGCCGATGGTATTTGTAAGTAGCGCTATTTGGAGATTCCGACGTCTCCCATTTATGGTTGACGAACTATAGATGTACTTTACCACTACTAACGTCATTTAATATGGGCGTTAGGTTTATTCATGGGCAGTTGGTTGTCGGCTAGGTTGGATAATGGCTCAAGCAATAATCATCATAGTATATTACTACCATGTGCAACGTATTGGGCAATATAATGCATCTTCTATCATTATTACATACTTGGATTTTATTCAAAAATCTCCATCATTTATTTAAACTTTTTCTCATTTAAAAGTTATATTGTGCATATTAAAAACCTATGAACTCACCAACTCTAGTAGTTGATCGTTTTTCTTTTACCCATGCTTTCAGGTGACCGTCGTTAGGTACAATGCATAGAAGCTCAATGTGTGGCATCTTCATCTACATCTTCACATTTTATAAAAACAATTTCTATTTTATTTATGCATCGTACGAGACAATATCTTTAAACATTATTTGGCTGTGTAACTTTTACTTATGTTTTATCCGAATCACTACTTGTTTAATTTAATATATTGGTTGTTGTCTATTTACCTTGTGCGATGATCCCTTGTGCTATGACACCTCGTGTTTCCGCTTTAGCGGGGTGTGACATATTTGGTATCAGTGCCGAAGGTTATAGAGAATGCCGGTTTTCCTTAACGGAAAGCTCAGACTATAACCAAAGGTTCATGAAAATGATTTTCAAAATAATCTTGTTTAAAATGCATCAAGTGTATTAATAATATAATTAAGTTGAGTACCACATTGTTATACCTCAATTAGACAAAGCTTGATCACCTATGTCTAATTTAGCTATGTACAATATGAGACTTAGTTTAGTTATAATAAAATATACTTAGAAACAAATTTTATTTATTTTCTTTCTAGAACATGATCATTGTGTGTGTGCTTGAGCATAACATTCATATATAGACAATTTAAGTTATGAATTTAGCCAGTAAGTCTATTCAAACTTTGCAGATCATGTCAAGCGAAAGTGAACCTACCGAGACCCGCCCAAGATCTTCCTCCGATAGTAACCAGTCCCCTCAATACCAGCTGCCAGAAGGGTTCGTAGAACCCTTACATAGGCCTGTAAGAATCTTTAGGTCTCCAACAGAGTTAGCATCAGCACCCCAACCAAGCAAAAACCCAAACCCCGGAACGACCGGACTTCGAGTTAGGCAAACCGCCCGAAAGAGGGTGGCCATTCCAGCACGAGCAACCGTCGCACCACCCCAACCTACCGTGGGAGAACCTTCCCGGCAGAGGAACGAGCCGGTAAGAGCCACCATCCTTACGGGAATCCCGATGATGCCTTCATCCGGGATGACCGAGGAGGAAAAGAGGAGGTTCCACCACATGTGTCTAGAGCTGTATACCATGAGAGGCATGTTAGATTACCAAACCTACAGGGTTGGTTCGTGCCTAGACATGGTGGACCTCAACCACCATCACGCAATGCAGGCCTTAGAGGCGGCTCAGGAAGCCCGAAGACTAATTAGGCTAGTGCATACAAGCCTAGTTTCAGGGGTTGTGTTGATGGTGTTAGTGGGACTAGTTTACATTGGATTTGGACGCTAGATGGGTTGAAGTGGATTGGATTTGGGTTTTAATGTCTTTCTTTTTCTTGATTATGAACTAAATTATCCAATGTTGGTTTAAAGGATTTATGATTGTATGCGTATGGCTATTATTGACTCTCTATTAATATATGGCATCTTTTAAAGAGCCAACTTTGGTATTTATTTTGTGCCAAATGAATGATTTATTATTTAATTAAATCTCGTACTATTAGTCATATTTAATGCCATTAATGAATTAAACACGTTACACGTAGAGTAGTATGATAAAACTGAGTAGAATGCGTAACTAAAAATCGTCGTGTGATTATGCTCTAGAACGATGCCTCCACGAAGAGAAAACCCCGAGTTAGACCAACTTGTCATGGAACAAGTGATTGCAACATTACCCAACATAGTTAGCCAAGCTGCTGCTGGGCTTCAAACAAATCAAGGAGCACCAATCCCAATCCAAGATTGCAACTACAAAACCTTTAGGGCTTGCAACCCTAAAGAATTCTTTGGAACGTAAGGAGCCGTGGGTCTACTAAACTGGATTGAGAGCACGGAATCAGTCCTTAGCATCAGTAAATGTACGGAAGCAAACAAGGTGGAGTTTGCAGCATGTCTCCTTCAAGGGCGAGCCCTATCGTTGTGGAATATCCAAGTGCAGACGCTTGGAAGAAATGCCGCGCACCAACTCACCTGGGATGCATTCCTCAAGCTACTAAGGGACGAATTTTGCTCAAAGAGTGAAATTCAAAATCTAGAAGCCGAACTTTGGAATCATGAAATGGTCGGGGGCGACATCAACTCCTACACCACCCGATTTCATGATTTGGCCAAGCTGGTGCCGCACTTGGTGACCCCGGAAGAAAACCATATCGATAGATACATTTGGGGTCTAGCCCCTGAGATCCGGGCCAATGTCACGGCTGCAAACCCGAACACCATCCAAAGTGCGGTAAATCTAGCTACAAGACTTACTCACAATGCTATCCGTTCGGGATCGCTTGGGAGCGACAAGGACAAGGGTAAGAGGAAACTTGAGGAGGTGCCAAGGAAGCCATTCGGTGGAGAAGTTTCCAGGACTCATAAGAAGGCTAGAAACTTCGGAGCTTAGTCGCAAGCAGCCGATAAAGGATGGAGTTCCTACCCCAAATGTTACAAGTGCCACAAACACCATGAAGGGAAGTGCACGGTGTGCTTTAGATGTAAGCGGCTAGGTCACCTCATCAAAACTTGCCGAGTAAAGCCATGTTTTAAGTGTGGAAGTCTGGAGCACCATGGCACCGCCTGCTCGCGGTCACCTCAAGGGTCTAATTATAATAAAGCATGTTTTGCAAGCCAAGGTAACCAAGGAAATCAAGCACGAGGCAGGGTGTTTGAGATTGGAGCGTATGAAGATAGACAAAACCCCGATGTCGTTACAGGTACGTTTCCTCTAAACGGTTATTATGCATCAGTACTATTTGATTCAGGGGCCGATAAAAGCTTCATATCATTAAGATTTAAGTTAAGGCTAAATTTAAAAACCATAAAAAGAAAGAGCTTTACACCATTGAATTTGCTAATGGTCAGAAAACTAGCGTTAAGGACATAATCCCTGGTTGTACCTTGGGCTTAGCCGATAAAACGTACACCATAGATCTGATCCCACTTGAAATGGGAAGTTTTGACATAGTTGTTGGGATGGATTGGCTTTCTAGCCATCGAGCGGAAATTTGTTGCTTCGAAAAGATCATAGGAATTCCGACGCCTGATCGTGAAACACTTAATGTGTATGGTGAAAAATCCGGAAGGGATTTGAAGATAATCTCATCCATCAAGATGAGAAAGTTTTTAAGGAAAGGAAACGAGGCATTCCTAGCACATATAATCAATAAGAAAACTAGTGAGAAAAACATTCAAGAAATTCCCATCGTAGAAGACTTTCTTGAAGTATTTCCGGATGATTTGCCAGGATTACCCCCGAATCGGCAAGTCGAATTCCATATTGATCTAGTCCCTGGAGCAGCTCCCGTGGCGAAAGCACCATATCGACTGGCCCCATCAGAAATGCAAGAGCTGTCGGCACAACTACAAGAACTACTCGATAAAGGTTTTATTTAGCCCCAGTTCTTTTCGTCAAAAAGAAGGACGGGTCGCTACGAATGTGTATTGACTATCGGGAACTCAACAAGTTGACTATCAAGAATCGATACCCTCTCCCTCGAATCGATGACCTGTTCGACCAACTTGAAGGCACCAACTATTTTTCAAAAATCGATCTTCGCTCGGGATATCATCAATTGAGAGTTCACGAAGAAGACGTCCGTAAGACCGCCTTTAGAACTCGCTATGGACATTACGAGTTCTTAGTTATGCCTTTTGGGTTGACTAATGCTCCAGCAGTATATGGACTTAATGAATAGGGTCTGTAGACCATATTTAGATAAGTTTGCAATAGTGTTCATAGACGACACATTCTCATCTATTCGCGAAGCAAGGAAGATCATGAGCAGCATCTGAAATTAATCTTAACACTACTCAAGGACCAGAAGTTGTATGCCAAATTCTCCAAGTGTGAATTTTAGATCCGAGAAGTACACTTCCTTGGTCACGTAGTTAATTCAAATGGAATTCATGTCGATCCAGCAAAGATCGAGGCAATCAAAAAGTGGGAAGCACCAAAGACGCCAACCGAGATTCGACAATTTCTTGGTTTGGCAGGATATTATAGGCGTTTCATCGAAAACTTTTCACGCGTGGCTCAACAATTAACGACTCTGACTTAGAAGGATAAGAAATTCATTTGGGGAGATAAGCAAGAAGAAGCCTTTCAAACCTTAAAGCAGAAGCTATGCTACGCACCTATCTTGGCATTGCCAACTGGAACAGAAAACTTTGTGGTCTATTGCGACGCATCACACCAAGGGTTGGGATGTGTTTTAATGCAAAAAGATAAAGTTATCACCTACGCTTCGAGACAATTGAAGGTTCATGAGAAAAACTACACTACTCATGATTTGGAGTTAGGAGCAGTAGTGTTTGCACTCAAAATATGGAGACACTATTTATATGGCACCAAGTGTACCATCTATACTGACCATAAGAGTCTCCAGCATATTTTTGATCAAAAGATGCTCAATATGAGACAAAGGCGATGGGTAGAACTACTCAATGATTATGATTGCGAAATCAAATATCACCCAGGCAAGGCCAATGTGGTTGCCAACGCGTTGAGTAGGAAGGAAAGAGTAAAACCAACGCGAGTACGAGCATTAGGAGCTGTTGTGCAAACCAGTCTGAAAGGAAGGATCCTTGAAGCTCAGGAGCAAGCATTAAAAGCGAAAAATCTAAAAGAGGAAACTCTCCGTCATTTGGAGCACAGATTCGAGATTGAACTGATGGAGTACGTTACTTCGAAAAGAAGGTTGGATACCCAAGGCGAATAACATACGGTTAACGATATTTGATGACGCATATAAGTCTAAGTATTCTATTCATCCCGAAGCCGATAAAATGTACAAGGATTTGAAGGAATACTATTGGTAGCCCGGAATTAAGAAGGATGTCGCCCTACACGTGGGGAAATGTTTAACTTGTGCAAGAATTAAGGCAGAACACCAGAAACCCTCTGGATTACTGCAGCAACCAGAAATCCCGGAATGGAAATGGGAACAGATAACTATGGATTTTGTGACTAAGTTATCCCGATCCGCTAAAAGTACGATTCCATCTGGGTAATAGTAGACCGGCTTACAAAGTCAGCACATTTCCTTCCCATTCGTGAAGATTACAAGATGGAAAAACTGGCACGAATCTACATCAATGAGATCGTCATGCGTCATGGAGTGCCTATCTCTATCATCTCAGATAGGAATAGTCGCTTCACCTCACGATTTTGGCAATAACTTCACAAAGCATTGGGAACGCGAGTCAATTTAAGCACCTCTTACCACCCCCAAACAGACGGTCAATCGGAAAGAACTATTCAAACGCTAGAGGATATGTTACGTGCTTGTGTGTTAGATTTTGGCGGAAGCTGGGACTCGCATTTGCTAGTGGTTGAATTTTCATACAATAATAGTTATCACACCAGTATCCAGTGTGCACCCTATGAAGCACTGTACGGACGCAAATGTAGATCCCCGCTCAGTTAATTGGCAATCGGAGACCGACAATTGTCCAGACCAGACGTCGTACAGGAAACCACTGATAAGATAAAGATTATCAAGGAAAGGCTCAAAACCGCTAGGGACCGACAAAAGAGCTGATCGCAGGAAACCCCCCAGAGTTTCAAGTTGGCGATAAAGTTCTACTAAAGATATCACCTTGGAAAGGGATAGTGCGTTTTGGGAAAAAGAACAAATTAAGTCCCATGTACGTTGGGCCATTCGAGATAATCGAAAGGATTGGACCGGTAGCCTGCAAGCTAAAACTGCCACAAGAACTGAGCGCCATCCATGACACGTTCCATGTGTCGAATTTAAAGAAATTCAAAACGGAGGAAACCTTATTCTTACCCTTAAAAGATGTACAAGTTGATAACCGGTTGAACTTTGTAGAAGAACCAATCGAAATCCTTGACCGGGAGGTCAAAAGACTAAGGAGAAGCAAGATCCCCATTTTAAAAATTCGTCGGAACTCAAGGCACGGACCTAAATACACTTGGGAGCGAGAGGATTATATGAAACTCAAATATCCGCGCCTCTTCGCTAAAAAGCAAGTCCAGGACGTCAACGATAAATTTCAGGACGAACTTCTTTTAATCAGGGGAGACTGTGACAACCGGCAACAAATTTCCCAGGTTAGCCATTAGAAATTCTAACTTTAAGCCTGGTATGACCAAAAATATTAGTTATGGTTTAAATACATCAATAATAATACTAGATTCCATAGAAGTTCCGCCGATATGGTTAGAACCTTCACGAGCTCGAAAAACCGAATTATTAAAAGTCAAGAATTACAAATCATATACAATAAAAATAATAATAATAATAACAATAATTACGTATATCATAATAAATATAAATAAGTTAAAATATAATATATATATATATATATATAAACTCATAAAAGTAATTAAAACTTTGTTAATTAAAAGATTTAAATAAAATCACCATTTATATAAAATTTATTTAAACTAATTACACATAATCTTTAAAAAAAATAAAAGAAACCCCCTCCCCATAGGGCCAGCCATACCCACCCTCCTCTCTTTTTTCTTGCATCCTTCTCTTCCCAATACTTGCCACTTGAACTCCCCCATGCTCTATATAAGCCCCCTACTACTCTTCATCATTTCCTTTACCACCACACTCCATCTCTTCTCTTTTCTCTCTTCTTCTTTCACCAACAAAATCTCCCAAGAACATCAAACCCTTGTTTATCTTGTGAAGATCAAAGACAAATCAAAGAAAAAGAGTTGGTAAGATGATTATAACAAATCCATCTCTACTCTTCTACCTTTCTTCTTTTCTTCTTTCTTTTTATTTATTTTCTTTGATGTTCATCTTATTTCTTCTAAATATCTATAATCATGTAAATATAAACATCCTACCAATGTTGTAAGGAGCACATGAAATGTGCATCATCCTACCATTGTTGTATGGAACATAATCAACTAAAAATCAAGAAAATAAGACTTTGATCATGCACGTGAATCATCTTACCAAATGTTGTAAGGAACACATAAAATGTGTATCATCCTACCATTGTTATAAGGAACACATGGATTATCAAAGCTTATACTTATTCTAGATGATTAATCATGAATATAAACATGTTATATTAAAGTTATGACCCATAAAACAAAGAGAAATCATAATCTTGCAGATTCTGAACTAGAACTCCCCCATTGTTTTTGTTATATCTGGAGTTCTAGGTATCAAAATAAGTTGATTCTTTTTGCTAATCTTATTCTAAAGTGTCACCTTTCATTTAAACCTGGATTCACAAATTTTCATGAAGGTTTGATCCTTCAAACATATTTAATAAGACACATATGTTGAATTTGGAAGTGTGACAGATTTAAAGAGGTGCACTTTAAACGCATATAACTTAGTTCTTGGGTCAAAATATGAGGTCGTATGAGCCCTAAACAGACTTTTTAGTAACGATATGTCATCCAGACACTGATCAAAGGACATCTTATATACTTTTAATTATTAAAAATATTAAACATGAATTATAAATTCCTATATTTTTACTGGACATGCTAGAAACATGTATTAAGGTTATATTAAAATATTAAGCCTTAATATGACTCCTAAAATACAGTTTTTAATTTTTAAAGTTTAACTTAAGGAAATAAAAATTCCAGTGAACACCTATGATTTAAGGAAAATAGAGACAACTTTTAAAAATTTAATAAATAAGTTAATAACAAATAAATAATACAAAATAATAAATAAAATGAGTCTAATAGAGCTACATACTTCTTATATTAGGAAAGGAGCTTCGGTAGAAACGAGAAACCCTTACAAGTTAACACATTTGCATACCGAGTGAGTGTCATAGCCCCTTTTTACCGTATTTCATATTATTTTTGGGATGAAAGCATGTGTATATATTTCATGAAAAGTTTATTGCCTATCTTCTTATATATTTCAAATATTATTTTGAGCACTTATGGTTTTATTCTTTGATGTGCCTGGGTTATCGTTGTAAGGCCCTTCGTTGGACATTATCCTTTAACTCCGCTAGTGAGCCGATGGTATTTGTAAGTAGCACTATTTGGAGATTCCGACATCTCCCATTTATGGTTGACGAACTATAGATGTACTTTACCACTACTAACGTCATTTAATATGGGCATTAGGTTTATTCAAGGGCAATTGGTTGTCGGCTAGGTTGGATAATGGCTCAAGCAATAATCATCATAGTATATTACTACCATATGCAACGAATTGGGCAATATAATGCATCTTCTATCATTATTACATACTTGGATCATATTCAAAAATCTCCATCATTTATTTAAACTTTTTCTCATTTAAAAGTTATATTGTGCATATTAAAAACCTATGAACTCACGAACTCTAGTAGTTGAGCGTTTTTCTTTTACCCATGCTTTTAGGTGAACGTCGTTAGGTACAATGCATAGAAGCACGATGTGTGGCATCTTCATCTACATCTTCACATTTTATAAAAATAATTTCTATTTTATTTATGCATCGTACGAGACAATATCTTTAAACATTATTTGGTTGTGTAACTTTTACTTATGTTTTATCCGAATCACTACTTGTTTAATTTAATATATTGGTTGTTATCTATTTACCTTGTGCGATGATCCCTTGTGCTGTGACACCTCGTGTTTCCGCTTTAGCGGGGTATGACAGATATAATCTGATATGATATGTTATGTTATGACCATATATGCTATGCATATGTGATCAGATATGATATGTTATGCTATGACCAGATATGATATATGATACAAGTACAGGTGTATAGTCATGCCGCGAGCATAACTATGCACAAGAACAGAGACAGGGTATACAGTGAGCTGTGTACCAATAGCAGCGGGGATAGGCTGCACCCGTGAGGTGTAGATAAGCCCGGAACAAAGGATACTCAGTACTTGCAAACGTAGCTTTGTATCCCAGAAAGTGGAAAGGGGTATATCGAGCTCTTTATACCCAAGTAAAGCGCTGGGGATAATCCACCCTGAGGTGTGGATAAACCGTAGCATAATAACAGTTGTGCAGGTCTGTAGGTAATACAGCGGGGATGCAAGACATCCTGAGCAGACTTTACTCCAGATGACACAGCTTGGATGCGAGACGTTCTTACGTTGTTCATGTTCAGTTAGTATGCTCACTAAGCGTTAGCTTATCTTTTAGTGTTGCGTGTTGCAGGTAATGCAGGTTCTAGCAAGGGTAAGGCGCTAGCGCGATGTTCAGCCGGATAGCTCCTGGTTTTAAAGAAGTAACTTTAACACTACTTATGTAAATGTTAGCACATGTATGTTTAAAAACAGTATTTTTGAGAAACTCTGATATCTTTTTGGTGCTAACTCATAAGATAATATTTTTAAATTAAAATAGGAAAAGAGGTGTTACAACTTGGTATCAGAGCCAAGGTTTAAGGGATTCGGGCATACTTCAGTGTGATGCCTGAACTTAAACGATGGTTTTGATGTTAAGTGGAGCTATTCCTGGGGCAGTAAACCTTGGTGAGCATACGGTTAGTAGAAGTTTATGATTGATATTTGTTTTATAGATTGAGTATGAGCTAGCCTGTTTATGCATGTACAATAGTTATGTGGCTAAGTGCAAGATGTTATGAAGCCGGAATCTGACTGGTTATGTTGATAATAGGTGAGGTATATTGTGTTCATAATAATGTAGGGCCCATATTATTATAAACACATGGTACATACTTGAGCTCAACAAGATCATGATGAACCTGGCGGATTATATGCTTGATAGCATGATGATTTATGTATGTACACTAGTATACCTGTTATGGTACAGAGAAAGTTGTTATAGTATTGTATGTTAAAGAATTATAATTTTTAGAAAGAATATGTAGAAAGAGTTAGTATGTAACTAACACAGTAGCCTGAGGTAAGTAGATCTCGGGAAGCTAAAGATAGATATGAAATAGATGCAATTCCTATCCCGACCACTAGACCTACGGGTAATCTTACTAGAGAGATTCCAGCTATAGAGGAATGGCAAGAGTATGAGAACAGTACAGTAAAACAGACAGTAGCTATAGAATTGGAGTAAAGTGATGTTATAGAAGCGAGTAGATGCAGTGTTGTAGGCTGCAATGATGTATGTTTAGAGAATTGAGAGAATCTAAGTCATAATGTATCAGTTATAAGAGTTAGAGTGTACTTACAAAGATTTCTAGCAGGCAGGATACCTTTTCTTGGAGGAGGTTACAGAGTCGGTTGTGAGTAATCGTTAGTAAGCAAAGACATTAGGGACATTCCGTATAGTTGGGTGTTCAGTAGACTGAAAAGTTAAATACGATTCAAGTTATTTTGTGAAATAGTAAAAGATCAGTAGACTTTGTTGTTACTAAGGAAAGAGAGAGTACAGAGGGAGGCAACGATTAGGCCTCGGTATAAAGAAGAGTTAGAAGTGCAATTTGCACCATTTAGTTTAAATAGATAAGATTACAGAAGGGTTTTTAGCCCTACGATAGATGACAAAAGTGGTGAATGATATCACCGTAAAGTTGATAAAAGTAACTAAGTTCGTCCAGAATGTATTGTTATTGAGTTTATAAAAGGTAGTGACAGTTATTGGTAACACACCGAAAGAGATGATGAGTTTTGTATAATAGAGAGAGTAGTAGCTGAGCAAGTAGAGATTTCTAAATAGAAAAGTGAAAGGTTAAGCTAGCAAGTACATCAAGTAAGAGATCAGTGTTGTATTGTAGTGAGGAAGGTTAGTTCCTCACTCAGATGCATGAGAGTGTGAGAAGCAAAGACATGTGCCAAGAAATTGTTAGAATTCATACTAAGGAGATTGTTATTGTTACCAGTGAAGCACATTGAGCTTGCACAAAGTTGATAGCTTTAGAGAAAAGCACACTGAATCCTACCCCCATTCTGTTTTAGGAAGGGTAGTAATGAGTAAGTGAAAGTGCAGCAGATGGCTGTAGAGAAAATGGTGGAACTGGATATAGTGATAGGTACCTTTGTTGTTAACAGTATACCTGCCCTGGTATTATTTAACTCTGGTAAAGCAGATCTTTGTTGTAGTTTCACATTGTGTTTAGATGAGTGTTCCACCTAGTATAGTAGAATTCCTTCTAGAGAAAGAAGAGCAGATGATGAGACTACTATTCAGAATAGTAGGTATAAAATAAAGTGATAAAGAGAGATAATTGCCAGTATCCCCATCAATCATGTACCAGTTAAGGAGAAAATGTTTTGAGTAACTGTTAATATGTATTGGTTGAATCAGTATTAAGTTTAGATAATATGTGATCAGAGAACATAATGAGTTCAGACCCCAAGTGGGGAAGAACTGTTTAGTAGAGATAAAAGTATATGAGTCAGTATTCCTGATTGTTAGTAAAGTAAGAAAGTTTATAATTTGTAGTGGTACAATCTTGTCAGCCTTGGGGAGAAATTCTAGCAAGAAAAGAAAAGGCAGCAACGAGTGTGGTATATACAGTAATTGATGAAGCCATTGTAGGTATCGGTGGATAAAAGTTTTATCCGACCCGGTAGCTTACTGTGAGGAGTATTAAGTTAGTAGTGAAAAAGAGAAAGATGGCATGTTCAGAATGGGTATAGATTACAGAGTTAAAGAGTATAGTTTATTGAACTATATTTGATAGATTAATGATTGTGATTAGTGATGGTTACTTACGCCAAGATTTCAAAAGTACGTAGTATTAGTTTCAGAGGAGTATTAGAAATGCTACAAAGGAAAATGGAATGTGAAATTTCCCAAGTAATAAGTTCAGATATAATAAGTGCAATTCTTAGGTTGCTTTGTTAGTCAGAAAAGAATTAAAACAGTGTCAGCCAAGTAGAAGTAGTAATGAAGTGAGAGCCGCCTCAGAATTTTGTAAAAGTAAGAATTTTCTTTGAAGTGTAAAGTGTTACAGATGATTTATACTAAACCTTTCTAAAATAGCAGTACCCTTAGTCTAGTTAACTAAAGGGAGTATAGAACTCAAGATGAATGGTGATCAGCAGTGAGTGGTTGATATGTTAAAGTAAGAATGATATAGTATTCCAGTATTAGCATTGTTAGATAGAATGGAAGCTGTAGTGGTTAATGATGATGTCATTTATTGGGAATTGAGTTATACAGAAAAAGAAGGTTATTGTTATGATTTCACTAGTTAAAGGTATAGAAACGTAACCTCCAAACTCATGAGTAGAATTAGTAGCAGTTGTATAGCTAGAGCCAATGTGCTTGCAGATGTTTTAAGTAGAAACACAAAATAGCAAGAAAGTTACAGTAGATTAGATTGTCAGATCGTCTAGAACGTCTCGGGATTTTGATGCTATATAAGAAGTAATTGATAGATTCACAAGAATGTAGATCTTGTGTCAATAAAGAAAGTGTATTCTTTAGAAAGAATGACAAATGTTTAGCTAGAAAAGGTAGTACTTAGATATGGAGGTTGTGTTACACCTCAGATCAGTATTCCACCCTCAAGGGAAGAACAGAGTAAGAGAAAGATACATATACCAGGGGATAGACATGAATCATGTGTTGATGATCTCAAGGGTATTTGAGATATCTGTTTATTGCTAGAAGAGTTCATTTAGTTAGCAGTTACCTTTTGAGTGATGGTATGTTACCATACTAGACGTTGTGTGGCAAAACGTGTAAGACCCCTGTTTGTTTGGGGTAAAGCTAGTCAGAAAAGTGGAATGGTGTAGGAATAGTACAACGATAGACTGAGCATATACAGTAGATACGTGAGCAGTTTAAAGCAGGCCAGAATAGACAGAAAAGATATGCATATAAGAGAAGATCATTGTTAGAATTCCAGATTGATGGCTATGAATTGGTAAGAGTGGCACCATGGTAGAAAGTTAATTGATTATCGCAAGATGAGGTAAAGTAGCGTACAGACTGGAATTACCATAGATATTCCACCCTTGTGGGTGGTTAGCAGATGAATCAGTAGTTATTCCTGTTGGAGTATGCCCACTGACATACGCACACCAATTTATCACTACCAATGATGCATAGGCCTATTGGGTCACACACCGGGGATCAATCTCGACAACAACCAAAGTGGAGGGGCTAAAAGGAATCAATTGCATTTGAGTTCCAAATTGAGGTGGGCCAGAGAGAGTTCACGGCGTGAACTATTGTGCAGACAACTGTCAACTTTTGCATGTTGCCACCCACATCAACCAATGCATGTCTATCTTTACCAATAGTTCTTGGCCGGCCTTGGGGCACTAAGGAGGCATCTTGGGGCTTTTAAATAGACCATGCACAAGCCTTATTCATACTCTTGAACATTCTAACATACACACACACTTAAGGCATCTTGAGAGAAATAAAAGAAGAGTTCTTAGAGTGTTCTTGGTATGTTCTTGGAGGAGCTCGACTTGGAGCTATCATGGTTGCTGTTCTTGAGGTGATTTCAAGTCTTTGAAGATCACCAAAAGCTTGCTAGTACAAGGAGAATGAGCAAACTCGGTGTGGACTATCGATAGAGGAAGGCTTGGTTTAGCTTTTTTAGTTCATCCATCAAGTTTGATTTCTCCAGCTGCAAATCGTGTATGGTATAACTTCTTCTCCATTGTTTTTCTTGTTGCATTACTTGCATGTAGAGTTTGGTCCATGTGGTAGGTTTTAATGGCATCTTGGTTCTTTCAACCACTTAGTTTTGTTTTATTCTTGTTCTCTTGCTTTCGTTGCGCGCCATGTTAAAACCCAATAGTGGTATCAGAGCCTCCTCTACATCAGTTTTGCACTTGGTGGACTAAAAACCGAAAAATCAAAATTTTGAAATCTGGTAGAACTACTTCACGCCGTGAAGTTTATACAGAACTTGGATTTTTAGTTTTTCAAATTTCAATCTGTTTTGGTTCTTAGGTTTTTGGCCATTATTGTTTGTTTCTGGATTTTTCCAGTTGTTAGATATCATGTGATGATCTTGTTGCCTTTTATCTTGGTTTGTATATTTACATGTGGATTATGATTTTGGCATGAAATACATAATTGCATGTACTTATATTATGTATATATGAATATGTTTCACTAACAATGGTTTGGTGTTACTAATGCATATGTACATGGGATTATTTTTTATGTGCCTTGAGTTTATAAAATAATCTTAACCAAGATAAAAATAGTTTCATGGTTTTGTGGCACACCATGCTTGTATGCTTTCTTTTGTTGTTTAGATAGCATGTTTGGTAACCATTTTGCCCTAGACCTTTGATTGTGATGTTTGGTTGCTTGATTTATTTAATTGTTTCATTTGGCGATTTTATATCACATGGTTTGTAATTAATAAATTTGTTTATTTATTTGGTATGTAAATGTATATGTATTTTGTGGCTTACATGCCATTTAAATTCCATATATTTGTAAAAGTACTAGAAAATATAATTTTGTGGCTTGCATGCCATTTCCATCTTTTCCATGTATTTGTTATTCGGAGGCAACCATCGAGAGTCATGGCTATGACGTCTTGGCGATCACAAATCCGGGAGGCCCAATAGAGGTAGCGGGTTTAGTGGGAGCACATCCGAAGTCATTGGAAGCTTTTGCTTAGTTGACTTTGTTTTCCCGTTTTGGCTCACGGGAAAACGCATAGGCTTAGGGGCATGGTTACCAATATTTTGTATGTGTGTGATGTGTTTTACTATTTATGCATGGATATTATGTTTATTGCATGCTAGATAACTTTTTATTAAAATAATAAAAACGCAAGAGTTTTAAATATGGTTTACAAACTCGCGCGCACATAAGATTAACAAAGAGGATATAAAGTTGGTTTATATTCAAAAGTGAAAAATTGTTTTTGTCACTAAATGTAAATCCCGTTTTCTAAATGTAAATCTCATGCTGCCCATAAGATGACACCACCCGAATCTAGTCACGTAAGGAATGATTGTCGAGCTTTAGCCAAGTCAAACCTTACGTGAGCTGTGTGGAAGGTGATGGTGGCAACTCGCAAGAATGGTTGTCGAGCTTTAGCCGAGCCAATCGTTGGGCAAGAGTACCACTGTGTATCTTGATGGTTGATTTACAATTTCGAAATAGAATTTTGAATGATTGTCGAGCTCTAGCCGAGATTATTCAAAATAGTAGTTTGAAGTTGGTGTGGAGGGATCAAACATGCCAATACGACACAATGGTTGTCAATATGGATCCCGCAAGGAACTAAGAGTTGTAATAATGGATTACAATCGGTAAAATGGTTACCGGCCTAAATAGCTTTACCACGTGATCCGCGGAAAACCCGTCACGGTGTAATGTGAAACATGGTTCTTAGACCTTGTTAAGATAATTGTTTTTCTTAAAACTTATGGTGTAATTATTTTAACAAGGATTATATCAAACTAACCAAAACTAATACTCTTGTTATTTATAGATGTCAAACCATAACACCACGTCAAACATTTCACTTTGTATGTTCCTAGAAAGGGAGAAACTCACGGAAGTGAACTTCATTGATTGGCTTAGGCAATTGAGAATTGTCCTTCGCCATGAATCAAAGTTGCACATCCTTGAGGAACCTCTTCCAGAACCACCTGCTACCATCGCGACTTGGGCCGTCCGATACGCATATGAAAAGCGTGTTGAGGATACACACGACATTGCCTGCCTCATGTTGTCAACTATGAGCTCAGAGCTGCAAAAGCAATTCGAGCACATGAGTGTGTACGACATGGTAAACAAGCTTAAGGACATGTTCCAAAAGCAAGTTAGGCGGGAACACTATGAGTGCGTTAAAAACCTAATCGGTTGTAGGATGCGGTAATGTAAGTGTCCACGTCCTTAAGATGAAGGCGTACGTGGACCAAATGGAGAGGTTAGGATTTCCCATTGAGAGGGAGCTCGCTGTGGATATCATATTGCGGTCCCTACCCACATCATATGACCAGTTTGTCATGAACTATCATATGCAAGGGATATATAAATCCATAAGTGAATTGCATGGCATGTTGAAGACTGCGGAGTTAGACATGGCCAAGCATAATTCCACCTCATCCATTCCCATCTTAGGTTCAAAGGAACAAAAGAGAAGGAAGAAGAAACTGACCCCAAAAGGAAAGGTTGGAGCTTCCAAGCCTATCCCTAACATTGAGTCCAATGACATAGATAATGTGCCTCAAGAAGAGACTCAAGTGGTGGTTTGCTACTTCTGTGGAAGATTTGGAGATTAGGGCCGTCATGCCTGTCCTACGTGCCAAAGGGATATAAAACTTCTAAGGAAAGAGAAAGTTGCATTTCCCTCTAAAGGTACATTCATGATTCATTGCTATTCTTCTAAAAGTTGGGATTGTTGACCCGAGCTAATTGACTCACGTTTGTTACAAATTTATTTTTGTTACAAAGTGTAGGTCCATGACGATAGGAAGAAAAGCATGAAGAAACCGGATCTCATTATTAGGAAACATGGATGCTTGTCCACTACGAGAAGATTGGGATATTTGATCTCATCTTAATCACCGGTTTATTTGTTACTTGTATTTTGTTGCCCTGCGTGGCAAGTGATGTTTCTTTATATGTTCGTTTTGAAGACGATGGATATAATTTTGAAAGTTTTGAGATTTTATGTAAAACTTTTTCATATTGTTTGTTCAGAGTTTATTCATGTCAAAGTTTATGTGTTGTTTTGTCCTGCGTGACACACAACTTTACTTTTGATGACAATGAATCTTTTTCTTGAAATAAGAAAGTTGTTATGAAAAATATTGTTGGATTCAATAATTATCCATGTCACGGCATACACAAGATTTTTGTTGCAAGTAATAAAATATTCGTGAATATATGATTCTGGATCCAAAATAGTTTGGAGAAGTTATCTTTGTGAAATAATCAACTTAACCACATAAACAAGAAAAGTATCACCTTGATCCGTGTGGTTAGGATCTCGGGATAGTTTAACCTTGGGTTAGACATTAGATGCTAATCTTGTTTATTAGGCTAGGATGATTATGAAACCCTTCATTGTCATGTGTGAGAAGGATAAAAGCTTGTTGGATATTGATCACACTTTTGTGGATAATCCATTCAAGCATAACACAAAGAATAACTAAAGGGAAACTTATTCATCACTACCTTCTAGTAGCAATTGCAGAAAGTTTTCTAGTTTGGGTAAATGTCTGAAACCTCGTAGGTGTTTAGGATTAACCAAAACCTTTTACGGAATATATAGGGCATATAGATCAAGATATTTAGATCTAGCTTAGATGCTAAGATACCTTGTATCTATAATAAATGACCATATAATGAATTGTGGTTTTTCCACATAATTCATTTCCTACTAAGACACATTGGTAAATGGTGTCATGTTGTGGAGAACCGGATATTATTGAATATAATCTGGTTTATGATGAGTCATAAAGGTGTATCCCGCTTATTGATACACTCACTTAACATGGCGGACAAAGTCCTCACATCTAGAACCAATCGATGGTCTAATTAGCACTATATAAGATATGACTAGAAAGAGTTCTTTGCTTGTCTATCTCATAGTTTAAAGTTATCACATCTACATTCAATGGGAGATGGATGAACTTGAGAGGTGCTAATACATTTAAGAAGTTCTTCTAAGTTTTAGATATTTAATCTTTTGAGAACGTTGTTTTGTTACTCTAAAAGGAGAAAATAACTAAAGCATTCCAGTGGAAGAACGTGGAATTTAAATGAAAGACCTAGTGATTGACACTAGCAAATAATCAATCTTGATTGTATAAGAACCAGCATTGATATGCTGGTATACCTGACTAAGTATCATTACTTTTATGTCTAAGAAGAGTCATATGAAGGCAAAGAGATATGGATCTCTCATATCTAAGCGACAATGACTTGATGGTGAGTCATGTTGAGGTCACCATTAATTAAAAGACATAGTGAACCCGGATTCACTAAGTTAAAAGAAGTAACTGATCAAGAAATGCAATCCATTCGAATATCCAAGTATTTGACTTGGGTTAATCCCATACCTAGGTGAAAACCAAGAAGGTACAAGTGGGATTAATATGAATGGAGTTGTAGACAACTTCAAATACCAACTATGTGAAAAGGTTTCATGATGGTTTTGAGGAAACTTTTCCTAGTGGTTATGTTGAAGGATATTTGACACCAGTGGCTATTATTTTCTTTTGTGGCAATAAAAGATAGCACACGGATATACAAGACGGCGTTCCGTCATAGAACAACATTATGTGGAAGTGCTCATCACACTCTTTGAGGGTCTTATGTATCCATAATATCAAAATTAAGTCTACAAGCATAGATAAATCCATTGTGGATTTATGCTAGCATCTAAAAGGTAAGATCTTTGCTTTTATTGAGGAAATCTACTAACGATTTTCTAGAAGCATGGATGAGACTTTTACATACGTCAGGGCTAGTGGGAGCTTTGTTGCATTCCTAAGTATATGTGTCTATTGAAGATAATTTCTTGATATTAAGTTGTCTATGGACCTAATTCAGGAATTATTGCTTCATTAAGACACCTAGGAGATACAAAATAGAATATTTTGAGTTCAAGAAAATACCGAGATATGTTTTTGATGTTTGACGACTAGAAAGGGTCTGGAGTAAGTAATTACTCTGGTGCATGTTTCTATAAGGATAACAATCGATCTTGATCGAAATTTATGATCCTACATTGTGGTGTTAATTATTGGTTCATAAATATCACCTACCCTATTGTGAGCTTTTAAGACAACGAGGGTGTGATTACTTTAGCAATTTATATCTTTGACGGAAAATTTGAGATAGGTCTGGTCAATAGAGATATAAGTTAATAACAAAAGTGCATGTGGGTGTTGTGTTACAAACCCACTAGTTGAGCCATTATTATTGACTAGTGATGTTTATCATACTAGGTCAGCTGGCATTTCTAAATGCATATAACTTGGCTTATATATAGTTTTTGGTTTATGATTGATATGTATTTATCTTTTTGGGGAACATTAAGCAGTATTGTATTTCATACTATATCGATTATTAAATGGAGATTTAATAACACGCCAAGGGCGGGTATTTTCATGAATCCTTACTATGTTCCATCTTAGCATGTTTAACCACTTCCCAAAATGCTTTATCATTCTAAATGTCCATAGTCAGTCATTCTTCATGGGGAGGAAGTTTGAATTAAGACTGAGGGAAGGGGTTGGTCACGTATCCAATAATGGATTGGATACAAGGGACGCAACACTTCGCATATGCTTGAATTCTTCAAGTGATTGGACGACCCACACCTGAAGTTACTTCATGGTTTCTATCACAAGTAACTCGGGATGATAATATCATTTCATCCTTAGACCGGAGATACATGTGTGTCAAAGCATGTGCCTGCTTTTCTTTGATTGCTTTCAAACGCAGTTCGTAACTCGCTGTTATAAAGGGAGCTTTTGGGTAAAGTATGGTATATGTGGTGGAACAATATAGTCAAAAGGATTTGTTCCTCTAGTTTAGAGAGATATCCATGGGCCCCTCGATGATTGAGCGCTGATGTTAAAATGCATGGTCGTGCTAACGTTGCAATGGTGTTAGATCGATTGCAACTAGATTTTTGGTCACCATCAATCTTGATCGAGAAACATACTCGTGAACGATCTGGAGATGACATTTAACCATGTCTCGTGTTCACACGGATATCGCGAACAAAGGGATAATTTGATCACTTATCTATAGGGCCATTTCATACTTATGTTTGAGATCTGGCATTTGTCCAAGATGACAAAACCTATGCTGACTTGGGGGCAAAGATGCCTTGCTAGAGGCCACTCTTTGTATGTGGTACTATGGGTACGGTATGTCATGTGCTAGTGGGAGTCTGTTGTAGTATGCCCACTGACATACGCAGACCAATTGATCACTACCAATGATGCATAGGCCTATTGGGTCACACACCGGGGATCAATCTCGATAACAACCAAAGTGGAGGGGCTAAAAGCAATCAATTGCATTTGAGTTCCAAATTGAGGTGGGCCAGAGAGAGTTCACGGTGTGAACTACTGTGCAGACAACTGTCAGCTTTTGCATGTTGCCACCCACATCAACCAATGCATGTCTATCTTTACCAAGAGTTCTTGGCCGGCCTTGGGGCACTAAGGAGGCATCTTGGGGCTTTTAAATAGACCATGCATAAGCCTTATTCATACTCTTGAACATTCTAACATACACACACACTTAAGGCATCTTGAGAGAAATAAAAGAAGAGTTCTTAGAGTGTTCTTGGTATGTTCTTGGAGGAGCTCGACTTGGAGCTATCATGGTTGCTGTTCTTGAGGTGATTTCAAGTCTTTGAAGATCACCAAAAGCTTGCTAGTACAAGGAGATTGAGCAAACTCGGTGTGGACTATCGATAGAGGAAGGATTGGTTTAGCTTTCTAGTTCATCCATCAAGTTTGATTTCTCCAGCTGCAAATCGTGTATGGTATAACTTATTCTCCCTTGTTTTTCTGGTTGCATTACTTGCATGTAGAGTTTGGTCCATGTGGTGGGTTTTAATGGCTTCTTGGTTCTTTGAACCACTTAGTTTTGTTTGATTCTTGTTCTCTTGCTTCCATTGCGCGCCATGCTAAAACCCAACAATTCCTCTATGTGATGCGCTAGTAGATGACATGATCAGTTATATATAAAACGGTCAGTAGCTATTTTAGAGAGAAAGGGTTAAGAGTTTATATAAAGAATGAACTGAACTGGTAAAAGTACAGTGAAGATACATGAAGGGTTCAGATTACACTTGAGTGTGTGGGTGTCATGTTATGAGTGATAAGTGTTTCATGATTAGTATGTTGCAGATCGTCTACCTCGGTAGCGGATAGTATGTGATGTACGCCTATCGTCAGTGCGCTGAGATAGCATATAGAGATGAGGAGATGTAAGACTACCGCTAGTGCGCTACGGTAGCATTCAGTTTAGTGTGGTACAAAATTATGTGTACAGTAGATTTCGGGGACGAAATCGTTCCAAATGGGGAAGAGTTGTAACACCCAAAAGTTTAAAAGTTGTTATGGCTAAGCATTGTAAAAGATTAGGGGTGTTTATAAAACTAAAGGGGCTAAAATTGTCATTATAAAAGATGATAAGTCCATGGGCTGATTGGTAATTTTGAAAAGTTCTATTATATATAAGTGTTGTAGTTGACTTAGAAAAAGTCAAACCTTCATTTGCACAGCCAATTTCGTTGAATTCTCTGATCAAGAACAACAGATTTAGAAGCAGCATCACCAAGTGATTATCAGTAGCAAGGTATGTATCCTTGTTGTGAAATTTATGTGTATGAGTCAAGAAAGTGATTTCAAGGATGAAATCATAGATTGTTGTTAGTGATGGTATTTCTAGTTGTTATTTAGTAGTTCAGATGTGGTAACATGTCTTACAAGCTCTAGAAAGCATTTAAAGTGAGAATTTAGATCAAGAACAATAGCTGTGTTCTTGGCAGAAAGTTGCAGGTCGGTCCTGTACACGGCCTGTGTAGGGGTATGCGGCCCGTGTACATGTCTTATAAGGAGATAAGCCATGTACTTGAGCATGGTAGTGTAGTGTGTAAGTCACACGGCCCGTGTAGGGTTACACGGCCCGTGTACAGGTCTAAGGCGGGTGACAGGCCATGTAGGGCTACATGTTCGTGTAGCATAAGTGGTACACAGCTCATGTAACGGTACCCGGCCCGTGTAGGGTGATGTGTCAACACAGGGCATGTCGCCAAGTGTAGTCGTGTAGTATGCAGGGTACACGGCCCGTGTAGCCCCTTTCTCAATTCAGTTTGTACAGGTTATGATGTTTAGCTTAATCTATGGTATAGGAAGGTATTTGAAGAGTTGATAGCACAAGTTATCTGCTTAGCATTCTGCACAGTTACCAGGTGAGTGTACTAGTCCTTGAGCATGTTTAGCATATGGTTATGATCTAGATCAACACCATGATACCAGTATTATGAGATGTGAATGCTATATGTATACAATGAAAGTAAGCTTGATACAGAATATGTGCGACCTGTAATCTTGTACAGAGAATAGTATTATGATATACAGCCACTCAGATGGTGTAACTGTACACCAAGGTAGTATAAGTATTTATGAGTCAGTATATGTAGATGTGCACTAGCAAATATAATCTGATATGATATGTTATGTTATGACCAGATATGCTATGCATACGTGATCAGATATGATATGTTATGCTATGACCAGATATGATATGTGATACAAGTACAGGTGTATATTCATGCCGCGAGCATAACTATGCACAAGAACAGAGACAGGTTATACAGTGAGCTGTGTACCAATAGTAGTGGGGATAGGCTACACCCGTGAGGTGTAGATAAGCCCGGCACAAAGGATACACAATACGTGCAAACGTAGCTTTGTATCCTAGAAAGTGGAAAGGGGTATATCAAGCTCTTTATACCCAAGTAAAGCGCATGGGATATTCCACCCTGAGGTGTGGATAAACCCTAGCATAGTAACAGTTATGCAGGAATGCAGGTAATACAGCGGGGATGCAAGACATCATGAGGAGACTTTACTCCAGATGACACAGCTTGGATGCGAGACGTTCTTACGTTGTTCATGTTCAGTTAGTATGCTCACTAAGCGTTAGCTTATGTTTCAGTGTTGCGTGTTGCAGGTAATGCAGGTTCCAGCAAGGGTAAGGCCCCAGCGCGATGTTCAGCCGGATAGCTCCTGGTTTTAAAGAAGTAGCTTTAACACTACTTATGTAAATGTTAGCACATGTATGTTTAGAAACAGTATTTTTGAGAAACTCTGATATCTTTTTGGTGCTAACTCATAAGATAATGTTTTTAAATTAAAACGGGAAAAGAGGTGTTATACCCTAATTCCCCCGAAGGAAATCTTGACCCATCACGATCCAAGATTTGGGAATGGAACACTCTAGCCGTGCATGCATCGCAAAACCTAGGCTCTGATACCAAACTGTAACACCGGAAAATTACAAGCCATTTTTTTATTGCACCACGGAAGCTAATTGTAAAACAACTTAATTACATTAACCAATATTTACAAATTTACAATCATTGTTCAAAAATCATCAACATCATCCACTACTATTTGGTGTTACAAAATAACTGGCTCGTCTCTTTTTAAAACAAGTATCAGAGTATGGTCAACTCTTCCTTCTTCAACTCAAACATGAACCTGGAAAACATCAACTGAGGGGAATTAGAACAAAGCTACGTGAGTAGAGGCTAAACATCAAATGTAAACATTCACAATCAACATCATAACACGTAATCACATATCCTGAGAAGACCGGCGGTTCGGCGCAGAACCTACAACCAATGCCGGCTAAAGCAAAGGTTTACCGGTAGCTCTCCACTGAATTGGCACAGTAAACTCCACCTCTGAGGCACATATGCAACCGAAGGGCTACTACTGTTCAACCAACTAGTAGACGAGCCCAACCTAAGTCCACTTATAGCTGACTTCTCAATGCAACTCAAAATCATCCTAAGAGTGCGTATCGACCAAATAGTCATGCGGCAGATATCAACAATCAATATCACAATCAGCAGTTCAATCAATCCAAACTCAGTCCACAATCATGCATCACATCAATATTATTAACTGCAATCTTTACCATCCGCGATTAACGTCCACTCACCTCTATTTCAGCTTGAACTCAGATATCTAATATTACTGAGCTTTTGGATTGCGTGAAAACACAACAATAACCAAATCAGTCTCAATCTCATAAATATATCTATCCATATATTTATAATTGCATTCATGAAATTAAACAAACAATAAACAATCACAAGTTGAATATACAAAATATCGGATTTCCTAAAACATCGGATTTTCAAGAATCTGCAATCACAAGTGTCGGATTTCACTTCACTCGGATTCTAAGGCCCGGATTTGAGACTATCGGATTTCAAACTCCCGGATTTAGGAGTTCCGGATTCAAATGTATTAGATTTGACTTAATGGATTTGGTAAAGGTTTTTAAGTCTCGGATTTATAGTTATCGGTTTTGGGTTTCAAATATCAATCTCGGATTCTAGGTCTCGGATACAATCATTCGGATTTTGAATTGAATCATTTTTAGGCTTTGGATTCCAAGTCTCGGATTTAGGATTGTATCGGTTTTCAAGTTTCCGGATTTAGGGTATCAGATTTTCTCTCTCGGTTTTCTTTTAATCGGAATTCACCTTCTTCCCCCAACAGAATCCGACAAGTTCATAACTTCAAATCACGATCAAAGTTTAAAAACCCAGAATTCATAATGTTCATAAAATCAGAACAGAAACATGTTTAAACATATTTAAACTTAAATTCATGCATCACTTCATCATATAATCATGTAAATCGTATGAACACATAAAACCCATCAAAACTCTTAGTTCTTCAAAACCGATTCTATAGTTCATCATAAAAACATGTTATTTCTACCAGAGATGATTCAACTAAACATTTAATCATACTAGCAATAACGTCTAACCTTGACTTGGATTAAATCTTCCAAAAACTGAAAATCCGATTCTTTCTAGTTCTTGTTCTTCTTCGGCCGAGAGGAACACACAACACACATACACAATACTTTTGCTAAATTGAGATAATGCATGTGTTACCTACTAACCCCACGTATACAAGCATAATTAGCAGGAGGTGGCATCACCTCCTCATATCTGTCCACGTACACAAATACATGCATACATACATACAATTAAATACATACATATAATTAAGCACATACATTCATACGACATCTTATATACATACATATCATCTTAATTTAATTAACAAATTAAATTATTAGTTAATCAACTAAATGCATTTCAAAACAGATAAATACATACCACAAACCCGCTAATCTCCTAGCCCAGGTTTGCGGGTGTTACAGAGACTGCAACTATTACTTTAGTTGCTACTCCAGTAGCAAATAAGATACAGAGGGGTTGCACCTACAGAGACTTTCTGCGTGTCAACAAACGGACTTCGAAGGGATTCCAAATCCCATTAAGAGATCAAAGTAGACCTATGAGATGGGAGAAGCTTTCCACACATATCACGGTGTAAAAGGAAGTAAAGTACGGTCCGTATTGAGCTTGTTGAGTAGAGAACCAACGGGATTAGTTAAGCGGAAGGATGACATCTTCCGTGTGTTTTACTGATAGTCAATGCAAAGTATCCTATAGATTTACTGCCAACTCCTATGAGGGAGTTTCAAGTGATTGCGGGCATTGACTAGCTGGGGCATCGCCAGGCCAGTAACCTGTGCAGGCGAGGCTTCATACGGATCTAGAATCTGAGTGCGGGAGAAATCTCCATCTGCCCCCAGAGATGCAAGAGCGGATGTCACAATTTCAGGAACCGCTCGACAAGGGTTTCATACACTCAAGTAGCTCTCCGTGGGGAGCGCCGATCCTTTTGTAAAGAAGATAGGCGATAGAGCACCGCGAACTCAGCAAGGTTACAGTAAAGAACATATGCCCGTTGTCGAGTACTGATGGCTTCTTTGATCAACTACACGGAGCGGCATGCTTCTCAAAGATGGACTTGCGATCAGGTTATCATCAACTCGAGGTCCGGGAGGAGAGTATAGCCAAGACAGCTTTTCACACACGCTATAGGCACCTCGAGTTTGTCATTATGCCCTTCGGTCTCACTAACGCGCCAACAGCTTTCATGGGCCTAATGAACCAGGTTTGCAGGACGATGCTTGATAAGCCAGTGCTCATATTCATCGATGACATTCTAGTCTAGTCTAAGACCGAGGCGGAGCTTGAGAAACACCTACGGGAGGTGCTAGAGACATTACTTATACGGGGTCAAGTGCACCATCTACACAGGTCACAAGAGCTTGAAGTACTTCGCCGATCAGAAGAATTTGAACAATGCGCCAGTGAAGATGGATAGACTTAGTCAAGGATCATGATTAGGAGATCTTATGTCATCCGAGAAAGGCCAACGTGGTGGCGGATGCGCTGAGTCGCAAGACGATCCAGTTGCAGATTCACGTGAGATGCCTAGGAATGATGGTCACAACTTCACTTTTCAAGACAATTTTGACAACTCAATCGAGGCGACCAAGGAAGAGAACCAAAAAACAGAGCGGATTAAGAGACAACTAACATTCATGGTCAAGGATAGTCATGGATTGTGGACCTGTTATGGGTGGATTTGGGGTATCAAAGGCTACATAGGTCTGAAATATCACTCTAGACGAAGCTCACAAGTTGAAATTTTGACACAATTGGGGTTGTGGTGGATCGATTGACCAAAAGCGCGTATTCATACACATACGAGGAGTTAGCTCGGTAGAGAAATTGGCAGATTTTTATGTGAAGGAGATAATCTGGAGACATGAGTGCCGGTTACCATCATCTCTGACAGGGATGTACGATTCACATCTAGATGTTGGGACAACTTTCATGAGGATTTGGGAACAAGGGTTAACTTGAGTACAACATACCACCCTCAAACTAATGGGCAAAGTGAGTGGACTATACAAACGCCGGAAGACATGCTAAGATCTTGTGTGATCGACTTCGGGGAAAGCGGGGATTTTTACTTACCCCTAGCGGAATTATCACACAATAACAGTTACCACGCGAGAATCGGCATGCCACCGTAGGAGATGTACGGTAGGGAGTGTAGAACCCCGATTGGTTGGGGTAAAGCTGGACAGAAAGACCTTGGCAACACGGAAATAGTATAGAAAACCTCGGAGTATGTACAACAAGTTCGGGAACTCCTTAAAGCGGCTCAAGCCGGAAGAAGAGCTGTGTAGATAAGCGCAGATCATTACTGGAATTCAAAGTTGGTGACTATGTATTGCTAAGAGTATCTCCATGCAAAGGAATAATAAGATTCAGAAAACTAGGAAAATTGAACCCAAGATTATTGGGCCTTTCAAAGTTATTGCAAGGATTGGTAAGGTGGCTTATCGTTTGGGAGCTACTAGAAGATTTATCCAAAATACACAACAATTTCATGTAGCTCATCTAAGAAAGTGTTTAGCAGACGAGTCAGCGTTTGTACCATTAGAGAACATCACCATAAATGAGAAGCTGAACTACATCAAGAGACCGGTTGCAATCCTTGAAAGAAAGATCAAGAAGCTATGCAACTAGCAAATAGGAATGACGAATATGCGATGGGAGCACCGCAAGGGTTCAGAGTGGACTTGGGAGTCTGAAGAGAGAATGAGAAGGAACTATCCCAAAATGTTGGAATGAAGATTTCGAGGACAAAATCGTGTTTAAGTGGAGGAGAGTTGTAATACCCGAACCTTCGAAGAATAAATAAAAGAATATTTTATTCAGAAAATAGTTGTATATTGGATTATGGACTAGATTGATCTTTTTGGGCTTGAATGGCTTAGATTAATCTCGAAGAAACATAGAAGAAGGAGAGCTAAGTTCATTGTGAAGCATAAGAATTAGCAAGGGAATCATCAAGTAATATTCCTCAATCCTTCGGAATCATGTAGACACAAATTCTTGGTATGTTAAAGGTCATGATTTGATGTTTAGAAATCTGAGTTTTGGGTTTTTGAATGCTTGAGTAAAACCCAGAAGAAATAGTTAACCAAGAAAACTTTTAAAGTTGATAAAATATAGATTTGTGTTAGAAGAAAAGTTTTAAATAAGTGGAGAAATGTTTTGCAACAAGAATAGGTTAAATTGGTTGAGTTTTGAGAAATCTTAATCTTAGCTATGGAGTCTGGGCTTTTCAGAGTTATGAACTGTCAGGGAAGGAAGTAGTCATGCGACCTTCAGTGTATGCATATAATTTCATGCGACTTAAACATGTACCGTGCGACTTATGTATGTGTTCCATGCGACTTACACATGAGCCATGCGACTTTTATATAGTGTTATACTCATGCGACTTCCTTATGGACTAGTATGTATAATTCCATGCGACTTTAGCAAGTGGTGTGTAGTCCATGCAGCTTTCATTTGGCTGTGTATAATTCCATGCGACTTTTAGCAAGCGGTGTACAGTACATGCGACTTTCAGTTGGTTGTGTGTATTCCATGCGACTTTTAGCAAGTGGTGTATAGTCCATGCGACTTTCAGTTTGTTGTGTGTATTCCATGCGACTTTTGGATAAATGCACATACATCATGCGACTTTTATCATGTTCATGCGACCCTTAATAAGCCTATGCGACCTCCAGTATGAAGCCATGCAAAATTCAGTAAGTCCATGTGATTTTCAGTAGTGTGTTGTTGGTATATGCCCGCTGACACACACGAGTTGATAACACTACCGATGAGGTATAGGCCTATTTGGTCACACCCCAAGTATTGATTCTGGCAACATGATCAAGCAAAAGAGAGAAAAAGGCCAAAATGGGTTTTGGCAGGATGGTACACGGGCCTTGTGGTAGAACACGGCCGTGTAGTTGAACACCTACGGGAGTTTCGGCCGATTGAAGGCCGTGTAGTTGAAAACCCTGCCAAAACCCATTTTGGCCTTTTTCTCTCTTTTGCTTGATCGTGTTGCCGGAATCAATACTTGGTGTGTGACCCAATATGCCTATACCTTATCAGCAGTGCTATTAACTCATGCGTGTCAGCGGGCATATACCAACAGACTCCTAGTTACACGTGACACGACTATGAAAAATAACACAAACATAGAGAGACCTCTAGCAAGATACCTATGCTCCCAAGTCAGTATAGAGTATGCCACTCTTGACAAGATCCCAATCATAGAATGATTGTTCTAAAGATAAATGATCAAATACATCCCATTGTTCGCGATATCCTATGTGAACATAAGGCATGGAATAAAGTCATCCTTCAGATCATTCACGATTATGTTTCTCGATTCTAGATTAGTGGTAACCAACAAACCAAGTAACATTTATCCATCATCAATATAACTTGAGCACGGCCATGGATATGAACGTCAGCACTCAATCAACGAGCGGCCCATGGATATCTTCTCTATACATAGAGGAACAAATTCCTATTGACTACATAGCCCCGCCACATAGATAATACTCTACCCAATCATCTCCCTTATTATGACCAGTTACGGACCGCGTTAGAAAACAATCAAAGCAGAGTAAACCTATGCTTTGGAATCACATGTATCTCTAGTTTAAGGACGAAACGACATTATCATCCCCAGTTACTTATGACTAAAACCATGAAGTGAACTCGGGTACGGGTTCTCCAATCACTTGAAACCCCTTTCAAGTATAGGCAAAACTCACGTTTATCAAAACCAATTCTTTACCTCAATCTTAATTCATACTTGCTTCCCACAAAGTATGACCGATTGTGGAGATTTAAAGATTGTAAAACAACATTGGGAAGAGGTTAAACATGCAAAGATAGAACACAATAAAGACTAAATGTAAGTAACCGCAACATGTGTATATATAAATCTCTACTATATAAATCGAAACAAACATTAGTAACATTACTGCTTAACGTTCCCAAATACAAAATGATGCAAACATAAATTAAAACTCAATCTAAACCAAGTAATGAGCAAATCTAACACCTATTGTCATATTGTGAGAATCATGAGAAGCTTCTGATAACGGTTTAGTAAACGGATCGGCCAAATTACCTTCCGAGGTTACCCTACTAATAACGACTTCACCACTTTCAACCATCTCTCTGATCAAGTGGTACTTACGAGGTATATCCCTTGTTCTCTTGTGATCATTAGGCTCCTTCGCTAAGGCTACCACACCCTCATTGTCACAGAAGATCTCAATAGGGTCGGAGATGCTTGGAACCACTCCAAGGTCTCGGATGAACTTCCTTATCCACACAGCTTCTTTAGAAGCTTCACTTGCCGTAATGTATTTTGTCTCTGTAGTAGAATCAGCTACTGTGTCTTGCTTTGAACTTCTCCAAGTAATGGCTCCACCATTTAATAGGAACACAAACCCCGATTGTGATCGGCAGTCATCTCTATCAGTTTAGCTAGCATCAGAGTAACCTTTACTTTGAGCTCTTCCTCACCACCAAAGATCAAGAACATTTCTTTAGTTCTGCTAAGATACTTAAGAATGTTCTTTAGCGCAACCCAATGGGCTTGCCCTAGATTACCCAGATATCTACTAGTCATGCTCAAAGCACATCACACATCAGGACAAGTACATAACATGGCGTACATGATCGCACCCACGGATGAAGCATATGGTACTCGCTTCATTACTTCAAGTTCCTCTTGAGAACTAGGGCATTGAGTCTTACTCAATATCACTCCATGTGACATAGGGAGATTTCCTTTCTTGGAATACTCCATCTTGAATTGCTTCAAGACTTTGTCAATGTATGTACTTTGGCTCAACCCAAGAAGTTTTCTAGATCTATATCTATAGATCTTGATACCAAGAATATATGCCGCTTCTCCTAAGTCTTTCATTGAGAAACATTTTCCAATCCAAGTTTTAACACCTTGCAAGGTAGTAATATCCTTTCAAATGAGTAGGATATCATCCACATATATGACTAAGAAAACAACGGCGCTCCTACTAGCCCTAACGTATACACATGACTATCTACGCTCTTCGAAAAACCAAACTCATTGATTTTCTCGTCAAAGCACAGATTCCAGCTACGAGATGCTTGTTTAAGTCCATAAATGGACTTCTTTAGTCTACACACTCTGTTAGGATGTTTTGGATGTACAAAACCCTCAGGTTACATCATATACACCTCTTCGGAAAGATTCCCATTAAGAAAGGCGGTTTTGACATCCATTTGCCATATTTCATAATCTTGAAATGCAGCAATTGCTAAAAGTATCCTAATAGATTTCAACATGGCCACTAGGGAGAAAGTTTCATCATAATCGACACCGTGTGATTGGGTGAAACCTTTAGCCACCAGTCGAGCTTTGAACGTGTTAACTTTTCCATCCATGTCGGTCTTCTTCTTGAAGACCCATTTACACCCTATTGGTTTACAGCCGGGTGTAAGATCAACTAGTTCCCAAGCCTGGTTATCCACCATGGATTTCATCTCGTTATCCATTGCTTCTTTCCATTTAGCAGACTCGTGGCCCGCTACCGCTTCGAGATAGTTTGAAGGATCATTATAATCCACCAAAGCTCGTCGCCCTCAGATATTAGAAATCCATATCTCTCTGGCTCATGGAGAACTCTACCAGATCTATGGGGAGGTAATGGATGTACGTTAGTCTCTGCATTTTCATGCTCAGACTCAACTTCACTAGGTTGTTGGCTAGTGCCAACGTCAGGCCTTTCATCCGTTGACCCTTCAACTTCTTCAAGGTCAATCTTATTTCCGTCTTGTTGATTGGATACTAGTTCTCTTTCTAAAAAGATCGCACTTCGAGCAACAAATACTTTGTTCTCGGAAGGTTTATAGAATATGTATCTAATACCCGCAACTGGATATCCGATGAAATACCACTTTTCGGACAAGGACTCTAATTTGTCATCAACCTCACGTCTCACGTAGGCTAGACAACCCCAAACTTTTAGATAGGCAAGAACGGGAGGTTTCCCATGCCACATGTCGAAAGGTGTTTTCTCGACCTTCTTCGTTGGTACGAGATTAAGGATCCTTGTTGCCGTTTCAAGAGCATATCCCCAAAAACTTATAGGCACTTAGGTGTAACTCATCATAGATACTCACCACAACTCTTATGATGATCACAAAACTCTTGACTAAGATACTCACCACCCCTATCGGATCTAAGTATCTTAATCTTTTTGCCAAATTGATTCTCTACTTCGTTTTGGAAAGTCTTAAAAACTTCAAAGGTCTCAGACTTTTGTCTAACCAAGTAGACATACCCATACCTACTATAATAATCTATAAAGGTAACGAAGTATCTAGAATTTTCCCTTGTGATATGCTTAAATGGACCACACATATCGGAATGTATGATGTCCAATAAGTCTTTACCCCTCTCATTCATGTTAGTAAAGGGTGCTTTAGTCATCTTGCCTAATAAACATGATTCGCATACTTCATTTGACTCATGGTCAATTGATTCCAAGATCTCAGCCGCTTGGAGCTTGGCCATACGAGTCTTGTATATGGCCAAGTCGACCATGCCACAAAGACAATTTGTCTAAACCATTTTTAGACGTTGAATAAATATTCATGATTGATTGATTATTACTGATGTATGCATCTACTTCATAAATACCACGACAAGGATAAGCATTGAAATAACAAATATTATTTTTAAAACATATAATAACTCCATTATCAAAAGTAAAACCAAATCCATCGTCATGTAGTACATGAAAAGAAATAATATTCCTCGCCACAAGAGGCTAGTAGCATACGTTCAATATAGAAAAACCAGAATTAAGTCAAGCTCTCCATTCTCCATCCTCCTACTTGCCTTTAGCACCTCCACAATGTTACAAACGTGAGTGCCACAGCCAGTATCTAATACCCAACTTCCGGATGTAGAAGTATGATGGAGTTCAATCATGTATGTACCTGAATCGGAAGTTCCTCCGATGCTCAACCCTTCGAGCTTCTTAAGACCTTCTAGGTACCGCGGTTAGTTACGGCGCCAATGGCCCTTCTTCCCGAAGAAGAAGCATTCTGCTTCATCCGGAGTTTTGGCTTGGGGGACCATCTTCCCCTTGTCTTTACCCTCTGAAGCGGGGCTAGGCTTGGCAGCGCCAACCTTCCCCTTCCCCTTACCCTTAGGGGTATAAGCGGACTTCTTCTTCTTCTGGATTCACCCTTCCCTTATAGCAAGAACGGGATTTGGAACGGCGGGCTTGTGTTTGGTCATGCTAGACTCTGTTGTCTTAAGCATACCATGTAGCTCCATGATGGATTTATCCATACTATGCATATGATAACTCATGATGAATTGATCTTACGTGATAGGTAGGGACCATAGGATTAAATCCACGGCTAGCTCCCTCCCTATGGTAAATCCAAGCCGTTCCATGCGCTCCACGTCTGCTTTCATGCGCAACACGTGAGCACTCACATTCCCGCCATCGGACATCTTGCTACCAAGAACCGTCTTAAGACACTAAAACCTCTATTGTCTCGCTTGTTGCTGGAGCATTTCCTTAAGCTGAGCGATCAAGTCAAAAGCACTTAAATGATCCATTTGCTTTTGGAGCTCAGGAATCATAGTACTTAAGATAAGGAAAGTAATGTCCTCGGTTTCCTTGACACGCTTCTCAGAAGCGTCTCGGATAGCCCGAGTGGCATTGGCAGTAGGAGCCTCGGGAAGGGCTTCTTCTATGGTAACCAACTTTCCTTCTTGGTGTAAAACAAGCTTGAGTTGCTTACCATTGAGTTTCTCATTCTCAAGGAAAACTCTTAGGGAAAAGTGGTTGGTGGTGTTGATGTTGCTTGAAGATGCCATCTAAAATAGCTAAGTAGTTTTAGTTAGTTTGGAAATCCTTGTTAACATAAGTACCCATAGTTTTTAAACAAAAACGATTATTTATAACAAGGCCTAAGAACCTTATTTCACCTCACACCATGACGGCTTTACCGCGGATCACGTGGCGAAGCTATTTAGGACGGCAACCATTTTACCAATTGTAATCTCTATTAAAACTCTTAGACACTTGTGAGATCCATTGACATCCATTATGTCAGTTGGCATGTTTGATCCCTTCCTTACACCAGTCTCAATATATAGTTTTGGTTTAGCTCATGCTTAGCTCGACACATAACCAAGAATTATATACTAAAACTGTAAATCGTCCGACAAGACACACGGGTGGCACTCTAGACCATTAATTGACTCGTGCTTAGCTCGACAACCAATCTTGCGAGTTACCCACTCACCTTCCACACAACTACACAAAGAATGACTCATGGTTAGCTCGACAATTATCCTTTCTTCCTTAGAGTCGGGTGGTGTCGTCTTACGGATGGTGCGTGATTTACGTTTTGAAAAACGGGATTTTGTTTCCGGTTTATATATAAAAAAACCTTTTGTGAATTAACAAAGTAAGTGTCAAAACGATTTTAAGCACTTTTAAATATAATACCATCTTCATATTTTGTTTGTCAATTCTATTCGCGCGAGATTGTTAACCATTTTAACAAACTTTGTATTTATTTAATTTTTAATGAAAAATTGTCTAGCATGTGATTTCTAAACCATGAATAGAAAATAAAATACAACCACGTAAATAAATACAATTCGGTAACATGCCCAAAAATCCTATGCGTTTTCCCCGTGAGCCACAACGGGGAAAACAAGGCCAAAACCTAAAGACGAGGTAATGTCTCGTTGGGTGAGCTCCCACTGAATCCGGCACCTCCAATAGTATGTGGACCCCGTCTCGCCAAGATGTCATCATCATGACTCCCGTTGACACCTTCGGTTCAAATTCTATACTATTTACAAATACATAGAATATTCAAACGACACGCAGGTCACATTCCTACACTATTTATACAAATACACGGAATAAAAGAAACGGCGTGCAAGCCGCACCAAAAATAAATAAATAAATATTACATCAATACGGCACACAGGCGACAAAAAACCAAAATAGTCAACCACCACAACACATAGGTCTAAGGGCATATCATGTTACCGAATTAGCCAAACGCAACAAAATGAAACATGGTGTGCCACACAAAACCATGATACATACATATATATATATATATATATATATATATATTAGTTAAGATTGTCTACAACATCAAAGGCACAAAAAGACAATCCTTGTACATATGCATTAGTGAACCAAACCAATTTTGAAACACATATTCATATATACATTTATAAGTATATATTTGTGTACACTTCATGCCTTGTTACAACAAATATATAAATATAAAAACAAAAATATTATTGGGCAACAAATATATAAAGACCAGTCCAAAAACCAGTCAACAAAAGTCAAACTGAAAAACCATTGCAAGAAAACAATTTTCTTATAATTTTAAAAATCAAATCTTTCAAAAAAAAACTTGGCACGACCGTACCTCAGAAGGCATGGCCGTACCCGACGGTACGCCCTCGGGCACGAGGCGTACTTTGACCAAATGCATCCAGCGATAGGCACGCCCGTACCCCCATAGGTACGGCCGTGCCTCCCCTCTGCCATTTGACAAATTATATATTTTAATAGTTTTTCTTTACTTGTTAGTGCAAAGCCATGTTTGATATGGCTCTGATACCACTAAAGGTATTTGTTTGGCATATTCAAGAGATAGCGGAAGCATAGTATAGGTCAAAATTTTAAAAGAAAACAAACACATCCATGGACCAAAATCTAGACATGGTATTGCAACTAAATAAATAAACAAGATAAGAAGTGTTATACCACAATGCAAAGCACAAAGAACTCCTTTCTTGTCAAATCGCGAGAATCCAACCAAGAACTCCTCTAATGTAGTCCACCCCAAGGTATGTTGATTCCCAAATGCTAGTGTGTTGGTGTAAATCACCAAAGCAACAAAACAAAGTATGTGTATCACTCTTTTGTGCACTAAAACTTGATCACCAAAAGAATATCATCAACTAGAGAGAATTTGCATGAACTAACTCTCATAAGAGAGTTCCAAGTCTGTTCAATTGGCCTCAAAACCGTAACATTGAAGCTACTAATTTAATTGACATAAACCCCATTAAACATAGTGTTTAAGGCTGTTGATTCTACAGTTACAATGTACGGGCATACCCGTGCCTTATATGGCATGGCCGTGCTAGCCTAACAGATCACGGTCCAGCCCAAGGCTAGTACCCCCGTGCCTGTTGGATCAGACACGCCCGTGCCTCACAAGGTACGGTCGTGCCTCACGTTGCCAAAACCCATGTTGGCCTTTTTCTCTCTTTTGCTTGAGCGTGTTGCTACAATCCATATTTGGTGTGTGACCCAATAGGCCTATACATCATCAGCAGTGCTATTAACTCGTGCGTGTCAGCGGGCATATACCAAAAAGAAAATGCCGAACTCCAATTTGTTGGGGTGAGGTAGGTGAAAAAGATCTGTGTAGTACAGAGGTGCTACAACAAACAATAGAAAAGATTCAGCAGATACGAGATAGATTGCTAACTGCCCAAAGTAGACAGAAGAGCTATGCAGATAAATGCATATCAACACTTGAATTCAAGGTAGGGGATTATTTATTATTAAAAGTGTCACCATGGAAGGGCGTAATTAGATTTAGAAAGAGAGGAAAACTTGGTCCGAGATTTATTAGACCATTCAGAATCATCTCACAAGTGGAAAAGGTTGCTTATCAATTAGAATTACTAAAAGAGTTGTGTCAGATTCACAACACCTTCCATGTGTCTCATCTCTGAACGTTTCTAGCAGACGAATCTACATTCGTACCGCTAGAACATGTTAGTATTAATGAGAAACTTAACTATGTGGAGCAGCCTATGGCAATATTAGAAAGAAAAGTTAAGATTGTACGCAATAAACAGATTAGGCTAATTAAAGTCCAATGGAAGCATAGAAAAGGATCAAATTTCACGTGGGAACCTGAACAAGATACGATGAAGAATTATTTAGAACTCTTCGACAAATGATTTCGGGGACGAAATCTTTTCAAGTTGGGAAGAGTTGTAACATCCAGAAAATAAATGTGTTATAAGTGATTGTAATTATAAAGATGTTAATTTTATTGAGGGGCCAAAATTGTTAACAGTAAAAATTTATTAGTCAAGAGACTAATATTGTCTACATGTGGAACTTATATATATGCTAATAATTGACTTCTTGAGTCAATTACTTCTCATTTCAAATCCTCAGTAATCAATCGTATTCTCTCAACCAAGTGTGTTTCTTTAGTTTTCAAGAATTTTATATCAAAAAAGTAGAGATTGAGTTATCTTCATCATCATCATCAACCTTGTGTACTCAAGGTATTTTTAGTTGGATAGTTTTCAAGCTTTTATATGGGTTTATATGATTCAAAAGGTTGAAACATGAATCAAAGTATGTTATGTATGAGTTTTAAGTGTTTATTATTGTTAGGGATGTTAGAAACCATCCTAAAGATGTTAAAAACTGTTTTGAATGAGTTTTGGGGAGGTTTGGCCCGAAAACAGCGACTGTACAACGGCTGAACTGTAAGTCGGATGAGACAAACACAACCCGTGTATAAGTGTCGGATGAAAGGTACATGGCCCGTGTAGCAGTACACGGCTCATGTAGAGTGTATGGAGGTCATATACCATGTCTGAACACATGGTCGTGTAGTATATGGGGTACACGGCCCGTGTAGGGTTGTTTGATCCGACTTTTGTGTCATCCGAATGTCGGATGTGTAGAATGCAGAGTACATGGCCCGTGTAGGGTTACACGGCCCGTGTAGCTATCAATTCAGATCAAAAGGATGTGTTTTTGACATTATATTGTTATATTATGCGTGTAGGATCGTGTGAGGACACCTGAAGCTTTATCTTACGTTAATTTACGTTTATTATAATTACAAGGTGTATATTTCATATGTGCATAATGGTGTTATTACAAGGAATACTTATATGTATTCGTTATATGTGTAATAAAGCATGCTGCTTTGTGCAGTAGTGGCTCAGAATTAGTGCAGTATTGTGGCTCAGTTTGCTACCCTGGGTCTAGAACCAGTGGTTGGCAGTTTTCAAATTGTGATCATATATGTTTATATGATTTGTAGTCTAGTTTACTCACTAAGCTCTCGCAGCTTATCAGATGTTATTTTATGTACTTTGCAGGACACAATCAAGGCAAGGGCAAAGCTCCAGTTTAACTGATTTTGTTAAGAAAATTAACGCCTAGTTATACAGAACAAGTTTTTGGTGTTAAACTCGTAGTTCTTTCACATATGTGTAGTTTTTGATAAATACTTTTGAAATAGTTATGCTTCCGCTTTATCTAAAAACTTTCAGAATGTATATTATTATGTAAATTTTATCAAAATTATCAGTTTTATAATTTAGGGCGTTACAAAACGGTCTTATCATACCTGATTATAAAATCAATCGTCATACCCGGCTGCTAAGTGTTGGTCGGAACATACCGGTTGCTGAAGCAAACGGTCTTATCATACCCGCTACCGAAGTAGATAGTCGTATCATACCCGCTACCGAAGTAGACAGTCTTATCACATAAACATAAATCCCTAGTTCTCATACACATATATGCAACATATACGTTACACACTAATATCATGTGTAGGTTAGAGTAACTTACCTGATTCGCGGCACAGTTATAAGCAGCATATTTCACACGTTGAATAATTAACAAGTCCAACTGCGAGGACCTACAACATAGATATCTCAAAAAATCAGCCTCGGTATATAAAGGGCCTATATAAGTCATATCACAACTAAGGCCGGCCCAAGTCCCAAGTCAGATGAACTCCAAAGTCAGACCACACACACTAAGTCGGACCATCACACAGACCAAACACCAAAGTCAGACCAAACACTTAGGTCGGACCAATCACCAAAGTCGGACCATCATTTAGGTCGGACCAAACACCAAAGTCGGACCAAACACTTAGGTCGGACCACTCACCAATGTTGAACCAAACACGTAGGTTGGATCACTCACAAAAGTCGGACCATACACCAAAGTCAGACCAAACACTTAAGTCGTACCAATCACCAAAGTCGGACCAACACAAGAACACTCTAAGTTGGACCAACATGAGAACACTCTAAGTCGGACGTAACTCAGTCCTCCCGAAACGCCATTTCCAAAATCACAATCTTTCAGAACTTAACCAAATCAATTAGAATCACTTGCAAAACCTTTCTCCTATCATTAGAACAAACCCTACACATATTCATTAGGTTAAAACAAGATTTAGCTCTTCAATTCACCATTTTACTCACCCTCTCGAAGAACAAAACCCCCAGGCAACAAAACGCCACAAAACAAGTCTAAATCCATACACATATGTATCTAAAAGATCATAGAGGGATCAGAAACATTACGTGGTAGTTCCTCTTTCAATTCCTTGAAGATTTGTAGTAAAATAAATGCTCTAGTTCTTTCTCTATTTCTCCTCTCGGCTTCAAGAACACACACAACACCCTATCTTCTGGTAATGAAACAGTAATAGTGCTTCTAGTGGCTGAGCTTTAATTTCCCATGTACATACTTGTATATCACAAGGATTTAGGCCCAAAACATAACCTAAGCCCAACAAGAATTAACTTTTTAAACTTCTAATAGTCTAAGCCCACCAACACTCACTTAATTACTCAATAAGCCCAACTCAACTTTAGCAAATTCACAACGTGCATAACTACATCGAAATCCGGGTATTACAAATCTCCCCCAGTTAAACATGATTTCGTCCTCGAAATCTTTACTCGAATAATGCATGGTAGTTCTTTCTCATCTCATCCTTTGGCTCCCATGTCCATTTGGATCCTTTTCGGTGTTCCTACTGAACCTTGACCATTGCTACCCCCCTGTTGCATAGTTGTTTAACTTTTCGTTCCAATATAGCTAATGGTTCCTCAATATAACTAATACTCTCGTTGACCGTAATGCCTTCCAGTGGTACAATCACAGATTTGTTTGCTAAACACTTTTGCATATATGACATGTGAAACGTGTTGTGAATCTTTGACAACTCCCCTAGTAGCTCTAATTGATAGGAAACCTTACCAACTCTTGCAATGACTCTGAAAGGTCCTATGTACCTTGGATTCAATTTCCCTCGTTTTCGAAACCGGATGACGCCTTTCCATGGCGATACTTTTAGCAGAACAAAATCTCTAACTTGAAACTCGAGCGGTGATCACCTTTGATCTACATAACTTTTCTGTCGGCTCTGAGCGGCTTTCCAATCTTTCTCGAACTTGTTGAACGTATTCTGACGTCCTCTACACGATCTCTGTGTTTCTGAGCTATCTTTGTCCTACTTCTCCCCAATAGATATGGGTTCTACACCTCCTCCCGTATGAAATTTCATATGGTGGCATACCAATACTCACGTGATAGTTATTGTTGTAGGAGAATTATACTAACAGTAGGTATGAATCCCAGCTCCCACCGAAGTCTATTACGCAAGCTCGTAGCATATCCTTAAGCGTCTGTATCGTTCTATCACTTTGGCCGTCGGTATGAGGATGGTAAGACATGCTAAGGTTCACTCGTGTACCCAAATCTTCGTGGAATTTCTGCCAAAACCTTTAAGTGAACCGCACATCTCGATCTGATACGATGGAAACCGGCACCTTGTGCCATGAAATCACCTCCTTAACAAAAACTTCAGGCATATTTGCCGCTGAAAAAGCTTCCTTGATCGGAATAAAGTGAGCGCTTTTAGTCAACCGATCTACTATCACCCAGATTGTTCAAAATTCCACGGAGTCCTTGGCAGTCTTGTGATCAAATCCATTGTAATGTGCTCCCATTTCCACACTGGGATCTCTAAAGGATGCAACTTTCCGTGAGGTCTTTGATGCTCGGCCTTAACTCGCAGACAAGTCAGACACTTCTCCACGTACTTCATCACGTCTCGCTTCATCCCCGACTTGTGTGCCTCGTTGAGTAGTACTATGCCAGCATACGTCATCCTTGGTACCCAAACATGCCCATAACGCGTCATCAATCTGCGACTATCCTCTACCATTAATGTTCTCTGACCACCCTTAATCCATTCATGTTTCTCATTCTCTTCCTTTAAATCTTCTTTCTGAGTAGCTTGGATGGAGTCTAACAAGGTGGTTGTCACCGCCAATCTCATACAATGTGCTCGCAACAACAAAACACTGGCCTTCCTACTCAAGGCATCAGCCATGACGTTGGCTTTTCCGGGTGGTAAAGAATTTCACATTCGTAGTCTTTGACCAGATCAATCCATCTCCTATGTCTGATGTTCAAATTCTTTTGGTCGACGAAGTACTTCAGACTCTTGTGATTGGTGTAGATCGTGCACTTAACACCGTACAGATAGTGCCTCCATATCTTTAGCACGAAAACCACTGTCGCTAGTTCTAAATCATGAGTCGGATAATTACTCTCATGCGGCTCTAGTTGTTGGGATGTGTAGGCAATTATCTTGCCCCGTTGCATTAACACACCCAAGCCCTATGTGTAACGCGTCATAGTAGACTACCATATCATCCATCCCCTCGGGTAGGTTCCACTTTGATACCTTCTCGGTTCACGACGTGCCCTAAGAATTATACTTCTCGTATTCAGAACTCGCACATTGAAAACTTCGTGTAAACTTTTTCCCCATTTTGGCGTCTATAGCACTTCCCCCAAGTGACCTTCATGTTGTAAAACCTGAACTTCGAAAATAAATAAAAAGGAATATTTTATTCAGAAAATAATATTGTGTGGGATATGGACTTAATGGTGGACTAGTTTGATGTTCTTGGGCTTGAATATATATATATATATATATATATATATATATGGATGAATAAATGGACTAAGGTAAATAAGCCAATTGGGCTTAAGTAATTGGGAATTAGGCTTAGGCCTTTTTAGAGAACAATTATTTAAGGGGGTTTAGGGCACAGCCCCCAACAGTTGTAGCCAAAACACTGTTGCATTGAGAGAGAAACTAGTGTGTGTTTGTGTGTGTTGCTCACGAGAAGCAGAGAAAAGAAGGAACCAAGAATCATTGTGAACTCAAGAAATTTTTGAAAAGATCATCAGGTAATGTTTCCTACCTCACTATGATGTTGTAGGTATCAGTTTTAGCTTGTTTGAATGATTAGAAGAGAAGTTAGAATCTGTGTTTTGGGGTTTTGGGTTTATGAAGAAGAAGAGAAAAGAATTTGAGATATGAGCTTTAATACATGATGAAATGTATTTAAATCTTGAATGAAGTGTTTAAATGAGTGGAGAAATGTTTTGAAACAAAAATAAAATGATTTGGTTGAGTTTTGAAAGAACTTGATTTTGGCCATGGAGCCTGTGAAATGAAAATGAGAACTAGCAGGGACGACTGATTATGCCACCTGACTTTCTGATTCATAAAAGTATGCCCATGCGACTTCCTGATGCATAAATGTATGCTCATGCGACTTTCTTATACATAAATGTATGCCCATGCGACTTTCTGATGCATAAATGTATGCTTATGCGACTTCCTGATGCATAAATGTATGCTCATGCGAGTTTCTGATGCATAAATGTATGCCCATGTGACTTTCTGATGCATAAATATATGCTCATGTGACTTTCTGATGCATAAATGTATGCCATGTGACTTTCTGATGCATAAATGTATGCCATGCGACTTTCTGATGCATAAATGTATGGTTCATGCGACTTTGGGTATGCATGTAGGGTTTCATGCGACTTATGTGTCACACCCCGCTAAAGCGGAAACACGAGGTGTCACAGCACAAGATATCATCGCACAAGGTAAATAGACAATAACCATTATATTGACTTAACAAAAATAAGTAGTTCGGGTAAAAGATAAATAAAAGTTACATAATCGAATAAAAATTAAATGACATTGTCTTGTACGATGCGAAAATAAAATAGATATTGCTTTTATAAAACGTGACGATGAAGATGAAGATGCCACACATCATGTTTGTATGCATAAGGTACCTAACGGCGATCACCTGAAAGCACGGGTAAAAGAAAGAAAACGGTCAACTACTAGAGTTGGTGAGTTCATAGGTTTTTAATATATGCACAAAATATCTTTTAAATGAGAAAAGTTTAAATAATTGATGGAAGTTTTTGTATAAAAATCCAAGTATGAAATAATGATAGAAGATGTATTATATTGCCCAATACGTTGCACATGGTAGTAATAGACTATGATGATTGTTGCTTGAGCCATTATCCAACCTAGCCGACAACCAATTGCCCATGATAAACCTAACGCCTATATTAAATGACGTTAGTAGTGGTAAAGTACATCTATAGTTCGTCAACCATAAATGGGAGACGTCGGAATCTCCAAATAGCGCTACTTACAAATACCATCGGCTCACTAGCGGAGTTAAGGAATAATGTCCAACGAAAGGGCCTTACAACGATCACCCAAGCACATCAAAGAATAATACCATAAGTGCTCAAAATAATATTTGAAATAAATAAAAAGATAGGCAATAAACTTTTCATGAAATGTATACACATGCTTTCACCCCAAAATAATATGAAATACGGTAAAAAGGGGCTATGATACTCACTCGGTATGCAAAGGTGTTTTCTTGTAAGGATTTCTTGTTCCTACCGAAGCTCCTTTCCTAATATAAAAAGGTATGTAGCTATATTAGACTTATTTTATTTATTATTTTGTATTATTTATTTGTTGTTAACTTATTTATTTAAATAGTTAAAGGTTGTCTCTATTTTTCCATTATTCATAAGTGTTCACTGAAATTTTCAGTTCTTTGAGTTGAACTTTAAAAATTAAAAACTGTTATTTAGGAGTCATATTAAGGCTTGATATTTTAATATAATCTTACTACATGTTTCTAGAATGTCCAGTAAAAATATAGGAATTTATAATCCATGTTTGGTATTTTTAATAATTAAAAGTGTATAGGATGTCCACTGATCAGTGTCTGGATGACATGTTGTTACGAAAACGTCTGTTTAGGGCTCATACGACCTCCTTTTTACATGATTCAAACTAGGAAATAACCACCACTCAAATATTAAACTTTAAAAAAAAACTAGACGTATTTTGACCCAAGAATGAGTAAGTTACACGCGTTTAAAGTGTACCCTTCTAAATCTGCCAGATTTCCAGATTCAACATATGGGTCTTTTTAAATATGTTTGAAGGATCAAACCTTCATGAAAATTAGTGAATCAAGGTTTAAATGAAAGGTAACACTTTAAACTAAGATTAGCAAAAAGAATCAACTGATTTTGATACCTAGAACTCCAGATATAATAAAAACAAGTGGGGAGTTCTAACATCAGATTCTGCCAGATTTGTGATTCTTTTTGCTTATGGGTCATAACTTTAATATAACATGTTTATATTCATGAATAATCATATTGTATGAGTATAAGCTTTGATAATCCATGTGTTCTTATAACAATGGTAGGATGATACACATTTTATGTGTTCCTTACAACATTTGTTAAGATGAAACACATGCATGATCAAAGTCTTATTTTCTTGATTTTTAGTTGATTAAGTTCCATACAACAACGGTAGGATGATGCACATTTCATGTGCTCCTTACAACATTGGTAGGATGTTTATATTTACATAATTATATATATATAAATAAAGGAAATAAGATGAACAACAAAGAAAATAAATAAAAGAAAGAAGAAAGAAGAAGAGAAGAAAGGTAGAAGAGTAGGGATGAGTGTTTTATGATCATCTTACCAACTCTTTTCTTTGATTTAGTGTTTGATCTTCAAAAGATGATCAACACTTGGATGTTCTTGGAAGATTTTTGTTGGTGAAAGAAGAAGAGAGAAAATAGAAGAGATGGAGTGTGGTGGTAAAGGAAATGATAAGGAGTAGTAGGAGGCTTATATAGAGCATGGGGGAGATCAAGTGGTGGTTCTTGGGAAGAGAAGGAGGCAAGAGAAAAGAGATGGGGGGTTTCTTTTATTTTTTATTTTTTATAAATTATGTGTAATTAGTTTAAATAAATTTGTATAAATGGTGATTTTGTTTAAATCTTTTAATTAACAAAGTTTTAATTATTTTGATGAGTTTATATATATGTTTTATATTTTAACTTATTTATATTTATTATGATGTATTTAATTATTTTTATTGTTATTATTATTATTATTGTATATGATTTGTAATTCTTGACTTTTAATAATTCGATTTTTCGAGCTCCGGAAGGTTCTAACCATATAGGCGGGATTTCTACGAAATCTAATATTATTATGGATGTATTTAAGTCATAAATACTATTTTTAGTCATACTAGGCTTAAAATTAGGATTTCTAATGGCTAACCTGGGAAATTTGTTGCCGAATGTCACAGTCTCCCCTGATTAAAAGAATTTCGTCCCGAAATTAATCGTTGACGTCTTGGACTTGCTTTTTGGCGAAGAGGTGTGGATATTTGAGTTTCATATATCCTCTCGCTCCCAAGTGTATTCAGGCCCGTGCCTTGAGTTCCAACGAACTTTTAAGATGGGGATCCTGCTTCTCCTTAGTCTTTTGACCTCCCGGTCAAGGATTTCTATTGGTTCTTCTACAAAGTGCAACCGGTCATCAACTTGCACATCTTTTAAGGGTAAGATTAAGGTTTCCTCCGTTTGGCATTTCTTTAAATTCGACACATGGAACGTGTCATGGATGGCGCTCAGTTCTTGTGGCAGTTTTAGCTTGTAGGCTACCGGTCCGATCCTTTCGATTATCTCGAACGGCCCAACATACCTGGGACTTAACTTGTTCTTTTTACCAAAACGCACTATCCCTTTCCAAGGTGATATCTTTAGTAGAACTTTATCGCCAACTTGAAACTCTAGGGGTTTCCTGCGATTGTCGGCGTAGCTCTTTTGTCGGTCTCTAGCGGTTTTGAGCCTTTCCCTGATAATCTTTATCTTATCAGTGGTTTCCTGTACGACGTCTGGTCTGGACAATTGTCGGTCTCCGATTTCCAACCAGCTGAGCGGGGATCTACATTTGCGTCCGTACAATGCTTCATAAGGTGCACACTGGATACTGGTGTGATAACTATTATTGTATGAAAATTCAACCAGTGGCAAATGCGAGTCCCAGCTCCCACCAAAATCTAACACACAAGCACGTAACATATCTTCCAGCGTTTGAATAGTCCTTTCCGATTGTCCGTCTGTTTGGGGGTGGTAAGAGGTGCTTAAATTGACTCGCGTTCCCAATGCTTTCTGAAGTGATTGCCAAAATCGGGAAGTGAAGCGACTATCCCTATCCGAGATGATAGAGATGGGCACTCCATGACGCATGACGATCTCATTGATGTAGATTCGTGCCAACTTTTCCATCTTGTAATCTTCACGAATAGGTAGGAAATGTGCTGACTTTGTAAGCCGGTCTACTACTACCCAGATGGAATCGTACCCTTTTGCGGATCGGGGTAACTTAGTCACAAAATCCATAGTTATCTGTTCCCATTTCCATTCCGGGATTTCGGGTTGCTGCAGTAATCCAGAGGGTTTCTGGTGTTCTGCCTTAATCCTTGCACAAGTCAAACATTTCCCCACGTATAGGGCGACATCCTTCTTCATTCCGGGCCACCAATAGTATTCCTTCAAATCCTTGTACATTTTATCGGCTCCGGGATGAATAGAATACTTAGACTTATGTGCCTCATCCAATATCGTTAACCTTATGTTATTCACCTTGGGTATCCAAACCTTCTTTTCGAAGTAACGTACTCCATCAGTTCCAATCTCGAACCTATGCTCCAAATGACGGAGGGTTTCCTCTTTTAGATTTTCTGCTTTTAATGCTTGCTCCTGAGCTTCAAGGATCCTTCCTTTCAGACTTGTTTGCACAACAGCTCCTAATGCTCGTACTCTCGTTGGTTTTACTCTTTCCTTCCTACTCAATGCGTCGGCTACCACATTGGCCTTGCTTGGGTGATATTTGATTTCGCAATCATAATCATTGAGTAGTTCTACCTATCGCCTTTGTCTCATATTGAGCATCTTTTGATCAAAAATATGTTGGAGACTCTTATGGTCATTGTAGGCGGTACACTTGGTGCCATATAAGTAGTGTCTCCATATTTTGAGTGCAAACACTACCGCTCCTAGCTCCAAATCATGAGTAGTGTAGTTTTTCTCATGAACCTTCAATTGTCTCGAAGCGTAGGAGATAACTTTGTCTTTTTGCATTAAAACACATCCCAACCCTTGGTGTGATGCGTCGCAATAGACCACAAAGTTTTCTGATCCAGTTGGCAATGCCAAGATAGGTGCGTTGCATAGCTTCTGCTTTAAGGTTTGAAAGGCTTCTTCTTGCTTATCTCCCCAAATGAATTTCTTATCCTTCTGAGTCAGAGTCGTTAATGGTTAAGCCACGCGTGAAAAGTTTTCGATGAATCGCCTATAATATCCTGCCAAACCCAGAAATTGTCGAATCTCGGTTGGCGTCTTTGGTGCTTCCCACATTTTGATTGCTTCGATCTTTGCTGGATCGACATGAATTCCGTTTGAATTAACTATGTGACCAAGGAAGTGTACTTCTCGGATCCAAAATTCACACTTGGAGAATTTGGCATACAACTTCTGGTCCTTGAGTAGTGTTAAGATTAATTTCAAATGTTGCTCATGATCTTCCTTGCTTCGCGAATAGATGAGAATGTCGTCTACGAACACTATTGCAAACTTATCTAAATATGGTATACATACCCTATTCATTAAGTCCATAAAAACTGCTGGAGCATTAGTCAACCCAAAAGGCATAACTAAGAACTAAGAACTCGTAATGTCCATAGCGGGTTCTAAAGGCGGTCTTAGGGACGTCTTCTTCGCGAACTCTCAACTGGTGATATCCCGAGCGAAGATCGATTGTTAAGAAATAGTTGGCGCCTTCAAGTTGGTCGAACAGGTCATCGATTCGAGGGAGAGGGTATCGGTTCTTGATAGTTAACTTGTTGAGTTCCTGATAGTCGATACACATTCGTAGAGATCCATCTTTCTTTTTTGACGAATAGGACTAGGGCTCCCTATGGTGAGGTACTTGGTCAAATAATTCCTTTGTCGAGTAGCTCTTGAAGATGTGCAGACAATTCCTACATTTCCAACGGGGCTAACCGATATGGAGCCTTTGCTACGGGCGTGGCTACAGGGATTAAATCAATCCAAATTTGTCTTGTCTAACTAAGGGTAATCCAGGTAATTCATCCGGAAACACCTTGGGAGAATCCCGAACGATTGGAAAATCGTGAATGTGCTTTTCCTAAACCTCCGTTTCTACAACGTGCACGAAGAATGCGATATAGTCCTTTCCTAAATATTTTTGCATTTTCATGCATGATACCACCTTGACGTTCTTCCTGGTCTTTTCTCCGTATACGACAAGCGTTTCATCTTGTGATAGTGGAATCTGAATGACCTTTGCAGAACAAAGTATTTCAGCTTGATTTTTGGATAGCCAATACATACCAACAACTACATCAAAGCTCCCTAATTTGATTGGTATGGTTTACGTTGAAGTTTTTGCTGCCTAAGTTCAAGGTACACTTAGTGATTATATCTCTAGTCTTGACTTCTTGTCCATTAGCAAATTCCATGATATAGGCCTCTTTCAATATTTGAAATTTTAGATTGAGCTTTGGCCTAAAAACTAGTGGTACGAAGCTTCTATATATTCTAGAGTCAGATAGCATTGATGCATTATAATTGTTAAGAAGAAACATACTAGTAATCACATTCGGGTCTCTCCTTTGTACAAATTCTACTTAGCTAGGTTATGGTGATCCTAAGATATAAGGTCTAACAACTAACACTCCCATTCAATCATATAGCAATGCATGTAAAATTTTAAAATCATACATTTCATAACGTGATTTAAGCAAAACATGTTCAATCATATAGTTCCCATTACTACTCAGGGTGCCTCTATGTGCTCCCTAAATCAGCAGTTCTCTCCCTCCTAATGAAAAGGTCACGATGTTACTCTCGTTGGTAAGGGGACTCTTTTCCTAGCCGTGAGCCTAACACATGCTTCACAGGAAGTTGGTGTTGATAATACACTAGGTCGTGAAACTCGGGGACTCTCCTACTAAGTTTCTATTCTAACCTCCATGGGTAAAGAATATGTAATCTTAATGCGTCAACCTAATGATGACATTACAGACTTCGATATATATAAAATTGGTTACTAAGTGTGCTAATATATGAAAGTACTTATGATATGCCATGCTTATGCACACACACAATAATCGTGATCTAGAAAGAAAGTAAATAAAATTTTGTTTCTAAGTATATTTTTATTATAACTAACCTAAGTGCCATATCGTACATAGCTAAATTAGACATAGGTGATCAAGCTTTGTCTAATTGAGGTATAACAATGTGGTACTCAGCTTAATTATATTATCAATACACTTGATGCATTTTAAACAAAATTATTTGGAAAATTATTTTTATAAACCTTTGGTCATAGTTGTTGTTTTCCCCCCATAAGAAAAACAACATTCCCTATAACCTTAGGCTCTGATACCAAATCTGTCACACCCCGCTAAAGCGGAAACACGAGGTGTCACAGCACAAGATATCATCGCACAAGGTAAATAGACAATAACCATTATATTGACTTAACAAAAATAAGTAGTTCGGGTAAAAGATAAATAAAAGTTACATAATCGAATAAAAATTAAATGACATTGTCTTGTACGATGCGAAAATAAAATAGATATTGCTTTTATAAAACGTGACGATGAAGATGAAGATGCCACACATCATGTTTGTATGCATAAGGTACCTAACGGCGATCACCTGAAAGCACGGGTAAAAGAAAGAAAACGGTCAACTACTAGAGTTGGTGAGTTCATAGGTTTTTAATATATGCACAAAATATCTTTTAAATGAGAAAAGTTTAAATAATTGATGGAAGTTTTTGTATAAAAATCCAAGTATGAAATAATGATAGAAGATGTATTATATTGCCCAATACGTTGCACATGGTAGTAATAGACTATGATGATTGTTGCTTGAGCCATTATCCAACCTAGCCGACAACCAATTGCCCATGATAAACCTAACGCCTATATTAAATGACGTTAGTAGTGGTAAAGTACATCTATAGTTCGTCAACCATAAATGGGAGACGTCGGAATCTCCAAATAGCGCTACTTACAAATACCATCGGCTCACTAGCGGAGTTAAGGAATAATGTCCAACGAAAGGGCCTTACAACGATCACCCAAGCACATCAAAGAATAATACCATAAGTGCTCAAAATAATATTTGAAATAAATAAAAAGATAGGCAATAAACTTTTCATGAAATGTATACACATGCTTTCACCCCAAAATAATATGAAATACGGTAAAAAGGGGCTATGATACTCACTCGGTATGCAAAGGTGTTTTCTTGTAAGGATTTCTTGTTCCTACCGAAGCTCCTTTCCTAATATAAAAAGGTATGTAGCTATATTAGACTTATTTTATTTATTATTTTGTATTATTTATTTGTTGTTAACTTATTTATTTAAATAGTTAAAGGTTGTCTCTATTTTTCCATTATTCATAAGTGTTCACTGAAATTTTCAGTTCTTTGAGTTGAACTTTAAAAATTAAAAACTGTTATTTAGGAGTCATATTAAGGCTTGATATTTTAATATAATCTTACTACATGTTTCTAGAATGTCCAGTAAAAATATAGGAATTTATAATCCATGTTTGGTATTTTTAATAATTAAAAGTGTATAGGATGTCCACTGATCAGTGTCTGGATGACATGTTGTTACGAAAACGTCTGTTTAGGGCTCATACGACCTCCTTTTTACATGATTCAAACTAGGAAATAACCACCACTCAAATATTAAACTTTAAAAAAAAACTAGACGTATTTTGACCCAAGAATGAGTAAGTTACACGCGTTTAAAGTGTACCCTTCTAAATCTGCCAGATTTCCAGATTCAACATATGGGTCTTTTTAAATATGTTTGAAGGATCAAACCTTCATGAAAATTAGTGAATCAAGGTTTAAATGAAAGGTAACACTTTAAACTAAGATTAGCAAAAAGAATCAACTGATTTTGATACCTAGAACTCCAGATATAATAAAAACAAGTGGGGAGTTCTAACATCAGATTCTGCCAGATTTGTGATTCTTTTTGCTTATGGGTCATAACTTTAATATAACATGTTTATATTCATGAATAATCATATTGTATGAGTATAAGCTTTGATAATCCATGTGTTCTTATAACAATGGTAGGATGATACACATTTTATGTGTTCCTTACAACATTTGTTAAGATGAAACACATGCATGATCAAAGTCTTATTTTCTTGATTTTTAGTTGATTAAGTTCCATACAACAACGGTAGGATGATGCACATTTCATGTGCTCCTTACAACATTGGTAGGATGTTTATATTTACATAATTATATATATATAAATAAAGGAAATAAGATGAACAACAAAGAAAATAAATAAAAGAAAGAAGAAAGAAGAAGAGAAGAAAGGTAGAAGAGTAGGGATGAGTGTTTTATGATCATCTTACCAACTCTTTTCTTTGATTTAGTGTTTGATCTTCAAAAGATGATCAACACTTGGATGTTCTTGGAAGATTTTTGTTGGTGAAAGAAGAAGAGAGAAAATAGAAGAGATGGAGTGTGGTGGTAAAGGAAATGATAAGGAGTAGTAGGAGGCTTATATAGAGCATGGGGGAGATCAAGTGGTGGTTCTTGGGAAGAGAAGGAGGCAAGAGAAAAGAGATGGGGGGTTTCTTTTATTTTTTATTTTTTATAAATTATGTGTAATTAGTTTAAATAAATTTGTATAAATGGTGATTTTGTTTAAATCTTTTAATTAACAAAGTTTTAATTATTTTGATGAGTTTATATATATGTTTTATATTTTAACTTATTTATATTTATTATGATGTATTTAATTATTTTTATTGTTATTATTATTATTATTGTATATGATTTGTAATTCTTGACTTTTAATAATTCGATTTTTCGAGCTCCGGAAGGTTCTAACCATATAGGCGGGATTTCTACGAAATCTAATATTATTATGGATGTATTTAAGTCATAAATACTATTTTTAGTCATACTAGGCTTAAAATTAGGATTTCTAATGGCTAACCTGGGAAATTTGTTGCCGAATGTCACATTATGGCTCACTTCATGCGACTTATGTGTACCAAGTATCATGCGACTTATATATATATGAAATAGCTTCATGCGACTTTGAGATGATATACATTATACCATGCGACTTTCATGATTACACATGTAAAGCTTCATGCGACTTTGAGATGATATACATTATACCATGCGAGTTTCATGATTACACATGTAAAGCTTCATGTGACTTTGAGATGATATACATTATACCATGCGACTTTCATGATTACACATGTAAAGCTTCATGCGACTTTGAGAAGATATACATTAATCCATGCAACCTACATACGTATAAATATTCATGCCACTTATATACACATAAACCATCCTACTCTGAGGACCTTAGGTGGTCCCACTTATGAAACTTAGTAACGGGGTCCGACATGAGACCGGAATGAATTATCTGACTAGACGAATGAGGGATTCATACACGGTGTTGAGTATCTAGACCTATTGTAGGTGACAGCTGACTGACATGTAATCACAGGTGAATTAGTGAACTGAAGTCGTGTGACTAGGACTGCAGACAGGTGAGTATTCTTACTTACCATCTAAACCCTATGATGTATGTGATTAATGTGCTCTATGCTATATGATTTGATGAACCTATGAAACGATGAATTGATGATTGATGAATGATGAATTGATGAATGATGAAATGATGACTGATGATTTGATGAATTGATAATGTGTTATGCTATGCTTAATGATGGGACCGTTCACTTCGGTGGCGGGAATGATTGGACCGTTCACTTCGGTGACGGGAATGATTAGACCGTTCACTTCGGTGACGGGAATGATTGGACCGTTCACTTTGGTGACGGGATGAAGGTATTCGTTTGGCATAATCAAGTAGCAACGGAAGTAATATATATAACAAAATTTCAAAGCCAAACAAACGAATACTTCCAAGGACCAAAATCTAACCATGAACTTGCAACTGAATATATAAACAAGATAGATAGAATTGTACCACAATGCAAGCATAATGATCTTCTCCTTGTCAAGCTTCAAGAATCCAAACAAGGACTCCTCTAATGTAGTCCACCCCAAGCTTCTTTGATTCCCAAGTGCTAGCAAGTTAGTGTGTATCACCAAGACAACAAATAATATGTATTTTTCTTCTCTTTGGTCACCAAAACTTGATCACAAAAGCAAGAAAACAACAAGAGAGAATATGAACATCAACTAGACACTAGAACTCACTCAAGTCTATTCATATGACACCAAAAACCATAGCTAGCATTAACCTCTACTTAATACCATTAAAATGAGAGCTTAAAGATGTTAATTCTGCTATTACAGCGAACGTACACGGCCCGTGTTCATCATCACGGCCGTGTAGGACCAAAGTCCACGACCCCCAAATGGGCTAAGATGGCCCGTGTCTAGTAGGCTAGACATGGCCTGTGTTCATATACACGGCCGTGTCGACCCAAACTACACAATCTTGAATTGGGCCAAAGCGCCCCGTGTCTGTTGGACTGGACACTGCCCGTGTTCAACCATACGGCCCGTGTACCATCCTGCCAAAACCCATTTTGGCCTTTATTCTCTCTTTTACTTGATCGTGTTGCCGGAATCAATACTTGGTGTATGACCCAATAGGCCTATACCTCATCGGTAGCGCCATTAACTCGTTCGTGTCAGCCGGCATATACCAACAGACTCCCACTTGTACGTGACACGACTACGAAAAATAACACAAACATAGAGCGGCCTCTAACAAGACATCTATGCTCCCAAGTCTGTATAGGGTATGCCACTCTTGACAAGATCCCAATCATAAAACGATTGTCCTAAAGATAAATGAACATGTAAATCCCTTTTGTTCGTGATATCCTATATGAACACAAGGCATGGAATATAGTCAACCTTCAGATCGTTCACGATTATGTTTCTCGATTCTAGATTAGTGGTGACCAACAAACCAAGTAATAGTGATCCATCATCCATATAACTTGAGCACGGCCATGCATATGAACGTCAACACTCAATCTTCGAGGGGCCCATGGATATCCTCTCTATAGATAGAGGAACAAATTCCTTTCGACTACATAGTCCCGACACATAGATAATACTCCACCCAATCATTTCCCTTATGACGACCAGTTACGGACCGCGTTAGAAAACGATCAAAGCAAAGCAGACCTATGCTTTGGGATCACATGCATCTCTAGTTTAAGGATGAAATATCATTATCATCCCGAGTTACTTATGACTAAAACCATGAAGTAAACTCAGCTACGGGTCCTCCAATCACTTGAAACCCCTTTCAAGTATAGGCAAGAATCACGTTTCTCAAAACCAATTCTTTACCTCAGTCATAATTCATACTTCCTTCCCACAAAGTATCACCGATTGTGGAGATTTAAAGATTGTAAAACAACCTTGGGAAGAGATTAAACATGCAAAGATAGAACACAATAAATACCAAATGTAAGTAACCGCAACATGCGTATATATAGATCTATACTATATAAATCGAAACAAACATTAGTAACATTACTGCTTAACGTTCCCAAATACAAAATGGTCCAAACATAAATTAAAACTCAACCTAAACCAAGTCATGAGTAAATATAACACCTATCGCCATAGTGTGAGAATCATGAGAAGCTTGTGACAACGGTTTAGAAAACGGATCGGCCAAATTGCCTTCCGAGGTTACTCTACTAATAGTGACTTCACCACTTTCAATCATCTCTCTAATCAAGTGGTACTTACGAGGTATATGCCTCGTTCTCTTGTGAGGTCTTGGTTCCTTCGCTAAGTCTACCGCACCGTCGTTGTCACAAAAGATCTCAATAGGGTCGGATATGCTTCGAACCACTCCAAGGTCTCGGATGAACTTCCTTATCCACACAGCTTCTTTAGCAGCTTCACTTGCCGCAATGTATTCTGACTCTGTAGTAGAATCAGCTACTATGTCTTGCTTTGAACTTCTCCAAGTAATAACTCCACCATTTAATAGGAACACAAACCCTCATTATGATCGGCAGTCATCCCTATCAATTTGGAAGCTAGCATGAGAGTAACCCTTTACTTTGAGCTCTTCCTCACCACCAAATATCAAGAACATTTCTTTAGTCCTCCTCAGATACTTAAGAATGTTCTTTACCGCAACCCATTGGACTTGCCCCGTGTTTCCCTGATATCTACTAGTCAAGCTCAAAGCGCATGACACATCAGGACGAGTACATAACATGGCGTACATGATCGAGCCCACGGCCAAAACATACGGTACTCGCTTCATTACTTCTAGTTCCTCTTGAGAACTAGGACATTGAGTCTTACTCAATATCACTCCATGTGACATAGGAAGATTTCTTTTCTTGGAATCTTCCATCTTGAACCGCTTCAAGACTTTGTCAATGTACGTACTTTGACTCAACCCAAGAAGTTTTCTAGATCTGTCTCTATAGATCTTGATACCCAGAATATATGCCGCTTCTCCATAGTCTTTCATTGAAAAGCATTTTCCAAGCCAAGTTTTAACACTTTGTAAGGTTGGAATATCTTTTCCAATGAGTAGGATATCATCCACATATAAGACTAAAAAAACAAAGGCGCTCCCACTAGCCCTAACGTATACGCATGGCTCGTCTACGCTTTTTGAAAAACCAAACTCTTCAATTTTCTCGTCAAAACATAGATTCCAGCTACGAGATGCTTGTTTAAGTACGTAAATGGACTTCTTTAGTCTATACACTCTATTAGGATGCTTTGGATGTACAAAACCCTCAGGCTGCGTCATATACACCTCTTCGGAGAGCTTCCCATTAAGGAAGGCGGTTTTGACATCCATTTGCCATATTTCATAATCAGGAAATGTGGCAATTGCCAAAAGTATCGTAATAGATTTCAACATGGCCACTGGGGAAAAAGTTTCATCATAATCAACACCGCGTGTCTAGGTGAAACCTTTAGCCACCAGTCGGGCTTTGAATGTGCTAATTTTTCCATCCATGTTGGTCTTCTTATTGACAACCCATTTACACCCTATTGGTTTACAACCGGGTGTAGGATCAACCAGCTCCCAAACCTGATTATCCTCCATGGATTGCATCTCGTTATCCATTGCATCCTTCCATTTAGTAGACTCGTGGCCCACTGTCGCTTCCCGATAGTTGGTGGGCTCATTAAGATCCACCAACAGCTCGTTGCCCTCAGATATGAGAAACCCATATCTCTCTGGCTCATGGCGAGCTCTACCGGATCTACGTGGAGGTAATGGATGTATGTTAGTCTCCGCATTGTCATGCTCATACTCAACCTCACTAGGTTGTTGGCTAGTGCCAACGTCAGGCCTTTCATCCGTTGACCCTTGAACTTCTTCAAGGTCAATCTTGTTCCCGCCTTGCTGGTTGGATATCAATTCTCTTTCTAAAAAGACCGCTCTCCGAGCAACAAATACTTTGTTCTCGGAAGGTTTATAGAATATGTATCCATTACCCGCAGCTGGATATCCGATGAAATAACACTTTTCGGATCGGGGCTCTAACTTGTGATCTACCTCACGTTGTACGTAGGCTTGACAACCCCAAACCTTTAGATATGCAAGAAAGGGAGGTTTCCCATGCCACATCTCGAAAGGTTTTTTCTCGACCTTCTTCGTTGGAACAAGATTAAGGATTCTTGTTGCCTTTCTAGAGCATAACCCCAAAGGGTTATTGGCACTTGGGTGTGACTCATCATAGACCAAATCATATTTAACAATGTTCGGTTCCTCCTATCGGCGACACCATTTAATTGTGGCGTCCTTGGAGGTGTAAGTTGTGAAATAATTCCACAACCCTTGAGATGATCACGAAACTCTTGACTAAGATACTCACCACCTCTATTGAATCTAAGTATCTTAATCTTTTTGCTCAATTGATTCTCTACTTCGTTTTGGAAAGTCTTAAAGACCTCAAAGGTCTCGGACTTTTGTCTAAACAAGTATACATACCCATACCTACTATAATCATCTATAAAGGTAATGAAGTATCTAGAATTGTCTCTTGTGATGTGCTTAAAAGGACCACACACATCGGAATGTACGATGTCCAATAAGTCTTTACTCCTCTCATTCATGCCAGAAAAGGGTGCTTTAGTCATCTAGCCTAATAAACAAGATTCACATACTTCATTTGACTCATGGTCAAATGATTCCAAGATCCAATCCGCTTGGAGCTTGGCAATACGAGTCTTGTTTATATGGCCAAGTCAACCATGCCACAAAGACAATTTGTCTAAACCATTTTTAGACGTTGAATCAATATTCAGGATTGAACGATTATTACTAACGTATGCATCTACTTCATAAATACCACGACAAAGATAAGCTTTAAAATAACAAGTATTATTTTTAAAACAAACGATAACCCCATTGTCAAATGTAAAACCAAAACCATTCTCATGTAATGCATGAAAAGAAATAATGTTTCTCGCCACAAGCGGGGAATAGCATACGTTCAACAATAATATAGAAAAACCATAATTAAACGATAATCTACATCTCCACGAGCCTTGACCGGGACAATCTCCTTGTTTCCCATTTTCAAGTCAAGCTCTCCATGCTCCATCCTTCTACTTGCCTTTAGCACCTGCACAATATTTCAAACGTGAGTGCCATAGCCGGTATCTAATACCCAACTACTAGATGTAGAAGTATGATGGAGTTCAATCATGTACGTACCTGAATCGGAAGTTCCTCCGATGCTCAACCCTTTGAGCTTCTTAAGACCTTCTAGGTACCCCGGGTAGTTACGGCGCCAATGGCCCTTCTTCCCACACAAGAAACATTCCGCTTCATCCGGAGTTTTGGCTTGGGGAACCATCTTCCCCTTGCCTCTACCCTTCGGAGCGGGGCTAGGCTTGGCAACGCCAAACTTTCCCTTCCCCTTACCCTTAGGGGTATAAGCAGACTTCTTCTTCTTCTGGATTCGCCCTTCCCTTATAGCAAGAACGGGATTTGGAACGGCGGGCTTGTTTTTGGTCATGCTAGACTCCATTGTCTTGAGCATACCATGTAGCCTCATGATATTATCCATACTATGCATATGATGAGGCATGACGAATTGATCATACGCGGTGGGCAGGGACCATAGGATCAAATCCACGGCTAGCTCCCTCCCTATGGTAAATCTAAGTCGTTCCATGTGCTCCACGTTTGCTTTCATGTGCAATACGCGAGCACTCACATTCCCGCCATCGGCCTTCTTACTACAAGGAACAGTCTTAAGACACTCAAACCTCTCTTGTCTCGCTTGCTGCTGGAACATTTCCTTAAGCTGAGCGATCAAGTCAAAAGCACTCAAATGATCCATTTGCTTTTTGAGCTCGGGGATCATAGTACTCAAGATGAGGTAAGTAATGTCCTCGGTATCCTTAACACGCTTCTCATAAGCGTTTCGGATAGGCCAAGTGGCATTGGCAGCAGGAGCCCCGGGTAGGACCTCCTCTATGGTAACCATCTTCCCTTCTTGACGTAAGACAAGCTTGAGTTGCCTAAACCAATCCAAGAAGTTGTTACCATTGAGTTTCTCCTTTTCAAGGAAAACTCTTAGCGAAAAATGGTTGGTGGTGTTGGTGTTGCTTGAAGACGCCATCTAAAATAACAAAGTAGTTTTAGTTAGTTTGGAAATCCTTGTTAAAATAAGTACCCATAGTTTTAAACAAAACATTTATTTGTAACAAGGGCTAAGAACCTTATTTCACCTCGCACCGAGACGGGTTTACCGCGGATCACGTGGCGAATCTATTTAGGCCGGCAACCATTTTACCAATTGTAATCTCCATTACAACTCTTAGACACTTGTGGGATCCGTTGACATCCATTATATCGGTTGGCATGTTTGATCCCTTCCTTACACCAATCATAATATATAATTATTGCTTAGATCGACAACTAACCAAGAATTATATACTAAAATTGTAAATCGTCCGACAAGACTCTCGGGTGGCACTCTCGACCATTAATTGGCTCGTGCTTAGCTCGACAACCAATCATGCGAGTTACCCCACTCACCTTCCACACAACTACATAAGGAATGACTCGTGCTTAGCTCAACAATCATCCTTGCTTCGTTACATTCGGGTGGTGTCATCTTACGGATGGTGCGTGATTTACATTTTAAAAAACGGGATTTTGTTTCCGGTTTATAAAAACCTTTTTGTGAATTAACAAAGTAAGTGTCAAAATGATTTTAACCACTTTTAAATATAATACCATCTTTATATTTTCTTTGTCAATTCTATTCGCGCGAGATTATTAACCATTTTAACAAACGTTGTATTTTATTTAATTTTTAAAGAAAAATTGTCTAGCATGCGTTCCTAATCCATGCATAAAAAATAAAATACAACCACGCAAATATATATATATGCCCATAAATCCTATGCGTTTTCCCCGTGAGCCACAATGGGAAAAACAAGGCCAAAACCTAAGGACAAGGTATTGTCTCGTTGGGTAAGCTACCAGTGAATCCAACACCTCCAATAGCGTGTTGATTCCTTCTCGCCAAGACGTCATCACCATGACTCCCGTTGACTTCTCCGGTTCTAATTCTATACTATTTACAAATACATTGAATATATAAACGACACGCAGCTCGCATTCCTACACTATTTATACAAATACATGGAATCAAATAAATGGCGCGCAAGCCGCACCAATAAATAAATAAATAAATAAAATTACATCAATACAGCACGCAGGCTGTAACATCCTGAGATTGGGCCTAGTAGACACATAGGCTTGGGTATGTTACACGTGAATTATTATTTGATTATGTTTACTTGATTATTAATTAAGTAATTGATTAATTGTTTAATATATATATATGGTTGTTTTAAGATATATAAATATGTATATGTATCTACGGATTTACATTTGTGTGTGTGTGCATGTGTTTAAAAGAGTTTAAGCATGACACCTCATGCTAATGTTTTCAAAGCATATATATACGTAGGTTTAGTGAATATTTCTTCACTTTGAAGCAATTGTGAAGTGTGTGAAATGTGTGTGCAAACCGAGAGAAGCTAAGAAGAACATACAATCGGATTTGTGTGATTATTGAATTGAGAATTCAAGTTAAAAGGTTTGTATGTTTATTGTTTGTTCTTAAATCATGATGCTTGTAACATGCTACGGTTTTGATATAGCATGTTGGGTTTTGATTATGAACATCATAAAAACTTGCGATATGGGTTTTGGCGGATTTGGGTGTTCTTGGGTGTTAAGATGTTTATGATGCATGATTTCATGTTTAAACATGTTTATATATGTTTTTGTAAGCTTGTGTATGAATTGTATAAACTGGGAATGAGATTTTTACAAGTTATGAAGTTATCGGATTTTGAAAGATGAAGTTGGCGGATTCTTGGTGAAGAAGATGATGAAATCCGAGGGATGAGTTCTATGGTGGAAAACTGATACAAAGAACCCGAGTGTGTGAAATCTGGAACTTAGAATCCGGAACTTACGGAAATCCGATTGTTTGAATCCGATGGTGGGTTGCAAGTATGAAATCCGAAACTTGGGAAACCGACAGTGTTGAATCTTGTACTTAGAAATCCGGAACTATTGGTGAAATCCGATTATCATGAAATCCGATGGTGGGTGCCAAGTTAAATTCAGCAAGTGTGGAAATCCGACTCCGAGTTGCGGATTCCTTCAAAATCCGATGATAGTAGTGGATTCCGACAAATGTATCGGATTTCCTAGAATCCTATGGTAGTATCGGATTTCCTTGAAATCCGATGGTAGTATCGGATTTCCTTGAAATCCGATAGTTTTGGTTGTTGTTTGCATTGTTTAATTCTATGTGTTATATGTGTATACATATGTGAATCTTACATTTTTATGTTTGATTAAATGGATATAAATATATGATTGATATATATTTATGAATTAGATACTGATGTTTGGTTGTTGTGTTCTCAGACACAGACAAGGCTCAGTAACATTAGATCACTGAGTGGGAAAGCTGAGAACCAGAGGTGAGTGGATGTTTACTCACGGGTGATATTAGTTGTACTAGTTTGGTTGCAACTATTGTTGGTTTGATGCATGGATAGATTGTATATATGATAATTGATTAATTGTTGAATGTTAATTGTTGCATCTGTGATATGTATATATGATGGAAGGGAAGTCAGTTTTCTACTGGGCTTATGGGTTGGGTTCATTTGCTATTGGCTAAGCAGTATTAGGACCTTCAGATGCATTTGTTGCTACTAGAGTATAATACCGTGTGAGAATAGAAAATGGACTATCAGTAAACCTTTGCTTTGGCCGGCATTGGTTGTAGGTTCCTATAGAACTGCCGGTCTTCCGAAGGTGTTTATTTGTGGTTGTTGATATCATGCGGTTCAGGCTGATATATCTGTTGTGATTGTACTCCATTCACTTAGCTTTGTGCTAATCCCCCACCTCTCACTCTTTTTACAGGTTTTGGTAAGTCAGCGGCTCAGCTAAGAGTGGTTAGCTTGGGGAGTAATCACCTAGGACTCTGATAGATTATTTGTGCCGAGCCGTGTTTTGTAATACTGATATTTAAAAAGCATGGTTTATGTACAACTGTAAATAATTTTGTTATTTAATTCGCTTCCGCAGTTATTGTTTTAAATGAAAATTTTTGGGTTGAAAATACGGTGTTACAAGTTTGGTATCAGAGCCTTGGTTTGGCTATGTAGGCATAGTGGAAGTGTTACATTCCCAAATCTTGGCTCGTGGTAGGTCGATTACTCCTTGGGTGTGGGATTGGGGTGACTTGGAGTGTGGTGGAGTTAGTATGTTATGTACTAACAGATTTGTCTAATAAATCGTGAAGGGATGTGATTGTTACAGATAACAATTGATGGACGTGATTATGTTAGTCCCATGTTTAGAATAGTTAGATTTGATGAGAGAAACTATAGATATGTATAGATGATAGGTTAAGAGTTAGGAATTATGTAAGTCTGTTATAGACTGACTAGTCAGCTTAGGTTGAGTAGTCAGCATATAAACAGATATAGAGTTTTCTATGTAAGTAGTAGATAGCTCAGTGACTTCTAAGTTGAGATAGGTTTTAAGAGTGAAGACTTGAAGATTCAAGAACCCAAGATTCAAGAACTCAGTTTGACGAGGTCAAGATTGAGTGAGTCAGCTCAGCGTCAGAAGTAAGTTCAAGAATTTAAGTAAGTTCTAAATTCTGTTATAAACTCTCCATATCTACGACATTTAAATTAGGATATCTGAACCTAATTTAAACTATCTATTAGTTGGATAGAGATCTCAAACGGAATTAGTTAGTTATGTTGTAATTACGGAGTTTGTCACAGTTTCAAAGAAAAGATAAGTTCTATCTTTAAACTGCGATTTATTCGTAGATATATCAAGTATGAGTATAAACCTTCTTATGGTTTTAATATATATATATATAGAACACAATATACCAAAGAAAAATATATTAATGCATAAGTTGCAAAACGTACTTGTGTTCGTCATACTTAATACGCGTGTGTTGCGATAACTTTGTGACTTCAAAGTTCAAGAGAGTTTTCAAGAGTTCTTGTTAATCAGTTTGACAACAAGTTCGATCATCAATTATTTTGTGATTCAAGAGTGTTTAGAGAGAGTTGAGTTTATAATCAGTGTAATATCAAATCATCCTGTTGATTTGATTAGAGAGTGATAATAGTTACTGTTCTATTTGATTATTGAATATACGTTTGATTAATTTGATTATTTGTGTAAAGTGTATTCAACCCCCCCCCCCTTCTACACTGTATCGGTTGCTTGTTTACCCTCTTTGGTACCAACAATTGGTATCAGAGCAAGTTTCTTCGTAAGTTGAAGATCAAGATCCGCTGTCAAGAGGTTAAGATGTCAACTAGCAAGCAATCAAGTCATATCCCAACAATGGCGGCAAAAGGGTGTCCAATTTTTTATGGCACTGACTATCCTATGTGGAAGTTTAGAGCTATGTTATATCTGAAGTACGTGGCCCAATCATACTCATGATCCATATTACTTCCACTGACAAAACTGTTCCCTCTGGAGAAACTCCTAAGCCTGAAGCATCTTGGACTGAGGTAGATCGTAAGCTGTTCAACTTTGATAACAAGGCACAGAGCATTATAACAAATGCTTTGACAAATCCTCTTCTGCATTCTGTGGCTGGGTGCCAAACGGCAAAAGAGATGTGAGATACTCTCAGTGTTACGTATGAAGGCACTGACTTGGTCAAGCAACATAAGAAGACAAATCTAAGTCGTTCTTATGAGACTTTCTTTGCCAAAAAGAATGAAACTCTGGCAGATTTGTTTACCAGATTTCAATGCTTGATAAATGATCTACTCTTGGTAGGTGTCAAGAAAGATGAGAATGAGTTGGTACTCAAGTTCTTGGATGTGTTACCAGAACAATTCAATGAGATCACCATTGCACTTCATGCTGGAGGAACCTTAGGAAAATATGATCTCAGATCCATCTATGGTTTCCTTCTAAATCATCAACAGATCATGGAACAGAATAAAGTGGCCCATCAACAACTAAAAAAATCTATAAATAATGCTGGATCTGCATTAATTGTAGAAAAGAAGAAGAAGTGATCTAAAAAGTCTCAAGCTGAGACTAACTCTGAATCTGAATCTGAGGAAGTAAGTCCTAACTCAGGTTCAGATGATGAAGAAATGGATGCTCTTACTGAACAAATGGCAATGTTAGCAAGAAAATTTAGAAAGTTCAGAAGAGGAAGGGGTCAACCTGACATAAGCAAAAGTGGTAAGTCTACTTTTGATCCAAAGAAAGCTAAGTGCTATAACTGTCAAAGGATAGGACACATATCTGCTGAGTGCAGAGTTAAGAAGGGAGAATCAGCTTCAGTGGCTGACAAAAATGCCTACAGAGCAGATAAATATAAAAAGAAATATCAAAGACTCAAAGCCAAGCCAGATGAAAACACCAAAGTTCTTCTTGCTGATACTTGGGATACTGAATCATCTACCTTAGATGATGATGAGCCAAATAGGTGTTTGATGGCCATTGAGGGTGAAGAGGAACAAGTTGACTATGAGTCAGAAGATAGTTCCTTTGATGAGGATCTAGCAGAAGCGGCTAAGCTGAGTAAGCAAAACAGCAACTGGGATCCTGCCTCAATGTATAAGGTAAATAACTTTAGCTCTTACACTGATGAACAAAAATGTTTAATGTTCAACTATTTGTTGAATGACTTCAAAACCTCTCTCACAGTTCAATCTAGTTTGAAAACTGAAATTTCAAATTAAAAGATGAACTTAAACACTCTAAAACTCTCATAAATGGTGGTAAAAAGACTCAAAGTGATTATGAATGTCAGCTTCACATAAACAAACTTCTAAGTGAAGAACTACAAGAATCAAAAGAACAAGCTGACAATCTAAGAAAGATCTGTGAATCTTGGTGTAAGTCATCAAGGGAAGCAGAAAAATGTATCAACCAGCAGATACCAAATCAAGTAAAAGCAGTGCTAGGGGGAGATTATAGTGCTGCTACTGATGAAATCATCAAAGAACAAGTCAGTCTTGAAGACAAAACTATGAAATCAGATGATATACTCCCAAAAACATTTTTAAGGAACAAGGATGGAAAACAGGTCAAAACCAATAAGTTTGTGAGACCAACCCAAAGTCCCCAGGTTATTCATACAAACCATCAAGGTGAATGTTCCAGATCCAACAGAAACTGTAAGTCAGTTTTCAAAAGATTGGATTACAATCCTGTGAGAACAACTGTCTTTGACAGAATAACTCACACCAACTCAAAAAGACATAACTCTCAAGCCAAATATGAAAGAATGTCTAAGAACAAGAAGTTGTCTGTAAGTCAGACTTCACCAAATAAGGGTAACCATATATCTGACAAAGGTAAGTCCAGAGTCAGAGAAAATCAAGTAGACAAACTGTCTAAAAGGATTGAAAGGTTATCCACATCTTATGACCCTAAAACTGAATCCAAATTTAATGTTGGAAAACTCAAAGAAATCACCCAAACACCCATCTTTAGAAGAAATGTTATAAGTGTGGTGATAGAGGTCATGAGGCCAAAGATTGTGTAAGTACCAATCTTAGACCTGAAAAAGTAAAGGGTGATCAGTCCAAAACAGACTCAGAATCTGTTCAAGCTGATCAGTCAAACTCTAAAGGATCAGCTAAGTGCTCATCCTCAAAACCCACCAAACAGTAGGTTCCAAAAAGAAACTAATATGTTTAGTTGATCATGTGCAGGGCTCCTACAAGTGGTACCTAGATAGTGGATGTTCAAGGCACATGACAGGAAGCAAAGGGATTCTAAGTGAATTCCAAAACAATGAAGGACCCAAGGTGACATTTGGGGATAATTCTCAAGGAAGGACTAAAGGTTATGGAAAGATAACTGTTGGAACAGTCACTTTCAAGAAGGTAGCATATGTTGAAGGCCTTAAACACAATCTAATAAGTATCAGTTAAATGTGTGATGAGGATTATGAAGTCACCTTCAAAAAGCATGCATGAACAATTTATGATAAGAAGGGAAAACCAATACTAATGGCAAAAAGAGATAGAGATATCTATTTGTTAGATCTCAGCTCCGCAGATCCTTCAACTGAAACCTGTTTGTATTCTGACTCAACTCCCAAGCTGAGTTGGTTATGGCACAAGAGACTATCTCATCTAAATTTCAAATATATTAACAAATTGTCTAGCAAAGAGTTAGTCTCTAGTCTGCCTAAGATCACATTTGCTAAAGACAAACTCTGCTCACCTTGTGAAATGGGAAAACATCATAAGGGGTCTTTCAAGTCCAAACAGAATTTTTCAATTACAGAACCATTGCATATGTTGCATTTGGACCTATTTGGACCTATAAGCACCCCAAGCCTAAGTGGTAAAAAGTATACTCTAGTGATTGTTGATGAGTTCACAAGATTCACTTGGGTGGTCTTCTTAAAAGCCAAATGTGAAGCTGCACATGAGTTAATCAGCTTCATAAGACAAGAAGAGTTGCAAAAGGGTAAGTCCCTTAAACAGCTCAGAAGTGATCATGGGACTGAGTTTAGGAACTCAACTCTTGAAGGCTTTTGTGAAGAAAAGGGAATTATTCAAAATTTCTCATCTGTAAGAACTCCACAACAAAATGGAGTCGCTGAAAGGAGAAATAGAACGTTAGTTGAGGCTGCCAGAACCATGCTATGTGAGGCAAAGCTCAAGCTGAGCTTCTGGGCAAAAGCTGTAAGTACAGCCTGCTATACCCAGAATAGATCAATAATAGTTAAAAGACATGACAAAACACCTTATGAGATGTATCATGGGAGAAAACCCAACATTGGATACTTCCACATTTTTGGTTCAACATGCTATGTGCTAAACCAAAGAGATCAGCTCCATAAGTTGGAACCCAAAGCTGATCAAGGTATATTTGTTGGATATTCTTCAATCTCCAAAGCTTACAGAGTTTTTAATCTTAAAAGAAAAGTAATTTGGAAGAGTGAGTACATGTTACGTTTGATGAGACAAGTATTGACGAATCCAACAGAGCTCAAGCTGACCCAGTTAGTCTGAGTGAGCTTGAGAGGAGCAAAGAAGATCTCACATCAAATCCCATGTATGTTATGGATGATTCTGATGATGATGATGGTGTTAAATCTAACAAATGTGCATCATCAAAAGAAACTTTCAATCCCTACTCAGACTGAAGAAGTAAGTCCTATTCAGCCTGAGAGACACTTCTCAGACTCAGACCCAGAACCTCAGTCTCCCACTACAACCTTCAAAGTATTAAAAGATCATCCTCTTGATGATATCATTGGGAACATTAAAGATGGTGTGTTAACTAGATCTAAGTCAAATGCAAACTATGTTGCCTACTCTATTTTTCTATCTCAAATGGAACCAAAGAAGACTGAAGAGGTTCTAAAAGATGAAGATTGGATTGAGGCTATGCAAGAGGAGCAGACAGAATTTCAAAGAAATAAGGTCTGGACCCTTGTCCATGCCCCTAAAGGAAAAACAATTATAGGCACTAAGTGGGTCTATAGAAATAAAATGGACAAGGATGGAGTAGTGATTAGAAACAAGGCAAGGCTAGTAGCTCGGGGGTATCGACAAGAAGAAGGTATTGATTATGATGAGACCTTTACCCCCGTTGCATGAATTGAAGCTATAAGGTTGTTTCTAACCTATGCAGCCTTCAAAAACTATAAAGTGTATCAAATGGATGTTAAAAGTGCATTCCAAAAAGGAGCACTACAGGAGGAGGTCTATGTGAAACAACTATTGGGTTTTCGTGGTCTAAAATCACAACAGAATCAAAACGAGTAGAAAAAGAGTTTCAAAATTGACCACGAATACGCCCACCAAATGGACCAAAACTCTAAACATGGATAAGCAACAAAATAAACATACAAAGAAATAGAGTTATACCCTTGATGCTATCTTGTTTGTACGCGCGGGTTTGGAGTTTGGAAGTCCCGTGGACTAACATGTACACCACTATCGAAGTCCACACCAAGTCTTGATCTTTTCCTACTTGTTAGAGTGTTAGGTGTGTCAATCTAAACACCACAAATATGATCTACACAAAGTACCAAAGCCCTGGATGTCTTTTGTGTGCTTGAGAGAGAGAAGTGTGCAATATGTATTTGTATGCCTTTCAAAAGCTAGTAACCTCACAATGGAAAAAAGCACCACCATATATAGACTCCACAAAAGAGAATAAAAAGTGCATGCATTGATAATCCATCAGTTACCTATTAAAATATCATAATCTCCTTCATAAACAGCCTTCAAAGCTGTTTAAGAAGACTGTAACTTCACGGGGCACGGCCGTGCCTCTCAAGGCACGGGCATACCAGCCTAAAAGGCCACGCCCAAGTCAAGCCTAACTTGGGCTTATGCCTGTCCATTAGGCACAAGGCACGGGCGTGCCTCCCAAAGGCACGGGCGTACCTAGCCACAGGCCACGCCCAAGTCACGCCCGACTTGGGCTCGTGCCTGCCCATCGGGCACGGCCGTACCTCATAGAGGCACGGGCATGCCTTGGCCCACCAGAACCAGCTTCTGGTTTTCTCTCTCATAAGACCATCCGTGATGCCGGAATTGATACTTTGCGCGTGACCCAATAGGCCCTTGCTTCATCAGCCATGATGCCAACTCGTGTGTGTGTCAGTGGGCATAATCCAACAGACTCCCACTTGCACATGACAAACTCACGAAAGGCGTCACCGACATAGAGCGGCCTCTAGCAAGGCATCTATGCCCCCAAGTCAGCATATGGTTTTTCTTCCCAAAACAAATACGTTACCAAAAGGAAAGGTCCTATAGATAAGTGATTACTTATCCCTTCGTTCACGATATCCGTTGTGAATGCAGGTCATGGAACATGGTCAACCCCAAATCATTCACGATTATGTTTCTCGATATAGACTAACTATGACTAACAATACAAGTTGCACAATTGATCCATTATCAATTCAACTTGAGCACGGCCATGCATTTTGATTTGTCATCAGCTTAGTCAACGAGGGGCCCAAGGATATCTCTCAAAAGAGGAACGAATACCTTTGACTACACCGCCCTATCATAACAACAGGTTCTTGCCTAAAAACATCCCTTATAACAGCCAGTTACGAACTGCGTTAAAAAGCAATCTAAACAAGTCCATATTAATAATCAAGCAACGCGTGCATCTCTAGTAAAAGGATAAATAATATTATCATCATGATTTACTCGTGATAATATCCATGAAGTAAACTCAGGTACGGGTCCTCCAATTACTTAATCACCATTAAGTACAGGCTAGTGTTGCGTAAACAAGTATTCAATCCAAGATGAAAACTTTACCAACCATTCGCCTCGATCTTAATTCACTTCTTCCTTCCATGAAGAACGACCGATCGTGGAGTATTTAGAATAAACAAATTTATTCATGGAAGTATTAAACATGCAAAGATAGAACACAATATTGTTTCATAAAGTAATCGCACCAAGCGTATATTAAATCCTCATTTAATAGTCATTACAATAAGAAATACATTATTGCTTTAATGTTCTCAATAACAAATACAACTAAAACAATTAAACCAAGTCACTAGAAAATCTAATACCAATAGACTTATGATGAGAATCATGCTTAACTTGTGACAAAGGTTTGGTTAGTGGATCTGCCAAGTTCCCCTTAGTTGGTACTCTACTAACCACAATGTCACCATTCTCGATTATATCACGAATAAAATGATATTTCCGAGAAATGTGTCTCGTACGTCGATGCGCTCTTGGTTCCTTAGCTAGAGCTACTGCACCCTCATTGTCACAGAAGATCTCAAGAGGGTTAGCGATGCTAGGAACAACCCCAAGGTCTTGAATGAACTTCTTCATCCAGACGGCTTCCTTAGCAGCCTCGCTTGCAGCAATATACTCTGACTCCGTGGTTGAATCGGCCACGGTATCTTGCTTAGAACTCCTCCAATTTATTGCTCCACCATTTAACAAGAATACAAATCCCGATTGAGACCGGCAATCATCCTTGTCCGTTTGGAAACTAGCATCAGAATATCCAGTAACTCTGAGCTCCTCCGATCCACCGAACACTAAAAACATTTCCCTAGTTCTCCGAAGATATTTAAGGATGTTTTTAACTGCAACCCAATGACTTTGACCAGGGTTGGCCTGATATCGGCTCGTCATGCTCAAGGCATACGACACATCAGGCCGAGTACATAGCATAGCATACATGATCGATCCCACTGCCGAAGCATACGGGACTCGACTCATTTCCTCTTGTTCCTTTTGAGAACTAGGACATTGAGACTTGCTCAACGCCACACCATGCAACATAGGCAAATTCTCTTTCTTGGAATCCAGCATCTTGAACCTCTTCAAGCCTTTATCTATGTACGTACTCTGGCTCAAACCAATGAGTCTTTTAGATCTATCTCTATAAATCTTTATCCCCAAAATATATGTTGCTTCTCCCATGTATTTCACAGAGAATCAACTCCCAAGCCAGGTTTTCACTTCCTGCAAGGTAGTCACGTCACTTCCTATGAGTAGTATGTCATCTACATACAAGACTAGAAAAACTACAGCACTCCTACTAGCCCTGACATATACACAAGGTTCATCCTTGCTTTTAGAAAATCCAAACTCTTTGACCTTTTCATCAAAGCAAATGTTCCAACTTCGAGATGCTTGCTTAAGTCCATAAATGGACCTCTTAGGCTTGCAGACTTTATTAGGATATTTGGGGTTTACGTAACCATCAGGTTGTGCCATGTAAACCTCCTCTGCCAACTTCCCATTAAAGAAGGCAGTCTTGACATCCATCTGCCATATTTCGTAATATGCAGCGATAGCCATTAGTATCCTAATAGACTTCAACATAGCTACCGGAGAAAAGGTTTCATCATAGTCTACACCATGAGTTTGAGTGAAACCCTTTGCTACCAGTCGGGCTTTGAAGGTGTCTACTTTTCCATGCATGTTAGTCTTCTTCCTGAAGACCCACTTGCACCTTACTGGCTTGTGGCCGGGTACCGGATCAACCAAGTCCCAGACTTGGTTATCCTCCATGGATTGCATCTCACTGTCCATTGCCTCCTTCCACCTAGAAGACTCAGGGCCCGCTACGGCTTCCCGGTAGTTGGTTGGTTCACTATGATCCACCAATAGTTTGTCGCCCTCGGATATGAGAAACCCATATCTTTCCGGCTCATTACGAACTCTACCAGATCTACGGAGCTCTAATGGTTGTGTATCAGGCACCTCATCCACCAATGGTGGAGGTTCCACTTCTTCCGGTATGCCGACCTCAGAAGCGGTACTAGTGCCAACATCAGGTTGATCATTGGTGTCATCTAGAATTTCTTCTAGATCAACTTGCCTCCCACTGGCTTTTGCAGATATTAGCTCCATTTCAAGGAAGACCGCCTTTTGAGCAACAAACACCTTGTTCTCCGAAGGTTTGTAAAACAACTATCCCATAGAACCAGCTGGGTAGCCAATGAAAATACACTTCTCGGCTCTGGGTTCAAGTTTGTCTTGAGCTTCACGTCCCATGTAAGCCTCACAACCCCAGACCTTGAAATAGGCTAGCGAAGGAACCCTTCCATGCCACATCTCGAATGGTGTACTTACAACCTTCTTTGTTGGTACAAGGTTTAAGGTCCTAGCAGCGGTTTCCAAAGCATAACCCCAAAAACTTGCGGGTAGCTTTGTACGACTCATCATGGGCCAAACCATATCCAATAAAGTTTGGTTCCTCCTCTCAGCGACCCCATTCGATTGTGGTGTCATGGGTGGAGTAAGTTGTGAAATAATTCCACAACCCCTAAGATGATCAAGAAACTCGGTACTAAGATACTCACCACCCCTATCGGATCTGAGAATCTTAATCCGCTTGCCCAATTGATTTTGCACTTCGTTTTGGTATGTCTTAAATACCTCAAAGGTTTCAGACTTATTCTTAATTAAATAAACATAACCATACCTACTGAAATCATTAGGAAAAGTAACGAAGTACCTATAGTTGTTTCTTGTAGCAAACCTGAACGGACCACACTCATCCGTGTGAACAATGTCCAACAAGTCTTTGCCCCTTTCACTAACGCCGGTGAAGGGCGCTTTAGTCATTTTTCCTAATAAACAAGAATCGCATACTTCACTTGACCCGTGGTGAAACGATTCCAAAATCCCATCCAGTTGGAGTTTGGTGATACGTTTCTTGTTTATATGGCCAAGACGACTATGCCACAAAGACAAATTGTCCAATACACCTTTGGACTTAGAATCATGTTCATGATTGATTTATTACCATCCAAACACACACTCGCTTCATAAATCCCACGACATGGATAAGCTTTAAAGTAATGAACATCATTTCTCAAACAAGAAATAATTCCATTATTAAAATTAAACTCATAACCATCATCATACAAAGCGTGAAAGGAAATAATTTTTCGTGCCACGCAGGGTGAAAAGCAAACATTTAACAAGGTAATAGCAAGTCCTGAAGGAAAGGCGAGATCCACACTCCCTATCCGCTCCACGGGAACCACATCCTTGTTTCCCATGATCAGGTCAAGCTCTCCAGCACCCAGCGCCCTACTTCTTTTTAGCACCTACACATTATTACAAATATGAGTGCCACAACCGGTATCAAGTACACAGTCGTTAGAAGTAGCGGTATTGTGGAGTTCAATCATAAACGTACCTGAGTTACCCGCTCCCTTCAGTTTTACCCACTTGAGCTCCTCAAGGTAGTTTGGGCAAGAACGCCGCCAATGACCCTTTTCCTTGCAGTGGAAGCACTCGGCTTCCACAGGATCCTCGGCCGGTGGAACCATCACGGCTTTCCCCTTACCCTTCGGGGCCGGACTCGGGTTAGGTTTTGCAACCTTCCCCTTGCCCTTTCCCTTAGAGGGGGGAGCTCCTTTTCTTTTGGTTCCGCCTCTCTGGATAGCTAGGACGGGTTTGGACGTGGAGGGCTTCTTGGACATGTCGGACTCGACGGTCTTTAACATTCCGTGAAGCTCCATTAGAGACTTGTCCATGCCATGGACATGATAGTTCCACACAGGTTGTGAAAAGGAACTAGGAAGAGAACGGAGGATCACATCCACCGCCAACTCCCTCCCTAACGGGAATCCTAACCTCTCCAAGCGATCAACCAATGCTTTCATCTTAAGCACGTGAACACTCACATTTCCGCCCTCCTACATATGGCAATCGAAAAGGGAATTTAGGCATTCAAAGCGCTCTAGCTTAGCATGCTGTTGGAACATTTCCTACAGCTGGTTAAGCATGTCATATGCTCCTAAATGTTCCATTTGCTTTTGAAGCTCAGGAATCATTGACGAGAGCATAATGCAAGCCACTTCGTCCATTTCCTTAACGCGCTTATCATACGCGTCTCGGACCGCCCTAGTCGCCTTCGCCGCAGGTGCTTCCAGCAAAGGCTCCTCGATGGCCCACATCTTGTGTTCATACCTAAGGGCTATCCTTAGTTACATGAACCAATTTATGACGTTCTGACCATCGAGTTTGTCCTTTTCGAGGAACAATTTTAGGGAAATAGAGTTCGATAAAGATGTAGAAGCGTTGTTGGTTGCCATCTACAAAATTAGAGTACCAATTTTAGTTGTCAAATACTTGTAGAAATAATTAACCAATAGTTATAAAACTTAATTATTTGAACAAGGCTAAGAACCATATTTCACTCTATCTCATGACGGGTTTACCGCGGATCATGAAATAAGTTATTTAGGCCAGTAGACAAATTACCAATTGCAACCATTGCAACTCTTAGATCCTTGCGGGATCCTTTCGACATCAAATGTCTAAGGCATGTTTGATCCCTTCATACACCAATTCTTTTATTATTTTTTAAATGACTAGGCTAGAGATCAACATCATTTAAGAAGTATAAAAGAATTTGTAAGTCGCCCGTCAAGACACACGTTGGTACCCTAGCCCAATCATTGGTTCGTGCTTAAGCTCGACTACCGATATTGCGAGTTGCCACACTCACCTTCCACGCAACTCCACAAGGCATGACTTGTGCTAATGCTCGACAATCATCCAGGTTTCGTTAGATTTGGGTGGTGTCGTCTTACGGGTGGCGCGTGACTTACTTTTTCGAAAAACGGGTTTTTGTTTTCCGGTTAAAATAATATTTTAACAATTTTGACGAATTAGCAATTTAAGTGACAAAAACTTCTTTTTAATCACCGTTTAATATAAACACCTTATATATTAATGTTTGCCAATTCTTATGCGTGTAGAAATATAAACCCATTTATAAATCTCTTTGTTTTATATATTTTCAAAATTCTCTAGCTTGCAAATTCCTAAAGAATTCAAATATAAAACAACCACGCATAAATATAAATAAAAACCCGGTAACATGCCCAAATCCTAAGCGTTTTCCCCGTGACCCAAAACGGGAAAAACATAGTCAATCTAGGTACAACACCAAGGGATGCTCCGTCACGATCTCTACTCAGGCGAATCTCCCGGATTTGGTTCATCAAGACGCCAACACCGTGTCTCCCGGTCGGTTTGATGCAATATTACATATTTGAAATAATCTAAGTACGAGTACATAATAATAAGAAAATGACATGCAAGTCGCGATCCTAATAATCTATTACGAGTACAAAGATTTAAATAAACGACATGCAAGTCGCACCAAATATAAATATTACAACACTACGGCGCGCAGGCCAAAACCAAAACCAACCATAAACAACACAAAGGGCTATGGGCAAAACAAGTTACCGGGCTACCACAACAAACACAACCAAATGAAAGCAATGGTGTGCCACAAAACCATGTCCAACAAAAATATATATTTTGATCAAGATTACAAAACAGCACTCAAGGCACAACAAGCAATCCTTGTACATATGCATTAACAATTTTAATACACCTTTAAAATTGCATATTCATATATACACCTAAAAATATATGTTTTTGTGAACTTCATGCCAAGTCACACAAAACATATAGAATTAGGAACCAAAATATAGTGGGGATCAACAGAATCAAGACTAGTCTAAAACCCGGATTTTAATATAATTAAACATATTGTTTCAAAAACCAATTCTAACCAAAAACCATAACGCACGGGCGTACCCTAGAGGGTACGGGCGTGCCTGCCATTTTTGTCAGTGTACAGCTTAATCAATTTTAAATAGTTTACGAATTCTGCCGGCACGGCCTGTACCCCCACTGGTACGCCCGTGCCCCGGTCGCTGGTACGGCCCGTACCCCTAGAGGTACGACCGTGCCCGGTCACCGGAAAACCATTTTTGACATAAAACTCAGAAAATCCAGTTTAACTCCAAAAGTGCAAAGCCATGTTAAAGATGGCTCTGATACCACTGTTGGGTTTTCGTGGTCTAAAATCGCAACGGAAGAAAAATGAGTAGAAAAAGAGTTTCAAAATTGACCACGAATACGCCTACCAAATGGACCAAAACTCTAAACATGGATAAGCAACAAAATAAACATACAAAGAAATAGAGTTATACCCTTGATGCTATCTTCTTTGTACGTGCGGGTTTGGAGTTTGGAAGTCTCGTGCACTAACGTGTACACCTGTATCGAAGTCCACACCAAGTCTTGATCTTTTCCCACTTGCTACAGTGTTAGGTATGTCAACCTAAACACCACAAATATGATCTACACATAGAACCAAAGCCTTGGATGTCTTTTGTGTGCTTGAGAGAGAGAAGTGTGCAATATGTAATTGTATGCCTTTCAAAATCTAGTAACCTCACAATGGAATCAAGCACCACTTTATATAGACTCCACAAAAGAAAATAAAAACGTGCATGCATTGATAATCCATCAGTTACCTATTAAAATATCATAATCTCCTTCATAAACAGCCTTGAAAGGTGTTTAAGAAGACTGTAACTGTCGGGTTTTGGTGGCATCTAGAGAACGCAGCGGAAACAAAAACGAGTATAAAATAATTTCATTTTTATGCCACCAACACACCGCCCAATGGACCACACTCTAGACAACAGGAAAGCAACTAAAAGAAAAGAACAAGTAGAAGAAATTATACCATACAAGTTCTTCAACTTTCTTGTTGATGTTTCAAACGGAGTGGACTTGAGAATACAAAGATGTATTCCTCTATCGGTATCCACACCAAGCTTGGTTTGATTCCCACTTGCTAGAGAACTTGTATGCCAACAAGAACATCACCACTTTAGAACTACCATCACTTGAAGATTTCCAAGTGTGTCTTGAGAGATAGAGAGAGATATGAACCAACTTAATGTTGCAAGTTCATGTGTCTTTTTGGTTTAATTCTTTGTAGTAATCGTTTCAATATTGTTCCAACCAACTTTATGTTACATAGAAGCTAGTCATATATAGAGAAAATGACCACCAAATCGTAACTCATATTACTAGGAATTAAGTGCGATAAAGCCACATTAAACTAGTCTTAAAAGGCTAGTTAAAGATGATGTTACATAGTGAGGCACGGCCGTGCCTCACGGGGCACGCCCGTGCCAGCCCACGGACACACCCAAGTCATGCCCGACTTGGGCTCGTGCTTTCGCACTAGGCACGACCATACCTCGACGAGGCACGCTCGTGCTGGCCCCAACGGGTACGCCCTAGGCACGCCGGCCTTGGGCCCGTACCTAGCATAGGGCACGCCCGTACCTCCACGAGGCACGGCCGTGCCCGGCCTAACCAAAACCCATTTTGGTATTTTTCTCTCTCTTGTTCAAAGGTGTTGCCGGAATCAATACTTGGCGTGTGACCCAATAGGCCTATGCCTCATTGGCAGTGATACCAACTCGTGTGTGTTAGTGGGCATATTCCAACAAACTCCCACTTGAACATGACACACCCACGAAAGGTAACACCCACATAGAGCGGACTCTAGCAAGGCATCTATGCCCCCAAGTCGGCATAGTGTATGTCGCCCATGACAAGTACCAACCTGTAAAGAATGGTCCTACAGATAAGTGATTATTCATCCCTTCGTTCATGATATCCATTGTGAATGTAGGTCATGGAACATCATCAACCCCAAAAAATCCACGATTATGTTTCTCGATCTAGACTAACTATGACGAACAACACAAGTTGCAAAATTGATCCACTATCAATTCAACTTGAGCACGGCCATGCATTTTGATGTCATCAGTTCAGTCAACGAGGGGCCCAGGGATATCTCTCTAAAGAGGAACGAATACCTTTGACTACATCGTTCCATCATAATATTAAGTTCTTGCCTGAAAACTTCCCTTATAACAGCCAGTTACGAACTGCGTTAGAAAGCAATCTAAACAAGACCATATAGTTAATCAAGAAGCGCATGTATCTCCAGTAGAAGGGCAAATAATTTTATCATCCTGATTTACTCATGATCATGTCCATGAAGTAAACTCAGGTGCGGGTCCTCCAATTACTTGATCACTATCAAGTAAAGACTAGTGTTGCGAAAACATGTATTCAATCCACTATGAATACTTTACCAACCACTTGCCTCGATCTTAATTCACTTCTTCCTTTCAATGAAGAACGACCGATCGTGGAGCATTTAGAATAAATAAATTTATTCTAGGAAGTAGTTAAACTTACTAAGATGGCACACAATAAAGGCTAACGAAAGTACCCGCTTCGCGCGTATTATCAAATCTCCATTTGATAATCGATACAATCAAAGCACATTATTGCTTTAATGTTCCCAACCCAAAACATATCAAATTCAACTAAACAAACCCAAGCTAAAGCCACTTGTAAACCAAGTGTATGCAAGCCTAGTATGAAAACCCATCACTAGCTCACAACTAAAACTTAGTAAGCGGATTCACAAAGTGACATCCATGCGTACTCTAACAATCACCATATCTTCTCTCGACCAAACACTTATAAAGTGTGCGCCGGCAAGATCATGGTCCTTTGTCCAAGCCTTCGTGCTCTCATTGTTCCAAGGAACCAAATGGAGTCACAATGCATGAGACTATGGTTCATATAAGCCATCATACTCTTATTTTATCAAAAGAACCCAATTAGAGTCAATGATGCTTAAAGAACCATTGTAGTCGATAACGCTCCACTTAACAACACAACAATAACAATTCACCAAGAGTAATATATTACTCAAATTTCCTTGTTACCACTGAACATCAACTTGAAGAACAATGTACCAAGAGTTCTTCCAAGTATGTCAAAATTGAGAGAAAAGAAACCATGTGATAAACCAAGTTGCTAATTAAATTAACACACTAGTTCATCATGTTTCAATATCACTCTCTTAGTTTTGTCACTCCGAAAAGTTCACTTTCGTATCTTCCAATTCTTCTTATGAAGCAATAATTACTTAACTCCGGTCTTATGAACCGCCAAGTTAGGATATTATCTTTAATAAGAAGTATATTATGGATACACAATTTAAGGAACACAAGTGCTCCCACTAGCTCTGGCATACATCCAAGCTTAATCATCCCTTTTCGAAAACTCAAATCTATGATTTTCTCATTTAAGTGAAGATTACAACCTTGCGATATTTATCCAAGACTACGGGGATACTTTCAACATACAAGACTTTCGGAAAGTGTTAAAACACCCTTCCTCAAAATTCCCTTGAAGGAACACGATCTTTACATTGCAGTGATAAACACATGTATCCGAGTAACCTTCAACATAACCACTAGGAGAATTTCCGTATGATACCATCCTCATGGTCAATCATAATGGAACATTTATCATTAGTTGGTATTTGAAGTTCTAGTCCATGGATAGATTTCTTAGGCTCGTAGACTTTACGAGGATACTTATAATGTACAAGACTCTCGGATAGTGTTAAAAAACTTCCTCAAAATTCCTATAAAGGAATAGGGTCTTTACAATTCACTTCCATACTTTCATAGCCATGAGAAGGTAATGATACATCATAAGTCATCCAAGTAGACTTCAACATAATCACCAGGAAAAATCTCTTTTATGATATCATTCTCATGGTCAATCATATTAGAATTTTTACCACCGGTCGGCATTTGAAGTTGTCTACAATCCATGCATATCCTTAGGTTTACGCCAAGGCATCGGATCAACCAAGTCCAATACTTGGATATCCTACATGGATTGTACCCCATTCTCATTACCTCTCTCCTCCTAGTAGACACTAGGCCCACTAAGATTTCCAATAGTTGATGAATTCAACTAATCCATCATCGAGTTATCTTCCTCTAGATATAAAACATATATCTATCCGGCCTTACGACAACTCCTATCAGAAATACGAAGAGTAACGATTCATGCCAGGTACTCCAGCATCGCCATGCTGAGTTTCAATCATTACAGATTGTATGCTAGTGCCAACATCAGGTTTTACTCCCACTGGCTCCCATAGATTTTAGACTTCCACTTGCTATTGAGCGACAAAACTTGTCCTCAAAAGTTCGTGAAACAAATATCTCATGCCTAATGGAGTAGCATCTTTTGTCCCCGGATTCTACCACCTCACGTCTACACATAGGCTGGATAATCAAGGTTTTGAGATAGACAAGTAAAGACACTCCTTCTAGTCTTTTCTCCTAAGATGCGTACTAAACCATCTTTGTTGATTTTATATATAGAACATTGCCCGCCATACTTAAGCATCCCAACACATTGGGTATGAATTTGCGATCCATCTAGACCCGAACATATCCAAGAGTATTCGGTTTCTCCTCTATGCGACCCATATGCCAATGTGTCCTAGGAGAAATAATTTAGGAGACAAATCCCACAATTCTTATGATGATAACAAGATTCATATATTAAGATACTCAACATCTTTACAAGATTTAAGTAACTTAACCTTTTGTCTACAAACCCCGTTAAGGTAATCAATGAACACCTCAAAGGTTTCAAATATACCTATCCCTACTACCACCACGGGTAAAGGTAACAAAGTGCAAGTAGTTATCCCCATGGATTTTCTTGAACGAATTAAACACACAAGTGTGAACTAATTACAACAAGCTCTCAATGCTCTTACATACACCGATGAAAGATGTACAAGTCATTCAGCCTAATAAACAATTCTCGCACTCAACATTTGATCAATTATCAAATGCATCCAAGATTCCAAACCACACGGAACTTGGTGACGTAAGTCTTGTTTATATAGCTAAATAATCTTGTCACTTGGATAACTAATCCAAACCATTTTTGGATTTAAACACATTATTCATGATTACTTTATTACTTTTAAGCAAAAGCTTATAAATGTCATGACATGGATAACCTTTGAAATAAACAACTAATATATAAATATATCAAATACAAAGTAATATCCATCATCAACCAATGCATAATAGACTTAATATTTCTCTCGCCATGCATGGCAGACAAGATATTAATGTAATAAAGTAATAAAATAGCTAGATGAAATGGAGAGATCAAAAATCCCAATCCTCTCAATCGAGACAACGTCCAAGTTTCCCAATCTTGAGCTCTAGCTCTCCATGCCTTATCAGCTACTTCTTCCGTTTAACACCTACACTTTGTAACAAAATAATTTTGCAACAAACGCAGGTGTTATAGCCAGCATTTCAATAAATCTAGCTAAGAAGTAGAAAAGCAATAGAGTTAACCAGGAATGTACCTGATGACGAGGAGCTATTCCCTTGCCTCATAGGAAGCTTTAACTCCTCCGAACACTCAGGACAAGCGTGGCGGCACCAATCTCCATATTTACCGTAGAAATAGAAAACTTCTCCCTTAGGAGTCGTATTCTTTTTCTCGGTTTTACGTTCCTCAAATAACCGGGTGGGAACGAACTTATGTTTGGCCATGTTAGACTCGAAAGTCTTAAGCATGCCATGCAACTCGTCTAAGGATTCTACCATTTTGTCCGTTTGATAGTTTTTGATAAACTAATCATAAGACGTGGGCAGGGATTGGAGAATCATATTCACCGCAAGCTCCCTCCTAATGGGAAATCCTAGTATTTCCATTTGGTCAATGTATGCCTTCTTACGAAGCACATGAACACTAACCTTCCCACCTTCCTGCAACCGGCAACCGACAAAGGCCTTGACACACATAAAGTGTTCCTCTCTAATCTGATTTTGGAACAAGTCCTTCAACCGATTAATCATGTCGTACGCACTCATATGCCCGAGTTGCTTTTGCAGCTCGCAGCTTATATTCGATAACATGAAAGAAGAAACATCTTTTGCGTCCTCGATACGCTTTTTAAAGGCGTATCTAGTGGCCCAACTTGTGTTGGCAGCAGGTGGTTTCGGAAGATGTTCCTCGAGGATGTGCAACTTAGATTCATGGCGAAGGACAATTCGCAAATGCCTATACCAATCCACAAAGTTCACACCTACGAGTTTCTCCTTTTCTAGGAATGAACGGAGAGATAAATTCGGTGTTGCGTTGTTAACGTTTGTCATCTACAATTTTAGAGTACACGTTTTAGTGAATTTCGATATAATCCTTGTAAAAATAATTACCCAAATAGTTTTCAAAACCAATTATTTAAACAAGTCTAGAAACCATATTTCACTTTACCTTATGACGGGTTTACCGCGGATCACAAAGCAAAGCTATTTAGGCCGGTAACCATTTTACCGATTGCAAACACTTTGCAACTTCTAGATCCTTGCGGGATCCATTGACAATCAAAATGTCTTTTGGCATGTTTGATCCCTTCTCGCACCAATTCTAACTTGATCCCCTTAAATGACTCGGCTAGAGCTCGACGCCACCTAAGTGTCACAAAAAGAATTATAAACCGCCCGTAAAGACACACGGTGGAACTCTCGCCAATAATTGGCTCGTGCTAAGCTCGACAACCAATATTGCGAGTTACCACACTCGCCTTCTACACAGTTCCACTCGGCATGACTCGTGCTAAAGCTCGACAATCATCCAAGTTTCACTAGATTCGGGTGGTGTCGTCTTACGGATGGCGCGTGATTTACATTTTAAAAACAGGATTTCGTTTTTCCGGTTAAAACAATTTTAACCAATTTTGCGAATTAACAAATCAAGTGATAAATACAATTTTTATCCACTTATAATATAATACAAACTTATATTATCTTGTTAATCCTATATGCGCGGAAAGAAATATAAACGAATTTTATAAATCTTTGTGTCTTATATATTTTGAAAAAATTATCTAGCTTGCGATATCCTACACATCCATGCAAAATAATAAAATATATAAAACAACCACGCATAGACAATAGTTCGGTAACATGCCCAAATCCTATGCGTTTTCCCCGCGAGCCACACGGGGAAAACAAGGTCAACTAAGGAATCCAAGATCCAAAGTACCCAGTCGGGTGTGCTCCCACTGAAGCCGGCATCTCCAAAAAGCAATTCGGACTCCACGTTGCCGAGACATCAACGCCATGATTCCCGCTGGTTTATTACATACAAAATCAACTTCTATACTATTTTACAAATACATAGAAGAAGAAATGGCATGCATGCCACAATCCTATGCTACTAATACAAGTACAAGGGAATAAATAAACGGCATGCAAGCCGCACCAAATAATAATAATAAAAATTACAACAATACGGCACGCAGGCCACCAAAACCAAATAACCAAACACCACAACACATAGGTCTAAAGGGCATCTAGTTACCGAACCACATCCAAACACAACCAAAGCAAAACCATGGTGTGCCACAAAACCATGTCAAACATAATTTGATTAAGATTGCCAACAAAACACCCAAGGCACAAAAGGCAATCCTTGTACATATGCATTAGTAATTTTAATACACTTTTAAAATTATATATTCATATATACACCTTTAAATATATATATTTGTATGTACTTCATGCCATGCCAAATAAAATATATAAATTCAAGGAATCAAAATATAGTGGGGAATGACCATATCCAAGACTGGTCCAACACAATCAAAAACCGGATTTTAAGAACACCAAATATCACAGTTTTAAAAATCCAGATTCCGGACAAAACAAGATGGGGCACGGGCGTACCCTATGAAGGGTACGGGCGTTCCCTCCGTGTGCCAGTACACTGATTTAAACATTTTTAATCTGGTTAAAAGAAATCTGCCGGCACTGCCCGTACCCCACCGGTACGGCCGTGCCCCGGCCACCAGTACGCCCCGTACCCCATAAGGTATGGCCGTGCCCAGTCACCGGAAAACTCATTTTTGACAGAAAATTCCGGTTTTCAAACCAAGAGTGCAAAGCCATGTTAGAGATGGCTCTGATACCACTGTTGGGTTTTGGTGGCATCTAGAGAATGCAGCGGAAACAAAAACGAGTATAAAACAATTTCATTTTTATGCCACCAACACACCACCCAAAGGACCACACTCTAGACAACAGCAAAGCAACTAAAAGAAAAGAAAAAAGTAGAAGAAATTATACCATACAAGTTCTTCAACTTTCTTGTTGATGTTTCAAACGGAGTGGACTTGATAATACAAAGATGTATTCCTCTATCGGTATCCACACCAAGCTTGGTTTGATTCCCACTTGCTAGAGAACTTGTATGCCAACAAGAACATCACCACTTTAGAACTACCATCACTTGAAGATTTCCAAGTGTGTCTTGAGAAAGAGAGAGATATGAACCAATTTAATGTTGCAAGTTCATGTGTCTTTTTGGTTTAATCCTTCGTAGTAATCGTTTCAATATTGTTCCAACCAACTAAATGTTACATAGAAGCTAGTCATATATAGAGAAAATGACCACCATATCGTAACTCATATTACTAGGAATTAAATGCCATAAAGCCACATTAAACTAGTCTTAAAAGGCTAGTTAAAGAGGATGTTACATAGTGAGGCACGGCCGTGCCTCACGGGGCACGCCCGTGCTAGCCCACTGACACACCCAAGTCACGCCCGACTTGGGCTCGTGCTTTCGCATTGGGCATAGCCGTACCTCGACGAGGCACGCCCGTGCTGGCCCTAACGGGTACGCCCTAGGCACGCCGTCCTTGGGCCCGTACCTTGCATAGGGCACGCCCATACCTTCACAAGGCACGGCCGTCCCCGGCCTAACCAAAACCCACTTTGGTATTTTTCTCTCTCTTGTTCAAAGGTGTTTGCCGGAATCAATACTTGGCATGTGACCCAATAGGCCTATGCCTCATCGGCAGTGATACCAACTTGTGTGTGTCAGTGGGCATATTCCAACAGTAACTTCACGGGGCACGGCCGTGCCTCTCAAGGCACGGGCGTACCAGCCCAAAAGGCCACGCCCAAGTCACGCCTGACTTGGGCTCGTGCCTGTCCATTGGGCACAAGACACGGGCGTGGCTCCCAAAGGCAAGGGCGTACCTAGCCACAGGCCACGCACAAGTTACGCCCGACTTGGGCTCGTGCCTGCCCGTAGGGCACGGCCGTACCTCATAGAGGCACGGACGTGCCTTGGCCCACCAGAACCAGTTTCTGGTTTTCTCTCATAAGACCATCCGTGATGCCGGAATCGATACTTGGCGCGTAACCCAATAGGCCCTTGCTTCATCAGCCATGATGCCAACTCGTGTGCGTGTCAGTGGGCATAATCCAATAGACTCCCACTTGCACATGACAAACTCACGAAAGGCGTCACCGACATAGAGCGGCCTCTAGCAAGGCATCTATGCCCTCAAGTCAGCAAAGGTCTGTCTTCCCAAAACAAATACCTTACCAAAAGGAAAGGTCCTATAGATAAGTGATTACTTATCCCTTCGTTCACGATATCTATTGTGAATGCAGGTCATGGAACATGGTTAACCCCAAATCATTCACGATTATGTTTCTCGATATAGACTAACTATGACTAACAATAGAAGTTGCACAATTGATCCATTATCAATTCAACTTGAGCACAGCCATGCATTTTGATTTGTCATCAGCTTAGTCAACGAGGGGCCCTAGGATATCTCTCAAAAGAGGAACGAATACCTTTGACTACACCACCCTATCATAACGACAAGTTCTTACCTGAAAACATCCCTTATAACATCCAGTTACGAACTGCGTTAGAAAGCAATCTAAACAAGTCCATGTTAATAATCAAGCAACGCGTGCATCTCTAGTAAAAGGATAAATAATATTATCATCCTGATTTACTCGTGATAATATCCATGAAGTAAACTCAGGTACGGGTCCTCCAATTACTTAATCACCATTAAGTACAGGCTAGTGTTCCGTAAACAAGTATTCAATCCAAGATGAAAACTTTACCAACCATTCGCCTCGATCTTAATTCACTTCTTCCTTCCAATGAAGAACGACCGATCATGGAGTATTTAGAATAAAAAAATTTATTCATGGAAGTATTAAACATGCAAAGATAGAACACAATATTGTTTCATAAAGTAATCGCACCATGCATATATTAAATCCCCATTTAATAGTCATTACAATAAGAAATACATTATTGCTTTAATGTACTCAATAACAAACACAACTAAAACAATTAAAACCAAGTCACTAGCAAATCTAATACTAATAGACTTATCATGAGAATCATGCTTAACTTGTGACAAAGGTTTGGTGAGTGGATCTGCCAAGTTCCCCTCAGGTGGTACTCTACTAACCACAATGTCACCATTCTTGATGATATCACGAATAAAATGATGTATAAACATCCAGATTATGTCTATAACTTAGACAAGGCTCTGTATGGACTCAAGCAAGCTCCAAGAGCCTGGTATGATACACTGTCCACCTATTTGCTCTCAAATGATTTTGTTAGAGGAAGTATTGACAAAACTCTATTCATAAGAAAGAGAAGAGGACATGTCATTCTGGTTCAAATCTATGTGGATGACATTATCTTTGCTTCAACAAACCAAGGTGTGTGTGATTGGTTCTCTAAGATAATGTCCAATCAATACAGAATGAGCATGATGGGTGAGATGACTTACTTTTTGGGACTTCAAATCTATCAGAAAGAAGATGGTATAATTATTAATCAGAGCAAGTATGTTTTTGATCTGATTAAGAAATATGGATTAGACTCAAGCCATCCCGCAAAGTCTCCAATGTTACACAATGTCAAGCTACACAAGGACATTGATGGAAAATCTGTATGTCAGACTACATATAGAGGAATGATAGGTTCATTACTCTATTTAACAGCAAGCAGACCTGATATAATGTTTGCTACATGTGTTTGTGCACGATATCAGGCTGATCCAAAGGAATCACACTTGCTAGTTGTTGAAAGAATACTCAAATATTTGAAGGGAACACCAAATTTAGGTTTGTGGTATCCCAGAGGATCAGGATTAGAGCTGATAGGGTACTCAGATTCAGACTTCGCAGGATGTGGTCTAGATAGAAAGAGTACTACTGGAGGATGTCAACTTTTGGGTGGAAAATTAGTTAGCTGGACAAGCAAGAAACAAAACTCAGTGGCAATTTCCACAGCTGAAGTTGAGTATGTGGCTGCAGGGAGCTGTTGTGCTCAAATACTGTGGATGCAACATCAGCTTAAGGACTTTGATTTGTATTATTCAAAGACTCTCATATTTTGTGACAATCAAAGTGCTATTGCCATTACACAAAACCCAGTGCTTCATCAGAGATATTGTAGAAAAGGGAAAGATAGAGTTAGCCTTCATTGAGACTGAAGATTAGCTTGCAGATATCTTCATTAAACCAATTGAAGGCACAAGATTTACAACTCTACTTGGCAAGCTTGGCATGCTCAACCCTTAATTGGTATGTGCCATTATGTATCTCTGTTTAACTTTTGCTAAGTGCTACATTTGACTAAGTGTCAAAATCTGAGCTGAGTGCTCCATCTAAGCTGAGCACTCAGGATAAGCTGAGTACTCCGTTCTAAAGTGTGGTCAGTTCCAATGTCTAGGTTAGTCCTAACAAATGGTAAGTCCAACAATATAATAAGTCTAAAATATTTACGGTGTGTTCTGTTTCCAATAAACGCAAGTCATTTACAAATAAATTTTTTAAAGGGAATCTTGATGATAATTTAGTTCATCTTGAATGAATTCGGATCAATGTAATAGTGTCAGTCTAATTAATTTACATTAAATCTAGCCGTTATAACAAACTGCGTAGCCGGATGTTACTGTAACGGTCATATTTATTACTCTCCGATAACGGTAACTTTTCTCTCACATTGAAAAGGTATAAATAAGAGAGACTCTTCATCATATTTCGTTTACTCTTCCAAAATATTATCTATTCTTCTCTACTCTCTTAAACCCTAACCTTGCTGTGTGTAGAGGTCATTGCTCAGTGCTAAACCCTACTACTGCTAAGTGCAATCCAATACGATAAGTTCGATTTCAATGGAGGGTTATACTCTTAATCTGACTGAACAAATGATCCGTGGTGGCAATTTCAAGAACAACGCACTTCCCACCTACAAACAAAACAATGTCATCGCCTGTATCGACATTCCAAAGGACCCCTGGCACATGCATTTCTTCGTGGTCTTGCTGTGCTCATCCCTTAACTTCTCACGGAGTTCTGGTATACGTGTAAACTGGATGCAACTCAACCGGTCATACGGGGTACAGTCCTAAGTGGACAAGTGGCGATAGAAGTCGATGCAAATTGTCTCCGCCGAATTCTTTATCTTCCAGTTCATAATCAGTATGAGGCGACAGTTTCGAGAGAAACATCGAGGAGCGTCTTGCCCTTAATGGGTCATCCTCAAGTTATTGGAGTAATACGGAAATCAGTTTTCCAGACAGCATGGGGATTTATGGTATCCACCGTGGTTCGTTCCCTTGAATACAAGGTGGGTGGCCTGGATAATGTTAATGACTTTGAAATGCAAATGTTATACAACATATTTTATGATCGACGATTGGATTACGCTGAATTAATCTTTGAGGCACTCAAGTCATTGGTGACCAAGAACATAAGGGACACCATTGTGCCCTTCGTAAGATTTATATCCATGGTGATCGAGGACATGTTGGGTAGAAGATATACTGCCCAATATGAGTCAACCCCTACTCCTGTTCTCAGTTCCAGAACGTTCGCCCATGATATTTTCCCTGAGCACCCTACAATGAGTGCTCAGATGAGGGTGTATACACAGCTTCCGACCTCAGAGTCAAGTGAAGCTGAAGAAAGTGCAAATGATGAGGAGGAGACAGATGGTGCAGTTGATTCTGAGGCTAAGTAGAAAAGGAGAATTGGTGATATTCAACTTTGTACTAGACAACAAAAAAGAAATTGGTCTATATATGAGATGTATGTACAAGTTAGGGTTCTCAGAGTTGAAAACTGTAGCCACAACTATCAAACAGATGAAAAAGAGTCAAATCAGACAAGAAATAGTTGATGAGCTCAAGACTCTCTTCTTAAGAATTGATAACCAGCTGATGAGATTGATACCTTCCTCAACAGAAATAAAGCTGCAAGAGTCTGAGCAGCAAGCCAGCGAGCCAAAAGAATAATAAGTATACAAGTTCCAGAGGGAGTTGAATTCACAGAAAATACTTTTATCACTCAGCCTTTGGAAGGATTTATGTACTTGGATGTGGAAGGTAATCAGTGCTTCTTGAGAATAGCAGATCTTCATTTGGCAAATCTAGAGTTAATTCTGTAGTTGAGAATTCTATGTGATGACTCAACTTAGAACTCAGTATTCAGATACCATCTCAACAAAGAAGTAAGGTTAAGGAAAACTGAAATGAGAGAGCTGCCAGAAAGTGAAGAGATTATGAATGATGCTATCAAGGAAGCTACCATCTGGGAACTAAGATGTTTAGATATGTGGTTGGAAGTTGGAGATCCTATTGATTAAATAGATAAGTTCTATAATTTTGTAAGCACTAAGTGTGCATAAGCTGATCATAATGATCAAGCTACAATGTAAATGATATGTTCATTAATACAAATTCAAGTTTGATATGCTCAACTGTTTTATTATTTGATATGTTCAATATTATGTTTGATGTGTTCAAATAAACAGCTTTGTAAATTTAAGCTGACTATTGATATGTTCAATCATAAACCGATATGTGCAGTAGTATAAGTTTTGTAAGTTCAGAACTTAAATTAATTCTGATGAGTTCAGTTTCTAAGTAGTTGTATATCTGAAATACTTAGAATACAAGTCTTATAATAGATTTGTAACATAAACATCTTGTAAGTTCAAGATATGGTAAATAAGTACGGATCAGTTCAATACTTATTTCAAGAACTAACTTTGGTCAGTTCCAGAGTGGTTCAACATAATTCTGTTAATCTATACGTATTTTGATTCGATATTTTGTCATCATCAAATAGGAGGAGATTGTTAGTCCCATGTTTAGAATAGTTACATTTGATGAGACAAACTATAGATATGTATAGATGATAGGTTAAGAGTTAGGAATTATGTATGTCTGTTATAGACTGACTAGCCAGCTTAGGCTGAGTAGTCAGCGTATAAACAGATATAGAGTTTTCTATGTAAGTACTAGATAACTCAGTGACTTCTAAGCTGAGATAGGTTTTAAGAGTGAAGACTTGAAGACTTGAAGATTCAAGAACCCAAGATTCAAGAACTCAGCTTGACGAGGTCAAGACTAGGGAGTCAGCTCAGCGTCAGAAGTCAGTTCAAGAATTTAAGTAAGTTCTAAATTCTGTTATAAACTCTCCATATCTACGAAATTTAAATTAGGATATCTGAACCTAATTTTAACTATCTATTAGTTGGATAGAGATCTCAAATGGAATTAGTTAGATATGTTCTAATTAAGGAGTTTGTTACGGTTTTAAAGAAAAGATAAGTTCTATCTTTAAACTGCGATTCGTAGATATATCAAGTGTGATTATAAACCTTCTTATGGTTTTAATATATATATATATAGAACACAATATACCAAAGAAAAATATATGAATGCATAAGTTGCAAAACATACGTGTGTTCGTCATACTTAATATGTGTGTGTTGCGATAAACTTGTGAGTTCAAAGTTCAAGAGAGCTTTCAAGAGTTCTTGTTAATCAGTTTGACAAGAAGTTCGATCATCAATTAGTTTGTGATTCAAGAGTGTTTAGAGAGAGTTGAGTTTATAATCAGTGAAATATCAAATCATCCTATTGATTTGATTAGAGAGTGATAATAGTTACTGTTCTATTTGAATATGGAATATACGTTTGATTAATTTGATTATTTGTTTAAAGTGTATTCAACCCCCCCTCCTACACTGTATCGGTTTCTTGTTTACCCTCTTTGGGACCAACAAATTACTCAACCGGTGCCCCTACTGTCCCATCTACTGCTGAAGTCCCTGCTACAACAGTGGAAATTCAGACCAATGTTGGTACATCTGGTACAGCTGGAGATGAGATAGACGAATACATCTTCCAGCTTGAGGGTCAGCTACAGGATCTGAGAAAGGAACTAGAGCAGCAGAGGCTGGTTCCTACAACACAACCACCAGTTATCCCTATAACTTCAACTACAGTTGAGATACCACCATTATTTCCAGCAGTTACTACTTTAGCAGAGGTTCCTCCGATGTCAATGCCAATACAACCATTATCAAAACTGATGTCTCAACCCTTCTACTATCCGTTGTTTTCTCAAGGACCCTATCCTCAAGGATCTATTCCACAAGGGTCTATGCCGCATGGATCTTATTCGTATCCTTATATGGGATTTCCACCCAGCATGGGATACAGGCAGCCGTGTACTTACAAGCAGTTTTTGGATAGCAAACCGGATGAATACCACGACTGTATGGATCCTAATGTCACTTTGAACTGGTTGAGAGATACTGCAAAGATCTTGGATGCTTGCAACTGTGAGGAGGAAATGCGAGTTTGCTTTGCGACTAGGATGTTAAAGGGCAAAGTGATGGTTTGGTGGGATTCCATCACCACGCATTAATCGAGAGCACAGATGGATTCAATTACGTGGAATCAATTCAGAGACAAACTGTGCGAACAATATTGCAATGCCTTTGAGTTGAACAAGATAATGCAGGAGTTCATGGAATTAAAGATGACCAGGAGGATGACTGTGGATGAGTTAATAGAGCAGTTTAATGCGAAGCTGAGGTTTGTAACTCAGTGGGTGCCTGATGTACCTTCCAGGTTCAGCATTTTATTAGAGCATTGCTGCCAGAGTACAGGAGCACTACCCGTTTAGCTGGATCTTTGTCCTAGGCTTTCACCTTCGCAAAATCTGCTGAGGGGGACATCGAGGCTAAAGACAATCAGAACAAGGATGAGGTGGCTTTGCAGAAGCCGAGGTATGATCAGGCTGGGGGTAGCCAGCAGAGAAAGAAATGGCAGGGTAACCAGTCCTAGGGGAAACAAAGCAGGAACGTATCTTCAGGGGATTCTGGAGTTAAATCTCAGTGGTGCACGAGGTGCAGGGCTACTCACACTGCGCAGTGTACTACTCAGAAGATGCGATGCGTGTGATGTGGAACGCACGGGCATGAATCGAAAGATTGTCGGTACCCTCGGAATGTTTGCTGGAATTGCCAGAAGGAGGGTGATACGCGAATATCAGTCTTAAATTTTAACACTAATCTAACCTAATTTGACTGACACACTAACGGGCAAGCGCACCCGATCATATAGCAGTAAACAAGGCAAGACCAGGATCGTATCCTCAAGGAACAGGAATTGAATGTACTATCATGAAATTAACTAGCTAAACTAAAATACTTTAAAAATAAAATGGGGTTTTTGAAACTAGCAGCTAACCGCTACCAAGGTATTGAAGATTGGTATAAAGCAATAAACTAAAGAAAACAATTTTCAAAGAGTTTAATCAGATGACAGAGATATATTTAGCAATGAATCACTCCCCCTAGGTTCAATTTGTTATAAGCACAGTTAATATGATCAGTTTCTAAGGGCGTTAGAACCAACAACCATCGGTCCTACTAATCCGATTATGACTTAATCTTTCTAAAACACACTTAACTCTCGTTGTATTGTGAATTAGACTCAAACTTTTATCTAAGGTATTACTGAATAATCTTAACCCTCATTATCTCAGAAAAGTTATCTATCCTATTGCATGCAAACGTCATTGTCTCAGATCAAGCAAACAATAATCCAGAAGAAAATACACTTGCAAGTCATTATCTCAGATCATGCATACACTGTATCTAACAGATTATCCAATAAAAGGTAAGATCAAAAACTCAAGGATCATGATTAAGCATAAACAAAACCAATCATAAAATATAAAATCATAGGATTACATATCAAACCTAGGGATTGTTCATCATGATAAATACAATAAAAACTTAGCCCATAATCATACTAGATATCAAACATGAATCAAGAAACAAATTAAATGTAAACATTATTAAAGTTTACAAATAATAAATAACTCAATGATGAAGAAATCAAGTCCTGCGATGTGCCCTTTTTATCCCTGCCGTGGACTGCCGCTCCAAAAAAATTATCGTCGACTGCTGCCTTCGAATGAAATTAATTGTGTAGCCACCTTCTTTTGTTGACTACCGCTTGAAATATATATATCTCACGAGCAACTTAAAGCCCGCGCGTTGCGGCGGGATCAAACTTTTAAGGGTAAATTGCATGAAAATACAATGAACTTTGTCTTAATTATCATTGTATACAACCAATTTTATCTTTTTAAAAACAATACAATTAACTTTTATAATCCTTCCATTGTTTGCAAATTGTTGTATACAATGAAAATTATGAAAAAGTTTATTGTATACAATGGTAGCTAAAGGCTAGACACAGAAAAAAGTTATTTGCATATAATGAAATTTTTTTGAAAGTTAGTTGTATTATTTTTTAAAATTTAAAGTTAGTAGTATACAATAACAATTAAGAAAAAGTTAATTGTATTTTCATGCATTTTGCCCAACTTTTAATTATTACTATTCTATTATTTATTTTTTATAAAAATATTAAAAATTTTATTTAAATTGATTCTAATGTATCAATTTGTTTTTTATGAAGAAGTCTTTTATAAGTTGTCATCTATTATTTAAACTCACTTACATGTAATTAAAACTTTATTGTAATTTAACCTAATTGTCGTGTTACCCATGTAGTAAATGATAAAAGAGGAAAACACCATGTAAAACTCCTTCAGTTATCTCCATATGTACTACTCTAAGTAAAATTTTTTTTTTAATATGTGTCTAAATAAGAAAAAAAAAGAGGAAATCTGTTTATAACTAAACTAAAAAAGAAATATAAACCTTCAAATTGAAAGTAGAAAAAATCGCAAAGACAAAACAAAGATATAATATGATTTATATGAATAAAAATGTAAATAAAATAAAAAATTTAACTTAAAGAGAAGAAAAGAGAAATAAAAAGGAGGTTGGAATTAAAAAATATATAAATAAATAAAAACAAAATGGAAGGGTCACATAATTGAAAAAAAGGATGTAATACAACTCTTAAGGTTCGAACCTGTGACCAATACTTAAGAAGGAGACGTCTTTACCACTACAGCTGAGCAATTTAATGTGAAAATTTGGACTTTATATTATTTATTAGGAAAGTATTTGTTTTCGTGATAAATGTATAGATATATAATAAGAAATATCAACCGTCCTAATTAATTCCACCCTTGTTTTTGGCTTCTTAGCCCATAATACTACCTCCACCAAAAATATAAAAATGGCAGCCCACCATTTCTTTCTATATCCTGTTGTATTTCGCAGCCATATCCTCCAATTAATTAATTGCTATTTACTAACTCTTTAAGCCCACTTAACAACTTCCTTGAGATAAAAGCCCACATAATTCTTTTCCTTTTAATTCTGTTTCTCTGCCCCAAAGCAAAGAATCACGGCTCAATTAGATATCACAAACATGATATTATTGTGAAATCTTTTGTCTAGTTTTCGTAGCTTTTTGAATCACCTCGTTTCGAGTTTGTACGAGTGAGATACGACCAAAACATTAAAAATGTGTCAAAGCTGACAGTTTTCTCTCTTTCTCTTTTCTTCATCATTTCTTTATCAAATTCTCCATTTCTTCTCCCAAGAGTCCTAAAACACATATTAAAACAAATTAAGTAAATAATTAACCTAATTCGTCATAATTATGCAATCAAAGAATAAGATATCGGATATAAACAATATGTATATTTTAGACGATATCAAACACCCCACACTTAAACATTGCTTGTCCCCAAGCAAACTATCTTTTAAAAACCACTGCACCAGGTAGAGCACACGAATAACTCAATAAACAACTTCCATATACACGTCAAACTATCAAAAGAATCGTCAGAAATGTCACTCAACTCGGCAACTACAAGTTATATTCAGAACCATGCACATGTTTGTGTAAAAATCCTCTTTAACTTTTCATTATTCTAAATAATTTCTCACTACATTAATCAACACTTATAACTCAAATTATACTCATTCTTGCATAATTTATTAACATATTCCTCTGGAAAACTCCCGACCTCAAGGTTTATTGGTGATTCCAAAGTTTACTCGACTAATGTGCTACCTTTTTTTTTCTTTTCTTTTTCCCTTTTTTTGCCTTTCTTTTTCTTTTTTTGAATTTAATAGATCAAACGTGACTTTCTAATGGATCCATGTAGCGGACTTTCGGCCAACATATCCAAACCAGTTGGCCTTAGTATGCTAGATTTGAAATATCCCTCTGGTCTACTTGTCCGAATCCAAAAGGCCACATATTCTTTTTCACTATTGATTTAGGCATATAACTGTTGTAAGCAGCACATAAGATTTGTACTACTACAGAATCAATCTCAACTTATTTTTGTCAGGATTCAGCTATCTCATTATTTATTGTGGTATCTCAGGATACCGACACGCTGATTATAATTTCGTGAAGGTTCTATCATATATATTATGCAAGACTTTTTGTACTTTTTGAATCATTTAGGATTGAAAGTGAGCTAAAAAATTTTACAATGATGAAAAGCCACAAACACTGACACATAGAGTCTAAACATAATCCCGCCATCAAGTTAAATTCTTTTTCTTAACAACTCAATTAACAATTAGCGACGTGTCTAAAAATTAAAAATTTCTGGCACAATAGGCAAAATTTAAAAACTATCTAAGCTCAGAGATAGTGCTCACAAGACAACAAGCAATAGGTTAAGCATTTAACTCCCACCCCACACTTAGAAATTTGCATTGTCCCCAATACAATGATACAAGCATAATAGTGTGAAAAACATAGGAGTTTCAAGAAACAATACTCCCTGGGGGGTTGTAGGCGACAGATCAGCAGATCGAACTCTTGCATTCATCATATCATCGAGATTAACTACTGCTAGCACAGAAAATAAAACACACAAACATAAAGCAACGAAATAAATCTAATTTTTTTGAACTTTTCTATTTTTTTCGATTTTTATATATTCTTTTTGTATTTTTGGGTTTTATAAAAAAACGAAAGAAAGAAAAGCGAAATGAAAGAGAACTAAAGAACCAGGTTGCATCCCGAAAAGCGCCTCATTTATTTCCGAGTCTTGAGCTTGACTCGCCCCCAAGATAAATTACTTGGGGTAGATTAGCATGACCTCCTCGAGGTCGGGTTCTTGCATCTCATTGTAATATTTCATGCGATGTCCATTCACTCGAAACGGACCACTATCTGACTCAAGATCAATGAAACCCATAGGCGATGCTTTGATGACTGTCTAAGGACCAGTCCATCGTGACCGCAGTTTTCCAGACGTGAATTTCAAACGCGAGTTGAAGAGTAAAACTTTGTCGCCCGGTTTGAATTTTTTTGACACTTTTTAAGCGCTTGTCATGTAATAATCTTGACCTCTCCTTATACATCAATGAGTTATCATAGGCCTGGTACCTCAACTCATCCAGTTCATTTAATTGGAGAAATCTATGTTTTCCTCCCTCCTCAGGGTCGAGATTGGCATTTTTCAATGCCCAGAACGCGCGATGCTCAATCTCGATAGGGAGGTGACAAGCTTTACCGTAAACCATACGGTAAGGAGTGGATCCAGTGGGTGTTTTGTAAGCCGTCCGAAATGCCCACAAGGCATCATCGAGCTTTTCGGACCATACTTTCGGGTTAAACCCGATTGTCCGCTCCAGAATGTGTTTCAACCCACGGTTAGTGTTTTCGACTTGTCCACTTGTCTGCGGATGATATGGGGTCGAGAATCTATGGGTTACCCAATATCATTTCAAGACTTTCTCCAACTGTTGATTACAGAAGTGAGAGCCTCGATCACTGATGAGTGCTTTCGGACGCCCAAATCGCGAAAACAATGTTTTCAGAAAATTGACAACTACTCGGGCGTCATTTGTAGGCAAGGCTTTTGCCTCGGCCTATTTAGACAAATAATCGACAGCCACGAATATGTATTTATTTTTGTGAGATGTAGGGAATGGACCCATGAAGTCTATCCCCCATACATCGAATATCTCACACACTTGGATGCCTTGCTAGGGCATTTCATCTCTTTTGGAGATGTTCCTAGCTCGCTGACACGCATCGCAGGTTTTGATCATAGCGAAAGTATCTTTAAAAAGGGTCGGCCAGTAAAAACCACTATCCAACACCTTTTTAGCGGTGTAATTCGGACCGAAATGTCCTCCAGTTGGACCTTCATGACATTCGCAGAGAATTTGTTTAGCTTCAGTACCAAACACGCAATGGCGCAAGACATAGTCTGCACCTAATCGGAATAGATGGGGCGGGTACCAGTAAAAATGTTTAACAGCAGACATAAATTTTCGTTTCTGCCGATGTGTCAACCCCTTTTGGATGAACCCTGCTAGTAGATAATTAGCTATGTCAGCGTACCAAGGTTCTTCCTCTTGTTGAGACTCGATCATCTGTAAGAACTCGTCAGGAAACGTGTCATCAATGGTAGACTCGTTGAGTTCTTCGAGATTTGGATTCTCGAGTCTGGAAAGGTGATCAACAGCAAAATTTTCTGCGCCTTTTTTTATCCCGGATCTCAATATCGAATTCTTGTAGAAGAAGAATCCAACGAATGAGCCTGGGTTTTGCATCTTGTTTGGCGAACAGATATTTGAGAGCAGAGTGGTCGGTGTATACTATGGTCTTCGATAGGACTAAGTACGGGCGGAATTTGTCAAATGCAAATACCACAGCCAGGAGCTCTTTTTCGGTAGTAGTATAATGCTCCTGTGCATCCGTAAGAGTCCTACTCGCATAGTAGATGGGCGGGAAATGATTGTTCTTTCGTTGGCCCAACACCGCCCCGAATGCATAATCACTCGCATCACACATAAGCTCGAATGGAAGGGACCAATCGGGCGGCACCATGATAGGTGCATGTGTGAGCTCATATTTTAACAGATCAAAGGATTTCACACATTCTGGTAAGAAAACGAATGGTGTATCCTTCTCGAGTAGCTGGGCCATGGGTTGCGCGATTTTAGAAAAGTCTTTGATAAAACGCCTATAGAAGCCGGCGTGACCCAAGAAGCTACGAACAGATTTAACATTTGTGGCTGGAGGGAGACTCGCAATAACGTCAATTTTGGATTTGTCGATCTCCAACCCCACACTTGAGATTTTATGTCCGAGAAAAATGCCTTCTCGGACCATAAAGTGACATTTTTCCCAATTCAACACGAGGTGGGACTCCTCGCATCGAGCCAGGATGTGATCAAGGCTAGCAAGACAGGAATCGAAAGAACTGCCAAAGACAGAAAAATCATCCATGAAGACCTCCATGCAGTCCTCAATCATGTCATGACAGATTGCCGTCATACACCGCTGAAAAGTAGCGGGAGCGTTACAAAAGCCAAATGACATCCTCCTATAAGCAAAAGTCCCAAAAGGGCGGGTGAAGGTGGTTTTCTCCTGATCCTTCGGGTCTATCGGGATCTAAAAATAACAAGAGAAACCATCAAGGAAACAATAGAACTCGTTTCCTGCCAGTCTCTCTAGCATTTGATCGATGGAAGGGAGCGAGAAATGATCTTTACGGGTAGCATCATTGAGTTTTCTGTAGTCAATGCATACCCGCCATCCTGTGACCACACGTGTTGGAACGAGTTCGTTATGTTCATTGAGGACTACAGTTGTGCCTCCCTTTTTAGGAACTACCTGAACGGGGCTCACCCAAGGACTATCAGAGATGGGATAGATGATCCCGGCATCCAGTAGTTTTATCACCTCTTTCTTAACTACCTCCTTCATATTTGGATTTAATCTCCTCTGTCGCTGCACACATGACTTATAAGTGTCTTCCATGAGAATTTTGTGTGTGCAGTAAGAGGGATTGATCCCAGGTATGTCGGCAGTTTTCCAGGCCATTTCCCCTTTGTGGGCCTTAAGGACACGAATCAAACTCTCTTTCTCACTCTTGGAAAGGGTGGAAGAAATGAAAACAGGTAGAGAAGATTCTCCTTGCAGATACGCATACTCGAGATGGGAAGGTAAAGGTTTTAGTTCATGAGTAGGAGGCTCCTCGAGAGAGGTTTTGATCCGGATCTCCTCACTGGGAGAGATTTGCTCGAATGCTCCGTCGGTCGTTTGGGCATCTACGACGTCAACATGTAGGATTTCTTCGAGCTCTCGCATCATGACATCCGGGTTAATGGCATCAGTACCATTACCCAACAAGCTTTCCTCAGAGGTGTCGGTCATCAGAAAATTCTCCAATTTAGCATTGAGGCAATTATCAATAATATCGACAAAGTAGCAGGAGTTGACAGCAGTGTGTGCATGTGACATAGCTTAGTTTATAGAGAAAATAACCCTATCATCAGCTATGCCTAGATTGAGTTGCTTCTTTGAGACGTGGACTATGGCATCTGCAGTATTCAGAAATGGCCTACCTAGAATTAAAGGCACATGACTATCCTCTTTCATTTCTAGGATAATAAAATCAGCAGGGAAAACAAATTTGTCCACTTTAACAGCGACATTCTCAGCTATGCCTATAGGATATTTAAAACTACAACCAGCAAGTTGCAGGCACATTCTGGTTTGTTTTAGTTCTCCTAAATCTAGTTTCGCATACAAAGTAGATGGCATCAAATTAATGCTAGCTCCTAAGTCTACTAAAGCATTACACACAGTATCAGAACCTAAAAAGCAAGGGATAATGAAACTCCCTGGATCTCCTAGTTTAGGAGGCATGGATGCAGTCTGTAGAATGGCAGAACATTGTTCCTCAAGTGGTAAGGTAGTGGCCTCCTCCAACTTCTTCCAGTTGGACACCAAGTCTTTCAAAAATTTCCCATAATTGGGCATGCCTGCAATCACATCAACAAGAGGCACATTAATTCTAATCTGCTTAAGTAGATCAACAAACTTACCTATTGCTCTTTAATGCGCTCCTTTCGGAGACAGTTAGGAAATGGCAATTTTGGCTAGTACTCCTTCAAAGGAGGTTGTGTGGCCTTCTTCTTGCTGTTGGGCTCTGCTAGAACAACCTCAGGTTCCTTAGGCTTTTCCACCGGTGGAGTCTCGATCTCATCATCAGATGAATAATCCTGCACACTAGGAGGAGAAAAATCGTTAGTAGACTCAATAATATTATCACCAACGGACTTACCTGAACGAGTCATAATGGCTTTGACTTGCTCGTTTCGATGTTTATCAGCATTCGGGTTCTGTTGGGTATTGCTCGGTAGCGACCCATTTTGTCGACCCGCTAAAATTTCTGCCAATATCCCCAAATCACGCTCCACAGTCTGAATGGAGGCTTGCTGATTTCTTTGAATTTGCTCATTCATGCTTTGGTTTTGTTGTACAGTAGTCTTCAAGGACTCTACTGATTGAGTAGTGGTGAGCATGAAATTCTTTAAGAGGTCCTCTATACTGGCACCTGACCCTCCTTGCGATTGAGTATGTTGAGGTTGAGATTGAGGTTGAGGAGGAGGTGCATTACCTTGGTTGAACCGATAAAACCCCAGTGGGTTTTGTCTCTGGAAATTACCTCGGTTCCCCTGCCAGTTCGATCCACCTCCCTGGTAGTTACCTCCAGATCTCTGATTTAGAAAATTCACATCCTGGGTTAGATTCATTGGGCGATCCTCACAGTCTTTGTTGAGATGAGGTCCTCCGCATGATTCACATCCTACCAGCATAGCGTGGATGGATTGGATAAGTTTATCAACTTTCCTCTCTAATGATTTCTGATTATTCGCTAAGGATGCGACAGTGTCTCGGCTGCCTTCGTCTTCAATTGCAGCTACCGTCCTTCTAGACGACTTTCTCTCGACATTCCAGCCCTGCTTATGAATAGATATATCCTCAAGCAATTTGTAAGCTTCCCTTGGGCTTTTATACGGGAAGATCCCACCACATGCCGAGTCGATCTTTTCCCTGATATCATGATCAATTCCTCGGTAGAATGTCTGAACTTGCTCGCTTTTGTTGAGCCCATGATTTGGACACTCCCGTAACATCTTCTTAAAACGGGTCCAGGCATCATTAAACGACTCTCCAGATTTTTGAGAAAAGTTGAGAATATCAGCTTTCATCCTTTCCTCTTTAGCTGGAGGGAAAAATTGGTTGATGAAGAGATTCTTCATGTCATTCCAGGTTGTGACGGATCCTGGTTCTAAAGATTCGAGCCATTCTTGAGCTTCCCTAATTAGAGTAAATGGGAAGACTCTCAGGCACACAACATCGGTGGTAGCTCCCCTAACCTTAAATAACTCACAGATGGCGAGGAAAGATTGGATATGACGGTTCGGGTCATGCTTAATCCTCCCATCAAAGTTTAATTCTCTGGCCATGCTGACGAACTGTCCTTTGATCTCAAATACCGCATCATTGTTCTCAGGAACTCGAATAGCAAGCTCCGGGGCTGGTGGTGCAGTTTCTCGGGCGGACCACATCGGTGTATCATCCTCGTTCGCCATAGTTGATGGTGGTCCCTTGAACTCTTCCTCACGATCAGATGCTTCTCGAAAATCCTTCGTGGTTGCAGAATTTAGTGCACGTAGACGACGATGAAATTCTCGCTCTGGTTCTTGAAACAGAATTTCCAAGAATTGTGAGGAGCTACGGGTCATACACTAGCACGGCCAGCAGCGAAAAGATCAAGCAACACCTAAATACTAGTTCTAAACTAAAGGAATGAAACTAAAGAAATAAATAAAAAATAATAATAATAAAAATTAAACTACTAAAACGGTAACTTACTCGAGGTAAAACCTCAACTAAGGATCGGATAACTAGAAATTTCTAAATAGCACAGTCGGTCACCGTTCCCTGGCAACGGCGCCAAAAACTTGATACACGAATATAAGTCTTAAATTTTAACACTAATCTAACCTAATTTGACTGACACACTAACGGGCAAGCGCACCCGATCGTATAGCAGTAAACAGGGCAAGACCAGGATCGTATCCTTAGGAAACAGGAATTGAATGTACTATCAAGAAATTAACTAGCTAAACTAAAATACTTTAAAAATAAAATGGGTTTTTGAAACTAGCAGCTAACCGCTACCAAGGTATTTACGATTGGTATAAAGCAATAAACTAAAGAAAACAATTTTAAAAGAGTTTAAATCAGACGACAGAGATATATTTACCAATGAATCACTCCCCCTAGGTTCAATTTGTTATAAGCACAGTAATATGATCAGTTTCTAAGGGCGTTCGAACCAACAACCATCAGTCCTACTAATCCGATTATGACTTAATCTTTCTAAAACACACTTAACTCTCGTTGTATGGTAAATTAGACTCAAACTTTTATCTAAGATATTACCAAATAATCTTAACCCTAATTATCTCAGAAAAGTTATCTATCCTATTGCATGCAAACGTCATTGTCTCAGATCAAGCAAACAATACTCCAGAATAAAATACACATGCAAGTCATTATCTCAGATCATCCACAAAATGTATCTAACAGATTATCCAATAAAAGTTAAGATCAAAAACTCAAGGATCACGATTAAGCATAAACAAAACCAATCATAAAATCATAGGATTACATATCAAACCTAGGGATTGTTTATCATGGTAAATACAATAAAAACTTAGCCCATAATCATACCAGATATCAAACATGAATCAAGAAACAAATTAAATGTAAACATTGTTAAAGCTTACCAATAATAAATAACTCAATGATGAAGAAATCAAGTCCTGCGATGTGCCCTTTTTCTCCCTGCCGTGAACTGCCGCTCCAAAAAAATTATCGTCGACTGCTGCCTCCGAATGAAATTAATTGTGTAGCCGCCTTCTTTTGTTGACTGCCGCTTGAAATATATATATATATATATATATATATATATATATATATATATATATATATATATATATATATATATATATATATATATATCTCATGTGTAGCCTCCGTCGCCAGATATATCCTCAACTGTTTTCCGTAGCAGCCGTATAAGAGAAATATCAACCCTGCTAATTAATTCCACCCCTTGTTTTTGGGCTTCTTAGCCCATAATACTACCTCCACCAAAAATATAAAAATGGCAGCTCATCATTTCTTTCTATATCCCGTTGTATTTCGCAGCCATATCCTCCAATTAATTAATTGCTATTTACTAACTCTTTTAGCCCACTTAACAACTTCCTTGAGATAAAAGCCCACATAATTCTTTTCCTTTTAATTCTGTTTCTCTGCCCCAAAGCAAACAATCACGGCTCAATTAGATATCACAAACATGATATTATTGTGAAATCTTTTGTCTAGTTTTCGTAGCTTTTTGAATCACCTCGTTTCGAGTTCGTACGAGTGAGATACGACCAAAACATTGAAAATGTGTCAAAGCTGTCAGTTTTCTCTCTTTCTCTTTTCTTCATCATTTCTTTATCAAATTTTTCATTTCTTCTCCCAAGAGTCCTAAAACACATATTAAAACAAATTAAGTAAATAATTAACCTAATTCATCATAATTATGCAATCAAAGATAAGATATCGGATATAAATAATATGTATATTTTAGACGATATCAGAGGGACATAGGGCAGGTGATTGCCCTACAGGGAGAAGACTAGGGACAGGGTCAGGGTCAGGGACTGGGGCAGGGGCGGTTGGGGGTTCGTCAGCGGCAGGGGGCAAAAGAGGAAGAATCCTCCAACTCCGGAGGGTAAGACGTTCCGTATGATAGTAGATGATGCTACTGCCACTGATGATGTTATCACCGGTACGTTCCTTATAAACTCCCTACGTGCTCGTGTGTTATTTGATTCTGGAGCAAATCGCTCCTTTATTTTTGTGGCTTTCTGTGATAAGTTGAATTTGCCTACTACTATTATTTATGTACCGATTGAAATAGAAGTAGCAGATGGTAAGATAGTGCCTGTTACGACTTCTATGACGGGTGCTGAGATTGACTTAGATGGTAAGTGCTTCCCAGTGTCATTCCTACTGATGCCATTAGCGGGTTTTGATGTGGTTTTGGGGATGGATTGGCTGAGTAAGCACAGGGCAAGCATTAAATGCCATAGGAAACTGATTTCTTTTCCGTTATCTGATGGGTCGCATGTGGTGGCTCGAGGGGAAAGGAATAAGTCTGTGTTTCCTATCATTTCTATGTTGAAGGCTAAGAAATCCTTTAGTAAGGGATGTGAGTGTTTTCTAGCATATGCTATTCATGCTAGAAAAGAGAAACGGGCAGTTACTGATGTGCGGGTCGTATCAAAATATCCTGAAGTATTTCCAGATGAGTTACCTGGGCTACCTCCCGTTTGAAAGGTAGAGTATAAGATTGATTTGATACCAGGTTCTAATCCAGTGGAAAGGTCTCCTTACCGGTTGGCTCCTTCGGAGATATGGGAGATGATGACACAGATTCAGGATTTGTTAGATCGGGGATTTATTCGTCCGAGTTCTTCACTGTGGGGTGCACCAGTTTTGTTTGTGAAAAAGAAAGATGGTACTCTACGAATGTGTATTGACTACACGGAACTAAATAAGAGGACGGTAAAGAATAAATACCCTCTGCCCAGGATTGATGATTTATTTGATCAGTTGCAGGGTGCTTCGTATTTCTCAAAGATTGATCTTAGATCGGGTTATCACCAGGTACGAGTTTCAAACGGAGATGTTGCTAAGACTGCTTTCCGTACCCGATATGGCCATTATGAGTTTTTAGTCATGCCGTTCGGTTTGACTAACACACCTGCAGTGTTTATGGATTTGATGAACCGGGTTTGTCGATTGTTCTTGGATAAATCTATGATAGTGTTTGTTGATGACATACTGGTTTATTCTAAATATGAGGCTAATCACGAGATTCATTTGAGACGGGTTCTTGAAACTCTGAAGAGGAAGCAATTGTATGCCAAGTACTCAAAGTGTGAATTTTGGATGCGAGAAGTTCACTTTCTGGGGCATGTCATTTGCAGTGATGGAGTCAAGGTTGATCCGGCAAAGATAGAAGCAATGATGAACTGGGAGGCTCCGAAGTCGCCTTCTGAGATAAAAAGCTTCTTGGGGTTGGCTGGATATTATAGGCGATTTATCAAAGATTTTTCTAAGATTGCGAATCCCATGACTAAGTTGACTCGCAAGGAGGTTCCATTTAAATGGAGTGATGAACAGGAGAGAGCTTTTCAGACGTTGAAACGACTCTTGTGCCAGGCTCCTATTCTTGCTTTACCGGATGGCTCAGATGACTTCATAGTTTACTATGAAGCGTCATTAGCAGGGTTGGGTTGTGTGTTGATGCAATGGGATAGAGTTATTGCGTTAAAGTTGTGGAGACATTATCTTTATGGTACAAAGTGCGTCATTTGTACGGATCACAAAAACCTGCAGTATGTATTTTCAAAGAAAGAACTCATTATGCGATAGAGGCGATGGCTGGAACTTGTTAAAGATTATGATTGCGAGATTCGCTATCATCCAGGAAAAGCCAACGTGGTAGCCCATGCTTTGAGTCGCAAGGGAGTTAGCGAACATATCAAATTCAAGCGAATTGAAATAGTCTCCGACTTGATTGATAGATTAAAGGCTGTTCAGTTGGAATCCTTGAAGGATAAAAACCTGAAGTCATAGATTATGATTAAAAAGAAGAATGACTTGAATGATGATTCTCGGGGATTGAAGATTTATCAATCTCGTGTTTGGGTGCCTCTGCTTGGATGTCTCCGGAGTTTGATTCTGACTGAGGCTCACAAGTCTAGACTATCTGTTCATCCAGGTAGCACAAAAATGTATAACGATCTAAAGGTGCTTTATTCGTCGCCTACAATGAAGACGGATGTTGCACAGTTTGTGGAGTCTTGCCATATTTGTGCATAGGTTAAGGTAGAGCACCAGAAACCCTATGGATCACTGAAACAGTTGCAGATTCCAGAGTGGAAATGGGAGCACATAACGATGCATTTCGTAATAAAACTTCCACGTATGCAGAGGAATCATGACATGATTTGGGTGATCGTTGACAGATTGACCAAGAGTGCTCACTTCTTGGCTACTAGTGAGACGGCATCACTTAGTAAGTTGGCTCAGTTGTATATAGATGAAGTTGTTTCCTGACATAGTATACCGCTTTCGATCGTATCAGATAGAGATTCCAGGTTTGTGTCGAATTTCTAGTACAGTTTACAGCAGGAGTTGGGTACACGTGTTAATCTGAGTATAGCTTACTATCCTCAGACAGACGGACAATCTGAGCAAACTAATCAGACACTTGAGGATATGCTGAGGGCATGTGTGTTAGAATATGGAGGTTCTTGGGATTCCCATCTGCCGTTGATTGAATTCGCGTACAACAATTCTTATCATTCGAGTATCGGTATGCCACCTTATGAGATGCTATATGGTTATCGCTTCCGTACTCCTACGTGTTGGTTAGAGGCGGGTGAGAAACAGTATGTAGGGCCTGATATTGTGTAGATCACCGCAGACAAAGTAGCTATTGCACGAGAAAAGTTGAAAGCTGCGAGGGATCAACAGAAGATGTATGCTGATCCACGTCGTAGGTCTGTTGTGTTTGCTGAAGGTGAATTGGTTTATCTGAAAGTTTCTCCGTGAAAGGGGGTTATCCGTTTTGGGAAGCGAGGAAAGTTGGATCCTCGTTATATTGGGCTGTTTCGTGTCCAATGGGTGGTTAGTGATCAGATGGTTACTCTCTATCTTCCAGTAGAATTGTCAGGTATTCACAATACCTACAAAATTTGTTACTTGCGGAAATGTAGAGTTGAGGATGAAAGTCAGATTCTACCTCTACATGATCTTAAAGTTGATTCAAGCAAGAAGTTAGTGGAAGAACCCATTGAACTACTAGATCGGAAAGTGACAAAACTGCGTAAGAAACAGATTCCGATGGTTCTGGTTAAGTGGAGACACAGTTTGGGTAACATGCCCATAAATCCTATGCGTTTTCGCCGTGAGCCACAACGGGGAAAACAAGGCCAAAACCTAAGGAGAAGGTATTGTCTCGTTGGGTGAGCTCCCACTAAATCCAACACCTCCAATAGCGTGTTGATTCCTTCTCGCCAAGACGTCATCACCATGACTCCTGTTGACTTCTTCGGTTCTAATTCTACACTATTTACAAATACATAGAATATATAAACGACACGTAGGTCGCATTCCTACACTATTTATACAAATACACGTAATCAAAGAAACGGTGTGCAAGCCGCAACAATAAATAAATAAATAAATAAAATTACATCAATACAGCACGCAGGCTGTAACATCCTGAGATTGGGCCTAGTAGAGACATAGGCTTGGGTATGTTACATGTGAATTATTTTTGATTATGTTTACTTGATTATTAATTAAGTAATTGATTAATTGTTTAATATATATATTGTTCGTTTAATATATATAAATATGTATATGTATCTACGAATTTACATTTGTGTGTGTGTGCATGTGTTTAAAAGAGTTTAAGCATGACACCTCATGCTAATGTTTTCAAAGCATACATGTACATGGGTTCAGTGAATATTTCTTCACTTTGAAGCAATTGTGAAGTGTGTGAAATGTGTGTGCAAACCGAGAGAAGCTAAGAAGAACATACAATCGAATTTGGGTGATTATTGAAATGTGAATTGAAGTTAAAAAGGTTTGTATGTTTATTGTTTGTTCTTAAATCATGATGCTTATAACATGCTACGGTTTTAATATAGCATGCTGGGTTTTGATTATGAACATCATAAAAACTTGCGATATAGGTTTTGGCGGATTTGGGTGTTTTTAGGTGTTAAGATGTTTATCATGCATGATTTCATGTTTAAACATGTTTATATATGTTTTTGTAAGCTTGTGTATGAATTGTATAAACCGGGAATGAGATTTGTACAAGTTATGAAGTTATCGGATTTTGAAAGATGAAGTTGAAGGATTCTTGGTGAAGAAGATGATGAAATCCGAGGGATGAGTTCTATGGTGGAAAACCGATACAAAGAATCGGAGTGTGTGAAATCCAGAACTTAGAATCCGGAACTTATGGAAATCCGATTGTTTGAATCCGATGGTGGATTCCAAGTATGAAATCCGAAACTTGGGAAACCGACACTGTTTAATCTGGTACTTAGAAACCCGGAACTATTGGTGAAATCCGATTATCATGAAATCCGATGGTGGGTGCCAAGTTAAATTCAACTAGTGTGGAAATCCGACTCCGAGTAGCGGATTCCTTGAAAATCCGATGATATTATCGGATTCCGACAAATGTATCGGATTTCCTAGAATCCGATGGTAGTATTGGATTTCCTTGAAATCCGGTAGTTTTGGCTGTTGTTTGCATTGTTTCATGCCATTAGGTATATGTGTATACATATGTGAATCTTACATGTTTTTGTTTGATTAAATGGATATAAATATATGATTGATATATATTTATGAATTGGATACTGATGTTTGGTTGTTGTGTTCTCAGGCACAGACAAGGCTCGGTAACATTAGATCACTGATTGGAAAAGCTGAGAACTAGACGTGAGTGGATGTATACTCACGGGTGATATTAGTTGTACTGGTTTGGTTGCAACTATTGTTGGTTTGACGCATGGATAGATTGTATATCTGATAATTGATTAACTGTTGAATGTTAATTGTTGCATCTGTGATATGTATACATTATGGAAGGGAAGTCGGTTTTCGACTAGGCTTATGTGCTGGGTTCATTTGCTATTGGCTAAGCAGTATTAGGACCTTGGGATGCATTTGTTGCTATTAGAGGATAATACTGTGTGAGAATAGCAAATGGACTATCGGTAAACCTTTGCTTTGGCCGGCATTGGTTGTAGGTTCTTGCAGAACCGCCGGTCTTCCCAGAGTGTTTATTTGTGGTTATTGATATCATGTGGTTCAGGCTGATATATATGTTGTGATTGTACTCCATTCACTTAGCTTTGTGCTAATCCCCCACCTCTCACTCTTTTTACAGGTTATGGTAAGTCAGCGGCTCGGCTTAGAGTGGTTAGCTTGGGGAGTAATCACCTAGGACTCTGATAGATTATTTGTGACGAGCCATGTGTTGTAATACTGATATTTAAAGAGGATGGTTATGTACATTTGTAAATAATTTTGTTATTTAATTCGCTTCTGCAGTGATTGTTTTAAATGAAAATTTTTGGGCTTAAAATACAGTATTACACAGGCCGCCGAAAACCAAATTAATCAACCACCACAACACATAGGTCTAAGATCATATCATGTTACCGAATCTAACCAAACGAATCAAATAAAAAACATGGTGTGCCACACAAAACCATGATACAAATATATATCTATATTTTAGTTAAGATTGTCCATAACATCAAAGACACAAATTGATAATCCTTGTAAATATGCATTAGTGTTCCAAACCATTTTTGAAACACATATTCATATATATATTTATAAGTATATGTTTGTGTACACTTCATGCCAAGTTACAACAAATATATAAATATAAAAACTAAAATATTATGAAGACTACAAATATATCAATTCTAGCCCAACAAGAGTCTTCATGAAAAACTATTTTAAGAAAACAATTTCCTTATCAAAGAAAATACTTTTATGGTTTTTCTAGACTCAATAGTGCAAAGCCATGTTAGATATGGCTCTGATACCACTAAAGGTATTCGTTTGGCATAATCAAGAAGCAATGGAAACAATAAATATAACAAAATTTCAAAGCCAAACAAACGAATACTTCCAAGGACCAAAATCTAACCATGAACTTTCAACTAAATATATAAACAAGATAGATAGAATTGTACCAAAATGCAAGCACAATGATCTTCTCCTTGTCAAGCTTCAAGAATTCAAACAAGGAATCCTCTAATGTAGTTCACCCCAAGCTTCTTTGATTCCCAAGTGCTAGCAAGTTGGTGTGTATCACCAAGACAACAAACAATATGTATTTTTCTTCTCTTTGTGCACCAAAACTTGATCACAAAAGCAAGAAAACACCAAGAGAGAATATGAACATCAACTAGACACTAGAACTCACTCAAGTCTATTCATATGACCCCAAAAACCGTAGCTAGCATTAACCTCTACTTAATCCCATTAAAATGAGAGTTTAAAGATGTTAATTCTGCTGTTACAGCGAACGTACACGGCCCGTGTTCATCAAAACGGCCGTGTAGGCCCAAAGTCCACGGCCCCCAAATGGGCTAAGATGGCCCGTGTCTAATAGGCTAGACACGGCCCGTGTTCATCTACACGGCCGTGTCAACCCAAACTACACGACCTTGAATTGGGCCAAAACGCCCCGTGTCTGTTGGACTGGACGCGGCCCGTATTCAACCACACGGCTCGTGTACCATCCTGCCAAAACCCATTTTGGCCTTCTCTCTTTTACTTGATCGTATTGCCGGAATAAATACTTGGTGTGTGACCCAATAGGCCTATACCTCATCGGTAGTGCCATTAACGTGTTCGTGTCAGCGGGCATATACCAACACGGGAATGATTAGACCGTTGACTTCGGTGACGGGAATGATTGGACCGTTCACTTCGGTGACGGGAATGATTAGACCGTTCATTTCGGTGACGGGTATGATGGGACCGTTCACTCCGGTGACGGGAATGTGCGACCGACTACTACGGTAGCGGGAATGTGGGACCGACTACTACGGTAGCCGGAATGTGGGACCGACTACTTCGGTAGCGGGAATGGAAGATGTAACATGATTGTGAAACAAATGATTTGATGTCATATGGTTGATTGTAAGTAAGTTTACTCGCTAAGCTTCGTGCTTACGGTTGTTGTTTAACCTTCTTTTCAGGTGATGGCCACGACGGGGATCTAGCATGCGGTTGATAGCACATCTCCCACAAGCTTCCGCAGTGTTTTAAACTATTTTGTATTTAATGATGTATTCCAAAACAATTACAATTAAATTTATGATTTTATGGATTTTCACCCGGGGTTGTAATTAACTTATACAATGTTTTAATTATGGTAGACTTTTGATCGTACGCATTGGTATCAGAGCCTTGGTTTAAGAGATTCGAATGCATTTACACGAGTTTGAACTTAAACCTTGGTTCGTGAAAGATTTTGGACAAGGTTTTGAAACTTTTTCAAATGGTAAATGTTACGATGAGCTATCGGCTGGAGCTAGTCCGAGTGGTCACACGCGTGTATGAGGTATGAGATTATGATATGATGACTATGTTAACTGAGAATTGATGATGTAATGGTAATTGAATCCATGATGTTTGCCGAAAGTGTTACAGACTATATCCATGTATAAGTATATTATGAGTACTACATACTATGTATAATGGTAAGCATATGGGTTTAGAATGGATGATTTGGCTCTATTTCATGTTCTCGTCTGATGTTGGGGTAGGGTACAATCAACCACTTGATCACTTATATGAATTTACGTTATACATAGATGTATACATGCTATGCTTAAACTAGGATATGATGACTTGAATGTGAAACCTTATATGCTAGTTTATGTGACTTATGATAGTAAGCTAATATAGAAGGGTAGCAAAGAGGTAGTACAACCTTTACACGATTGCTATATGGGAGAACCAGATACTATAGAAAGTGATGATACATGGCCCAAGCCAGTGAATCGGGATTTTCAAGGGTAATGCTAGGATCCGGTATGTGTAGTGTGTTTGTAATAATAAGGCCCATATTTTTAGTTGCACACGATACTTACTGGAACCTACCAGCATCCAAGGAATCTTGTGAATCCGGTGAGGGGTACTTGTAGAGATATGATGCTTGTAGCTAGGGCACCTAGAGAGTCTAGGGTTGCCTGATAGCTGTACTTATGACTTGAAATACGTGGAAATATGAATTGATATAGTGATGAGGACTGTGTGGCAATGCAACCTGTTAATTAAGTGCATTGTCTATACATCCAGTATGGTGAATACAAGAAACAAATCCCTGATCCCAACCGAAACGGGTTTAGGAGACCCACCCATTAAAGTAGATGATAGCGTGACAGTAGTATGCCTGTAGAGTAGAAATGCCTTAGCATGACTAGGTCTGCTCCAGATTATGCGTCAAGCATGTTGAAAGTCCACACATTATGTGGACGCGACGTACGTTATGATTAAGATATTTGATGAAGCCACCGGTGGCGGGGTGGGCTTCCTATACTTCCATTTGGCAGTAGAGCGGGCAAGAGTGGAACATGGTATCATGTGGTAAAAGTTTTAACGTATTAGTAAAACTAGAAACACCTCGAGAGGTGGAGTTAGCAGATGTAGTAGACCTTGTTGGAATATGCCCACTGACACACACGAGTTGGTATCACTGCTGATGAGGCATAGGCCTATTGGGTCACACGCCAAGTATTGATTCCGACAACACCTTTGAACAAGTGAGAGAAAAAAGAAAATACCAAAATGGGTTTTGGTTAGGCCGGGCACGGCCGTGCCTCGTGGAGGTACGGGCGTGCCCTATGCTAGGTACGAGCCCAAGGCCGGCGTGCCTAGGGCGTACCCATTGGGGGCGGAACGGGCGTGCCTCGTGGAGGTACGTCCGTTCCTAGTGCGAAAGCACGAGCCCAAGTCGGGCGTGACTTGGGTGTACCCGTGGGCTGGCACGGGCGTGCCCTGTGAGACACGACTGTGCCTCATGCTGAAACAACCTATTAAACTAGCCTTTTAAGACTAGATTAATGGGGTATTCATGGTTATTGATAGCCATTTATTCCTAAGTCGGTTATGGACGTTTTTGGCTTCATTTTGGAGTCTGTATAAGTCCTAATATGCTTATGGAACATGGTTGATTGCTTTCTTGATATATGAACTTGTAACTCCAAGTTAGTTTATATATACTCTCTCAAGTAACACATACTTAGAAGATAGATTGGCATATCAATCTTCAAGATGGTGTTAGACCATTGGTCTAGCTTTTGGCGGCGTCCAAACATAACTAGCACGTGGGGATCATCAACACTTGGTGTGGATACCGATAGAGGAATACATCTTTGTATTCTCAAGTCCACTCCGTTTGAAACATCAACAAGGAAGTTGAAGAGCTTGTATGGTATAACTTCTTCTACTTGTTCCTTTCTTTTAGTTGCTTTGCTATTGTCTAGAGTGTGGTCCATTGGGTAGTGTGTTGGTGGCATAAAATGAAATTGTTTTATACTCGTTTTTGTTTCCGCTGCGTTTTCTAGATGCCACCAAAACCCAACAGTGGTATCAGAGCCATCTCTAACATGGCTTTGCACTCTTGGTTTGAAAACCGGAATTTTCTATCAAAAATGAGTTTTCCGGTGACCGGGCACGGCCGTACCTTATGGGGTACGGGGCGTGCCGGCGGCCGGGGCACGACCGTACCGGTGGGGTACGGGGCGTGCCGGCGGCCGGGGCACGACCGTACCGGTGGGGTACGGGTAGTGCCGGCAGATTTCTTTTAACCAAATTAGAAATGTTTAAATCAGTGTACTGACACACGGAGGGCACGCCCGTACCCTTCATAGGGTACGCCCGTGCCCCGTCGTGTTTTGGCCGGAATCTGGATTTTTGAAACTGTGATATTTGGTGTTCTTAAAATCCAGTTTTTGATTGTGTTGGACCAGTCTTGGATCTGGTCATTCCCCACTATATTTTGATTCCTTGAATTTATATATTTTGTATGGCTTGGCATGAAGTGCATAAAAATATATATATTTAAAGGTGTATATATGAATATGTAATTTTAAAGGTGTATTAAAATTACTAATGCATATGTACAAGGATTGCCTTTTGTGCCTTGGGTGTTTTGTTGGCAATCTTAATCAAAATATGTTTGACATGGTTTTGTGGCACACCATGGTTTTGCTTTGGTTGTGTTTGGTTGTGGTTCGGTAACGAGATGCCCTTTAGACCTATGTGTTGTGGTGTTTGGTTTATTTGGTTTTGGTGGCCTGCGTGCCGTATTGTTGTAATTTTTTATAATTATTATTTGGTGCGGCTTGCATGCCGTTTATTCATTCCTTTGTACTTGTATTAGTAGCATAGGATTGTGGCTTGCATGCCATTTCTTCTTCTATGTACTTGTAATAAACCAACGGGAATCACGGCGTTGATGTCTCGGCAACATGGAGTCCGGATTGCCTTTTGGAGATTCCAGCTTGAGTGGGAGCACACCCGGCTAGGTGCTTTGGATATTGGATTCCTTAGTTGACCTTGTTTTCCTCGTATGGCTTACGGGGAAAATGCATAGGATTTGGGCATGTTACCGAACTATTATGTATGCGTGATTGTTTTATATAATTATTATTTTGTATGGATGTGTAGGATATCACATGCTAGATAATTTTTCGAAATATATAAAACACAAAGATTTATAAAATTGGTTTATATTTATTTCCGCGCGTATAGAAGTAACAAGATAATATAAATTTGTATTATATTATAAGTGGATAAAAATTGTATTTATCACTTGATTTGTTAATTCGCAAAATGGGTTAAAATTGTTTTAACCGGGAAAAACGAAATCCTGTTTTAAAATGTAAATCACACGCCATCCGTAAGACGACACCACCCGAATCTAGTAAAACTTGGATGATTGTCGAGCTTTAGCACGAGTCATGCCGAGTGGAACTGTGTGGAAGGTGAGTGTGGTAACTCGCAATATTGGTTGTCGAGCTTAGCACGAGCCAATTATTGGCGAGAGTTCCAACGTGTGTCTTGACGGGCGGTTTACAATTCTTTTTGTGACACTTCGGTGGTGTCGAGCTCTAGCCGAGTCATTTAAGGGGATCAAGTTAGAATTGGTGCGAGAAGGGATCAAACATTCCAAAAGACATTTTGATTGTCAATGGATCCCGTAAGGATCTAGAAGTTGCAAAGTGTTTGCAATCGGTAAAATAGTTACCGGCCTAAATTGCTTTGTTTTGTGATCCGCGGTAAACCCGCCGTAAGGTAAAGTGAAATATGGTTTCTAGCCTTGTTTAAATAATTGGTTTTGAAAAACTATTTGGGTAATTATTTATACAGGGATTATATATAAATTCACTAAAACGTGTACTCTAAAATTGTAGATGACAAACGTTAACAACGCAATACCGAATTTATCTCACCGTTCATTCCTAGAAAAGGAGAAACTCGTAGGTGTGAACTTTGTGGATTGGTATAGGCATTTGCGAATTGTCCTTCGCCATGAATCTAAGTTGCACATCCTCGAGGAACATCTTCCGAAACCACCTGCTGCCAACACAAGTTGGGCCACTAGATACGCCTTTGAAAAGCGTATCGAGGACGCAAAAGATGTTTCTTATTTCATGTTATCGACTATAAGCTGCGAGCTGCGAAAGCAACTCGGGCATATGAGTGCGTATGACATGATTAATCGGTTGAAGGACTTGTTCCAACATCAGATTAGAGAGGAACACTTTATGTGTGTCAAGGCCCTTGTCGGTTGCCGGATGCAGGAAGGTGGGAAGGTTAGTGTTCATGTGCTTCGTATGAAGGCATACATTGACCAAATGGAAATACTAGGATTTCCCATTGGAAGGGAGCTTGCGGTGAATATGATTCTCCAATCCTTGCCCACGTCTTATGATGAGTTTATCAAAAACTATCAAAAGGACAAAATGGTAGAATCCTTAGACGAGTTGCATGGAATGCTTAAGATTTTCAAGTCCAACATGGCCAAACGCAAGTTCATTCCCACCCGGTTATTTGAGGAACGTAAAACCGAGAAAAAGAATACGACTCCTAAGGGAGAAGTTTGCTATTTGTACGGTAAATATGGAGATTGGCGCCGCCACGCTTGTCCTGAGTGTTCGAAGGAGTTAAAGCTTCCTATGAGGCAAGGGAATAACTTCTCGTCATCAGGTACATTCATGATTAGCTCTATGGCTTTTCTACTTCTTAGCTAGATTTGTTGAAATGCTGGCTATAACACTCACATTTGTTGCAAAATTGTTTTGTTACAAAGTATAGGTGTTAAACGGAAGAAGTAGCTGATAAGGCATGGAGAGCTAGAGCTGAAGATTGGGAAACTTGGACGTTATCTTGAATTAAGAGGATTGGAAGTTTTGATCTCGCCATTTCATCTAGCTATTTTATTACTTTATTAGATTAATATTTTGTCTGCCCTGCGTGGCGAGAGAGATATTAAGTCTATTATGCATTGGTTGACGATGGATATTACTTTGTATTTGATTATATATATATATTAGTGGTTTATTTCAAAGTTTATCCATGTCATGGCATTTGTAAGCTTTTGCTTAAAAGTAATAAAGTAATCATGAATAATGTCTTTAAATCCAAAAATGGTTTGGATTAGTTATCCAAGTGACAAGGTTATTTAGCTATGTAAACAAGACTTATGTCACCAAGTTCCGTGTGGTTTGGAATCTTGGATGCATTTGATAATTGATCAAATGTTGAGTGCGAGAATTGTTTATTAGGCTAAATGACTTGTAGATCTTTCCTCGGCGCCTGTAAGAGGATTGAGAGCTTGTTGTAATTGGTTCACACTTGTGTGTTTAATTCGTTCAAGCAAATCCATGGGGATAACTACTTGCACTTTGTTACCTTTACCCGTGGTGGTAGTAGGGATATGTATCGTTGAAACCTTTGAGGTGTTCATTGATTACCTTAACGAGGTTTGTGGACGAAAGGTTAAGTTACTTAAATCTTGTAAAGATGTTGAGTATCTTAATTTATGAATTTTGTGATCATCATAAGAATTGTGGGATTTATCTCCTAATTTATTTCTCCTAGGACACATTGGCATATGGGTCGCATAGAGGAGGAACCGAACATTCTTGGGTATGTTCGGGTCTTGATGGATCACAAATTCATACCCAATGTGTTGGGATGCTTAATATGGCGGGCAATGTTCTATATATAAAATCAACAAAGATGGTTTAGTACACATCTTAGGAGAAAAGACTAGAAAGAGTGTCTTTGCTTGTCTATCTCTAAACCAAGATTATCCAGCCTACGTGTGGACGTGAGGTGGTAGAATCCGGGACTAAAGATGCTACTCCATTAGGCATGAGATATTTGTTTCACGAACTTTTGAGGACAAGTTTTTTCGCTCAATAGCAAGTGGAAGTCTAATATCTATGGGACCCAGTGGGAGTAAAACCTGATGTTGGCACTAGTATATAATCAGTAATGATTGGAACTCAGCATGGCGATACTGGAGTACCTGGCATAATTCGTTACTCTTACTATTTCTGATAGGAGTTGTCGTAAGGCCGGATGGATATATGTTTATATCTAGAGGAAGATAACTCGATGATGGATTAATTGAATTCATCAACTATCGAAAGTCTTAGTGGTCCTAGTGTCTACTAGAAGGAGAGAGGTAATGAGAATAGGATGCAATCCATGAGGATATCCAAGTATTGGACTTGGTTGATCCGATACCTTGGTGAAAACCTACGGGTATGCATGGATTAAGATGTAGACAACTTCAAATGCCGACCAGTGGTAAAAAAAATTCTAATATGATTGACCATGAGGACGGTATCATAAAAGAGTTTTTCCTTGGTGGTTATGTTGAAGTCTGCTTGGATGACTTATGATGTATCACTGGCTTTTCTTGAATGTGAAGGTATGATAGTGAAATGGAAAAGGCTCTATTCCTTTATAGGAATTTTGAGGAAGTGTTTTAGTACTCTCCGAGAGTCTTGTACATTATTAGTATCCTCGTACGGTCCACAAGAAGTCTATTCATGGACTTGAACTTCAAATGCTGACTAATGACAAATTTTCCGTTATGATTGACCATGAGGATGGTATCATAAGGAAATTGTCCTAGTGGTTAAGTTGAAGGTTACTCGGATACATGTGTTTATCACTACAATGTAAAGATCGTATTCCTTCATGGGAATTTTGAGGAAGAGTGTTTCAACACTTTCCGAAGGTCTTGTACGTTCAAAGTATCCTCGTAGACTCAATAAACATCGCAAGGTTGTAATCTTCACTCTAATGAGAAAATCATAGATTTGAGTTTTCGAAAAGGGAAGATTAAACTTGGATGTATGCCAGAGCTAGTGGGAGCGCTTACGTTCCAAATATTGTGTATCCATGATATACTTCTTATTACGGATAATATCCTAATTTGGCGGTTTATAAAACCGGGGTTGAGGAATTATTGCTTTATAAGAAGAATTGGGAGGATACGAACGTGGATTTTTCGGAGTGAAAAACTAAGAGAGTGACATTGAAACATGATGGACTAGTGTGTTAATTTAATTAGCAACTTGGTTTATCACATGGTTTCTTTTCTCTCATTTTGACATACTTGGAAGAACTCTTGGTACATTGTTCTTCAAGTTGATGTTCGGTGGTAACAAGGAAATTTGAGTAATATATTACTCTTGGTGAATTGTTATTGTTGTGTTGTTAAGTGGAGTGTTATCATCTAAAATGGTTCTTTAAGCATCATTGACTCTATTGGGCTCTTTTGAGAAAATAAGAGTATGATGGCTTATATATGTGAACCATAGTCTTATGCATTGTGACTCTATTTGGTTCCTTAGAACAATGAGAGCACGAAGGCTTGGACAAAGGACCATGATCTTTCCGGCGCACACTTTATAAGTGTTTGGTCGAGAGAAGATATGGTGATTGTTAGAGTACGCGTGGATGTCACTTTGTGAATCCGCTTACTAAGTTTTAGTTGTGAGCTAGTGATGAGTTTTCATACTAGGCTTGCATACACTTGGTTTACAAATGGCTTTAGCTTGGGCTTGTTTAGTTGAATTTGATATGTTTTGAGTTGGGAACATTAAAGCAATAATGTGCTTTGATTGTATCGATTATCAAATGGAGATTTGATAATGCGCGCGGAGCGGGTACTTTCGTTAGCCTTTGTTGTGTTCCATCTTAGCATGTTTAACTACTTCCTTGAATAAATTTATTTATTCTAAATGCTCCACGATCGGTCGTTCTTCATTGGAAGGAAGAAGTGAATTAAGATCGAGGCAAGTGGTTGGTAAAGTATTCATAGTGGATTGAATACATGTTTTCGCAACACTGGCCTGTACTTGATAGTGATCAAGTAATTGGAGGACCCGCATCTGAGTTTACTTCATGGACATGATCACGAGTAAATCAGGATGATAATATTGTTTGTCCTTTTACTGGAGATACATGGGCTTCTTGAATAATGATATAGTCTTGTTTAGATTGCTTTCTAACGCAGTTCGTAACTAGCTGTTATAAGGAAAGTTTTCAGGCAAGAACTTATTTTTATGACGGAACGATGTAGTCAAAGGTATTCGTTCCTCTTTAGAGAGATATCCCTGGGCCCCTCGTTAACTGAACTGATGACATCAAAATGCATGGCCGTGCTCAAGTTGAATTGATAGTGGATCAATTTTGCAACTTGTTTTGTTCGTCATAGTTAGTCTAGATCGAGAAACATAATCGTGGATGTTTTGGGGTTGATGATGTACCCATTGGGGCCGGCACGGGCGTGCCTCGTGGAGGTACGGCTGTGCCTAGTGCGAAAGCACGAGCCCAAGTCAGGCGTGACTTGGGTGTACTTGTGGGCTGGCACGGGCGTGCCCTGTGAGACACGGCCGTGCCTCATGCTAAAACAGCATATTAAACTAGCCTTTTAAGACTAGATTAATGGGGTATTCATGGTTATTGATATCTATTTATTTACTAAGTCGGTTATGGACGTTTTTGGCTTCATTTTGGAGTCTATATAATTCCTAATATGCTTATGGAACATGGTTGATTGCTTTCTTGATATATGAACTTGTAACTCCAAGTTAGTTTATATATACTCTCTCAAGTAACACATACTTAGATGATAGATTGGCATATCAATCTTCAAGATGGTGTTAGACCATTGGTGTAGCTTTTGGCGGCGTCCAAACATAACTAGCACGTGGGGATCATCAACACTTGGTGTGGATACCGATAGAGGAATACATCTTTGTATTCTCAAGTCCACTCCGTTTGAAACATCAACAAGGAAGTTGAAGAGCTTGTATGGTATAACTTCTTCTACTTGTTCCTTTCTTTTAGTTGCTTTGCTATTGTCTAGAGTGTGGTCCATTGAGTGGTGTGTTGGTGGCATAAAAAGAAATTGTCTTATACTCGTTTTTGTTTCCGTTGTGTTTTCTAGATGCCACCAAAACCCAACAGACCTATGAGGTGGAAGAAGCAAATCAGATACAGAGGGATTGCACCTACAGAGATTTTCAACGTCTTAACCAATGGCCTTCGAGGGGATTCCGGAACCCATTAAGAGCACAAAGTAGACCTATCAGGTGGAAGAAGCTCTCCGCACATAGCACTGTGTAGAAGGAAGTAAAGCATGGTTTGTATCGAGCTTGTTGAGTGGAGCACCAACGTGATTCGTTAAGAAGAAGGATGACATGTTCCGTATGCGTTAGTGATAGATAATGCAAAGTTTCCTATAGATCTACTATCGACCCCTATGAGAGAATTTCAAGTAATAGTGGTAATGGATTGGCTGGGGCCTCACCAGGCCAACATCTTGTGCAAACAAGGGATCATACGAATCTAGAATCCAAGTGGGGGAGAAATCTCCATCTACGGTAAACGACATAATGGATTGACGGCATGCTGCACTGTGACTAAGGCGGCAAAGTATCTATGCAAGGGTTGCGCGGCCTTTATAGCTTACGTGGTCGACTTGAGAATGGAAAAGAAAGATGGAACCTTCAGAATGTGCATAGATTATCGCGAGCTCAATAAGGTGATAATTAAGAACCGTTATCCGCTACCAAGGATCGATGACTTGTTTGACCAACTACAAGGAGCGGCCTATTTCTCAAAGATAGACTTGCGGTCAGGATATCATCAATTCAAGGTTTGAGAGGAGGACATAGCCAAGATGGCTTTTCGCACGCGCCATGGGCACTGAGTTTGTTATCATGCCTTTCGGTCCCATAAACGCGCCGGCAACATTCATGGATCTGATGAACCGAGTGTGCAGACCAATGCTTGACAAGTCCGTGATAGTATTTATTGGTGACATCTTGGTTTACTCAAAGACGAAGGCCGAGCACGAACTACAGCTACGGGAAGTACTTGAGACCTTGAAAAGGGAGAAGCTTTACGCGAAGTTCTCCAAGTGTGAATTTTGGTTGCGGGAAGTTCAATTTCTCGGGCACCTGGTTAACCAAGAGGTGATCAAGGTCAACCCTGTGAAGATAGAGGCAGTAATGAAATGGGAAACGCCAAAGAGTCCTACGGAGATTCGAAGTTTTCTAGGGTTATCCGGCTACTACAGGAGGTTTATTAAGGATTTTTCGAAGATGGCGGTGCCACTAACCAAGTTGATGAAGAAGAATGTTTGTTTTGATTGGGGAGAAAAGCGACAGGAAGCATTCGAGACCCTTCAAGGCAAATTGTGTGAAGCCCCGATACTAGCCTTACCGAAAGGAATGAAGGACATGGTAGTTGATTGCAACGCGTCCCATGTGGGACTTGGCTGTGTCTTGATGCAATGGGGAAAAGTAATTGTCTACGCCTCACGACAACTGAAACCGCACGAGTGCAACTACCCAACTCATGATTTGGAGCTAGCCGCTGTGATGTTCACACTCAAGTTGTGGAGACATTATTTGCACGGAGTCAAGTGCACGATATACACGGATCACAAAAGTTATAGTATTTTACCGACCAAGAGAATTTGAACATGCACCAGCGGAGATGGTTAGACCTAGTCAAGGAACTACGATGAAATCTGGGTAGTGGTGGATCGATTAACGAAAAGCGCTCATTTCATACCGATCCGAGAGGCTAGTTCGGCCGAGAGATTGGCTGACATCTATGTTAAAGAGATAGTTTTAAGGCACGGAGTGCCGGTAACCATTGTATCTGATATGGATGTACGATTCACCTCCAGGTTTTGGAACATGTTTCATGAGGATTTGGGAACAAGGGTTAACTTGATTAGAGCATATCACCCCCAAACTGATGGGCAAAGTGATCGACTTCGGGGGAAGCTGGGATTTGTACTTGCCCCTAGCGGAACTTTCGTATAACAACAGTTATCACGCGAGCATCGGTATGCCACTGTACGATATGCCGTACGGTAGGAAGTGCACAACCCCGATCTGTTGGGGTGAAGTTGGGCAGAAAGAGCTTGGCAACACGGAAATAGTACAGAAAACCTCAGAGTATGTGCAACAAGTTCGTGAACGACTCAAAGCGGCTCAGAGCCAGCTGAAAAGCTATGCGGATAAACAGAGATCATTATTGGAATTCCAAGTTGGTGACTATGTATTGCTAAAAGTATCTCCATGGAAAGGAGTTATCCTATTCAGAAAACGTGGAAAACTGAACCCAAGATTTATTGGGCCTTTCATAGTTATCGCGAGGATTGGTAAGGTGGCTTATCGTTTAGAGCTACCCGAGGAGTTATTGAAGATACACAACACCTTTCATGTATCTCAACTGAGAATGTGTTTAGCCGACGAGTCGGCGTTTGTTCCATTGGAGGACATCACCACAGATGAGAAATTGAACTATATCGAGAGACTGATGGCGATCCTCGAAAGAAAGATCAAACAACTACGCAGTAGACAAATGGGAATGGTAAAGGTGCAGTAGGACCACTGCAAGGGTTCCGAATGGATGTGGGAGTCCGAGGAAGAACTGAGCAAGAACTACACCGGACTATTCAAGTAGAGATTTCGAGGACGAAATCGTGGTTAAGTGGGGGAGAGTTGTAATACCCGAACATCAAAAATAAATAAAAAGGAATATTTTATTGGGAAAATAATATTGTGTGGGATATGGACTTAATGGTGGACTAGTTTGATGTACTTGGGCTTGAATATATATATATATATATATATATATATATATATTTATGGATGAATAAATGGACTAAGGTAAATAAGCCAATTGGGCTTAAGTAATTGGGAAATGGGATTAGGTCTTTTTAGAGAACAAGTATTTAAGGGGGTTTAGGGCACAGCCTCCAACAGTTTTAGCCAAAACACTGTTGTATTGAGAGAGAAACTAGTGTGTGTTTGTGTGTCTTGCTCACGAGAAGCAGAGACAAGAAGGAACCAAGAATCATTGTGAACTCAAGGAATTGTTGAAATGTAACGCCCCAAATTATAAAACCGACCTTTTTGGATAAAAGTTCACATAGTTATTTACATTCAGAAAGTTTTACATAAAGCGGAAGCGTAACTGTTTCAAAAGTATTTATCCAAAATTACACATATGTGATAGTGCTACGAGTTTATCACAAAAACTTGTTCTGTACAACCAGACGTTCATTTTTCCTTATCAAATCAGTCAAACCGGAGCTTTGCCCTTGCCTTGATTGTGCCCTACAAAATACATAAAATAATATCTGACAAGCTGTGAGAGCTTAGTGAGTAAACTAGACTGCAAGTCATATATATACATGAATATAATCACATTCTGAATATAGCCAACCACTGGTTCTAGACCCAGGGTAGCAATCTGAGCCACAGTACTGCGCTAATTCTGAGCCACTACTGCACAAAGCAGCACGCTTTTATAACATATAAATGAATACATATAAGTATTCCTTGTAGTAACATCATTATGAACATATGAAACATAGTCTAGAAGACTCACCTTGTCATAACAAAAGTAATTAACGTAAGATAAGGCTTCAGGAGTCCTCACACGATGCTACACATATATTATAACAATATGATGTCAAAATCACACCTTTCTGATCTGAACTGATAGCTACACGGGCCGTGTAACCCTACACGGGTCGTGTACCTTATAATCTTCTCATCCGATCTTCAGATGACACAACAGTCGGATCAAACAACACTACACGGGCATGTACTCTATACACGGGCCGTGTACTCCATATACTACACGGTCATGTATTTCAAACACCGTCCATAACCGCCATAATTTTTATCCAACAATATACACGGGCCTTGTAAGCCTACACGGGCCGTGTTCTGTTCATGCGACTTACAGTTCAGCTTCTGTACAGACGCTGTTTTCCGGCCAAATCTCCCAAAAACTCATTCAAACAGTTTATCATATCTTGGATGGTTTCTAACATCCTTAACCATTTTAAACACTTAAAACTCATATAAAACATACTTTGATTCATTATTCAACCTTTTGATTCATAAAACCCATTTAAAGCTTGAAACTTTATCAACCAAACATACCTTGAGTAATAAGAGGTTGAAGAAGATGATTATGATAACTTAATCTCTGCTCCTTTTGATCAAAAATTCCAGAAAACGAACTTTCACTTTTGAGGTTGAGAGAAACGTATATCACTATGAACTTGAAATGTGGTAATTGACTACCAAAGTCAAGTTCATGTATATATATTGTAACATCCTCGATTTAGGCCTAGTTGTAGTTAGTACGTGAGTGTACGTAATTAGTATGATAGACGAGTAATTGTTGTAAGTCTTTGTGAAGTTAAATGAATTAATGTGTGTGTTAGTTATATGTAAGAATGCATATGTATATATATTGAACAAATATATATATATATATATATACTAATTGAATTAATTAAGAAAAGAAAGAAGAAAGAAAAGGATAAAGGAAAAGGAGATATTTTATCCAGAGGCGGTTTGCCTCTGGATAAGATATATATGTATGTGTGTTATGATGTTTTGACTCCTAAAGTCAAAGATAGCAAAGATTTCAAAGAAAACAAACACATACTACAACTCACTGCTCTCGTAAGAATCTTGAAGAAGAATTCATATGATTTGAAGATTTGAGGTTCTAAACATAAAACGAGGTTAATATGATGTTTGTAGCATGAAATATATATGTATTATGTTAGATACATGGATGTTTAGAGGCTGGAAGTTAAGTTGGAGTGAAGACTCCATGGATAAACATTAAGCTTACTTTCTAAGTGGGTTTCTCATGTTTTGATGTTTTTAAAAGATGTTAAGTTGTTTATAAGATTCATATAGGTGATATATGAAGCTTAGAAGTGTTTAAAAGAGTGAAAATGACATGTTTATAGATCTGGGTTTTTGAGTTGAATAGTGAAAGTCGCATGCATGTTGAATAAAGAAGATGATAAACTGGAAAAACGAAGATCGCGGCGCGACCCCGTAAAATTTGCACTATGCGACTTTTTGATGCGACTTTCGCATGAACCCGTCCGACTTTGTTCCGACAGTCGGATGGCCCATCCGACCAAGTGATCCGACAGTCGGATAGTTCGTGGGAACCCTTGGTCTGACCTTCGCATGGGTCAAATGATTGCTGGTCCGACTTTCGGGTGTCACGGCACGACAGTTAAGGTGGTCGCGGCGCGACACAGACTTTTCAACAAGAATGTGTTTTATTACATGTTCTTCTTGATTAGGTTATGTAGTGTTTAAAGTAAGTTTAATAAATGAATTGTGAAAGTTAGAAAGATATTGTAAGGTCCTGATAGTAGGATATGATATATGCAAACGGCTTAACGCGATTGCCGATGTCTTAGGTAAACGTGTCAGCTGAACCAGAAATGAGTGAACAAACGTTGTAAGCGAAACAGGTGAGTGCCTACTTTCATGAGACTCAGTATGAGTAAGTCTTGCGAGCTAAGATGACTATGTGAATGTGTGAATGTGTATGTATGTATGACTAACCTGTCTATGTAGGTACACTTAAGAAGACGAGTGTAAGTTCTGAATGATGTTATGATTACTTGTGAGATGTGTAATAGGTCGCCAGCGGGTCCAGATTGGAACCGCTTAGTTAATGCCTGATGATGTGCATGAATGATGAATTGTATGATGATGCATGTGAAAGTATGAATGAATGATGGATCCCTATGGGATCCTATGAACGATATATGACTATATGATGATGATGGATCCCTGTGGGATAGAATGTACGTATATGTGTATGTGAACTGTCTGCAGACTATCTGACGCATGGTTAAGGTCAGCCGGTTAGCTGGATCCTAACGGGACTTCCGTCATTTCTGGATTTAACGGTGATTCGGGGTGCATCCCGGATCGAGGTTCTGCAGAACCGCCATGCCTTAACGTGAGACTGTAATCAGCCAGGATCTGGCCGTGATTACTAGGGAACCTTGGGTTGCGTAAACGATGCTCGGTGGACTGCTTTATGCTCCCCCACCAGCGCGGATGGTTGTGACTGATTCCCCGGTCAGAGTTGTTGAGCAGGACTAGCTCTCCTGCTAACATGACTCTTACTGATCTTGTCAGCACACCGCTATGTGTTAAGCTAGAAATGTGTGCTTATGTACGATAAGGCGTGTACGATACGATATGTACGATATGATATGTACGATGTGTTTGATGCATGACTCACTGTATTGATGCTCATGCTAAGTATGTACTCACTAGCTAGTGTAGCTAATGATACTATGTTTCCCTTTTCAGGTAAAGATTAGATGGCCTGCGAGGCGGGTTGCTTTTGGGATGTACCTTGCCCCTTGTGGGTGGAACACTTGTAATTATATGTTGTAATGTAGTATGATTCTATGGTCGGTTCCTGTATGATAGGTAACACCAATGAATGTCTTGGAAACAAAGATGACGTAATTAACTGTTTGTTGATATTAAAAGAAAATTTTCCGCTGCTAAAATCTGATTTGTCATTAAAGCAACTGAATTCAGAAGCGGTGTTACATATATACACATATTTCATATATTGTCAACATTAGCCCTTCTAGTTACATTCATATTTCAAAAAGTACTTTTACGTTTAATACATTTTTTTTCTAGGTGTTACAACTCTTCCCCACTTGAGAAGATTTCGTCCTCGAAATCATTTGTCGAAAAGTTCTGGATAATTCTTCTTCATATCTTGTTCAGGCTCCCACGTGAAGTCTGATCCTTTCCTGTGCTTCCATTGAACTTTAACTAGTTCAATCTGTTTATTGCGTAAAGTCTTAACTTTTCTTTCTAATATTGCCATAGGCTGTTCCACATAGTTAAGTTTTTCATCAATACTAACATCTTCTAGTAGTAAAAATGCAGATTCATCTGCCAGACATTTTCTGAGATGAGACACATGGAAGGTGTTATGAATCTGGGATAACTCTTCTAGTAATTCTAATCGATAAGCAACCTTTTCCACACGTGAGATGATTTTGAATGGTTCAGTAAATCTTGGACCAAGTTTTCCTCTCTTCCTGAATCTAATCACGCCCTTCCATGGTGACACCTTTAACAATACATAATCCCCCACCTAGAACTTGAGTGGTGACCTGCGTTTATCTGCATAGCTTTTCTGTCTACTCTGGGCAGTTAGCAATCTATCTCTTATCTGCTGAATCTTTTCTGTTGTTTGTTGCACTACCTTTGTACTACCCAATTCTTTTTCACCTACCTCACCCTAATGGATTGGAGTTCGGCATTTTCTTCCATACAACATTTCATACGGTGGCATCCCGATACTGGAATGATAACTATTGTTGTATGAGAACTCTGCCAAGGGAAGATACAAATCCTAGCTTCCACCAAAATCGATAACACATGCACGGAGCATATCTTCTAGCGTCTGAATAGTTCTTTCACTCTGGCCATCGGTGTGAGGGTGGTAAGCTGTACTAAGATGAAGCTTAGTTCCCAATTCTTCATGAAATTTATTCCAGAACCTGGAAGTGAATCTGGTATCCCTGTCTGATACAATAGAGACTGGCACGCTATGACGAGACACAATCTCTTTCATATAAATATCTGCTAATCGTTCTGAGGAATAATTTTCTTTAATAGGAATACAATGTTCACTTTTTGTCAACATGTCTACAATTACCCAAATAGCATCATAACTTCGTGGCGTCTTGGGTAATTTGGTAATCAGGTCCATCGTTATATTTTCCCACTTCCAAATTGGTATTTCCAATGGTTGTAACTTACCATGGGGTTTCTGATGTTCAGCTTTTACTTGCAAGCATGTAAGGCATTTCTCCACATATTGAGCTACGTTTCATACCTGGGCCACCAATAATCCATTTTCAAATCTTTATACATCTTGGTAACACCCAGATGAATAGAAAATCTTGATTTAACAGCTTCACTCAAGAGTGTCTGCCGTGTCTCCCCATAACTTGGCACCCATATACGACCATATCTAGTCAGAATATCACGACTATCTTTAAAAAGATTAATTACTTGGCCCTTGATACGTTCTTTGTTATGATTTTCACTTTTAACTGCTTCTATCTGAGCTGTTCTTATCACATCAATCAAAGGCGTTGTAATTGTCATATTTACGGATTGATTCGTTATAAGTACTGTTCTTGACTTTCTGCTCAAGGCATCGGCTACCACATTAGCCTTGCCAGGATGATATAATATTTCACAATCATAATCTTTTAACAGTTCCAGCCATCGTCTCTGCCTCATATTGAGATTCTTCTGATCCATAAAATATTTCAAACTTTGGTGATCAGTATAAATCGTAAACCTTACACCGTACAAATAGTGTCTCCATATTTTAAGTGCAAATACCACTGCTGCCAGTTCTAAATCATGAGTCGGGTAATTACTTTCATGTGGTTTCAATTGTCTGCAAGCATAAGCAATAACCCTACCCTTCTGCATCAAAACACATCCCAATCCACTGTATGAGGCATCACAGAATACAATCATATTTTCAATCCCCTCAGGAAGTGCAAGAACTGGAGCTTCACATAACTTCCGTTTAAGGGTCGAGAAAGCGACTTCCTGATCACTTCCCCACTTGAATTCAACATTCTTCTTTGTCAACTGGGTTAGAGGAGTAGCAATCTTTGAAAAATCCTGAATAAACCTTCAGTAATAATCTGCCAACCCTAGGAAACTTCTGATCTTTGTTGGGTTCTTTGGAGAATCCCATTTCATTACTACCTCCACTTTCATTGGGTCTACTTTGATTCTATCTTTGTTAATCAAATGACCTAGGAATTGCACTTCTTGGATCCAAAATTCACATTTTGAAAATTTAGCGTATAACTGTTCTCTTCTTAAAATTTCTAGAACTTCTCTAAGACGTTTTTCATGCTCAACTGTACTCTTGGAATAAATAAGGATATCATCTATAAACACAATCACTGATTTATCCAACATTGGTCTACAAATCCTATTCATCAGGTCCATAAATGCTGCTGGTGCATTAGTGAGACCAAAAGGCATTACAACAAACTCAAAATGCCCGTATCAAGTTCTGAAAGCGGTTTTTTCTGAAAGCGGTTTTTGGAATATCTTCTGTTTTGATTTTAAGTTGGTGATAACCCGACCTTAAATCGATTTTTGAAAACCACGTTGCCCCTTGCAATTGATCAAACAAATCATCTATCCTTGGCAAAGGGTACTTATTTTTTATGGTTACTTTGTTAAGTTCACGGTAATCAATGCACATACGGAAAGTACCATCCTTCTTTTTCACAAATAATATAGGAGCACCCCACGGAGAACTACTAGGCCTAATGAATCCCTTATCTAATAGTTCATGAAGTTGCTTCATCAACTCTTGCATCTCTAGAGGAGCAAGTCTCTACGGGGCTCTTGCAACAGGCGAAGTTCCCGGCATTAAGTCTATTCTGATCTCAACCTGTCTATCGGGTGGTATTCCCGGTAGATCCTCAGGAAACACATCAGGGTAATCACACACCACTTTCACATCTTCTAAGCTCATCTATCTCTTCTCCAATTTAGTATCTATAACATAAGCTAAGAAATCTGTGTACCCATGCTGAAGATACTTCTTAGCTTTGGAAACCGAACACATACATGATTTCCCTTTTGTACTTTCACCACATATAATCAATTCTTCCCCATTTGGGGTATGAACCCGTATCTCTTTTTGTTCACACAATATTGTAGCCTGGTTACAGCCTAATCAGTCCATTCCCACTACTGCTTGAAATTCCCTCATAGTCATAGGTATCAATTCTATAGGGAATCTAATAGTATCAATTTCTAACACATTATGTTTAAACACATCTTATACAATTACACTTTTATCATCTTCTATCTCCACTTGAAGAGGAGAATCAAGCTTTTCACACATATGATTGAAATTTTTGCAAAAAGTAACAGATACAAATGATCCACTTGCACCCGAATCAAACAGAACGAGAGCAGGCATATTATTGATAAGGTATGTACCTGTGACTACATTTGGCTTTGCTTTGGCTTCTTCAGCTGTGAGCTGAAAAGCTCTTCCCTTCGTCTTTGCCACATTCTCCTTTTTCACTTCAGGAACTCGTGTAGATGGTAAACTCGGAGAAGGCTTGGAACCGGTAGACACTGCTATAACTGGATTGGGACATTCAAACCGCTGATGATCTGGCTGGTAACAGTTATAGCACACCTTAATTGGATTCTTGCAATCCCTGCTTAAATGACCAGGTTTCCCACACTTGTAACATGTTGGGGAACCAAACCTGCATTCTCCCATATGATGCTTCTTACACGTCGGGCAAATTGGGTACGTCTTCTGTACCACAGTCTTTTCTGGAGTCTCCACCCTTGGTTTCTTATACACTGGTGTAGCTTTCTCCACTGACTTCCTTTCTGTCTCCTGTCTTTCTAATTCTAACCCTCTAGCCCTTGCAGCATCCATCATGGATATCACTATTTGATGCTTACTAGCATCAATAAACTCTCGAATGCTAGGCTTGAGCACCATCATGTATCTATACATCTTCATCTTCTCATTTGCCATATAATGTGGGCAAAAACGAGCTATCTCCATAAACTTTGCCATATCCCACCAATCCTTAGCTGCATTTCTCAGCTGATTGGTTGCATATCTGACTTTGTTTTCAGGTGCACACGAACAAGTGTGAAACGCACCTTCAGTTCCCGAAATCCATCGGTGACTGGCAACTGGATCAGTTGCCCCATAAAACAACGGTGGTTGGCAAGCCGCAAAGTCCTGAATGTACAGGTTTTCGGTGCTTCACGTATAATAACTTGAGGTTGAGGATTAACCCCAACACCCCCAGCAGTTAGTCTAGTTGCTATTTCATGCCCAATCATTTCTTTATTCTGATCACTTACTTGATCGGCAACTTGTTTAATGATGTAAGGAATACTTTGCTCCAAAGCTTTACTGATTTTCCTTGCTACAATTTCTCCAATTGCAGTCTCTGGGATTCATTGATTAATCTCTGGGGCTCCTTCACCCCCATCATGTCGCGTTCCTATAGGGACACGCTCATCTGTTACACTAGTTTCTACCCCTTCGGGTCTGTGGCTAGGACCACCCTTAGTATTGTTAGCTGCCCTTGAACCTCTTGTATTAACCATCCTAGTAGTATAGATAAAGCATTATGGCAAAAAGCGGCTTTATCACACTATCCTCCATAATAAGCAGTTATGAGCACATCTATATACAAGTACCCCATACCTGATTCACAAAATTCCTCATGATTCCATTAAGTTTTAACATGTATCATGTGTTTGTAATAATATGGGCCCACATATTATTCTAAACACACTATACACGTTTAATCTTAACTTTATCACAAAAAGTCTCGAGTCACAGGCTTAGGCCATGTACTACCAATCATATAACATATCTGTTCTAAAGACATCATGTACTCGCATTAGGTTCCAACATATAATCAATATAATTGCTAGATATACTCACAAAGCTGCAAGCCTCCAGTTTGACAATTTTTAAAACCATGGTTCAAGTCCAGACTGTGCATAACACAATCCAGATCTCTAAAACCGTGGCTCTGATACCAAGTTGTAACGCCCCAAATTATAAAACCGACCTTTTTGGATAAAAGTTCACATAGTTATTTACATTCAGAAAGTTTTACATAAAGCGGAAGCGTAACTATTTCAAAAGTATTTATCCAAAGTTAACACATATGTGATAGTGCTACGAGTATATCACAAAAACTTGTTCTGTACAACCAGACGTTCATTTTTCCTTATCAAATCAGTCAAACCGGAGCTTTGCCCTTGCCTTGATTGTGCCATGCAAAATACATAAAATAATATCTGATAAGCTGCGAGAGCTTACTGAGTAAACTAGACTGCAAGTCATATATACACATGAATATAATCACATTCTGAATATAGCCAACCACTGGTTCTAGACCCAGGGTAGCAATCTGAGCCACAGTACTGCGCTAATTCTGAGCCACTACTGCACAAAGCAGCATGCTTTATATAACATATAAACGAATACATATAAGTATTCCTTGTAATAACATCATTATGAACATATGAAACATAGTCTAGAAGACTCACCTTGTAATAACAAAAGTAATTAACGTAAGATAAGGCTTCAAGAGTCCTCACACGATCCTACACCTATATTATAACAATATGATGTCAAAATCACACCTTTCTGATCTGAACTGATAGCTACACGGGCCGTGTAACCCTACACGGGCCGTGTTCTGTTCATGTGACTTATAGTTCAGCTTCTGTACAGACGCTGTTTTCCGGCCAAATCTCCCAAAAACACATTCAAACAGTTTATAAACATATCTTGGATGGTTTCTAACATCCTTAACCATTTTAAACACTTAAAACTCATATAAAACATACTTTGATTCATTATTCAACCTTTTGATTCATAAAACCCATATAATGCTTCAAACTTTATCAACCAAACATACCTTGAGTAATAAGAGGTTGAAGAAGATTATTATGATAACTTAATCTCTGCTCCTTTTGATCAAAAATTCTAGAAAACTAACTTTCACTTTTGAGGTTGAGAGAAACGTATATCACTATGAACTTGAAATGTGGTAATTGACTACCAAAGTCAAATTCATGTATATATATACACATATTTCATATATTGTCAACATTAGTCCTTCTAGTTACATTCATATTTCAAAAAGTACTTTTACTTTTAATACATTTTTTTCTAGGTGTTACATGAAAAGATCATCAGATAATGGTTCCTACCTCACTATGATGTTGTAGGTATCAATTTTAGTTTGTATGAATGATTATAAGAGAAGTTAGAATCTGGGTTTTGGGGTTTTGGGTTTATGAAGAAAAAGAGAAAATAATTTCAAATATGAGCTTTAATACTTGATGAAATGTATTTAAATCTTGAAAAAAGTGTTTAAATGAGTGGAGAAATGTTTTGAAATAAAAATGAAATGATTTGGTTGAGTTTTGAAAGAACTTGATTTTGGCCATGGAGTCTGTGAAATTAAAATGAGAACTGGCAGGGACGATTGATTATGCCATGCGACTTTCTGATGCATAAATGTATGCCCATGCAACTTCCTAATGCATAAATGTATGCTCATGCGACTTTCTGATGCATAAATGTACGCTCATGCGACTTTCTGATGCATAAATGTATGCTCATGCGACTTTCTGATGCATAAATTGTTGGGGTTTGTTCGGTTTTTCAAAATATATTTTAGCAACGGAAGCATGGACAACACTTATAAACTTTTTAAAACTCCCCACCAATGATCCATATGCAAGCCTTAAGAAACAAAACCAAGCATAGGGTGTTTAGAACTACAACCTTAGTAGCGTGAGTAAACCGTTGGTGAAGTGGTTGATCCAAGCCAAGAGAAGACTTCCTCCAAGGTATCCACAAGCCAATGATTCGAACACCTTGAAATGCTAGTTTCTCTAACCCTTAAAATTCAAGAATGCAAGCAACAACCTTTGTTATTCTTCTTGAACTAGATGTATGTATTTTGAGTATGTGTTTATGTATCACCTTTGCTAACTTGAAGAACACCAATACTAGAGAGTAAGGATGTTTTTCAAGTATAAAATACTTGGAACAATTCTAAGAACACAAAGAAAGGTGATAGAATGCAAGTATGTCACAAAATGGACCATGCATGTAACTATAAAGACAAGAAGCAAAAGCAAGAGAGGGAGGCCCTTCCCTTGGACTTCTTGGACGAAATTAGAAGGGGGGAGGGTCCCCTCTTGCCTCTTGCTTCTTTACTTGTTCCATACATGCATGTCTTGGTGGAGTTTACTTGAAGAAACCAGAAAATGGCCCCCATTTGTGAATTATGTAGAATTTTCTAGTTTTTCTTTTAAATACTTAAAAGAAAATACTAGATGTGTCTTAACATGTATAAAATACATCTACATGTATTTTATATACATACTTGATTGTTACTAGTAACTCTTTACTTGTAACAAGGATATACATACATTTATATACTTGTTACTAGTAACAATTTACTTGTAACAAATATATATTTATACATATACATATATATATATATACATGCATATATATATAATCATATGTTTATACTTATATATTTGATATGCATTATCTTATATCAATATATAAGAGTAATATTATTATTTCACATAAATAATAATATACAACAATGCATATAGACTTATATATATAATGAGTTGGAAACATATTTAAATCGTATTCAAATATGTAATTAGTGTCCATTATTGACTGTAAATATGTTACCATATGGGTTTATTTATTGTCATTAATATCGTATTAATTTGTGTCTTGTGCACATAGAACCAACAATCTCCGACTTGCACAAGTTACAACTTAAGCCGATATAGACAATGCTAAGAACGTCTAGCAACATCCCATTGCCCCTAATAATAAATAAAGTGTGTTGATCAACACTTTCACCAACGAAATTAACTCACTAGCTACAAATCGTTGTTATAGGTTAGTTATCAATTATCCCTTTGTTTTAACATCTCGTTGAACATGAGACATGGATCGTCATCACTTCTCATATAATGTTCAACTTGTTTTAGGGCCCAGAGATATTATACTCCCAATTAAATGAGAGAAACAAATTCCATCTTGACCACATATGTCTCTTATGAGACTCATATCATACCTAATAATGGCCTTTATAACTACCCGGTTTAAGATAGCGTTTAACCATATTAAAGCATGATACTCCTCATACTCGAGTCCCAATATGTGTCTCAGGTCCAAGGACACAAAGATACTACCTTTTTTCTCAAGACTTGCTTATGACACTGATCCATGAAGCGATCTTAAGAGCGGGTCATGTCCAATATCCGTTCCCTAACAAACATTAGCGAATTTGGCTACAAACCCTTTTGCCTACTTTCATCATGAATGAAAGTCAACCAACCGATTCACATTAGTCTTAATTCATAACTATTCCCATAGTTATAATCGACTATGGACATTTTAGAATAAAGAATTATTCATGGGTTTAAACATGCTAATAAAGAACACAATAAATATTAATGAAGTGATCATATCCCATATATCATTCAGATAAAATAAGTATTCTCATAATGTTCCAAAATATCCACATACTAAATTACAATTCAAATCCAACCCCTTGCAAAGTGAAGATCTATTGCCCTAGTATGAGACTCATGCTTAGTCGAGGCAAGAGGTTTCGTAAAAGGATCTGCGAGATTCTGATCTGTATGAACTTTGCGAATACACACATCTCCTCTATACACTATATCCCGTATGCAATGGAAACGCCTGAGGATGTGTTTGGTGCTGTGATGTGATCTAGGTTCTTTTGCCTGGGCAATAGCACCTTCATTATCACAAAATATCTCTATGGGGTATTGAATGCTTGTTACAACCCCTAGGTCAGCAATGAACTTCTTTATCCATGCAGCTTCTTGTCCGGCCTCAGAAGCAGCAATGTATTCAGATTCTGTAGTGGATTGTGCAACTACACTTTTCTTAGAACTTTTCCAATCAACCGCGCCTCCATTCATAACGAAGACATAGCACGATTGTGATCGATAATCATCTCGATCCGTTTGGAAACTAGCATCTGTGTAACACTTTACACAAAGATCTTCTTCCAAACCCCCATAGATCAAGAACATGTATTTGGTTCTTCTCAAGTATTTTAAAATGTTCTTGACTGCCATCCAATGGCTATCTCCTGGGTTTTGCTGGTATCTGCTCGTCATGCTCAAAGCATACGAGACATTTGGACTAGTGCATAGCATGGCATACATGATGGATCCAATTGCAGAAGCATATGGGATCTCACTCATTCTATCTAGCTCTTCCTTTGTGTTGGGGCTTTAAGCTTTACTCAAAACCGTGCCTTGTGCCATTGGCAAGAATCCTCTCTTAGAATTCTCCATCTTGAACTGTTTAAAGATCTTGTCAATATATGCACTTTGACTTAGGCCAATAAGACGCCTAGATCTATCCCTATAGATCTTTATTCCAAGAATATAGGTGGCTTCTCCTAAGTCTTTTATTGAGAAACACTTCCCAAGCCAAGACTTTGTTGGGTTTTCGTGGTCTAAAATCGCAACGGAAGCAAAACTAGTAGAAAAGGAGTTTCAAAATTTTGACCACGAACATTCCCACCATATGGACCAAAACTCTAAACATGGATAAGCAACAAAAAGAAGATACAAAGAAATAGTGTCATACCATTGATGTTATCTTCTTTGTATAAGTGGGATTGGAGTTTGGAAGTTTCGTGCACTAACGTGTACACCTATATCGTAGTCCATACCAAGTTGTTATTGCCTCCTACTTGCTAGAGTGTTAGATAAGCCTATCTAAACACCACCAAGATGATCAACACAAGAAATACAAAAGCCTTAGTACTTCTAGTGTGTATATGAGAGAATTGTGTGCAATGTATATATTTGTGAATCAAGTTCAAGGAACATAACACTAACACATCTTGTAGCTTATATAGAGCTCAAATTGAACTAAAAAACCGTCCAACATAATGCCACAATCAGTTACTAGAGTTATGACCCTAAACACCACAATAATCAGCTTTGAAATCTAATTAAAGAAGCTATTACTGCACAAGGCACGGGTGTGCCAGCCCAAAAGGCCACGCCCAACACACGCCCGACTTGGGCTCGTGCCTGTCCACTGGGCTCAGGGCACGGGTGTGCCTACCAGAGGCACAGGCATACCTAGCCACATGCCACGCCCAAGTCACGCCCGACTGGGCTCGTGCCTGCCCGTAGGGCACGGCTGTACCTCATAGAGGCACGGGCGTGCCTTAGCCCACCAGAACCAGTTTCTGGTTTTCTCTCTCATTAGACCATTCATGATGCCGGAATCGATACTTGGCATGTAACCTAATAGGCCTTTGCTTCATCAACCATGATACCAACTCGTGTGTGTGTCAGTGGGCATAATCCAACAGACTCCCACTTGCACATGACAAAATCCGAAAGGCGTCACCGATATAGAGCGGCCTCTAGCAAGGCGTCTATGCCCCCAAGTCAACATAGAGTTTCTCTTCCCAAAACAAATACCTCACCAAAAGGAAAGGTCCTACAGATAAGTGATTACTTATCCCTTCGTTCACGATATCCGATGTGAATGCAGGTCATGGAATATGATCAACCCCAAATCATTCACGATTAGGTTTCTTGATATAGACTAATTATGACTAACAATACAAGTTGCACAATTGATCCATTATCAATTCAAATTGAGCACGGCCATGCATTTTGATTTGTCATCAGCTTAGTCAACGAGGGGTCCAAAGATATCTCTCAAAAAAGGAACGAATACCTTTGACTACACCGCCCTATCAAAATAACAAGTTCTCGCCTGAAAACTTCCCTTATAACAGCCAGTTACAAACTGCGTTAGAAAGCAATCTAAACAAGTCCATGTTAATAATCAAGCAACGCGTTCTTCTCTAGTAAAAGAATAAATAATATTATCATCCTGATTTACTCGTGATAATATCCATGAAGTAAACTCAGGTACGGGTCCTCCAATTACTTAATCACCATTAAGTACAGGCTAGTGTTGCGTAAATGAGTATTCAATCCAAGATGAAAACTTTACCAACCACTCGCCTCGATCTTAATTCACTTCTTCCTTCCAATGAAGAACGAACGAGCGTGGAGTATTTAGAATAAACAAGTTTATTCAAGGAAGTATTAAACATGCAAAGATAGAACACAATAATGTTTCATAAAGTAATCGCACCATGCGTATATTAAATCCCCATTTAATAGTTATTACAATAAGAAATACATTATTGATTTAATGTTCTCAATAATAAATACAACTAACATAATTAAACCAAGTCACTAGCTAATCTAATACCAATAGATTTAGCATGAGAATCATGCTTAACTTGTGACAAAGGTTTGGTGAGTGGATCTGCCAAGTTCCCCTCAGTTGGTACTCTACTAACCACAATGTCTCCATTCTCGATAATATCACAGATAAAATGATATTTCTGAGCAATGTGTCTTGTACGTCGATGCGCTCTTGGTTCCTTAGCTAGAGCTACTGCACCCTCATTGTAACAGAAGATCTCAATAGGGTTAGCAATGCTAGGAAAAACTCCAAGATCTTGAATGAATTTCTTCATCCAGACGGCTTCCTTAGCAGCCTTGCTTGCAGCAATATACTCTGACTCTGTGGTTGAATCGGCCACGGTATCTTGCTTGGAACTTCTCCAGCTTATTGCTCCACCATTTAACAAGAATACAAATCCCGATTGAGACCGGTAATCATCCTTGTCCGTTTGGAAGCTAGCATCAGAATATCCAGTAACTCTGAGCTCCTCCGATCCACCGAACACTAAAAACATTTCCTTAGTTCTCTGAAGATATTTAAGGATGTTTTAACCGCAACCCAATGACTTTGACGAGGGTTAGCCTAATATCGGCTCGTCATGCTCAAGGCATACGACACATCAGGTCGAGTACATAGCATAGCATACATGATTGATCCCACGGCCAAAGCATACGGGACTCGACTCATTTCCTCTAGTTCCCTTTGAGAACTAGGACATTGAGACTTGCTCAACGCCATACCATGCAACATAGGCAAATTCCCTTTCTTGGGATCTTGCATCTTGAACCTCTTCAAGACTTTATCTATGTACGTACTCTGGCTCAAACCAATGAGTCTTTTAGATCTATCTCTATAGATCTTTATTCCCAAAATATATGCCGCTTCTCCTATGTCTTTCATAGAGAAGCAACTCCCAAGCCAGGTTTTCACTTCCTGCAAGGTAGTCACGTCACTTCCTATGAGTAGTATGTCATCTACATACAAGACCAGGAAAACTACAACACTCCCACTAGCCCTGACATATACACAAGGTTCATCCTTGCTTTTAGAAAAGCGAAACTCTTAGACCTTTTCATCAAAGCAAATGTTCCAACTCCGAGATTCTTGCTTAAGTCCATAAATTGACCTCTTAACCTTTGCAGACTTTTTTAGGATATTTGGGGTTTACGTAACCATCAGGTTGTGCCATGTAAACCTCCTCTTCCAACTTCCCGTTAAGGAAGGCAGTCTTGACATCCATCTGCCATATTTCGTCATCGTAATATGCAGCGATAGCCATTAATATCCTAATAGACGTCAACATAGCCACTGGAGAAAAGGTTTCATCATAGTCTACACCATGAGTTTGAGTGAAACCCTTTCCTACCAGTCGGGCTTTGAAGGTGTCTACCTTTCCATCCATGTTAGTCTTCTTCCTGAAGACCCATTTGCACCCTACTGGCTTGTGGCCGGGTACTGGATCAACCAAGTCCCAAAATTGATTATCCGTCATGGATTGCATCTCACTGTCCATTGTCTCCTTCCACCTAGCCGACTCAGGGCCCGCTACGGCTTCCCGGTAGTTGGTCGGTTCACTATGATCCACCAATAGTTCGTCGCCCTCAAATATGAGAAACCCATATCTTTCCGGCTCATTACGAACCCTACCAGATCTCCGGAGTTCTAATGGTTGTGTATCAGGTACCTCCTCCACCACTGGTTGAGGTTCCACTTCTTCCTGTACGCCGACCTCAGAAGCGGTACTAGTGCCAACATCAGGTTGATCATTGGTGTCATCTAGAATTTCTTCTAGATCGACTTGCCTCCCACTAGCTTTTGCAGATGTCAGCTCCCTTTCAAGGAAGACCGCCCTTCGAGCAACAAACACATTGTTCTCCGAAGGTTTGTAAAGCAAATATTCCATAGAACCAGCTGGGTAGCCAATGAAAATACACTTCTCGGCTCTGGGTTCAAGTTTGTTTTGAGCTTCACGTCTCACGTAAGCTTCACAACCCCAGACTGTCACACCCCGCTAAAGCAGAAACACGAGATGTCACAGCACAAGATATCATCGCACAAGGTAAATAGATAATAACCATTAGATTAAATTAACAAAATAAGTAGTTCGGATGAAACATAAATAAAAGTTACACAACCGAATAATATTTAAAGGACATTGTCTTGTACGATGCGTAAATAAAATAGATATTGTTTTTATAAAACGTGACGATGAAGATGAAGATGCCACACATCATGTTTGTAAGCATAAGGTACCTAACGGCGATCACCTGAAAGCACGCGTAAAAGAAAGAAAAGGGTCAACTACTAGAGTTGGTGAGTTCATAGGTTTTAAATATATGCACAAAATATCTTTTAAATGAGAAAAGTTTAAACAATTGATGGAAGTTTTTGGAATATAAAATAAAAGTATGCATGAATTATAGAAGATGTATTATATTGCCCAATACGTTGCACATGGTAGTAATAGACTATGATAATTATTTCTTGAGCCATTATCCAACCTAGCCGACAACCAATTGCCCATGATAAACCTAACGCTTATATTAAATGACGTTAGTAGTGGTAAAGTACATCTATAGTTCGTCAACCATAAATGGGAGACGTCGGAATCTCCAAATAGCGCTACTTACAAATACCATCAGCTCACTAGCGGAGTTAAGGAATAATGTCCAACGAAAGGGCCTTACAACGATCACCCAAGCACATCAAAGAATAATACCATAAGTGCTCAAAATAATATTTGAAATAAGTAAGAAGATAGGCAATAAACTTTTCATGAAATATATACACATGCTTTCACCCCAAAATAATATGAAATACGGTAAAAAGGGGCTATGATACTCACTTGGTATGCAAAGGTGTTTACTCGTAAAGATTTCTTGTTCCTACCGAAGCTCCTTTCCTAATATAAGAGGTATGTAGCTCTATTAGACTTATTTTATTTATTATTTTGTATTATTTATTTGTTGTTAACTTATTTATTTAAATAGTTAAAGGTTGTCTCTATTTTTCCATAAATCATAAGTGTTCACTGGAATTTTCAGTTCTTTAAGTTGAACTTTAAAAATTAAAAACTGTAATTTAGGAGTCATATTAAGGCTTGATATTTTAATATAATCTTAATACATATTTCTAGAATGTCCAGTAAAAATATAGGAATTTATAATTCATGTTTAGTATTTTTAATAATTAAAAGTGTATAGGATGTCCACTGATCAGTGTCTGGATGACATGTTGTTACTAAAACGTCTGTTTAGAGCTCATACGACCTCCTTTTTACATGATTCAAACTGGGAAATAACCACGACTCAAAGATTAAACTTTTAAAAAAAACTAGACATATTTTGACCCAAGAATGAGTAAGTTACACGCGTTTAAAGTGTACCCTTCTAAATCTGCCAGATTTCCAGATTCAACATATGGGTCTTTTTAAATATGTTTGAAGGATCAAACGTTCATGAAAATTAGTGAATCCAGGTTTAAATGAAAGGTAACACTTTAAACTAAGATTAGCAAAAAAATCAACTGATTTTGATACCAGAACAAGTGGGGAGTTCTAGCATCAGAATCTGCCAGAATGTTATTCTTTTTGCTTATGGGTCATAACTTTAATATAACATGTTTATATTCATGATTAATCATCTTGTATGAGTATAAGCTTTGATAATCCATGTGTTCTTACAACAATGGTAGGATGATACACATTTTATGTGTTCCTTACAACATTTGTTAAGATGAAACACATGCATGATCAAAGTCTTATTTTCTTGATTTTTAGTTGATTAAGTTCCATACAACAATGGTAGGATGATGCACATTTCATGTGCTCCTTACAACATTGGTAGGATGTTTATATTTACATGATTATATATATATATATATATATATAAAGGAAATAAGATGAACAACAAAGAACATAAATAAAAGAAAGAAGAAAGAAGAAAACAAGAAAGGTAGAAGAGTAGAGATGAGTGTTTTATGATCATCTTACCAACTCTTTTTCTTTGATTTGTCTTTGATCTTCACAAGATGAACAAGACTTGGATGTTCTTGGGAGATTTTTGTTGGTGAAAGAAGAAGAGAGAAAAGAGAAGAGATGGAGTGTGGTGGTAAAGGAAATGATGAAGAGTAGTAGGAGGCTTATATAGAGCATGGGGGAGATCAAGTGGTGATTCTTGGGAAGAGAAGGAGGCAAGAGAAATTTGAGGGGGGGGGGGGGGGTAGGGTGGCCGGCCATGGAGGGGGGGGGGGGATTTTCTTTTTTTCTTTTTTTTAATAATTAAGTGTAATTTGTTTAAATGAATTTTGTATAATTGTTGATTTTGTTTAAATCTTTTAATTACAAAGTTTTTTTTATTACTTTTATGAGTTTATTTTTATATGTTTTATATTTTAACTTATTTATATTTATTATAATTTATTTAATTATTTTAATTGATATTATTTTTATTATTGTACCTGATTTGTAATTCTTGACTCGTAATAATTCAATTTTTCGAGCTCCGAAAGGTTCTAACCATATAGGCGGGATTTTTTTTTATTTTTTTTATTTGGGAATATAGGACTTTTACGCAATGACATACGCCATAAATAATATTTTTAGCTATTTAAAACCTATATTAAAGTTATCTTATAGCTAACCCGGAAATTTAGTTGACGGTTGTCACAGTCTCCCCTAGTTAAGGGAATTTCGTCCCGAAATTAACAATTGACATATTGGATTTTTTGTTTCGCAAATAGGTGAGGATATTTATGTTTCATGTAGTCTTCGTGTTACCATGTGTATTCGGGTCCGTACTTGAATTCCAATCGAATTTTTATAATTTGAATCTTACTTTTTCTAAGCTGTTTGACCTTACGGTCAAGAATTTCAATTGGTTCATGTACGAAATTTAACCGATCATCTGAACATACTTTAGGGGTAGTACTAGAGTTTCATCAGCTAATAATTTATTTAGATTTGACACATGGTAGGTATCGTGTATGGCATTTAGTTCTTATGGCAATTTAAGCATATACGCCCCTCGCCTAATTCTTCTGATTATATCAAATGGTCTAAAGAATATGGGATATAGTTTTCCTCTTTTCCTAAAATGTACTATTTTCTTCCACGGCAATACCTTTATAAGCACTTTTATCGCCCACTTGGAACTCTAAAGGTTTACGGAGATTATCAGCGTAAATTTTCTAATGATCTTTGGCAGTCTTAAGCCTATCGTTCATAATTGTATTCTTGTCGATGACCGCTTGCATGATATCAGGTCTAGTCAATTTCCTATCGCAAATTTCCAACAAATTAAGTGGGGATCTACACTTGCGCCCATACAAGACTTCATATGGTGCACACTGGATGCTAGTGTGACACCTATTATTCTCAGAAAACTTAACTAATAGTATATGTGAATCTCAAGTTCCACTAAAATTTATTACGCATGCACACAACATGTCTTCTAGTGTCTAAATCGTTCTCTCCGATTGTCCATCCGTTTGAGGGTGTAGGTGTTGCTGAGGTTTATTTGCGTACCTAACGCCTTTTGAGACGATTGCCAAAATCGGGATGAGAACCGACTATCTTTATCGGATATTATTTCAATTGGTATTCCCTGTCGGGCAACAACTTCTTTAATATAAATCTGAGCCAGCTTTTCCATTTTGTAATCTTCCCGTATAGGAAGGAAATGTGCCGATTTCGTGAGTCGATCTATTATAACCCAAATGGAATCGTACCCTTTTGCAGATCGGGGTAATTTAGTTATGAAATCCATGGTTATATGTTCCCATTTCTATTCTGGAATTTCTTGCTGCTGCAACAAACCGGATGGCTTCTGGTGTTCTGCCTTAACCCTTGCGCAAGTTAAACATTTCCCACGAACAAGGCGATGGCTTTCTTTATTCCAGGCCTACCAATAGTATTCCTTGAGATCCTTGTACACTTTGTCGGATCCTGGGTGGATTGAATACCTAGATTTATAAGCCTCGTCTAAAATTGTTGATTAAAGGTTATTAAACTTAGGTATCCAAATTATGTTTTCGAAGTGGTACACTTCATCTGGCCCTGTTTTGAATCATCGCTCCAAGTGATATAGGGTCTCGTTCTTCAAATTTTCCGTCTTTGATGCTTCTTTTTGAGCTTCAACTATTCTTTCCTTTAGGCTTGTTTGAATGGTTGCTCCTAAAGCTTGTACCCTAGATGGATTCACTCTTTTGTTTCTTCATAGAGCATCAGCGACCATATTGGCCTTGCTAGTATGGTATTTGATTTCACAATCGTAGTCACTAAGCCATTCTACTCATCTTCTACGCCTCATATCGAGCATCTTTGGATCAAGAATATGCTGAAGACTCTTGTGGTCTGTATAAATAGTTTGCTTAGTACTATAAAGGTAATATCTCCATTTTTTTAAGGGCATATACTACGGCTCCTAACTCTAAGTTGTGGGTAGTAAATTTCTTCTCATGCACTTTGAATTGTCTCGAATCATATCAATGACTTTCTCTTTTTGCAACAACACACAATCCAATCCTTGGTGTGACGCATCGCAATATACCACGAAGTTATATGTTCCTTCGGGTAACGCAAAAATTGGTGCATTGCTAACTTATTCTTAAGCGTAGAAAATGTTTTTTTTTCACCAAAAAAACTTCTTATCCTCTTGAGTTAATGCCGCGAGTGGTTGCGCAAATTTCGAGAAATTTGCTATAAATAAATGTACTTAACCGAGAAATTTACAATTTCAGTCGGGATATATGGGGTTCCTATTTCTTTATGGCTTCGATCTTTGTTGGGTCAACATGAATTCCTATTAATTACGTGGCCTAGAAAACGTAATTCCCGGCATACAACTTCTGATCCTTAAGTAACTTTAAACTTCTGATCCTTAAGTAACTTTAGTATCAACCTTAAATGCTTTTCATGGTTGCTCTTGTGTCGCATGTAAATGAGTATATCATCAACAAACACAATCACAACTTATCTAAGTATAGTCTGCATACTCGGTTCATTACGTCCATGAAGACAATTGGTGCGTTTGTCAATCAAAAGGGCATAACTATAACGTGTTCTAAACGCGGTTTTGGGCACGTCCTCTTCACAGATTCTTAATTGATGATATCCAAATTGAATATCGATTTTAGAAAAATAGGTAGCACATTGAAGTTGATCGAAAAGGTCATCGATTCGAGGAAGAGGGTATTGATTTTTCATGGTCAATATGTTGAGTTCCCTATAGTCTATGCACATTCGCAGCAATCCATCTTTCTTTTTGACGAATAGGACTACGGCTCCCCATGGTGAGTTACTTGGTCGAATAATTCCTTTGTCGAGTAGCTCTTGAAGATGTGCAGGCAATTTCCTACATTTCCAACGGGGCTAACCGATATGGTGCCTTTGCTACGGGCGCGGCTCCAGGGATTAAATCAATCCAAATTTGTCTTGTCTAACTGAGGGTAATCCAAGTAATTCATCCGGAAACACCTTGGGAGAATCCCGAACGATTGGAAAATCATGAATGTGCTTTTCCTAAACCTCCGTTTCTACAACGTGAGCGAAGAATGCGATATAGTCCTTTCTTAAATATTTTTGCATTTTCATGCATGATACCACCTTAACGTTCTTCCTGGTCTTTTCTCCTTATATGACAAGCGTTTCATCTTGTGATAGTGGAATTTGAATGATCTTTGCAGAACAAAGTATTTCAGCTTGATTTTTGGATAGCCAATACATACCAACAACTACATCAAAGCTTCCTAATTTGATTGGTATGGTCTACGTTGAAGTTTTTGCTGGCTAAGTTCAAGGTACACTTAGTGATTATATCTCTAGTCTTGACTTCTTGTCCATTAGCAAATTCCATGATATAGGCCTCTTTGAATATTTGAAATTTTAGATTGAGCTTTGGCCTAAAAACTAGTGGTACGAAGCTTCTATATATTCTAGAGTCAGATAGCATTGATGCATTATAATTGTTCATAAGAAACATACTAGTAATCACATTCGGGTCTCTCCTTTGTACAAATTCTACTTAGCTAGGTTATGGTGATCCTAAGATATAAGGTCTAACAACTAACACTCCCATTCAATCATATAGCAATGCATGTAAAATTTTAAAATCATACATTTCATAACGTGATTTAAGCAAAACATGTTCAATCATATAGTTCCCGTTACTACTCAAGGTGCCTCTATGTGCTCCCTAAATCAGCAGTTCTCTCCCTCCTAATGAAAAGGTCACGATGTTACTCTCGTTGGTAAGGGGACTCTTTTCCTAGCCGTGAGCCTAACACATGCTTCACAGGAAGTTGGTGTTGATAATACACTAGGTCGTGAAATTCGGGGACTCTCCTACTAAGTTTCTATTCTAACCTCCATGGATAAAGAATATGTAATCTTAGTGCGTCAACCTAATGATGACATTACAGACTTCGATATATATAAAATTGGTTACTAAGTGTGCTAATATATGCAAGTACTTATGATATGCCATGCTTATGCACACACACAATAATCGTGCTCCAGAAAGAAAATTAATGAAAAATGTTTCTAAGTATATTTTTATTATAACTAACCTAAGTCTCATATCGTACATAGCTAAATTAGACATAGGTGATCAAGCTTTGTCTGATTGAGGTATAGCAATGTGGTACTCAACTTAATTATATTATCAATACACTTGATGCATTTAAAAAAAATTATTTTGAAAATCATTTTTATAAACCTTTGGTTATAGTTGGTGTTTTCCCCCCATAAGGAAAACATCATTCTCTATAACCTTCGGCTCTGATACCAAATCTGTCACACTCCGCTAAAGCGGAAACACGAGATGTCACAGCACAAGATATCATCGCACAAGGTAAATAGATAATAACCATTAGATTAAATTAACAAAATAAGTAGTTCGGATGAAACATAAATAAAAGTTACACGACCGAATAATATTTAAAGGACATTGTCTTGTACGATGCGTAAATAAAATAGATATTGTTTTTATAAAACGTGACGATGAAGATGAAGATGCCACACATCATGTTTGTAAGCATAAGGTACCTAACGGCGATCACCTGAAAGCACGGGTAAAAGAAAGAAAAGGGTCAACTACTAGAGTTGGTGAGTTCATAGGTTTTAAATATATGCAAAAAATATCTTTTAAATGAGAAAAGTTTAAACAATTGATGGAAGTTTTTGGAATATAAAATAAAAGTATGCATGAATTATAGAAGATGTATTATATTGCCCAATACGTTGCACATGGTAGTAATAGACTATGATAATTATTTCTTGAGCCATTATCCAACCTAGCCGACAACCAATTGCCCATGATAAACCTAACGCTTATATTAAATGACGTTAGTAGTGGTAAAGTACATCTATAGTTCGTCAACCATAAATGGGAGACGTCGGAATCTCCAAATAGCGCTACTTACAAATACCATCAGCTCACTAGCGGAGTTAAGGAATAATGTCCAACGAAAGGGCCTTACAACGATCACCCAAGCACATCAAAGAATAATACCATAAGTGCTCAAAATAATATTTGAAATAAGTAAGAAGATAGGCAATAAACTTTTCATGAAATATATACACATGCTTTCACCCCAAAATAATATGAAATACGGTAAAAAGGGGCTATGATACTCACTTGGTATGCAAAGGTGTTTACTCGTAAGGATTTTTTGTTCCTACCGAAGCTCCTTTCCTAATATAAGAGGTATGTAGCTCTATTAGACTTATTTTATTTATTATTTTGTATTATTTATTTGTTGTTAACTTATTTATTTAAATAGTAAGGTTGTCTCTATTTTTTCATAAATCATAAGTGTTCACTGGAATTTTCAGTTCTTTAAGTTGAACTTTAAAAATTAAAAACTGTAATTTAGGAGTCATATTAAGGCTTGATATTTTAATATAATCTTAATACATGTTTCTAGAATGTTCAGTAAAAATATAGGAATTTATAATTCATGTTTAGTATTTTTAATAATTAAAAGTGTATAGGATGTCCACTGATCAGTGTCTGGATGACATGTTGTTACTAAAACGTCTGTTTAGGGCTCATACGACCTCCTTTTTACATGATTCAAACTGGGAAATAAGCACGACTCAAGGATTAAACTTTTAAAAAAAACTAGACGTATTTTGACCCAAGAATGAGTAAGTTACACGCGTTTAAAGTGTACCCTTCTAAATCTGCCAGATTTCCAGATTCAACATATGGGTCTTTTTAAATATGTTTGAAGGATCAAACGTTCATGAAAATTAGTGAATCCAGGTTTAAATGAAAGGTAACACTTTAAACTAAGATTAGCAAAAAAAATCAACTGATTTTGATACCTAGAACTCCAGATATAACAAAAACAAGTGGGGAGTTCTAGCATCAGAATTTGCCAGAATGTTATTCTTTTTGCTTATGGGTCATAACTTTAATATAACATGTTTATATTCATGATTAATCATCTTGTATGAGTATAAGCTTTGATAATCCATGTGTTTTTACAACAATGGTAGGATGATACACATTTTATGTGTTCCTTACAACATTTGTTAAGATGAAACACATGCATGATCAAAGTCTTATTTTCTTGATTTTTAGTTGATTAAGTTCCATACAACAATGGTAGGATGATGCACATTTCATGTGCTCCTTACAACATTGGTAGGATGTTTATATTTACATGATTATAGATATATATATATATATATATATATATAAAGGAAATAAGATGAACAACAAAGAAAATAAATAAAAGAAAGAAGAAAGAAGAAAAGAAGAAAGGTAGAAGAGTAGAGATGAGTGTTTTATGATCATCTTACCAACTCTTTTTCTTTGATTTGTATTTGATCTTCACAAGATGAACAAGACTTGGAAGTTCTTGGGAGATTTTTGTTGGTGAAAGAAGAAGAGAGAAAAGAGAAGAGATGGAGTGTGGTGGTAAAGGAAATGATGAAGAGTAGTAGGAGGCTTATATAGAGCATGGGGGAGATCAAGTGGTGATTCTTAGGAAGAGAAGGAGGCAAGAGAAATTTGAAGGGGGGGGGGTAGGGTGGCCGGCCATGGAGGGGGGGGGGATTTTCTTTTTTTTTTTTTTTGAATAATCAAGTGTAATTTGTTTAAATGAATTTTGTATAATTGTTGATTTTGTTTAAATCTTTTAATTACAAAGTTTTTTTTATTACTTTTATGAGTTTATTTTTATATGTTTTATATTTTAACTTATTTATATTTATTATAATTTATTTAATTATTTTAATTGATATTATTTTTATTATTGTACCTGATTTGTAATTCTTGACTCGTAATAATTCGATTTTTCGAGCTCCGAAAGATTCTAACCATATAGGCGGGATTTTTTTTATTTTTTTTATTTGGGAATATAGGACTTTTACGCAATGACATACGCCATAAATAATATTTTTAGCTATTTAAAACCTATATTAAAGTTATCTTATAGCTAACCCGGAAATTTAGTTGACGGTTGTCACACAGACCTTGAGATAGGCTAGCGAAGGAACCCTTCCATGCCACATCTCGAACGGTGTACTTACAACTTTCTTTGTTGGTATAAGGTTTAAGGTCCTAGCAGCGGTTTCTAAAGCACAACCCCAAAAACTTGCGGGTAGCTTGGTACGACTCATCATGGGCTGAATCATATCCAATAAAGTTAGGTTCCTCCTCTCAGCGACCCCATTTAACTGTGGTGTCCTGGGTGGAGTAAGTTGTGAAATAATTCCACAACCCCTAAGATGATCAAGAAACTCGGTACTAAGATACTCACCACCCCTATCAGATCTGAGAATCTTGATCGACTTGCCCAATTGATTCTGCACTTCGTTTTGGTATGTCTTAAACACCTCAAAGGTTTCGGACCTGAACGGACCACACACATCCGTGTGAACAATGTCCAACAAGGCTTTGCCGCTTTCACTAACGCCGGTGAAGGGCGCTTTAGTCATTTTGCCTAATAAACAAGAATCGCATACTTCGCTTGACCCGTGGTCAAACGATTCCAAAATCCCATCCACTTGGAGTTTGGCGATACGTTTCTTGTTTATATGGCCAAGACGACTATTGCACAAAGACAACTTGTCCAATACACCTTTGGACTTAAAATCAATGTTCATGATTGATTTATTACCATCCAAACACACACTTGTTTCATAAATCCCATGACATGGATAAGCTTTAAAGTAATGAACATCATCTCTTAAACAAGAAATAATTCCATTATCAAAATTAAACTCATAACCATCGTCAAACAAAGCGTGAAAGGAAATAATGTTTCGTGCCACGCAGGGTGAAAAACAAACATTCAATAAGGTAATAGCAAGTCCTGAAGGAAAGGCGAGATCAACACTCCCTATCCGCTCCACGGGAACCTCATCCTTGTTTCCCATGATCAGGTCAAGCTCTCCAGCACCCAGCGCCCTACTTCTTTTTAGCAGGTGCACATTGTTACAAATATGAGTGCCACAACCGGTATCAAGTACCCAGCCGTTAGAAGTAGCGGTATTGTGGAGTTCAATCATAAACGTAATTGAGTTACCCGCTCCCTTCGGTTTTACCCGCTTGAGCTCCTCGAGTTAATTTGGGCAAGAACACCGCCAATGCCCCTTTTCCTTGCAGTGGAAGCACTCGGCTTCTGTAGGGTCGTCGGCTGGTGGAACCATCACGGCTTTCCCCTTGCCCTTCGGAGCCGGACTCGGGTTAGGTTTTGCAACCTTCCCCTTACCCTTTCCCTTGGAGGGGGGAGCGCCTTTCCTTTTGGTTCAGCCTCCCTGGATAGCTAGGACGGGTTTGGATGAGGAGGGCTTCTTGGACATGTCAGACTCGACGGTCTTCAACATTCCGTGAAGCTCCATTAGGGACTTGTCCATGCCATGGACATGATAGTTCTACACAAATTGTGAAAAGGAACTAGGAAGAGACCGGAGGATCACATCCACCGCTAACTCCCTCCTAACGGGAATCCCAACCTCTCCAAGCTTTTAACCAATGCTTTCATCTTAAGCATGTGAACGCTCACATTTCCGCCCTCCTACATATAGCAGTCGAAATGTGACTTTAGGCACTCGAAGCGCTCTAGCTTAGCCTGCTGTTGGAACATTTCCTTCAGCTGGTTAAGCATGTCATATGCCCCTAAATGTTCCATTTGCTTTTGAAGCTCAGGAATCATTGACGAGAGCATAATGCAAGCCACTTCGTTCGTTTCCTTGACACGCTTATCATACGCGTCTCGGACCGTCCTAGTCTCACTAGCCGCAGGTGCTTCGGGCAAAGGCTCCTCGATGGCCCACATCTTTTGTTCATACCTAAGGGCTATCCTTAGTTGCATGAACCAATCCATAAAGTTTTGGCCATCGAGTTTGGCCTTTTCGAGGAACAATTTTAGGGAAATAGAGTTCGATGATGATGTAGAAGCGTTGTTGGATGCCATCTACAAAACTAGAGTACCAATTTTAGTTGTCAAATCCTTGTAGAAATAATTAACCAATAGTTATGAAAACTCAATTATTTAAACAAGGCTAAGAACCATATTTCACTCTATCTCGTGACGGGTTTACTGTGGATCACGAAGTAAGTTATTTAGGTTGGTAGACAATTTACCGATTGCAACCATTGCAACTCTTAGATCCTTGCGGGATCCTTTTTTACATCAAATGTCTAAGGCATGTTAGATCCCTTCATACACCAATCCTTTTATTATTTCTTAAATGACTCAGCTAGAGATCGACATCATTTAAACTTTATAAAAGAATTTGTAAGTCGCCCGTCAAGACACATGTTGGTACCCTAGCCCAATCATTTGTTCGTGCTTAAGCTCGACTACCAATATTGCGGGTTGCCACACTCACCTTCCACACAACTCCACAAGGCATGGCTCGTGCTAATGCTCGACAATCATCCAAGTTTTGTTAGATTTGGATGGTGTCGTCTTACGGGTGGCGTGTGACTTACTTTTCGAAAAACAGGTTTTTGTTTTTCCGGTTAAAATAATATTTTAACAAGTTTCCAAATTAGCAATTTTAAGTGAAAAAAACTCCTTTTAATCACTGTATAATATAACCACCTTTTTATATTAATGTTGCCAATTCTAATGCGCGTAGAAATATAAACCCATTTATAAATCTCTTTGTTTTATATATTTTCCAAAAATTCTCTAGCATGCAAATCCTAAAGAATTCAAATATAAAACAACCACGCATAAATATAAACAAAGACCCGGTAACATGCCCAAATCCTAAGTGTTTTCTCCATGAGCCAAAACAGGGAAAACATAATCAATCTAGGGACAACACCAAGGGATGCTCTGTCACCATCTCCACACCGGCGAATCTCCCGGATTTGGTTCGTCAAGACGCCAACACCGTGTCTCCCGGTTGGTTTGATGCAATATTTACATATTTGAAATAATCGAAGTACGAGAACATAATAATAAGAAAACGACATGCAAGTCGCGATCCTAACAATCTATTACGAGTACAAAGACTCAAATAAACGACATACATGTCGCACCAAATATAAATATTACCACAATATGGCACGCAGGCCAAAACCAAAACCAACCACAAACATCACAAAGGCTATGGGCATAACAAGTTACCGGGCTACCACAACAAACACAACCAAACGAAAGCAATGGTGTGCCATAAAACCATGTCCAACAAATATATATATTTTGATCAAGATTGCAAAACAACACTTAAGGCACAACAAGCAGTCCTTGTACATATGCATTAGCAATTTTAATACACCTTTAAAATTGCATATTCGTATATACACCTACAAATATATGTTTTTGTGAACTTCATGCCAAGTCACACAAAACATATAGAATTAGGAACCAGAATATAGTGGGGATCAACAGAATCAAGACTAGTCCAAAACCCAGATTTTAATATATTTAAACATATTGTTTCAAAAACCAGTTCTGACAAAAAAAACAGAAGGCACGGGCGTATATTTAAACCTTTTGTCAGTGTACAATTTAAACAATTTTAAACAGATTACAAATTATGCCGGCACGGCCCGTACCCCCACTGGTACGCCCGTGCCCCGGTCGCCGGCACGGCCCGAGGTACGACCGTGCCCGGTCACCGGAAAACCTTTTTTGACAGAAAACTCAAAAAATCTGGTTTAACTCCAAAAGTGCAAAGCCATGTTAGAGATGGCTCTGATACCACTGTTGGGTTTTCGTGGTCTAAAATCGTAACGGAAGCAAAACTAGTAGAAAAAGAGTTTCAAAAATTTGACCACGAACATTCCCACCATATGGACCAAAACTCTAAACATGGATAAGCAACAAAAAGAAGATACAAAGAAATAGTGTCATACCTTTGATGTTATCTTCTTTGTATAAGCGGGATTGGAGTTTGGAAGTTTCGTGCACTAACGTGTACACCTCTATCGAAGTCCACACCAAGTTGCTATCGCCTCTCACTTGCTAGAGTGTTAGATAAGCCTATCTAAACACCACCAAAATGATCAACACAACAAATACCAAAGCCTTAGTACTTCTAGTGTGTATATGAGAGAATTGTGTGCAATGTATATATTTGTGAATCAAGTTCAAGGAACATAGCACTAACACATCTTGTGGCTTATATCGAGCTCAAATTTGAACTCAAAAACCGTCCAACATGTTTGAACTCGTGGTGGGCACAAACGCAGCGGAAGCACACAAGAAAAGTAGCATGCACGACATAAAATGAAAGCACACACAAAACCCACAACTAGTTCCAATGGTGGAATACACTACAAGGAAAATTGCAACTCAAAAGAAGAAGAAGGAATATAAATTATACCTTCACGACATCTGAAAACTGAGCTCATCAAATGGTTTAGGATAAACACGAGGAAACATGAGGCCTCCTCCTCCATTGCTCATCCACACCAAGAAGAACATGATCCCCAAATGCTAGTGAGCCATAGATGAACATCCTCAATGATTTCACCATCTGGAACAACCCATCAATATTCTCCTCTTGCACCATGGATCTTCATAAGAACACTCAAGATTATCATCTTAGTGTTTGTTGTATGAAACCCTTTGGAACCAAGAGAGAATTAGGAGTAAAGAGAGAAGGGTTGTTTTTCACTAAGTGTTTCAGACTCAAAATACCAGCTTCTATCTCCAGAAACTCGGCCATAATGCATGAAATCTGATTGGACCATCAAATGGTCCAATAAAACACAAGTGACACTTCAGCTGCCTCTTCACGGCCCGTGAAGCTCATAGCCTTCACGGCCCATGAAGACAGCTTCATGGTCGTGAAGCACCCAGCCTTCACAGCCCATGAAGCAATCAACTTCATGGTCATGAAGCACCTAGCCTTCACCTCCCATGAAGCACAAACCTTCATGGTCATGAAGCACCCATTGACAACCAAAACCACTATTTTATTCCTCTCTTTCTAAACGTGCTGTCGGGATCAATCCTTGGCGTGTGTCCCAATAGGCTCGCACTTCATTAGCAGTGATACCGGCATACGTGTGTCACTGGGCAGATTCCAACACAACATAATGCCACAATCAGTTACTAGAGTTATGACCATAAAAACCATAATAATAAGCTTTGAAAGCTGATTAAAGAAGCTGTTTTTGCACAAGGCACGGGCGTGCCAGCCTAAAAGGCCACACCCAAATCATGCCCGACTTGGGCTCATGCCTGTCCACTAGGCTCAGGGCACGGGCGTGCCTACCAGAGGCACAGGCGTACCTAGGCACAGGCCACGCCCAAGTCACGCCCGACTTGGGCTCGTGCCTGCCCGTTGGGCATGGCCATACCTCATAGAGGCACGGGCGTGCCTTAGCCCACCAGAACCAGTTTCTGGTCTTCTCTCTCATTAGTCCATTCGTGATGCCGGAATCGATACTTGGCGTGTGACCTAATAGGCCCTTGCATCATCAGCAATGATACCAACTCGTGTGTGTGTTAGTGGGCATAATCAAACAGACTTGAAGTCTTGCAAGGTCGGGATGTCATTTCCAATGAGTAGTATGTCATCAACATATAAGACAAGGAATGCTACTGCGCTCCTACTAGTTTTCTTGTAAACACACGGTTCATCTTCTGATTTGAAAAAACCAACTCTTTGATTTTCTCAACAAATTGAAGATTCCAACTTCGAGATGCTTGCTTTAGTCCATAAATGGATCTTTTAAGCTTGCACACATTGTTAGGATACTTAGGATCTACAAAACCTTCAGGCTGAACCATATAGACATATTCACTTAAGTGTCCATTTAGAAAGGCCGTTTTGACATCCATTTGCCATACCTCATAGTCATAATATGTGGCTATGGCAATAAGTATTCTAATAGATTTAATCATGGCCACTGCAGAGAAGGTTTCATCATAGTCAATACCATGAGTTTGAGTGAAACCTTTCGCCACTAGCCTTGCCTTAAATGTGTGTACATTTCTATCCATGTCGGCCTTCTTCTTGAAGACCCACTAGTTCCCTACAGTCGTACTATTGGGAGGAAGATCAACCAAGTCCCATACTTGATGTTCATACATGGACTGCATCTCAGTGTTCATGGCATCAAGCCATTTATCGGATTCCGGATCCGATATAGCATCTTGGTAGTTAGTAGGCTCAGAACAGTTTAACAAGCAAATCTCATCATTAGACACGAGAAATCTGTATCTCTCGGGTTCTTGACGATGTCTACCAGATCTACGAACACTTTATGTTTCAGTAGGTTCTTGAACAACCATTTGTTCAGGTTCAACAACCGTTTGTTGAGTGCTAGTGCCAACCTGACTTGTATTTTGTGGTTCTCAGCCAGATTGTAGAAACAATATCCTAATGAATCTTTAGGATATCCCACAAAATTACATTTGATAGATCTAGGATCAAGTTTGCTTGAAGCTTCTTGTCATACATGAGCCTCATAACCCTAAACTTTCAAGTAAGTTTAGTTTGGAACCATTCCATACCACATATCATATGGTGTCTTATCTACCTTCTTGGTTGGAACCATATTCAATATGCGCACAACAGTTAATAAAGCATAACTCCAAAAGGACGAGGGTAGAGTACTTCGGCTCGTCATAGACCGAACCATATCTAGTCGAGTTCGGTTCCTCCTTTCAGATACACAATTATGTTGTCGTGTTCTAGGAGGAGTAAGTTATGAGATAATCCCACAATTACTAAGATGATCCATAAATTCTTGGCTTAAGTACTCACCACCTCGATCGGAACGAAGGGCCTTGATTGTTTTGTTCAGTTAATTTTGTACTTCGTTTTGAAACAACTTGAACATTTCAAATGTTTCATGTTTATGTTTCATTAAATAAACATAACAAAATCTACCATAATCATCGGTGAAAGTAACGAAGTATCTATTACCATCCCTAGACATTGATCTAAAAGGACCACATACATCCGTATGTATGATTCCTAATAGATCTTTGGCACTTTCACTTGAACCGGAGAAAGGAGCCTTAGTCATCTTCCCATATAAACATGATTCGCAAACTTAAAATGAGCTAGAATCATTTGATTTTAAAATTCCATCCTTTTGAAGTTTTACAATGCGTTTCTTGTTTATATGACCAAGTCGACAATGCCATAGGTATGTTTGACTTAAGTCATGCTTAGGTCGTTTGGTGCTAGTGGTATATATAGAATTATCGTCAAGAGATCTTTTAAGATTAACTTCATATATTCCATTAAGAGGGCGAGCCTCAAAATACAAAATGTAGTTTTTGAAGGCACGAATGCCATCATCAACGAACCCAAAAGTGAATCCCGATTCTCTCAACCGGGCTACTGAAATAATATTCCTAGTTAAACTAGGTACATAACAACAATTGTTCAATATTAAGTATAGGCCATTTGGTAATAATAATTCAAAAGTTCCAAGGGCTTTAACAACAACATTTGCTCCATTGCCCACGTGGAGGTCCAAATCGCCTGGTTTCAGCAACTTACTTTTTCTCAGCCCCTGCACATTATTACAAATGTGAGTTCCACAACCAATATCAAATACCCAGGAATTAATAGAAAAAGTATACATCTCAATCATATATATACCTGAAGTGCTGGCCTCGCCAGCCTTCTTCTTTTTTAACTCCACGAGGTAGGTTGGACAATTGCGCCTCCAATGTCCTACCACCCCGCATTCAAAGCACGGGTCGGTTTTGGGAACCTTTCCCCTCACCTTGGGTGTAGGAGCTTTGGCAACTTACTTGCCTTTGTTCTTTCCCTTTGCCTTCCCTTTGCCTTTTCCTTTCGAGTTGTTTTTCTTTTTCTTCTTGATTTTCCCTTCTTGAATCATCAAGACTTGAGGTGTTTTGCTTGGAATCTTTCTCTTAGTAGTTTTAAGCATCCCATGCAACTCTGAGACAGATTTCTCCCAATTGTTCATGTTGTAATTCATGACGAATTGATCATAAGCTTTGGTCAACGAGTTAAGGATCATATCCTGTGCAAACTCGTTGGTTATGGGAGATCCAAGCCTAGCAAGTTGGTCAATGTATCCTTTCATCTTTAGCACATAGTCGCTAACGGATTGACCTTCCTCCATCTTGCATTCATGGAAGGCTCGAGTGACCTCGAAGCGTTCTTGCTTCGCTAGCTTTTGGAACATTTCCTTAAGTTGGTGAAGCATCTCATATGCTCCATGCTCCTCGAGGTTCTTTTGAAGATCCAGAGACATGGTAGCAAGCATGAGCATGCAACTTCGACCGAGTCGTCGTAATGCTTCACCCAAGCATCCCTAACGGCTTTTGCCGCTGTCAATGGTGGTTCCTCAGGGACGGGATCCTCAAGTACGTACAATTTCTTTTCTTGATTAAGAACGATTCTCAAGTGACGATACCAGTCTAACAAATTTGTACCATTGAGTTTTTCTTTCTCTAAGATTGAATGAAGAGATAAGTTGTTAACGGGCGTAGTTGAGTTAGGAGTCAATTAATTAATTAACAAAGTTCAATTTAGTCTTTTCGATATTTAATCCATTAATAATTAATACCCTTTAGAATTTATAAAATTCTTTAATTTTTAAAGGCTAGGATCCAAGTTGAACTTAACCTTGAATGTCTGGCTAATGCTCTATCCATCAAGTTAAAACAACAAGGTAGGTAACGTTTACCAATTACATCTCGTATGTAATTCCTAGATCTTTATGGGATCCTAGACAACGATTGTCAATTTTGGCATGTTTGATCCCATCTACGCCTCGGGCTTTCTTACGTTTGGCTAATGCTCTCTCCGTAATAAGATTCCAATTAAGTCGTCGTATTTCAAAACGGTGAATTTCCAGCCCAAGACGTTCATGGATTTCGCGGAAAAACACCTCGGTTGTTACAAAAACAATCCACGCATTTGGCTAATGCTCTCTCCACGTGAGTGTCGTTGCAACAAGCGAGTGTCTTAAAATGGGATGGCATAGACTTACATTTTGAAATATGGCTTTTACCGTTTTGTATATTTATTAAATAAAACAAAACAAATCGTGTGACTAATATTGCATGCATACAATAATAAGTCCACGTTTTGATAAAATCATATTGTATATATATATTGGTCTTGAGTATTCTTAAAATACATATTTTACGAACTCTCGACGCGTTTAATTTTAAACTAGTATTATATCCTATATTAACGTGTGTAGTTTCGAGCGCGCGAATACAACCAATTTTAGCTTGTAATAAAACCATTTTATTATTAAGCTTGAATGGAGTTTGGTTGACTTTTTAAAATCTCTATTTTATAAAACTCATATATATATATACATCCATATGTACATATATATATATATATAATTTGACATGATGAATTTTAATCTTTATAAAACCCTTTTTATATAAAATTCATTTTACATCTTGTGTTATGTCAACTTAAAATACCAAACTTCCATTGTGTGATTTATATTATGTTAAAAATATTAACTAGTATGCAAAAATCCTATTTTCAACCCTGCATAATAATATAAACATAAACACACACAAATAACATGTATAAGTGCATAACTAAGCCATTTATCCTAAGTGGTATTTTTGTGAGCCATACAAAAATACCAAGTCATAACTAAGGAGCATAAAATTCCTCTTGTGATGAACTTGAAGCTCCGACTTGCCAAAACAACTCCTTGTAGTGCAAATGACTCAAAGCCTTCATGGTTGACTCCACCACACTTGAAAACTCCAACTTGGTCATTTCTCCATCTTGTTACATTTTCATAAAAGTAAACCAGTCTAAACTATTCTACTACTTACAAAATACAACAAGATGAAACAAAACTAAAATTATTATTACATACCAAATGAAAGAATAATTTTACAACCAAATCGAATTTCCAACACATCACAAAATGTCTATGGCTTGTTATGCACACCATACACTCAAACAAACATATATATCCACACTTGATATTTAGGCAACTTTTACAACCAAATATGCATGTGGTTTGGTTGTTTCCCAAAATATATATATAAACATATACAAGTTGCCAACAAGAAAATCCACAACTTTTCTAACAAAAGAAAGTTGTCCATTTTCTTAAACAATACATACTAAAAAATAAAGTTTCTAAAAACTATGCATAAGTGGCTCTGATACCACGGTTGGGGTTTGTTCGGTTTTTCAAAATATATTTTAGCAACGAAAGCATGAACAACAATTTTAAACTTTTTAAAACTCCCCACCAATGATCCATATGCAAGCCTTAAGAAACAAAACCAAGCATAGGGTGTTTAGAACTACAACCTTTGTAGCGTGAGTAAACTGTTGGTAAACTGGTTGATCTATGAGAAGCCAAGAGAAGACTTCCTCCAAGGTATCCACAAGCCAATGATTCCAACACCTTGAAATGCTAGTTTCTGAAACCCTTGAAATTCAAGAATTCAGGCGACAACCTTTGTTCTTCTTCTTGAACTAGATGTATGTATTTTGAGTATGCGTTCATGTATCACTTTTGCTAACTTAAAGAACACCAATACTAGAGAGTAAGGATGTTTTTCAAGTATAAAAAACTTAGAACAATTCTAAGAACACAAAGAAAGGTGATAGCATGCAAGTATTCCACAAAATGGACTATGCGTGTAACTATAAAGCCAAGAAGCAAAAGCAAGAGTGGGAGGCCTCTCCCTTGGACTTCTTGGACGAAATTAGAAGGGGGGAGGGTCCCCTCTTGCCTCTTGCTTCTTTACTTGTTCCATACATGCATGTCTTGGTGGAGTTTACTTGAAGAAACCAGAAAATGGCCCCCATGTGTGAATTATGTAAAATTTTCTAGTTTTTCTTTTAAATACTTAAAAGAAAATACTAGATGTGTCTTAACATGCATAAAATACATCTACATGTATTTTATATACATACTTGATTGTTACTAGTAACTCTTTACTTGTAACAAGGGTATACATACATTTATATAATTGTTACTAGTAACAATGTAGTTGTAAAAATATATATTTATACATATATATACATACATATATTAAAATCATATGTTTATATTTATATATTTGATATGCATTATCTTATATCAATATATAAGAGTAATATTAATATTTCACATAAATAATAATATACAACAATGCATATAGACTTATATATATAAGGAGTTGGAAACATATTTAAATCGTATTCAAATATGTAATTAGTGTCCATTGACTGTAAATATGTTACCATATGGGTTTATTTATTGTCAGTAATATCGTATTAATTTGTTTCTTGTGCACATAGAACCAACATAAATGTATGCCATGCGACTTTCTGATGCATAAATGTATGGTTCGTGCGACTTTCGGTATGCATGTAGGGTTTCATGTGACTTATGGCTCACTTCATGCGACTTATGTGTACCAAGCAAGTATCATGCGACTTATATATATATATATATATATATGAAATAGCTTCATGCGACTTTGAGATGATATACATTATACCATGCGACTTTCATGATTACACATGTAAAGCTTCATGCAACTTTGAGATGATATACATTATACCATGCGACTTTCAAGATTACACATGTAAAGCTTTATGCGAATTTGAGATGATATACATTATACCATGCGACTTTCATGATTACACTTGTAAAGCTTCATGCGACTTTGAGATGATATACATTAATCCATGCAACCTACATACGTATAAATATTCATGTCATGTATATACCCGTAAACCATCCGACTTTGAGAACCTTAGGTGGTCCCACTTATGAAACATAGTAACGGGGTGCAACGTGATTGAAATTTTTGCAAAAAGTAACAGATACAAATGATCTACTTGCACCCGAATCAAACAGAACGAGAGCAGGCATATTATTGATAAGGTATGTACCTGTGACTACATCTGGCTTTGATTTGGCTTCTTCAGCTGTGAGCTGAAAAGCTCTTCCCTTCGTCTTTCCCACATTCTCCTTTTTCACTTCAGGAACTCGTGTAGATGGTAAACTCGGAGAAGGCTTGGAACCGGTAGACACTGCTATAACTGGATTGGGACATTCAGACCTCTGATGATCCGGCTGGTAACAGTTATAGCACACCTTAATTGGATTCTTGCAATCCCTACTTAAATGACCAGGTTTCCCACACTTGTAACATGTTGGGGAACCAAACCTGTATTCTCCCATATGATGCTTCTTACACGTCGGGCAAATTGGGTACGTCTTCTGTACCACAGTCTTTTCTGGAGTCTCCACCCTTGGTTTCTTATACACTGGTGTAGCTTTCTCCACTGACTTCCTTTCTGTCTCCTGTCTTTCCAATTCTAACCCTCTAGCCCTTGCAGCATCCATCATGGATTTCACTATTTGATGCTTACTAGCATCAATAAACTCTCGAATGCTAGGCTTGAGCACCATCATGTATCTATACATCTTCATCTTCTCATTTGCCATATAATCTGGGCAAAAACGAGCTATCTCCATAAACTTTGCCATATCCCACCAATCCTTAGCTGCATTTCTCAGCTGATTGGTTGCATATCTGACTTTGTTTTCAGGTGCACACGAACAAGTGTGAAACGCACCTTCAGTTCCCGAAATCCATCGGTGACTGGCAACTGGATCAGTTGCCCCATAAAACAACGGTGGTTGGCAAGCCGCAAAGTCCTCAATGTACAGGTTTTCGGTGCTTCACGTATAATAACTTGAGGTTGAGGATTAACCCCAACACCCCCAGCAGTTAGTCTAGTTGCTATTTCATGCCCAATCATTTCTTTATTCTGATCACTTACTTGATCGGCAACTTGTTTAATGATGTAAGGAATACTTTGCTACAAAGCTTTACTGATTTTCCTTGCTACAATTTCTCCAATTGCAGTCTCTGGGATTCCTTGATTAATCTCTGGGGCTCCTTCACCCCCATCATGTCGCGTTCCTATAGGGACACGCTCATCTGTTACACTAGTTTCTACCCCTTCGGGTCTGTGGCTAGGACCACCCTTAGTATTGTTAGCTGCCCTTGAACCTCTTGTATTAACCATCCTAGTAGTATAGATAAAGTATTATGGCAAAAAGCGGCTTTATCACACTATCCTCCATAATAAGCAGTTATGAGCACATCTATATACAAGTACCCCATACCTGATTCACAAAATTCCTCATGATTCCATTAAGTTTTAACATGTATCATGTGTTTGTAATAATATGGGCCCACATATTATTCTAAACACACTATACACGTTTAAACTTAACTTTATCACAAAAAGTCTCGAGTCACAGGCTTAGGCCATGTACTACCAATCATATAACATATATGTTCTAAAGACATCATGTACTCGCATTAGGTTCCAACATATAATCAATACAATTGCTAGTTATACTCACCAAGCTGCAAGCCTCTAGTTTGACAATTTTCAAAACCATGGTTCAAGTCTAGACTGTGCATAACACAATCCAGATCTCTAAAACCGTGGCTCTGATACCAAGTTGTAACGCCCCAAATTATAAAACCGACCTTTTTAGATAAAAGTTCACATAGTTATTTACATTCAGAAAGTTTTACATAAAGCGGAAGCGTAACTATTTCAAAAGTATTTATCCAAAGTTACACATATGTGATAGTGCCACGAGTATATAAAAAAAACTTGTTCTGTACAACCAGACGTTCATTTTTCCTTATCAAATCAGTCAAACCGGAGCTTTGCCCTTGCCTTGATTGTGCCCTGCAAAATACATAAAATAATATCTGATAAGCTGCGAGAGCTTAGTGAGTAAACTAGACTACAAGTCATATATACACATGAATATAATCACATTCTGAATATAGCCAACCACTGGTTCTAGACCCAGGGTAGCAATCTGAGCCACAGTACTGCGCTAATTCTGAGCCACTACTGCACAAAGCAGCATGCTTTATATAACATATAAACGAATACATATAAGTATTCCTTGTAATAACATCATTATGAACATATGAAACATAGTCTAGAAGACTCACCTTGTAATAACAAAAGTAATTAACGTAAGATAAGGCTTCAAGAGTCCTCACACGATCCTACACCTATATTATAACAATATGATGTCAAAATCACACCTTTCTGATCTGAACTGATAGCTACACGGGCCGTGTAACCCTACACGGGCCGTGTTCTGTTCATGCGACTTATAGTTCAGCTTCTATACAGACGCTGTTTTCCGGCCAAATCTCCCAAAAACACATTCAAACAGTTTATAAACATATCTTGGATGGTTTCTAACACCCTTAACCATTTTAAACACTTAAAATTCATATAAAACATACTTTGATTCATTATTCAACCTTTTGATTCATAAAACCCATATAAAGCTTCAAACTTTATCAACCAAACATACCTTGAGTAATAAGAGGTTGAAGAAGATGATTATGATAACTTAATCTCTGCTCCTTTTGATCAAAAATTCTAGAAAACTAACTTTCACTTTTGAGGTTGAGAGAAACGTATATCACTGTGAACTTGAAATGTGGTAATTGACTACCAAAGTCAAATTCATGTATATATATACACATATTTCATATATTGTCAACATTAGTCCTTCTAGTTACATTCATATTTCAAAAAGTACTTTTACTTTTAATACATTTTTTTTCTATGTGTTACATGAAAAGATCATCAGATAATGGTTCCTACCTCACTATGATGTTGTAGGTATCAATTTTAGTTTGTATGAATGATTATAAGAGAAGTTAGAATCTGGGTTTTGGGGTTTTGGGTTTATGAAGAAAAAGAGAAAATAATTTCAAATATGAGCTTTAATACTTGATGAAATGTATTTAAATCTTGAAAAAAGTGTTTAAATGAGTGGAGAAATGTTTTGAAACAAAAATGAAATGATTTGGTTGAGTTTTGAAAGAACTTGATTTTGGCCATGGAGCCTGTGAAATTAAAATGAGAACTGGCAGGGACGATTGATTATGCCATGCGAGTTTCTGATGCATAAATGTATGCCCATGCAACTTCCTAATGCATAAATGTATGCTCATGCGACTTTCTGATGCATAAATGTACGCTCATGCCACTTCCTGATGCATAAATGTATGCTCATGCGACTTTCTGATGCATAAACGTATGCCCATGCGACTTTCTGATGCATAAATGTATGCTCATGCGACTTTCTGATGCATAAATTGTTTGGGTTTGTTCGGTTTTTCAAAATATATTTTAGCAACGGAAGCATGGACAACACTTATAAACTTTTTAAAACTCCCCACCAATGATCCATATGCAAGCCTTAAGAAACAAAACCAAGCATAGGGTGTTTAGAACTACAACCTTAGTAGCGTGAGTAAACCGTTGGTGAAGTGGTTGATCTATGAGAAGCCAAGAGAAGACTTCCTCCATGGTATCCACAAGCCAATGATTCGAACACCTTGAAATGCTAGTTTCTCTAACCCTTAAAATTCAAGAATGCAAGCAACAACCTTTGTTATTCTTCTTGAACTAGATGTATGTATTTTGATTATGTGTTTATGTATCACCTTTGCTAACTTGAAGAACACCAATACAAGAGAGTAAGGATGTTTTTCAAGTATAAAACACTTAGAACAATTCTAAGAACACAAAGAAAGGTGATAGCATGCAAGTATGTCACAAAATGGACCATGCATGTAACTATAAAGACAAGAAGCAAAAGCAAGAGAGGGAGGCCCCTCCCTTGGACTTCTTGGACGAAATTAGAAGGGGGGAGGGTCCCCTCTTGCCTCTTGCTTCTTTACTTGTTCCATACATGCATGTCTTGGTGGAGTTTACTTGAAGAAACCAGAAAATGGCCCCCATGTGTGAATTATGTAAAATTTTCTAGTTTTTCTTTTAAATACTTAAAAGAAAATACTAGATGTGTCTTAACATGCATAAAATACATCTACATGTATTTTATATACATACTTGATTGTTACTAGTAACTCTTTACTTGTAACAAGGGTATACATACATTTATATAATTGTTACTAGTAACAATTTAGTTGTAAAAATATATATTTATACATATATATACATACATATATATATATAAAATCATATGTTTATATTTATATATTTGATATGCATTATCTTATATCAATATATAAGAGTAATATTATTATTTCACATAAATAATAATATACAACAATGCATATAGACTTATATATATAAGGAGTTGGAAACATATTTAAATCGTATTCAAATATGTAATTAGTGTCCATTGACTGTAAATATGTTACCATATGGGTTTATTTATTGTCAGTAATATCGTATTAATTTGTTTCTTGTGCACATAGAACCAACATAAATGTATGCCATGCGACTTTCTGATGCATAAATGTATGGTTCGTGCGACTTTCGGTATGCATGTAGGGTTTCATGTGACTTATGGCTCACTTCATGCGACTTATGTGTACCAAGCAAGTATCATGCGACTTATATATATATATATATATATATATATATATATATATATATATATGAAATAGCTTCATGTGACTTTGAGATGATATACATTATACCATGCGACTTTCATGATTACACATGTAAAGCTTCATGCAACTTTGAGATGATATACATTATACCATGCGACTTTCAAGATTACACATGTAAAGCTTTATGCGAATTTGAGATGATATACATTATACCATGCGACTTTCATGATTACACATGTAAAGCTTCATGCGACTTTGAGATGATATACATTAATCCATGCAACCTACATACGTATAAATATTCATGTCACTTATATACCCATAAACCATCCGACTTTGAAGACCTTAGGTGGTCCCACTTATGAAACATAGTAACGGGGTCCAACGTGAGACCCGAATTATTTATGTGAGTAAACGAACGACGGATTCGTACACGGTGTTGAGTATTTAGACCTATTGTAGGTGACAGCTGACTGACAAGTAATCATGTAACACCCGCAAACCTGGGCTAGGAGATTAGCAGGTTGGCGATCCGTGATTAATTGTGCTCTTTTAAATTGCTATGTGTTTATTAAGAATTGATGAAATTAATTAACTTAAATTAAATATATACATGTATATGTTACTGGTTAACTTTGAAAAAGGAAAGAAAGTACAAGTATATGTGCAAGTATGATAGTGTGTATGTATGTATGCATGGAAAAAATTAAATAATCTAAAATTTATCACCTCTTGCTTTGAACTAATTACATGTAAATGTGGGTAGTAATATGATCATTTGCATCAAAAGTGTAAAAGGTGTATTGTGTGTTTTGAAGAAGAAAACCTCCAAGAGAAGTAAAGTCACAAACTTGAATTTGAGAAACAAAGATTTAGTGTTCTTTAATTCCAAAAGAAGGTAAGAAAGTGTTATTGGCATGATATGAATGGTATTGGTATGTTTATATATTGAAAAGCATGAGTTTATGCAATTTCACCATTGATAAGTTTGGAAGAAAGCTTGAATTATGGGTTTTGTAGATTTTGTTGTTTTGAATGAGTTAAAAAGTGTTCATCATGTTTTGTAGACATGATTTACGTTATATATGTAATTTGTTTGAAGAAAAATGAGGTTAAAAAGGTTTATAAGTAAGTTATGTGGCTGGAAATCCGACACAAATGAAGAAGATGGGTCTGTGAGCATGCGCGTCGCGGCGCTATGCACAAAAGTTGTGGCGCGACGTGGTAAAAAATCCGATATTTTGATTCTTGCAAATCCGACCCTTGGAAATCCGAAAGTTGGCAAATCCGACACTAAAATCCGATATATTAGAAATCCGCCTCAGAAATCCGACATTTGATTCTCAGATTCGAAATCTGATACGGTCACGGCGCGACGGGGTTTATGTTCTGGCGCGACGGACCCCAATTCAGAATAGTTGCTTATTTTTGTTATGTTTTGCTTGGTTTGAGTTAGCATGTTATATATGTGATTTTATATGGTTGCTTTTATGTATTCAAGATATAAATATATATGAGAAGGTATATATATATATATATATATATATATATATATTCGACACTGATTTGATTGTTGTTGTGTTTTCACGCAATCAAAAGACTCAGTAAAATTACATTTCTGAGCCCGTGTTGATTTTTGACGTGAGTGGACGTTAGTCGCGGATGGTAAAGATTTCGGTTAATGTTATTGATGTGATGCATGACTGTTGATTGTGATTATTGATGATTGATATCTGCTGCATGATTATTTGGCCGATACGCACTCTTAGGAAGATTTTTAGTTACGTTGGGAAGTCATCTATATGTAGAATTGGGTTGGGCTCATTCACTGGTTGGTTGAACAGTGTTAGCCTTACTGGTGCATATGTTGCATCAGAAGGGGATTTTCACTGTGCCAATTTAGTGGAGGGCTATCGGTAAACCTTTGCTTTGGCCGGCATTGGTTGTAGGTTCTGCGCCGAACCGCCGGTCTTCTTGGGATATGTGATTACATGCTTTGATATTGACTGTGGATATTTGCTTTTGGTGTTTAGCCTCTAATCACTTAGCTTTGTGCTAATTCCCCTCAGTTGTTGCTTTTGCAGGTTCATGTTTGTGAGGTTGGCTGAAGGAGAAGTTAACCTGACTCTGATATTAGTTTTTGAAAAGAAACGAGCCTGTTGTTTTTGTAAAACCAAAGCAATGATACTTGTTTGTGAACAACGTTTGTATATTTGTTAATATTGAATTGTATGTAAATGTTTGTTTAAATTAAAGCTTCCACAGCGTATTTAAAAAAAATGGCTTGAGTTTTCCGGTGTTACAAATCACAAGTGAATCAGTGAACTGAAGTTGTGTGACTAGGACTGCAGACAGGTGAGTTTTCAGGTGTTACCATATAAACCAGGATCTTATCCGTTTGCGTTCCCTGGATATAAACAACCGTGTACCTATAAGCAATTTCTGGATTGTAAACCCTTTGAGTATCACGGGAGTTCTGATCCCAACACTACATTGAATTGCTTGAGAGAGATGGCAAAGGCACTTGATGCCTGTAATTGCAAAAACGAATTGAAGGTCAAGTATGCATCACGAATGTTGAGAGGTTACGCATTGGTCTGGTGGGATTCCATTACCGGCCATTTTACTGAACAGCAACAGGAGAGCATCACCTTGAGTCAATTCTAGGAAAAGTTGTGTGAACAATATTGCGGTACCTTTGAGATAGCCAAAATCAAGAAAGAATTCATGGATCTACAAATGACTGGGAATATGACCGTAGATCAACTCATCAAGCAGTTTAATGAGAAGATGAGGTTTGCCAAGCACTGGGTACCCGACGAAGAATCAAAGATTACCCATATTGTGGGGGCACTGCACCCTGATCTCCGTGGCGCCACCAGGTGGGCTACCACACTGTCCCAGGCTTTTACTTTAGCCAAATCGGTTGAAGGGGACATCATTGCAAGAAATAGGTTGAGCGGGGAGAAGATCTCCCAACAAAAATCGAGATTTGAACATTACAACGCTCAACAGAGGCAGGGAGGGCAGGCAGGGGGAGCAAAATAGAAGACCTTCGGGTGGGTCTACTCAACGGGCACCTTGGTGTAGTAGGTGCAAATCTTATCACAACGAGCAGTGTACGCCCCAGACAATGAGATGCGTGAAATGTGGCCTGTTTGGCCATGATTTAAAGAACTGCAGGTTCCCGATGAGCGTTTGTTGGAATTGTCAGAGGAAGGGGCACAGAGTTGGTGACTGCCCGATGATTAAGAAGACGGGATCTGGGTCAGGGGGAGGAGGAGCTGGAGGATCGTCTTCAGTAGGTCAAAAGCGAAAGAACCCACCCACCGCCGAGGGCCGGGCATTCAGAATGATGGTGGATGATGCCATCACCACAGACGACGTTATCACGGGTATGTTTCTAATAAACTCTACTCCTGCTAGAGTATTGTTTGATTCAGGAGCAAATCGCTCCTTTGTTTCTGTGGAATTTTGTGATAAGTTGAATATGCATGTATTTAGACTTGATACTGCTCTAGAGATAGAAGTAGCAGATGGCATGATGGTTCCGGTCACGACTGTTGTGGCTGGAGCTAAAATTGATATAGATGGCGTGTGTTTTCCTGTTTATTTTCTTGTTATGCCATTGTCTGGGTTTGATGTGGTGCTTGGGATGGATTGTCTGAGTCTGAATCAAGCCAATATCAAGTGTCATAAGAAGTTGATTTCTTTTCTGCTAGCTGATGGTACACGGGTAATAGCAAGGGGAGAGAAGGCTGGGTCTGTGATCCCGATGATTTCGTGTTTAAAAGATAAGAAAGCGTTGGGTAAGGGGTGTGAATCCTACTTAGCTTATGTAATTGATGGAAAGAAAGAGAAGCAAGCAATGACTTACATCCGGGTGGTAACGGAATACCCGGAGGTGTTTCCAGAAGATTTTCCAGGATTGTCTCCAATCCGTGAGGTAGAATTCAAAATAGATTTAATACCTGGTTCTAGAGCAGTAGCGAAGGCTCCGTACAGGTTGGCACCTTCAGAGATCCGAGAGATGATGACGCAGATTCAGGATCTGCTAGATAAAGGGTTTATTCGTCCGAGTTCGTCCCCGTGGGGAGCACCGGTATTGTTTGTAAAGAAGAAAGACGGTACGTTGCGTATGTGTATCGACTACTGTGAACTGAACAAGAGGATGATAAAGAACAAGTATCCGTTGCCGAGAATCGATGATTTGTTTGATCAACTGTAGGGAGCTTCGTTCTTTTCCAAGATTGATTTGAGATCAAGCTATCATCAAGTGCGTGTTTCTGAGGAAGATGTGTCAAAAACAGCCTTTCGTATGCGTTACGGGCATTATGAGTTCTTGGTTATGCCATTCGGCTTAACCAATGCACCTGCGATTTTTATGGATTTGATGAACAGGGTTTGTCGACCATTTTTGGATGATTTTGTGATAGTCTTCATTGACGATATTCTAATTTATTTAAAGACCGAATAGGAGCACGAACAACATTTGAGACAGGTTTTGGAGACACTGAAGAAAGAACATTTGTTTGCCAAGTTGTCAAAATGCAAATTTTGGTTGAGAGAAGTTCAATTCTTGGGGCACATGATATGTAATGAAGGAGTGAAAGTGGATACTTCAAAAGTGGAAGCTGTGATGAATTAGAATGCTCCAAAGACACTGTCTGAGATAAAGAGTTTTCTGGGTTTGGCTGGGTACTACCGCAGATTTATTAAAGACTTTTCTAAGATTGCGGGTCCGTTGACTAAGTTAACTCGGAAAGACGTGAAGTTTGTTTTGGGTAGTGAAAAAGACAAGGCTTTCCGGACTTTGAAGCAGTTTTTATGTCAGGCTCCCATTCTTACATTGCCAAGTGGATCAGATAATTTTACTGTATATTGTGATGCGTCGTTTGCTGGATTGGGATGTGTGCTTATGCAGAGGGATCGGGTGATTGCGTATGTTTCAAGACAGTTGAAAACACATGAAAAGAATTACCCGACTTATGATCTAGAACTAGCAGCTGTCGTATTTGCCCTAAAACTGTGGAGACACTATTTGTATGGCACCAAGTGCGTAATTTTTACTAATCATAAGTGTCTCCAGTATGTGTTACATAGAAGGAACTGAACATGAGACAGAGACTATGGGTGGAGTTGATAAAAGATTATGATTGCGAGATCAGATACCACCCTCGGAAAGCAAATGTGGTAGCAGATGCCCTGAGCCGCAAGGGAGCGGGAAGTTCTATTCAATTCATGCGTATGGAAATTGTATCTGATCTAGTGGATAGACTAAAGTCTACACAATTGGAAGCTCTGAAGGAAGAAAACTTGAATAATGAACTGATGAAGAAACGTAAGGACGAGCTTACTGATGATTTTCGCGGATTGAAGATATATAAGACTCGTGTGTGGGTGCCTAAGCTTGGAGAATTGAGAAAGTTGATTCTAACCGAAGCACATAACTCGAGACTGTCTGTTCACCCAGGAAGCACTAAAATGTACAACGATTTGAAAGTGCTTTACTGGTGGCCTACTATGAAAGCAGACGTGGCTCATTTTGTTGAGTCATGCCACATCTGTGCGCAAGTAAAGGCGGAGCATCAGAAGCCTTACGGATCCTTGAAGCAATTAGAGATCCCTTAGTGGAAGTGGGAACATATAACGATGGATTTCGTGACTAAACTTCCGCGAACTCAGAAGAATCACGATATGATTTGGGTGATCGTGGATCGATTGACGAAGAATGCCCATTTTCTGGCTACTTGTGAGACGGCTTCTCCGAAGAAGTTGGCTCAATTGTATATTGATGAGATCATTGTGAGGCATGGTATACCATTGTCGATAGTATCTGGCAGAGACCCTAGGTTTGTTTCTAACTTCTGGAGGAGTCTACAGAGGGAGTTGGGGACGAGAATAAATTTGAGTACTGCTTATCATCCCCAGACTGACGGTCAAACTGAACGAACCGTACAGACACTCGAAGATATGCTACGTGCCTGTGTAATTGAGTATGGTGGATCTTGGGATTCGCACCTGCCGTTGATAGAGTTTGCGTATAATAACTCTTACCACTCCAGTATTGGAATGCCTCCGTATGAAATGTTGTACGGTCGTCGTTTCCGTACTCCGACGTGTTGGATAGAGGCTGGTGAGAAACAGTTTGCAGGACCCGAGATTGTACAATTGACTGCTGATAAGGTTGCTATAGCCTGAGAGAAGTTGAAAGCGGCCAGAGATAGACAGAAAATGTATGCGGATCCACGGCGTCGTCCAGTAATGTTTGATGTGGGGGAGTTAGTGTATTTGAAGGTCTCTCCGTGGAAGGGCGTGATTCGTTTTGGCAAACGCGGGAAGTTGGCACCCCATTACATTGGTCTTTTTAGAATTCGTCAGATTGTAAATGACCTGACAGTTACATTGGATCTCCCAGCAGAGCTTACAGGTATTCACGATACATTCAACGTCTGTTATCTAAAGAAATGCAGAGTTGAAGATGAAAGCCAGATTCTCCCAGTACACGAATTGAAATTGGATTCAAAGAAAAGACTGATTGAGGAACCTGTCGAACTGTTAGATAGTAAAGTGACCAAGCTCTGAAAGAAGCAGATAACGATGGTGTTGGTCAAGTGGAAACACGGTTTAGGTTCTCATATGACGTGGGAGACCGAGGCCGAAATGAAAGATAGATACCCTCATTCGTTTCAGCAAGAAGGGATTCCGAGGACATAATCCTCTTAAGGAGGGGAGATTTGTAATACCCGCAAACCTGGTATAGGAGATTAGCAGGTTGGCGATCCGTGATTAATTGTGCTCTTTTAAATTGCTATGTGTTTATTAAGAATTGATGAAATTAATTAACTTAAATTAAACATATAAATGTATATGTTACTTGTGAACTTTGAAAAAGGAAAGAAAGTACAAGTATATGTGCATGTATGATAGTGTGTATGTATGTATGCATGGAAAAAATTAAATAATCTAAAATTTGCCACCTCCTGCTTTGAACTAATTACATGTAAACGTGGGTAGTAATCTGATCATTTGAATCAAAAGTGTAAAAGGTGTATTGTGTGTTTTGAAGAAGAAAACCTCCAAAAGAAGTAAAGTCACAAACTTGAATTTGAGAAAGAAATATTTAGTGTTCTTTTATTCGAAAAGAAGGTAAGAAAGTGTTATTGGCATGATATGAATGGTATTGGTATGTTTATATATTGAAAAGCATGAGTTTATGCAATTTCACCATTGATAAGTTTGGAAAAAAGCTTGAATTATGGGTTTTGTAGATTTTGTTGTTTTGAATGAGTTAAAAAGTGTTCATGATGTTTTGTAGATATGATTTATGTTATATATGTATTTTGTTTGAAGAAAAATGAGATTAAAAAGGTTTATAAGTAAGTTATGTAGCTGGAAATCCGACACAAATGAAGAAGATGGGTCTGTGAGCATGCGCGTTGCAGCGCTACGCTCAAAAGTCGCGGCGCGACGTGTTTAAAAATCCGATATTTTGATTCGGATTTGCAAGAATCCGAAAGTTTGCAAATCTGACCCTTGGAAATCTGAAAGTTGGCAAATCCGACACTGAAATCCGATATATTAGAAATCCGCCACAGAAATCTGACATTTGATTCTCGGATTCGAAATCCGATACGGTCGCGGCGCGACAAGGTTTATGTCGCGGCGCGACAGACCCCGATTCAGAATAGTTGCTTATTTTTGTTATCTTTTGCTTGGTTTGAGTTAACATGTTATATATGTGATTTTATTGGGTTGTTTTTATGGATTCAAGTTATAAATATATATGAGAAGGTATATTTATATATTCGAGACTGAATTGATTGTTGCTGTGTTTTCAGGCAATCAAAAGACTCAGTAAAATTAGATTTCTGAGCCCGTGTTGATTTTTGAGGTGAGTGGACGTTAATCGCAGATGGTAAAGATTTCAGTTAATGGTATTGATGTGATGCATGAATGTGATTGAGATTTGATTGGATTGATTGAACTGTTCATTGTGATTATTGATGATTAATATCTGCTGCATGATTATTTGGCTGATACGCACTCTTTGGATGATTTTGAGTTACGTTGGGAAGTCATCTATACGTAGAATTGGGCTGGGCTCGTTCACTGGTTGGTTGAACAGTGTTACCCTTACTGGTGCATATGTTGCATCAGAGGGGGATTTTTACTGTGCCAATTTAGTGGAGGGCTATCGGTAAACCTTTGCTTTGGCCGGCATTGGTTGTAGGTTCTGCGACGAACCGCCGGTCATCTCGGGATATGTGATTACATGCTTTTGATATAGACTGTGGATGTTTGCTTTTGGTGTTTAGCCTCTGCTCACTTAGCTTTGTGCTAATTCCCCTCAATTGTTGCTTTTGCAGGTTCGTGTTTGTGAGGTTGGCTGAAGGAGAAGTTGACCTGACTCTGATATTAGTTTTTGAAAAGAAACGAGCCTGTAGTTTTTGTAACACCAAAACAATGATACTTGTTTGTGAACAACGTTTGTATATTTGTTAATATTGAATTGTATGTAAATGTTTGTTTAAATTAAATCTTCCACAACGTATTTAAAAAAAATTGCTTGAGTTTTCCGGTGTTACAAATCACAAGTGAATCAGTGAACTAAAGTCGTGTAACTAGGACTGCAGACAGGTGAGTATTCTTACTTACCATTTAAACCCTATGATGTATGTGATTAATGTTCTCTATGCTATATGATTTGATGAACCTATGAAATGATGAATTGATGATTGATGAATGATGAATTCCTGAATGATGAAATGATGACTGATGAACTGCTAATGTGTTATGCTATGCTTAATGATGGCACCGTTCACTTCGGTGAGGAGAATGATTGGACCGTTCACTTCGGTGACGGGAATGATTAGACCGTTCACTTCGGTGACGGGAAAGATTAGACCGTTCACTTCGGTGACGGGAATGATTAGACCGTTCACTTCGGTAACGGGAATGATTGGACCGTTCACTTCGGTGACGGGAATGATTAGACCGTTCACTTCGGTGACGGGAATGATTGGACCTTTCACTTCGGTGACGGGTATGATGGGACCGTTCACTCCAGTGACGGGAATGTGGGACCGACTACTACGGTAGCGGAATGTGGTACCGACTAATAGGGTAGCGGGAATGTGGGACCGTTCACTTCGGTGACGGGAATGATTGGACTATTCACTTCGGTGACGGGAATGATTAGACCATTCACTTTGGTCACGGGAATGATGAGACCGTTCACTTCGGTGACGGGAATGATTAGACCGTTCACTTCGGTGACGGGAATGATTAGACCGTTCACTTCGGTGACACGAATGATTAGACCGTTCACTTCGGTGACGGGAATGATTAGACCGTTCACTTCGGTGACGGGAATGATTAGACCGTTCACTTCGGTGACAGGAATGATAGGACCGTTCACTTTGGTGACAGGAATGATAGGACCGTTCACTTCGGTGACAGGAATGATTAGACCGTTCACTTCGGTGACGGGTATGATGGGACCGTTCACTCCAGTGACGGGAATGTGGGACCGACTACTACGGTAGCGGGAATGTGGTACCGACTAATAGGGTAGCGGGAATGTGGGACCGACTACTTCAGTAGCAGGAATGGAAGATGTAACATGATTGTGAAACAAATGATTTGATGTCATATGGTTGATTGTAAGTAAGTTTACTCGCTAAGCTTCGTGCTTACGGTTGTTGTTTATCCTTCTTTTCATGTGTTGGCCACGACGGGTGTAACACCGTATTTTCAACAATAAATTTTCATTTTAAAAATATTGCGGACGCGAATAAGTATTTACAATATAATACATCGGATTATACAAAACCGTTTTCCAATTCATAATACTAGTATTTCAAAAACCACGACTCCTCACAATTCAAATCAGAGTGCCCGTCAATTATTCCCCAGCTACACCCCCTCACAACTGAACCACAGAACTTACCAGCCACCTGTAAAAGTAGTGAGAGGTGGGGGATTAGCACAAATCTAAGTGAATGAAAGTAAACCACCACAGATACATTAATCAGTAACCGCATGATATCAACAACAGTAAACACATAATCGCCTCACGAGAAGACCTGCGGTTCTGCAGGAACCTACAACCAATGTCGGCCAAAGAAAATGTTTACCGATAGTTTATTTGCTATTCTCACATAGTATTACCTTTAGTTGCAAAAAATGTATCAAAAGATCACGATACTGATTAGCCGATAGCAAACAAACCCAGCCCATGGCCAAGCCGAGACTGACTTCGCAACACAGGCGCAACAATTAATTAACAAACCACCAGTTAATCAATTAACAGATATACAATCTATCCATGCATCAATCCACATACAGTTTCAACCAAACCAATTACAACTAATATCACCCGTGAGTAAACATCCACGCACCTCGAGTTATATAACTCCCACTCAGTGATCTAATGTTACTAAGCCTTGTCTGTTCCTAAGAACACAACAAACCAAACATCAGTATCTTATTCATAAATATATTGTTGGGGAGATAATCACTTCACCTTAATAATCAACTCTGCCTATCCTAAAACATAGAATTTGATGATAACCAAACCCTACATTAAGTATGACTTACAAAGAATTCAAACATGTGTTGTTTGAATCAGATTCTGTAAAAATAACCTAAATATGGAACCATCAGCTGACCATCAGCGGAGCATCAGATCCTACTCAAAGTATCAGCCAAAGGATATCAGCCAAGGAGTATTAGATGAAGAAAACAAGTAAATAAGACCATCAGCTAAGAAAAATAAACCATCAGTTAAGTAAAGAAAGTTGATCAGCTGAGTGCCTACACCATCAGCTGAGCAAGGACTTTGCTCAGCTACTCCATCAGCTGAGTGAACAAATTGATCAGCTGAGGCCAAGAGCATCAGCTAAGTAAGTCTTCTCTTACACAAGTCATCTCTCCACATAAATTGATGTATTTGAATGATCAGCTGAGCGTTCTTGATCAACTGATCATACAAATACATGAGCTTAGGTCCTCCACATAATGTTTAAATCAGTGTACTGACACACGGAGGGCACGCCCGTACACTTCATAGGGTACGCCCGTGCCCCGTCATGTTTTGGCCGGAATCTGGATTTTTGAAACTGTGATATTTGGTGTTCTTAAAATCCGGTTTTTGATTGTGTTGGACCAGTCTTGGATCTGGTCATTCCCCACTATATTTTGATTCCTTGAATTTATATATTTTGTATGGCTTGACATGAAGTGCATAAAAATATATATATTTAAAGGTGTATATATGAATATGTAATTTTAAGGGTGTATTAAAATTACTAATGCATATGTACAAGGATTGCCTTTTGTGCCTTGGGTGTTTTGTTGGCAATCTTAATCAAAATATGTTTGACATGGTTTTGTGGCACACCATGGTTTTGCTTTGGTTGTGTTTGGTTGTGGTTCGGTAACGAGATGCCCTTTAGACCTATGTGTTGTGGTGTTTGGTTTATTTGGTTTTGGTGGCCTGCGTGCCGTATTGTTGTAATTTTTTATAATTATTATTTGGTGCGGCTTGCATTCCGTTTATTCATTCCTTTGTACTTGTATTAGTAGCACAGGATTGTGGCTTGCATGCCATTTCTTCTTCTATGTATTTGTAGAATAGTATAGAAGTTGATTTAGTATGTAATAAACCAACGGGAATCACGGCGTTGATGTCTCGGCATCATGGAGTCCGGATTGCCTTTTGGAGATGCCGACTTGAGTGGGAGCACACCCGGCTAGGTGCTTTGGATATTGGATTCCTTAGTTGACTTTGTTTTCCTCGTATGGCTCACGGGGAAAACGCATAGGATTTGGGCATGTTACCGAACTATTATGTATGCATGGTTGTTTTATATATTTATTATTTTGCATGGATGTGTAGGATATCGAATGCTAGATAATTTTTCGAAATATATAAAACACAAAGATTTATAAAATTGGTTTATATTTCTTTCCGCGCGTATAGAATTAACAAGATAATATAAATTTGTATTATATTATAAGTGGATAAAAAGTGTATTTATCACTTGATTTGTTAATTCGCAAAATGGGTTAAAATTGTTTTAACCGGGAAAAACGAAATCCTGTTTTAAAATGTAAAACACGCGCCATCCGGAAGACGACACCACCCGAATCTAGTAAAACTTGGATGATTGTCGAGCTTTAGCACGAGTCATGCCGAGTGAAACTGTGTGGAAGGTGAGTGTGGTAACTCACAATATTGGTTGTCGAGCTTAGCACGAGCCAATTATTGGCGAGAGTTCCAACGTGTGTCTTGACGGGCGGTTTACAATTCTTTTTGTGACACTTAGGTGGCGTCGAGCTCTAGCTGAGTCATTTAAGGGGGTCAAGTTAGAATTTGTGCGAGAAGGGATCAAACATGCCAAAAGACATTTTGATTGTCAATGGATCCCGCAAGGATCTAGAAGTTGCAAAGTGTTTGCAATCGGTAAAATAGTTACCGGCCTAAATAGCTTTGCTTTGTGATCCGCGGTAAACCCGTCGTAAGGTAAAGTGAAATATGGTTTCTATCCTTGTTTAAATAATTGGTTTTGAAAAACTATTTGGGTAATTATTTATACAAGGATTATATCTCAATTCACTAAAACGTTTACTCTAAAATTGTAGATGACAAACGTTAACAACGCAACACCGAATTTATCTCTCCATTCGTTCCTAGAAAAGGAGAAACTCGTAGGTGTGAACTTTGTGGATTGGTATAGGCAATTGCGAATTGTCCTTCGCCATGAATCTAAGTTGCACATCCTCGAGGAACCTCTTCCGAAACCACCTGCTGCCAACACAAGTTGGGCCACTAGATACGCCTTTGAAAAGCGTATCGAGGACGCAAAAGATGTTTCTTCTTTCATATTATCGACTATAAGCTGCGAGCTGCGAAAGCAACTTGGGCATACGAGTGCGTATGCCATGATTAATCGGTTTTAGGACTTGTTCCAACATCAGATTAGAGAAGAGCACTTTATGTGTGTCAAGGCCCTTGTCGGTTGCCGGATGTAGGAAGGTGGGAAGGTTAGTGTTCATGTGCTTCATATGAAGGCATACATTGACCAAATGGAAATACTAGGATTTCCCATTGGGAGGGAGCTTGCGGTGAATATGATTCTCCAATCCCTGCCCACGTCTTATGATGAGTTTATCAAAAATTATCAAAAGGACAAAACGGTATAATCCTTAGACGAGTTTCATGGCATGCTTAAGATTTTCGAGTCTAACATGGCCAAACGCAAGTTCATTCCCACCCGGTTTTTTGAGGAACGTAAAACCGAGAAAAAGAATACGACTCCTAAGGGAGAAGTTTGCTATTTCTACGGTAAATATGGAGATTGGCGCCGCCACGCTTGTCCTGAGTGTTCGAAGGAGTTAAAGCTTCCTATGAGGCAATGGAATAACTTCTCGTCATCAGGTACATTCATGATTAGCTCCATGGCTTTTCTACTTCTTAGCTAGATCTGTTGAAATGCTGGCTATAACACTCACATTTGTTGAAAATTTGTTTTGTTACAAAGTGTAGGTGTTAAACGGAAGAAGTAGCTGATAAGGCATGGAGAGCTAGAGCTCAAGATTGGGAAACTTGGACGTTGTCTCGATTGAGAGGATTGAGAGTTTTGATCTCGCCATTTCATCTAGCTATTTTATTACTTTATTAGATTAATATTTTGTCTGTCCTGCGTGGCGAGAGAAATATTATGTCTATTATGCATTGGTTGACGATGAATATTACTTTGTATTTGATATATATATATATATATATATATATATATATTAGTGGTTTATTTCAAAGTTTATCTATGTCATGGCATTTGTAAGCTTTTGCTTAAAAGTAATAAAGTAATCATGAATAATGTCTTTAAATCCAAAAATGGTTTGGATTAGTTATCCAAGTGACAAGGTTATTTAGCTATGTAAACAAGACTTATGTCACCAAGTTCCGTGTGGTTTGGAATCTTGGATGCATTTGATAATTGATCAAATGTTGAGTGCGAGAATTGTTTATTAGGCTAAATGACTTGTACATCTTTCATCGGCGTATGTAAGAGGATTGAGAGCTTGTTGTAATTGGTTCACACTTGTATGTTTAATTCGTTCAAGCAAATCCATGGGGATAACTACTTGCACTTTGTTACCTTTACCCATGGTGGTATTAGGGATAGGTATATTTGAAACCTTTGAGGTGTTCATTGATTACCTTAACGAGGTTTGTGGACGAAAGGTTAAGTTACTTAAATCTTGTAAGGATGTTGAGTATCTTAATTTATGAATTTTGTGATCATCATAAGAATTGTGGGATCTATCTCATAATTAATTTCACCTAGGACACATTGGCATATGGGTCGCATAGAGGTGGAACCGAACATTCTTGGGTATGTTTGGGTCTTGATGGATCACAAAGTCATACCCAATGTGTTGGGATGCTTAAGTATGGCGGGCAATGTTCTATATATAAAATCAACAAAGATGGTTTAGTACCCATCTTAGGAGAAAAGACTAGAAAGAGTGTCTTTGCTTGTCTATCTCTAAACCTAGATTATCCAGCCTACGTGTGGACGTGAGGTAGTAGAATCCGGGACTAAAAGATGCTACTCCATTAGGCATGAGATATTTGTTTCACGAACTTTTGAGGACAAGTTTTGTCTCTCAATAGCAAGTGGAAGTCTAATATCTATGGGAGCCAGTGGGAGTAAAACCTGATGTTGGCACTAGCATACAATCAGTAATGATTGGAACTCAGCATGGCGATGCTGGAGTACCTGGCATAATTCGTTACTCTTCCTATTTCTGATAGGAGTTGTCGTAAGGCCGGATGGATATTTGTTTATATCTAGAGGAAGATAACTTGATGATGGATTAATTGAATTCATCAACTATCGAAAGTCGCAGTGGGCCTAGTGTCTGCTAGAAGGAGAGAGGTAATGAGAATGGGATGCAATCCATGAGGATATCCAAGTATTGGACTTGGTTGATCCGATACCTTGGTGCAAACCTACGGGTATGCATGGATTAAGATGTAGACAACTTCAAATGCCGACCAGTGGTAAAAAAATTCTAATATGATTGACCATGAGGACGGTATCATAAAAGAGTTTTTCCTTGGTGGTTATGTTGAAGTCTGCTTGGATGACTTATGATGTATCACTGCCTTTTCTTGAATGTGAAGGTATGATAGTGAAATGGAAAAGGCTCTATTCCTTTATAGGAATTTTGAGGAAGTGTTTTAGTACTCTCCGAGAGTCTTGTACATTATTAGTATCCTCGTATGGTCTACAAGAAGTATATTCATGGACTTGAACTTCAAATGCTGACTAATGACAAATTTTCCGTTATGATTGACCATGAGGATGGTATCATAAGGAAATTGTCCTAGTGGTTAAGTTGAAGGTTACTCGGATACATGTGTTTATCACTACAATGTAAAGATCGTATTCCTTCATGGGAATTTTGAGGAAGAGTGTTTCAACACTTTCCGAAGGTCTTGTATGTTGAAAGTATCCTCGTAGACTCAATAAACATCGCAAGGTTGTAATCTTCACTCTAATGAGAAAATCATAGATTTGAGTTTTCGAAAAGGGAATATTAAACTCGGATGTATGCCAGAGCTAGTGGGAGCGCTTACGTTCCAAATATTGTGTATCCATGATATACTTCTTATTACAGATAACATCCTAATTTGGCGGTTTATAAAACCGGGGTTGAGGAATTATTGCTTTATAAGAAGAATTGGGAGGATACGAACGTAGATTTTTCGGAGTGAAAAACTAAGAGAGTGACATTGAAACATGATGAACTAGTGTGTTAATTTAATTAGCAACTTGGTTTATCACATGGTTTCTTTTCTCTCATTTTGAGATACTTGGAAGAACTCTTAGTACATTGTTCTTCAAGTTGATGTTCGGTGGTAACAAGGAAATTTGAGTAATATATTAATATTGGTGAATTGTTATTGTTGTGTTGTTAAGTGGAGTGTTATCATCTAGAATGGTTCTTTAGCATCATTGACTATATTGGGCTCTTTTGAGAAAATAAGAGTATGATGGCTTATATATGTGAACCATAGTCTTATGCATTGTGACTCCATTTGGTTCCTTGGAACCATGAGAGCACGAAGGCTTGGACAAAGGACCATGATCTTGCTGGAGCACACTTTATAAGTGTTTGGTCGAGAGAAGATATGGTGATTGTTAGAGTACGCGTGGATGTCACTTTGTGAATCCACTTACTAAGTTTTAGTTGTGAGCTAGTGATGAGTTTTCATACTAGGCTTGCATACACTTGGTTTACAAGTGGCTTTAGCTTGGGTTTGTTTAGTTGAATTTGATATGTTTTGAGTTGGGAACATTAAAGCAATAATGTGCTTTGATTGTATCGATTATCAAATAGAGATTTGATAATGCGCGCGGAGCGGGTACTTTCGTTAGCCTTTATTGTGTTCCATCTTAGCATGTTTAACTACTTCCTTGAATAAATTTATTTATTCTAAATGCTCCACGATCGGTCGTTCTTCATTGGAGGGAAGAAGTGAATTAAGATCGAGGCAAGTGGTTGGTAAAGTATTCATAGTGGATTGAATACATGTTTTCGCAACACTAGCCTGTACTTGATAGTGATCAAGTAATTGGAGGACCTGCACCTGAGTTTACTTCATGGACATGATCACGAGTAAATCAGGATGATAATATTGTTTGTCCTTTTACTTGAGATACATGGGCTTCTTGAATAATGATATGGTCTTGTTTAGATTGCTTTCTAACGCAGTTCGTAACTGGCTGTTATAAGGAAAGTTTTCAGGCAAGAACTTATTATTATGATGGAATGATGTAGTCAAAGGTATTCATTCCTCTTTAGAGAGATATCCCTGGCCCCTCGTTGACTGAACTGATGACATCAAAATGCATTGCCGTTCTCAAGTTGAATTGATAGTGGATCAATTTTGCAACTTGTGTTGTTCGTCATAGTTAGTCTAGATCGAGAAACATAATCGTGGATGTTTTGGGGCTGATGATGTTCCATGACCTACATTCACAATGGATATCGTGAACGAAGGGATGAATAATCACTTATCTGTAGGACCATTCTTTACAGGTTGGTACTTGTCATAGGCGACATACCCTATGCCGACTTGGGGGCATAGATGCCTTGCTAGAGGCCGCTCTATGTTGGTGTTACCTTTCGTGGGTGTGTCATGTTCAAGTGGGAGTTTGTTGGAATATGCCCGCTGACACACACGAGTTGGTATCACTACCGATGAGGCATAGGCCAATTGGGTCACACGCCAATTATTGATTCCGGCAACACCTTTGAACAAGAGAGAGAAAAATACCAAAATGGGTTTTGGTTAGGCCGGGCACGGCCGTGCCTCGTGGAGGTACGGGCGTGTCCTATGCCAGGTACGGGCCCAAGGCCGGCGTGCCTAGGGCGTACCTATTGGGGCCGACACGGGCGTGCCTCGTGGAGGTACGGCCGAGCCTAGTGCGAAAGCACTAGCCCAAGTCGGGCGTGACTTGGGTGTACCCGTGGGCTGGCACGGGCGTGCCCAGTGAGACACGGTCGTGCCTCATGCTGAAACAACCTATTTAACTAGCCTTTTAAGACTAGATTAATGGGGTATTCATGGTTATTGATAGCCATTTATTCCTAAGTCGGTTATGGACGTTTTTGGCTTCATTTTGGAGTCTATATAAGTCCTAATATGCTTATGGAACATGGTTGATTGCTTTCCTGATATATGAACTCGTAACTCCAAGTTAGTTTATATATACTCTCTCAAGTAACACATACTTAGAAGATAGATTGGCATATCAATCTTCAAGATGGTGTTAGACCATTGGTGAAGCTTTTGGTGGCGTCCAAACATAGCTAGCACGTGGGGATCATCAACACTTGGTGTGGATACCGATAGAGGAATACATCTTTGTATTCTCAAGTCCACTCCGTTTGAAACATCAACAAGGAAGTTGAAGAGCTTGTATGGTATAACTTCTTCTACTTGTTCATTTCTTTTAGTTGCTTTGCTATTGTCTAGAGTATGGTCCATTGGGTTGTGTGTTGGTGGTATAAAATGAAATTATTTTATACTCGTTTTTGTTTCCGCTGCGTTTTCTAGATGCCACCAAACCTAACAAGAACATGTGTTGTTCTATTATGCCTTAAATCTTTGTTTGTAAAAGTAAAATGCACTTTTTGGATCAAGTATGAGACAAAAAGGTTTGATCTTATCCCCTGGAAAAGGATAATGATACCTCAAACACACGAAAATCTTGAAGATTTGTTAACCAACTAAGTATTGCTGGCAATCCCATACTTGGTCAGGTCAAATCAAATAGAAGCATGGTGTTGATTAAAGTACAAGCATGGAAAGGGAAAGAAACTTCTACACGACAGTAGATGTGGGTTTTAATATTTTATATTGTGAGTGGGTTGCACTTTTGCAGAAAAGTACAATTACTTTTAGCAAACAGTTGATTAAAATAACTTTACTTTTCACCAACTACCTTTACAATTAAAATATTATATTTCCACATCCTCTTTGTCTCCTACTTCCATGCAACCGGATACACCAAGATCTTTATATATACTCATGCATGGTGGACATGCAAAAAACAACACAGTGAAGTCTCTACTCCACAAAAAGAAAATCTCATCAGTTGAGAAATTCGTAGAGTTTAAGCGTTGTGTAGAATCAAAATTGTTCATGTGTTGAACACTATATATACATTAGTTGTTTTATAGTTAGCTTGTCTATGTGTTAGACAAATAGATTGCCACCTTTTATTGTACTTAGAATTTCCGCTTCTAGTACATGTAATTCTTTATTCAATATCAATAATAATTATATAAAAGTATATCGGTGTGTATTTAAATTTTAAAAGCTAAAGTTTGTATTCAACCCCCCCTTCTACAAACATTTGTTGTTGTGTACTCAATCTGGGACTAACAACTGGTATTAGAGCAAGTTAGATAATCAATATCTAGATCTGTTTTGCTTACTCTACAACTGCTTCCATCCCTCTCAAAATGGCCTCATCAGCAAACAATATGAATATCTCAAACACTGGGTCTTTAACAAGATGTCCCATGTTTGATGCCGAAAATTTCTCCATGTGGAAAAGTAGAGCACATCTTTTCTTATCCACCCTTGATATCCAAATGCTTGAAATAGTCACTGATGGTCCTTATGTTCCAACATTAGTGTTATCTATTCCATCAGAATCTGAAGGTCAAACCTCCACAATAGAAAGAATCATAACCAAACCCATGCATTTGTGGACAGATGAAGATAAGAGGTTGGTTAGCCTAGATGTTAAGGCTAGATCAGCTCTTGTCTATGTACTACCCAATGAGATTTATCATCAAGTGCTTAACTGTACTTCTGCTAAAGAGATGTTAGATACGCTCACAGTTGCATATGAAGGGACTGAAGAGGTGAAGGAGAACAATAAGATCCTCCTCAACAGAGAGTACGAATTCTTATTTGCTCATAAAGGTGAGAGTCTTACACAGACATACACCAGGTTAAACTGCCTAGTTAATGACTTGAAGAGGGCAGACATAACCAAGAGCAACTTTGTTTTGGTGAACAAGTTTCTAGACTCCCTCCCTGAAACATGGGATCACTTTATCACTGTTCTAAGACATAGTGAGAAGATAAAGGGAATGTCTCTTCTTACTCTCTATGGTAACTTACTAAACCATAAGCAATCAGTCAAGCAAAGGAAGTTGTCATCCAAGGAGATGAAGGAGGTCGTGAAAGCTGCACCAATTGCCCTTGTATCAAGAGATACAAAGATGAGAAGCTTTGCAGCTATTGGTTCTGGTTCTGATGAAGAAGTAGATGAAGAGAAGAGTGTTGGAGAAAGTGATGAGGAGAATGATTGTGAGGAGAATAACTTGGAGGAGCTGGTTGAAGGTGTAGCAATGCTGGTTAAGAAGTTCAGACCTTTCAAGAAGGGAAAGGGTGTTAAGAGGTTCAGCAAGAGGCCATCAAAGTTTGTCAAGCCCAAATCTACATTTGATGCCTCCACAGCAGAGTGTTATAAGTGTGGCAAGATTGGCCACATAGCCAGTGACTGTAAGTCCAAATATAACATTGGTTCTTCATCTGTGCCAAAGCAGGAGGGCAAAATTGATTATGAAGCCAAGATAAGAAATTCCTTGCTGCTGTCCTTGACAAGAAGAAAAAGAAGAAAGCCCAGGGCCAAGTTCTTGTTGCTGAAGAAGAAGACTGGGCATAAAAAGATCTTTCCTCAGATGAAGATGAGGTGATCGCTGCTCAGTTCTACATGATGGCCAACAACAATGATGGTAGTTCCTTTGATGAAGACATGAAAAAGGCTGCAAAAGCTTGTTCAACTACCAACTGAGATCCTTCTTCTATGTATCAGGTTGGAAAGTTTATTAACAATGATGATAATGAGAAAAATGCTATGTTTGATTACTTGTGTATTGATTTCCGGTCTGCTATTCAAAGAGAGAAGAAGCTAAAACTAGAAGTAGAATCACTAAAAGAAAAATTAATTCTTAAGGATGAGGAACTTAAGCAGGTAACAATCTTAAATGATGAACTAGCTAACCAAAAGATACTTAATGAGATCTTAGTAAAAGAAACTAGTGAAGCGACCAAAAAGTTTAATGACCTCCAAAAAGTAGTAAAATCTTGGTGTGTATCTGCAGAAAAGACCACTCAGTGTGTCATGGAGCATATACCCAAACAAGTTCAAGCTATTATTGGTGGAAATTAATCTAAGGCTGCTAACTATGTTGATTCTAATAAGAACCTTAATATCTTAGACAAAGCTGTCATTTTGCCACAAACTTTTCACAAGACTGTTAAAGGTAAAAGTGTGTTCACAAATAAGTTTGTTAGAAGCAAAAGTTCCCACTTAAAATAATCAATTATTCCTTCTGTTGAATCATCCTCTAGTAACATTTCAGAATGTAAAAATACTAAGAATACAAAGTCAAAGGATGTGAGTAAAGGAAAGGAATCATTGGTTGACACCTCAGAGACATTATGTTGTCAAACCTTAAAAACAGATGACTTAAATCTTAGTATTTCACAAACTGAAGAATCATTAGCTAATACTACTCCATCAACTGATAGGTTAGTAGATGATAAATGCTCAGCTGATAACGTGTCAGCTGATCATAGCTCATCTTCTAAACAATCAGTTGATCTAGAAGCTTGCAACATCTGTTTATATTCTGGATTTCTCTCAATGATTGAACCAAAGAAGGTTGATGAAGCTCTCGATATCCCCAATGGGTGTCTGCCATGCAAGAGGACTGGCAGAATTCAAAAGAAATAATGTATGGACTTTGGTACCCAAACCAAAGGATAAATCCATCATTAGAACAAAGTGGGTGTTCATAAATAAGCTAGATGAAAATGGGCAAATCATCAGAAACAAAGCAAGGCTAGTGGCACAGGGGTATTGTCAAGAAGAAGGTATTGATTTTGATGAAACCTTTGCCCCTGTTGCAAGATTGGAAGCCATTAGACTGTTCCTAGCCTATGCTGCCTTCAAGAACGTCAAAGTATTCCAAATGGATGTGAAGAGTGCATTTCTGAATGGAGATCTGAAAGAAGAGGTGTATGTAAAACAACCTCCTGGTTTTGAGGAGTCAAGCTTATCTGATCATGTTTACTTTCTAAAAAAAGCTTTATATGGTCTTAAGCAAGCTCCAAGAGCCTAGTATGATACCCTTTCTTCTTTTCTCATTAACAAAGGTTTTACAAGAGGATGCATTGATAGCACTTTGTTTATAAGGAAGTACAAAGGTGATGTGATAGTTATGCAGATATATGTAGATGATATAATATTTGGGTCTACCAATTTGGAACTATGCAAAAAGTTTTCTAAACTCATGTCTGATAACTATCTGATGAGCATGATGGGTGAGTTAAACTATTTTCTTGGCTTGCAAATTAAACAAGAGGTTGATGGTATTTTCATTCATCAAACAAAGTATGTCAAAGATTTACTCAAAAAGTTTGATTTTGAAAACTATTCTTCAATGAAAACACCTATGTCTACTTCTACCCCAAAGACTCAGATTTTGAGTTAGTTGGATATTCTGATTATGATTATGAAGGGTGTACATTAGACAGAAAAAGTACTTCAGGTGGTTGTCAACTTCTAGGAGGAAGATTGATTACTTGGTCTAGTAAGAAACAGAATTCAGTGTCAACATCCACTGCAGAGGCAGAATACATTACTGCAGGAAGCTGTTGTGCTCAAATTTTGTGGTTACAAAATCAACTACTTGACTATGATGTGACGTTTAAAGACACCCCAATTCTGTGTGACAATACAAGTGCTATCTCCATCTCAAATAATCCAGTCATGCATTCAAAGACAAAGCATATTGAAATAAGACATCATTTTCTCAAAGATAATGTGCAAAAGAAGAAGGTAACTATGCACTACATCAACATTGATTTGCAACTTGTAGATTTGTTCACAAAGCCATTAGATGAAACAAGGTTTAATTTCCTAATATCCAAACTAGGTATGCTTAATTTTTAGATTAGAATAGTGGTAATTTAGTTTGTGTTCATTTATAAGTGTTGAAAATCATGTGTTACTTATCTAAGCATCTTTAAGTCTTACTTAATCTGTGTAAACTGAGTAACTGTGCTCAGCTGATACCTATCAGCTGATCACTCTAAGATAAGAAGGAAATGCTTAGCTAAGTACTTCCCTTAGCTAATACTCCAAATTTTCACTATCAGCTGATAGTTTTTCATCAGCTGATACATTTCAATGATCAGCTGATGGTTCAACACTTAGTAAATTTTCATCTTTTACATTCATTTAATGCTTTTTAACCCTAGTTATTTAATCTGTCTGTCAGATTTCATTTAATAGCTAATTAATTTGTTTTCCGTTAGAATTTTTGTCAGTATCTAACGATCTCTGTTAACTAACCTTCAAAAATATCCCACTTCCTCTCTCATTCACCTTTACCTGTTCAAACTTTCTAAATTCCCTTTCTCTCTCTCTAAAAAGAACTACCCTAACCTTTTCTCTCTCGATACTCACTGTTCATCATCCCTACCAAATGGCCACCTATATTCCAGACGCTGCTGTCAACCCTGGAGAGAATGTTGCACCCAACCAACCAATGAACATAACTCCAAACAACATACTTCTTTGCACCACCATCCCTGCCTCGCGAGAAAACCAAGGTTATGAGCCAATGGTACAGTTTCATCAGGCTCATCCTCTGTTCGACAGCCTTACTGCTGATCCACACTATATTTACCCCACAATTATTGGTGAGCTATGGTACTCCACAACCTACAACCTAAACGACAATACCATCCACTGCACCCTAGCCCAAGGAAACTACCATCTCCAAATCACCACCGAAACTCTTCGCGAAACCACTATTATTCCTCACTTCCCACCTTACACCGCTTTTTGTAACACCGTAATTTCTCAAGCCATTTTCTTTAAATCTCTGCGGAAGCGTTAACTGATTTCATTTAATCAAATACAAAGTACAAAGTACTATTCACAAACTTCACGTCAAGTTGTGAGGTACACAATATTTACAAACGTGGCTCGTCTCTTCTCAAAACATAAAATCAGAGCCTTGGTCAAATTTCCCTTCCCCCCCAAAAAAAAAAGCTAAACAGCCAGACCTGCAAAAAGCAATCAACTGAGGGGAATTAGCACAAAGCTAAGTGAATGGAAGCTACAAACAAGCATCCTCAATAAACAGGCACAAGCAATTACCAATTGCACAAGCGAACCGATCTCAACAGATCAAACAATCAATCACAAGCCAATCCAATCTCTAGAGGAACGGCGGTTCTGCATAACCTGCAACCGATGCGGGCCAAAGCAAAGGTTTACCGTTAGCTATTTGATACTTGGTACAGTTAAAGCCCCTTCTACTGCAATAAATGCATAGAAAGTCTAGAACTGTGCAACAAATAGCAGATAGTGCAGCCCAAAACATGCGATATCTGACCCCAACCATGCACGCATATAATTAACCATGCGTACAGGTCTCGCCACGTGCACACATAATTAACCATGTGCACTAGCCACGCAACAATCCAAACAATCCCAATCAACAAGCAACAATCAACGAATCACATTTACACAGTCTGTCGACACATATCAAGTAACATATTCCATACTGGCAATTCAACTTAAACAGTTCATCATGGCATCTTGGATTGAACAGTCTAGCAGGCATCTTAGACTAAACAGTCTATCAAAGCATCTCAGACTAAGCAGTCTAACAAGGCAACTCAGACTAAACAGTCTAGCAAGGCAACTCAGACTAAACAGTCTATCATGTCATCTCAAAATCATAAATATATCTCAAAACATGTAACCACAAATGTTACCACCATCACCACTCGTGAGTACACTTCCACTCACCTCAGTCCACGTTCCCGTCTGCTCAGTTGTCTAATATCACTGACTCTTTGCAAATCCTGAGAACACAACAAACCGAAGTCAATAACTGATAAATATATATCCATAATATATATTTATATCTCTATATAACTTGTAAACAACATACAATAATCATATAAACAATAACCCATAACTTCCCACATGAATACAAAGCAAAACAAACATATTTCCTAAAAATAGCCTGTCGCGCCGTGACAAGCTTTTGCGTCGCGCCGCGACGCATGCGGATTTGGGTTCCGGATTTAAGTGTCGGATTCCGGGTTCCAGATTCTTGATTTCTTGGACTTGCTTCTATCGGATTTTCGAAGGATCCGGATTTCAGGGTGTCGCGCCGCGACGCGTCGTGTTTCTGCCTCCTTCCTTATTGAACCGTCAGATTTCCAGCGAACCTAACATATACATTTCATTTCCAACTTCCATTTTCTTAATCCAAATCACTTCCAACACCCATGAAACTTCATATAACATCACAACAAACATATATATCTCATCAAATCCAATTAAAACTCATTATTCAACAAAACCCATATATCATGTTTTGAGCTTTCAAGCTCCTATCATGGTAGTTCACCATTCAAACATGTATTTCAACATATAAACACATCAAAACATTTTGTAGTATCATATAAACACATACTAACCTTCACTTTGATTTATGAATCACAAATTCTCTACTTTGAATTTCTAAGTCTTGTTCTTTCTAGCTTTCTTCAAAGGTGGTTTAACACAAACACACACTTTCACCTTTTACTATGAGCTGGTGAATATGAATCCCACGTATACATATTTTCACTTTTATTCAAGCAGGAGGTGTCCAATTTCATTTCCTATTCTTTTCACATGCATGCATGCATACATACTTACTTTCATACCTACATAAACCTTTCTTTCTTCTACTTGTTTCTATACCAGTAACACAAACATATATATTCATAAATATATATTTTTCAATTTAATTTAATTAACTTTAGTAATCACAATCAATTAAATGCCAACAACCCCAATCACGTATCGCTTACCCGCTAATCAACTAGCATGGGTTTGCGGATGTTACAAATCTTCCCTCCTTTAAGGGATTCCGTCCTCGGAATCCTATAACACATATCAAACGGATTCCTCATTCTTCACATTCGTTCTTTACTGATCGTCAATTCAATTGTAACTCATACATAGCTTCATCTTACTATCAAACACATAAATCTCTTTCTACCTGTCTTTCTAAGTTTACAATCATCAGTTCTTTATCAATTTATCCTTCAAACCTCTTCTTCAGTTCCACATTCAACTCAACACGTAACTCATAGATTCAATTAGTCTGTCTTTCAACTCATTCTCTTTCACATCCAAGCATATAGTCAAGTTCAAACTCTGTTTATCTTTATAAACAAATTTCATGTACTTTTCATTCACTATCTGTCATGTAAAATGCTCACATATCGCTTTCTTCTTACTTCCAACAAACACGTCGGTACATTACCCCGATATTCACATAACAACTCACAATTGATATGATAACATCCACTTGATAAAATTTACATCCCGTTAGTCTAATCAATTTGTTTGTGAATTCCTCGAAACATCAAAATCCAATACAAATACACGTTAATTAACACATATCTGCACAACTCTTCTACTGCACTATCCACGAGGATTCAATCATACTATTCATTTCATGTCTCAATTCTTGTTGTAAAATCATTTAAAAATTATTCACTTCATCTCAACCAGCAGCCTCAACATATAAGTCATCATATCTTTGCATCATCTGATCAATATAATTTGCCCAACTAAGGCCATCTCACTGGTGATGTAATACAAGTTCTTCTTACTGATCAATATTCGCTCGTGATATATCCAAATTCTTTCTCATATAATAAATCGGGCATCAACTCCATCGTAACTTGTTTTCAAAATCATTATGATATCTCATATTATCTCGTCAGTACGCAATTATGCTCAACAATGCCGTCTTACTGGCAATTACCCATAATATATCCAGATTTCATCATATAAGGTAATTTACATATAAATTCCATCATCACCGTTCTAGTATCTCAGGTATCTCAACAATTCATAATTCTCTGATACTTCGCCTTAACTCATACACAACTTCTATATCATGTTCACTCCTTCAGTAATTCATCAATTAAATACTCTATATGGCATTATATCATTTAGCCCTTCCAAGTGCACTAGCAATATAGTTTCATAAGTCCTATTCGAATTAAATTTCCAATTCCAAGCAAAGGCAATTCATGTATAAAGTTCACAAGTCTTCATTCCACATGTTCATGTCATTACATCATTCTTTCAAATCACATATGTCTTCAGTTCACAAATAACCATTGTTATTTAGTCAATTGACATCAATCACATCTTTTACCCAAACAATTCCGCACATATCAGGCTTACTCACTCTGTAACAATTCATCTCTTTCTCATATTTCAATCATTAAGTCATTCATTTCCAGTAAAGGCAATTTCAATTCCATTCATGAAGTCGCGTATACTTCAATCCACATAACTCCAGTGTTATTATCGTAAACTCCCTCGTATTTTCACATGTCTACTAGCAATTATCCTACCCAGATAATATTCAAATCTCTCACTCGCATTCTTTTATTCATTCTGCACTCTGTCTCTGTCATATATATTCATTTCATCTGTATATAAGTGTTCGTTTCTTCTTTTAATACTCATGTCAATCACACATATCATTCTTTACAATCAACATTTCCCACATAGTCAATACAAACATATCATGTACAGTCTTCGGGTCATGGGTTAAATCATTCTTCTCAAAATCTTTACTATAAAACATAATTCACTCTTTAATCCCATAGCATAACATCATTCATTGATCCAACAATTTCCATATCTCAACATACCCTAATCTCCTCAGATTCGTCATTCATCATCATCAATTATCTTTACCCAGTAGATTTAATAGTTCGTAATCTCAATCAACATCTCTTGGTTAACACCAATTTCTTCCAAGCCTTAACAATTTATTCTTTTCCCCTCATCTTCGCATAACATATAAACACACATATATATACACATATACAAATACAGCATCTCTATGCACATAAACAATTACCATTTGTAAGACAATCTTACAACACATCGCATAGCATGCAATTTTAACTACTCTGGAATATTCTTTCCTTAGCATATCATACCCAGTACACATTACTTCACATATCACATATGCACTATCATATCATTTCCTGATAGTAGTATCAGGTACTTTCACGATAACTTAATATCAATTATCTTTACTTCTAAAGAATCATGCTCTTTCAGAAGTAAACACATACACTTAGCACACATAGGCATCAAGCATCAACAATTAACTCTAAAGTTAATAAACATACGCATAATTATAGAAGTTATCAAAACGTACCAGTCATATCATCTTCAATATTAACTTTGTCGTCAGTTATCATATCATAAGATCTACCATCTGGCACAGAAGGGTTCTTTCTCTTTCGTCCAACTGCTGACGAGGATCCCCCACCCGCATCCACTCCTGACCCCAACCCTATTTTCCTTTCCTCTGTACATTCATTCGTATGATGACCTTCTTTTTGACAATTCCAACACACACCCCGAGGGAAACCACATTCCTTGATCTCATGTCCAAACAATCCACATCAAATGCAACGTAAAGTCTGGGGTGTGCAAGGCCCCGTATGTACAAATCTACACCGGCGACACCACAACGAACTATGTTAGATCCACTTGTCTTAGATTTCTTATTTCGATTCTTCTGTTTCTGGCCACTCTACCCAATCTGCCCACTCTTTCTTTGTGGTTCATTAACACGTTCAATCATTGATTTATGCTGCAAGATACACTCTCTATTCATTCTATCTCTTGCCTTTCCATCACCCTCATCCGTCTTGGCTAGAGTAAACACTTGTGATAAAGTACTTGCCCATCTGGTAGTACTTTGATATTCTGGAAGCAAAGCTCCCACAAAATGTTGTATCTTTGTTGCTTCATCTGGCACCCATTGTTTCACAAATCGCAACCTCTCATTGAATTGTTTAATCAAATCATCTACTGTCATATTTTTTGTCATCTTCAAATCCATAAACTCTTTTCTGATTTTCTCAATTTCAAATGAACTACAATATTGCTCGCACAACTTCTCTTGAAATTGATTCCAAGTAATACTTTCATGTTGTGCTTCAGTAAAATGCCCAGTTAATGAATCCCACCATACCATCGCATCACCTTTGAGCATACGAGTCGCAAATTTAACTCTAGATTCATCCTCACAATTGCACGCATCAAGAGTTCATACCATCTCTCGCAACCAATTCAAAGTCTCGTTCGGATCAGTACTCCCATGATATCTAGATGGTTTACAATCCAAAAATTGTTTGTACGAACAATGTTGTTTAAATCTCGGGTATCCAAAAGGATAGTCTCCCTGTAAGGTGGAAGGATTGAAAAATAATGGTTGCGTCACTGACGTTACTGGAGGAAACGGAGCAGTAATCGGTAAAGTAGTAGGTTGGGTAACAACAGTTGTTGGTATCTGTGATGACATACTCTGATTAATCCTTTCTCTTCCGATACCACGAACTATATCTATGAGTTCCTGAAGTTCATCCTCTAACTTTCGAATATATGCCTCTCGATCATTTTCCTGTTCATAACCTGAAGTACCCACACGATTAGTCGTATCCACAGTATCAATCACTGAAGTCTCATTCACCGTTTGGGTCATAGGAGGATCAGCAGGGGTATCTCTGTCAGCCATATCTGTACAATCACATCATCTCACAATCTCATTAGATAAACCGTTAGTACATAACATACTAACTAACAAACAGCTTCACCAATTCACTCTAATTCCCCCAAGGAAAGTTTGACCCAACACGAGCCAAGATTTGGGAATGCAACACTCTAGCCGTGCCTGCATCGCCAAACCAAGGCTCTGATACCAACTTGTAACACCGTAATTTCTCAAGCCAATTTTTTTTAAATCGCTGCGGAAGCGTTAACTTATTTCATTTAATCAAATACAAAGTACAAAGTACTGTTTACAAACTTCTCGTCAAGTTGTGTTACAAAATATTTACAAACGTGTCTCGTCTCTTCTCAAAACATAATATCAGAGCGTTGGTCACAAAATATTTACAAACGTGTCTCGTCCCTTCCCCAAAAAAAATAAAGCTAAACAGCCAGACCTGCAAAAAGAAATTAACTGAGGGGAATTAACACAAAACTAAGTGAATGGAAGCTACAAACAAGCATCCTCAATAAATAGGCACAAGCAATCACCAATTGCACAAGTGAACCGATCTCAACAGATCAAACAATCAATCACAAGCCAATCCAATCACTAGAGGAACGGCGGTTCTTCATAACCTACAACCGATGCGGGTCAAAGCAAAGGTTTACCGTTAGCTATTTGCTAGTTGGTACAGTTAAAGCCCCTTCTATTACAACAAATGCATAGAAAGTCTAGAACTGTGCAACCAATAGCATATAGCCCAGCCCAAAACATGCGATAGCTGACCCCCAACCATGCATGCATATAATTAACCATGTGTACAGGTCTCGCCACGTGCACACATAATTAACCATGTGCACTGGCCACGCAACAATCCAAACAATCTAAATCAACAAGCAACAATCAACGAATCACATTTACACAGTCTATCGACACATATCAAGTAACACATTCCATACTGGCAATTCAACTTAAACAGTTCATCATGGCATCTTGGATTTAATAGTCTAGCATGGCATCTTAGACTAAACAGTCTATCAAAGCATCTTAGACTAAGCAGTCTAGCAAGGCAACTAAGACTAAACAGTCTAGCAAGGCAACTCAGACTAAACAGTCTATCATGACATCTCAAAATCATAAATATATCTCAAAACATGTATCCAAAAATGTTACCACCATCACCACTCGTGAGTACACTTCCACTCACCTCAGTCCACGTTCCCGTCTGCTCAGTTGTCTAATATCACTAAGTCTTTGCAAATCTTGAGAACACAACAAATCGAAGTCAATCTCTGATAAATATATATCCTAATATATTTTTATAACTCTATATAACTTGTAAACAACATACAATAATCATATAAACAATAACCCATCATTTCCCACATGAATACAAAGCAAACACAAACATATTTCCTAAAAATAGCCTGTCGTGCCGCGACAAGCTCTTGCGTCGCGTCGCAACGCATGTGGATTTGGGTTCCGGATTTGAGTGTCGGATTCCGGGTTCCGGATTCTTGATTTCTTGTATTTGCTTCTATCGGATTTTCGAAGGATCCGGATTTCAGTGTGTCGCGCCGCGACGCGTCGTGTTTCTGCCTCCTTCCTTCTTGAACTGTCGGATTTCCAGCCAACCTCACATATACATTTGATTTCCAACTTCCATTTTCTCAATCCAAATCACTTCCAACACCCATGAAACTTCATATAACATCACAACAAACATATATATCTCATCAAATCCAATTAAAACTCATTATTCAACAAAACCCATATATCATGTTTTGAGCTTTCAAGCTCCTATCATGGTAGTTCACCATTCAAACATGTATTTCAACATATAAACACATCAAAACATTTTGTAGTATCATATAAACACATACTAACCTTCACTTTGATTTATGAATCACAAATCCTCTACTTTGTATTTCTAAGTCTTGTTCTTTCTAGCTTTCTTCAAAGGTGGTTTAACACAAATACACACTTTCACCTTTTACTATGAGCTGGTGAATATGAATCCCACGTATACATATTTTCACTTTTATTCAAGCAGGAGGTGTCCAATTTCATTTCCTATTCTTTTCACATGCATGCATACATACATACTTACTTTCATACCTACATAAACCTTTGTTTCTTTTACTTGTTTCTATACCAGTAACACAAACATATATATTCATAAATATATATTTTTAAATTTAATTTAATTAACTTTAGTAATCACAATCAATTAAATTCCAACAACCCAAATCACGTATCGCTTACCCGCTAATCAACTAGCCTGGGTTTGCGGATGTTACACTTTTCCCTTCAGAGTTGAAGTTCAAACCATTCTCCAAACCATCGGCTACAATGAACCTGTAGTGCATGGTTAAGTAAAAGTCTCTTCTTCTTCTCATCCTTGGAAGTATTTGTCCAACGTGGTCATACGTTGTTTTGGTCCCAAATCTGGAAGCCACCACCTCATCAATCAAACGGAGTTTCTGGTGCTCTATGCCCTAGTCTTTGGGAAAAACATAGACTTTGCTCAAGTTATATTTTCTGATCTTGTTGATAAGATCACCCAGAGCATGAACAAGAAATCATCAAGGTCTCAGGTGCCCTACATTCGATTCTTAAGCCTGATAGCTATGCGGGAGATTGGTGAAAATGATTATATGGGCTTAACTGAACATCAAAAGCATATTCCTGTCCCTGCCATGGGTGAAAAGGTATTCCACTTTATTAAGGCAAACAGAGGTCCTCTCATCACTGCTCAAATGCAAGAGCAGATTGATGCTGCAAATGATAATGCTAATGCTGGTGATAATGATGAAAGTGGAGATGATAATGATGGTGATGCCCAAGAACAAGAAATTTCTGAGCAGCTCCTTGAGCTCATTGACAGACGTAGGCACATCATGTCCCAAGGTAAGGAAAGTTCTGATTCCACCTCGGAGGATATTCAAATGGTAGTCCCAACCTTTGATAGCCCATCCTCCTCTCTAGTCCATACACTAATCCAACAGCCAAGCTCTAGTGAACCTCATGTGGTCACTAGTTCTACTCCCATTCGTAGCTCCATATATACAAGGTCAACAGAAGTGACTCATTATGAGCACTTTGAGGGAGTGCAATCCACACCTCTGACCTCAACTCCAATTACCCTTCCTCATGTTGAGGGGGAGCAATTGGATGTTTCCACCTTTAAACCAGTGGATGTATCCTCACAACAGGATACATCTGTAAAAATGGGACATATACCGCAATCTGAGACAACCTCCCAAAAGGTTGATCTCATTGAAAGACAGACCTCAACCCAAGGTCACACTGTGTCTACCCCTATATTTAGTCAGCCTATACAATTCACATTCTCCCAATAGAATGTGGATCCAATAAGGGATTCCCTACTATTGAGTGCATCCCATACTCACTCCACTTATCTTGCACCTCTTATCAATTCCATTCTTACACAAGCACAACCTGCCAATGCGAGTGGTACAAACCAACCACTTGTACAGGGCTCAACAGTCTTTCCTAATGAGTTTGAACTTATACACCAAGGCTCAAATGAGGGAACACAAACCTTACCCAATTTCTTTGAACCTATCTCCACCTCTTATAATTCACAACCATCTACCTCTACTTAAACACCAAACCTTAACCTTATCCAAACCATAAACCAAAACCTTGATAACCTAACCCAAACCTTCCAAGCCTTCCAAACCCAAACCTCCACTCAACTATCTAGACTCACCAAACACATTGAGTCCCTCAAAAACCCAACCCAACCCTCCCCTACACCTACTACCTCTCCCATTGATCTTAACCCAATATTATCCAAAATAGACCATCTCTCTAACCTTCTTCCATCTCAACCACTAATTCCCATCCTACCTCAATCCACCATCTCTTCCCTTAACCAAACCATCTCAAACCTCCTCTCCCAACTCCAAACCCTATGCCCAATCAATCCTAACATTTCTGTCCCTATCCCAGAACAACTCCTACCCATGCCTTCCTACCTTAAAGGCATCCTTGATGACATTGAAACCCTTACTGAACAATCTAGAATGAGTCATCTCTCATTGTCGAAAGCCTTAAAAGATCTCAAGGATGACCTCTTCCTCCAACTCTCTAACCTTTCCTCTACCTCAACTCATACACCTACCCCTGCCCCTACCCCATCCCCTAAACCAACCACAGGTGACTCCCCTCCTCCTTTTGATGATGCCAAAAAGGGGGAGAAATTCTCAAGTTCATCTAGGGAGGATGATCCTGATTCTAAAGAGGTGGATGCTGCTTATAAGGAAACTGCTACAAAGATCTTGCAGAAGGAAGCATCCAAAGCAATAGCTCTTCCTTCTCTCAAAAGAAAAACACCTTATAAGAGGGAGCAAAGGTTTCCAAAAAGATTGAAAAGAATGGCTAACAGGCCAAAGCCAAGAAGGAAAGTTGCTGAGGGTTGCTCTCCACCAATAGCCATTGAGTCTGATTCTGATGATGAGGATGATACTCCACTATCTGACATCCCCAGTAGAAGACAGAGCCCAAAACCATCTGCTCCACCAGTCCAATCAACTCCATCAGTCCAAAAGTCTTCAACCTTTGCTCCCAAAGATAAAGGCAAAAAGAAAATGTCACCTGAGCAAGTTGAAGCATATGATCAAATGAAAAGGGAGCTTGCTCTTAAAGAACAAGAAGAAAGGGAGAATGCGCAAATGGCTCAAGCATTGGGTGTTCCAGTTAAAGAGATCTACCAAGCCAAGGAGCTAGCATATCAGCAAAAACAAGACCAAGTTCAAAATCAAGCTGCTGCTCAACACAAACTGGCAAGGGAGAAATCTCAGTCTGAACTGCTCCAAGCAAGATCTCATGCGGATGCCATCAAAACCCTCTTCAACCTTGATCTATCTGCTCCCTACAACCTTAGTCAACAAAGGCTACAAAGCTTCATAGAAAAGATCAACATTTTAAGAAATAGAACAAAACCAACTCCAATCACAAGAGCCATTGTCCACAAAGGTGATGGTGAACCCTACCTCAAATCAATAAGGCAGAACAACTTCAACAGCTGTGAAGTTGTATTATATGAGAGGTGTCACATCTATGGGTTCATAGAGTTAGTTGAGATCATGTACCTTCTCTTCAAATCCAAATCCAAGCTCAAAGTTCAATTCATACAAAAGGTTCAAAATTGGATAGCTCTAGCTGTGTCACAAAGGGCCTTCACTCTAGATGAATATTATAGGCATGTGCACACAGTTGATAATCTTCACAAGAAAGGCTCCAAGCCCTTTAAACCATTTGAGCAAAGAGAGGTACTGCCCCAACATGAGTACTTATATGATTTTGAGGGTCTCAACACATCTCTATCATTGAACATCACCCCTAAGCTTTACAAGTTTATAGTTATGCTTGTTGAAGGTATATTCTTTCTAGACAGAGTTGGTACTTGGAAGTTCTTTAGACAATCTAAAATCCCTAAAGTTGGCAAGAGCTTTCTCTTTGGGCTAAGAACATCTACAAGAGACAGAACTGGAAATGAGCATTTTGAAGCCCAATGTGAAATCTTACCCATGCCAAAGATTTTGAAGTTAAAGAAGAACAATGGTGGGATGATTGAAAACTGATCTAACTCTGAACACTTGTTGATATTAGTTGATTGTATATTATGTTTAGACTAGCTTAGTTAGTAGTTAATCTTTGTAAATACTTCTGTACATTTCTTTATTCTGTTATTTCATGTGATGTTTATGTAATTTAGAAAGTTGATCAGCTGAGTGAAGAAAGTTGATCAGCTGAGTGCCTACACCATCAGCTGAGCAAGGACTTTGCTCAGCTACTCCATCATCTGAGTGAACAAATGGATTAGCTGAGGCCCAGAGCATCACCTAAGTAAGTCTTCTCTTACACAAGTCATCTCTCCACATAAACTGATGTATTTGAATGATTAGCTTAGCATTCTTGATCAACTGATCATACAAATACATGAGCTTATGTCCATCTAAGTTTACTATTGATCAACTGAGCATCTATATGATCAGCTGAGCAATATGTATCAACTGAGTCCTAGCAAGAAGTGAACAACTGATTTGTTTTTTGTCAACTGAGTAGTGAAAATCAGAGTTCCTAGTACAATCTTTTAGCAGAGTCATGCAAAATGTAAAATTTGCACTATCTTTTCAGATTGTAAGTCATATGTAAAAGGAAGAACATGTGTTGTTCTATTATGCCTTAGATCTTTGTTTGTAAAAGTAAAATGCACTTTTTGGATCAAGTATGAGACAAAAAGGTTTGATCTTATTCTCTGGAAAAGGATAATGATACCTCAAACAGACGAAGATCTTGAAGATTTGTTCAACAACTAAGTATGGCTGGCAATCCCATACTTGGTCAGGTCAAATCAAACAGAAGCATGGTGTTGATTAAAGTACAAGCATGGAAAGGGAAATAAACTTCTACACGACAGTAGATGTGGGTTTTAATATTTTATATTATGAGTGGGTTGCACTTTTGCACAAAAGTACAATTACTTTTATCAAACAGTTGATTAAAGTAACTTTACTTTTCACCCACTACCTTTACAATTAAAATATTATATTTTCACATCCTCTTTGTCTCCTACCTTCATGCAACCGGATACACCAAGATCTCTATATATACTCATGCATGGTGGACATGCAAAAAACAACACAGTGAAGTCTCTACTCCACAAAAAGAAAACCTCATCAATTGAGAAATTCGTAGAGTTTAAGCATTGTGTAGAATCAAACTTGTTCATGTGTTGAACACTATATACATTAGTTGTTTTAGAGTTGGCTTGCCTATGTGTTAGACAAATAGATTGCAACCTTTTATTGTACTTAGAATTTCCGCTTCTAGTAGATGTAATTCTTGATTCAATATCAATAAGAATTATATAAAAGTATATCGGTCTGTATTTAAATTTTAAAAGCTAAAGTTTGTATTCAACCCCCCTTTCTACAAACATTTGTTGTTGTGTACTCAATCTGGGACTAACATATATATCAAACATATATTTATATTATCTTTAAATCAAACAAATCATGTTAGATTCACATATGCATGAACACTTAGCATATATCATCAAATCATCAACAACTAACCAAAACTGTTGGATTTCAATGAAATCCGCTAAAACCATCGGATTTCAAGAAATCCGATACATCTGTCGGGTTTGAAGACAATCCGCAACTACTGGCGGATTTCTTCACTATCGGATTTCAACTTGTCGGATTTGCTTCCCACTCCGATTTCATAACTTGGAATCCACCATCGGATTTCAACAACCGGATTTCAAGAGTTCCGGATTTCACAATTCCCGGATTCATAAGTATCGGATTTGACATCCGAATTTCCAACACTCGGTTTGTCATCATCATCTTCACAATTCGACAACTTCATATTTCAACAATCCGATAACTTCAACCATTGTTAATATTAGAAAAATGTAGAAAATCCATTGAGGCCCATGTAATAGGCGTTGCCTATAAATAGGCTAATTGTCCCATGGGCGTGTATCACTTTTGACGTTGGAGCCATTTATGCAATATCAATCTTAAGGTGAAGTGTGTGTAGCTCTCTCTCTCTCTCTCTCAATATTCATCTCATTATTGATTAATTGAAGATTCATTGGTCATTGATTTCATCTTTCAATTGTTATCAGAGCCTAACTTGATCTAAGTTGGCTCTCGATTGGATAAATCATTGATTAAATCATCATTGAAGAAGGTTACTGTTTAGAAATAGAAAACTATGAAGGTTTGAGTGTTTTTCGTATTGAAATTGATCCTGTTCATCTTGAAATCAATTCTATATTCGAAACAATCATTTATGGTTTGAATTGGATCAAAATCGAATGAGTTCTTGATGTTTTTCGTGAAATACATCCACAGTTTTTTCTTCAATAGTTCATCTGATTTAATTGGAATGATGGATTAATTGGTATATTCTGGATCTACACGGAATTGCGACCAAGAGGGTATAAAATTTGATTGTTTATTCATTGTATTTGATAAGGATTGAAATTTCTGTCAAGAACATTTGAAGATGATGAAGAACAGTCGAGATCTGAGTGTTTGATCGAGTGGAATTAATTTTTCGAAGTTTTTGGTGTTTACTTTTGAGTTCGAGCGTGTCTAGCATAGCAAAGGAGACTTCGAGCAAGTCAATTGAAAACAGATCCCGTGAAATCCAGAAGTTGTTGGTTACATAGACTTCGAGCTCATCAAATCATCACAATTCGAAGAAAGCACACTTCGAAGTTCGAAGCCTTATACACTTTGAGCTCGAAATCAACATTACAAATTTCAAGTTTGAAATCCTAGACAACTTCGAGCTGATATAAATTTTCAAGTGCACTTCGAATTCAAAACATACTCTTCCATATTGACTTCGAGCGCAACAATCAAGTTACGGACCCACTTCGAAGACATAGCCTTGACTTCGAGCGTGTCCATTCCAAATACAATACGAAACCAACTTGCCTTATCATATTTCGTATTCGAAGATCATTTGCTCAACACTTTCGTATTCATTCAAAGATTGACATTCACTATTCCATTCAAAGTTAACTTCGAAAACTGAAAACAAAGTCAATGATTGAAATCATACTTCTACTCGAAGACCAAAGAGTACTGTTCCATTCAAAGTTCATTTCAAGATTGACTTCTAATTCCTAAATTAACCTCACTTCGAATTTCAAGAACAATCACTTCGAATTAATAGTTCAATTCGAAGTCACCACTTCGAACTAGTACTTCGAATTCAAAGGAACCATCTTCGAACCCAATCAACTAACTTTTTCCAAGTTAACGATCACTTTGAAACTTTCAAGTAATAAAATCAAAATGTCAAGTTCCAATGAGATACTGGCCATTGGCACAGACTCCGAACCCCCTGTTCTCTTCCGCAATGACTATCTCGTATGGAAAGGGAGGTTCATGGATTTTCTGGAACATAATGAAGTTTATGGTGAAATGATGATCGATTCTATTCTTAACGGAGAGAAAAAGTTCTACGGAATCATGGATGCACAACCTGGCAACAATCCTTCAATTGTTGGAACAGTGAGAGAGAAAACTCATGATGAGTTAACAGCTTCTGAGAATGAAAGGAATAAGGCTGATAGGTTGGCTAAGTATTATCTCAAACAAGGTTTTGTTGGATATATGCCCACTGATACACGTATATTAGATCACTGCCGATGAGGCACGGGCCTATTGGGTCACACGCCAAGCGTTGAATCCGACAGCACATGTCAAGAGAGAGAATTAGGGTTTCTGTCGACCTTCACGGGCCCTCACGGGTCGTGAAGAGGTCGTGACGTGAATACCTTCACGAGGCTTCATGGGCCGGTTAGGGATCGTGGGCGTGATGCCTTCACGACTTCCTCACGGGCCGTGAGAGCCCGTGAGGGCAGAAGTCTAAGTGACACTTTGGTATTATTGGACCTTTTGTTTGGTCCAATGGGAGGGTGCCATTATGGCCGACCCTGGTGCCTCACAGACTTCCCTTTTACTTATAAAAGTCCATGTTTTCTCTCATGAAAGAACCTTTTGCCATTTGACTAACCTACACACTTGAGAGAGCTTGTGAGATACATAGAAGCTTTGAGAGAGAGTTTGTGTGGGTGTTGTCAAGAGTTCATCTGCTGTTCTTGAGCCCTTGTTCACGTGGTGCAAGCATAGTGGTTCAAGCTTTAGCAAAGGTGGTTCACGCAAGGCTTGGTGTAGATATCAATAGAGGGACTCGTCTTGGAGTTCAAGCACTACATCTACTACAACAAATCAACCAGACACATCAAGGGTATGGTCTCACTTTCTGGTTTCATTTGTTCTCTTTGTTGCCATCGTCTTTTGTAGTTTGATCCCACTATGTGTTTCTTGTGCATGAGCTTTGAAAACCCGAAATGAACTTGTTTTTATCTTCATGCTTCCGTTATGCATGGGGTTTGTTGTGCATAAGAATCCTTCAATGGTATCAGAGCCATTGCTACAAGATGATGGCACAAAATTGCTCGAAAAAACGATTTTTTGGAAGTTTTGGCATTCTGTCCATAAAGCCTTCATGAGCCGTTAAGTTCTCTTCACGCGTCGTGAAGTTCACACGACCAGTGTAGTTTGGGGTCTGGTCGTGAAGTGGTTTTTTGCTGCTTCACGAGTTCATCCGGGCCGTGAGCGGACGTGAAGCCCTCGGGCTTCACGAGCCGTGAAGGGTCGTGAAGGAGCTTGTGAACAGTATTTTTAACCTTAAAAGAAATTTTTTGATTTTTCGAGTCATTGCTATGTTTCGCAATCATAATCGTTGAGTAGTTCTACCCATCGCCTTTGTCTCATACTGAGCATCTTTTGGTCAAAAATATGCTGGAGACTCTTATGGTTAGTGTTGACAGTACACTTGGTGCCATATAAATAGTGTCTCCATATTTTGAGTGCAAACACTACCACTCGTAACTCCAAGTCCTGAGTAGTGTAGTTATTCTCATGAACCATCAATTGTCTCGAAGCGTAGGTGATAACTTTGTCTTCTTGCATTAAAACACATCCCAACCCTTGGTGTGATGCGTCGAAATAGACCACAAAGTTTTCTGTTCCATTTGGCAATGCCAAGATAGGTGCGTTGCATAGCTTTTGCTTCAAGGTTTGAAAGGCTTCTTCTTGCTTATCTCCCCAAATGAATTTCTTATCCTTCTGAGTCAGAGTCGTTAATGGTTGAACCACGCGTGAAAAGTTTTCGATGAATCTTCTATAATATCCTGTCAAACCGAGATGATAGAGATGGGCACTCCATGTCGCATGACGATCTCATTGATGTAGATTCGTGCCAGTTTTTAGTCATACCAGGCTTAAAGTTAGAATTTCAAATGGCTAACCTGAGAAATTTGTTGCCGGTTGTCACATACATGAAGGTTGACAGCTTAGCCACTGCCAAAGAGATCTGGGATGAGATCAAACATCAATTGCAAGGAGCTGAGCAAGGAGAGCACATAAAAAGAACACAATTGGTGAACATGTTTCACGAATTTACTGCAAGGGAGAACGAATTGTTAATTGACTTTTACAGTCGTTTCTGCAAGCTCCAGAATGAACTCAGGACAAACAAGGTTGAAAGGACAGATTTGGATATCAATTACGTGTTTCTTCGTTCTCTAGGACTAGAATGGAAAGAGCATGTCAAGCTGTATAAACACATCAACCGAAACCTCACAATTGTTACATACCATAACATTTTTTAGGACCTTCTACAATAGCAAGATGAGGTCTCAAAAACATCTCTTAGACTCTCTGTTGACCCTTTAGCTTTAGTTGCTTCAGAACCAACCCCCTCACAAGTTCTCTAGAACTCAGAAGTTCAAGCAAGTGGCTTTATCAAACTCAGAATCTGATGAGTCAGATGGTACAGAAATGGAACAAGTCATCAAGGCCATGTCCTTCATAACCAAGGCTTTCAAGAATAGGTACTCTAAAACCAACAGTCGCCAAAGGTACACTTCTGGGTCTCGAAGACCAGAAAACTATAAGGTGGCTGAGAAACCAAGGATTGCCAAGGAGGAGAGAAAAGAAGATCGAAAATGCTACAATTGTGCGGGAAACGGCCACTTCATAAAAGACTGCCCACAGAAAAAGAAGAAAGACGCCGAGTATTATAAGCAAAAGCTCAGGCTGGCCAAAAGGAAGAGTGCAGGAAGGGCCATGTTGGTGGAAGAAGACTGTAACATCCTAAGATCGGGCCTAGTAATTAGAGTGGCTTGGTATGTTAACTTGTGATTAATTATTTGTTAATATTAATCTGATGGTTTTAATTAATTTGATTAATTGAAATTAAATGATGAATTATGGGTAGAATATATATATGTACGGTTATATATATGGGTGTTAGTATGCATGTTAGTATGTTAATATTAAGTTGCCACCTCATGCTACAAGAATTAAGAAAAAGGCATTCGTGGGTTTTAATTGAATTAACTTCTGAATTCTTTCATTTGGAAACCGATTGTATGTGTGTTTGTATGTGTTTGAGAGAAAAGGCAAAACGAAGCAAGTTAACTTGAGAAGTGGAAGTTGAGATTTGTGTTGTGTTAATTCAAATCAATGGTATGATAATGTTCCTTGCATGATTCTGAACATCTTAACATGTTTTGTTTGTCAAGATATGCTTAGAATATGAAGTTGCCATGGTTGAAGTTTAGAAGTAAACTTGCTTGATGGGTTTTGTATGATTTGCCATGTTAAAAAGGGTTTGATGTGTTCTTGTTGTTGTATACATGTTATAAGATGTTTATACATGTTTTAGAAGTGTTCATAATGGATTTTGAGGGTTAATCGGATTTGGAAAGTTAGAATTGGCTGGAAATCCGACACAAAATGAAGAAGACAACCTGAAAGTAGCGTGTCGCGGCGCGACATGGGTAAAATCTGACAGATGGGTTTCGGATTGTAAGAATCCGACAATTTTGCAAACCGACCCTTGGAAATCCTAAACTTGGCAAATCCGACATTGAAATCCGATATATTGGAAATCCGCCACCAAAATCCAAGTGTTGATTCCCGGATTTGAAATCCGATGTTCTTGGTTTAAGTTAGCATAATAATTATATGAATCATACATGCTTATGTTTGATTAAAAAGGATATAAATTATGTGTTGGACATATATTTATGAATCGGTTACTAATTTCAATTTGTTGTGTTCTTAGGAACAAACAAGGCTCAGTAATATAAGATCACTGAGTGGAGAAACTAAAAGCTTGAGGTGAGTGGATGTTTACTCCCACATGTTATTAGTTGTAACTGGCTTGGGTTGCAACAGTTATTGGTTTGGCGCATGGATAGATTGTGCATCTGATAATTGATTAACTGTTGATTGTTAATTAATTGTTGCGTTAGTGCTATGTATACATGATGGTTGGGAAGTCAGCTTCGGCTGGGCATATGGGTTGGGTTTGTTTGCTATCGGCTAATCAGTATTGGGATCTTTTAATGCATTTGTTGCAACTTAAGGTAATACTGTGTAAGAATAAAAAATGAACTATCGGTAAACCTTTGCTTTGGCCGTCATTGGTTATAAGTTCCTGCAGAACCGCCGGTCTTCCCCGGGCATGATTATCTATTTTGTGCTGTTGATATCATGCGGTTATTTGCTGATACAACTGTTGTGGTTTTACTCCATTCACTTAGCTTTGTGCTAATCCCCCACCTCTCACTCTTTTTACAGGTTTTGGTAAGTCAGCGGCTCGGCTGAGAGTGGTTAGCTTAGGGAGTAATCACCTAGGACTCTGATAATTTAATTGTGACGAGCCATGTTTTGTAATGCTGATATTTTGTAAACAGTGGTTTGTAATTAATTGTAATTACTTTGGTGTTTAAACGCTTCCGCAGTGATTACCACAATGAAAATTTTTGGGTGAAAAATACGGTGTTACAAGTTTGGTATCAGAGCCTTGGTTTGGCAGTGTAGGCACAGTGGAAGTGTTACATTCCCAAATCTTGGCTCATGGTAGGTCAATTACTCCTTGGGTGTGGGATTGGGGTGAATTGGAGTGTGGTCGAGTTAGTATGTTATGTACTAACAGATTTATCAAATAAATCGTGAGGTGATGTGATTGTTACAGATAACAATGGCTGATCGTGATCACTCAACTGGTGCCCCTATTGTCCCGTCTACTGTTGAAGTCCCTACTACAATAGAGGAAACTTTGCTAAATGCCGGTACATCTGGTACCGCTGGGGATGAAAGAGACGAGTATATCTTTCAATTGGAGGGCCAACTACAAGACTTGAGAAAGGAACTGGAGCAACAAAGACAAGTTCCTATAATTCAACCCCCGGTTACTACTGTGATATCAACTACACCTGCGATACCACCGATTTTTCCACCAATTACTACTGTGGCTGAGATTCCACCATTATCTGTACCGTTACCGCCAATGTCTCAACCTACGTCACAACCGTTCTGTTGGAATCTGCCCACTGACACACGTATGCCGGTATCACTGCTAATGAAGCGCGAGCCTATTGGGTCACATACCAAGGATTGATCCCGACAGCTTAATGTGGATGGGGAATGTCATAGAATTAATAGTGTTTTGATTCGGGTCTTCACGATCGTGAAGGATGCTCCACGGGTCGTGAAGCAGGCTGCCCTAACGATTGTTTGACGGCCGCAACGCATCGTGATGCCTTTGGGCTTCATGGCCCCTGACGAGGTCGTAAGGGGTCGTGAAGGAGATGCCCTCACGAGTCTCGACCGGGAGGCACGGCTCGTGAAGTTCTAAGTCCCCTCGTTGCGCATTTAGGCTTCACGGCCCGTGAGAGCCCGTGAGGGGTCGTGAAGAGGGTAGATGTAGTGACACTTGTGTTTATTGGACCATTTGATGGTCCAATCAGTTTTGATGCATGATATCCGAGTTTCTGGTGATAGGAGCTTGGTATTGAGGCTGAAACACTTAGTCTAACATAACAACTTTCTCTACTACTATGATTCTCTCTTGGTGCAATGGTAACACATTCAAACACTAAGTTGGTTATCTTGAGTGTGATGGTGAGTCTACCATGGTGCATGAGGAGAACATCTTTGGGCTGTTCCAGATGGTGAAGTCATGATGGAAGTTCATCTAATGGATTGCTAGTACAATGGGATCAAACTCCTCTTGATGTGGACTAGCAATGTAGGAGGAAGCCCTTTGTTTCCTTAAGCTCATCCCATACATATGGAGGTCAATTTCCAGCATGGTAAGAAGGTATTATTTATGTTCCTTCTTCTTCCTTTTTGTTGCAATTTGCTTTATAGTGTATTCCACCATTGGAACTAGTTGTGGGCTTTCTGTGTGCTTTCCTTTTTGTTTTGCATGCTTCTTTTCTTGTGTGCGTCCGCTGCGTTTGTGCGTTCACAAGTTCCAACATTGGTATCAGAGCCATCTCTACAAAGAAATTGCACTTTGATGGCTTGAAAACCGAAAATGGACATTCTGTCCAGAAGAGCTTCACGGGCCGCAGAGCTTTTGGCTTCACGGGTCGTGAAGCCTAAATGAATGGCTTCATGGGGTGTCGCTCGTGAAAGGTTTTGAATGTGTCAGAGTCGTGGAGCTCATGGGCTTCACGGGCCATGAGGGCCCTTAAAGGCTTCTGGGCCGTGAAGGTCTCGTGAACAGTTTTTTTATCCTTGTCTATAAAAAGAAATAAATTTTCGGTTTTAGCACCTTTCGATTCTGTTTTTCCAGAATCTGTCCTTTTGTTTAGACACTTGAAAAGCCCCATTTATGTGTCTTGATTCGTATATTTATATGTATTGGGTGGTTTTGGCATAAAATGTACACATGCATATACTTATATTGTGTATATATGAATATGTGTTCTCAAAGTGTTTGGGATACTAATGCATATGTGCAAGGATTGTTCTTTTTGTGCCTTGAGTGCTTTGCTTGTTTGAACAATCTTAATCGAGATACATTTTGCATGGTTTTGTTGTGGCACACCATGTTTTGTTTGTGGTTGTTGTTGTGTCCGGTAACGCCTTGCCCGTTAGACCTATGTGTTGGTTGTTTATTTATATATTCATTCATTTGGTGACTTTTAGTGACAATGGTTTGTAATTATATTTAATTCGGTTTGTAAATTTGTAAATTTATTATGGCTTGCATGCCATTGATTTCCTTTGTACTTGTTGTAAGTAGCTTAGAATAGCAATCGCGGCTTGCATGCCGTTTCTTTTATTTGTAATTGTGAAAAGAAGACCGAAGACAACCATCGAGAGTCGTGGAGGAGACGTCTCGGCTATATTGGATCGGGTGGATCATTTGGAGATGACGGATTCAGTGGGAGCACATCCGGCGAGGCCATTTGGTTGTATCCTTAGTTTGGCCTTGCTCTCTCCGTTTGGCTCACGGGGAGGGCGCATAGGGTTTAGGGGCGTGTTACCGGATATTTGCTTTGTGCGTGGTTGTGATTTATTTTGTTATTTTCTTGCGTGGTTGTTTAGGATCTTCGCATGCTAGAAAACTTTTCAAAATAATAAAATCACAAGAGTTGTTAAATTGTTTAACAAACCCCGCGCGCTCACGATTAACAAATAAATATAAATTGGTTTATATTAAAATGAAAAATGCGTTTTGTCACTTGTTTGTTAATCAACTTGAAAAGTGGTTTTTTAAACCGGAAAGACAAAAGTCCCGTTTTTCTCAAACGTAAATCACACGCCACCCGTAAGATGACACCACCCGAATCTAGGGAAGCGTGGGATGATTGTCGAGCTAAGCACGAGTTATTCCATGTGGATCTGTGTGGAAGGTGAGAGTGGCGACTTGAAATTATTGGTTGTCGAGCTTAGCACGAGCCAATGATTGTCAAGGGTGTCACCATGTATCTTGACGGACGATTTACAATTCAAACTTAATACGCCTTGGTAATTGTCGTGCCTATACCGAGTTGCCAAAGCGGCTTAACGAGGAATTGGTGTGAGAAGGGATCAAACATGCCAAACCGACGTTATGAGTGTTGATGGATCCCACAAGTGTCTAAGAGTTTTAATCTCGGATTGCAATAGGTAAAGCGTTTACCGGCCTAAATAACTTCATTAAGTGATCCGCGGCAAACCCGTCACGTAGTGAAGTGAAATAAGTTTCTTAGCCCTTGTTAAGATAATTGGTTTTCTTAAAAACTAAATGGGCAATTATCGTAACGAGGATTGTATCAAAACTAACTAAAACGTGTATTCTTATATCTTTAATTGGCAAACGTTAACGACGCCGCTTCAACTTAAAACTCCGTTCGTTCCTATAGAAGGTGAGACTCATTAGTGTGGACTTCGTGGACTAGGATTGGTTGTTGAGGCTTGTCCTCCACCATGAGTAAAAGTTGCACATTTTAGAGAAATCCCTTCTAGAGCCAAAATGCTACCAACGCGACCTAGACCTCTATATGCATGTAAAAGTGCATCGTGGCCTTGATCGGTTGAAGGATGCATGAAGGCGGGAATATTAGTGCCCATATCCTTGAGATGAAGGTGTATGTGGACCTAAAGGAGAGGCATGGATTCTCCATAGGGAGGGAGCTTGTGGTGAATGTATATTCTCCAAAGTCCCTGCCCAAGTGATGTAAATGGTTCATTGTGAACTATCACATGCACAATATGGAGAAGTCCTTGATAGAGATTTATGGCATGTTGTGGACTGCTAAGTCTTGCATGGCCAAAGTATGGCTCGCCTCACCGACTCCTGCTAACACTATAAAGGAATAAGAAACCGAGAAGAAGAAATTGACCACAAATGGAAAGTTTGGTTTTACCAAACCTACCTTATGTGTGGAGTTCGAGGGCAATGAGGTTGCGCCTCAAGATAAGACTCCACAAGGGGTAATTTGCTACTTCTACGGAAAGATTGGAAATTGGCGCCACCACGCCTGCCCTATGGGCCTGAAAGAGCTAAAATCAATTATAAGTAAGAGAATTAGCTCCTTGAGTTCAGGAACATTCATGATCAAACTCTATTGCTCTTCTACTTCTAAAGGCTAGGTTTTGAACGCTAGCAATGACGCTCACGTTCGTCACAAATTTTTTGTTACAAAGTGAAGGTGTTAAAAGAGAAGTAGGCGGATGAGGCATGGAAAACTTGAATTCAAAAGTGGGATACATAGTTGTTGTCCCTATTGAGAGGATTGGAAGTTTGTATCTTGCCTTTCCTTCCAGCTATTCTATTACTTTATTGGATGTATGTTTATGCCATGTATGGCTAGAAACATTATATCTAAACGCCTTTGTTGACGATGGATATTACATTGACTTTTGAAATTAGTGGTGATTTATTTCAAAGTTTATCCATGTCGTGGCATTTAAAATAAGCTTATGCTTAAGGAGTAATAGAATGATCATAAATGTATTGATTATCCTATTGTGAAAGTCGATTAAGCTATATAAACAAGACATGCATCACCAAGATCCGTGAGGTTTAGGAACTTGGAACCCTTTGACCATGGGTCAAATGATGAATGCATATCTTGTTTGTTATGCTAGATGACTTAAACATCCTTCACTTGAGTATGTGAGAGGATTCAAAGCTTGTTGGATTTCGTTTACAATAAGGAGTAACTTTAGATACCTTGTTACCTTTACCGGTGATGGTAAAAGGGATGGTATGTCTATTTTAATGGACTAGTTTTTGAAACCTTCGAGGTGTTCAAAACTCACCATAACGAGGTACATGATAGAGAGGGCAATGCAACTATGATACTCGAATCTAGTTAAGATGTTGAGTACCTTAGTTTTATATTATGTGACTATCATAAGAATTATGGGATTGTCTCACAATTCATTCCTCTTAAGACACATTGTTACATGTGGTCGTCTAAATGACGAACTGGACATTTTGATATGGTCCGATAAGTGATAGGTTACACTTTTATATCCAAATTTTTTTTGGGTCATTCTCCAAATGGTGGGAAATAAGTACTAAATCTTATAAACAACAAAGTTGGTCATGTAAACGCCTTAGAGGATATGACGAAAAGGAGGATCCTTGTTTGTCTATTCCAAAGTCTGGATTGTCTAGCCTGCCTTTAGACGTGAGGTGGAGGAACCCAGGATCTAGAGGTATTTACTCCATTAGGTACTCTACGAAGACCATGGGATATTTGTTTTGACAAACCTTGTGAGAACTTGTAAGTTGCTCAAAGGTAGAGTCTCTTAAGAAATTAATATCCATGGATGCTAGTGAGAGTAAAGTATACCTTGAATGGAAGAACCTGATGTTGACACTAGAATCCAATCAGAAATGATTGAAACTCAGCATGGCAATGCTGGAGAACCTAGCATAAAATTGTTACCTCTTGGTAGAAGTTGTCACAAGACCAGAAAGATATAACTCGTTATATCTGAGGAAGACAACTTTATGATGATTCATGATACTACCGGAAAGCGTAGTGGGCATGGAGTCCGCTAGGAGGAAGGAGGTTATGATAAGATGAGATACTATCCATGAAGGATATCCAAGGTTTCAACTTGGTTGATCCTACACCTGGGTGTGAACCCGCAAGGTGTGATTGGTTATTTGAGGAGATAGACCAACATGGATAAGTTTGTAGACTACTTTAAAAACCGACTAGTAGGAATAGTTTCACGATGATTGACCATGAGGAAGGTATCATCTAGAAACATTCTCCCAGTGGTTTTGATGAAGTCCCACGGATACTTATTTTATAAGTGCCTTTTAGGCTATAGTGGATGGAAGTGAAGACCACATTCCTTAATAGGAATTTTTTGAGGAAATGCTCATAACATTTTCGAGGGTGTTTTACTATCAATAACTATCCTAATGAAATCTACAAACCCTAAGTAGTCCACTTGTGGACTTGTGTTGCCATATCAATGTTAGAGTCTTTGCTTTGATATGAAAATCATTTGTTTGAGTTTTTAAAAGGCAATGATAAAACATGGATGAATGCCAGAGCTAGTGGGAGCATTTTGTAATCCTATTCTAAATATGTGTAGCACATACAGCGTATTGGAGATAATGTCCTGATCTTGCTTGGAAAAGCTTAGATCAAGAATTATGCATCCAGAACGATTATAGGATATACAAGACCTATGAAAGGAGTATGGTCATCAATGAAGGTGCGATAGCTTGACAAAAGACCGTTATCTCACCAACGCACACTTTTGAGTGATTGGTTGAGGTAGAGATATGGTCATCTTACGAATACACACGGATAGCATGTTGGCGGATCCGTTTTGCTAAAGCCGTAGTTGCAAGATAGTGATGATTGACATACTAGTGCTTGCAAAGACTTGGCTTGAGTTTGGTTTAGGTGAAATTTTGATATGCTGATTTTGGGAACGTTAAGCAACATTGTGCTTCTACTAGTATCGATTATCAAATGGGGATTTGTTAATACGCGTGTAGCGGGTACTCTCAGTTGCCTTTATTGTGTTCCATCTTAGCATGTTTACCACTTCCTTGAATGTTTTACATTCTAAATGTCCACAATCGGTCACTCTTCATCGGAAGGAAGTTTGAATGAAGACTGAGGGAAAGGGTTGGTCGTGTATTCAATGGTGATTGGATACAAGAGACGCAACACTTTACCTATACTTGAAAAGAGTTTCAAGTGATTGGACGACCCACACCTGAGTATACTTCATGGTACATGTCAAGAGTAACTCAGGATGATAATATCTTTTGTCCTTTGACCGGAGATACATGTGTTTGCACAACATTGGTCTGCCTTGTTCTGATTGCTTTCGAACGCAGTCCGTAACTGGTTGTTATAAAGGAAGCTTTTGGGCAAAGTATTACCGATGTAATGGGGCAATGTAGTCGAAGGAATTTGTTCCTCTGTTTAGAGAGATATCCTTGGGCCCCTCAATGATTGGGCGCTGACACCAAAATGCACGGCCATGCTCATGCTTGCAATGAAAGTTGATCAGTTGCAACTTGCATATTTTGGTCACCACCAATCTTGATCGAGAAACATAATCGTGACCGATCGGAGAATGACTTTGTACCATGTCTCATGTTCACCCGGATATCGCGAACAATAGGATGATTGATCACTTATCTATAAGACCTTATCTAACCTGTTTGGATTGTGATTTGGTACTTGTCAGGGATGACATACCTCGTGTTGATTTGGGGGCAGGGATGTCTTGCTAGAGACCGCTCCCTGTCTGTGATGCACATGGGTATGGTGTGTCATGTGCAAGTGGGAGTTTGTTGGAATCTGCCCACTAACACACGTACGCCGGTATCACTGCTAATGAAGCACGAGCCTATTGGGTCACACGCCAAGGATTGATCCCGACAGCTTAATGTGGATGGAGAATGTCATAGAATCAAAAGTGTTTTGATTCGGGTCTTCACGACCGTGAAGGATGCTCCACGGATCGTGAAGCAAGCTGCCCTAATGATTGTTCGACGTCCGTCACGTGTCGTGATGCCTTTGGGCTTCACGGCCCGTGACGAGGTCGTGAAGGAGATGCCCTCACGAGTCTCGACCGGGCGGCATGACTCGTGAAGTTCTTGTAGGAGATCCATGCCATGCCAACACCCGTACGCAGTGGAAGCAACGACACCAAAAACCGGAGTTTTCGGGTATTTAAACCGACATGCGTGTATTCCCCAAGTGGTGATCGTGACTACAAACGAATATAGCAACAAGAACAAATGAGAGGGAGGAGAAATTATACCATCACGGGGCTAGAGCTATCCACCGAGCTAGGAAGATCTTCGTGAACCCGAAACCGAGCTCCTCTATTGATAGTCCACACCAAGTAGCCAAGATTCCGTCTTGCTAATGAACCGAGACACGAACCACGCAATGTCTTCGTGCTTCTGGAGCAGCTACAACACCAAGAATATTTCTCTTGCTCTTGTTACACTCACTCAACTCATATTAAGAGTTCAAGTACCATATCATGTATGTGTATATTCAAATTGACAAGAGGAAGCATGAGAGAGTTCTATGAGTATTTTATAAAGGCTGGAGGAAGCCCCAAAGTCACCAGAGTCGGCCACCTAGCCACTCTCTCATTGGACCAACACAAAGGTCCAATAGAAATAAAGTGTCACTTTGACTTCCGTCTTCATGGGCTCTCACGGGCCGTGAAGCACTCATGAAGGCCTCATAGGCCGGGTTTCACCGCACACTCTCATTGGGCCATCGAGTGGTCCAATAAAAGCTTGGCGCCTGCCTTCACGGGCTCTCACGGGCTGTGAAGCCCTCGTGAAGGCAGTGCCCCCACGACTACATGTCCGGGTGCTGACCTCGAGAGAGCAGACGACCAGTAGAGTAGGTGCTCCATCTCGTTGCTCGTGGAGGGTTTCTCTTCACGACCTCTTCACGGCCCGTGAAGGCCCGTGAAGGTCGCCACAAACCCTAATTTCATATTCTCTCATGTTTACGTTGTGCTTCCGGAATCTACCCTTGGCGTGTGACCCAATAGGCCCGTACCTCATCAGTAGTGATGCTAGTACACGTGTATCAATGGGCATATTCCAACAGACTCCCACTTGCACATGATACAGCGTTACCACCACCACAGACAAGTAGCGGCTCTAGCAAAGCATACTTGCCCCCAAGTAAGTACGAGTTACGTCATCCTCGACAAATCCTGGTAGCCTAGAAAGGCTAAAAGGTCCTATAGATAAGTGATCATAATCATCCCTTTGTTCGCGATATCCGTGTGAACACGAGACATGGAAAAATGTCAATCTCCAGATCGTTCACGATTCTGTATCTCGATTCTAGATTGGTGGTGACCAAAATAACAAGTTTACAACCGATCTAAAATCATTGTAACTTGAGCACGGCCATGCATTTTTGGTGTCAGCGCCCAATCATCGAGGGGCCAGGGATATCTCTCTAACCAGAGGAACAAATCCTTTTGACTACATAATAACGCCACATGCTTCATACTTTATTTGATAACTCCCATTATAGCGGCCAGTTACGAACCACGTTTGAAAGTAATCAAAATAAAGCAGACTCATGCTTTGGATACACATGTATCTCCGGTCTAAGGATGAAATGATATTATCATCCCGAGTCACTTGTGACCATAATCCATGAAGTGAACTCAGGTGTGGTTCTTCCAATCACTTGAAACTTATTTCAAGTACAGGTTAGTTTTGCGTCACTTGCATTCAATCCTTGATTAATGCATGACTAAACCCTAACCACAGTCTTAACTCAAACTTCCTTCCCTTGAAGAATGACTGACTATGGAAATATAGAATGCATAAGCACTGAGGGAAGTGGTTAAACATGCTAAGATGGAACACAGTAAAGACTAATGAAAGTAACCGCATCTGCGTATATATAGTCCCCACTATATATCGAAAACAACCAAATGTAATGATAGTGCTTGCAGTCCCCAAAGCAAATATAAAACAATCAACAACTAAAACAATATTTCAAGCCAAATCATATGCATAAGAAATGCTATGTGACCTAGTATGTCAAACATCACTAGTCATTATGACAACGGCTTATTTAATGGATTTGCCATGTAACATCCATTCATATTCTTGTTAACTTCACAATTATCTTTTGACCAAACTACTATTCAAAGTATCCGTCAAAGAGATCATATAATAAAGTGCTAAAGTGCTCATATCCTCATTGTTATAAAAGCTCACAATAGGATCAGTGATACTTAAGAACTTCTTTAATCAATAATTAACACCATATAGTAGGATCATAGCCTTCGATCAAGATTGACAGTTATCCTATTAAAAATTAGTATTAGAGTAAAAACTTACTCCAAGGCTTATTTCTTGTCGTCAAACATCAAGAACATACACAAATATTTCTTGCAATTCAAAATTTTGTATCTCCTAAGTATTATGATGATACAATAGTTCCCTATTTTAGATTCATAGAACACTTAACAATGGGACATTATCTTCGATCGATACATACTTCTAGGTATACAACAAAAGCTCCCACTAGCCCTGACATATGTAAAAGTCTTATCTATGCTTCTAGAAGACTCATGACTTGTTCTTCTCATGAAAGCAAAGATCTTACTTTTACGATGTTAGTATAAGTCCAAAGGACTTATTTACACTTGTAGACTTAATTTTTATACTAAGGATATCTAAGACCCTCGGATAGTGTGGTAAGCATTTCCTCAATACGAAGTTCCATAAAGGAACGCGGTCTTGTATATCCGTGTACTATCCTTTATTGCCGTAAGAAGCCAACAATAGCAACAAGTATCAAATGATCTTCAACACAGCCACTAGGAAAAGCTTCCACAAAAACCATCACGTCACTTTTACCCCTAGTCGGTATTTGAAGTAGTCTACAATACAATCCATGTTAATTCCATTTACACCATCTCGGTTTACACCTTGGTATGGAATTAAGTAAAGTATTTACATACTTGAAATGGATTTCATCCCATGATTAATTACTTCTCATAACCTTAGCGAACTCAGGGCCCACTATGGTTTCCGATAGATGGTGATTTGAACAATACTCACCATCAAGTCATTGCCACTTTAGATGTGAGGAACTCATATCTCTTTGGCTACATGACTTCTATCAGCCTTGAAAGTAATTACTCATGGTCAGGATAACCGGCATTCTCATGCCGATATTTGATCATATGCTAGTGCCAACATCAAGTCTTTCATTTAAGTTGCACGTTCTTCCACTGGAATGCTTTAGTTATTATCTTTCTTTCGAGCAAAAAAACATTGTTCTCGTAAGGTCAAATATCCAAAACCTATAAGAACCTATTAAATGTATTAACACCATTTAAGTTCTTCAATCTCCCACCAAATGTAGATTGAAAATCTCCAAACTTTGATATATATATACAAACAAAGAACTCTTTCAATATATGTCTCATAAGGTGCTAAATAGACTTTCAAGTTGGATTAAGATTAAGGACTTGGCTCATCACATTCAATGCGTATACTAACAAGTCGAATACACATATTTGACCCATTATTTACAAGATCATTTTCAACAATATCCGGTTTCCTTCAACGTGACACCATATATAAATGTGTCTATGTTAATGAATGAATTATGAGATAATCCCGCAATTCATAATGTGGTCATTTATATAGATTTAAGGTATCTTAGCATCTCAACTTGATCTAAGCATCCTATGTATATGTCCCAATTAATCCTTTTATTCAGTTTCTCTTTGTTATGTGCTTGTACGGATTATCCACCAAAGGTGATCAATATCTTACAAACTAGCATCCCTCTCACATATACTGTGAAGGGTTTCATAATCATCTTACCCTAATAGATAAGACTAGCATCAAATGTTTAACTCAAGTTTAAACCATTCCAAGATCCGAACCACATGGATCTAGGTGATACTTGTCTTAATTTTATGGTTAAGTAGACTAAAGAGACAACTAATCCAAACTACTTTCGACTTTGAAACAATCATTCATGATTAATTATTACTTGTAACATGTATGTCGTGACATGGATAATTTTAATTTTTATCAATCAACAAATATTTTTCAAAAACAAGATTCAAATTTCAAGTATGAATTCATCGTCATCAAATGTAGAATGATGTGCCTTGAAGGCCAAAATAAAACATAAGCTATGACATGAACAAACTTCGAAATCGAATAAGTAATGCGAAAAAAAATCTTTTACAACCCAAAATTCAAAATCTCATCCATCGTCTTCATGAACATACAATAAAAGCTCAACTTAACTCGCAGGGCATAAAAAACAAAGTAATAATTGAACCGGTAATAATAGGCGAGATTAAAACTCCCAATTCTCTTGTAGAGGTCAATCTTCCGAGTTACCTCTTTTAGAGATCCGGTTCTTTATGCTCTTGGTTTTTCTTTTAAATGGTATCTACACTTTGTAACAAAATAAATTTGTGACAAACGTGAGTTAATTAGCTCGGGTGAACAACCCAGCAAAATAGAAGAATTAACAATGAATCATGAATGTACCTTGAGAGGGGAAATTAACTCTCTCTTTCCTTAGAAGTTTAATATCCTCTCGGCACGATGGGCATGCGTGACGGCCCCAATCTTCAAATCTTCCACAGAAGTAGCAAACCACTTTTTCTTGAATCTCTTCTTAAGGCACACAATCATTGTCCTCAGATTCAATGTGGGGAATAGGCTTGGACACTCCAACCTTTTCCCTTCGTGTCGGTTTCTTCTTCTTTTCCTTTTATTCCCTAGAACTCGTGGTAGGAATGGAAGAGGTGGATTCATGTTTGGCCATGTCAGACTCCGCAGTCTTCAACATACCATGCAATTCACCTAAGGTTTTCTCCATGTCATGCATGTGATAGTTCATGACAAACTGATCATATGATGCGGGCAGGGACTGGAGTACTATATCCACAGCAAGCTCCCTCCCCGTGGGAAATCCTAGTCTCTCCATTTGGTCCACGTACGCCTTCATCTTAAGGACGTGGGCACTCACACTCCTACCTTCCTGCATTCTACAACCGACTAGGTTTTTAACACACTCATAGTGTTCCTCCCTAACTTGTTGTTGGAACATGTCCTTCAACTTGTTCATCATATCGTGCACACTCATGTGCTCAAAGTGCTTTTGCAACTCCGAGCTCATAGTTGACAACATGAGGCAGGCAACATCGTGTGTGTCCGGTAGCAGGTGGTTCCAGAAGAGGTTCCTCAAGGATGTGCAACTTTGACTCATAGCGAAGGACAATTCTCAATTGCCTAAGCTAGTCAATGAAGTTCACTCCCATGAGTTCTCCTTATGTAGGAACATACGAAGCGAATTGTTTGACGTGGTGTTATTATCGTTTGACATCTATAAATAACAAGAATACACGTTTTAGTTAGTTTGATATAATCCTCGTTAAAATAATTACCCATAAAGTTTTAGAAAAACAATTTATCTTAACAAGGGCTAAGAACCATATTTTACTCCACTACATGACGGGTTTACCGCGGATCACTTCATGAAGCTATTTAGGACGGTAACCATTTTACCGATTGCAATCTCCATTGCAACTCTTAGACACTTGCGGGATCCAAGGACGTAAAACGGTCGGTTGGCATGTTTGATCCCTACTTATACCAATCACAAATTAAAATTCTTGGATGACTCGTGCTTAGCTTGACAATCATACAAGGATTTTAGTTTGCAATTGCAAATTGTCCAACAAGATACATGGTAGCACACTCGACAATCATCGGCTCGTGCTAAGCTCGACAACCAAGTTGCCACTCTCACCTTCCACACAGATCCACATGGAATAACTCGTGCTTAGCTCGACAATTATCCCATGTTTCACTAGAATCGGGTGTGTCATCTTATGGATAGTGCGTGATTTACGTTTTAGGAAACGGGCTTTTGTTTGTGGATTAAAACCAATTTTTAATATTTGATTAACAAAGTAAGTGACAAAAACGATTTTCACTTTAAATATAAGTACCAAGTCTATATTGTCTTGTTAATCGTTTACGCGCGAGAGTTTGTTAACCAATTTAAAAACTCTTGTGATTTTGTTAACTTAGAAAAGTTATTAAGCATGTGAAGAAACATAATCAACCACGCAAGAAATGTAAATCACATCACACGCATACAAGGAGTTGGTAACTATGCCAAAAACCTATGCGTCCTACCCACGATCCAAGCCGGGAGGACTAGGTCTACTAAGGACACAAACCTAGACCATGGAGTGCTCCCACTGAATCCGCTACCTCCATCGGGACTAACCGGATCCAAGGTCTTCAAGACGTCTCCTATTGACTCTTGATTGTGGTCTTCAAAACACAAGTACACAAAAGAAAGGAAATGGCATGCAAGCCACGCGCTTCCTATCAATCTAGTACAAATACATATGGATAAATGAAACGGCATGCAAGCCGCGATAATTAATTACAAACCGAATGAATAAATAATTAATTATAACACTTGTGATACTAAGGTCACCAAATAAATCCAAACAACCAAACAAACCACAAGGCACAACCACAAGGTCTAGGGAGATGGTTACCAACTAAAAGCAACAAACAGCAACTACAAAGCACGGTATGCCAAAACCGTGACCAAAGGAATATTTCGGTAAGAATTTCCAACACAAACACTCAAGGCACAACAAGGAAATTCTTGTACATATGCATTAGGGCACAAAACCAACTTTTATACCCATATTCATATATACACAACATATGTGTATGCATGTATGCATCTTATGCCAAGACCATACCTTACACACCCATATTTGTACCAAAATATTACGAGGGGTTAACCAAACGAAATCTGCCAGAAAACAGAAACTCCTCCATGACCCGAAAAACCACGAAAATTTTCTTTTTAAGGACAAAAACTGCCCAGAAGCTCCTTCACGGCCCCTCATGGCTCGTGACGCCCAAGGGCCTCATGACCGATCACGGGTCAGAAGGGCTCGTGAGCCTAAAAACCAAGTTTCACGACTAAAGGCTGGAGGAAGCCCCAAAGTCACCAGAGTCGGCCACCTAGCCACTCTCTCATTGGACCAACACAATGGTCCAATAGAAATAAAGTGTCACTTTGACTTCCGTCTTCACGGGCTCTCACGGGCCGTAAAGCACTCGTGAAGGCCTCATAGGCCGGGTTTCACCGCACACTCTCATTGGACCATTGAGTGGTCCAATAAAAGCTTGGCGCCTGCCTTCACGGGCTCTCACAGACCGTGAAGCCCTCGTGAAGGCAGTGCCCCCACGACTACATGTCCGGGTGGTGAAGGCTCATGGAGGGTTTCTCTTCAAGACCTCTTCACGGCCCGTGAAGGTCGCCAGAAACCCTAATTTCATATTCTCTCATTTTTGCGTTGTGCTGCCAAAATCTACCCTTGGCGTGTGACCCAATAGGCCCGTACCTCATCAACAGTGATGCTAGTACACGTGTATCAGTGGGCATATTCCAACAGTTCTAAGTCCCCTCGTGGCGCATTTAGGCTTCACGGCCCGTGAGAGCCCGTGAGGGGTCGTGAAGAGGGTAGCTGTAGTGACATTGTGTTTTATTGGACCATTTGATGGTCCAATCAGTTTTGATTCATGATAGCCGAGTTTCTGGTGATAGGAGGTTGGTATTGAGGCTGAAACACTTAGTCTAACATAACAACTTTCTCTACTACTATGATTCTCTCTTAGTGCAATGGTAACACATTCAAACACTAAGTTGGTTATCTTGAGTGTGATGCTGAGTCTACTATGGTGCATGAGGAGAACATCTTTGGGCTGTTCTAGATGGTGAAGTCATGATGGACGTTCATCTAATGGATTGCTAGTACAATGGGATCAAACTCTTCTTTGTGTGGAATAGCAATGGAGGAGGAAGCCCTTTGTTTCCTCAAGCTCATCCTACACATATGGAGGTCGATTTCCAGCATGGTAAGAAGGTATTATTTCTGTTCCTTCTTCTTCCTTTTTGTTGCAATTTGCTTTGTAGTGAATTCCACCATTGGAAGTAGTTGTGGGCTTTGTGTGTGCTTTCCTTTTTGTTTTGCATGCTTCTTTTCTTGTGTGCTTCCGCTGAGTTTGTACCCACCACAAGTTCCAACACATTCTTCTACCTGTTGTTTCCCAGGGGTCTTATCCACAGGGATCTATGCCTCAAGGATCCTATTCTTATCCATACATGGGATTTCCACCCGGCATGGGATATAGACAACCATGTACATACAAGCAGTTTCTAGATTGTAAACAAGAGTAATATCATGGTAGCATGGATCCTAACATCACTTTAAACTGGTTGAGAGATACCACGAGGATTTTGGATGCCTGTAACTATGAGGAAGAGATGCGAGTTTGCTTTGCCACCCGGATACTCAAAGGCAAGGCGATGGTTTGGTGGGATTCCATTACCACCCACTTATCGAGAGCTCAGATGGTTTCAATAACATGGAATCAATTCCGGGATAAACTGTGCGAGCAGTATTGCAATGCCTTCGAATTGAATAAGATAAGGCAGGAATTCATGGAATTGAAGATGACTAGGAGGATGTCAGTTGATGAATTGATTGAACAATTTAACTCGAAACTGAACTTCGTTACTCAGTGGGTACCGGATGAATCTTAACAAGTTCAACATTTCATCGGAGCTTTGTTACCGGAGTACAGGAGTACTACTCGGCTAGCTGGATCACTGTCTTAGGCCTTCACCTTGGCAAAATCTGCTGAGGGAGACATTTAAGCCAGGGATAAGAAGAATAAATATGAAGAGGCTTTGCAAAAGCTGATGTATGACCAGGCAGGTGGTCAACAAAAGAAGAAGTGGCAGGGCAATTTTTCTCAGAGCAATCAGAGTCGGAAGCCGACCATGGGGGGTACGAATAGGAAGTCTCAATGGTGTACCCGATGTAAATCCAGTCACACTGGGCAGTATACTGCCTATACCATGTGTTGTTTGCGTTGTGGTACACATGGGCATAATGAAAGATTGCAGGTTTCCCCATAATGTGTGTTGGAATTGTTTAAAAGAAGGGCATAGGGCTGGTTATTGCCCTACTGGGAGAGGAGCCGAGACGGGGATAGGGGCAGGGGACGTTGGGGGATCATCGTCAGGGGCACAGAAACGGAAGAATTCTCCGACACCGGAGGATAGGGCGTTCCGGATGACAGTAGACGATGCTACTGCCACTGATGATGTTATAACCGGTACGTTTCTTATAAGCTCCTTACCTGCGCGTGTGTTACTTGATTTGGGAGCGATTCGCTCCTTTATTTATGTGGCTTTTTGTGATAAATTGAAATTTCCTATTATTGTTATTTCTGTACCGATTGAGATAGAAGTAGCAGATGGTAAGATAGTTCCTGTTACAAGTTCTGTGACTAGGGCTGAGATAGATATCGATGGTAAGTGCTTTCCAGTGTCATTTCTATTGATGCCAATAGCGGGGTTTGACGTGGTTTTGGGGATGGATTGGCTGAGTAAGCACAGGGCGAGCATTAAATGTCATAAGAAATTGATTTCTTTTCCATTGTCTGATGGGTCGCATGTTGTGCCTCGAGGGGAAAGGAACAGGTCTATGTTTCCTATTATTTCTATGTTGAAGGCTAAGAAATCCTTGAGTAAGGGATGCGAGTGTTTTCTGGCATAAGCTATTGATGCTAGAAAGGAAAAGCGGGCGGTTACTGATGTGCGAGTCATATCAGATTTTCCTGAAGTGTTTCCGGATGAATTACTTGGGTTACCTCCCGTTCGAGAGGTAGAGTACAAGATTGATTTGATACCAGGTTCTAATCCAGTGGCTAGATCTCCTTATAGGTTGGCTCCTTCTGAAATTAGGGAGATGATGACACAGATTCAGGATCGATTGGATCGGGGTTTTATTCATCCGAGTTCTTCACCGTGGAGTGCACCGGTTTTGTTTGTGAAAAAGAAAGATGGCACGCTACGGATGTGTATTGATTACAGGGAACTAAATAAGAGGGCGGTAAAGAATAAATACCCTCTACCCAGGATTGATGATTTATTTGATCAGTTGCAGGGTGCTTCGTATTTCTCTAAGATTAATCTGAGATCGGGTTATCACCAGGTACGAGTTTCTAACAAAGATGTTGCCAAAACTGCCTTTCGTACCCGGTATGGTCATTATGAATTCTTAGTCATGCCGTTCGGTTTGACTAATGCAGCTGCAGTGTTTATGGATTTGATGAACCGGGTTTGTCGACCGTTTTTAGATAAATCTGTGATAGTATTTATCGACGACATTTTGGTTTATTCTAAATCCGAAGCTGATCACGAGATTCATTTGAGACAAGATCTTGAAACCTTGAAGCGGGAGCAATTATATGCCAAGTACTCAAAGTGTGAGAGATTTTTAGGATTGGCAGGATATTTCTGGGGCATGTTATTTGTAGTGATGGAGTCAAGGTTGATCCGGCAAAGATAGAAGCTATAATCAATTGGGAAGCTCCGAAGTCGCCTTCTGAAATTAAAAGCTTCTTGGGATTGGCAGGATATTACAGATGGTTTATCCGAGATTTTTCTAAAATTGCGAATCCCATGACTAAGTTAACTCGCAAGGAAGTTCCATTTAAGTGGACTGATGAACAGGAGAGGGCTTTTCAGACACTGAAATGACTTTTATGTCAGACTCCTATTCTTACATTACCGGATGGGTCAAACGACTTCATAGTTTATTATGATGCTTCTCTGGCAGGGTTGGGTTGCGTGTTGATGCAGCAGGATAGAGTTATCGCTTATGCTTCTCGTCAGTTAAAACCTAATGAGAAGAACTATCCAACCCATGATTTGGAATTGGCAGCTGTGGTTTTTGCGTTAAAGTTATGGAGACATTATCTTTATGGTACAAAGTGTGTTATTTGTATGGACCACAAAAACCTGCAGTATGTATTTTCACAGAAGGAACTCAATATGCGATAGAGACGATGGCTGGAACTTGTTAAAGATTATGATTGCGAGATTCATTATCATCCAGGAAAAGCCAACGTAGTATCCGAAGTTTTGAGTCGCAAGGGAGTTAGTGAACATATTAAATTTATGCAAATTGAAATAGTCTCCGACTTGATCGATAGATTGAAGGCAACTCAGTTGGAAGCCTTGAAGGATGAAAATCTAAAGTCTGAGATTATGTTAAAGAAAAAGAATGAGCTGACTGATTATTCTAGGGGATTGAAGGTTTATCAATCTCGAGTCTGGGTGCCTTTGCTTGGACGTCTCTGGAGTTTGATTTTGATTGAGGCGCATAAATCGACACTATCTGTTCATCCAGGTAACACAAAAATGTATAACGATCTAAAGGTGTTGTATTGGTGGTCTACAATGAAAACGGATGTTGCACAATTTGTGGAGTCTTGTCATATTTGTGCACAGGTTAAGGAAGAGCACCAGAAACCCTATGGATCAATGAAACAGTTGCAGATTCCAGAGTGGAAGTGGGAGCATATAACGATGGATTTCGTAACTAAACTTCCACGTACGCAGAGGAATCATGATATGATTTGGCTGATCGTTGACAGATTGACCAAGAGTGCTCACTTCTTGGCTACAAGTGAGACGGCGTCACTCAATAAACTGGCTCAGTTGTATATAGATGAAGTTGTTTCCCGACATGGTATACCGCTTTCGATTGTATCAGATAGAGATTCCAGGTTTGTGTCGAACTTTTGGAACAGTTTACAGCAGGAGTTGGGTACACGTGTTAATCTGAGTACAGCTTACCATCCTCAGACAGATGGGCAATCTGAGCGAACAATTCAAACACTTGAGGATATGCTGCGGGCATGTGTGTTAGAATACGGAGGTTCTTGGGATTCCCATCTGCCGTTGATTGAATTCTTGTACAACAATTCATATCATTCGAGTATCGGCATGCCGTCTTATGAGATGCTATATGGTCATCGCTGCCGTAATCCTACTTGTTGGTTAGAGGCGGATGAGAAACAGTATGCAGGTCCTGATATTGTGCAGATCACCGCAGACAAAGTAGCTATTGCGCGAGAAAAGTTGAAAGCTGCGAGGGATCGACAAAAGATGTATGCTGATCCACGTTGTAGGTCTGTTACTTTTGTTGAGGGGGAATTGGTTTATCTGAAGGTTTCTCCGTGGAAGGGGGTTATCCATTTTGGGAAGCGAGGAAAGCTAGCTCCGCGGTATATTGGACCGTTTCGTGTCCAACGGGTGGTTAATGATCAGACTGTTACTCTTGATCTTCCAGCGGAATTATCAGGTATTCACAATACCTTCAACGTTTGTTACTTGCGGAAATGTATAGTTGAGGATGAGAGTCAGATTCTACCTCTACATGATCTTAAAGTAGATTCTAGTAAGAAACTAGTGGAGGAACCCATTGAACTACTAAATCGGAAAGTGACGAAACTGCGTAAGAAATAGATTCCGATGGTTCTAGTTAAATGGAAGCACAATTTGGGTTCAGACTTGACGTGGGAAACCGAGGACGATATGAGAGCTCGTTACCCTCAGTTGTTTGATAATGAATAGATTCCAAGGACGGAATCCTATTAAGGGGGGAGGATTTGTAAAATCCTAAGATCGGACCTAGTAATTAGAGTGGCTTGGTATGTTAACTAGTGATTAATTATTTGTTAATATTAATCTTATGGTTTTAATTAATTTGATTAATTGAAATTAAATGATGAATTATGGGTAGAATATATATATATATATATGTCCGGTTATATATATATGTGGGTGTTAGTATGCATGTTAGTATGTTAATATTAAGTTGCCACCTCATGCTACAAGAATTAAGAAAAAGGTATACGTGGGTTTTAATTGAATTAACTTCTGAATTCTCTCATTTGGAAAACCGATTGTATGTGTGTTTGTATGAGTTTGAGAGAAAAGGCAAAAAGGAGTAAGTTAACTTGATAAGTGGAAGTTGAGATTTGTGTTGTGTTAATTCAAATCAAAGGTATGATAATGTTCCTTGCATGATTCTGAACATCTTAATATGTTTTGTTTGTCAAGTTATGCTTAGAACATGAAGTTGCCATGGTTGAAGTTTAGAAGTAAACTTGCTTGATGGGTTTTGTATCATTTGCCATGTTAAAAAGGGTTTGATGTGTTCTTGTTGTTGTATACATGTTATAAGATGTTTATACATGTTTTAGAAGTGTTCATAATGGATTTTGAGGGTTTAAATCGGATTTGGAAAGTTAGAATTGTCTGGAAATCCGACAGAAAATGAAGAAGACAACCTGAAAGTAGCGTGTCGCGGCGCTACACTTGTAGGTTGCGGCGCGACAGGGGTGAAATCCGACAGATGGGTTTCGGATTGTAAGAATCCGATAATTTTGCAAACCGACCCTTGGAAATCCGAAACTTGGCAAATTCGACACTGAAATCCGATATATTGGAAATCCGCCACCGAAATCCGAGTGTTGATTCCCGGATTTGAAATCCAATGTGGTCGCAGCGCGACGGGTATTGTGTCGCGGCGCGACGGAACCAATTTTAGAAAGTTACTTATTTTTATTATGTTTTGCTTGGTTTAAGTTAGCATAATAATTATGTGAATCATAAATGCTTATGTTTGATTAAAAAGGATATAAATTACGTGTTGGACATATATTTATGAATCGGTTACTGATTTCAGTTTGTTGTGTTCTTAGGAACAAACAAGGCTCAGTAATATAAGATCACTGAGTGGAGAAACTGAAAGCTTGAGGTGAGTGGATGTTTACTCACAGATATTATTAGTTGTAACTGGCTTGGGTTACAACTATTATTGGTTTGACGCATGGATAGATTGTGCATCTGATAATTGATTAACTGTTGATTGTTAATTAATTGTTGCGTCAGTGCTATGTATACATGATGGTTGGGAAGTCAGCTTCAGCTGACATTTGGGTTGGGTTTGTTTGCTATCGGCTAATCAGTATTGGGATCGTTTGATGCATTTGTTGCAACTTAAGATAATACTGTGTGAGAATAGCAAATGAACTATCGGTAAACCTTTGCTTTGACCGGCATTGGTTGTAGGTTCCTGCAGAACCGCCGGTCTTCCCGGGGCACGATTATCTGTTTTGTGTTGTTGATATCATGCTGTTATTTGATGATACATCTGTTGTGGTTTTACTCCATTAACTTAGCTTTGTGCTAATCCCCCACCTCTCACTCTTTTTACAGGTTTTGGTAAGTCAGCGGCTTGGCCAAGAGTGGTTAGCTTGGGGAGTAATCACTTAGGACTCTGATAATTTAATTGTGACGAGCCGTGTTTTGTAATACTAATATTCTGTAAACAGTGGTTTGTAATTAATTGTAATTACTTTGGTGTTTTAACGCTTCCGCAGTGATTATCAAAATGAAATTTTTTGGGTTAAAAATACGGTGTTACAATGACCAATTCCTCACTGACACTGATGATATTGATGTTGAGGAAGAGGCACAAGGTCAATTTTGCCTAATAGCAGACGTTGAAGATGAGTTCAGTGATGATGAAGCCGAGCCAGAGGCACAATATGACAATTCTGATGATGAAGGGCTTGATGCTTCAAATGATGATGATGAGGTACATTCTAACTCCATTGCAGGTTGTGGTCTGAGTATGGAACATGTTCAGGTCAACATATCACGAATGAAAAAGTTAGAGAAAAAGGTACTCAAATCAAAATTAAACAAAGAAAAGCTAAAATAAGTAATCAGAAATCAACATATGGAATCAATACATGTTGATAGAGAAATTGAGCTCAAAACGAAAATCATTCATAAAGAAAACTAACTAATTGAGCTAACTGCAAACATGAGCACCCAATTACATGACCTAAAAGCAGAAAAGATCAGCGCCGAAAATGACGCAAAATTTATTCTCAAGGAAAAGGATGAATTGTGCTAAAAAATAAAAGAGCTTGAAGATACACTGATAAAACAGGGTCAAACAGAATAAACCATTTTTCTCAATAAATCCAAAGAAATAAAATTTTTAAAATGTACCTATGATGGTCTTGGATTTGAAAACCCCCGAATCAGTGTGAAAGTGACAGCCAAACAATTATATGATTTTAACTTAATGAATGTTGGCATCACTAACAAAATGGTATTTGTTGGACGAGAAGAAGAGGTTGTGAAAGAAGATTTTAAAAGAAATACTCCACTAAAATCTAAAATTTATTTTAATTATCAGGAATTAAATGATTCTATCTCATCTGGTCCTCAAAAGCTCAGTATGACAGACGAGTCTAACGATTTCATCTATCCGGATGATCTCAAAAAGCCGCAAGCAGTTCTAGAAGCCCGAATATATATACCACATATGGTGTTACAAAGGCAACTCGAAAAGCTTGTAGCTTATTATTATCAAACCATTATCACTGATGATTTGGAAAGAGAAATAAATAAATCAGAAAAGAGTCTTCCATGTCACTGTCAAAAGAAACTCTTGACATGCACTTCCACTCCATCTACTTCTCAACCAACACACAAATATACCAGAAAAGAAAAAGAGAAATCTAAGGTGGAAGAATCACTGATTCCAAAGTCACAACATAAATCAACTGAAACCACCAAAAGGCAACCGAATGCCATTCCCAAAGCCAATCTCACACACTCTTCCAAGAACAAATCAAAGTTACTAACAAAAGTTGTCCAAAAGAACACAAAACCATTCACACCTAACCACGTTTTGAATGTTTCAGATGTAAGCAGAAAAGACAACAAGATGAAGAGTGTTCACACCAATGGAAACACAAGAAACTTTAAACCTAGTTTTTCTAAGCCTTGTTTTGATTTTTCCAAAAAGTGTCATCACATTTCGAATTTCTTTAGTAACTCTAATTCACTTTCCACAAATGAAATGAAGGCAAGCACACATTTTTGCACAAGTAATGGGTGTTTGCATGGACATTGTGAATACAAGTGTGAATATGATAGGCTTCGATAACAAATGGGAATTAGTGCATGTGAGAAGTGGAGACCACAAGGGTGGAATAAAATAAATGCCCCGTTTATTACATCACATGGAATAGTCATTCATCAATGGGTGACTAAACACGCTTTAAAACTCATAAATTATTGGAAGTACGCAAATAGACTAATCACTATTCAAGAGTTAGAAGCATGCAGAAAGAGAGGATACAAAGATTTTTTGAAGGCTTGGAATAAAACAGAATCTAATACATGGAAATCTCAAATACAACGTACCAAGTTTCTCTCATCAAAGGAAAAATCAAATTCTTCAAAAACATCAATTTCAGAAGCCAAACCAACCAAACAGCAAGAATCAAAACCATCCACCATAAAATCCAAACATCCTACCACCACAAAGAAACCCATATCTCAAATAGTTGCAAAACCCCAAATATTCAAATTTGGCAACAAAAAGATGTGGTTCAGGTAGTGGACATCAAAGACATAGAAAGTCCACCAATTCTTAAAAGAGGAGAAATCCCTCTAACCATAGAATCAAAAATTGTTCCTAATCCTTTCTTGATTAAAACTTCAAGGTTTAACAAAGAACAAAAAATGACTCAATGGAACACACCTAAAAGAATGCATTGTATTTTTCAAGACGTCGTTAACACAAGTGTTTCATCTAACAAGCAAGGACCCATTTCAACATGGGGACCTAAACCTTCGTTCTTTTCTGTGTGCAGGAACCTAATCTCTTGTACCTGGACTCAGGCTGCACCAAGCAAATGACCGGTGACAAGCCTCTTCTCAACAACTTTGTTCCTAAGTACTCCGGGAATGTTCGTTTTGGGAACGACAATGTTGCACCGATACTGTGGTACGGAGATACAGAAAAGAAAAATATCAAAATAAAGAAGGTTTCTTATGTAGAAGGACTGGACCATAATTTGTTTAACATTGGCCAGTTATGGGACAAAGATTTGGAGGTTACATTCAAAAAGAATTCATGTTCAGTGACAACAGATACAGGTGATGTACTTCTCGCGGGAACACGAAAGTCTAACTTGTATTCAATTGATCTGAACAACTACAACACGAATACCTCCGTTTTACTACTCAGTAGTGCCTCATCAGACTTAACTTGGCAGTGGCACAGAAAACTCTCCCATCTCAACTTCCACAACATTAACAAAATAGTTACTGGAGATCTGGTGAGAAGCCTACCTGAGTTAAAATTCTCCAAAGATCATCTGTGTCCAGACTGTGAAAAAGGGAAGATGAAACGTTCTTCTCACAAGGTCAAGCAAATCTCCAGTACAAAGAAAATAATGGAGCTTCTGCACATGGATCTATGCGGTCCGATGAGAGTACAAACACGCAATGGGAAGAAGTATATCCTAGTAATTGTTGATGATTACTCTAGGTATACTTGGGTCAAGTTCTTAAGGTTGAAAGATGAAGCAAGTCCTACTATCATCAGCTTCATCAAACAACAGCAGAAAAAGTATGAACACAGTGTAGCATCCATTCGCACGGATAATGGAACTGAGTTCATGAACAAATGCTTGTCGGACTACCTTGACCTCGTGGGGATCACTCATCAATTTTCTGCAGCATACACTCCACAACAGAATGGAGTGGTGGAACGACGTAACCGAACTCTGGTTGAGGCTGCTCGTACCATGCTTGCTTACTCTGGTCTCCCGCCTTCCTATTGGGCTGAAGCCGTCAGCACTGTGTGTTACACACAGAAACGTTCTTTCATACATAAGCGTTTTCAATAAAACACCATATGAATTAGCAAATGGCATTGTACCTAATATCAAATATCTTCATATATTTGGTAATAGGTGCTTTGTACTCAATGAAAAGGATAATCTAGGGAAATTCAAAGCCAAGGCTGATGAAGAAATTTTCCTAGGTTATTCACATGATCTAAAAGCCTACAGAGTGTTAAATAAAAGAACTAACTGTGTTATGGAAAGTATAAATGTTACATTTGACGACATGTTGGATGTTAACACATTTAAAAAGGGACATGAAGTTGCTTCTGGACAAGTCAGTTCAGGACCAGTACTTCAAAGAAAAGAAACAAATATAAATCCATCATCATCAGAACACAACTTAGATTTCTTATTTGATTTCTTACAGTCTGAATCTAATGTTCAAAATGCTGGTGATAGGAATGATGCAGTGTGTCCTGCTACAACTGCAACGGAGGTTGACAACTTGTCTTCGTATCCAACCGTGGATTCTCCGTCTACATCAACTGTCAATCCAGTCATAGTTCCTCATGAGCCGGTTTATGAGGGAACTCTAGTCTATGATTCAGACCCAATATCAATAGAGGAAGACATTGAACTCTCAAATCGTTTAAATGAGTTCTTTCTTCTGATCCAAAACCCCCGAGGAATAAGATGGACACAATCCCACCCCGAATCTGAAATAGTAGGTAATGTTCAAGATTGTAAGAACTCGTTCTGCAACGGAGAATGAGTGTCTTTATTCTAGTTTCCTATCCATGATAGAACCCACCAAAGTCTCCGATGCTTTACACGATGCAGATTAGGTCATTGCAATGCAAGAAGAACTTAACAAGTTCGAAAGACTCAAAGTTTGGAGATTGGTACCACTTCCAGAGGGAAAATCACTGGTTGGTACCAAGTGGATTTTTAAGAACAAATGGGATTCCGATGGAACAGTGGTTAGAAACAAAGCTAGGCTGGTTGCTAAGGGTTACAACCAACAGGAGGGAATAGACTACGATGAAACATTTGCTCCTGTAGCTAGGATAGAAGCCATTCGACTCTTCTTAGCCTATGCTGCCTATAAAAGCTTCAAGGTCTTTCAAATGGACGTTAAGACAACTTTTTTAAATGGTATCCTCAAGGAGGAGGTCTGTGTGTCTCAGCCAGAAGGATTCGTCAATCCCAAATTCCCTCAACATGTTTATATTCTAGACAAAGCCCTATATGGACTAAAACAAGTCCTGAGAGCTTGGTATAATGTCATGTCTGAATTTTTGTTGAGTGAGGGATACATAAAAGGAAAAACCGACACCACTCTGTTCACCAAAGCCAAAGGAAAGGATTTAATCTTAGTACAAATTTATGTGGATGACATCATTTTTGGTTCCACAAACCCAAAGTACAGTGATGAGTTTGCATATACCATGCAAAATCGTTTTCAGATGAGTATGATGGGAGAGATGAACTTCTTTCTCGGATTACAAGTGAAACAGCTGAGTCATGGAATCTTCATTAGTCAATCCAAGTACATTAAAGACTTGTTGAAGAAGTATGACATGCTTAGTTGTTCTTCACTATCTACTCCCATGTCTTAAAAAGCTAAACTGTCTGCTGATCTTGACGCAAAAGTAGCTGATTTAAAAACTTATAGGGGTATGATTAGCTCATTACTGTATCTAACGGCTAGTAGACCAGATATAATGTTCTCTACATACTTATGTGCTAGATTCCAGGCTAATCCAAAGGAATCACATCTGCTCGCAGTCAAAAAAATATTCAGGTATCTCAAGGGTACTCCTGATCTAGGTCTATGGTATCCAAGGGATTCTAGTCTATAATTATATTTCTATTCAGATGCCGACTATGCTGGTTGCATGCTTGACAGAAAGAGTACATCTGGCAGTGCACACTTTTTTGGGAAATAGGTTAGTGTGTTGGGCTTCTAAGAAATAGAATTGTGTCTCTACTTCAACTGCTGACGCTGAATATGTTGCTGCTGCAATGTGATTCACAATCTGCCATTGCCATCTCATGCAATCCAGTCCACCACTCAAAGACCAAACACATTGACACACGGTATCATTTTATTAAAGAGAATGTGGAAAAAGGTCTAATAGAACTTCAATACGTCAAGACTGATGATCAACTGACTCATCTGTTTACTAAACCATTAGACGAATCTCGGTTTAATGAGTTAGTATCCAAATTAGGTATGTTGAATTATAATGTCTGACTATCAGTCCTTTATTGAGTAGGTAGTTCACTTTGTTTGTTCATGTTGCAGATAAACCTAGCACAATTTGAGGGGGAGTGTCAATCATTCGTACAAGCTACGCATGCTTGTAGGGGGAGAAAATCAAAGAAAATACAAAAACATTTAGAAAATCAAAGAAAATACAAAAACATTTAGAAAATCAAATAAAATACCAAAAACAATCACAAAACAAAGAAAAATATCAAAACTATGTTTTATTTCTTTGCAAATTGAAAAATACAAAAAGATTTTATTCTCTTCGAATTCACAAGTTTAATTCAAAGTCTATGGACTTCGAGCACGAAGCACACAATCAAACGTGGACTTCAAGCGTTCTTTAATTCAAATTCGAAGTCAGAGCACTTCGAACTCGAAACCCTTACTTTCAAGTTCACTTCGAACGCCCTCTTTGGACAATTCGAAGTCAATGGACTTCGAATACAAAGTTATTAAGTCCAAGGTCACTTCGAGCGTGTTCGAAGGAGTCAATTCGAACTTAGTTGACTTCAAATACAAAATCATGAAATTCACGTTCATTTCGAGCGTGTCTACTAGCATCAATTCGAAGCTAGTAGACTTCGAATTCCAAATAGTGTATGCCCTATACACTTCGAGCGGACATGAACAGTGACTAAAATAAACCTCCTTCAAGTTTGAAGCTTTCACACTTCGAACTCGAAGCCCTTTGGACTCCGAAGTGAACGGTGATCAATATAAGGCTTCGAGCGCGTTTTTCACCTTCGAAGCCCTTCACATTTCGAGCGTGAATTTTTCAAATGTTACCGTTTGATAATTTTACTCTAAATAGGTGACAGTTGGTAAACGTATTCTTTATGCATTCCTATTTTCACATTTATGAGAATCCGGTTACGATTTTTGCAAATCTTGTTCAAATGTTGCTGCCAAAATTGTGAATTTTTGTGATAAACGTACTCATTTACTTAAGGTATACATCAAATACATGACAAAACATGTTTACTTCGAACTCAAATGACCAAGAACGAAATTGGTACTGCAGCAATCGGAAAACAACTTTTTGAACTTCCAATGCATTGTTCGACCATCAAACGATGGTGTTAACATAAACCACACTTGCGATGGGTCTTAGGAACACAAGAAAAATGTTTTCATAAAAGAAAAACTCACAAAATTTGAAAAGTGTTCTTGGTGTTCTTCGTATGGTTGAAGATGACCTTGATTTCATTCTTTGGCTAGATCTTCATGTTATGAGCAAAATGGGAAAATTTTAACTGTTATGAAAATGTTTAGATACATATATCCATTGTAAAACATGTGTCAAAACACATTTTTGTTCATAAAAATTACCACTTCATCAATGAAGGAATTTCGGGTGTTATAAAATTTTGGGTTTTTTGACCAAAAGTTTCACATGTGAATGTTCAACTTTCTAACCCATTGGATATTTTTACAGGACTTATTATGGCTATGGAAGACGATTCTTTCTCGTACCGTTCTTCGACATCAAGCCAATCTCATAACCCGGATGACCAACTCCTTCCTAGAAACCAATTTCTTTCTGTAGTCACCCATGATAACAACCACTTCATCAACCTAAACAATTTCAGAAACCCAAACTTCCAAATTATTACCGAGAAACTCCTCAAACACCCACTGAATCATGCTCTCACATTTGATCCATCTACTTCTGGAACACATGTTCCTGAGTTGTATGTGCAACAGTTCTGGAATATAGTTCACACCCATACCAATCCCGACACTGGTCGAGTTTCAATTCGTGGTGATGTGGACCACTTCACCCTCAATATTACTGCTAGCTGACTCCATGAAATCCTTCAACTCCCCACCTCGAGAAGCAAGCCTCCTCTCCTTGACTTTGAGGAGATGCCTGATGAGTCAACTGCCCTTGCGGGTATTCGTGCCATGGGTTACAACGGGGACTTACAACTTCGTTCTCACTTTAAACGAGCCAATCTACACCAAATATTCTATACCTTTCTCACCATTCTTCAACGGTGCCTCACCCCAAAACATACCGGATATGAATATCCCAACAGCAACCAGATAAAGCTCATTTTTGTAGAGGCTAATCACCTACACATTGATTATGCCACTTTGATATTTCTTGATCTTGTGCAACAAGTAGAAGGCAAATTGTCTGATCTTAAGCGTGCAAAAGGTAGATTTCTGCCGTACCAAAGGTTCTTGCCAACGATGGTCCAGTTCGTGATGGACAGAAACGAGGAAATCCCTCGCAGGCCAAATACATGCTTCAATACGGCCTAAGCAGCTTATGTATGTAAGGGTTCTCACCGCTGATCATCCGGTTCAACCTCAACCTTTTCCGGCTTCTCTCCTGGATCTTTATGCACAAAATGAAGTGGTGCGTAGCTTATAGGGAGAGTGTACGACTTGGCCCTATGGCGCAACCAGAGCCGGTTGCACCTACCCTAGGGCCGGTAGCTCCCAGTGAGGTAATAGAGACTAGGCCTCAGACTTCCATGGGGGAAGCTGAGCGGGGAGAGTCGAGAGATAAAAGTGACGAGAGGGGCGGTAAAGGGGATGTTGGTGATATACATAGTGAGGGAGGGGCGGATTATGACCAAGCACAAATCCAGGCTATGATGGATTTATTTTCACATGTACTTCCAGATCCTAAACAACCGCAGGAATCCTCTGCACCTGAAATTACTAAAGCTGCAACTGCTTCAGACTTTGCCTCCGATACTTTGACTGTGATTGATTATACCCCTGGAGCAGCCACTGGTTTGTGATAATACTAACGAACAACGAACGAAAAAGCCAGTGGTGGCTGAAGAGGAAGATTTGAGCTTTTCTGACCTATTTCCAAATCTACCCGAGGCCTTCAACTCAGAAACTGAATTTTTATATGGCTATCAACCGCGTCCTCTTGACGAAGGTAGTGAAGGATATGACTTTGATCCTTATGTAGAGGAAGAGGAAGAAGTGGAAGAAGAGGAAGAGGCAGTGCTAGAGGAGAGAGAGGTGAGAAAAGAAAAAGAGAGTGCTGAGGGTCCCCCAAGCCCAAAAAGCCGAGAAGCTACACCTGACATCGGAGCTGACATTATCAGCTCTAGTGTTGAAACAGTCACTGTCATCCCAACAGTGCACATTAACCCCTCCAGCCACTCGGGTGTCTCTCAACAGACACCTGTTTCATTCCACAGAGATTATACACATACTCTACCGGCCTCTCATTCGGAGATGGCTGGTATTGAAACTAGAGGTCTGCCTCTCTCGACCTCGCCCTTTTCTTCAGAGCACATTGACATACCGCAGATTTCTGCTTTTCTTTCCAAACACCAAACAACACTTGCACATATTACGACGTTGTTTGCCAGACAACCGTCTGGAACACCTGTAGGTGGCACTACTGAAAGTGCCATTCGAGGATCAGGTGCAAATCTCGGTGGGGTGTTCACAACCTCAGCTCCACATTCGAGTAGCTCCACCTCTGTGGCGGAGACTTCAACGAGCACTCTAAGTGAGTCTCGGTATGTTACCAAACAGGAATTGCAGGAGGCTCTCAATCCTATTACTGAGGGCATTGCTGACATCAAACAAACCCTTGCCTCTCTTAAAACCAAAGTTGATGACGGATCGAGCTTATCTATAGATACACTTAAATCCCTGCTTTATGCCCGTTTAGTGGAAAAGGCCACTTACCGCGAACAGAACCTGGATCTCCGTGAAACCCTTCGCAATGAACAAACCTATAAGGGTAGCAACCTTTATGAATTCAAAGAAACAATCATGAACTCAATGGAGGATTTGGGAAACGTGGTATTTCAAAAGCTAGATTCTGTGGAAACAAGGCTGACAACGCTTGACACAACTTGTAAATCCCAAGATGCTGGGTCAAAACGTAGGCGTGATGATGATGATCCCGATCATGATCGCCACGAGGGCGAGAAAAGACCCCGCGTTTTGACCTTTACCCCTTTGACCGAACGACTTGCAGCTGCAATGGGGATTAAGGCAGAAACTGAACAACAACAAAAACAACAACAGTCATAACAACAGGAACAACTACAACATCTGTCTAAGCCTGAACCTGCCATCCCGGTATTCAAATTTGAAACAAAAACTGCTGATATTACTGAACGGGATGAGTCAGACGAATTAAATGAAACAGATTGAGGGATTCTCATTTGAAAATCTGCCTGAAAGAACCGAAGAAGTCCAAATCATGGATAGGTTTGAGGATATGCCTGCGCCAACTGTTCAAAAGCCAGCTTCTTCAAGGGTTGCAAATCCTGCGAGGGAGTTGGTCACCAAAAAGCAAATGGAGGAGACCATCAAAAGGCTATATCTTACAAGGGTTCTCCGGGGCATATCGGAGGTGGTTCATCAACTATTTCCTCTTGAAGCAAAGAAATTCCAGGTGTCTGCTTCCGACATCCTGAGGAAGAATCAAGAAACTGAGTGGGCACTACTACAACAACAAACATCATCTAATTGGCTTATTCCTCCTAATGTCCAACCGGCACGTCCAATTCCAACTACATTAGACCCAGGCCTTGATAGACACAATATGTACACCAGGGAAGCAATGAAAAACCCTGTATGGGGTCAATATGGTGTGAATGCTTCTTACCTTGAGGATCGGATCCCTACCATCTACACTTCTCAAATCAGAGACAAGATTCCTCCAGAAATGAGAGGTCTTGATGATTCACAAAGGAGACGATATACTCACCATTTCAAAGAATACAAAACCCCAAGGGAGCAGATAGTGTCAGAGTACCCAATTAGCAAAGTACTTCACGTAAGCATGCAAAAAGCACTCAGGTACAGATTTGCTGTGTATGATGTCCAAAGAGCAGATGGTCAGAAAATCTCCCTCAATGAAGCAGACTTCAGACATGTAAAGCTGCATGACATTGAGTTCATATACGAGGTGCTCTCTACAAAGATCAATAAGTCCTATGAAGAACAACAAGGACGATCAGCTCTAATGAAATATATGAGGAAATTTATTGAATTTATACAAAAGCGTGATCTATAATTAGGCGCCGAGAGTAATCAACTCGAGGTGAATCTGCTCAGACCACTACAGCATCTTACAGATATACAAACCCTAGAGGAGCTTACAGTCATTGATGAAAATCATCATAGCTTTGTGGGTCAACGAGGTGTCATCTTTGTCAATCAACGCCGCCGAAAGATCGTGGTACGGATGATAGACTTAATGGCATACTTCGATGGGACTCTTAAACTGTTATTTCACCGTCTCCAAGAAAAGGCCGAAAAGGATCAATCTAACTTAAGTGAGATTGAGATGGCTGGGCTGATATGAACCATTGAACATGTCAAAAGGACGTTGGACAGCCGGCGGATTATAAGGAGGTGGCAGATGATGTTTGGCATAAGAAATCGATCTACTTTGTAATTACTTACTTTCTGCATTTCATTTCAATGTAATAGGCTTTCTCTCCATTTAGGGGGGAGATTTTTAATATTAGAAAAATATAGAAAAGCCAATGAGGCCCATGTAATAGGCGTAGCCTATAAATAGGCTAATTGTCGCATGGGCGTGTATCACTTTTGACGTTGGAGCCATTTATGCAATATCAATCTTAACGTGAAATGTGTGTAGCTCTCTCTCTCTCTCAATATTCATCTCACTATTGATTAATTGAAGATTCATTTGTCATTGATTTCATCTTTCAACCATTCATGAACCAGATTTCACAGTTAATATAAACTTGCCAAAATCATACCCAATCATGATTAAACTATCTATAACATACTTTCATAAACACCATAATAACCAAGAACAACACTAAATCAATCAAACCCATAAAACAAACTTGTATTCAAGTTCATACATGGTGTTCATATACACAAAAGCATCATGTTGATAATCAAAATATATCATGATTCAAGAACAAAACCAAATTCAGTCTAACCTTAACTTGAATCCTGCAATATCAAAAATCAAATCCAATTATTTGCTCTTCTTTTTCTCTCGGCACTTTCACACAGTACACACACACAATAGATGCAAAGTGATAACAATTCTCTCATGTATAAAAGACAATCTTTGAGTTTGATCACAATCAATTAAGAAGTTGCGGAATCACACTTAATTGATTAATAAAGGTTTTTAATCACAAGAACAATTCAATCAACTCAATGAATTACTTCAAAACACAAGATGTTTATTAATAACCAAAGATGATTACAATATTCACCTACACCTCCAATCTAACTCTTTTGTAAGACGAAGAACACAATTTGTTCTTAGGTTTCAAAGAAACTTGGAGGCTAATACACTTTCTGAAAACTGTAAACAATACGAATGAGTGAAAACTCTGACAGAGTTGAATTACAAAACTATCGATTCAAACATAATATTCTAAAAGAAGTATTTATAAACTCTTGATCTTCCTTGAATAGTTGACAGTTGGTTAATCTTCTATCTTGCGAGATAATATTGATAATCTTCCAAATTGATAAGATATCCTTCCAATCCACAAAGATAGCAGTTTCCATAAATAGCTCAACAGAAACTGTTCATTGAATGAGATTCTTCTAACAGTCTTCTTGTTCATGCCTTTTAAACAGTTGTTATAATCATACTAACAGTTCTAAGCTCTTTGTACTAACAATTATAACATTCACCACAACTGTTAGTTACAACTGTTTTCACAAATCAAAATAACAGCTTTCAACTGTTTCTCCAAACACACACTAACAGTTTTACCTTTGTATGTCCAAAAGTTTCAATTACTTAGCAAATTTCCCAACAATCTCCCACTAGCTTAAAGTATTGAACAATACACTTAAGTTGTTTTATAGGGTTCAACCATAGAAAAATTAACATAAGCAAAGAAAACATGAAGTATGCAAAGTCAAACTGTTACAATCAAAACATAAAGAAAGAAAGTTATACTTTCTTTGACTGTAAAGATTCCAACCTTTCTTTTAACCTCTGAAGATCTTCCTTAACTTTTGCAGGGCCAAAGAACTTTGCTTTCATCAAATATAAGAGCTTTGTTTTGTTATGCTCTATAAACTCAATATAAAACCATTGAATAATCGCCTTTCTCATTACTAGATGATAAGTCCTTGACTTAGCATACACCTTTACAGTACTGATTGGGAATGCTTCCTCAGCTATCAGCATGGGCATAACTTTCAGAGGATCACATATGCTCGTTAAATGCCTCATTAGCACTCTGATTTCAATCCTAACAGCTTCTCCATAGTGACTTATGGCATATTCATACATTTCTTGCACATCCCTTCTTGTCACACTTTCCATTAGCTATAAGAAGCGAGCATAGCTTTCAATCGGTTCAAGTTCTCTCACAATTGTTACCCCTTGCTTTACTATTTCAATCCTTAATATTTCAAATCTCCACTCAGTGATGTGGGATTTTTTGACCTAGTTGATCTTCCACAAGCTTTTCCAATTTCTTTTCAACCTCCACTCTGAGTCTGTCTTGTAAAATTGTTAGAACCATACCATCTTTAGCCTTTTTTGAAGATTTCTGAATTGTTTGAGACTGTTGAGTCTGAATTGTTGGCTTTTTCTTTCCAACCCTTTTTCTCTTAACTCCCTTATCAACTTTCTTTCCTCTTTCCTATTCATCAATTTCCTTTGTAAACTCAGCTGCCATCTTTTGAGCTAGTTCAAGATCTCCCTTTTCTTGTTACTCAATCTCAGCATTTAATCTTTGTTCTAGCTCATGATCATGCTCTTCTGGTTGTTCTTTTGAAAGTTTGAGCTTTGGAATATTAACCACAATCTCCTTCCCTTACCACAGGAGGCATCTTCTCATCCTTCTTTGATTCTACAATTTCAATACCTTTGAACCCTGGCTTAGTTTTGAGACTTTACCATCTAACCACCCATCATCTATCTTTTGAGCCATCTTGAATGTGCTGATGTTGAGAGTTTGAGCACCCACTGCAATCAAATGATCTTGTTTTACTTTGGACCATGATTTGAATACATCTGTTGTTGGATAATCCCCATACATGATCATCCTATTGATCAAAACTCTGTCAACGGCAGACAATTTATCTTCATCTGATTGAGCAATTGCAACTATTTGTTGTTGTTCTAGAGCAACAATTGTTTGTGGAGTTGCAACTGTTTGAGTATCTGGTGCAGCTGTTTGTTTGGATTGCACAACTGTTTGTTTACTTTGCACATTTTGCACTTGCTTCTTTATGATTGGCTTCTCTCCCTTTTTGATTGGAACTGTTTCAGGAGGAGTAGCATGAAACTGTTTAAGCATTTGATCATGGGCTTAAAGAACATCTATAGCCTTCTTTAGAGTAGTCGACAAGACTTTGATATGTTTTTCTTGCTTGATAATTAGCTCATTGTGCTTGGCAAGAAGCTTGTCTTGTAGGGAGTTCCTCTTTTAAGATAGAGGAAGGCAGCAAGAAATGGTACAAGTTCTGGATTCGTCAATGCCTTTTGTTTCATACTTGCCTCAATGTCCGCCAGTGTTGCCACCTCAAACATATCATCGGCAGATAGAACTGATGGATCACTCCTAGAAGTTCCCTCACAAGTACCCTTTTGTTCTTGGTACTTGGGATTTCCAAATGCTGTTTGACCAGCCTTTGTTGCCATGTTGAGGTCTTACTTATGTTGACACTACCCTACTCACCCCTTGCGGATGGAACAGTAGTGTCAGCCTCAAGAACCATATGATCACTTTCTTTTGGAGTGATCTCCTCCTCAGTGTGCTTGGGAGACAGCACAGTGGGTTCCCTTTAGATATTCTGCACAGGTGAATGCACCTGTGTAGGGCTTATAGTTTGGGTGATAGGGAGTGTGGTGGAAGGAGCACCAACAGTTCTCTTCCTCTTTTTGAATGTTATTAGAGAGGGGGCTTGTGTTGTAGCTTTAAAAAATGGTAGCATGGGGGATATTTGAGTATCATGAGCTGTGGGTTCTAGAGTTGGTGGTGTAGCAATAATTTAGGCTTCATGCTTAACTCTAGCAGCTCTGTTTCTTGAAAGAAACTCCACCATTCCAGAGAGTAGTGGAGTGATGGCACCAGAAAAATTCTTGCCATTGATCAACAGTTTGCTCAATGTGGAGGCCACATGAGTAGAGGGAATCAAGACCCTCTTGTGAGTTTGAAGATTTGGCAATAAAGAGTTTAAACAAACTTGCACAAATCGAGGGTACATAAAAAAGAGACCATATTTGGTTCTGAGATGTTTTACCTTGCCATTAAAAATTAATTTAGAAAAGTTAAAGCAACGATTGTTGGCCAAACAGATTAAGGCCAAAGCAATGTTACTTCCGAACTCATTCCAACTAGTTCTTTTAGGGCTGATGCACTGTTAGAGAGTGTGAATCAAATATTTCCAGTGTGCACAAAATTGCCCTTTGTAGAAGGTACCCTTTCCCCTAGGGCCCTCATACCCCAACTTAACAAACTCATCATGCAAGAATTCCAATGAAACAGAATCCGAATACTTACCCTCAAGAATTCCCAAATGGTTTTCTCAGAGAGTGAAATAGCATGATTATCAACATTTAAAGTGATCCATTGCACTCCACCTACTTCTGTGATTTTAGCATTTTTCCAGAATTGATTGATATGAGAAGTGTAGATGGTTGGATTGATGGTGAGAGTAGTGTTGAGGTTTGACAGCATAAGGTAGTCGATCATGTCATGAAAGACATGCAACTCAGCAGGTTGTGAGAGGAATGCTAGCATGTTGTGTTCTTTGACAAATGGAAGAGGAGCCATGGCGATTTTAAAGAGAAAGTCTAGGGTTTAGCGTTCGATAGAAGTTTAGTAAGCGTAATGAAAACTGCGAGGAGGGAATGACTTATATATGTAATGCATATTAAATGCAATTTAAAATGCCTCAGAATTTCTACAAAGACTGAAATACCCTTGACAAACAGTTGAAGGAAACTAAGAACTAACAGTTGAGAACTGTTTGGTTAATAAACTTCAACTGTAACACTCCCCCTTGAATGAACATGCAGCTTCCCTAACAGTATTGAGCTCCATGTACTAACAGTGGAGAACTGTTGCATTTTGCACAGCTGTTCCCTGAACACTTACATAAATAGTTATTAGACTTAAAACTAACAGTTTCAAACTGTTCGTGTGAAAACACAAAAATAACACAGAAAAGTAAGCTGACAAAACATTATTTGAAGTTAATCATTCCAATCTTTGAGATAAGAAAGTTAAACCTACTCACATCAAATGCTTTAGTCAATAGATCAGCTAACTGATCATCAGTATGAACTTTCATAACTTGGATTAACTTTTTCTCATTGCAATCTCGGATGAAGTGAAACCTGATCTTTATGTGCTTTGTTTTTTAATGCTTCACAGGATTGTTAACAATGCTGATAGCACTTGTGTTATCAACATAGATAGGTGTATTCAAGAAAGTCATACCATAATCCAGTAGCTGATTCTGGATCCACAACACTTGTGAACAGCAACTTGATGCAGCAATGTATTCAGCCTCAGCTGTTGAAGTTGAAACTGTTGTTTGTTTCTTGCACTGCCAAGATACCAACCTGGAGCCAAAGAATTGGCATCCTCCAGAAGTTGATTTCCTATTCACATTAGCTCCACCATAGTCACTATGAGAGTATGCCACCAATTCAAATGGTGAATTCTTAGGATACCAAAGACCCAGTTTTTGTTAGCCTTTGAGGTACCTAAAGATCCTCTTTACAGCAAATAGATGTGACATCTTAGGATTGCATTGAAACCTGGCACACACACACATCGAACATTATATCTGGTCTGGAAGCAGTTAAGTACATTAATGAACCTATCATGGACCTATAAAAGTGTATGTCTACATCCTCCCCCTCAGGATCTGCTCCTAACTGTTTGTGTGTTTCCATTGGAATACTTGCCAGCTTCACATCTTGATAGCTAAGTTTGTCCAAAATGTCCTTGACATACTTTGACTGACTGAGAAAGATACCGGATGGCTTCTGCTCCACCTGTAGACACAAGAAAAATGTAAGTTCTCCCATGGAACTCATCTGAAATCTCTTATGCATGATTACTTCAAACTCCTTGCATAGATTGTCATTTGTGGATCCAAAGATTAAATCATCAACATAGATTTGTAAAAGCAAAATCTCTATTTTAAAAATCTTTGTAAACAATGTCTTATCAATAGTGCCTCTTTTAAAACCATTCTCAATCAAATGAGATGACAATGTCTCATACCAAGCTCTAGGAGCCTAATGTGACCCATACAAGGCTTTATCCAACCTATCTACCCTATCCGGATATTTTGAGTCTTCAAAACCAGGTGGTTGATACACATATACCTCCTCATCAATAGTTCCATAGAGAAAAGCTGATTTGACATCCATTTGATACACCTTGAACCCTTTGAAGATTGCAAAAGCAAGGAACAATCTAATTGCTTCTATTCTTGCAACTGGTGCAAAGACATCATCATAATCTATGCCCTCTTCTTGAGTATAACCCTATGCAACAAGCCTAGCCTTATTCTTAATGACTATTCCACTTTCATCTTTCTTATTTCTGAACACCCACTTGGTGCCAAGTGCTTTTTTGCCTCTTGGAAGTTCAACCAACTTCCAAACTTGCTGAATTTGGAATTGTAAAAGTTCCTCTTGCATTGCTTTTACCCATGAAGGGTCTTTTAGTGCCTCTACTGCTTTCTTTGGTTCTACCTGAGATAGAAAGCAGGCATTCACATCAAACTGTTCAAGATCCATACCACTATTTTCATTTTGTAGCATAGCTCTTGTTATAATAGGAGTGGTAGGATCACCTATAATCTGCCTTATGGGGTGATTCTTGTTAACTCTGGATGTAGGAATGTGTTCCTCAGGTAGTACATTCCCTAAATTTGACATGTCAATCTCGGCTTCACTTTCATTCCCAGATGAGTTACATACTTGATCTGTAACTGTTTGATGTTCAGTTGCACTATGTTGTTGAGGAACATGAGATTCCATGTTCTTTGAAGGATCAACATCATCATTCATTTGACTAACAACATTGGTAGAATTACTTTGAGCCAAGGGAATCACTACAAAGTCTTCAGTAACCTTGTTTTCACCAACAGTTGTTGGGTTTAAGCTAACAGTTTCAAAACTGTTGGACACAGTTTGTTGGTCTGAACCAACAGCTGTAGGAACACCTGCAACTGTTTCTGTTGAAAACTCAAAAGAAAGAGATTTAGCTAATGCATCAATATCAAATAACCACTCAGGACCATTACCTGCAACATTGATCCTATTCTCATTGAAAGACACATTCATACTTTCTTCTATGATCCTAGAAATATTGTTTAAAACTATATATGCCTTGCTTTGAGTGGAGTATCCTACAAAGAAACCTTCTTCTGCTTTACTCACAAACTTTCCTAATTGTGACTTGGTATTAAGGATAGCGCAGGAACATCCAAATGGTTTTAAAAAGTTGATCAAAGGCTTTCTTTTAAGAAACAACTCATAAGGAGTTTTCCCTTTGAATTTGACTACTTGTACTCTATTCTGAACATAGCAGGCAGTGTTCACTACTTCTGCCCAAAATGTCATTGGGAGCCTAAAGTCAGCTAGCATTGATCTAGCAGCCTCTATCACATTCCTATTCCTTCTCCCAGCCACTCCATTATGTTGTGGAGTCCTAGGAGCACTATACTGTCTTTCAATTCCTTTTTCCTCACAAAAACTATTTAACTCATAGTTCTTAAACTCAGAACCATTGTCAGATCTAATGACTTTCACTTTCAAATCAGATTGATTTTCAATTCTAAGAATAAGAGATTTAACTAACTCAGCAGTTTCATCCTTAGATCTAAGAAATTGAACCCAAGTAAATCTGGTGAAGTCATCAACTATGACTAAACAATAAGCTTTCTTCCCTATACTGATCACAGAAGTAGGACCAAAAAGATCCATATGCAATAATTGTAAAGGTGCAGAGATGGAAGAAACTTCTTTGGGCTTATAAGAAGTCTTGTGTTGCTTGCCTTTGAGGTAAGCAATACAATGATCATCACATGAGAATTCCTTTTGGGGCAAACCTCTTACCAGACTGTTTTTAGCTAACAAATTTATGGTTTTAAAGTTCATGTGACACATCCTTCTATGCCAAATGACAGACTCATCATGAGATGCCTTTGAGAGTAAACAACTTAAAACATTGTGCTTAGCAACTTTTTGTGTATCTAAACAGTATACATTATCCTTTCTTGGTGTTCTTAAAAAAGTATCCTTTTCAACTAATTTAAAATCTTTTGAAAGGATAATGCATTCAGTATCTATAAACAAGACTTTGTTTCCAATGTCACAGATTTGAGACACACTCAACAGATTATACTTGAGTTGTTCAACAAAGAAAACATCATTAAAAGTAAAGGTACCGACCTCTACAGCTCCTTTACCTGTGATTCTTCCTCCCTTTGGATTTCCTCCAAATGCTACATATCCTCCATTGGTTCTTTTGAAATCCTTCAAGCAGTGTGGATTTCCAGTCATGTGCCTTGAGCATCCACTATCCACATACCATATTGATCCTTGATTGGCCCTATGAATGCTCTGCACAAAATAAAATCAGTTAGTAGCAGGAAGTACCCAAGCCTTACAGGTCTTGAGTACACCATTCAAGTCATAATACTTAACCATGGATTGAGTTTTCTTAATTTTATCCCAGTTATATTTCTCTATTCTATGTGAAGAGTATTTAGTGAGAACATGTGGTTTCCAACTATTGTGATTAACAGTTGAGACTTTGGAACACTCAGCTTTTGAATTTGATAAAACAGTTGAGTCAGTTTGTGACTCAATTTGACTTTCAGGAGGATTATCAGTTTTAGCCTCTTCGGAAACTATTTGTTTCTGCAATTTTACCCAAGCCAGACAAACATCCTTTGATTTTGGCTTAACAGTTGGAGAACTGTTAGACTATTTTCTGGTACTTGGTCTCTAGGCTCTATAGAACTGTGGGTTATGATAATAGTTGTGAGCCAAGTGATTTTCTCTCCCACACATATAACACCTTTTGGTTTTAACTATAGGCAAACCAGTTCTTTGTGCCCTAAACTGATTTCTATTTCTTTGATTTCCTCTCATTGGTGCTGAAGAAGGAAACTTTTGCACACCATGTTGTTTTCATGTGCAGACAGGCACTTCAGTGTGCCTTTTCACATGTTTGGATTGTGACTGTGCTTTTGAAACTTCCTTTTTTTGCTTTATAAATGCAACTTCACCAACCTTCTCATTTCATTTTGTCTTAACACTAACAGTTGAGGTTTTTGGGTTAAAACTGTTTGGGTTCTTTTTGGAACTGTTAGTGTAAAGGTGGGGACTGTTTTCAACAGTAGTGGAACTGTTTATAGAGTTTACATATTTGAAGGGTTTTGGTTCACTGTTGGAGGGTTCAGAGGATGCTTTTACAAACATCACATGTTGTGAAGAAGATTTAGGTGCTTTAGGTTCACAACAAATGTGATTTTCAATTGGAATGACTTCTTCTTTCTTCACAAATGCCTCCTTCTTCTCATCAATCACTTCATACACAACTCCCTCCTCTTCATTTTCAAACTATGGATTAGCTGACTTCAATTCTTCTTTTAATGGTTCATTAACATACCTTTCAGCTACATCAGACATGGGAGTTATATAGTTATGATAGTATGGAGGTGGAGTCTGTTTATAGCCTAAGCCTGTTTTTACCTTGTTTGTGATATGTGATTTTAACATGATTTCAAGCTTAAGAGTTGAAGCTTTGAACATTCTCAAATCCATGTCCACACCATCCAATTTCTTGGTTAACTCATCTATCCTACTCTCTTTCTCACTCAACTTCTCCTTAAGACTATCAATCCCTTCCTGAAGCTGCTCCTTCTCCCACTTATGATACTTTCTATCATAATCCATTTGCAGTTCATTAGCCTGATAATCTTTGATTTTCTTTTCAAAGCTTTCAATAACATCACTTGTTTCATACCTTCTTTCTCCCATTTTGCTCAGAGCAGCACAAACCTTTTTGTTGTGCTTCCTAAACCTTTTAACTATAGCTCTACATTCACCAGGACATAGTTTAGAAGATACTTTAATGTCTAATGTTTCTGATGAATCCATGTTGATGGAAGAGTTAGTCAATGCCAATAATGCTTTGTTGTGAGTGGCTTGCTCTGCTTGATCACTCCAATCAAATCCATGACCTTCTTGTGAGACCAATGCTGATGAGTTGGAATTTGAATTTTGACCTTGATGTTGGCCTTGTCCACCAGATCTGCATTCCCTTGCAAAGTGACCAGGCTGTTGACATTTGAAACATCTTACTTTGGATTTGTCAAATCTAGCCTGACCATCAGCCTTGAAGTTCATGTTTTGCCTTCCAGTTCTTTTGATAAATCTTTTTGCTCTAAGTTAACATGGCCTTCTACCACTTGATATCCATCTCCTCAAGATCATCTGGATGCACTAGTTCAAGATCCTCATTAGTGAGAGTTAAGTGCGCATGGCTAGCAAGAAATGCTTCAAGTACTGCATCAGAAGTATTCACATCTAGTCCAGCAACAGAACTGGTACCTGCACAACCATCAGCAGAATTAGTTAAAGAAAGATTTGAGTCCATACCTGAGGATAAAAGAAGAGAAGCATTGTGGCTAGGGGTCATAGACTTCCTTTTTCCCTCAATTTCTCCTTCAAACACAATCAAATTGTTGTATAGATCATCTAATTCTATATCTTCCAGAGAATCCTTAGTTCTCCATTGTGCAACATAAACTGTCGATTTATCACCTAAGGACATGAGAAACTTTCTGTTGATCTCATCTTGCTCTATTCTAACTTTTGAACTTTCAAGTTGACTTACCAGCTTATAAAACCTATCAAAAATCTGAGTGATACTTTCATTATTTCCACTAGAGAAGTTCTCATAAGCCTGTTTTAGAAGATCCCTTTGATTCCTTTTGGAACTTGCATTCCCTGCAAACCTCTTCTCTAAAGCATTCCACAATTCATGAGCACCATCAAACTTCTTAAACTGATGTTGATACTCATTTGGAATAGCAATCTGAAGAATGCTAAGAGCTTTCATCTCAAGCATCCTTTCTTTCCTTTCAGCATCTATTTTTGGTGGTGATTCCTTCCTTGGTTTTCCAGTTTCATCTAAATCAATAGGAGTTGTGGGTTCATTCTCAATGATTTCCCAAACAACATAGTCCATTAATTGAACATGTTGCTTGATTCTCGGTTTCCACATCTCAAAATCAGTTGGTTTGAGCATCGAAACACGAATGTTTGACCCATATCCAGTGTTATCAGAAGATCCACCAGACTCCATTGCAATAAAGTGATTGAAAACTCAAAATAAACTTTAGAAACACTTTAAAACTCAAACACAGCAGATTTGTGAAAAACCTTCAACTGTTGATCAAAGGAACCTTAATGTTAAGGCTTTGATACTACTTGTCAGGAACGTATATTACCAAAATCAATAGCAAGAATTATCTTTTGAATTTAAATCAGATTTTATAAAAGACAATCTTTGAGTTTGATCACAATCAATTAAGAAGTTGCGGAATCACACTTAATTGATTAATAAAGGTTTTTAATCACAAAAACAATTTAATCAACTCAATGAATTACTTCAAAACACAAGATGTTTATTAATAAACAAAGATGAATACAATATTCACCTACACCTCCAATCTAACTCTTTTGTTAGACGAAGAACACACTTTGTTCTTAGGTTTCAAAGAAACTTGGAGGCTAATAAGCTTTATGAAAACTGTAGACAATACGAATGAGTGCAAACTCTGACAGAGTTGAATTACAAAACTATCGATTCTAACATAATATTCTAAAAGAAGTATTTATAAACTCTTGATCTTCCTTGAATAGTTGACAGTTGGTTAATCTTCTATCTTGCGAGATAATCTTGATAATCTTCCAAATTGATAAGATATCCTTCAAATCCACAAAGATAGCAGTTTTCATAAATAGCTCAACAGAAACTATTCATTGAATGAGATTCTTCTAGCAGTCTTCTTGTTCATGCCTTTTCAACAGTTGTTATAATCATACTAACAATTCTGAGTTCTTTGTATTAACAGTTGCAACATTCACCACAACTGTTAGTTACAACTGTTTTCACAAATCAAAATAACAGCTTTCAACTGTTCTCTAAACACACACTAACAGTTTTACCTTTGCATGTCCAACAGTTTCAATTACTTAGCAAATTTCCAAACAATTAATTAATCATATAATCAAATTCTAATCACGTTAAAACATACTGGAGCCTATGCAAACACTAGGCCCAATTCCAGGATGTTACAAATCCTCCCTCCTTAAAAGGATTCCATCCTCGGAATCTCACTTCACACACATCAACCAAGATGTTAACTCTTCATATCTGCTTTTGATAGTTTATCCAGGTAAACTCCATCGCGCTTTCAATTGTCAATCTTTAAGCACACAAGCCTTACAACATATCTTTCTGAACTCATTTTCAAACCAACAGTTAGTTCATAAATCCTGTCTTAAAGCATTACCTGAATTTATGTTTAACTCAATCATAAATCCCAATAGCTTTCAATCATTTACTATCTATCATGCCAAAGTATTCACATGTACTTTATCACTTACTTCAAGTCAACAGGTTGAAGTATTATCATCACGTAGCTTTACACAAGGTATTCTGAGATCTCACTATCAGAAATTATTTCACACAATGCAATCAAAGTAAACATTAGTTTCACAAATTGTCATGTTTTAATCACACACTCAATTATCCATCAGGAAATCCAGTTACATTGTCCAACTCTAGTTTCAACCTTCGTTTATAAACTCTTCATAAGTTTAAGCAAATCTCCATTTTACATCACAAGACATCAAATATGAATCATCATATCTTCAAATTATCCCAAGAAAATATTCAATTAAATCCATCTATCCAACAGATACCGTCTCATTGCTAGTAAAATACTAAACAGTCGATAACCACTTATAACATATCCAGGTTTCTCTTTATATAATCAAGTTAAGTGCAATTTCCATCACGTCTTGTCATCACCTCTCAGATATCTCAAATATCTCAAGGTTTCATAAGTTTCCGGTATACTACTTCAACTTGCACTCCATATTTCACATTATCATATCACAAATTATCTCTGTTTTCATAGTATACCATCAATATTTAATCCTCGTGTCTTGACTCCATAAATATTGCATTGGCAATTTAAATTCATAAATCCTTGAATAAATCAGACTCCAATTCCAAGCAAAGGCAGTCTCCAAGCATAGACATCTCCAAGCAAAGGTAGTCTCCTAGCATAGGCATCTCCATGCTGAAGATCCACAAGTTTTCATTCCAGTAGTTCAGGGTATTACATTCCTCTTCTCTCTTTCTCGTTCTCAATGGTTTCAATCTTATCATTCTTCAAGACTTTCTTGTAAAGGAAATTTTGATTCATGCACTAAGTCATAGATACTTCCAACTTGCATATGTAAGATGTTATCACTACTAGCTCTTTCACAGATCAACACATCTGTCATCATGTCGTCTTTCTAAGGTAACATCAAATTCCACAATCACTTTCTCTGATTAATCCGATCACCGTCTCAATCATTCGGGTAACTTCTTCTAGTTAGGCATCTAATATATCTCTCATTGATCAAGTCAATCACACATGTCTTCTCTTACAGTTAATATATTCATAACATCACTGCAATCATATCAACTGTAATTTCCAATTCATGGTTAAAATTTCATCTCATAATATCTCAATTATCACAAGATATCAATTATACATCCAATCTCAAAGCATAGCATCCCATTTCAAACCAACAAATGCGATTTCCCCTCATACTACAAAATTCATTCAGAACAATCATTCATTCTCATTGATCAACTATACTCAATAGATTAAGTATCCACTTATTCTCTCAATCACATCTTTTATCCAAACAATCCTGCACATCCCCGATTTACCCAATATACATTCATGTCTTTCTTCTTTCTTTGAACCATTGGATACACATAAACACGTAATGTATACAAATCATACGATACACATTATATCATGCAACTCAATTAATCTGAACATATCTCTCTATGGTATATCTGAAGGTATTTGTTTGGCATGGTCGAGTAGCAACGGGAGCAAGATATAATACAAAAATTCTAAGCTAGCCTAACAAACACATCCCATGGACCAAAATCTAACCATGAAATTGCAACTAATATATAAACAAGACAAGAAGAAATGGTTATACCTCAATGCTAAACACAAAGCAATCCTTTCTTGTCAAGTTGTAAGAATCCAACAAAAAATTTCTCCAATGAAGTCCACCACAAGCTTGTTTGATTCCACAATGCTAGTAGGTTGATGTTAGACACCAAAACAACAATCAACAAGTGTATATCACCTTCTCATGTGCATCAAACTTGATCACCAAGAAGAAGAACCATTAGAGAGAAAGATGAACATGAACCACCACACTAGAACTCCCAAGAGTATGTTCTTTTGCATAGAAAACCATAGCACACTTAACACCCCACTTAATCACATTAAAAAGTGTGTTTAAGAATGTTAATTCTTCTGTTACAGTGATTGTACACGGCCCGTGTTGGTCAACACGGCCATGTAGGTCAACATGACCGTGTAGGCTAAAAGCCCACGGCCTCATTTGGGCCAAGATAGCCCGTGTCAAATAGGATGAACACGGCCCGTGTTCATCTACACGGCTGTGTTGGCCCAAAGCACACGGCCTTGAATTGGGCCAAAACGCCCCATGCTAGTTGGGCTGGACACGGCCCGTGTACCCTCCTGCCAAAACCCATTTTGGCTTCTTTCTCTCTTTTGCTTGATCGTGTTGCTGGAATCAATACTTGGTGTGTGACCCAATAGGCCTATACTTCATCAGCAGCGCTATCAACTCGTTCGTGTGAGTGGGCATATACCAACAGACTCCCACTAGCACGTGACACGACTACGAAAAACAACACAAACATAGAGCGGCCTCTAACAAGACATCTATGCTCCCAAGTTAGTATATGGTATGCCACTCTTGACAAGATCCCAATCCTAAAATGATTGTCCTAAAGATAAAATGAACATGTACATCCCTTTGTTCGCGATATCCTATGTGAACACAAGGCATGGAATATAGTCAACCTTCAGATTGTTCACGATTATGTTTCTCGATTCTAGATTAGTGGTGACCAACAAACCAAGCAATATTGATCCATCATCAATATACTTGAGCACGGCCATGAATATGAACGTCAGCACTCAATCATTGAGGGGCCCATGGATATCTTCTCTATACATAGAGGAACAAATTCCTTTCGACTACATAGTCCCGACACATAGATAATACTCCACCCAATCATCTCCCTTGTAACGACCAGTTACGGACCGCGTTAGAAAATGATCAAAGCAAAGCATACCTATGCTTTGGAATCACATGTATCTCTAGTTCAAGGATGAAACGCCATCATCATCCCGAGTTACTTATGACCAGAACCACGAAGTAAACTCGGGTGCGGGTCCTCCAATCACTTGAAACCCCTTTCAAGTATAGACAAGAATCACGTTTAACAAAACCCATTCTTTACCTCAATCTTAATTTATACTTACTTCGCATAAAGTATAACCGATTGTGGAGATTTAGAATGAAAAACATTCTCGGAAGTGTTTAAACATGCTAAGATGGAACACAATAAGGATTCATAAAATACCCGCCCTCGGCGTATTATAAAATCTCCATTTAATAATCGATATAGTATGAATTGCAATACTGTTTAACGTCCCCAAAATTTAAGTACAATTCAAACATAAACCAACACATATTCAAGCCTAGTTATATGCATTAGAAATGATAATTGACCTAGTATGATAAACATCACTAGTCCATAACAACGGCTTAACTAGTGGATCTGTACCACAACATCCATAAGTACTTTTTTATTCAATTATATCTCTTTTGACAAGATTACTTCAAAAGTATGCTTCAAAGAGATCTTACTTTTCAAAAAGTTAAAGTAATCACACCCTCATTGTCTCAAAATCCCACAATAGGGTTAGTGATACTTAAGAACCAACAATCAACAGCACAAGTTAGGATCATAAACTTTGATCAAAATAAACAGTTATCCTAATAGAAACACGCATTAGAGTAACTACTTACTCCAAGCCTATTCTAGTAATCAAACATCAAGAATATATCTCTATACTTCTTGAACTAAATATTATCCAATTTTGTATTTCCTAAATGCTCTTATGAAGCAGTAATTCCTGAATTAGGTTCGCAGATCCTAATATCGAGACATTATCTTCAATAGACATATAACACTAGGAATACAACAAAGCTCCCACTAGCCCTGACATACATAAAAGGCATTATCTATGCTTCTAGAAAACTCATCACCTTGATTTTCTAACAGTAAGCAAAGATCTTACCTTTAAGATGGTAGCATATGTCCAAAGTGGACTTATTTACGTTTGTAGACATAATTCGGATACTACGGATGTATATTATGACCCTCGGAGAGTGTTATAAGCACTTCCTCATCATATTGTTCCATGACGGAACGCAGTCATTAATATGCACGAGTATCAAACATTCTTCAACATAGCCGCTACGAAAAGTTTCTCCATAACCATCATGAAAACTTTACGACTGGTCGGTATTTGAAGTTGTCTACAATTCCATACATGTCAATCCCATTACTCCCGTCTTGGCTCACACCTAGGTATGGGATCAAGTCAAGTCAAGTACTTGGACGTTTCAAATGGACTGCATCTCTTTATCATTTACTTCTTTTATTTTTGTGAATTCCGGATGCACTACGTCTTCCGATAGGTGGTGAACTCAACATGACTCACCATCAGGTCATTGCCACTTAGATATGAGAAACCCATATCTCTTTGGCTCTATATGACTCTTATGAAAATTAAAAGAAGTAATGACTCTTAGTCAGGCATACCAGCATATCCATGCTAATCATCTATCAGAGATATCAGATTATATGCTAGTATCAACATCAAGTCTTTCATTTAAGTTCCACGTTCTTCCACTGGAATGCATTAGCTTTTTTTCCTTCTTCCTTTTTAAGAAACAAACATTGTTCTCAAAAGGTTAAAAAGCTAAAACTTAGAAGAACTCCTCAAATGTATTAGCACTTCTTGATTTCAAGTTTATCCATCTCCCACTTAATGTAGATTGGATAACTTCGAACAATAAGATAGATAAGCAAAGATCCCTTCTAGTCGTATCATAATAAATGCTAAATAGACTACCAATTAAATTTAGATTTGAGGACTTAGTCACAATGGTAAATGAATATCCCAATAAATCGCACACACATTCTTAACCCGTCATAAACCGGATCATTATCAATAACACCTGGCTCCCTACACCATGACACCATGTACCAATGTGTCTTAGTAGGATATGAAATTCACTATATAGTTATCCAATAGATAGTAGGTATCTTAGCATCTTAACTAGATCTAGGTATCTTGATCTATATGCCTTATTGATTCTAAAAGTCGTTTTGGCTAATTCTGAACAACAACAAGGCGTCAGACATATACCTAAACTAGTAAACATCTCGCAACTACTACCATCAAGGTAGCGACGAAGAAGTTTCTCTTTCGTTATTCTTTGTGGTGTGCTTGAACGGATTATCCACAAAAATGTGATCAATATCCCACAAGCCTTCAATCCTCTCACAAACTCCGGTGAAGGATCCCATGATCACCTTAGCCTAATAAACAAGATCAACATCAATACGTTTAGCCCGAGGCTAAACTATCCGAGCTCCCAACCACACGGATCTAGGTGATACATCTCTTGTTTATGTGGTAAAGTCGATTATCACACAAAGATAGTTTATCCAAACTATTTTGGATTCAGAATCAATTATTCATGAATATTCTATTACTTGTAACAAAACTTTGTGTATGCCAAGACATGAAAAATTACGAATATAACAAGTGTCTCACCACAAACTTTTCATAACAATTTTCACATTTTAAGAATAAACTTATCGCCACCACATGTAAAGTTGTGTACCACGTAGGGCAAAACAGCACATGAGCTATGACATGAATAAACCTTGAATAAACAATGCTTAAAAGGTTTTACATCAATTCTTAAAACTTCAAAATTATGTCCGTCGTAAAAAAACGAGCATTCAAAGAGAAGTTACTTGTCACGAGGGGCAATAAAGTAATAAATAAACCGGTGACAAAAGCGAAATCAAGTCTCCTTTTCTTCTCTTAAAGGACAATCACTCTGATTTCCTCGTCCGAGTACCAGTTCTTCATTCTTTTCTTCATTCCTCCAAGAACCTACACTTTGTAACAAAATAAATTTGTGACAAACGTGAGTCAATCAGCTCGGGCTAACTACCCAGCTTATAGAAGAATAGCAATGAATCATGAATGTACGTGAAGATGGAAAGTTAACTCTCTATTTCATGAGAAGTTTTATATCCTCTCGGCACGTAGGGCAAGCGTGACGGCCCCAATTCCCAAATCTTCCACAGAAGTAGCAAACCACCTTTTCTTGAGTCTCTTCTTGAGGCACATTCTCTATGTCCTTTGACTCAATATCAAGGATTGGCTTAGAAACTCCAACCTTTCCTTTTAGAGCCGGTTTCTTCTTCCTTTTCTTTTGTTTCTTTAAACCCAAGATGGGAGTGGTTGAGGTAGAATTATGCTTGGCCATGTCACACTCCGCAGACTTCAACATGCCGTGTAATTTGCTTAAGGATTTCTCCATTCCTTGCATGTGATAGTTTGTAGCAAACTGATCATATGATGCGGGCAGAGAGGGAGTACAATATCCACAACGAGCTTTCTCCCAATAGGAAATCCTAATCTCTCCATTTGCTCCAAGTTCGCCTTCATCTTAAGGACGTGAAGACCAACATTCCCGCCTTCCTGCATCCTACAACCAACTAGGCTTTTAACACACTCATAGTGTTCCTGCCTAACTTGCTGTTGGAACATGTCATTGAGCTTGTTTAACATATTGTACACACTCATATACTCGAGCTGCTTTCGCAACTCCAAGCGCATAGTGGACAACATGAGTCAGGCAACATCGTGTGTGTCCTTAATACGTTTTTCATATCCGTATCGGACGGCCCAAGTCGCGTCGGTAGCAGGTGGCTACGGAAGGGGTTCCTCAATGATGTGCAACTTTGACTCATGGCGAACGACAATCCTCAATTGCCTAAGCCATGCAATAAAGTTCACCCCCGTGAGTTTCCCCCTTTCTAGGAACACACGAAGTGAGATGTTTGACGTGGCGTTGTTATGGTTTGACATCTATAAATAACAAAACGCGAGTTTTAGTTAGTTTGATAAACTTTGTTACAAAATAATTACCCCATAGTTCTAGATAAAAACAAATATTTTAACAAGGACTAACAACCTTATTTCACCTCGCACCGTGACGGGTTTACCGCGGATTACGTGGCGAAGCTATTTAGGCCGGTAACCATTTTACCAATTGTAATCTCTATTACAACTCTTATACACTTGCGAGATCCGTTGACATCTATTATGTCGGTTGGCATGTTTGACCTCTTCCTTACACCAATCTTAATATATAATTTTTGTTTAGCTCGTGCTTAGCTCAACAACTAACCAAGAACTATAAACTAAAATTGCAAATCGTCCGCCAAGACACACGGGTGGCACTCTCGACCATCAATTGGCTCGTGCTTAGCTCGACAACCAATCATGCGAGTTACCCCACTAACCTTCCACACAACTACGCAAGGAATGACTCGTGCTTAGCTCGACAATCTTCCTTGTTTCGTTATATTCGGGTGGTATCGTCTTACGGATGGTGCGTGATTTACGTTTGAAAAACGGGATTTTGTTTCCGGTTTATAAAAAACCTTTTGTGAATTAACAAAGTGTCAAAACTATTTTAAGTACTTTTTAAATATAATACCAATTTTATATTTTCTTTGTCAATTCTATTCGCGCGAGACTGTTAACCATTTTAACAAACATTGTATTTTATTTAATTTTCAACAAAAATTATCTAGCATGCAAATCCTAAACCATGCATAGAATATAAAATACAACCACGCAGATATATATATATAATTCGGTAACATGCCCAAAAATCCTATGCGTTTTCCCCGTGAGCCACAACAGGGAAGCAAGTCCAAAACCTAAGGACAAGGTATAGTCTCGTTGGGTGAGCTCCCATTGAATCCAACACCTTCAATAGTGTGTTGACTCCTTCTCGCCAAGACGTCATCACCATGACTCCCGTTGATTTCTCCAGTTCTAATTCTATACTATATACAAATACATAGAATATATATATAAACGACATGCAGGTCACATTCCAATACTATTTATACAAATACTTGGAATAAAAGAAACGGCGTGCAAGCCGCACCAATAAATAAATAAATAAATATTATTACAACAATACAGCACGCGGGCCACCAAAAACCTAAATCAATCAACCAAATCCATCAACCACCACAACACATAGGTCTAAGGGCATTTCATGTTACCGAATTAACCAAAAGCAACAAAATGAAACATGGTGTGCCACATAAAACCATGATACAAATATATATCTATATTTTAGTTAAGATTGTCAACAACATCAAAGGCACCAAAATGACAATCCTTGTACATATGCATTGGTGTACCAAACCATTTTTGAGACACATATTCATATATACATTTATAAGTATATATTTGTGTACACTTCATGCCAAGTTACAACAAATATATAAATATAAAAACTAAAATATTATGTAGGCTACAAATATATAAGTATAACAATTTTAGCCTAACAAGAATCTACACGAAGAACCATTTCAAGAAAACAATTTTCTTATATCAAAAATATTTATATGAATATTATGTAGGCTACAAATATATCAATTTAGCCTAACAAGAATCTACATGAAAAACCATTTCAAGAAAACGATTTTCTTATATAAAAAATATTTATATGGTTTTTCTAGACTCATTAGTGCAAAGCCATGTTAGAAATGGCTCTCATACCACTTAAGGTATTTGTTAGGCAGGGTCGAGTAGCAACAGAAGCAAGATATAATACAGAAATTCTATGCTAGCCAAACAAACACTTCCCATGGACCAAAATCTAACCATGAAATTGCAACTAATATATAAACAAGACAAGAAGAAATGGTTATACCTCACTGCTAAACACAAAGCAATCCTATCTTGTCAAGTTGTAAGAATCCAACAAAGAATTCCTCTAATGAAGTCCACCCCAAGCTTGTTTGATTCCCCAATACTAGTAGGTTGATGTTAGACACCAAAACAACAATCAACAAGTCTATATCACCTTCTCATGTGCATCAAACTTGATCACCAAGAAGAAGAACCATTAGAGAGAAAGATGAACATGAACCACCACACTAGAACTCCCAAGAGTCTGTTCTTTTGCACAAAAAACCATAGCACACTTAACACCCCACTTAATCACATTAAAAAGTGTGTTTAAGAATGTTAATTCTGCTGTTATAGTAATCGTACACGGCCCGTGTTGGTCAACAGGGCCGTGTAGGCCCAACGCCTACGGCCTCATTTGGGCCAAGATAGCCTGTATCAAATAGGCTCAACACGGACCGTGTTCATCTACACGGCCGTGTTCGCCCAAAGCACACGGCCTTGAATTGGGCCAAAACGCCCCGTGCTAGTTGGATTGGACACGGCCCGTGCTCAGTAACACGGCCCGTGTACCCTCCTGCCAAAACCCATTTTGGCTTCATTCTCTCTTTTGCTTGATCGTGTTGCCGGAATCAATACTTGGTATGTGACTCAATAGGCTTATACTTCATCAGCAGTACTATCAACTCGTTCTTGTCAGCAGGCATATACCAAAAATATCATGCTCACTTAGCATTTAAATCAAGTATCACATACTTATCAACATACCATTACTTTACATATATCAGATAACTCACGATAGAAAATCATTTACTATCATTTAGTTCTATTTCTAGAGAATCAATCTCATCAGAAATAAACTCAAACATTTTAGCACATACTATGCATAAAATATACACAATTAACTTAAAAGTTAATTAACACCCACATACAGGTATAAAGTTTTATTAAAACATACCCGTTTCATCTGTATCGATGGTGGAATTATCATAGCCATCATATTATATACCCTACCCTCTAGCACAGTAGGGCTCTTTCTCTTTTGCCCTGCTTATGATGATCCCCCAACCGCTTCTGCCCCAGTCCCCGTCCCAGTATTCCTCCCAGAAGGACACTCACCAGCCCTGTGTCCCTCATTCTGATATTGCCAACACACACTTCGGGGAAAACCGCATTCCATAGCTTCATGCCCTAACATTCCTCAACGCATACATCGCATGGTGTGAGCAGTACACTACCCAGAATGGGTAGATCTACACCGTACACACCAATGCGATTTTTGATCAGAATCCCCAGTGGTTACCCCACGGTTCGGACTTCCCTGTGACGGGTTTCCTTGCCAATTCCTCTTTTGCTGATTACCAGTCTAATCATACTTTGGCTTCTACAAAGCCGCCTCATCTCGGTTTTGAAGGTATTCGTTTGGCATAATCGAGTAGCAACGGAAGCAAGATATAATACAAAAAAATGAAACTAGCCAAACAAACACTTCCCATGGACCAACATCTAGACATGAAATTGCAACTAAGTAAAAGAACAAGATGGATAGAAATGTACCACTATGCAACTACTACAATCTTCCTCTAGTCAAGCTTCAAGAATCCAACCAAGTCAAGCTTCAAGAATCCAAACTAGGATTCCTCTAGTGAAGTCCACCCCAAGCACACTTGATTCCCCAATGCTAGTAGGTTGGTGTTAGACACCAAAACAACAACCAAATTGTGTGTAACACCCTCTATTGTGCCTCAAACTTGATCACAAAGAAGAAGAGCAATTAGAGAGAGACTTCTCATGAACAAAAACTCTACAACTACCAAGAGTCTGTTCATTGGCACAGAAAAACATAGCTCACTTAACACAACACTTAATCTCATTAAAAGGTGTGTTTAAGAATGTTAATTCTGCTGTTACAGTGATCATACACGGCCCGTGTTGGCCAACACGGCCGTGTAGGCCCAAAGCCCTCGGCCTCAATTGGGCCAAGTTAGCCCGTGTCTAACAGACCCAACACGGCCCGTGTTCATCTACACGGCCGTGTAGGCCCAAAGCACACGGTCTCTACTTGGGCCAAAACACCCCGTGCTAGTTGGGCTGGACATGACCCGTGTTTAAGAACACGGCCCGTGTACCATGCTGCCAAAACCCATTTTGGCATTTTCTCTCTTTTGCTTAATCGTGTTGCCGGAATCAATACTTGGTGTGTGACCCAATAGGCCTATACATCATCAACAGTGCTATTAACTCGTTCGTGTCAGCGGGCATATTCCAACAGGTTTTGCTTATCTCTTGCCTGTATGTCCCCCTCAGCAGACTTGGCTAAGGTGAAGGTCTGGGACAATGATCCAGCTAACCGAGTTGTGCTCCTATACCCAGGAAGTAACGCCCCAATGAAATGTTGAACCTAGGATGGTTCATCAGGTACCCACTGAGTCACAAACCTCAGTTTCACATTGAACTGCACAATCAATTCATCTACGGACATCTTTTTCGTCATACGCAGCTCCATAAACTCCTGCCTTATCTTGTTTAGCTCAAAAGCATTACAATACTGTTGACACAATTTGTTTCGAAATTGCTCACATGTAATTGCATCCATCTGAGCTCGGGATAGATGTGTAGTAATAGAATCCCACCATACCATTGCTTTTCCCTTCAACATCCTTGTTGCAAAACAAACTCTCATCTCGTCCTCGCAATTGCAAGCATCCAGGATTCTAGCCATGTCTCGCAACCAATTCAGGGTAACATTTGGATCGGTGCTACCATGATATTCCTCAGGTTTGTAATCCAAGAACTGTTTATAAGTACACGGTTGTCTAAATCCCATACCAGGTGGAAATCCCATGAAAGGATATGGCATTGATCCTTGCGAAAACATCGGGTAGTAAAATGGTTGAGACATCAGTTGAGATATTGGTGGAAATGGTATCGACACAGAAGGCATCCCTGTATACATAGTATTAGCAGCAAAAATTGGTGGTATCTCAGGTGTAGTAGTAGCTATTGTGATAACTGGTGGTCGATTCGCAAAATCTTGTCTCTGTTGATCCAACTCTTTCCTCAAATCCAACAATTGCCCTTCCAACTGAAAGATATATTCTTCCCTGTCGTCTACAACTGTACCTGACGTACTCGCATGTTGAGGAACCTCTGTTGCTACTATAGAAACTTCTACTGTTGCTGAGACAGTAGGGGCGGCAGTTGAGTTCTCATTATCAGCCATTGTTCTTTGAGACAATCACAACATCTCACCAACTGATTAGTTTAATCCGTTAGTATAACACATACTTACTCCAAAACAACACTCTCATTCACCCCAATCCCACACTCAAGGAATAATTGATCCCAACTCGAGCCAAGATTTGGGAATGCAACACTTCCACTTTGCCTACATTGCCAAACCAAGGCTCTGATACCAAACTTGTATCACCGTATTTTCAACACTAAATTTTCATTTTAAAAATACTGCGGAAGCGAATAAATATTTACACTATAATACAACGGATTATACAAAACCGTTTTCCAATACAAAATACTAGTATTACAAAAACCACGGCTCGTCACAATTCAAATAAGAGTGCCCGTCAATTATTCCCAGGCTACACCCCCTCACAACTGAACCGCAGAACTTACCAGCCACCTGTAAAAGTAGTGAGAGGTAGGGGATTAGCACAAACCTAAGTGAATGAAAGCTAACCACCATAGATACATCAATCAGTAACCGCATGATATCAACAACAGTAAACACATAATCCCTCACAAGAAGACCAGCGGTTCTACAGGAACCTACAACCAATGCCGGCCAAAGCAAAGGTTTACCGATAGTTCATTTGCTATTCTCACACAGTATTACCTTAGGTTGCAACAAATGCATCAAAAGATTACAATACTTATTAGCCAGTAGCAAACAAACCCAGCCCATGGCCAAGCCGAGACTGACTACACAACACAGGCGCAACAATTAATTAACAAACCACCAGTTAATCAATTAACAGATATACAATCTATCCATGCATTAATCCACATACAGTTGCAACCAAACCAGTTACAACTAATATCACCTGTGAGTAAACATCCACTCACCTCGAGTTATCAAACTCCCACTCAGTGATCTAATGTTACTGAGCCTTGTATGTTCTAGAGAACACAACAAACCAAACATCAGTATCTGATTCATAAATATATATCAAACATATATTTATATTATCTTTAAATCAAACATATCATGTTAGATTCACATATGCATGAACACTTAGCATATATCATCAAATCATCAACAACCAACCAAAACTGTCGGATTTCAAGGAAATCCGATACATCCATCGGATTTAAGCCAAAATCCACTAAAACCATCGGATTTCAAGAAATCCGATACATCTGTCGGATTTGAAGACAATCCGCAACTACTGTCGGATTTCTTCACTATCGGATTTCAACTTGTCGGATTTGCTTCCCACTCGGATTTCATAACTTGGAATCCACCATCGGATTTCAACAACCGGATTTCACAATTCCCAGATTCATAAGTATCGGATTTGACACCCGGATTTCCAACACTCGGTTTCTCATCATCTTCACCATCCGATAACTTTATATTTCAACAATCCGATAACTTCAATCATTCATGAACCAAATTTCACAGTTAACATAAACTTGCCAAAATCATACCCAATCATAATTAAACTATCTATAACATGCTTTCATAAACACCATTATATCCAAGAACAACACCAAATCAATCAATAATATACATAAATATATATATATATATCTTAACTTAATTAATTAATTTAACAATTAATTCAAATAAGTCCATTAGTAATTAATTAATCATATAATCAAATACTAATCACGTTAAAACGTACCGGAGCCCATGCAAACACTAGGCCCAATTCCAGGATGTTACAGCGGGGCTCTAGCACGTGGTTGATAGCACATCTCCCACAAGCTTCCGCAGTGTTTTAAACTATTTTGTATTTAATGATGTATTCTAAAACAATTACAATTGAATTTATGATTTTATGGGTTTTCACCCGGGGTTGTAATTAACTTATACAATGTTTTAATTATGGTAGACTTTTGATCGTACGCGTTGGTAATTATTTATTTGCAAAAAAAAATTTTTGGGACGTTACACATGTTCTTTTTATGTCGTGGAGTATATCAAGACGTCGTTTTATAAATACAATTACCAAGTTATCCAATATTGGTTGGCACACTCTGTTTATCAGATCCATGAATGCAGCTGGCACGTTCATCAATCCAAAAGGCATAACTACAAACTCGAAATGGTCGTATATCGTTCTAAACACCGTTTTCTCGACATCTTCCTTCTTCACTTTTAATTGGTGGTAATATGATCGTAAGTCGATCTTCGAGAACCATGCTGCCCCTTGCAATTGATCAAATAAATCGTCGATCTTCGGCACGGATATCGGTTCTTAATCGTCACTTTGTCCACTTCGCGGTAGTCTATACACATACCGAACGTGTCATCCTTCTTCTTAACAACTCAAATTGGTTCTCGCATTAACAGGTTCAATATGAACAATACTTTACTTTCTTTTGCATAGTGATATCTGTGGAAAGCTTCTTTCACCTCAGAGGTCTACTTGGCGCTCTTAATGGGGTCTAGAATCCCCTCGAAGGTCGTTGGTTAACATGCGGAAAAATTTCTGTAGGTGCAACTCCTCTGTATCTAATTTTAGTAAGTTGGAGTAGCAGCTGCAGCCTCTCGTATGACCCATAATATGCTCAACTTCTGATACTCATCTTTCCTTTATCCTCCTTTATCTCAGTCACTATCTGAGGCAGTATCTCCCTCAGGTCTTTCATCTTGTTGGTTGTTACTTTCGCAGGTGTAATAGCTTCCCTTTCCGTTTCCTCTTCCCCATATTACGGGTAACATTTTCCGGTGCTACATTCTCCTGATTTTCCTTCCTGTACACCTATTCATTCAGTACTGGTTGTTGGTGAGGATCAGCTTTACTGGTAACACTAGTCTCAATCCCATCATGTCTGTCCAGTTCGAGTGGTAATCAGATTGCGGTTTCACCTCGCATTCACCGTCGATTAGAATTTCTCCCCCACATGGGGTTTGGACCCGAATTGTTCCTTGTTTGCACAATGTACTGGCTTGGTGATGACCGAGGTAGTCAATTCCCACCACTAATTGAAACTCCCGTAGGTGAATCGGAATAAACTCTATAGGAGGTTTGACAACACCTTCATCTATTACATTGATTATATGTATTAGATAAATTTACGAATTCTTCATCAACTAACTCCACCTCTTGAGGTGCTTCTTCTAGTTTCACTGATACATTACCGACGCCCGCAATAACGTCGCGTTCTACTCTTGCCTCCTCCATCCTCGTTTGGAAGTATAGATAACGCACTCTTGAACAAGTGGCTTTACCATACTATCCTAAGTAGATCGCAATTCATATTCACATTATGTACGTATTCCTAGCATGCTTTCTCACATTTGAAGTAGCCATACTCGCACTAAGGCACTCCTACACTACAGGCACACTACAGACCTACAGGTACCCTTCACCTGATTCACAAGATTTCTTATGATTCCGTCAAGCCCTGACATGTATCATGTGCTTACAATAATATGGGCCCATATATTATCCTAAACACATTACACATACCAAGTCTTATCGTTAACATTCGAAACCCCGATTCACAAGCTTATTGTAATGCACAATTTTTTTTATAATCGTAATAAATTTCATAAAATCATTTAGACTAAATACATAAAATATATGTTCATTACAAACACCCGTCAAATGCCTGCCCAACACACGGGACTTACGGTGATAAGTCAATAAAATATTTGATTATATATTTTTTTATAGAAATCAGAGTTGTAAACACGTTGCGAAAGTATAGCTGTCATGCAGGATCCTTCCCCTTGTCGACACACGACGGTCCTGAAAAATAATCAACAACACGGGTTAAGCACAAAGCTTACTGAGCACACAACACTCATATATTATATCACATAATACTTTCAACAAGTAATACACATCGCATCAAGTATGCCACACAGACGTGGTGGCCATCTGCCAAACGAGCCCAGCTGCTCACAACACCACACACGTATCACATCATATATACCACAGAGGCGGGGTGGCCATCTGCCAAATGAGCCCAGCTACTCACGACACCACACATGTATCACATCATATATGCCACACAGGCGGGTGGCCATCTGTCAAATGAGCCTAGTTGCTCACGACACCACATAGATATCACATCATATATGCTACACAGGCGGGGTAGCCATCTACCAAACATCATCATGGTATCACATATGAGCACGTATCACAACATAAGATATAAGTTAGTGTAACTCGCCTGGATTTCAACACAAAAGCACAACACAGTAAAACAAAAAATCTGAAAGTCACGACAATTCACCGATAACAACCTATAGTTAAAATACATCATTTTAAGTACAAGATATAGTAAGTAAGATTACTCAATACCTAATTAATCTCTCATGATATTCTAAGTGTGCTAGATGCACTTTGGGCCCAACACATACACTAGGTCCAAGTTCACTCGGCGATCCACCAACTCAATTTACTTCTACCAAAACTTTACCACTTACTTATCTCACTAATAACATACTAGAATGCAAGTATTCTCCCAAGAAATTTGGCCAAAAAGGTGAAACCTAGTTTAAAGCTCTCTAATGACCAAATAGATAAAAAAACCACGAATTTGACTCTAACAAATCGAACCCAAAATGACATTTTTGACTAAAACATTCTAAAGACAGCTTGTTCCCCTTATTATTAGGGGTTGATCTGCAAAATTTGAGGCCCTAACTTGAAAAGATGACAAAAGTAAAAAAAAGTCAAACTTGCAAATATTTCGGCATTTTCACCATTTAAACCCAAATATGATTTTCATCACTTGCACGATTATATTTTTAGTCTAAGAAACATGTATAGGGTCATTGGATAGTGCAAAAACCAATCATTTAGTTAATTCGCGCATTTCTATACGTAAGGGGTCATACCGGCCCGTTTCAAATGAACTTGCATAAAACAATAATCCACCCATCTGTTGCATTCCTAAATATTCCCAACAATGTAATATTACAATAACTACCATAACCATGCCCAAAATCAATTAAAATAGCAACTAATTTGTAGTTCAAGACTTTGCCTATTTTGTGATTCAACATCACCTAATCAATTGCAATTCAAAACTTTGCTTCATTTGTGATTCAAAAACCAAAAACATTTTTGTTTTGTCTACAAACTAATTCATATCCCAATGTTAATTACTTGATATCCTTTTGTGGGCCTAATAACTACTTAAATTTCAATCGGGCCTTAAATCAACCACTTAACTTGATTCTCGTCTTACACATTGCTTGTGATTTGAGGTGTGGTGCTAGTTAGGGCTTGTTTGTTTTTTCCAATATGACCTTATTTTAAAAAACGTTTGCGGCCGGGCAGACATTTTTACTTAAGATTGTTTGTTTTCTTGAAGACATAAGCCCTTCTTTCATCTTATTTTTGCTTATTACGTGAAGCGATAGAAATAACTTATTGCTGTAGACATTTTAAACCATCCCAGACGTCTCTCACTCTCCGCTCATCGCTCCTCCGTCCATCGCTCCTCCACTCGAACACGTCGATCGGACCTGTCGAACCTGTTGATCGCTCCTCCTGTCGAACCTATCCCGTTGAACCACTCGGTCGCTCTTCCGCTCAAACCAGTCAATCGTTCCTTCGATCGAACCCATCAATCGTTCCGCCCTCATCGGTCGACATTGCAGTCGAAGCCCTAAACGCTACAAGCCTACAACAGTTCCTCGAAGCCCGTCAATATCTTCTCCCACTTTGGTCAATCGAAGCCCTAATCGCTACGAACCCGTCGATCCCTGCACCACCCACATCGGTCGAACTTACAGTGAAGCCCTAAACTCCTTTCATCAATCTACTACTACAGGTATCTGATTTGAAGCTTGAAATTGAATCTATGATTTGGGTTTTCTTATCTGATTTCTTTTTTTGTTTGAAATTGATATGTGATTATTTTCTGTTTGAATGTGGCTATATATGTCTTGCTTCTTGGTCATATGTTACAAATTTAGCATCCAAACATGATATAAAGTAGAGGTCTGATGCCAACAAGTGATGTACAAATTGTTAAATGTCTTGCTTCTTGGTCATATGTTATATTTTGCCTCTAGGTACTTATGAAATCGTAATTACCTGCTCTGAATTCTCAAAGCAGATTATTAGTTAAGGCCTAATTGTTATATTAGTCTTTATTTCCTACAGTGCATCTTTTACAAACTGTTATGATCCAAGAATGGGGATCACTTTCTTATTATTTTTTTACTATTTCTACCTTTTATTTTTGGTCAAAGAGACATATGAATGAATTTTATAAATAAAAGTGAAAAGCCTAAAGTGTCTTTAGCATATAAAGACTACGTATAAATTTATGTTTTGTGTGGTGTTGGTAGAGCATAGCTTTTGATGGTATTACTCAATGTTGTAGTAATCCCTAAAGAATGTGGATTCAAAGTTTCTAGCTTTGTTAAAGTGAGTCCCATTTTTCTCCTTTTAGTAATCTTTTAGCTTCTTATTAATAAATTCAAACATCTTGAAATTATTAGTTAAGGCCTAATTGTGACATATTTATTAATTTTAATATATAAATGGGTCATTAGTTATTTAATTGCAAGATACAAATGTGTAATTAGTTGTTTTTCTATTTGACCCATTTAACAAGTTGAATGTGTTGAAACTTGATATATGGTTATGATAATCTAATTGTTTACAATATGTTGCAATTTGTTCAATATGTAGTTTGTTCAAATGGGTGCTCAACCGCAATGGTCTAACGAGCAATTAAAGTGCTTATTAGATACATGTCTTGAGGAAATCAACAGAGTGGTTAGACGAGGCGGTAGTATGCACATAGAGTCTTGGGCTAAATTAGGCAAAGTTGTAACATCCATTTTCGGAACCCTGTTTTATCATGATGTAAATTTGTAATTTACGATTATTGGCGTGAAATATATATATAAATATATGAATATCATGAGCTATTATTTTTAATATTATTATGTTGCTTTCAAATTTCATGAAAATGAGTTGCGAAGTTCATAAATGTGTACAAGCATACTTGGGTTTAGTGGGTTAGTCCCATTTTATTGATTTAACTAAGTTGGCCCAAGAAGGTTCCAAGAATAGGCTTGGCCCATGATAGGAAATGTATATAATGGGATTAGGGCACAGCCTCCAAGGGAGGTTACTGTTTCATTCATTCATCTTCTTCATTCAACCTTGAGAGAGAAAAAGTGTGGTTGTGTGTACGTGAGCTCCACCAAGAAGAATGATAAAGAAAGCAAGGCAAGGATTTCAAGCCAAAACTACCAAGAAATCATCAGGTAATGGTTCTAAAACTTGTACCCAATCGTTTGGGTGTAGTTTAGCAAATCCAAGTTGTTTAAAGAAAGGTTTTAGTGAGATTCATTCCCTGTTCTTGGGTTTTTGGTGAAACACCATTTAAGAAACTAAAAATGAGATTCTAGGCCTGGTAATCGAGATAGAAACTATTTATCTTCAAAAGAATTTGTTTATTTCCTATTAGGAAGCTTTTGGAACAAAAATGGCATGAATTGGTTAAGTTTTGAAGGATTTCAGAAATCTAAAATAAGACTGTAACTGGGTTTTTGGCAAGATAGTTTCATGCGACATTTATAATAGTTTCGTGCGACTTATAGGTTCATGCGACTTCTTGAGATTCTATGCGACTTATTGAAGTTGCATGCGACTTATTGTAATTCCATGCGATTTATTGTGATTCATGCGACTTATGTTCATGTGACACTTGCACCATGCGACTTTTAGAGTCCATGCGACAGTCGGGCCATGCGACTTTTAGGGTTCATGCGACAGTCGGTCCATGCAACCTTCATAGCTCATGCGACTTTTAGCAATGCGTAAACACTTCATGCGACTTTTGACACCTCATGCGACCTATTTTTTATTTCATGCGACTTTTACATATTTAATCACTAGGCCTGAAATCCGGAAGTTATGAAATCCGGAAGTTAGGAAATCCGACACTCTACCTCGACGCGACGCGTCCGCGGGTTTTATGGATTTTGAAGTTTGCATTCTTTATTGTTACATGCGGATGTGAACCTATGTTTATGACCATCTAACTTGTAGAGGTTGTGTTAGTAAGCCAAGGTTAATGTCGGTATTGACTCGTAGGACTTGAAGAATTGTACTTCACCTAACTTAGCAATTGTGTTGTAGGTTTACAGTCAGGATCTGTTAGTCAAAGTAGTGTCGAGAAGTATTTCTGACCTTACCGTGGCATCACTCAGGTGAGTTACCCTAACTTACTTTATTTCCCGTGAAGTGTAAGTGATCAGTATGATGTTTATCGTTGCCAAGTATGTGCTTAAATGTGATAAGTTATTATGTGTTATCATTGTGAGATGTTAGTAACCAACTGTGCTTTCGTGGTTGGTCGGGGCAGATGGCTTCATCTAAAGGCGGGACCTGTGATGAGTCATAGTAGGTAAGGCCCAGTTAGGCATCAAACGGGTGGGACCCGAGATTCGGCAGAGGGCGAGTCCCTACTTATGTGTTACCAGATGGAAAGATGTGATACCTGCGAAGGGTAAGGATAGTGGTGATTCACTAAGCTTTGTGCTTACCCCTTTCTGTTATGTTCCAGGTCCCTTGAGAATGGACAAGGGCAAGGCTTCGGCATGATGGCGGCAACCGTATCGTTTCATGTTTTTAGCTCAAATATCAGTCAAACAATTTATTATTCTAATCACTTACGTTGTAACAAACAATTAACATTGATGATGCTACAATGTAACAGTTGATTTTGGTGATGGTTGGAATATATGTTTACTTGCTATGTTTTAAAAAAAAAATTGGGACATTACAAAAGTTCTCAAGGAAAGATTCAACTTGGATTTAACTCAAAAACAAATGAAAAACGCTTACGATAATTTGAGAGCGAATTATTTAGGGTATGTATATCTGAGAATAAAACTGGAAACATCTACAATCCCCAAACAAATTCTTTTACTTCAACCATAGAAGAGTTGGATGCATTCAAAAAGGTGCGTTTATTTATTAAATTTGATATTATTAAGATACAACCAATGTAAATATATATTGATTATTGTTTACTCCTATGCCTTATCCCGACCTCTGTGTAGCTTTATATCATGGAAGTAGCGCGAGTGGTCATAATCAATGGCCCCCTTCCCAACCAACATACGGGGGTACATCATCATCAGTCCATCGTGTCCAGACACTTCAGACCGAGGACAACCCATTTGCTGACTTAGATGATGATGAGGGGACCAGTGCTTCTACCGCCACCGCTACTGCTCAAAACATTTCTACTCGTGAAATTCCTACTCATCAAGCAGAACCAAATGGTTCTAGAGGTAGGCCTAGTAAAAAGGCTAAAACCTCTATTAATCTTGATGACTTGGCCTTGGATATGCAGAAGGCATTGCAATATTTGATTAAAAGTGAAGGGCCAACCATTGAGGAATGTCATGAGAAGCTGAAGTTGGTTGGATTAAGTCCCGTTGATCCATTATTTTTGGGTGTGTTTAACATATTTGGCCAGTCATAAAAAATGAGAGAGTCGTAGATGGGATTACCATCTAATCCCGAGGTCTTAAAAGGATGGATCAAGTTGACCGGAAAAACATTTGGTATATTTGATTAGATATTGGATGTTTATGTTTGTTGGCTATTATGTTTATGTTCATGGATGTTTATGTTAGACATTCGAACTATATTGGATGTTTATGTTCTTTTGTTACTATGCTTGATGTCAGGAAATGAATGTTGGATGTTTTTTATATTGGGTGTTTTTTATATTGAATATTGGTTATGTTTTTTTTTAATAGGTGAGTCACATGGATATGGATAAGAAAATTTTAATTCTAATTCTTATGTACTTGTACATTCGCTATTTTTGGAAAAGAACTTTAAAAAGAAAACGAGACAATACATCGGTAATGTCCGGGCATTAGTTCACAATGGAATTGTTACAAGGAAACCATAGACAATGTATCGAGCTTCTACGTATGTCACATGATTCTTTCGTCCGTCTATGTGCATATTTTAGAGTAAAGGGTTGGCTAAGGGATAGCAAACATGTATCTGTTGAGGAAAAGATGGCTATGTTTTTATGATGATTGGTCATAATCAATGATAGGTTGTGAAACGTAGATTTCAACACTCGCCACAAACAATTCATTTTTATTTTCATGAGGTATTGGATAGAATGATGGAGTTTGCAAAAGAGATTGTAGTTCCAACAACTTTTAACCCGAATCCGATTATTCCACGACATAATAAGATATTACAACGAGTGTTTAAGGTATATAGCAATAAAGTTGATTATATGACATCTTTGTTTTTTATATCTTAAATAATAATTAATTGTTATGCAGGGAGCCGTTGGTGCACTTGATGGAACGTTGGTGCATGCCGTGATGCCTGTCAACCAACAACATTTATATAGAGGAAGGGGAAAGGGAGACTGTTATCAAAATGTACTAGCCATATGTGACTTCAATATGATGTTTACTTTTGTGGCCGGATGGGAAGGTATAGCACATGATGCTAGAATATTGTCCCAAGCCATAACAAACGCAAATGATTCATAATTAATATTTATTTTATGTTTTGAACATTAATCGTTTAATTATATTTATAGATAAACACTATCTTTGTGATGCTGCTTATGCTTATACTCGAGGGCTTATGGCACCATACCGGAATGTGAGATATTGGCTTGGAGATTTTCGTCGAAGACGTGCATTGAATAGCAAAGAAAAGTTCAACCACTCACATGCAAAACTTAGAAACGTTATTGCACGTTCTTTTGGTGTATTGAAAGCACGTTTCCCCATATTGAAGAGAATGGCCCGCTTTTCTTTGATTACACAAAGAAACATTACAATTGCTTGTTTTGCGCTACATAATTTTATAAGAAAGGAGGCTTAAGTAATGAATTATTCTCTCAGTATGATCAAGACAATGTGCCAGTTGAAAACAACCACGTACAAAATCAAGTTGATAATGAGGTCCAACCACATGGAAGTGTAGCGTATTGTGAGTACATGGTTCATTTGCGAGATCAAATTGCAGTACAATTGATGCAAATGTAGAATTTAGTGATTGTTATGTTAATTAAGAAAATTGTGTAACAATTTTATTTAACTTTTTTTGAATTTTATATTTTGGATATTGGATATTAATGTTTTAGATATTAGATATTAATGGTTTGAACCTAAATACTTGATAATTTTACTCGAATTATAAAATTATAGTAAATAAGACATTTCATAAAAATAAAAAACAAACAGCTTATTCAAGAAGACCTTCGCTGACATAAGACATTTTAGACCTTAGCTTATTCAATAAGACCTTCGAAGATATGAAATAAGACCTTAACAGCCTATGTCTTTAAAAACAAACAACACCTTAGTGATTGCCCCATTTCCCTTGGATTAATGTTGCATTGGTAATTTGATTCAAGATCTATCACGCTACGTGATTTGAAATTATACATGCATACCTACGATTGCACTATCACCTATCCAAGCTTAATTAAATTGCAATTGCATTATCATTTGTAAAACATTTATTTAAAATTAATTTATTTTTCAACCGATGATGAGTACCCCTCCAACCCATTTATTTATCGCTCGGCCGTAGCTCTCTATCTTGAGCAGTAGAAACCTAGCAGTACAAGATCAATTCTCATTTAGGTGTAATAAAACCCGTATGAAACTACTCACGAAGGATTAGTGGTTGTACTTGACAATTCCTTGATTGATTCACGACGGAACAACGATGATTTTTGGTGCTCTTCTTCCTCGACAACAGCTAACACCTTCATAGCCTCCTCTTTTCTCTCAATACGGTCACCGCTATAATAGTGTAGTCTTAGGAAAAGTGCCCTAATAATACAATAATAAGTCCAACATGGTACTAATCTCATTTATCAACTCCTTTGCCCAAAATAATAACCACTAAAACACCCTTTTAAATAATCGCTGAAACAATAAAATAAATAATCAAGGACTATAAAGTTTAATAAATAATATATTTACGAATTCAAAATGAGTATTACACTTAGGCCATGTATCACATAGTAATTCACGTGTTGTTTCATGTACAGGCCAAAACCTATCTATTGTTGGAATATGCCTGCTGGCACGAACGAGTTAGTGGCACTACCGATGAGGTATAGGCCTATTGGGTCACACACCAAGTATTGATTCCGGCAACACGATCAAGCAAAAGAGAGGAAAAGGCTAAAATGGGTTTTGGCAGGATGGTACACGGGCCGTGTTCCTTAACACGGGCCGTGTCCAGTCCAACATACACGAGGCGACTTGGCCCAGTTCAAGGTCGTGTAGTTTGGGCCTACACGGGCCGTGTAGATGAACACGGGCCGTGTTGTGCCTGTTAGACACGGGCCGTCTTAGCCTAATTGGGGCCGTGGACTTTGGGCCTACACGGACGTGTTGATCAACACAGGCCGTGTACATTCGCTGTAACAGCAGAATTAATAGCCTTAAACACTTGATTTAATGGGCTTAACTTCTCATCATTGTGGTAGACAAAGGGACAACGAATTCTCTGCTCTAGTAGAGGCTTTTGGCTTGTTCTTTGTCTCTTGGTTGATACTAGAACTCTCACTCTCTCTTGTTCATCTTGTTCTTGGTGATCTTGGTGCACAAGAAGCAAGAAACATACACTTGATTGTTGCTTTGGTGTTTTTCATCAACAAACTAGCATTTGAGAATCAAGGAAGCTTGGGGTGGACAATACTAGAGGGATTCTTGTTTGGATCCTTAGCTTCTTGACAAGAAAGGTTTTATTTGTGACTTGCATTGAGGTATAAACTTTTCTTCCCATCTTGTTTATCTTTTAGTTGCAATTTCATTGTTAGATGTTGGTCCATGGGAAGTATTCGTTGTTTGTCTTTTGATTTTGTTATATACTTTGTTTCCATTGCTACTATATTTTGCCAAACTAATACCTTGAGTGGTATCAGAGCCATATCTAACATTGCTTTGCACTATTGAGTCTAGAAAAACCATAAAAGTTTTTTTTGATAAGAAAAGTGTTTTTTTGAACTTGGTTTTTCATTGAGACTCTTGTTGTGGTGGTTGATTATTTTGGTTTTAGGTGGCATGCGTGCCGTATTGTTGTAACAATACTTGTTTATTTATTGGTGCGGCTGGCACACCGTTTCTTTTATTCTATGTATTTGTATAAATAGTATAGGAATGTGACCTGCGTGTTGTTTATAAATATTCTATGTATTTTTATATACTATAGAATTAAAACCGTAATAGTCAACGGGAGTCATGGTAATGACGTCTTGGTGAGAAGGAATCAACATGCTATTGGAGGTGTTGGATTCAGTGGGAGCTCACCCAACGAGACTATATCTTGTCTTTAGATTTTGTCCTCGTTTCCCTCGTTGTGGCTCACGGAGAAAATGCATAGGATTTTTGGGCATGTTACCGAATTATATATATTTGCGTGGTTGTATTTTATTTTTCTATGCATAGATTAGGATTCGCATGCTAGACAATTTTTCTATAAAATACAATGTTTGTTAAAATGGTTAACAATTGTGACAAAGAAAATATAAAAATGGTATTATATTAAAAGTGCTTAAAATCGTTTTGACACTTACTTTGTTAATTCAGAAAAGGGTTTTTATAAACCGGAAACAAAATCCCGTTTCAAAATGTGAATCACGCACCATCCGTAATATGACACCACCCGAACCTAACGAAGCAAGGATGATTGTCGAGCTAAGCACGAGTCATTCCTTGTGTAGTTGTGCGGAAGGTGAGTGGGGTAACTCGCATGATTGGTTCTCGAGCTAAGCACGAGCCAATTGATGGTCGAGAGTGCCGCACGTGTGTCTTGTCGGACGATTTACAATTTTAGTATATAATTCTTGGTTAGTTGTCGAGCTAAGCACGAGCTAAACAAAAATTATATATTAAGATTGGTGTAAGATAGGGATCAAACATGCCAACCGACATAATGGATGTCAAAGGATCCCGCAAGTGTCTAAGAGTTGTAATAGAGATTACAATTGGTAAAATGGTTGCCGGCCTAAATAGCTTCGCCACGTGATCCGCGGTAAACCTGTCACGGTGCGAGGTGAAATAAGGTTCTTAGTCATTGTTACAAATAAATTGCTTTGTTTAAAACTATGGGTACTTATTTTAACAAGGATTTCCAAACTAACTAAAACTACTTTGCTATTTTAGATGGCGTCTTCAAGAATCACCAACACCACCAACCATTTTTCGCATAGAGTTTTCCTTGAGAAGGAGAAACTCAATGGTAACAAATTCTTGGATTGGTTTAGGCAACTTAAACTTGTCTTACGCAAAGAAGCGAAGATGGTTACCATTGAGGAGGCCCTACCCAAGGCTCCTGCTGCCAATGCCACTCGGGCTATCCAAGACGCTTATGAGAAGCGTGTCAAGGATACCGAGGACATTACTTGCCTCATCCTAAGTACTATGATCCCTGAGCTCCAAAATAAAATGGATCATTTTAGTGCTTTTGACTTGATCGCTCAGCTTAAGGAAATGTTCCAGTAGCAAGCGAGACAAGAGAGGTTTGAGTGTCTTAAGACGGTACTTGGTAGTAAGATGGCCGATGGCGGGAATGTGAGTGCTCACGTGTTGCGCATGAAAGCAAACGTGGAGCGCATGGAACGGCTCGGATTTACCATAGGGAGGGAGCTAGCCGTGGATTTGATCCTATGGTCCCTGTCCACCGGGTATGATCAATTCGTTATGAGTTATCATATGCATAGTATGGATAAGTCAGTTATGGAACTTCATGGTATGCTTAAGACAACTGAGTCTAGCATAACCAAAAACAAGCCCGCCGTTCCAAATCCCGTTCTTGCTATAAGGGAGGGGCGTATCCAGAAGAAGAAGAAGTCTGCTTATACCCCTAAGGGTAAGGGAAAGGGGAAGATTGGCGCTGCCAAGTGTAGCCCCACTTCGGAGGGTAAAGGCAAGGGGAAGATGTTTCCCCAAGCCAAAACTCCGAATGAAGCGGAATGCTTCTTCTGCGGGAAGAAGGGCCATTGGCACCGTAACTGCCCGGGGTACTAAGAAGGTCTTAAGAAGCTCAAGGGGTTGAGCATCGGAGGAACTTCCGACTCAGGTACGTACATGATTGAACTCCATCACACTTATACATCTGGTAGTTGGGTATAAGATACCGGCTGTGGCACTCACGTTTGTAATATTGTGCAGGTGCTATGGACAAGTAGAAGGATGGAGAATGGCGAGCTTGACTTGATAATGGGAAACAAGGAGATTGTCCCGGTCAAGGCTAGAGGAGAAGTTGAATTATCTTTTAATTCCGGTTTTTCCTTATTATTATTGAACGTATGCTATTTGCCGCTTGTGGCGCGAAACATTATCTCTTTTCATGCATTACACGACAATGGTTTTGGTTTTTCTTTTGACAATGGAGTTATTGTTTGTTTTAAAAATAATATTCGTTATTTTAAAGCTTATCCTTGTCGTGGTATTTATAAAGTAGATGCGTACGTTAGTGATAATCGTTCAATCATGAATATTGATTCAACGTTTAAAAATGGCTTAGACAAATTGTCTTTGTGGCATGGTCGACTTGGCCATATAAACAAGACTTGTATCGCCAAGCTCCAAGCGGATGGGATCTTTGAATCCTTTGACCACGAGTCAAATGAAGTATGCGAATCTTGTTTATTAGGCAAGATGACTAAAGCACCCTTTGCGGCGTGAATGAGAGGGGTAAAGACTTATTGGACATTATACATTCTGATGTGTGTGGTCCATTTAAGCACATCACAAGAGACAATTCTAGATACTTCGTTACCTTTATAGATGATTATAGTAGGTATGGGTATGTCTACTTGGTTAGACAAAAGTCCGAGACCTTTGAGGTCTTTAAGACTTTCCAAAACAAAGTAGAGAATCAATTGGGCAAAAAGATTAAGATACTTAGGTCCGATAGGGGTGGTGAGTATCTTAGTCAAGAGTTTCGTGACCATCTTAAGGGTTGTGGAATTATCTCACAACTTACACCTCCTAGGACGCCGCAATTAAATGGTGTCGCCGAGAGGAAGAACCGAACATTGTTAGATATGGTTCGGTCTATGATAAGTCACACCAAAGTGCCTATAAGCCTTTGGGGTTATGCTCTTGAAACGACAACAAAAATCCTTAATCTCGTTCGAACGAAGAAGGTCGAGAAAACACCTTTCGAGATGTGGCATGGGAAACCTCCCGTTCTTGCCTATCTAAAGGTTTGGGGTTGTCAAGCCTACATACGACGTGAGGTAGATGACAAGTTAGAGCCCCGATCCGAAAAGTGTTATTTCATAGGATATCCAGCTGCGGGTATTGGATATATATTCTATAAACCTTCCGAGAACAAAGTATTTGTTGCTCGGAGGGCGGTCTTTTTAGAAAGAGAATTAGTATCCAATCAGCAAGGCGGGACTAAGATTGATCTTGAAGAAGTTCAAGAGTCAACGGATGAGAGACCTGACGTTGGCACTAGCCAACAACCTAGTGAGGTTGAGTCTGAGCATGACAATGCGGAGACTAACTTACATCTATTACCTCCCCGTAGATCCGGTAGAACACGCCATGAGCCAGAGAGATATGGGTTTCTCATATCTGACGGCGAAGAGTTATTGGTGGATCTTAATGAGCCTACCAACTATCGGGAAGCGGTAGTGGACCACGAGTCTGCTAAGTGGAAGGAGGCAATGGATAACGAGATGCAATCCATGGATAAACTACGTTTGGGAACTGGTTGATCCTACACCCGGTTGCAAACCAATAAGGTGTAAATGGGTCTTCAAGAAGAAGACCGACATGGATGGAAAAGTTAACACTTTCAAAGCCCGACTGGTGGCTAAAGGTTTCACCTAGACACATGGTGTCGATTATGATGAAACTTTCTCCCCAGTGGCCATGTTGAAATCTATTAGGATACTTTTGGCAATCGCCGCATTTCATGATTACGCAATATGGCAAATGGATGTCAAAACCGCCTTCCTTAATGGGAAGCTCTCCGAAGAGCTGTATATGAGGCAGCCTGAGGGTATTGTACATCCGAAGCGTCCTAATAGAGTGTGTAGACTAAACAAGTCCATTTATGGACTTAAACAAGCATCTCATAGTTGGAATCTATGCTTTGATGAGAAAATCAAAGAGTTTAGTTTTTCAAAGAGTGTAGACGAGCCATGTGTATACGTTAGGGCTAGTCGGAGCGTCGTTGTTTTCTTAGTCTTGTATGTGGATGATATCCTACTCATTGGAAAGGATATTCCAACCTTGCAAAGTGTCAAAACTTGGCTTGGAAAATGCTTTTCAATGAAAGACTTAAGAGAAGCGGCATATATTCTGGGTATTAAGATCTATAGAGATAACTCTAGAAAACTTCTTGGGTTGAGTCAAAGTACATACATTGACAAAGTCTTGAAGCGGTTCAAGATGGAGGACTCCAAGAAAGGAAATATTCCTATGTCGCATGGAGTGATATTGAGTAAGACTCAATGTCCTAGTTCTCAAGAGGAACTAGAAGTAATGAAGCGAGTACCATATGCTTCGGCTGTGGGCTCGATCATGTACGCCATGTTATGTACTCGTCCTGATGTGTCATGCGCTTTAAGCTTGACCAGTAGATATCAGGGAAACCCGGGGCAAGCCCATTGGGTTGTGGTAAAGAACATTCTTAAGTATCTTTGGAGGACTAAATAGATGTTCTTGATCTTTGGTGGTGAGGAAGAGCTCAAAGTAAAGGGTTACTCTGATGCTAGCTTCCAAATTGATAGGGATGACTGCCGATCACAATCGGGGTTTGTGTTCCTATTGAATGGTGGGGCTATTACTTGGAGAAGTTCAAAGCAAGACACAGTAGCTGATTCTACTACAGAGTCAGAATACATTGCGGAAAGTGAAGCTGCTAAAGAAGCTGTGTGGATAAGGAAGTTCATTCGAGACCTTGGAGTGGTTCCTAGCATATCCGACCCTATTGAGATCTTTTGTGACATTGAGGGTGTGGTAGCCTTAGCGAAGGAACCGAGAGCTCACAAGAGAACGAGGCATATACCTCGTAAGTACCACTTGATAAGAGAGTTGATTGAAAGTGGTGAAGTCGCTATTAGTAGAGTAACCTCGGAAGGCAACTTGGCCGATCCGTTTACTAAACCGTTCTCACAAACTTCTCATGATTCTCACACTATGGTGATAGGTGTTAGATTTGCTCATGACTTTGTTTAGATTTAGTTTTAATTTATGTTTGTACAATTATGTATTTGGGAACGTTAAGCAGTAATGTCACTAATGTTTGTTTCGATTTATATAGTAGAGATTTATATATACGCGTGTTGCGGTTACTTACATTTAGTCTTTATTGTGTTCTATCTTTGCATGTTTAATTTCTTCCGTAGATTGTTTTACAGTCTTTAAATCTCCACAATCGGTCATATTTTTTGGAAAGGAAGTATGAATTAAGATTGAGGTAAAGAATTGGTTTTGATAAAACATGATTCTTGCCTATACTTGAAAGGGGTTTCAAGTGATTGGAGGACCCGCACCCGAGTTTACTTCATGGTTTTAGTCACAAGTAACTTGGGGTGGTAATGACATTTCATCCTTACATTGGAGATACATGTGATCTCAAAGCATAGGTCTGCTTTGCTTTGATCATTTTCTAACGTGGTCCGTAACTAGTCGTTATAAGGGAGATGATTGGGTAGAGCATTATCTATGTGGCGGGACTATGTAGTCGAAAGGTATTTGTTCCTCTGTGTATAGAGAGAATATCCATGGGCCCCTCAATGATTGAGTGCTGATGTTCATATGCATGGCCGTGCTCAAGTTATATTGATGATGGATCAATGTTAACTTGATTTGTTGGTCACCACTAATCTAGAGTCGAGAAACATAATCGTGAACGATCTGAAGGTTGACTATCATGTTTATTTATCTTTAGGACAATCATTTTATGATTGGGGATCTTGTTAAGAGTGGCATACCATATACTGACTTGGGAGCATAGATGTCTTGTTAGAGGCCGCTCTATGTTTGTGTTATTTTTCTTAGTCGTGTCACGTGCAAGTGGGAGTCTATTGGAATATGCCCGTTGGCACGAACAAGTTGGTGGGACTACCGATGAGGTATAGGCCTATTGGGTCACACACCAAGTATTGATTCCGGCAGCACGATCAAGCAAAAGAGAGGAAAAGGCCAAAATGGGTTTTGGCAGGATGGTACACGGGCCGTGTTCCTGAACACGGGCCGTGTCCAGTCCAACATACACGAGGCGTATTGGCCCAGTTCAAGGTCGTGTAGTTTGGGCCTACACGGGCCATGAAGATGAACACGGGCTGTGTTTTTCCTGTTAGACATGGGCCGTCTTAGCCCAATTGGGGTCGTGGACTTTGGGCCTACACGGCCGTGTTGATCAACACGGGCCATGTACGTTCGATGTAACAGCAGAATTAACAGCCTTAAACACTTGGTTTAATGGGGTTAACTTATCATAATTGTGGTAGACAAAGGGACAACGAATTCTCTGCTCTAGTAGAGGCTTTTGGCTTGTTCTTTGTCTCTTGGTTGATATTAGATCTCTCTCTCTCTCTTGTTCATCTTGTTCTTGGCGATCTTGGTGCACAAGAAGCAGTAAACATATACTTGATTGTTGCTTTGGTGTTTTGCATCAACAAACTAGCATTTGGGAATCAAGGAAGCTTGGGGTGGACAACACTAGAGGGATTCTTGTTTGGATCCTTAGCTTCTTGACAAGAAAGGTTTTCTTTGTAACTTGCATTGAGGTATAAACTTTTCTTCCCATCTTGTTTATCTTTTAGTTGCAATTTCATTGTTAGATGTTGGTCCACGGGAAGTATTCGTTGTTTGGCTTTTGATTTTGTTATATACTTTGTTTCCGTTGCTACTTGATTTTGCCAAACGAATACCTTCATTTATCTCATACTAAAGCATACTGGCTAAAAGCATATCACTTTATCCACATGTACCTTATTGTTCTTATACTATCACAACATCATGCAAGCACATAAGGTTTCACATTCATGTCATCATACCCTAGTTTAACCATACCATGTATATATCCATGTATAATGTTAATTCACATACGTGATCGAATGTTTGATTCTACCCTACCCCAACATCAAACGAGAACATGAAGTAAGGCCAAATCATCCATTCTAGACCTGTATGGTTACCATCATACACAGTACACAACATTCATGGATTCAATTACACAACATATTTCATTAACAATACATTTATACTATGCTTCAGCTTGTGCTCGCCAGGACCAAGCTCTAGCTGACAGCTCATCAATCAGGTTTGTAAAATAATTTTGATCTTTAAAAAGTTTCTAGAACCAAGGTTTAAGTCCAAACACAACTCTTGCATGCTCAAATCCCTTAAACCAAGGCTTTGATACCAAGTTGTAACGTCCCAAAAAAATCAAAATTTTTTTTAACAAGCATGAACATGTATATAAAACCATGCAAACTGTAGTCATCTTACAAAATCTAGACAAGGTCCCGCACCCGATACTACACGTCGCATAGTACTTTCAAAATGAGTAATTACAGATTTAGTTTAAATAAGTGTTTGAAAAGATAAAACAATGGAAACGTTTGATAGAAGATGAGCCTTCTTCACGTTGCTGGAGCCTTCCCACGATAATCAACAGCAGTAAGCATAAAGCTTAGCGAGCACTCTAACTTACACACCACACTAGGTATGTACATGTCATATATCATGAAACAATCCATGATCACATATCATACTTCCCAAACCCGCTACCATAGTAGTCGGTTGAATCATGCCCATTGTCAAAGCAAACGGTCGCACATACCTGGTTATAAAATGAGTTGTCATACCCGGCACCTAAGTGTCGGTCGGAACATACCAGTTGCCAAAGCAAACGGTTGCACATGCCTGATTATAAAATCAGTCATCATACCCGGAACCTAAGTGTCGGCCGGAACGTACCCGATGCCGAAGCAAACAGTCATATTATACTTGATTATAAAATTAGTCGCATACCCAGAACCTAAGTGTCGGTCGGAACATACCCGTTATGAATTCATATGGTCTTATCATACCCGCTACTGAAGTAGACTATCGTATCATACCTGCTACCAAAGTAGACGGTCTTATCACATAAACATAAATCCCTAGTTCTCATACACATACATGCAACATATACATTACACACTAATTGAAGGTATTTGTTTGTCATGGTCGAGTAGCAACGGAAGCAAGATATAATACAAAAATTCTAAGCTAGCCAAACAAACACATCCCATGGACCAAAATCTTGTAACACCGCCTCAGCTAATATCAAAATCAGTGAAAATTTAAGTTTTTAAACTGCGTGGATCGATTTGTAATAAAAGTGTTTACCTATTTGATTTTCTAACTAGTAATTTAAAACAACCCAGCGGAATTATTTTGAACCAAACAAACAAACCTAATAATTATTACAGGTTAAAACCACAATGATTTGGTGTTTATATTTACATATAAAAAATGATGCCAAATCATATACTACCAGTGTTACTACATCATCAACCGACCATTGTTTTAAAATAGCATACACAGTGTTCCTTCCCAAAAGATATATACAAATCCCAGCAGAGATCCCATCTCACCAGGTACACCTACTCCTTATCTGTAAAAAGGAAATATCAACGGGATTAGCTATATAAAATAGCTAGTGAGTACTAACAGGCATGAATAGCAATAAAGCAAGTCATATACATATCAAGAGTTAGCAAACAATGCTATCCTATCACATAGTGGAGTGCTGACATGTCCAGCGAGTGTATTATATTGCCGGGTTGCAAATCTAGCTCAAACCACTACCACCGGGGGAATAAAACACCGCCAACCACGCTTGTTTCACCACGTGAGTGAATCATCATGCTCGTTTAGGAGCCCAAAGGGTCATAGGCTCAGCCATTTAAGGCAATCACCCCAGATAATCTAAGGAACGGCACTCGAGTACCGTTGGTCCAAAACATTATGCCCGAAGGCCCAGGACCCAGCCGAAGCTGACCTTAATCAAGAAATTGTCCGGACATACATATAGCTCATCAGAAATCATTTTCAGGAACAATTGCATGCATGCTTTTACAGATAACTTGTATTCATTAATATATATATATGCACATGTATTTAAATACATGCTCACATATCAGATAATCATGGCTTTACTAACTTGCACATATATAACTTCCATGTGTACCATATTTAGCATACAATAACAGTGTAGTGCAATTAGCAGTTAAATCTCCCTTTATTGAACTAATGAAAGTCAATACTCACCCGAGCGTCTAAACTAAGCAATTATACTGTTCAGGCTCTTCCACATCGCTGGAATCACCTATACAATATCCGGTATATCAATATTACATGAAACAGTAAATTCTGTGCTGAAACAGGGTTACTTACGACCACAAGCAAATGCTGTGCCCACAAGGAAAGTGCTTTACTTGCGCCAGTAGGGCAAAACATATGCTTGTGCCTACAAAGGGGTCCTTGCGCCCGCAAGCACAGATCCTTGCGCCCACAAGCAAGTCTGCACAGACCAGTATCGAGTTCCAGCCCCTGTTTTGGCCAATTACCAACTCCAAAGTTAACTAAATGTTACCAAACCGTTTTCCAGCATTCATATATGAAGAAGGCATCCAAACTAAGCTAGAAACTTCTTTCAAAACACATTTTAACATACAATTCAAGAATTGGTACCAAAATCACCTAATTTGACCCATTTGCATAAATTCTCCAAATTCATTTATAAACCTTACTTTAATTCAATTATCAGATTCATTTAGGCTTAGAATTGGATTAGAAACATGTTGGGAATCATTGGTTTCAATTATAGAAACCAATTTGGAGTTTTGACCATTTTGACCTAAAAAGTCAAGAACTCAAGAACTTGGAAGAGAAGGCTTACTACCTTAACTAAGATGATGAAGATGATGTTAGGAACAGATTCTTGACTTGATTATCAGATTACTTCCAGACCTTGATGATCTTGTATGAATCTTCTTCTTCAATCTTCAAGTGTTCAAGAGAGTTGTGAGTGTGTGTGTTTATGCGTATGAGTGTGTGTGTGGGTGAAATGTCTGTGTTGGTTAATTAAGAACCGTCTTTGGTTTCTTAGTTATCCACAAGGGGTATTTTGTTCCCCTTTTCAACATATAACACAACACCTGATTATCCGTTTCAAGTAACGAGGATATTTTTGGAAACCTTGTTTGAAACCATTTAATATTTAATCATTATTATCTATTTTCTTTATTATTTTCAAATTCCCATATAATTAACCAATAACTTATTTTCTTTAAATTATTCACATATATATTCTAATTTAGTTCTTTTAAATTAATCACATACCAAATGGAGCGCACGAATAGGCCCAATTTGAGGATGTTACAACTCTTCCCCCCTTAAGAAGATTCCGTCCTCGGAATCTGCTCAGCTAGAAATAAATGAGGGTAGCGTGCCATCATGTCATCCTCAGTTTCCCATGTCATGTTGGGACCTAGGCTATTCTTCCACTTGACAAGAACCAGTCTGATCAGCTTCTTACGCAGCTTCTTTGTCTTTGCGTTAAGAATTTCAACTCGCTCCTCTACAAGACGTTTAGCTGAATCAACCTTCAGCTCTTGAAGAGGTAGAACTTGCTCTTCATCAACTTTACACTTTCTTAGATAGCATACATTGAAAGTGTTGTGAATACTAGATAGCTCAGGAGGCAATTCAAGAGATACAGTATGCTCGTTGACCTTTCGGATAATCCTAAATGAACCAATATAACGTGGACTCAGCTTGCCCTTACGTCCAAACCGGATGTAACATCCTCGTATTAGGCCTACTTGTAATTCCTATGTATGTGTATGTAAATTGGTGAAATAATAACAAAGTATGTATTTTGTTGTTATGTGTTATATGTTTTAAGTAGTTATATGTTAAAATATAAAAATAGTAGTAAAGTAAGTAAGACGAATGAATTATGAATGGTTTTAAGTAAGGATTCCAGAAATATCCCCGTTAGTTAAAACGGGTAATCGTAGGTCAAGTTGTAAGTTAAAAAGGGGAACAAAATACCCCCTTGTTACTAGGCTTAAACCATAGGCGGTTTATGCCTTTGAAATGTCACGTTTGTGTGTTGTGTTCAAACACAAACACAGACAACTCTCAAACTCTCTCTACTCTTGTTCTTGAAGATCTCTTGAAGGATTACTGGTTTTCAACTGATTTCTAGCAAGATAGAGACTTGTGATATCTTCATTGTCTTCATCATCATCTTCACCTTCTTGTTCTTCATTTGGTAAGAAACCTTACCAAGTGGGTTTTGTGGTTTAGTCAAGGTAAACTCAAATTGAGTTTTGGAATCAACTCTAATTGATCCCTACATCAATTAAAAGTTGATTGGAACTCATTTGGTGAACTAAAATGATGTTTTGATTTAGTTTATGAAACTTGGAAGAAATGGGTGAAATGAATGATTTTGATCCTCATTTGGTGATTGCTTGCGGGCGCAAGCATTTGTGCTTGCGGCCGCAAAGGGGTAGTCTTTTGTGAGCAACTCAGAGATTGTTAAGTCTCTGTTGGTTGGTCTATTGTTCCTTTTGGGGTTCCTAATCTGTTATGTCTCGCTTATATAGACGACTAATGTAAGTAATGATGCTATAGGTGATCTTGTCCCGTTAGCAAGTACGAAGTAAACTCTCTGTTGATTTCAAGTTATTCAGGTGAGTGCCTACGACCATGAGACTCAGTAGAGTAAGGCTTGCCTGCTAACTGACTATCTGAATGTATATGACTAACTTGCTTTTGCAGGTACGCTCAGAGAGCAAATTGTATGACTTATATGACGTTAGAATATGTATCAGGAGCATGCTAGTGGGTTCAGTTTGGAACAACTTAGTTAATACGTGATGATGTGACCGTATGAGTAACTGTATGATGCTATATGTAAGATGATGGATCCCTATGGGATCAAATGTACGTATATGTGTATGTGACCTGTCTGCAGACTATCTGATGCATGGTTAAGGTCAGCCGGTTAGCTGGATCCTAACAGGACTTCGGTCATTTCAGGATTTAACGGTGACTCGGGGTGCATCCCGGGTCAAGGTTCTGCAAAACCACCGTGCCTTAACGTGAGTGGTGATCAGCTGATTGTAGCTAGATTACCTGTAGAGCCTCTGGCTCTGTGAATGATGCTTGGTGGACTGCCTTGTGCTCCCCCACCAGCGCGGATTGGTCGTGTCTAATCCCCCGGTCTGAGTTGTTGAGCAGGATTGACTACCCTGCAAGACACGACTCTTACCGATCTTGTCAGCACACCGCTATGTGTTAAGCTAGCAATGACTGTTTATGATACGACACATGACTTGCTATATTGATGCTTATGATTGTATGTACTCACTAGCTAGTGTAGCTAATGATACTATGTTTCCCTTTTCAGGTAAAGACTAGGTAGCCTGCGAGGCGGGTTGCTTTGGGGAAATTGTATTACCCCTTGTGGGTGGAACACTTATATTTTGTGATGTATTGTAAATAGATACTATGGTCGGTTCCTGTACTTGGTAACACCAATGTTCTTTTGATAATGTAAATGACAGTTGTTGTTTTAAAAGAAAAATTTCCGCTGCTAAAATTTGTTTTGACATTAAAGCAACTGAATTCAGAAGCGGTGTTACACCGGATTACCCCCTTACAAGGAGATACCTTCAAGAATACCCTATTGCCTTCTCAGAATTCAACAGGTCGGCGCTTTAGGTCTGCATAAATCTTTTGACGATCACGAGCTGCTTTTAATTTCTCGAGAGCTATTTTAACCGTATCGGAAGTAATCTGCACAATTTCGGGTCCGGCATACTGCTTCTCACCCGGTTCAAGCCAACAAGTGGGAGTGCGACAACGCCTCCCGTATAACATCTCATATGGTGGCATCCCGATACTAGAATGATAAGAGTTATTATAAGCAAACTTTATCAACGGGAAATGAGAATCCCAAGAACCACAATATTCGAGCACACATACTCGCAACATATCCTCCAAAGTCTGAATTGTTCTTTCAAACAGACCATCCGTCTGTGGATGATAAGCCGTACTCAGATGAACCCGTGTACTAAGCTCACATTGTAAGATTTGCCAGAAATTTGACCGAAACGTGAGTCACGGTCAGAAACAATAGAACAAGGTAAACCGTGACGTGTAACAATCTCGTTGATATAGAGTTGAAATAGGCGTGTCAATGATGCAAATTCGTTCATAGCAAGAAAATGAGCACTCTTGGTCAATCGGTCAACAATGACCCAAATCATATTGTGCCCTCTGAGTGTCTTGGGTAACTTGGTAACAAAATCCATAGTAATATGATCCCACTTCCACTCTGGAATATCGAGCTGTTGCAGATTGCCATAAGGCCTTTGATATTCGGTTTTGACCTGTGCACAGATTTGACACTTCTCCACGAATAAAGCAATATCTCTTTAAGAGTAGGCCACCAATACAATTTTTTGAGATCATAATACATCTTGGTTATATCAAATCACGTTTGCCTCCAATGAGTGGTACCCAAATTCGGGATTGAAAAGTTTTCAAACCCTGGCTGTCATCAATAAGCTGATCTTTCAACTTTCTCATAGTCTCTGCCTTTAGATTCTCCTCCTGTAGTGCCAATTGCTGTGCTTCCCTTAATTTGGAAATAATATCAGGAACCACAGTATGCTTCATGAACTTGGCTTCAGTTGAAACCCCTTTTCTGCTCAAGGCATCAGCTACTACATTAGCTTTGCCTGGATGATAACGGTGTTGGAATATGCTCACTGATACACATGTACTAGCATCACTGCTGATGAGGTACGAGCCTATTGGGTCACATGCCAAGGGTAGATTCCGGCAGCACAACACAAACATGAGAGAATATGAAATTAGGGTTTCTGGCGACCTTCACAGGCCTTCACGGGCCATGAAGAGAAACCCTCCACGAGCCTTCACCACCCGGACAAGTAGTTGTGGGAGCAGGGCCTTCACGAGTGCTTCACGACCCGTGAGAGCCTGTGAAGGCAGGTGCCATTCTTTTAATTGGAAAACTCGTTGGCCCAATGAGAGTGTGCGGTGGAACCCGGCCTATAAGGCCTTCACGAGTGCTTCACGGCCCGTGAGAGCCCTTGAAGACAGAAGTCAAAGTGACACTTGGTTTTTATTGGACATTTGTGTTGGTCCAATAGAGGAATGGGTAGGTAGCCGATTCTGGTGTCCCTTTATCTCATTCCAAAAACTTATAAGAGGCACATAACTCTCCCATGTAGTTTCTTCTTGCTTCATGTCATAAGCCACACATATTTTTGGTACTTGAGTTCTACTTGAGCAAAGTGAGTGTAACAAGTGAAGGCAAGTAGTTCTTGGTGTTGTAGTTGCTCCAAAAGCACGAAGACATTGCGTGGTTCGTGTGACGGGTCAATAGCAAGACGGAATCTCGCTCACTTGGTGTGGACTATCAACAGAGGAGCTCGGTTTCGGGTTCTCGAAGATCTTTCTAGCTCGGTGGATAGCTCCAGCCCCGTGATGGTATAATTTCTCCTCCCTCTTGTTTGTTTTAGTTGCTATATTCGTTCGTAGTCACGATCCCCACTTGGGGAATACATGCATGTCGGTTTTGATACCCGAAAACCCCGGTTTTTGATGTCGTTGCTTCCGCTGTGTACGGGTGTTGGCGTGCATGGATTTCCTACAATGGTATCAGAGCCTAGGCTACAAAGATATAGCACGTCAATGGCTCGAAAAACCGTTTTTGGAAGATTCGTTTTTCTGTCCAATAGGCCTTCACAGGCTATGAAGTGCTCTTCACGAGTTGTGAAGGCCACACGACCAGTGTTCGTGAGGGGTCTGGTCGTGGGAAGTGTTTTCAAGCTTCACGAGTTCTCATGGCCCGTGACCGGAAGCTCTTGGGCTTCACGAACCGTGAGGGGTCGTGAAGGCTCTTGTGAACAGTTTAGTCGTGAAACTTGGTTTTTAGGCTCACGAGCCCTTCTGACCCGTGATTGGTCGTGAGGCCCTTGGGCTTCAAGAGCCGTGAGGGCCGTGAAGGAGCTTCTGGGCAGTTTTTGTCCTTAAAAGAAAATTTTTCGTGGTTTTTCGGGTCATGGAGGAGTTTCTGTTTTCTGGCAGATTCCGTTTGGTCAACCCCTCGTTATATTTTGGTACAAATATGGGTATGTAAGGTATGGTCTTGGCATGAGATGCATACATGCATACACATATGTTGTGTATATATGAATACGGGTATAAAAGTTGGTTTTGTGCCCTAATGCATATGTACAAGAATTTCCTTGTTGTGCCTTGAGTGTTTGTGTTGGAAATTCTTACCGAAATATTCTTTGGTCACGGTTTTGGCACACCGTGCTTTGTAGTTGTTTTTTGTTGTTTTTTGTTGCTTTTTGTTGGTAACCATCGCCCTAGACCTTGTGGTTCTGCCTTGTGGTTTGCTTGGTTGTTTGGATTTATTTGGTGACCTTAGTGTCACGTGTGATGTAATTAATTATTTATTCATTTGGTACGTAATTTATTATCGCGGCTTGAATGCCGTTTCATTTATCCATATGTACTTGTACTAGATTGATAGGAAGCGCGTGGCTTGCATGCCATTTCCTTTCTTTTGTGTACTTATATTTTGAAGACCACAATCAAGAGAAAAGAGGAGACGTCTTGAAGACCTTGGATCCGGTTAGTCCCGATGGAGGTAACGGATTCAGTGGAACCACTCTATGGTCTAGGTTTGTGTCCTTAGTAGACCTAGTCCTCCCGGCTTGGCTCGCGGGTAGGACGCATAGTTTTTTTTTCGCATGGTTACCAACCCCTTGTATGCATATGATGTGATTTATATTTCTTGCATGGTTGTTTATGTTTCCTTGCATGGTTGATAACTTTTCTAAGTTAATAAAATCACAAGAGTTTTTAAATTGGTTAACAAACTCTCGCGCGTAAACGATTAACAAGACAATATAAACTTGGTATTTATATTTAAAGTGAAAAAATCGTTTTTGTCACTTTGTTAATCAAATATTAAAACTTGGTTTTAATCAAGAAACAAAAGCCCGTTTCCTAAAACGTAAATCACGCACCATCCATAAGATGACACACCCGATTTTAGTGAAGCATGGGATAATTGTCGAGCTAAGCACGAGTTATTCCATGTGGATCTGTGTGGAAGGTGAGAGTGGCGACTTGGAGTTATTGGTTGTCGAGCTTAGCACGAGCCAATGATTGTCGAGTGTGCTACCATGTATCTTGTTGGACGATTTACAATTGCAAACTAAAATCCTTGTGTGATTGTCGAGCTAAGCACGAGTCAACCAAGAATTTTAATTTGGGATTGGTGTAAGTAGGGATCAAACATGCCAACCGACCGTTTTACGTCATTGGATCCCGCAAGTGTCTAAGAGTTGCAATGGAGATTACAATCGGTAAAATGGTTACCGGCCTAAATAGCTTCATGAAGTGATCCGCGGTAAACCCGTCATGTAGTGGGGTAAAATATGGTTCTTAGCCCTTGTTAAGATAAATTGTTTTTATAAAACTTTATGGGTAATTATTTTAACCAGGATTATTTCAAACTAACTAATACGTGTGTTCTTGTTATTTATAGATGTCAAACGATAATAACACCACGTCAAACAATTCACTTCGTATGTTCCTACTTAGGGAGAAACTCACGGGAGTGAACTTCGTTGACTGGATTAGACAATTGAGAATTGTCCTTCGCTATGAGTCAAAGTTGCACATCCTTGAGAAACCTCTTCCGGAACCACCTGCTAGCAACACGACTTGGTCCGTCCGATACACGTATGAAAAGCGTGTTGAGGACACACATGATGTTGTCTGCCTCATGTTGTCAACTATGAGCTCGGAGTTGCAAAAGCACTTTGAGCACATGAGTGTGTACGATATGATGGACAAGTTGAAGGACATGTTCCAACAACAAGTTAGGCAGGAACACTATGAGTGTGTTAAAAACCTAGTCGGTTGTAGAATGCAGGAAGGTAGGAGTGTGAGTGCCCACGTCCTTAAGATGAAGGCGTACGTGGACCAAATGGAGAGACTAGGATTTCCCATGGGGAGGGACCTTTCTGTGGATATAGTACTCCAGTCCCTGCCCGCATCATATGATCAGTTTGTTATGAACTATCGCACACATGACATGGAGAAAACCTTAGGTGAATTGCATGGTATGTTGAAGACTGCGGAGTCTGACATGGCCAAACATGAATCCACCTATTCCATTCCTACCACGAGTTCTAAGGAACAAAACAAAAAGAAGAAGAAACCGACATGAAAGGAAAAGGTTGGAGTGTCCAAGCCTAATCCCCACATTGAATCTGCGGACAATGATTGTGTGCCTCAAGAAGAGATTCAAGAAAAATTGGTTTGCTACTTTTGTGGAAGATTTGGAGATTGGGGCCGTCACGCATGCCCATCATGCCGAGAGGATATTAAACTTCTAAGGAAAGAGAGAGTTAATTTCCCCTCTAAAGGTACATTCATGATTCATTGCTAATTCTTCTATTTCGCTGGGTTGTTCACCCGAGCTAATTAACTCACGTTTGTCACAAATTAATATTGTTACAAAGTGTAGGTACCATTTAAAAGAACAACCAAGAGCATGAAGAACCGGATCTCTAAAAGAGGTAACTCGGAAGATTGACCTCTACAAGAGAATTGGGAGTTTTGATCTCGCCTATTCTGACCGGTTTCATTATTACTTTGTTTTTGATGCCCTGCGAGGCAAGTTTAGTTTTTGTTGTATGTTCATGAAGACGATGGATGGGATTTTGAATTTTTGGGTTGTAAAAGATTTTTTCGCATTACTTATTCGATTTCAAAGTTTGTTCATGTCATAGCTTATGTTTTATTTTGGCCTTCAAGGCGCATCATTCTACATTTGATGACGATGAATTCATACTTGAAATTTGAATCATGTTTTAGAAAAATATTTGTTGATTGATAGAAATTAAAATTATCCATGTCAAGACATACACGTTACTAGTAATAATTAATCATGAAAGATTGATTCTAAGTTCAAAATAGTTTGGATTAGTCGGCTCTTTGTCATAATCTACTTAACCATGTAAATAAGATAAGTATCACCCAGATCCATGTGGTTAGGATCTTGGACTAGTTTAACCTCGGGTTAAACATTTGATGCTAATCTTATCTATAAGGGTAAGATGATTATGAATCCCTTCACGGTATAGGTGAGAGGGATGCTAGCTTGTAAGATATTGATCACCTTTGGTGGATAATCCGTACAAGCACATAACAAAAAGAAACTAATTAAAAGAATCAATTGGGACATATAGATAGGATGCTTAGATCTAGTTAAGATGCTAAGATACCTTAAATCTATATCAATGACTACATTATGAATTGCGGGATTGTTGGAACTCGTGGTGGGCACAAACACAGCGGAAGCAAACAAGAAAGAAGCATGCAAGACATGAAATGAAAGCACACACAAAGCCCACAACTAGTTCCAATGGTGGAACACACTACAAAGCAAATTGCAACTAAAGAACAAGAAGAAGGAGTAGAAAGTACCTCCTTACCATGGCTGGAATGCGATCTCTACATGTGGATTGGGATGAAGATGAAGAAACAAAAGGCTTCTTCTCCGTTGCAAGTCCACACCAAGTATGCTTAATCCCATTGTACTAGCAACCCATAGATGAACGTCCACCATGACTCCATCATCTGGAACAGCCCATGTAGATCTCCTCTTGCACCATGAAACACTTACCACACTCAAGAATACCTCACTTAGTGTATGTGTATCTTTTCCTTTGTAGCCAAGAGAGAGCTAGTGTCAAGGGAGAGTTCTTCATGTGTTCTCATAGTATCTCAGCCTCAATGACCAGCATCTAACCTCAAAAACCCGACCATAAAGCATGGATATTGATTGGACCATCAAATGGTCCAATAAAACACAAGTGTCATAACAACTACCCTCTTCACGACCCCTCACGGGCTCTCACAGGCCGTGAAGCCTAAGTGCACCACGAGGGGACTTAGAACTCCACGAGCCGTGCCGCCCGGTCGAGACTCGTGAGGGTATCTCCTTCACGACCTCGTCACGGGCCGTGAAGCCTAAAGGCATCACGACGCGTGGCGGCCGTCGAACAATCGTTAGGGCAGCCTGCTTCACGACCCGTGGAGCATCCTTCACGGTCGTGAAGCCCCGAATCAAAACACTTTTGATTCTTTGACATTCTCCTTCCACATTAAGCTGTCAGGATCAATCCTTGGCGTGTGACCCAATAGGCCCACGCTTCATTAGTAGTGATACCGGCATACGTGTGTCAGTGGGCAGATTCCAACAAACTCCCACTTGCACATGACACACCGTACCCATATGCATCACAGACGGGGAGCGGCCTCTAGCAAGACATCCCTGCCCCCAAATCAACGTGAGGTATGTCATCCCTGACAAGTACCTAATCACAATCCAAACGGGTTTGAAAAGGTCCTACAGATAAGTCATCAATCATCCTATTGTTCGCGATATCCGGGTGAACACGAGACATGGTACAAAGTCATTCTCCGATCGTGCACAATTATGTTTATCGATCAAGATTGGTGGTGACCAAAATATGCAAGTTGCAACTGATCAACTATCATTGCAAGCATGAGCACGGCCGTGCATTTTGATGTCAGCGCCCAATCATCGAGGGGCCCAAGGATATCTCTCTAAACAAAGGAACAAATTCCTTTGACTACATTGCCCCATTACATCGGCAATACTTTGCCCAAAAGCTTCCTTTAAAACAACCAGTTACGGACTGTGTTTGAAAGCAATCAAAACAAGGCAGACCAATGTCGTGGAAACACATGTATCTCCAGTCTAAGGACGAAATGATATTATCATCCTGAGTTACTCTTGACATGTACCATGAAGTAACTCAGGTGTGGGTCGTCCAATCACTTGAAACTCTTTTCAAGTATAGGTAAAGTATTGCGTCTCTCGTATCCAATCCCCATTGAATACACAACCAATGCTTTCCCTCAGTCTTCGTTCAAACTTCCTTCTGATGAAGAGTGACTGACTGTGGACATTTAGAATGTAAAACATTCAGGGAAGAGGTAAACATGCTAAGATGGAACACAACAAAGGCAACTGAGAGTACCCGCTACACGCGTATTAACAAATCTCCATTTGATAATCGATACTAGCAGAAGCACAATGTTGCTTAACGTTCCCAAATTCAACATATCAAAATTTCAATTAAAACAAACTCAAGCCAAGTCTTTGCAAGAACTAGTATGTCAATCATCACTATCTTGCAACTACGGCTTTAGCAAAACGGATCCGCCACCATGCTATCCGTGTGTATTCGTAAGATGACCATATCTCTACCTCAACCAATCACTCAAAAGTGTGCGTTGGTGAGATAACGGTCTTTTGTCAAGCTATCGCACCTTCATTGATTCATCAGAACTCAATAAGATCAAAGATGCTTGAGATAAAGGTTATCTTTCATAAGCCATCGTACTCTCATTGTCTCATAAAATCCCAATAGAGTCAGCGATGCTTTGAGAAGCATACTTATTAACACCATATTTAGTAGGATCACGAACCCCGATAAAGATCGGCAGTTATCCTAAGAAGTATATAAGCAAGCATTTGAATAACAACTTATTCTATGTTGCTTCTTACTATAGATCAACAAGAACATATTTCAATATTTCTTTAACTCCTTCCATAGGTATTGTATATCCTATAGTCGTTATGGATGCATAATTCTTGATTTAAGCTTTTCCAAGCAAGATCAGGACATTATCTCCAATACGTTGTATGTGGTAGACATATTTAGAATAGGAATACAAAATGCTCCCACTAGCTCTGGCATTCTTCCATGTTTTATCATTGCTATTTGAAAACTCAAACAAATGATTTTTCATATCAACGCAAGATTCTAACATTGAGATGGCAACATAAGTCCACAAGTGGACTAATTAGGGTTTGTAGATTTCATTAGGATACTTATTGATAGTGAAAGACCCTCGAAAATGTTGTGAGCATTTCCTCAGAAATTCCTATTAAGGAATGTGGTCTTCACTTCCATCAAATATAGCCTAAAAGGCACTTATAAAATAAGTACCCGTGTGGACTTCAACATAACCAATGGGAGAATGTTTCTAGATGATACCTTCCTCATGGTCAATCATCCTGAAACCATTCCTACCAGTCGGTATTTGAAGTAGTCTACAAACTTATCCATGTTGGTCTATCTTCTTAAGGAACCAGTCACACCTTGGGGGTTCACACCCAGGTGTAGGATCAACCAAGTCGAAAACTTGGATACCCGACATGGATAGCATCTCATATATCATAACCTCCTTCCTCCTAGCGGACTCCAAGCCCACTACGCTTACCAGTAGTTGACGCTTCCATCATGAATCATCATAAAGTTGTCTTCCTCAGACATAATGAATTATGTCTTTCTGGTCTTATGACAACTTCTACCAAGAGGTAATGAATTTTTATACCAGGTTCTTCAGCATTGCCATGCTGAGTTTTAATCATTTCTGATTGGATTCTAGTGTCAACATCAGGTCCTTCCATTCAAGGTATACTTTACTCTCACATACATCCATGGATATTAATTTAAGAGACTCTACCTTTGAGCAACTAACATCATGTTCTCACAAGGTTTGTCAAAACAAATATCCCATGGTCTTAGTAGAGTACCTAATGGAGTAATCACCTCTAGATCCTGGGTTCCTCTACCTCACGTCTAAACGTAGGCTAGACAATCCAGACTTTGAGATGGACAAACAAGGATCCTCCTTTTCGTCATATCCTCTAAGGCGTTTACATGACCATCTTTGTTGTTTATAAGATTTTGAACTTATTGCCCACCATTTGGAGAATGACCCAAAACAATTTTGGATATAAAAGTGTAACCTATCACTTATCGGACCATATCAAAAATGTCCAGTTCCTCATTTAGACGACCACATGTAACAATGTGTCTTAAGAGGAATGAATTGTGAGACAATCCCATACTTCTTATGATAGTCACATAATATAAAACTAAGGTACTCAACATCTTAACTAGATTCGAGTATCATAGTTGCATTGCCCTCTCTATCATGTACCTCGTTATGGTGAGTTTTGAACACCTCTAAGGTTTCAAAAACAAGTCCATTAAAAATAGACATACCATCCCTTCTACCATCACCGGTAAAGGTAACAAGGTATCTAAAGTTACTCCTTAATGTTTGCTTGAACGATCAACACACTAAAAGTGTGAACGAAATCCAACAAGCTTTCAATCCTCTCACATACTTAAGTGAAAGATGTTTAAGTCATTTAACAAGATATGAATTCAACATTTGACCCATGGTCAAAGGGTTCCAAGTTCCTAAACCTCACGGATCTTGGTGAAGCGAGTCTTGTTTATATAGCTAAATTGATTTCTACATAAGGATAACTTATCAGTACATTTATGATCGTTCTATTACTCCTTAAGCAAAAGCTTACTTTAAATGCCACGACATGGATAAACTTTGAAATAAATCACCACTAATTTCAAAAGTCAAAGTAATATCCATCGTCAACAAAGGCGTTTAGATATAATGTTTCTAGCCATACATGGCATAAACATACATCCAATAAAGTAATAGAATAGCTAGAAGGAAAGGCAAGATACAAATTTCCAATCCTCCCAATAGGGACAACAACTATGTTTCCCTTTTCGAATTCCAACTCTCCATGCCTCATCCACCTACTTCTCTTTTAACACCTTCACTTTGTGACAAACAAATTTGTGACAAACGTGAGCGTTATTGCTAGCGTTCAAAACCTAGCCTTTAGAAGTAGAAGAGCAATGGAGTTTGATCATGAATGTTTCTGAAGTCAAGGAGCTAATTTCTCTTACTCATAAGTGATTTTAGCTCTTTCAAGCTCATAGGGCAGGCGTGGTGGCGCCAATTTTCCAATCTTTCCGCAGAAGTAGCAAATTACCCCTTGTGGAGTCATATCTTGAGGCACAATATCATTGCCCTCTGACTTCGCATATATGGTAGGTTTGGTAAAACCAAACTTTCCACTTGAGGTCAATTTCTTCTTCTCGGTTTCTTGTTCCTTTATAATGTTAGCAGGAATTGGTGAGGCAAGTCATACTTTGGCCATGCAGGACTTAGCAGTCCATAACATGCCATAATGCTTTATCAAGGACTTCTCCATATTGTGCATGTGATAGTTCATAATGAACTATTTACATCACGTGGGCAGGGACTTTGGAGAATTTTCATTCACCACAAGCTCCCTCCCTATGGCGAATCCATGCCTCTCCTTTAGGTCCACGTACCTCTCTAACTCAAGGATATGGAAACTCTTAGACACTTGCGGGATCCATCAACACTCATAACGTCAGTTTGGCATGTTTGATCCCTTCTCACACCAATTCCTCGTTAAGCCGCTTTGGAAACTCGGTATACACACGACAATTACCAAGGCGTATTAAGTTGGAATTGTAAATCGTCCGTCAAGATACACGGTGACACCTTTGACAATCATTGGCTCGTGCTTAGCTCGACAACCAATAATTTCAAGTCGCCACACTCACCTTCCACACAGATCCACATGGAACAACTCGTGCTTAGCTCGACAATCATCCCATGCATCACTAGATTCGGGTGGTGTCATCTTACGGGTGGCGTGTGATTTACATTTAAGAAAAACGGGACTTTTGTCTTTCCGGTTTAAAAAACCTCTTTTCAAGTTGATTAACAAACAAGTGACAAAACGCATTTTTCACTTTAATATAAACCAATTTATATTTATTTGTTAATCGTGAGCGCGCGGGGTTTGTTAAACAATTTAACAACTCTTGTGATTTTATTATTTTGAAAGGTTTTGTAGCATGCGAAGATCCTAAACAACCACGCAAGAAAATAACAAAATAAATCACAACCACGCACAAAGCAAATATCCGGTAACACGCCCCTAAACCCTATGCACCCTCCCCGTGAGCCAAACGGAGAGTACAAGGCCAAACTAAGGACACAACCAAATGGCCTCGCCGGAAGTGCTCCCACTAAATCTGTCATCTCCACCTGATCTACCGGATCCAATATAGCCGAGACGTCTCCTCCACGACTCTCGATGGTTGTCTTTGGTCTTCTTTTCACAATTACAAACAATTTGAAAAGAAACGGCATGCAAGCCGCGATTGATATTCTAAGCTACTTACAACAAGTACAAAGGAAAGCAATGGCATGCAAGCCATAATAAATTTACAAATTTACAAACCGATTTAAATATTATTACAAACCATTGTGACTAAAAGTCACCAAATGAATGAATACATAAAAGAACAACCAAACAACCAACACATAGGTCTAACGGGCAAGGCGTTACCGGACACAACAACAACCACAAACAAAACATCGTGTGCCTCAACAAAACCATGCAAAATGTATCTCAATTAAGATTGTTCAAACAAGCAAGCACTCAAGGCACAAAAAGAACAATCCTTGTACATATGCATTAGTATCCCAAACACTTTGAGAACACATATTCATATATACAAAATATAAGTATATGCATGTGTGCATTTTATGCCAAAACCACCCAATAGATATAAATATATGAATCAAGACACATAAACGGGGCTTTTCAAGTGTCTAAACAAAAGGACAGATTCTGGAAAAACAGAATCGAAAGGTGCTAAAACCGAAAATCTATTTCTTTTATAAACAAGGATAAAAACACTGTTCACAAGACCTTCACGGCCCAGAAGCCTTCACGGGCCCTCACGGCACGTGAAGCCCATGAGCTCCACGACTCTGACACAGTCAAAACCTTTCACGAGCGACACCCCATGAAGCCACTCGTGTAGGCTTCACGACCCGTGAAGCCAAAATCTTCACGGCCCGTGAAGCTCATCTGCACAGAATGTCCATTTTCGGTTTTCAAGCCATCAAAGTGCAATTTCTTTGTAGAGCTCTGATACCACTGTAAGAACTCGTGGTGGGCACAAACGCAGCGGAAGCAAACAAGAAAGAAGCATGCAAGACATGAATTGAAAGCACACACAAAGCCCACAACTAGTTCCAATGGTGGAACACACTACAAAGCAAATTGCAACTAAGGAACAAGAAGAAGGAGTAGAAAGTACCTCCTTACCATGGCTGGAATGCGAGCTCTACATGTAGATTGGGATGAAGATGAAGAAACAAAAGGCTTCTTCTCCATTGCAAGTCCACACCAAGTATGCTTAATCCCATTGTACTAACAACCCATAGATGAACGTCCACCATGACTCCATCATCTGGAACAGCCCATGTAGATCTCCTCTTGCACCATGAAACACTTACCACACTCAAGAATACCTCACTTAGTGTATGTGTATCTTTTCCTTTGTAGCCAAGAGAGAGCTAGTGTCAAGGGAGAGTTCTTCATGTGTTCTCATAGTATCTCAGCCTCAATGACCAGCATCTAACCTCAAAAACCCGGCCATAAAGCATGGATATTGATTGGACCATCAAATGGTCCAATAAAACACAAGTGTCATAACAACTACCCTCTTCACGACCCCTCACGGGCTCTCACGGGCCGTGAAGCCTAAGTGCGCCACGAGAGGAGTTAGAACTCCACGAGCCGTGCCGCCCGGTCAAGACTCGTGAGGGCATCTCCTTCACGACCCCTCACGACCTCGTCACGGGCCGTGAAGCCCAAAGGCATCACGACGCGTGGCGGCCGTCGAACAATCGTTAGGGCAGCCTGCTTCACGACCCGTGGAGCATCCTTCACGGTCGTGAAGCCCCGAATCAAAACACTTTTGATTCTTTGACATTCTCCTTCCACATTAAGCTGTCATGATCAATCCTTGGCGTGTGACCCAATAGGCCCGCGCTTCATTAGTAGTGATACCGGCATACGTGTGTCAGTGGGCAGATTCCAACAGGGATTATATCACAATTCGTTCCTTAACATAGACACATTTGTACATGGTGTCACGTTGAAGGAAACCGGATATTGTTGAAAATGATCTGGTAAATAATGGGTCAAATATGTGTATTCGACTTGTTAGTATACACATTGAATGTGACGAGCCAAGTCCTTAATCTTAATCCAACTTGAAATTCTATTTAGCAACTATGATGTATATCTTGAAAGAGTTCTTTGCTTGTATATATATCAAAGTTTGGAGATTTTCAATCTACATCTGGTGGGAGATTGAAGAACTTAAATGGTGCTAATACATTTAAAAGGTTCTTATAGGTTTTGGATATTTGACCTTACGAGAACAATGTTTTGTTGCTCGAAAGGAAGATAATAACTATAGCATTCCAGTGGAAGAACGTGCAACTTAAATGAAAGACTTGATGTTGGCACTAGCATATGATCAAATATCGGCATGAGAATGCCGGTTATCCTGACCATGAGTAATTACTTTCAAGGCTGATAGAAGTCATGTAGCCAAAGAGATATGGGTTCCTCACATCTAAGTGGCATTGACTTGATGGTGAGTTTTGTTCAAATCACCATCTATCGGAAAGCATAGTGGGCCCTGAGTTCACTGAGCTTATGAGAAGTAATTAATCATAAGATGAAATCCATTTCAAGTATGCAAATACTTTACTTAATTCCGTACCAAGGTGCAAACCTAGATGGTGTAAATGGAATTAACATGGATTGTGATGTAGACTACTTCAAATACCGACTAAGGGTAAAGGTTTCATAATGGTTATTGTGGAAACTTTTCCTAGTGGCTATGTTGAAGATCATTTGATACTTGTTGCTATTGTAGCCTTCTTACGGCAATAAAGGATAGTACACGAATATACAAGACCGCGTTCCTTTATGGAACTTTGTATTGAGGAAGTGCTTACCACACTCTCTGAGGGTCTTAGATATCCGTAGTATCCAAATTAAGTCTACAAGTGTGGATAAGTCCTTTGGACTTATACTAACATCATAACAGTAAGATCTTTGCTTTCATGAGAAAATCAAAGTCATGAGTTTTCTAGGAGCATAGATAAGACTTTTACATATGTCAGGGCTAGTGGGAGCTTTTATTGTATACCTAGAAGTATGTATCGATTGAAGATAATGTCCCATTGTTAAGTGTTCTATGAACCTAAAATAAGGAATTATTGTATCATGATAATACTTAGGAGATACAAGATTTTGAATTACAAGAAATACTTGTGTATGTTCTTAATGTTTGACGACAAGAAATAAGCCTTGAAGTTTTTTACTCTAATACTAATTTCTAATAGGATAACTGTCGATCTTGATCGAAGTCTTTGATCCTACTATATGGTGTTAATTATTGATTAGAGAAGTTCTTAAGCATCACTGATCCTATTGTGAACTTTTGTAACAATGAGGATATGAGTACCCTAGTTCTTCTTCATATGATCTCTTTGACGGATACTTTGAATAAGTAGTTTGGTCAAAAGATAATTGAGAAGATAACAAGAATACAAATGGATGTTGCATGGCAAATCCATTGAATAAGCCTTTATCATAATGACTAGTGATGTTTGACATACTAGGTCATGTAGCATTTCGTATGCATATGATTTGGCTTTAAATACTGTTTTAGTTGTTGATTGTTTTATATTTACTTTGGGAACAGCAAGCAGTATCGTTACTTTTGATTGCTTTCGATATATAGTGGGGACTATATATACGCAGATGCGGTTACTTTCATTAGTCTTTACCGTGTTCCATCTTAACATGTTTAACCACTTCCCTGAGTGCTTATGCATTCTAGATTTCCACAGTCAGTCATTCTTCAAGGGAAGGAAGTTTGAGTTAAGACTGAGGTTAGGGTTTGGTCATGCATTAATCAAGGATTGAATGCAAGTAACGCAAAACTAACCTGTACTTGAAATAAGTTTCAAGTGATTGGAAGACCCACACCTGAGTTCACTTCATGGATTATGGTCACAAGTGACTCAGGAAGATAATATCATTTCATCCTTAGACCGGAGATACATGTGTATCCAAAGCAAGAGTCTGCTTTATTTTGATTACTTTCAAATGTGGTTCGTAACTGGCCGCTATAAAGGGAGTTATCAAATAAAGTAAGAAGCATGTGGCGGGGCTATGTAATCAAAAGGATTTGTTCCTATGGTTAGAGAGATATCCCTGGGCCCCCCGATGATTGGGCGCTGACACCAAAAATGCATGGCCGTGCTCGAGTTACAATGATTTTAGATCAGTTGTAAACTTGTTATTTTGGTCACCGCCAATCTAGAAACGAGAAACTGAATCGTGAACGATCTAGAGAATGACATTTTTCCATGTCTCGTGTTCACACGGATATCGGGAACAAAGGGATGTTTATGATCACTTATCTATAGGACCTTTTAGCCTTTCTGGGCAACCAGGATTTGTCGAGGATGGTGTAACGCGTACCGACTTGGGGGCAAGTATGCTTTGCTAGAGCCGCTGCTTATCTATGGTGTTGGTAACGCTGTATCATGTGCAAGTGGGAGTCTGTTGGAATATGCCCACTGATACACGTGTACTAGCATCACTGCTGATAAGGCACGAGCCTATTGGGTCACACGCCAAGGGTAGATTCCGGCAGCACAACACAAACATGAGAGAATATGAAATTAGGGTTTCTGGCGACCTTCACGGGCCTTCACGGGCCGTGAAGAGGTCGTGAAGAGAAACCCTCCACAAGCCTTCACCACCCGGACAAGTATTCGTGGGAGCAGGGCCTTCACGAGTGCTTCACGACCCGTGAGAGCCCGTGAAGGCATGCGCCATTCTTTTAATTGGACCACTCGTTGGCTCAATGAGAGTGTGCGGTGGAACCCAGCCTATGAGGCCTTCACGAGTGCTTCACGGCCCGTGAGATCCCGTGAAGACAGAAGTCAAAGTGACACTTGGTTTTTATTGGACATTTGTGTTGGTCCAATAGAGGAATGGCTAGGTGGCCGATTCTGGTGTCCCTTTATCTCATTCCAAAAACTTATAAGCGGCACATAACTCTCTCATGTAGTTTCTTCTTTCTTCATGTCATAAGACACACATATTTTTGGTACTTGAGTTCTACTTGAGCAAAGTGAGTGTAACAAGTGAAGGCAAGTAGTTCTTGGTGTTGTAACTGCTCCAAAAGCACGAAGAAATTGCGTGGTTCGTGTGACGGGTCAATAGCAAGACGGAATCTCGCTCACTTGGTGTGGACTATCAATAGAGGAGCTCGGTTTCGGGTTCTCGAAGATCCTTCTAGCTCGGTGGATAGCTCCAGCCCCGTGATGGTATAATTTCTCCTCCTCTCGTTTCTTTTAGTTGCTATATTCATTTGTAGTCACGATCCCCACTTGGGGAATACATGCATGTCGGTTTTGATACCCGAAAACCCCGGTTTTTGATGTCGTTGCTTCCGCTGCGTACGGGTGTTGGCGTGCATGGATTTCCTACAAACGGATCTCACAATCATAGTCTTTAATCAACTCAATCCAGCGTCGTTACCTCATATTGAGTTCTTTTTGAGAAAATACATATAGTAAGCTTTTATGATCCGTGCATATAATACATTTTGTGACATATAAGTAATACCACCACAGCTTCAATGCAAATAAACTGCTGCGAGTTCAAGATCGTGTCTTTGGTAGTTCTTTTCATGAGGTTTTAATTGCCTTGAAGCATAGGCCATCACCTTATCGCGTTGTGTAACGCCCATGATTTTTCTTCAAAATTTCACCATTTATAAAAACCTTAATTAATAGCAAAAACATGTAGCGGAAGTCTTCAGAGTCATAAACCACTGGGTTACGACCGCAGTCATTCAAAAAGTCAATACAAGTTCAATGCTATGAATTTATTACATAATTGTTTGTTGATACCAAAATATAAACCAGAACTAATACTACCCTCCTCACATAACCACAACCTCTAAGCCACCTGCGCGAGTACAAGACACATTTCGAAAGAAACAAGTGTCAGCTTATGCTAACTGAGTCAATAGGAGTTGTAATAAAAAACCATAAAACATGTTTGTAAGTAGAATATGACATGTAAATAAATACCATATCCCACCCTTAACGTATTTGACCCGTACCGAGAACCCGCAGATCACATAGCACCAAATGGGTCAAATGTTCACAAGTCATTTCATGAAGTCAATCGCACATAATCATAATCATACCGCATAATATTTCATAGATCATATCGCATCATAATCGCATATATCATATCGCATAAATCATATCGCATCATAATCGCATATATCATATCGCATAAATCATATCGCATAGATCATATCAATAGGATGATTTTGATGTAGAGTCTAAACCCACACTAGAAAATCCAAGGTTCACTACTTGCGTGCCTGGCCAACCTATGTTTTCAAGCGGGGCGCGACTCCCACCCGAGAACATAAATCCCGAGACTCCACTTTCGCTACTCCGACGGTGCGAGTACAAGTACTTCGTTGTCATTCTAGTACGAGTTCAAGCGAAGCCCATCGTATTTCAGCTTCTCCTCACACTCACGTGATGTATGATCTAGCCTCCTTGGCCTACATCACTTCAGTACTTGAACACCGAAGTGTCCGCATACTACGTGTCAAAATAGTCGTCTAGAAAGACCAAATGACTCTTGTTGGCTTGCACTTTAATTCTAGAAGGTCAATCATGCCAACTATGCCCGCAAATCCGCAATGTGGGTAATATCGTATTCTACCCCCGCCACTACAATACATGCATGCAATAACTCGTAAGTAGTCATATGTAAATCGCAGTAAAATCGTGAATAATCGTAACATGCGTATTTCGTGTTTGATCATATATGCAACGAGTATTTAACTTAGGACACATAACATGTATCATCAATCAATATGTAGATATATGTATAATCATCTTTATTTCGAAAAATAAGGTTTTGTCTATGTACTCGGTTTTGTAAAAGTCTACTGAACTCACCTCTGTGCAGAAATAAACCCACAATCTAGATTCGACAAACTACACTCTCGGATCGTCAAGAAATCGACCTCAACCATCTTGAATAACCTTTTGCGGTCACCAAAGCGAAACCACGGTCAAAACTACGCCCGAAACGCTATCTCTGTTCACCTCGCACCTCGAATACGAGTTCTAACGAAACCCGACACCCTTAAAAGTTCACTAAACTTGATTTCTCTTGAAATTTGGGCAGAGTAACAAAATGGTAGAAGTGTGTGTGTGAAAATCAGATGAAGAGGTGCTTGTATTTATAGACCCATTTCCTGGCCGACGCGTCACGTCATGACGTACTGACACACGCAACCTTTCCTGACACACACTACCGCCTATCACACGCAACCGACACGTGTCTTGCCGCCCAGACGCGTCGCGCCGCGACCTCGGCTTTTTCATAATTTTTATTTTATTTTCTTTTACATAATAATATTCATTTATTATTATCAACAAGTTGAGCTTTCGTAAATAATATTTATTTCTTGATGAATATTATTACAATATTTGGGTCGTTACAATTCTCCCCTTCTTAAAAGGATTCCGTCCTCGGAATATATTAAACAAAAAGTTGGGGATATCTAGCTTTCATCTCCTCTTCGGTTCCCAAGTCATATCCCCTCCATGCTTATTCTTCCATTGGACTTTCACCAACTTGACCCGCTTCTTCCTCAGTTGCTTAACTTTACGATCTAGAATCGCCACTGGTTCTTCAATCAACCGTTTATGTTCATCTATTCGAAGTTCCTCAAGAGGTAGTAAGCTCGGCTCCTCTGCCAGACACTTTCGTAAATAGCAAACGTGGAACACATTATGAATTCCCTCTAATTCCGCTGGCAACTCTAACTTGTATGCCTGATCTCCAACTCTTTCAAGTACTGCGAATGGACCAATAAATCGAGGTCCTAGTTTACCGCGCTTCCCAAACCAAATGATGCCCTTCCATGGCGAAACTTTGAGCATCACCTTCTCGCCTACTTCGAACGTCTTTGGTCTATGCTTTTTATCAAAATAGTTTTTCTGCCATTCACGGACTACTCGCAACCGTTCGCGAGCAACCGCAACTTTGTCTGCCGTCAATTGGACTATCTCAGGCCCAACAAACTTCTTTTCTCCTGGTTCCAACTAACAAGTAGGGGTACGACACTTCCTTCCATAAAGCATCTCATACGGTGCCATATCGATACTTGCATGGTAGGTATTATTGTAAGCGAACTCCACTAGTGGTAGGTGTGTATCCCAACTACCACCGTACTCAATCACGCAGGCCCTCGACATGTCCTCAAGCGTTTGAATCGTTCTTTCACTTTGTTCGTCCTTTTGAAGGTGATAAGCTGTACTCAAGTGCACCCTCGTACCCCTCTCCTCTTACAACTTATGCCAGAACCGTGAAGCAAACTGGCTGTCGCGATTTGAGACAATGGATACGCGAACTCCATGCCTCGTAACCACTTCTCGTACGTAAAGTTTAGCTAGGTTTTCCAGCTTCTCATTTTCCTTCGTTGCTAAGAAGTGAGCACACTTAGTCAAACGATCTATAATCACCCAAATCATATCGTTTCCGCGCTGGGTCCTTGGTAGTTTTGTAACAAAATCCATCATGATTTTGTCCCACTTCCATTCGGGGATGTCAAGCTGTTGAAGCTCCACGTATGGTTTCTGGTGCTCCGCTTTCACTTGCGAACAAGTAACACACTTAGCCACGTAATCTGCTATGTCTGATTTCATTCCTGGCCACCAATAACTCGGTCGCACGTCATGAAACATCTTTGCATTGCCCGGATGTATAGAATACTTGGAGCGATGGGCATCCCGCAATTTCTTGTCACAAACTCCTCCAACCTTAGCTCATATCAAAGGATGATTCTGATGTAGAGTCTAAACCCACATTAGAAAACCCAAGGTTCACTACTTGTGTGCCCGGCAAATCTATGTTTTCAAGCTGGGCGCAACTCCCACCCGAGAACATAAATCCCGAGACTCCACTTTCGCTACTCCGACGGTGCGAGTACAAGTACTGCGTTGTCGTTCTAGTACGAGTCCAAACGAAGCCGACCGTATTTCAGCTTCTCCTCACACTCATGTGATGTATGATCTACTAGCCTCCTTGGCCTACATCACTCCAGTACTTGAACACCGAAGTGTCCGCGTACCACGTGTCAAAATAGTCGTCTAGAAAGACCAAATGACTCTTGTTGGCTAGCACTTTAATCCTAGAAGGTCAATCATGCCAACTAGGCCCGCAAAGCCGCAATATGGGCAATATCGTATTCTACCCCCGCCACAAAATACATGCATGCAATAACTCGTAAGCAGTCATATGTAAATCGTAGTAAAATCGTGAACAATCGTAACATGCGTATTTCGTGTTTGATCATACATGCAATGAGTATTTAACTTAGAACACATAACATGTATCATCAATCAATATATAGATATATGTATAATCATCTTTATTTCGAAAATAAGGTTTTGTCTATGTACTCAGTTTTGTAACAGTCTACTGAACTCACCTCAGTCCAGAAAATAAACACCGATCTAGATTCAACGAACTACACTCTCGAATCGTCAAGAAGTCGACCTCAACCGTCTCGAATAACCTAGATATGTAAAATAATACTTTCGATCAAAGATATACGCGTCGTGAACTTAGAAAGTTCATCAAAACATGCTAGAACGACATGCATGTAGAATATCAAGCTATACAACCAAAATGTTAGCTTAAGTCTAGAAGAATATACCTTTCGGGGTCACCAAAGCGAACCCACGGTCAAAACTACGCCCGAACGCTATCTCCGATCGCCCCGTACCTCGAATACGAGTTCTAACGAAACCCGACACTCTTAAAAGTTCACTAAACTTGGTTTCTCTTGAAAAATGGGCAGAGTAACGAAATGGTAGAAGTGTGTGTGTGAAAATCGGATGGCAACACTCTTCTATTTATAGACCCATTTTCTGGCCTACGCGTCGCGTCGCGACGTGCTGACACACGCAACCTTTCCTGACACACGCTACCTTTCCTAACACACGCTACCGACACATGTCCGCCTCGACGCGTCGCGCCGCGACCTCGTATTTTCCAGAATTTTTTTTTATTTTCTTTTATTTTATTTCCTTTCTTTTCTATTCTTTTCTTTCACATTTCTTTTCCTTTCTTTTACTTTTAATTTAAATAATAATATTCCTTTATTATTATTATCAAATTGAACTTCGAAAATAATATTTATTTCTCGATAAATATTATTAAAATATTCGGGTCGTTACAATTCTCCCCTTCTTAAAAGGATTCCGTCCTCGGAATCTATTAAACAAAAAGTCGGGGATATGTAGCTTTCATCTCCTCTTTGGTTTCCCAAGTCATGTCCCCTCCATGCTTATTCTTCCATTGGACTTTCACCAACTTGACCTGTTTCTTCCTCAATTGCTTAACTTTACGATCTAGAATCGCCACTGGTTCTTCAATCAACCGCTTATGTTCATCTATTCGAAGTTCCACAAGAGGTAGTAAACTCGGCTCCTCTGCCAGACACTTTCATAAATAGCAAACGTGGAACACATTATGAATACCCTCTAATTCCACTGGCAACTCTAACTTGTACGCCTGATCTCCAATTCTTTCAAGTACCAAGAATGGACCAATAAATCGAGGTCCTAGTTTACCACGCTTCCCAAACCGAATGATGCCCTTCCATGGCGAAACTTTGAGCATCACTTTCTCGCCTACTTCGAACGTCTTTGGACTATGCTTTTTATCAGAATACTTTTTCTTTCGTTCACGGGCTACTCGTAATCGTTCGCGAGCAACCGCAACTTTGTCTGCCGTCAATTGGACTATCTCAGGCCCAACAAACTTCTTTTCTCCTGGTTCCAACCAACAAGTAGGGGTACGACACTTCCTCCCACAGAGCATTTCGTATGGTGCCATGTCGATACTTGCATGGTAGGTATTGTAAGCGAACTCTACTAATGGTAGGTCTGTATCCCAACTACCACCATACTCAATCACGCAGGCCCTTAACATGTCCTCAAGCGTTTGAATTGTTCTTTCGCTTTGTCCGTCCGTTTGAGGATGATAAGTTGTACTTAGGTGTACCCTGGTACCCATCTCCTCTTGCAATTTTTGCCAGAACCGTGAAGCGAATCGGCTGTCACGATCAGAGACAATGGATACGGGAACTCCATGCCTCGTAACCACTTCTCGTACGTAAAGTTTAGCTAGGTTTTCCAGCTTCTCATTTTCCTTAGTTGCTAAGAAGTGAGCACTCTTAGTCAAACGATCTATAATCACCCAAATCATATCGTTTCCGCGCTGTGTTCTTGGTAACTTTGTAACAAAATCCATCGTGATTTTGTCCCACTTCCATTCGGGGATGTCAAGTTGTTGAAGCTCCCTGTATGGTTTCTGGTGCTCCGCTTTTACTTGCGAACAAGTAACACACTTAGCGACATAATCTGCTATGTCTGATTTCATTCCTGGCCACCAATAAATAGGTCGCAGGTCACGAAACATCTTTGCGTTGCCCGGATGTATAGAATACTTGGACCGATGGGCATCCCGCAATATCTTGTCACGAACTCCTCCAACCTTAGGGATCCAAACTCGTCCCTTGAAAGTCCTCAATCCGCGATTATCCTCTTCAAGCAGCATTTTCTGCTTAACCATGACCTCATTCTTTAGGTTTTTATCCTTTAACCCTTCACTTTGAGCTACTCAAATCTGCTCGATTATATCAGGTATAACCACCAATCCCATAGATTTCAGCCGATAAGTCGCTCGAGGCTCCTTACGGCTTAGGGCATCAGCTACAACATTTGCTTTACCCGGATGGTAGCTAATTTCGCAGTCGTAATCAATTAGCAATTCCATCCATCGTCGTTGCCTCATGTTTAGCTCCTTTTGATTCTGAATGTGTTGCAACCTCTTATGATCCGTGTAGATTGTACATCTTGTACCATAAAGGTAATGTCGCCAAAGCTTCAAAGCAAAAACCACCGCTGCTAGTTCTAAATCGTGAACAGGGTAGTTCTTTTCCGCGTCCTTCAACTGTCTCGAGGCATATGCGATAACTTTCCCTCGCTGCATAAGGACACACCCCAAACTAGAATAGGATGCATCACTATACACAACAAAGTCCTCATTTCCCTCAGGTAGGGAAAGAATAGGGGCCTCGCACAAAAGATTCTTAAGCGTTAGGAATGCTTCCTCTTGCTTACCCTACCATACAAACGGCTCCGTCTTCCTTGTCAACTTCGTCAAAGGCGTAGATATTTTCGAGAAATCCTGAATGAACCTCCGATAGTAACCCGCCAAACCTAAGAAACTCCGAATCTCAGTAGGGGTTTTCGGGGTCTCCCACTTTTTAACCGCTTCAATCCTTGTAGGATCTACTTTGATCCCATCCATTCCAACCAAATGACCGAGAAACTGAACTTCCCGCAACCAAAATTCACACTTGGAGAATTTGGCGTAGAGATCCTCCCTTCGAAGAGTATCAAGAACCTCACGCAAATGTCGCATATGATCTTCTGAATTACGAGAGTATACAAGAATATCGTCAATGAATACTATAACCGATTTGTCCAAGAATGGACGACAAACTCGATTCATCAAGTCCATGAAAATTGCTAGAATGTTGGTAAGACCAAATGGCATCACAAGGAACTCATAGTGACCGTAGCAAGTTCTAAATGCCGTCTTAGGAATGTCCTGATCTCTCACCCTCAGTTGGTGATAGCCAGACCGCAAGTCGATTTTCCAGAAGTAACTTGCCCCTTGGAGTTGATCGAAGAGATCGTCAATCCTCGGAAGCGGATACTTATTCTTGACCGTAACTATTGCACTCTCGGTAGTCGATGCACATCCGCATGGAACCGTCTATCTTCTTAACGAACAGGACCGGGGCTCCCCAAGGCGAAGAGCTTGATCTGATGAAACCTTTCTCGAGAAGCTCTTGAAGCTGCGTCATAATCTCCTTCATCTCCGATGGAGCTAGACGATATGGTGCTTTAGCAATGGGTGCTGCACTAGGAATAAGGTCGATCTGGAACTCTATCTGTCGTGGCGGTGGCAACCCAGGTAATTCATCTGGAAAGACGTCCGCAAAATCCCGGACCACCTCCACTTCGGATAAAACCACTTTCTTTCTAGAAGTCTCGACTGTGTAAGCCAAGAACGCAAAACAACCTTTATCTAAGCACTTTCGTGCTTTGAGAATCGAGATTAGGGACAGAGTCCCCGAAGATTTCTCCACGTAAGCGATGGAATAACCACCCTTTGTAAGAGGTACACGCACGATTTTCTTGGCACAAAGGATCTCAGCACAAATAAACGATAACCAATCCATTCCGATAACCACATCAAATCCTTCGAGATCCATTGGAATCAGTGTTAGAGGAAAGATATTTTCGTTAATTTCAACCGCACAATTTTCGTATTTTTCCCTGACAGTGACGGGTTTTCCAACCGCCACCTCAATTTCCAACACCGACTCTAACGGACTTCGTGGTAACAGAAAACGAGAGCAAAAAGAAGTAGACACTATAGACCTACTTGCACCTGAATCAAATAATACTCTAGCAGGCATAGAATTTATAAGAAAGTTTCCGAAAATAACCTCATCGTTGCGCTTGGCCTCTTCTGCAGTCATATTGAAGGCACGTCCTTTGGCTTTGGATGCCTCTTTCTTTTTCCCTGGTGCTCCACCTCGAACCTTTGGTTTTGGGCAATTAGTACTGATGTGCCCCATCTCCCTGCAGTTGTAGCATATAGGTTCGGTACTCTTACAATCCTCAAACCTATGGCCAGTCTTTCCACATCGCCTGCAACTCAGAGTGTGGCTGCTACACTCTTCCTTGTGAGAAGAGTGGCAAGTTGTATAGTAACGGGGTTTGTCCCCTTGCTGACCTTTCCTTGGAGGGAAATCTTTCTTCTTAGAGGATCCAGATGGTCCCTCCCATTTTTGTTTCTCCTCCCTCTTGAACATAGTCTTCTCACACTTGGTTAAGTCTTGCTCAACCCGACTTGCCTCATCCATTGCTTCCCCCAGAGTTCTCCTCATCCTCACATCCACTTTATAATCAAAAGGCAATCCCTCAGCATACCTTCCAATTTGTTCTTCCTCAATAATACAATAGCTACCAGCAAACTGCAACTTATCGGTGAAAGCAGCATTGTACTTTGCCACCGTCATGTTTCCTTTCTTTAACTCCAAAAATTCCCTTTTTGCCTTCTCCCTTGCCCCCAATGTAACGCCCATGATTTCTCAAAAATTCACCATTTATTAAAACCTTTAATCAATAGCAAAAACATGCAGCTGAAGTCTTAAAAGTCATAAATGGAAATAGTTATTTTCGCCATAGAGGCGATAATAGAATTCTTCATAATATAAACCACGGGGTTACGACCGTAGTCATTCAAAAAGTCAGTACAAGTTCAATGTTATGAATTTATTACATAAACGGATTGTTTGTTGATACCAAAATATAAACTGGAACAAATACTACACTCCTCGCAGAACCACAGCCTCTAAGCCACCTGCGCGAGTACAAGACACATTTCGAAAGAAACAAGTGTCAGCTTACGCTAAGTGAGTCAATAGGAGTTGTAATCAAAAACCATAAAACATGTTTGTAAGTAGAATATGACATGTAAATAAATACCATATCCCACCCTTAATGTATTTGACCCGTACCGAGAACCCGCATATCACATAGCACCAAATGGGTCAAATATTCAATAGTCATTTCATGTAGTCAATCGCACATAATCATAATCATACAGCATAATATTTCATAGATCATATCGTATCATAGCCGCATATATCATATCGCATAAATCATATTGCATAGATCATATCAAAGGATGATTCTAATGTAGAGTCTAAACCCACACTAGAAAACCCAAGGTTCACTACTTGCATGCCCGGCCAATCTATGTTTTCAAGCGGGACGCGACTCCTACCCGAGAACATAAATCCCGAGACTCCACTTTCGCTACTCCGACGGTGCGAGTACAAGTACTGCGTTGTCGTTCTAGTACGAGTCCAAACGAAGCCGACCGTATTTCAGCTTCTCCTCACACTCATGTGATGTATGATCTAGCCTCCTTGGCCTACATCACTCCAGTACTTGAACACCGAAGTGTCCGCGTACCACGTGTCAAAATAGTCGTCTAGAAAGACCAAATGACTCTTGTTGGCAAGCACTTTATTCCTAGAAGGTCAATCATGCCAACTAGGCCCGCAAATCCGCAATATGGGCAATATCTTATTCTACCCCCGCCACAAAATACATGCATGCAATAACTCGTAAGCAGTCATATGTAAATCGTAGTAAAATCGTGAATAATCGTAACATGCGTATTTCGTGTTTGATCATACATGCAACGAGTATTTAACTTAGAACACATAACATGTATCATCAATCAATATATAGATATATGTATAATCATCTTTATTTCTAAAATAAGGTTTTGTCTATGTACTCGGTTTTGTAAAAGTCTACTGAACTCACCTCAGTCCAGAAAATAAACACCGATCTAGATTCGACGAACTACACTCTCGAATCGTCAAGAAGTCGACCTCCACCGTCTCGAATAACCTAGATATGTAAAATAATACTTTCGATCAAAGATATACGCGTCGTGAACTTAGAAAGTTCATCAAAACATGCTAGAACGACATGCATGTAGAATATCAAGCTATACAACCAAAATGTTAGCTTAAGTCTAGAAGAATATACCTTTCAGGGTCACCAAAGCGAACCTACGGTCAAAACTACGCCCGAACGCTATCTCCGATCGCCCCGTACCTCGAATACGAGTTCTAACGAAACCCGAAACTCTTAAAAGTTCACTAAACTTGGTTTCTCTCGAAAAATGGGCAGAGTAACGAAATGGTAGAAGTGTGTGTGTGAAAATCGGATGGCAACACTCTTCTATTTATAGACCCATTTTCTGGCCTACGCGTCACGTCGCGAACCCCGGACGCGTCACGTCGCGACGTGCTGACACACGCAACCTTTCCTGACACACGCTACCGACATGTGTCCGCCTTGACGCGTCGCTATTTTCGAGAAGTCTTGAATGAACCTCCGATAGTAACCCGCCAAACCTAAGAAACTCCGAATCTCAGTAGGGGTTTTCGGGGTCTCCCACTTTTTGACCGCTTCAATCTTTGTTGGATCTACTTTGATCCCATTCATTTTAACCATATGACCGAGAAACTGAACTTCTCGCAACCAAAATTCACACTTGGAGAATTTGGCATAGAGCTCCTCCCTTCGAAGAGTATCAAGAATCACACGCAAATGTCGCCTATGATCTTCTGAAGTACGAGACTATACAAGAATATCGTCAACGAATATTATAACTGATTTGTCCAAGAATGGACGACAAACTCGATTCATCAAGTCCTTGAAAATTGCTGGAGCGTTGGTAAGACCAAATGGCATCACAAGGAACTCATAGTGACCGTAGCGAGTTCTAAATGCCGTCTTAGGAATGTCCTGATCTCTCACCCTCACTTGGTGATAGCCCGACCGCAAGTCGATTTTCGAGAAGTAACTTGCCCCTTGGAGTTGATCGAAGAGATCGTCAATCCTCGGAAGCGGATACTTATTCTTGATCGTAAATTTATTCAACTCTCGGTAGTCGATGCACATCCGCATAGAACCGTCTTTCTTTTTAACAAACAGGATCGGGGCTCCCCACGGCGAAGAGCTCGGCCTGAGGAAGCCTTTCTCGAGAAGCTCTTGAAGCTGCCTCATAATCTCCTTCATCTCCGATGGAGCTAGCCGATACGGTGCTTTAGCAATGGGTGCCGCACCATGAATAAGGTCGATCTGAAACTCTATCTGTCGTGGTGGTGGCAACCCAGGTAACTCGTCTGGAAAGACGTCCGCAAAATCCCGGACCACCTCCGCTTCGGATAAAACCGCTTTCTTTCTAGAAGTCTCTACTATGTGAGCCAAGAACGCAAAACAACCTTTCTCTAAGCACTTCCGTGCTTTGAGAACCGAGATTAGGGACAGAGTCCCCGAAGATTTCTCCCCGTAAGCGATGGCATAACCACCCGCTGTAAGAGGTATGCGCACGATTTTCTTGGCACAAAGGATCTCCGCACGATTAAACGATAACCAATCCATTCCGATAACCACATCAAATCCTTCGAGATCCATTGGAATCAGTGTTAGAGGGAAGATATTTTTGTTAATTTCAACCGCACAATTTTCGTATTTTTCCGACAGTGACGGGTTTTCCAACCGCCACCTCAATTTCCAACACTGACTCTAACAGACTTCGTGGTAACACAAAACGAGAGCAAAAAGAAGTAGACACTATAGACCTACTTGCACCCGAATCAAATAATACTCTAGCAGGCATAGAATTTATAAGAAAAGTTCCGAAAATAATCTCATCGTTGCGCTTGGCCTCCTCCGTAGTCATATTGAAGGCACGTCCTTTGGCTTTCGGTGCCTCTTGCTTTCTATCTGGAGCTCCACCTCGAACCTTTGGTTTTGGGCAATTGGTATTGATGTGCCCCATCTCCCTACAGTTGTAGCATATAGGTTCGGTACTCTTACAATCCTCAAACCTATGGCCAGTCTTTCCACATCGCCTGCAACTCAGAGTGTGGCTGCTGCACTCTCCCTTGTGAGAAGAGTGGCAAGTTGTACAGTAACGGGGTTTGTCCCCTGCCTGACCCTTCCTTGGAGGGAAATCCTTTTTCTTAGAGGATCCAGATGGTCCCTCCCATTTTCGTTTCTCCTCCCTCTTGAACACAGTCTTCTCACGCTTGGTTAAGTCATGCTCAACCCGACTTGCCTCATCCATCGCCTCCCCCAGAGTTCTCCTCATCCTCACAGCCACTTGATAATCAAAAGGCAATCCCTCAACATACCTTCCAATTTGTTCTTCCTCAGTAATACAGTAGCTACCAGCAAACTGCAGCTTATCAGTGAAAGCAGCATTGTACTTTGCCACCGTCATGTTTCCTTTCGTTAATTCTAAAAACTCCCTTTTTGCCTTCTCCCTTGCCCCCAAGCTACAAAATCTCATCTTGATCTTATCAGTAAACATCTCCCAAGTCAAACTGTCTAACACGGCTTTAGAAAGCGTCCGCTTAACCGGTCGCCACCATTCCAAGGCTTCTCCCGCGAATCGCATGACCGCGTAGTTTACCTGGTAATCAGTGTAACTTCCAACGCAGAACACTTGCTCTATCTTCATGATCCACCGTTGGCATCCTAGTGGGTCCTCACCCCCTTTGAATGCTGGCGGTTTGCATCTCATAAAACTTTCAAACGAGGTTCCTTTACCTCCCGCTTTTCCATGCTCTAACACGGGGCATGAGACGCTGTCTGCCTCACTATGCATCGATCGTGCCTCATTTTCGTCTCCTCCTCCACCTCGTGCCTCTCTTCGCAATCGAGCAATCTCAGCATCCCTTGCTCGTAGTTGTTCCTCCAAGTGCGCCTGGCGCGCAATACTACCGCGACTGCGCTGGCTCTGATGGGTCCTCTCAGGCGCATCATTGCGACCTTCGTTCTCAGCTAAATTGTGGTTCGAGAGGTAAATCGAAGAGGTATCCTCAGCATGGGGAATTTCTTCAATAATAGGGGCACTACCGCCCGCTCCACCGCTTCCCTGACCAGCTTCAGGCATTGCGTTGTTGTTATTTCTACGAGTACCAACCATCTTCTGCAAGACATCACGATGACGAGTTGAAATTCAGAAAGTTAGCACGAGTGAAGATCGAGAGATTTTAAATCAAATAGAGGAGAGAAGAGTCCTATAGGTAACAGACAAGTAATCCCTAAAAGCACTAAGTCACACACCTCCCCCACTTAAAGTCTTGTTCATTCCTATACGAGCCAATCTAGTCATGAGTCTAAATGCCGGTCTCAGCACTCAGTTCACTCACGACGGGGCTCGCATATATCATATCGCATAAATCATATCGTATAGATCATATCAATAGGATGATTTTGATGTAGAGTCTAAACCCACACTAGAAAACCCAAGGTTCACTACTTACGTGCCCGGCCAACCTATGTTTTCAAGCGGGCCGCGACTCCCACCCGAGAACATAAATCCCGAGACTCCACTTTCGCTACTCCGATGGTGCAAGTACAAGGTAGTGCGTTGTCGTTCTAGTATGAGTCCAAGCGAAGCCGATCGTATTTCAGCTTCTCCTCACACTCACGTGATGTATGATCTAGCCTCCTTGGCCTACATCACTCCAGTACTTGAACACCGAAGTGTGTGCATACCACGTGTCAAAATAGTCGTCTAGAAAGACCAAATGACTCTTGTTGGCTAGCACTTTAATCCTAGAAGGTCAATCATGCCAACTAGGCCCGCAAATCCGCAATGTGGGTAATATCGTATTCCACCCCCGCCACTACAATACATGCATGCAATAAGTCGTAAGTAGTCATATGTAAATCGCAGTAAAATCGTGAATAATCGTAACATGCGTATTTCGTGTTTGATCATACATACAACGAGTATTTAACTTATGACACATAACATGTATCATCAATAAATATGTAGATATATGTATAATCATCTTTATTTCGAAAAATAAGGTTTTATCTATGTACTCGGTTTTGAAAAGTCTACTAAACTCACCTCAGTCTAGAAATAAACCCACAATCTAGATTCGACGAACTACACTCTCGGAACGTCAAGAAATCGACCTCAACCATCTCGAATAACCTTTTGGGGTCACCAAAGTGAAACCACAGTCAAAACTACGCCCGAAACGCTATCTCCGTTCACCCCGCACCTCGAATACGAGTTCTAACGAAACCCGACACCCTTAAAAGTTCACTAAACTTGATTTCTCTTGAAATTTGCGCAGAGTAACGAAATGGTAGAAGTGTGTGTGAAAATCGGATGAAGAGGTGCTTGTATTTATAGACCCATTTCCTGGCCGACGCGTCGCGTCGCGACGTACGGACACACGCAACGTTTCCTGACACACGCTACCGCCTGTCACACGCAATCGACACGTGTCTTGCCGCCCAGACGCGTCGCGTCGCGTCGCGACCACGGCTTTTTCAGAATTTTTATTTTCTTTTCTTTTAAATAATAATATTCATTTATTATTATCAACAAGTTGAGCTTTCGTAAATAATATTTATTTCTCGATAAATATTATTACAATATTTGGGTCGTTGCACGTTGCATTAGAACACATCCCAAACCAGAATAAGAAGCATCACAATATACTATGAAATATTCCGACCCGTTTGGCAGAGTAAGAATCGGAGCTTCACAGAGTAGCCGGTTTAAAGTTTGAAAGGACTGCTGCTGTGCATCAGACCACACATAAGCAACATCCTTCCATGTCAATTTAGTAAGAGGACCAGCGAGTTTAGAAAAATCACGAATAAATCGCCGATAATAGCCAGCAAGACCAAGGAAACTCTTGATCTCTGTAGGAGTTTTGGGGACCTCCCAATTCATCACCGCCTCTACTTTAGCAGGGTCTACTTTCACACCTTCCCTGCAGATAACGTGACCAAGAAAATGCACCTCTCGAAGCCAAAACTCACATTTAGAAAGCTTGGCATAAAGTTTTTCTCGCTTAAGAGTTTCGAGAACTTGTCGAAGATGTGAGTCATGTTCAGCTTCGGTCTTTGAATAGATCAGGATATCATCAATAAATACTATCATGAATTTTTCCAAAAATGGACGACAAGTTTGATTCATGAGATCCATAAAGATAGCTGGTGCATTGGTAGAGCCGAATGGCATCACCAAGAATTCATAATGGCCGTAGCGTGTATGAAAGGCCGTCTTCGGAATATCTTCAGCTTGAACCCATACTTGATGGTACCCTGATCGGAGATCGATTTTAGAAAAGCACGTTGTTCCCTGCAATTGATCAAATAAATCATCTTTCTTCTTGACAAAAAGAACTGGAGCAACCCAAGGAGAAGAGCTCGGGCGTATGAAGCCCTTGTCAAGCAATTCTTGTATCTGATTCATCATCTTGCGGATTTCAGAAGGTGCGAGATGATACGGAGCTTTAGCCACTGGAGTAGCTCCAGGAACAAGATCAATCTTATAATCTATATCCCTGACTGGAGGTAGTCTGGGTAATTCATCTGGAAAGACTTCAGGATATTCTGACACTACCCTGATATGCTCAACTAGTTCTTTCTCCATCTGAGTATTAATAACATAAGTAAAATAGGAAACACAACCTTTTGTAACAGATTTCCGAGCTTGAATCACCTAGATGATAGGAATATTAGACTCCCGTCCTTCTCCCCTCGCGATAGCATAAGACCCGTCAATTAGATGAAATCTGATTATCTTCTTAGAACATATAATCTCAGCATCTCGACTGCTGAGCCAATCCATCCCGATCACAACATCAAAGCCCATGATAGGCATAATAAGGAAAGAAATTGAAATGCTATGCCCATCGATATAAAAAAGTGCTACCGGGACTTTCTCGGTAACGTGAACTTCTTTACCGTCAGCCACTTCTACTTTAATTGGATCAATTAATGGGGTAACAGGTAGTTGCAGCTTTTTACGACAAGATACGGAAATAAAAGAGTAATAGCTCCAGTATCAAACAGTATACATACTGGGGTAGATTCTACAACAAAAGTACCCGTTATCACATCACCTGCAGCTTTGGCCTCTTCGGCTATCATTTGAAACGCACGCCCTTTTGCACGTGGGGCGCCGTCTTTCTTTGGCTCTGAGGAAGATACATAAGGTCTAGGGTTTGGATTCTTAGGGCATTGGGCTATTTTGTGCCCAGACTAGTGAAATCTGAAATAGACGTCCTCCTTGTAGCTGCACTCCTCCACCGGGTGCCCTTTGTTCCCACATCTAACACACCTCCTCGTAGCTTTGGAACATTCACCAGAATGGTATGTGCGGCATGTATAGAACCATCTTTCATCAGACCTGGGCTTTTTAGAATCTCCCGATTTAGTACTTGCAGAAAACTGTCCTTTGGAAGGACTAGGGTTAGAAGAGGATTGAAATTTCCTCTTGCTCCTCCTCCCTGCAGACTCGCTTCTACACTGGTAGCGATCCCCATCCATCTGTCGAGCTACCTCAAAAGCTCGATCCAGGTTCACAACTGCTCGGACATGTGCCCGAAATTCAAGTGGTAGAGTGGCAACAAATTTCCGAATCTTGAGATTCTCGTCAGTTAGCAAATGAGAAACGAACCTCATTTTGTCGGTAAATGCACTGATATGCTCCTCCATGGTTTTATCTCCTTTTCAGAGATTGTTGAACTCACGTTCCAGCCGTTCCATGTCATATTCAGTGCAGTACTTCTTCTGCACCTTCTTCAAGAATTGCTCCCAAGATAGAGCATCAATTACCTCCGTTCTGATAGAGGCCTTGACCGTGTCCCACCAGAATATGGCACGGCCCTTTAACATCCGAACTGCATACCTGACGCTGTACTCGGGTTCACATTCACAGGACTCAAAGGCCTGCTCTATCTCACGAAGCCATCTCATTGTAACCGTGGGGTCATCACTCCCCTCATAAGTAGGTGGTTTACAAGACAGGAATTTCTTGAATGAAGACGGCTTGCGGGGTGCTTTACCCAGAGCCGAGTTGAACAGAAACTCCTTTGCAACACGAAGCTCCTCCTCAAGACACCGAATATATTCCTGTTGTACCTGTTCGGCTGGAGCACCTTCAGTATGGTGCTGAGACTGCTCGTCTCCAACCTGTTGTACCATGCTCGTTTAGGAACCCAAAGGCTCATAGGCTCAGCCATTTAAGGCAATCACCCCAGATAATCTAAGGAACGGCACTCAAGTACCGTTGGTCCAGAACATTATGCCCGAAGGCCCAGGACCTAGCCGAAGCTGACCTTAATCAAGAAATTGTCCGGACATACATATAGCTCATCAGAAATCCTTTTCAGGAACAATTGCATGCATGTTTTTACATATAACTTGTATTCATCAATATATATGCACATGTATTTAAATACATGTTCACATATCAGATAATCATGGCTTTACTAACTTGCATACATATAACTTCCATGTGTACCATATTTAGCATACAATAACAATGTAGTGCAATTAGCAGTTATATCTCCCTTTATTGAACTCATGAAAGTCAATACTCACCTGAGCGTCTAAACTAAGCAATTATACTCTTCAGGCTCTTCCAAATTGCTGGAATCACCTAAACAATATCCCGTATATCAATATTACATGAAACAGTAAATTCTGTGCTGAAACAGGGTTCCTTACGGCCACAAGCAAATGCTTGCGCCCACAAGGAAAGTCCTTTACTTGCGTCCGTAAGGCAGAACATATGCTTGCACCCGCAAAGGGGTCCTTGCGCCCGCAAGCACAGATCCTTGCGGCCGCAAGGGATTTCCTTGCGCCCGCAAGCAAGTCTGCACAGACCAGTGTCGAGTTCCAGCCCCTGTTTTGGCCAATTACCAACTCCAAACTTAACCAAATGTTACCAAACCATTTTCCAACTACAAACATCTTTCAAAACACATTTTAACATACAATTCAAGAATTGGTACCAAAATCACCTAATTTAACCCATTTGCATAAATTCTCCAAATTCATCTATAAACCTTACTTCAATTCAATTATCAGATTCATTTAGGCTTAGAATTGGACTAGAAACATGTTGGAATCATTGGTTTCAATTATAGACACCAATTTGGAGTTTTGACCATTTTGACCTAAAAAGTCAAGAGCTTAAGAACTTGGTAGAGAAGGCTTACAAGTTTGAGTAAGAGGACGAAGATGATGTTAGGAATAGATTGTTGGCTTGGTTATCAGATTACTTCCAGCCCTGGATGATCTTGTATGAATCTTCTTCTTCAATCTTCAAGTGTTCAAGAGAGTTGTGAGTGTGTGTGTTTATGCGTATGAGTGTGTGTGTGTGTGGGTGAAATGTCTGTGTTGGGTAATTAAGAACCGTCTTTGGTTTCTTAGTTATCCACAAGGGGTATTTTGTTCCCCTTTTCAACATACAACACAACACCCGATTATCCGTTTCAAGTAACGAGGATATTTTTGGAAATCTCGTTTGAAACCATTTAATATTTAATCATTATTTTCTATTTTCTTTATTATTTTCAAATTCCCATATAATTAACCAATAACTTATTTTCTATAAATAATTCACATATATATTCTAATTTAATTCTTTTAAATTAATCACATACCAAATGGAGCACACGGATAGGCCTAATTTGAGGATGTTACAAATCTAACCATGAAATTGCAACTAATATATAAACAAGACAAGAAGAAATGGTTATACCTCAATGCTAAACACAAAGTAATCCTATCTTGTCAAGTTGTAAGAATCCAACAAAGAATTCCTCTAATGAAGTCCACCCCAAGCTTGTTTGATTCCCCAATGCTAGTAGGTTGATGTTAGACACCAAAACAACAATCAACAAGTCTATATCACCTTCTCATGTGCATCAAACTTGATCACCAAGAAGAAGAACCATTAGAGAGAAAGATGACCATGAACCACCACACTAGAACTCCCAAGAGTCTATTCTTTTGCACAGAAAACCGTAGCACATTTAACACCCCACTTAATCACATTAAAAAGTGTGTTTAAGAATGTTAATTCTGCTGTTACAGTGATCGTGCACGGCCGTGTAGGCCCAAAGCCCACGGCCTCATTTGGGCCAAGATAGCCCGTGTCAAATAGGCTGAACACAGCCCGTGTTCATCTACATGGCCGTGTTGGCCCAAAGCACACGGCCTTGAATTGGGCCAAAATGCACCATGCTAGTTGGGCTGGACACGGCCCGTGTTTAGTAACACGGCCCGCGTACCCTCCTGCCAAAACCCATTTTGGCTTTTTTCTCTCTTTTGCTTGATCGTGTTGCCGAAATCAATACTTGGTGTGTGACCCAAAAGGCTTATACTTCATTAGCAGTGCTATCAACTCGTTCGTGCCAGCGAGCATATACCAACAGACTCCCACTTGCACATGACACGACTACGAAAAACAACACAAACATAGAGCGGCCTCTAACAAGACATCTATGCTCCCAAGTCAGTATAGGGTATGCCACTCTTGACAAGATCCCAATCCTAAAATGATTGTCCTAAAGATAAATGAACATGTACATCCCTTTGTTCGCAATATCCTATGTGAACACAAGGCATGGAATATAGTCAACCTTCAGATCGTTCACGATTATGTTTCTCGATTCTAGATGAGTGGTGACCAACAAACCAAGCAATATTGATCCATCATCAATATACTTGAGCACGACCATGCATATGAACATCAACACTCAATCATCGAGGGGCCCATGGATATCTTCTCTATACATAGAGGAACAAATTCCTTTCGACTACATAGTCCCGCCACATAGATAATACTCCACCCAATCATCTCCCTTATAACGACCAGTTACGGACCGCGTTAGAAAACGATCAAAGCAAAGCATACCTATGCTTTGGAATCACATGTATCTCTAGTTCAAGGATGAAACGCCATCATCCCGAGTTACTTATGACCAGAACCATGAAATAAACTCGGGTGTGGGTCCTCCAATCAATTGAAACCCCTTTCAAGTATAGGCAAGAATCACGTTTAACAAAACCGATTCTTTACCTCAATCTTAATTTATACTTTCTTCCCATAAAGTATAACCGATTACGGAGATTTAGAATGAAAAACATTCTCGGAAGTGTTTAAACATGCTAAGATGGAACACAATAAGGATTCATAAAATACCCGCCCTCGGCGTATTATTAAATCTCCATTTAATAATCGATATAGTATGAATTGCAATACTGCTTAACGTCCCCAAAATATAAGTACATTTCAAACATAAACCAACACATATTCAAGCCAAGTTATATGCATTAGAAATGCTAATTGACCTAGTATGATAAACATCACTAGTCCATAACAACGGCTTAACTAGTGGATTTGTACCACAACATCCACAAGTACTTTTGTTATTCAATTATATCTCTTTTGACAAGACTACTTCAAAAGTATGCTTCAAAGAGATCTTACTTTTCAAAAAGTTAAAGTAATCACACCCTCATTGTCTCAAAAGCCCACAATAGGGTTAGTGATACTTAAGAACCAACAATCAACACCACAAGTTAGGATCATAAACTTTGATCAAAATCAACAGTTATCCTAATAGAAACACACATTAGAGTAACTACTTACTCCAAGACTATTCTAGTCATCATACATCAAGAATATATCTCTATACTTCTTGAACTAAATATTATCCAATTTTGTATTTCCTAAATTCTCTTATGAAGCAGTAATTCCTGAATTAGGTTCGCAGATCCTAATATCGGGACATTATCTTCAATAGACATATAACACTAGGAACACAACAAAGCTCCCACTAGCCCTGACATACATAAAAGGCATTATCTATGCTTCTTGAAAACTCATCACCTTGATTTTCTAACAGTAAGCAAAGATCTTACCTTTAAGATGCTAGCATAAGTCCGAAGTGGACTTATTCACTTTTGTAGACATAATTCGGATACTACGGATGTATATTAAGACCCTCGGAGAGTGTTATAAGCACTTCCTCATCATATTGTTCCATGACGGAACGTAGTCATTAATATCCACGAGTATCAAACATTCTTCAACATAGCCACTAGGAAAAGTTTCTCCATAACCATCATGAAAACTTTACGACTAGTCGGTATTTGAAGTTGTCTACAATTCCATGCATGTCAATCCCATTACTCCCGTCTTGGTTCACACCTAGGTATGGGATCAAGTCAAGTCAAGTACTTGGATGTTTCAAATGGATTGCATCTCTTTATCATTTACTTCTTTAATTTTAGTGAATTCCGGATCCACTACGTCTTCCGATAGGTGGTGAACTATACATGAATCACCATCAGGTCATTGCCACTTAGATATGAGAAACCCATATCTCTTTGGCTCTATATGACTCTTATCAGAATTAAAAGAAGTAATGACTCTTAGTTAGGCATACCAGCATATCCATGCTGATCATCTATCAAAGATATCAGATTATATGCTAGTATCAACATCAAGTCTTTCATTTAAGTTCTACGTTCTTCCACTGGAATGCATTAGCTTTTTCTTTTTCCTTCTCCCCTTTTAAGCAACAAACATTGTTCTCAAAAGTTTAAATAGCTAAAACTTAGAAGAACTCCTCAAATGTATTAGCACTTCTTGATTTCAAGTTTATCCATCTCCCACTGAATGTAGATTGGATAACTTCGAACTATAAGATAGACAAGCAAAGAACCCTTCTAGTCGTATCTTAATAAATGCTAAATAGACTATCAATCAAATTTAGATTTGAGGACTTAGTTACAATGGTAAATGAATATCCCAATAAATCGGACACACATTCTTGACCCGTCATAAACCGGATCATTATCAATAACACCCGGTTCCCTACACCATGACACCATGTACCAATTTGTCTTAGTAGAATATGAATTGTGAAACAATTACACAATTCACTATATAGTTATCCATTATATAGATAGTAGGTATCTTAGCATCTTAACTAGATCTAAGTATCTTGATCTATATGCGTTATTGATTCTAAAAGTCATTTTGGCTAATTCTGAACACCAACAAGGCTTCAGACATATACCTAAACTAGTAAACGTCTCGCAACTACTACCATCAAGGTAGTGACGAAAAAGTTTCTCTTTCGTTATTCTTTGTGGTGTGCTTGAACGGATTATCCACAAAAATGTGATCAATATACAACAAGCCTTCAATCCTCTCACAAACTCCGATGAAGGATCCCATGATCACCTTAGCCTAATAAACAAGATCAACATCAAAACGTTTAGCCCGAGGCTAAACTATACGTAGATCCCAACCACACGGATCTAGGTGATACATCTCTTGTTTATGTGGTAAAGTCGATTATCACACAAATATAGTTTATCCAAACTATTTTGGATTCAGAATCAATTATTCATGAATATTCTATTACTTGTAACAAAACCTTGTGTATGCCAAGACATGAACTCATCGCCACCACATGTAAAGTTGTGTGCCACGCAGGGAAAAACAACACATGAGCTATGACATAAATAAACCTTGAATAAACAAAGCTTAAAAGGTTTTACATCAATTCTTAAAACCTCAAAATTATGTCCATCGTAAAAAAACGAGCATACAAAGAGAAGTTACTTGCCACGCAGGGCAATAAAGTAATAAATAAACCGGCGACAAAAGCGAGAATAGCAATGAATCATGAATGTACGTGAAGATGGAAAGTTAACTCTCTCTTTCCTGAGAAGTTTTATATCCTCTCGGCACGTAGGGCAGGTGTGACGGACCCTATTCCCAAATCATACACAGAAGTAGCAAACCACCTTTTCTTGAGTCTCTTCTTGAGGCACATTCTCTATGTCCTTCGACTCAATATCAAGGATAGGCTTGGAAACTCCAACCTTTCCTTTTAGGGCCGGTTTCTTCCTTTTCTATTGTTTCTTTAAACCCAAGACGGGAGTGGTTGAGGTGGAATTATGCTTGGCCATTTCACACTCCGCAGACATCAACATGCCGTGCAATTCGCTTAAGGATTTCTCCATTTCTTGCATGTGATAGTTTGTGACAAACTGATCATATGATACGGGCAGAGACTAGAGTACAATATCCACAACGAGCTCTCTCCCAATAGGATATCCTAACCTCTCCATTTGGTGCACGTTCACCTTCATCTTAAGGACGTGAAGACCAACTTTCCCGCCTTCCTGCATCCTACAACCAACTAGGCTTTTAACACACTCATAGTGTTCCTGCCAAACTTGTTGTTGGAACATGTCCTTGAGCTTGTTTAACATATTGTACACACTCATATGCTCGAGCTGCTTTCACAACTCCGAGCTCATAGTGGACAACATGAGGCAGGCAACATCGTGCGTGTCCTTAACACGTTTTTCATGTCCGTATCGGATGGCCCAAGTCGCATCGGTAGCAAGTGGCTCCAGAAGGGGTTCCTCAAGGATGTGCAACTTTGACTCATGGCGAAGGACAATCCTCAATTGCCTAAGCCATGCAATAAAGTTTACCCCCGTGAGTTTCTCCCTTTCTAGGAACACACGAAGTGAGATGTTTGACGTGGCGTTTTTATGGTTTGACATCTATAAATAACAAAACGCGAGTTTTGGTTAGTTTCATAAACCTTGTTAAAAAATAATTACCCCATAGTTCTAGTTAAAAACAATTATTTTAACAAGGACTAAGAACCTTATTTCACCTCGCACCGTGACGGGTTTACCGGGGATCACGTGGCGAAGCTATTTAGGTAGGTAACCATTTTACCAATTGTAATCTCTATTACAACTCTTAGACACTTGCGAGATCCGTTCACATCCATTATGTCGGTTGGCATGTTTGACCTCTTCCATACACCAATCTTAATATATAATTTTTGTTTAGCTCGTGCTTAGCTCGACAACTAACCAAGAACTATATACTAAAATTGTAAATCGTCCGCCAAGACACACGGGTGGCACTCTCGACCATCAATTGGCTTGTGCTTAGCTCGACAACCAATCATGCGAGTTACCCCACTCACCTTCCACACAACTACGCAAGGAATGACTCGTGTTTAGCTCGACAATCATCCTTGTTTCATTAGATTCGGCTAGTGTCGTCTTACGGATGGTGCGTGATTTACGTTTGTAAAATAGGATTTTGTTTCCGGTTTATAAAAAACCTTTTGTGAATTAACAAAGTAAGTGTCAAAACGATTTTAAGCACTTTTTAAATACAATACCAATTTTATATTTTCTTTGTCAATTCTATTCGCGCGAGATTGTTAACCATTTTAACAAACATTGTATTTTATTTAATTTTCAAGAAAACTTATCTAGCATGCGAATCCTAAACCATGCATAGAATATAAAATACAACCACGCAGATATATATTGTAACATCCGCAAACCCGGGCTAGATGATTAGCGGGCTAGCGGCAGGTGATGTCGTATTTAAATTGCGTAAGTTGATTATTGTGGTTTAATTGAATAAATATTGATTGAATTGAAAATACATATTTATGAAAATATATATTTGTGTTACTGGAATAAAAAGAAGGAAAAAGTCATGTATGTGTAGTATGTCATGTATGTATGTGTAAGTATGTATGCATGGATGCATGTTGTATGAAAGAAAGAATAGGATTTCATAAATGGGTTTAAGCCACCTGCTGCTTGAATAAAAATGAAAGTATGTATACGTGGTTTCATTTCACCTTCACATAGTTAAAGTGTGAAAGTGTGTGTTTGATAAACTTCCTGTTGAAGAAAGCTAGAAAGAACAAAACTTGGATTTTCAAGAAGAGGATTTGGTGATTCATAATTCAAACTGAAGATTGGTATGTGTTCATATGATGTTACAGATTGTTTTGATGTGTTTGTATGTTGAAATACATGCTAGAATGAAGAACTACCATGATAGGAGCTTAAAGCTCAAAACTTGATAAATGGGTTTTGATGAATAATGAGTTTTAATTGGATTTGATGAGTTATATATGTTTGTTGTAATGTTATATAAAGTTTTATGGGTGGTGGAAGTGATTTGGATTGAGAAAATGGAAGTTGGAAATGAAAATTATAAGAATGGTATGCTGGAAATCCGACAGTTCAAGGAGGAAGAAAACAAAATCGCGACGCATCGCGGCGTGACGCCTAAGGGTCGCGGCGCAACACCCTAAAATCCGGGTTCTTCGAAAATCCGATAAAAGCAAATCCGCAACCTTATAATCTGCAACCCGGAATCCCACACTCAAAATCCGATACCCAAATCCGAGTAGCGTCGCGGCGCGACAGGCCAATTTTAAGGATTTTGTTTGTTTTGATACGAATTTGTGCGGGAAGTGATGGGTTATTGTTTATATGATTATTATATGTTGTTTACAAGTTATATAGAGATATAAATATATATTATATTATGGATATATATTTATCAGAGATTGACTTCGCTTTGTTGTGTTCTCAGGATTTGCAAAGACTCAATGATATTAGACAACTGAGCAAACGGGAACGTGGACTGAGGTGAGTGGAAGTGTACTCACGAGTGGTGATGGCGGTTACATTTGTGGTTACATGAATTGAGATATTGATATGATTTGGATTTGCCATGATAGACTGTTTAGTCTAAGTTGACATGATAGACTGTTTAGTCTAAGTTGACATGATAGACTGTTTAATCTGAGTTGCCTTGCTAGACTGTTTAGTCTGAGATGCTTCGATAGACTGTTTAGTCTAAGATGCCATGCTAGACTGTTAAATCCAAGATGCCATGATGAACTGTTTAAGTTGAATTGCCAGTATGGAATGTGTTATTTGGTATGTGTTGACAGACTGTGTAAATGTGATTCGTTGATTGTTGCTTGTTGATTGGGATTGTTTGGATTGTTGTGTGGCCAGTGCACATGGTTAATTATGTGTGCACGTGGCGAGACCTGTACGCATGGTTAATTATATGCGTGCATGGTTGGGGGTCAGCTATCGCATGTTTTGGGCTGGGCTATCTGCTATTGCTTACACAGTTCTAGACTTTCTATGCATTTGTTGCAGTAGAAGGGGCTTTAACTGTACTAAGTAGCAAATAGCTAACGGTAAACCTTTGCTTTGGCCCGCATCGGTTGCAGGTTCTGCATAACCGCCGTTCCTCTAGAGATTGGATTGGCTTGTGATTGTTTGTTTGAACTGTTGAGATTGATTTGCTTGTGCAATTGGTGATTGCTTGTGCTTGTTGATTGAGGATGCTTGTCTGTAGCTTCCATTCACTTAGCTTTGTGCTAATTCCCCTCAGTTGATTGCTTTTTGCAGGTCTGGCTGTTTAGCTTTGTTTTTGGGGAAGGGAAATTTGACCAATGCTCTGATATTATGTTTTGAGAAGAGACGAGCCACGTTTGTAAATATTTTGTAACACAACTTGACGTGATGTTTGTAAACAGTACTTTGTACTTTGTATTTGATTAAATGAAATCAATTAACGCTTCCGCAGCGGTTTAAAAGAATGGCTTGGGAATTTACGGTGTTACAAGTTGGTATCAGAGCCTTGGTTTGGCGATGCAGGCACGGCTAGAGTGTTGCATTCCCAAATCTTGGCTCGTGTTGGGTCAAACTTTCCTTGGGGGAATTAGAGTGAATTGGTGAAGCTGTTTGTTAGTTAGTATGTTTGGTACTAACAGTTTATCTAATGAGATTGTGAGATGATGTGATTGTACAGATATGGCTGACAGAGATACCCCTGCTAATCCTCCTGTGACCCAAACGGTAGTTGAGACTTCAGCGATTGACACTGTGGATATGACGAATCATGTGGGTACTTCAGGTTATGAACAGGAAAATGATCGAGAGGCATATATTCGCAAGTTAAAGGATGAACTTCAGGAACTCAAAGATATAGTTCGTGGTATCGGAAGAGAGAGGATTAATCCGAATATGTCATCACAGATACCAACAACTGTTGTTACCCAATCTACTACTCTACCGGTTACTGCTCCGTTTCCTCCGGTAACTCAAGTGACGCAACCATTATCTTTCAATCCTTCCACTTTACAGGGAGACTATCCTTTTGGATACCTGAGATTTAAACAACCTTGTTCGTATAAGCAATTTTTGGAATGTACACCATCTAGATATCATGGAACTACTGATCCGAACGAGACTTTGAATTAGTTGCGAGAGATGGTAAGAACTCTTGATGCGTGCAATTGCGAGGATGAATCCAGAGTTAAATTTGCGACTCGTATGCTTAAAGGTGATGCGATGGTATGGTGTGATTCATTAACTGGGCATTTTACTGAAGCACAACAGGAAAGTATTTTGGAATCTGCCCACTGACACACGTAGGCCGGCATCACTGCCAATGAAGCGCGGGCCTATTGGGTCACACGCCAAGTTTCAATCTCGACAGCCTACTATAAGAGGAAAGAGTCAAAATGGTCAAATTCCAGTTGACCCAGGCTTCACAACCGTGAAGGATGCTCCACGGGTCGTGAAGCAGCTCATGTCCACGAGTCCTGTCATGGGCTGCATGGTTCGTGAAGCCCTAGGGCTTCACGACCCTACATGGCCCGTGAAGGAGGTCGTGAAGACACAACCCTCACGATTCTTGCACAGCATAGCACGGCTTGTGGAGGATTAATGGCCGGTCGTGGCGCATTTATCCTTCACGGCCCGTGAGAGCCCGTGAAGAAGTCGTGAAGGCAGAATTCTAAGTGACACTTGAATTTGGTTGGACCATCTTGTTGGTCCAATGAATGGGTGCCAATTAGAACAACTCTGGACTCTCAAGAACATATGAAATCTCTTTATAAGGGGCATTGTTTGTTCATTCAACACTCTTGGTCAATTTGTGCAAGTATACACTTTGTGAGTTCTTCTAGTGTGAGAGAGAGCAATAACAAGTGTTCAAGGGCTATGCACAAGTGGTTCTAGGGCTGTTCCAGAAGAAGATCATCAAGTGTTGGTGCTTCTTTGGGTTGCTAGTACAAAGAGATTGAAGACTTAGCTTGGTGTGGACTTCTTTGGTGCTTGAGGCCATTTGTTTCAAGAGCTCATCCCACACTTCGAAGTTGTTCCAGAAATATGAAAGTTTTCAAGTGTATGGCTTGCTTACCTTCTTCTCTTTGTGTTTGTTTTTGGTTGCATGCATGTTCTTGCAAGTTTTCACCACCATTGGGAAATCATGGGATCACTTTGTGTGTTTTTGTTGCTTCCGTTGCGTGCTTTGATCCCCATGGATTCCCAACAAGTATTACTTCGAATCAATTTCAAGAGAAGCTATGCGAGCGATATTGTAGTTCATTTGAGATTGAGAAAATCATAAAAGAGTTTATGGATTTGAGGATGACAAGAGACATGACAGTGAATGATTTGATTAAACAATTCAATGAGAGACTGTGATTTGTGAACCAGTGGGTGCCAGATGAGGCAACAAAGATACAACATTTTGTGGGAGGTTTGCTTCCAGAATATCGAAGTACTACCAGATGGGCAAGTACCTTATCACAAGCGTTTACTCTAGCCAAGTCGGCTGAGGGTGATGGAAAGGCAAGGGATAGAATTAATAGAGCGTGTACCTTGCAGCATAAATCAATGATTGAACGTGTTAGTAAACCACAAAGACAAAGTGGATAGATTGGGCAGAGTGGCCAGAAACAGAAGAATCGAAATAAGAAATCTAAGGTAAGTAGACCTAAACAGAGTTCGTTGTGGTGCCGCCGGTGTAGATTTGTTCATACGGGGCCTTGCACACCCCAGACTTTGCATTGCATTCGATGTGGATTGTTTGGACATGAAATCAAGGAATGTGTTTACTCACGAGGTGTGTGTTGGAATTGTCAGAAAGAGGGTCATCATACGAATGATTGTACAGAGGCAAGGGAAATGGGGTCGGGGTCAGGAGTGGATGTAGGCGGGGGATCCTCGTTAACAGTTGGACGAAAGAGAAAGAACCCTTCTGTGCAAGTGTTGGAATATGCCCGCTGACACGAACGAGTTAATGGCACTACCGATGAGGTATAGGCCTATTGGGTCACACACCAAGTATTGATTCCGGCAACACGATCAAGCAAAAGAGAGGAAAAGGCCAAAATGGGTTTTGGCAGGATGGTACACGGGCGTGTTCCTGAACACGGGCCGTGTCCAGTCCAACATACACGAGACATATTAGCCCAGTTCAAGGTCGTGTAGTTTGGGCCTACACGGGCCGTGTAGATGAACACGGGCCATGTAGTGCTTGATGGACACGGGCCGTCTTAGCCCAATTGGGGCCGTGGACTTTGGGCCTACACGGCCGTGTAGACCTACACGGGCCGTGTACGTTCGCTGTAACAACAAAATTAACATCCTTAAACACTTGGTTTAATGGTGTTAACTTCTAATAATGGTGGTAGACAAAGAGGCTACGAGTTATCTGCTCTAAGAGAGGCTTTTGGCTATCACTTGGTCCTTTGGTTGACACTTGAACTCTCTCTCACTTGTTCATCTTGTTCTTGGTGTTCTTGAACACAAGAAGCAAGAAACACATAGACTTGGGTGTTGTTTTGGTGGCTACACCAACTTACTAGCATTTGGGAATCAAGGTTGCTTGGGGTGGACTTCATTAGAGGAATCCTTGTTTGGATTCTTGAAGCCTTGACTTGCTTGAGTTCTTGAAGATTAACAAGAGGAAGATCATCGTACTCCAGTTGTGGTATAACTTTCTTTCTATCTTGTTTAGTATATTTTAGTTGCAATTCCATGTCTAGATATTGGTCCATGGCATGTGTGTTTGTTTGGCTAGTTTAGTTTTGTATTATATCTTGCTTCCATTGCTACTCGATTATGCCAAATAAACACCTTCAGTGGTATCAGAGCCATATCTAACATGGCTTTGCACTACACATACTGATCGAATCTGGATCATTCACTTAGCATGCGCATTCATATACTTCTTTAAGCATGCATAATCATTCATTACATCATTACGGATCTAATCAGGATCCCTAACATACATATCATTCATCTTAGCTAGGCGGCTCCAATTATGGATTCCGCTAGCATACACTTAACTTACATATAACAAGTATTTAGCATGGCATTGTGCATTAAGTAGCATGGCAACATTTTTGTATCTACTTTTAAGCATTCGTGCACTTAAAACATTTAGCAGATAAATCTTCCTCTACTGAGGCTTACGGAAGTCGGTACTCACCTGAGTGGCTTAAACAGAGAGTTATTTTACTTTTGATTTGTCTAGTATATCAAGTTCACCTAGAATAGGATTACTTACATTAATCATCTTAATGTATAAAGAATGGCTACTAAAACCACATAGGAATCCCCAAATCCGGATCTCACATAAATCCGAAAAAACTGTCGGATTGTATGAAATCTGACACATAGAGGAAATCCGACACCAAGAGGAAATCCATCATACTATCGGATTCCAACACTTGGACATTCAACTTGTGGTTAGGGACAAACTAGCGGAATCCGACACAATCATCATAATCCAACATACATGAAATCCGATACATATAGGAAATCCGACACTTATCGGATTTCGATACTTGGAACTTTGTCTTGAACTTTGACAACCCGATGGAATCCGACACTTCTATCGGAATCCGATAATCATGAAGAAATCCGACACTTTGTCGGATTCCGACACTTTCAAGGAAATCCGATATACAATGAAATCTGACATATATACGAAATCCGACAAATTGCGGATTCCGACATATTACCGGATTTCAACAAACTTGTGGATTTGGACAACATGCGGATTCCAACACCTTCAAGGTCTCGGAATCCAATACAATCAAAACACTTGAATTTTGCCACCTTCATTGGCATATTTCCAGAATTTCTTTCTTGCTAGTTTTCCCATTCAACACTTTAAACATCATGATTCATCCATTTTCATTTTGTAAACATAATAACGTGGTTTAAAAACATCAAACACACCGAACTTACTTTCAAAGTAAGATTGTGTGCTCATAAATAGAATTTTACAAGGATTTCACTTTTAATCATGTTTTAAACACAAAGATGATATCATATATGTTTAAATTCAATAACAAACATATGTTTACCATAGTTGGAATCCAAAATAACCAAATCTTCAATCTTTAAGAAGATCCGAGAGGTAGAGAGAAATCCGAGAGACACAGCGGGAGAGTGTTTGTGTTTATTTGTTAGGAACTTTGACCAATTGACTTTTAAGTCAATTTTTATACACATATATTCCAGAGGCGGTTTGCCTCTGGATTTCTTTATTTCATTATACTAATACATACATATATTTAATATACACAATTACACACAAGCACAAAATATACAATTAACTCTTCTTATTAATACTACTAACATACAACTTGTACCCTTTACATTATTTACTAATGTATATTCACACACGAATTACAACTAGGCCTAAATCGAGGATGTTACAAATCTACCCCCTTAAGAAGATTTTGTCCTCAGAATCTACTCAGTGATAAACAAGTGCGGGTATCTTATCTTCATCTCGTCCTCCACTTCCCATGTCAGGTTTGGACCTAAGCTGTGCTTCCACTTAACAAGAACCAGCTTGATCATCTTTTTTCGTAGCTTCTTGACCTTCGTGTCAAGAATTTCAACGGGTTCTTCTACGAGTCGCTTAGAAGAGTCAACCTTTAGTTCTTGTAACAGAACAATCTGCTCCTCTTCAACGTTGCACTTACGTAAGTAGCATACGTTAAAGGTATCATGGATTCCAGATAGCTCAGGCGGCAGCTCAAGAGTTACCGTCTAATCATTGACTTTATGCATGATCTTGAATGGGCCTATGAAACGTGGACTTAGCTTCCTCTTGCGCCAAAACGAATAACGCCCTTCCAATGGGAAACCTTCAAGAATAAACTATCACCAACATCAAATGTAGCGGGGTGGTGTTTAGGATCCGCATACATCCTCTGTCGGTCATGGGCTGCTTTAAGCTTTTCTAGAGCTACATTCACCTTCTCTGGAGTTATCTGGACAATCTTAGGTCCAGCAAACTGTTTCTCTTCGGGCTCTAACCAGCAGGTTGGAGTGCGACAACATTTCCCGTAGAGCATCCCATATGGTGGCATCCCAATACTGGAATGATATGAATTGTTATAAGCAAATTCAATCAATGGGAGGTGAGAATCCCATGATCCACCACATTTAAGTACACACGACCGAAGCATGTCTTCAAGAGTATAGATTGTTCGTACTGATTGGCCATCGGTCTGCGGGTGATAGGCAATGCTCAGATGCACACAGGTGGCTAACTCACGTTGCAAGCTTTGCCAGAAATTAGATACAAATCGGGAGTCACGATCCGAAACAATTGAACAAGGAAGACCGTGACGTGATACTATCTCATCAATGTAAAGCTGTGCCAAACGAGTCAACGAAGCATACTCGTTGGTTGCCAAGAAATGAGCACTTTTAGTTAGTCGGTCAACGATGACCCATATCATATCGTGCCCTCTGAACATTTTTGGCATCTTTGTCACGAAATCCATCGTGATGTGATCCCATTTCCATTCTGAAATGTCAAGCTGTTGCAAATTTCCATAAGGCCTTTGATGCTCTATCTTGACTTAGGCATAGATCTGACATCTCCCCACAAATGAAGCGATGTGCTTTTTAAGAGTAGGCCACCAGTACAACCTTTTCAGGTCATAATACATTTTGGTGATACCCGGATGGAGGGACAGTTTAGACTTGTGAGCTTCTTGCAGAATCAACTCACGATTATCTCCAATGAGAGCTACCCAAATCCTGGATTGAAAAGTCTTTAATCCACGATTACAAGTTCCAAGTTCGAAAGTCTAGACAACTTCGAGCGGACTTAAATCCCCAAGTTCATTTCGAACTCGAAATTCACTTCAACCCTTTGACTTCGAGTGCATTGATTGAATTACAAATCCACTTCGAAAACAAAATCCTTTGACTTCGAGCGTGTTCTTCATTCCAAACACTTCGAAACTAAATCATTAGAAATTACCTCATTTCGCATTCGAAGATTACTTGTTCGAACACACTTAGCAAACATCCCTTCGAAGATCAAATACCACTGTTCCATTTGAAGTTCACTTCCAAGTTGACTTCGAATTCCTTGATTACTTCACTTCGAATTCCTAAGAACATTTACTTCGAATTCCTAACATTCACTTCAAATTCACCTTTTCGAACCAATACTTCCAATTGGAAGAAACCATCTTCGAACCCTAATCACCAGCTTGTTCAAGTTAACGATCACTTCTAAACTTTCAAGTAAATAAACCAAAATGTCAAGTTCCAACGAGATATTGGCCATTGGCACAGACTCGAAACCGCCTGTTCTCTTCCGCAATGAGTATCTAGTCTGGAAAGGGAGGTTTATGGATTTTCTAGAACACAACGAAGTGTATGGTGAGATGATGATTGATTCTATCCTCAACGGAGAGAAGAAATTCTACAGAATCATTGGTGAACATCCTGATAACAATCCTCCAATTACTGGAGAGGTGAGAGAGAAAACTCATGACGAGTTGAATGCTGCTAAGAAGGAAAGGAAGAAAGCAGATAGACATGCTAAGTACTATGTCAAACAACATTTATCTTCTGAGATGTACACGAAGGTTGACAATTTAGCAACAACCAAGGAGATCTGGGATGAGATCAAAATACAATTGCAAGGAACTAAGCAAGGAGAACATATAAAACGAACACAATTGGTGAACATGTTTCACGAATTTACTGCTAGGGATATCAAACTGTTAATTGACACTTACAGTCGTTTCTGCTAGCTCCAGAACGAACTCAGAACTAACAAGGTTGAGAGGACGGATTTGGATATCAATTGCGTGTTTCTTCGTGCTCTAGGTCCTGAATGGAAAGAGCATGTAAAGCTTTACAAACACATCAACCGAAACCTTACAATTGTCACATACCACAATATCTTTGAGGACCTTCAGCAATACCAAGATGAGGTCTCAAAGTCATCTCCCAGACTCTCTACCGATCCTTTAGCCCTAGTTGCTTCAGAACCATCACCCCGCGAGTCCTCCAGAACACAGAAGTTCAAACAAGTGGCCCTATCTGACTCAGAATCTGATGAGTCAGATGGTACGGAAATGGAACAAGTCATAAAGGTCATGTCGTTCATCCCAAAGGCATTCAAAAATAGGTATTTCAAAACCAATAATCGCCAAAGGTACACTTCTGGGTCTCGAAGACCAGAAAACGTTAAGGTTGCTGAGAAACCTAGGTTTGCCAAGGAGGACAGGAAAGAAGAACGAAAATGCTACAATTGTGGGGGAAATGGCCACTTCATAAAAGACTACACTCAGAAGTAGAAGAAAGACGCTGAATACTATAAGCAAAAACTCAGGCTGGCAAAAAGAAAGAGTGCAGGAAGAGCCATGATGATTGAAGAAGATCAGTTCCTCACCGATACGGATGATAGTGATTTGGATGAGGAGGCACAAGCCCAATTTTGTCTAATGGCTGATGTTGAAGATGAGTTCACCGATGATGAAGAAGAACCAGAGGCACAGTATGAAAATACTGATAATGAAGGGCTTGATGCTGAAAATGATGATGATGAGGTACACTCTAACTCCATAACAGGTTGTGGTCTGAGCATGGAACATGTTCAGATCATCATGTCACGAATGAAAAAGTTAGAGAAAAAGGTACAAAAATCAAAATCAGATAAAGAAAAACTAAAAGAAATCATAAGAAATCAACAAATGGAAACTTTCGAGGTTGATAAATAAATTGAAGAACTTAAAATCAAAATCATTGAAAAAGAAAATGAACTGATTGAGCTAACTGCAAACATGAGTACACAATTACATGATCTCAATGCAGAAAAGATCAGCGCAAAAAATGACACAAAGTTTATTCTCAAGGAAAAGGGTGAATTGTACTAAAAAATCAAAGAGCTCAAAGACACAGTGATAAAAAGGGGTCAAACAGAACAAACCATTTTTCTCAATAAATCCAAAGAAAGAAAATTCTCAAAATGGACCTATGATGGTCTTGGATTTGAAAACCCTCGAATCAGTGAGAAAGTGACGGCCAAACAATTATATGATTTCAACTTAATGAATGCTGGAATCACTAACAAAATGGTATTTGTTGGTCAAGAAGAAGAGGTTCTGGAAGAAGATTTTAAAAGAAACTCTAAACTAAAATATGAAATTCCTTTTGATTATCAAGAATTAAATGAATCTATCTCATCTGAGCCTCAAAAGCTTAGAAAGACAGATAAGTCTAATGGTTTCACCTATCGTGATGATCTTAAGAAGCCACAAGTAGTTCTGGAAGCCCGAGTATATATACCACATATGGTTTTACAAAGGCAACTTGAAATACTTGTAGTTTATTATTTTCAAACCATAATCACAGATGATTTAGAAAAGGAAATAAATAAATCAGAAAAGAGTCTTCCATGTCACTGTTAAAAGAAAATCTTGACATGCACTTCTACTCCATCTAATTCCCAACCAATAAGAAAATATACCAGAGAAGAAAAAGGTAAAACAAAGGTGGAAGAGTTATGGACTCCAAGGTCACATCACAAATCAACTGACACCACCAAAAGGAAACCAAATGCCATTCCCAAAGCCAATCTCACACACTCTTCTAAGTACAAATCAAAGTTACCAACAAAGGTTGTCAAAAAGAGCTCAAAACCACTCACAACTAACCACGTTTCAAATGTGAGAAAAAAGACAACAACAAGAAGAGTGTTTGCACGAATGAAAACAGAAGAAAGATTAAACCCGGTTTCTCTAAGCCTTGTTTTGATTTTTCCAAGAAGTGTCATCACATTTCAAATTTATTCAGTCACTGTAATTCACTTTCCACAAATGAAATGAAAGAAAGTGTATGTTTTTGCACAAGTCATGGTTATTTGCACGGACATTGTGAATACAAGTGTGAATATGATAGGCTTCGAAAAGAAATGGGAATTTGTGCTTGTGACAAGTGGAGACCACAAAGGTCGAACCAAATAAATGCACACTTTATTACATCACACGGGATAATCATTCACAAGTGGGTGACTAAACATGCTTTAAAACTCATGAATTATTGAAACTATGAAAATAGACTAATCACAATTCTAGAGTTAGAAGCATACAGAAAAAGAGGATACAAAGAGTTTTTGAAGGCCTGGAATAAAACCGAATCCAACACAAGGAAATCTAAATCATCACGTACCAAATTTCCATCATCCAAGGCAAAGTCAAATTATTCAAAAACATCAAACTCAAAAGTTAAACCAAACAAACATCAAGCACCAAAACCATCCAACATAAGATACAAGCCTGTTACCACCAAACAAGCACCCAAATCTCAAACAGTTGCAAAACCCAAAATGATTCAAGTTTGGCAACGAAAAGATGTGGTTCAGGTAGTGGATCTCAAGGACATCACCAGTCCACCTATTCATGAAAGAGGAGAGATTCCTCTAACCATTGAATCTAAAATTATTCCTGATCCATTCTGGATTAATACCTCAAAGTTTAACAATGAATAACAGAATCAATGGAACACATAGAAAAGAATACACTATATTTTTCAAGAAGTTGTTGACACCAATGTATCATCTAACATACAAGGACCCATTTCAACATGGGGACCTAAATCTTCATTCTTTTCAGTGTGCACGAACCTAATCTTTGGTACCTGGACTCAGGCTGCACCAAACACATGACAGGTAACAAGAGTCTTCTCAAAAACTTCGTTCCCAAGTACTCCGGGAATGTTCGTTTTGGGAATGACAATGTCGCACCGAATCTGGGGTACGGAGATATAGAAAAGAAGAGTATCAAAATAAAGAAGGTTTCTTTTGTAGAAGGACTGGTCCATAACCTTTTTAGCATTGTCCAGTTATGTGACAAAGATTTGGAGGTCACGTTTAAAAAGAATTCATGTATAGTGAAAACAGACATAGGTGATGTGCTTCTCACAGGAACACGGAAGTCTAACTTGTATTTAATTGATCTGAAGAACTACAACACGAAGACCTTTGTTTGTCTACTCAGTAAGGCCTCATCGGATTTAACTTGGCAGTGGCACAGGAAACTCTCACATCTCAACTTTCACAACATCAACAAACTGGTTATTGGAGATCTGGTGAGAGGCCTGCCTAAGTTAAAATTCACCAAAGACCGTCTGTGTGCAGACTATGAAAAAGGAAAGATGAAATATTCATCTCACAAGGCCAAGCAAGTCTCCAGTACAAAGAAAATCATGGAGCTTCTGCACATGGATCTATGCAGTCCGATGAAAGTCAAAACACGCAATGGGAAGAAGTATATCCTAGTCATTGTAGATGATTACTCTAGGTATACATGGGTCAAGTTCTTAAGGTCGAAAGATAAAGCAACTCCTACTATCATCAGCTTCATCAAACAACAGCAGAACAGGTATGAACACAGTGTTGCCTCCATTCGAACAGATAATGGAACTGAGTTCAAGAACAAAGTCTTATCTGACTACCTTGACCTAGTGGGAATCTCGCACCAATTTTCTATAGCATACACTCCACAACAGAATGGAGTGGTGGAACGACGCAACCGAGCTCTGTTTGAGGCTACTCGTACTATGCTTGCTTACTCTGGTCTCCCACCTTCCTATTGGGTTGAAGCAGTCAGCACCGCGTGTTACACACAAAATCGTTCTTTCATCCATAAGAGTTTCAATAAAACTCCTTATGAATTGGCAAATGGCATTGTACCTAATATCAAATATCTTCATATATTTGGTAATAGGTGCTTTGTACTCAATCAAAAGGATAATCTAGGGAAATTCGAAGCCAAGGCTGATGAAGCAATTTTCCTAGGTTATTCACATGAGTCTAAAGCCTATAAGGTGTTAAATAAAAGAACTAACTGTGTTATGGAAAGTATAAATGTTACATTCGACGATATGTTGGATGTTAACACATTTCAAAAAGAAAATGAAGTTGCTTCTGGACAAGTCAGTTCAGGACCAATACTTCAAAGAAAAGAAACAAATAGAAATCCTAATTCATCATAATACAATTTAGATTTCTTATTTGATTTCTTACAGTCTGAATCTAATGTTCAAAATGTTGGTGACAAGAATGATGTAGTGTCTCCTGCTACAACTGCAACGGAGGTTGATAACTCGTCTTCATATCCAACCGTGGATTCTCCGTCTACATCAACTATCAATCCAGTTATAGTTCCTCATGAGCCGGTTTATGAGGGAACTCCAGTCTATGATTCAGAACCAATATCAACAGAGGAAGACATTGAACTCACAAACCGTTTAAATGAGTTCTTTCCTCTGATCCAAAACCCCCGAGGAATAAGATGGACACAATCCCATCCCGAATCTCAAGTTATAGGAAATGTTCAAGATGGTGTAAGGACTCGTTCTGCAACGTCAAATGAGTGCCTTTATTCCAGTTTCCTATCTCTGATTGAACCCACCAAAGTCTCCACTTCTAGAAGATAAATCATTGGTTGGTACCAAGTGGATTTTTAAGAACAAACAGGATTCCGATAGAATAGTGGTTAGAAACAAAGCTAGACTGGGTGCTAAGGGTTACAACCAACAGGAGGGAATAAACTATGATGAAACATTTGCTCCTGTAGCTAGGATAGAAGCCATAAGACTATTCTTAGCCTATGCTGCCTACAAAAGCTTTAAGGTTTTTCAAATGGATGTCAAGACAGCATTCTTGAATGGTATCCTCAAGGAGGAGGTTTATGTGTCTCAACTAGAAGGCTTCGTCAATCCCAAATTACCTCAACATGTTTATATTATAGACAAAGCCTTATATGGACTAAAACAAGCCCCAAGAGCTTGGTATGATGTCCTGTCTGAATATTTGTTGAGTGAGGGATACATCAAAGGAAAAACTGACACCACTTTATTCACAAAAGCCAAAGGAAAGGGTTTAATCTTAGTACAAATTTATGTGGATGACATCATTTTTGGTTCTACAAACCCAAAGTACAGTGATGAGTTTGCACATACAATGCAAAATCGTTTTCAGATGAGTATGATGGGAGAGATGAATTTCTTTCTCAGATTACAAGTGAAACAACTGAGTCATGGAATCTTCATCAGTCAATCCAAGTACATTAAAGACTTGTTGAAGAAGTATCACATGCTCAGTTGTTCCTCACTATCTACCCCCATGTCTTCAAAAACTAAACTGTCTGCTGATCTTGAGGGAAAAGCAGCTGATTTAAAAACTTATGGGGGTATGATTGGCTCATTACTATATCTGACGGCTAGTAGGCCAGATATAATGTTCTCTACATGCTTATGTGCTAGATTTCAGGCTAATTCAAAGGAATCACATCTGCTGGGAGTTAAAAGAATATTCAAGTATCTCAAGGGTACTGCTGATCTAGGTCTATGGTATCCAAGGGATTCTAGTCTACAGTTATATGCCTATTCAAATGCCGACTATGCTGGTTGCATGCTTGATAGAAAGAGCACATCTGGCAGTACACACTTTTTGGGTGATCGGTTAGTGTGTTGGGCTTCTAAGAAACAAAATTGTGTCTCTACGCAACTGCTGAGACTGAATATGTTGCTGCTGCAATATGCTGCTCTCGGAGTTTGTGGGTTAGGACTCAGCTTTCTGACTTTAGCCTACACTATGACAAGATACCTTTATTGTGTGATTCACAATCTACCATTGCCATCTCATGCAATCTAGTCCACTACTCAAAGACCAAACACATTGACATACTGTATCATTTTATTAAAGATAATGTGGAAAAAGGTCTGATAGAACTTCAATATGTCAAGACTGATGATCAATTAGCTAATTTGTTTACTAAACCATTAGACAAATCTCGTTTTAATGAGTTAGTATCCAAATTGGGTATGTTGAATTATAAAATCTGACTATCAGTCATTTGTTGAGTAGATAGTTCACTTTCTTTGTTCATCTTACAGACAAACCAAGCACTATTTGAGGGGGAGTGTCAATCATCCGTACAAGTTACGAATGCTTGTAGGGGGAGTAAATACTTAAATCATTTCAAAAATCAATGAAAAATCTAAAATCACAAAACAGAGAAAATACCAAAAACATTTGCAAAATTCAAGAAAATATCAAAAATATGTTTTTATTTCTTTAAAATTTGAATAATACAAAAATATTTTATTCACTTCGAATTCAAACTTCAAATTCATTCAAGTTTAATATACTTCACATTCTAAGTCAATGGACCTCGCATACGAAGCATACCAAGTGAAGTCCCTTCGAGCGCCTTTTAATGATTCAATTCGAAGTCAGTATACTTCGAATATGAAATCATCAACTCAAAGTTCACTTCAAGCGCGTTCGTATGATTCAATTCGAAGTCAGTTGACTTCGAATACGAATTCATCAAGTCCAAGCTCACTTCGACGCCTTCCATGAACTTAATTCAAAATCAGTAGACTTCGAACTCGAAATCAACAAGTCCAAGATCACTTCGAGCGCGTCTACTAGCATCAATTCAAAGCTAGTAGACTTCAGACTCTAAACAGTGTATTTCTAATACACTTAGAGCGCACATGAACAGTGGTCAAAACCAACTTCCTTCGGGTTTGAAGCTTTATCACTTCGAATTCGAAGCCGCTTGGACTTCGAGCTCAGCAGTAGTCCTCAAGACCACTTCGAGCGCGTTTTTTACCCTCGAATCCCTTCACACTTCAAACATGTAAATTTCTTTTCTTACCGTTACACTCATTTGTCTATAAATAAACTTTTAATCTTAGTGTGTTCTTATTGTCGAATATTGGTGCAAACTTGTTGTCAAATGATGGTTTGTTCGACAATCAAACAATGGTGTTAATAAAAACTTGAGTTGCGATGGGGCTTAGTAACACAAGAACAATGTTTGTATAAAAACATGTGTCTAAACACATTTTTGCTTGAAAAGTGTTCCTCGTGTTTTTCGTGTGGTTGAAGATGGCCTTGATTTCATTTTTGGCCTAGATCTTCATGTTATGGATAAAATGGGAAAAATTATAGTGTTATAAAAATGTTTAGATACATGTATTCATTGTAAAACATGTGTCTAAACACATTTTTGCTTATCAAAAATACCACTTCATCAATGAAGGAATTTCAGGTGTTATACAATTTCAAGAGTTGACCATTTTTTAAAGTTTGATTCAAAATGAATCTTTTGAAGTCAACAAATGTCAAAGTGCTTCACATGTGAATGGGTTGACTTGACAAGTCATCACATTTCATTGATTTATTCGTCAAAGATCAACTTTCTAACCTATTGGCTATTCTTAAAGGTCTAATCATGGCTATGGAAGACGAATCTATCTCGTATCGTTCTTTGACAGCTAGCCAATCCCATAACCCTAACGACTCCTTCCCAGAAATCAGTTTCTTTTTGTGGTCACCCATGATAACAACCACTTCATAAACCTTGATAATTTCAGAAACCCTAACTTTCCCATCATCACCGAAATACTCCGTGTCCACCCATTGAACCATGCTCTCACCTTCGATCCATCTACTTCTAGAACTCATGTTCCTGAGTTATATGTGCAACAGTTGTGGCACACAGTTCACACACATACAAATCCTGACTCTGGTCGAGTATCTATCCGTGGTGACGTAGACCACTTCCCTCTTAACATCACCGCCAGCCGACTTAGGGAAATCCTTCGGCTTCCCACTGCCAGAAGCAGGCCTCCTCTCCTTGACTTTCAGGAGATGCCTGATGAAACTGCTGCCCTTGCGGGCATTCGTGCTATAGGTTACATTGGGGACTTACAACTTCATTCCCACTTCAAACGATCCAACCTTCACCCTATGTTCTATACTTTCCTAACCATACTCCAATGCTACCTCACCCCTAAACATACTGGCTACAAATACCCCAACACCAATCAAATCAAACTAATCTATGATACGGCTAATCACCTACACATCGATTATGCCACTTTAATTTTCCTTGATCTTGTGCAGCAGGTGGAGGGCAAACTTTCTGATCTCAAACGAGCAAAGGGCAGATTTCTACCGTACCAACGGTTTTTACCTATGACAGTCGAATTCGCAATGGACAGAAACGAGCAAATCCCTCGAAGGCCAAATCATGATGCTATCTGGCCCAAACAATTTATGTATGTGAAAGTTCTTACAGCTGATCATCTGATTCAACAGCAACCATTTCCGGTTTCCCTGCTGGATCTCTGTGCACATAATGAAGTTGTGAGAGTTTATAGGCAGAGTGTAGGACTTTGCCCTATGGAGCAACTAGAGCCCGTTGCACCAACCCCAAGGCCAGTAGCTCCAAGTGAGGTGATAGTACATAGGCCTCAGATTTCCACGGGGGAAACTGAAAGGGAAGTGATGAGAGAGAAAGTGTTGAGAGGGGCGGTGAAGAGGAGGTCGGTGAAACACATAGTAAGGGAGGAGCGGAGTATGACCCTGCACAGATCCAAGCTATGATTGATTCATTCTCAAATGTACTCCCTGATCCCGAGCAACATCCGGAGTCATATGAACCTGAAATTTATAAAGCTGCAACAGCTCCTGACTTTGCCTCTGACACGTTAGCCGTGGTCAATTATACCCCTGGAGCAGCATCACTAGTTCGAGACAATGCTGAGGAGCAACAAGCCAAAAAGCCAGTGGTGATTGTAGAGGAAGATTTAAGCTTTTCTAACTTATTCCCAGATTTACCCGAGGCCTTCGACTCTAAAACAAAATTCATATATGGCTATCAACCGTGTCCTCTTGATGAAACAAGTGCAAGTCATGATTTTGATATGGATATGGAAGAGGAAGAAATAGAAGAAGAGGAAGAGATAGATGAAGAGATAGTGGTAGAAAAGAATGGAGTGAGAAAAGAAAAAACGAGTTCTGAGGGACCCCCAAGCCCAAAAAGCTGGGAAGCTTCACCTGCCATCGGGGCTGACATTGTCAGCTCTGGTGTTGAAATAGCCACTATCATCCCAACAGTGCACATTCACCCCACCAGCCACTCAAGTTTCTCTCAACAGACACCTGTTTCATTCCACGGAGAACTTGCATATACTCTACCGGCCTCTCATTCGGAGATGGTTGGTATTGAAACTAGAGGTCTGCCTCTCCCGACCTCGCCCGTCTCTTCAACGCACATTGATATACCGCAGATATCTGCTTTCCTTTCTAGACACCAATCTACACTCGCACAAATAACGACGTTGTTTAACAGACAACAGTCCAGAACACCTGTAGGTGGCACTACTGAAAGTGTCATTCAAGGATCGGGTGGAAATCTCGGCGGAGTGTTCACCAATTCAGCTTCGCATGCGAGTAGCTCTGCCTCTGTGGCAGAGACTTCAACGAGTACTCTAAGTGAGTCTCGGTTTGTTACCAAAGAGGAATTGCATGAGGCTCTAAACCCTATCACCGAGGGCATACCTGACATCAAACAAACCCTTGGTTCTCTTAAATCCAACGTTGATGACGGCTCGAGCTTATCTACAGTTACACTCAAATCCCTGCTATATGCCCGTTTGTTGGAAAAGGCCCCATACCGTGAACAAAACTTAGATCTCCTTGAAACCCTTTGGAATGAACAAACTTATAAGGGTAGCAACCTAAATGATTTCAAAGAAACTGTGATGAACTCAATGAAGGATCTGGTAATGTGGTCTTTCAGAAGCTGGATTATGTGGAAAACAGGCTAACAACACTTGAATGAACTTGCAAATCCCAAGCTGCTGGGTCAAAATGTAGGCGTGATGACGATGATCCCGATCATGATCGTCACGAGGGGGAGAAAAGACCTCGCTTTTTGACCTTTACCCCTTTGACTGAACGATTAGCAGCCACAATGGGGATCGGGGCAGAACAACAACAACATCAACAACAACAACATCAACAACAACAACAATTAGCTGAGCCGCAAACTGACTTCCCAGTGTTTGAATTCAAAACGGAAACTACTGATATTGATGAAAGGGATGAGTTAGATGAATTGATGAAACAGATTGAGGGGTTCTCTTTTGCTTAACTACCTGAAAGAACCGAGGAAGTCCAGATCGTGGACAGGTTTGAGGATATGCCGGTTCCTACTTTCAAAAGCCAGCTTCTTCAAGTGTTGCAAAGCCTGCGAGGGACTTGGTTACCAAAAAGCAAATGGAGGAGACTATAAGAAAGATGGATTTAACAAGGGTCCTCCGAGGTGTTTCTCAGGAGGTACATCAACTTTTCCCTCCAGAATCAAAGAAATTCCAGGTGTCTGCTGCCGACATCCAGAAGAAAAACCTAGAAGCTGAGCAGGCACAACAATTTCAACAAACATCATCTCAATGGCCTATCCCTCCGAATGTCCAACCAGCTCGTCCAATTCCAACCTCGTCAGACCCAGGCCTTGATAGACACAATATGTTCACCAGGGAAGCAATGAAAAACACTGTATGGGGCCAATATGGTGTGAACGCTGCTTACCTCGAGGATCGGATCCCTACAATCTATGTTTCTCAAATCAGACACAAGACTCCTCCTGAACTGAGGGGTCTTGATGATGCACAAAGGAGACGATACACTCATATCTTCAACGAATACAAAACACCGAGGTAGCAGATAGTGTTAGAGTACCCAATCAGCAAAGTACTTCGAGTCAGCATGCAAATATCTCTAACGTACAGGTTTGCTGTGTATGATGTTCAGAGAGTAGATGGTCTGAAAATCTCCCTTAACGAAGCTGACTTCAGACATGTCAAGCTGCACGACATTGAGTTCATATACGAGGAGCTATCCACAAAGATCAACAAGTCCTACGAAGAACAACAAGGACGATCAGCTCTAATGAAATATATGAGGAGATTTATAGAGTTTATCTAGGAGCATGATCTACAACTAGGCGCCGAGAGTAATCAACTCGAGGTGAATCTGCTCAGACCACTGCAACATCATATTGATCTACAAACCCTAGAGGAGCTCAAAGTTATTGATGAAAATCATTCAAGCTATGCGGGTCAAAGAGGTGTCATCTTTGTCAATCAACGCCGCCGAAAGATCATGGTTCGGATGATAGACTTAATGGCATACTCAGATGGGACACTAAAACTGTTATTTCACTGTCTCCAAGAAAAGGCTTAAAGGGATCAATCTACTTTCAGTGAGACTGCAATGGCCGGGCTGATACAAACAATAGAACAGGTCAAATGGACGTTGGACAGCCGTGGGATTATTCAGAGGTGGCAGATGATGTTTGGTATAAGAAATAGGTCTATTATGTAATTAATTAACTTTCTGCATTTCATTTCAATGTAATAGGCTTTCTCTCCATTTAGGGGGAGATTGTTATTTAAGAAAATTGTAGGAAAGCCTACTTTATGGGCATAGCCTATAAATAGGCCATTAGACCCTTGGCCATGGTACTGCTTGTAACGTTTGAGCATTAATGCAATATTGATATTACTAGCAAAACATGAAGTGTGTGTGTTCTCTCTCTATTATCATCTCTGTACACATTACTTGAAGGTTCATCATCACTGATTTGACATTTTCAAAGAACAGAAAATTGAAAGGTTGTTAACTGAGTTAGACTGATATCTTGATATTGTATATCCTCAATGTACAAAAGCATGCAGGGATTTCATGTCACACAAATGTAATGAATTTTGTGATCCCAACAGCATTCGTGAGAAAGGATCGTCATCAGGAACAAAACAAGTTCCTAAAATGCTGAATGTTAAAATCAAAAAATCAGCATCTCCACAAGTTTCCAAGAATATTAAACCACTTCATGTCACTGAAAAAACTTCCTTTTCTAAATTAAAATCAGATCAAAAAACAGGGTAAGGAGGGTCAAGCAAAAAAGTGATAGATACAATCAAGACAGATGTGAAGATCGGTAGAGCAACAACGGCTCAGATGAGTTGGATTGAAAAGGACAGATTGAAAGACAGAGAAGTGAAGACTAAAAAATCTGTATCAAAAGACAAAGTGAAACCTTTTTGTAACATTCATAAGTCATATTCTAATAAAAAGTGTGAATCTTTGGTTGCTTGGAAAATCCAAAATGAAAATTCAAAAACTAAAATTTCTGAGGAAAACATGTTTTGTGCTAGAGATGGATGTGCTAAAGGTCATTGTGAATTCAAATGTGGTTATCATCAAGCTCGGATGAAGAAAGGATTGAATTCAAAGAAAAACAAGAAAAATCCTAACGAAGATAAAATTCTATTCTGGTTTGTTAATAAAAATGGATTTGTAATTCATCAATGGATTCACAAATATCAACGAATGAGGTTTTTGAAAAGGTATGCTGATAGAAAGAAACTTGTCCGAACAGGACAATAGAAGGAACATCTCAAAATCATGAATGCAAATCAAAAACTTCCAACAAATTCATTGAAACAAATTCGATAAAACAAATTCACACCAACCAAACAGGTTCCAATGAAAGTTGATTCTTATTCATCAATGACTTCAAAATCACAGAAAAATCAGAGACAAATGATGAATACACCTGTGTCAAACAAATCCATTGTGAAAACAATGTATGTGGAAAAAGCAAAGCTGTTTACTCGTGTAAACAAACAAAAGAATGATAAAACAACCCTGTCACTCAACAAAAGAACAATTTCGACTGAGAAATGGATTGTGAAAAGATCAAATCTTGATACAACAACTGAAGTCTCTAACAGAAAAGATCAATCAAGTTTCTTTTCCATGTGCAGAAGGATTATCTCTGGTACATGGACTCTGGCTGCACGAAGCATATGACGGGTAACAAAAGTCTTCTCAAACATTTTGTGAGTAAGTACACGCGAAATGTTAAGTTTGGGAACGACCAAGAATCTCCGATTCTCGGCCATGGAATGATAGAGACTGGCAATTTGAAGATTGAAAAAGTGTCCTATATTGAAGGCATAGGGCATAATTTGTTTAGCATAGGACAGTTCTGTGATAAAGAAATACTGTCTTTAAGAAGAGCTCATGTTCTTTAAGGACAGAAGACGGAGCTTAGATTTTGGGTGCCAACAGAAAGTCAAATTTGTATACAATTGACTTGTCCGAGAAAGGTTCCGGCGCACCAATATGCCTACTGTCAAAAGCTTCATCAAATTTAAATTGGTCATGGCATCACAAGTTGTCGCATCTAAATTTCAAGAATATGAACAAGCTGGTGAATGGTAATTTGGTCAGAGGTCTATCTAAGCTGAAATTTGAAAAAGATCATCTGTGTAAGGACTGTGAAGCGGGTAAAATGAAGAGAGTACCGCATAAAGTTAGTCAAATTTCTTCAACTACCGCACCTTTGCAGTTGATCTAAGTTTATTGGATTTCATGTCGGTTTTTCAAGTTTGTCAGATTTTTAAAATACCGAATTTCTACTTATCGAATTTTGGATAATGTCAGATTTTGAAATACATGATTGTTGGAATTTAAATGATATCGTATTTTGAAAGTAAATGATGTCGGATTTTCAATGATTTCAGATTTGGGAGTAAAAGAGTGTCGGATTTTGCCAAACACATGATTATCGGATTTCATCCAACACTTAGAATTTTTAAAAAAAATTGAAAATTTTAAACTGATCACTAACTGATGTCACCAAAATTGATGTCACCAAAATTGAATACCCAATCATCACTGAACTTATTACTTCTCGTCCATTAAACCATGTTTTTACCTTCAACCCTACTGAATCTGTACCTTATGTCCCGAAGGTTTATGTGCAACAATTGTGGGGTTCCCTTACTATAACAGAAAGTGCAGAAGGTCACCCAGTGCTTGCTGGCCAAATCGATCAAGTTGAATTTGAAATGGGACTGGAAAGTATAAGACGAATTCTCAGACTACCTAAACCAAACACATACCCTTCTAAACCTGCTTTTGATCCAATACCCACTAACAAACAAATCTTAACCAATGGGATGGATCTTGGATGGAGGGGTGATGAATTGAAGGGGATGTCAAAGTTTAAACGTTCTGGTTTAGTTCCCCAGTGATAGTGTGACATTCGGCAACAAATTTCCCAGGTTAGCCATTAGAAATTTGTATTTTAAGCCTAGTATGACTAAAAATAGTATTTATGATTTAAATACATCCATAATAATATTAGATTTCATAGAAATCCCGCCTATAAGATTAGAACCTTCCGGAGCTCGAAAAATCGAATTATTACGAGTCAAGAATTACAAATCAGGTACAATAATAAAAATAATATCAATAAAAATAATTAAATAAATCATAATAAATATAAATAATTTAAAATATAAAACATATAAAAATAAACTCATAAAAGTAATAAAAAACTTTGTAATTAAAAGATTTAAACAAAATCAACAATTATACAAAATTTATTTAAACAAATTACACTTAATTATTCAAAAAAAATAAAATAAAAGGCACCCCCCCCCCCTCTCTTTTCTCTTGCCTCCTTCTCTTCCCAAGAATCACCACTTGATCTCCCCCATGCTCTATATAAGCCTCCTACTACTCTTCATCATTTCCTTTACCACCACACTCCATCTCTTCTCTTTTCTCTCTTCTTCTTTCACCAACAAAAATCTCCCAAGAACATCCAAGTCTTGTTCATCTTTTGAAGATCAAATACATAATCAAAGAAAAGAGTTGGTATGATGATCATAACACACTCATCTCTACTCTTATACATTTCTTCTTTTCTTCTTTCTTCTTTTTTTTATTTATTTTCTTTGATGTTCATCTTATTTCTTTTATATATATATATATATCTATAATCATCTAAATATAAACATCCTACCAATGTTGTAAGGAGCACATGAAATGTGCATCATCCTACCATTGTTGTATGGAACTAAATCAACTAAAAATCAAGAAAATAAGACTTTGATCATGCATGTGTTTCATCTTAACAAATGTTGTAAGGAACACATAAAATGTGTATCATCCTACCATTGTTGTAAGAACACATGAATTATCAAAGCTTATACTCATACAAGACATGAATATAAACATGACATATTAAAGTTATGACCCATAAGCAAAAAGAATAACAATCTGGCAGATTCTGATGCTAGAACTCCCCACTTGTTTTTGTTATATCTGGAGTTATAGGTATCAAAATCAGTTAATTCTTTTTGCTAATCTTAGTTTAAAGTGTTACCTTTCATTTAAACCTGGATTCACTAATTTTCTTGAACGTTTGATCCTTCAAACATATTTAAAAAGACCCATATGTTGAATCTGGAAATCTGGCAGATTTAGAAGGGTACATTTTAAACGCGTGTAACTTACTCATTCTTGGGTCAAAATACGTCTAGTATTTTTTTAAAGTTTCATCCTTGAACCATGGTTAATTCTCATTTTGAATCATGTAAAAAAGAGGTCGTATGAGCCCTAAACAGACGTTTTAGTAACAACATGTCATCCAGACACTGATCAGTGGACATTCTATACACTTTTAATTATTAAAAATACTAAACATGGATTATAAATTCCTATATTTTTACTGGACATTCTAGAAACATGTATTAAGATTATATTAAAATATCAAGCCTTAATATGACTCCTAAATTACAGTTTTTAATTTTTAAAGTTCAACTTAAAGAACTGAAAATTCCAGTGAACACTTATGATTAATGGAAAAATAGAGACAACTTTTAACTATTTAATAAATAAGTTAACAAAAAATAAATAATACAAAATAATAAATAAAATAAGTCTAATAGAGCTACATACCTCTTATATTAGGAAAGGAGCTTCGGTAGGAACAAGAAATCCTTACGAGTGAACACATTTGCATCCCCTCTTTACTGTATTGCATATTATTTTGGGGTGAAAGCATGTGTATATATTTCATGAAAAGTTTATTGCCTATCTTCTTATTTATTTCAAATATTATTTTGAGCACTTATGGTATTATTCTTTGATGTGCGTGGGTGATCGTTGTAAGGCCCTTTCGTTGGACATTATTCCTTAACTCCACTAGTGAGCCGATGGTATTTGTAAGTAGCGTTATTTGGAGATTCCGACGTCTCCCATTTATGGTTGACGAACTATAGATGTACTTTACCACTACTAACGTCATTTAATATAGGCGTTAGGTTTATCATGGGCAATTGGTTGTCGGCTAGGTTGGATAATGGCTCAAGCAATAATCATCATAGTATATTACTACCATGTGCAACGTATTGGGCAATATAATACATCTTCTATCATTATTTCATACTTGGATTTTATTCAAAAACTTCCATCAATTATTTAAACTTTTCTCATTTAAAAGATATTTTGTGCATATATTAAGAAAAACCTATGAACTCACCAACTCTAGTAGTTGACCGTTTTCTTTCTTTTACTCGTGCTTTCAGGTAATCGTCGTTAGGTACCTTATGCATACAAACATGATGTGTGGTATCTTCATCTTCATCGTCACGTTTTATAAAAACAATATCTATTTTATTTTCACATCGTACAAGACAATGTCATTTAAATTATTATTTGGTTGTGTAACTTTTATTTATGTTTTACCCGAACTACTTATTTTTGTTAAGTTAATATAATGGTTATTGTCTATTCACCTTGTGCGATGATATCTTGTGCTGTAACACCTCGTGTTTCCGCTTTAGCGGGGTGTGACAGATTTGGTATCAGAGCCTAAGGTTATAGAGAATGTTGTTTTCCTTATGGGGGGGAAACAACAACTATGACCAAAGGTATATAAAAATAATTTTCAAAATAATTTTGTTTAAAATGCATCAAGTGTATTGATAATATAATTAAGCTGAGTACCACATTGTTATACCTCAATTAGACAAAGCTTGATCACCTATGTCTAATTTAGCTATGTACGATATAGCACTTAGGTTAGTTATAATAAAAATATACTTAGAAACAAATTTTATTTATCTTCTTTCTAGATCACGATTATTGTGTGTGTGCATAAGCATGGCATATCATAAGTACTTGCATATATTAGCACACTTAGTAACCAATTTTATATATATCGAAGTCTGTAATGTCATCATTAGGTTGACGCACTAAGATTACATATTCTTTACCCATGGAGGTTAGAATAGAAACTTAGTGGGAGAGTCCCCGAGTTTCATGACCTAGTGTATTATCAACACCAACTTCCTATGGAGCATGTGTTAGGCTCACGGCTAGGAAAAGATTCTCCTTACCAACGAGAGTGACCTCGTGACCTTTTCATTAGGAGGGAGAGAACAGCTGATTTAGGGAGCACATAGAGGCACCCTGAGTAGTAACGGGAACTATCGTAAGGACATTAAGGGTGACCCCCAAAGAGGGAAGGTGGGTACAAAGTATATCACTAGAACTGAGTATTCATCATACTAGTTTAGACCACCGACACCATGTCCTATGTAATTTTTTTTCTATGCTCTCAGAGTCGCAACACCGTGAAGCGTTAAGAGCTGTGGGGACTACCATTGCAACAAGGAGGGCCGTGTAGATGATTTAATTATATATGTGCTTGGGAGGATATTTTTTTATAGTGATGGTGAGATTGCTAGTAAGTATTATGGTACGCTAGGGTTGTTTTTAAGGAGATTGAATTAGAGAAAGATTTGGAGTTTCTTTCGATTATTAAACTTGGTGGTTTATTTTGATGATTTGTTAAACATTAATCACTTGATGTCTTTTAGGAAATCATTTTGGTACTTTTGGGAACTATATGATTGAACATGTGTTGCTTAAATCATGTTATGAAATGTATTATTTTTAAAATTTTACATGCATTGCTATATGATTGAACAGGAGTGTTAGTTGTTAGACCTTATATCTTAGGATTGCCGTAACCTAGCTAAGTAGAATTTGTACAAAGGATAGACCCGAATGTGATTACTAGTATGTTTCTTCTAAACAATTATAACGCATCAATGCTATCTGACTCTACAATATATAGAAGCTTTGTACCACTAGTTTTTAGGCCAAAGCTCAATCTAAAATTTCAAATATTGAAAGAGGCCTATATCATGGAAATTGCTAATGGACAAGAAGTCAAGACTAGAGATATAATCACTAAGTGTACCTTGAACTTAGCCAACAAAAACTTTAACGTAGACCATACCAATCAAACTAGGGAGCTTTGATATAGTTGTTGGTATGTATTGGCTATCCAAAAATCAAGCTGAAATATTGTTCTGCAAAGATCATTCAGATTCCACAATCACAAGACGAAATGCTTGTCGTATAAGGAGAAAAGACCAGGAAGAACTTCAAGGTGGTATCATGCATGTAAATGCAAAAATATTTAGGAAAGGACTATATCACATTCTTCGCGCACGTTGTAGAAATGGAGGTTTAGGAAAAGCACATTCACGATTTTCCAATCGTTCGGGATTCTCCCAAGGTGTTTCCGGATGAATTACTTGGATTACCCTCAGTTAGACAAGACAAATTTAGATTGATTTAATCCCTGGAGCCGCGCCCGTAGCAAAGGCACCATATCGGTTAGCCCCGTTGGAAATGTAGGAATTGTCTGCACATCTTCAAGAGCTACTCGACAAAGGAATTATTCGACCAAGTACCTGACCATGGGGAGCCCTAGTCCTATTCGTCAAAAAGGAAAGATGGATCGCTACAAATGTTTATCAACTATCGGGAACTCAACAAGTTAACAATTAAGAACCGATACCCTCTCCCTCGAATCGATGACATGTTCGACCAACTTGAAGGCACCAACTATTTTTTCAAAAATTCGATCTTCTCTCGGGATATCACCAGTTGAGAGTTCACGAAGAAGACGTCCCTAAGACCGCCTTTAGAACCCACTATGGACATTACGAGTTCTTAGTTATGCCTTTTGGGTTGACTAATGCTCCAGCAGTATTTATGGACTTAATGAATAGGGTCTGTAGACCATATTTAGATAAGTTTGCAATAGTGTTCATAGACGACATTCTCATCTATTCGCGAAGCAAGGAAGATCATGAGCAGCATTTGAAATTAATCTTAACACTACTCAAGGACCAGAAGTTGTATGCCAAATTCTCCAAGTGTGAATTTTGGATCTGAGAAGTACACTTCCTTGGTCACGTAGTTAATTCAAATGGAATTAATGTCGATCCAGCAAAGATCGAGGCAATCAAAAAGTGGGAAGCACCGAAGACGCCAATTGAGATTCGGCAATTTCTTGGTTTGGCAAGATATTATAGGCGTTTCATCGAAAACTTTTCACGCGTGGCTCAACCATTAACGACTCTGACTCAGAAGGATAAGAAATTCATTTGGGGAGAAAACCAAGAAGAAGCCTTTCAAACCTTAAAGTAGAAGTTATGCAACGCACCTATCTTGTCTTTTCCAACTGGAACAGAAAACTTTGTGGTCTATTGCGACGCATCACACCAAGGGTTGGGATGTGTTTTAATGCAAAAAGACAAAGTTATCGCCTACGCTTCGAGACAATTGAAGGTTCATGAGAAAAACTACACTACTCATGATTTGGAGCTAGGAGCGGTAGTGTTTGCACTCAAAATATGGAGACACTACTTATATGGCACCAAGTGTACCGTCTACACTGACCATAAGAGTCTCCAGCATATTTTTGATCAAAAGATGCTCAATATGAGACAAAGGCGATGGGTAGAACTACTCAATGATTATGATTGCGAAATCAAATATCACCCAGGCAAGGCCAATGTGGTAGCCGACGCGTTGAGTAGGAAGGAAAGAGTAAAACCAACGAGAGTACGAGCATTAGGAGCTGTTGTGCAAACAAGTCTGAAAGGAAGGATCCTCGAAGCTCAGGAGCAAGCATTAAAAACGGAAAATCTAAAAGAGGAAAACCTCCGTCATTTGGAGCACAGGTTCGAGATTGGAACTGATGGAGTACGTTACTTCGAAAAGAAGGTTTGGATACCCAAGGAGAATAACATTCGGTTAACGATATTGGATGAGGCACATAAGTCTAAGTATTCTATTCATCCCGGAGCCGATAAAATATACAAGGATTTGAAGGAATACTATTGGTGGCCCGGAATGAAGAAGGATGTCGCCCTATACGTGGGGAAATGTTTGACTTGTGCAAGAGTTAAGGCAGAACACCAGAAACCCTCTGGATTACTGCAGCAACCCGAAATCCCGGAATGGAAATGGGAACAGATAACTATGGATTTTGTGACTAAGTTACCCCGATCCGCAAAAGGGTACGATTCCATCTGGGTAGTAGTAGACCGGCTTACAAAGTCAGCACATTTCCTACCCATTCGTGAAGATTACAAGATGGAAAAGCTGGCACGAATCTACATCAATGATATCGTCATGCGTCATAGAGTGCCCATCTCTACCATCTCGGATAGGGATAGTCGCTTCACTTCCCGATTTTGGCAATCACTTCAGAAAGCATTGGGAACGCGAGTCAATTTAAGCACCTCTTACCACCCCCAAACAGACGGACAATCGGAAAGGACTATTCAAACACTGGAAGATTTGTTACGTGCTTGTGTGTTAGATTTTGGTGGGAGCTGGGACTCGCATTTGCCACTGGTTGAATTTTCATACAATAATAGTTATCACACCAGTATCCAGTGTGCACCCTATGAAGCATTGTACGGACGCAAATGTAGATCCCCGCTCAGCTGGTTGGAAATCGGAGACCAACAATTGTCCAGACCCGACGTCGTGTAGGAAACCACTAATAAGATAAAGATTATCAGGGAAAGGCTCAAAACCGCTAGGGACCGACAAAAGAGCTACGCCAACAATCGCAGGAAACCCCTAGAGTTTCAAGTTGGCGATAAAGTTCTACTAAAGATATCCCCTTGGAAAGGGATAGTGCGTTTTGGTAAAAAGAACAAGTTAAGTCCCAGGTACGTTGGGCCATTCGAGATAATCGAAAGGATTGGACCGGTAGCCTACAAGCTAAAACTGCCACAAGAACTGAGCGCCATCCATGACACGTTCCATGTGTCGAATTTAAAGAAATGCCAAATGGAGGAAACCTTAGTCTTACCCTTAAAAGATGTGAAAGTTGATGACCGGTTGCACTTTATAGAAGAATCAATCGAAATCCTTGACCGGGAGGTCAAAGGACTAAGGAGAAGCAGGATCCCCATCTTAAAAATTCGTTGGAACTCAAGGCACGGGCCTGAATACACTTGGGAGCAAGAGGATTATATGAAACTAATATCCGCACCTCTTCGCCAAAAAGCAAGTCTAGGACGTCAATGATTAATTTCGGGACGAAATTCTTTTAATCAGGGGAGACTGTGACATTCGGCAACAAATTTCTCAGGTTAGCCATTAGAAATTTGTATTTTAAACCAAGTATGACTAAAAATAGTATTTATGATTTAAATACATCCATAATAATATTAGATTTCATAGAAATCCCGCCTATAAGGTTAGAACCTTCCGGAGCTCGAAAAATCGAATTATTACGAGTCAAGAATTACAAATCAGGTACAATAATAAAAATAATATCAATAAAAATAATTAAATAAATCATAATAAATATAAATAAGTTAAAATATAAAACATATAAAAATAAACTCATAAAAGTAATAAAAAACTTTGTAATTAAAAGATTTAAACAAAATCAACAATTATACAAAATTTATTTAAACAAATTACACTTAATTATTTAAAAAAAAAGGCACCCCCCACCCTCTCTTTTCTCTTGCCTCCTTCTTTTCCCAAGAATCACCACTTGATCTCCCCCCATGCTCTATATAAGCCTCCTACTACTCTTCATCATTTTCTTTACCACCACACTCCATCTCTTCTCTTTTCTTTCTTTTTCTTTCACCAACAAAAATCTCCCAAGAACATCCAAGTCTTGTTCATCTTTTGAAGATCAAATACATAATCAAAGAAAAGAGTTGGTATGATGATCATAACACACTCATCTCTACTCTTCTACATATCTTCTTTTCTTCTTTCTTCTTTTTTTTATTTATTTTCTTTGATGTTCATCTTATTTATTTTATATATATATCTATAATCATCTAAATGTAAACATCCTACCAATGTTTTAAGGAGCACATGAAATGTGCATCATCCTACCATTGTTGTATAGAACTTAATCAACTAAAAATCAAGAAAATAAGACTTTGATCATGCATGTGTTTCATCTTAACAAATGTTGTAAGGAACACATAAAATGTGTATCATCCTACCATTGTTGTAAGAACACATGGATTATCAAAGCTTATACTCATACAAGATGATTAATCATGAATATAAACATGCCATATTAAAGTTATGACCCATAAGCAAAAAGAATAACAATCTGGCAGATTCTGATGCTAGAACTCCCCACTTGTTTTTGTTATATCTGGAGTTCTAGGTATCAAAATCAGTTGATTCTTTTTGCTAATCTTAGTTTAAAGTGTTACCTTTCATTTAAACCTGGATTCACTAATTTTCATGAAATTTTGATCCTTCAAACATATTTAAAAAGACCCATATGTTGAATCTGGAAATCTGGCAGATTTAGAAGGGTACACTTTAAACGCGTGTAACTTACTCATTCTTGGGTCAAAATACGTCTCGTTTTTTTTAAAAGTTTCATCCTTGAACCATGGTTAATTCTCATTTTGAATCATGTAAAAAAGAGGTCGTATGAGCCCAAAACAGACGTTTTAGTAACAACATGTCATCCAGACACTGATCAGTGGACATTCTATACACTTTTAATTATTAAAAATACTAAACATGGATTATAAATTACTATATTTTTACTGGATATTCTAGAAACATGTATTAAGATTATATTAAAATATCAAGCCTTAATATGACTCCTAAATTACAGTTTTTAATTTTTAAAGTTCAACTTATTGAACTGAAAATTCCAGTGAACACTTATGATTTATGGAAAAATAAAGACAACCTTTAACTATTTAATAAATAAGTTAACAACAAATAAATAATACAAAATAATAAATAAAATAAGTCTAATAGAGCTACATACCTCTTATATTAGGAAAGGAGCTTCGGTAGGAACAAGAAATCCTTACGAGTGAACACATTTGCATACCGAGTGAGTATCATAGCCCCTTTTTACCGTATTTCATATTATTTTGGGGTGAAAGCATGTGTATATATTTCATGAAAAGATTATTGCCTATCTTCTTATTTATTTCAAATATTATTTTGAGCACTTATGGTATTATTCTTTGATGTGCCTGGGTGATCGTTGTAAGGCCCTTTCGTTGGACATTATTCCTTAACTCCGCTAGTGAGCCGATGGTATTTGTAAGTAGCGTTATTTGGAGATTCCGACGTCTCCCATTTATGGTTGACGAACTATAGATGTACTTTACCACTACTAACGTCATTTAATATAGGCGTTAGGTTTATCATGGGCAATTGGTTGTCGGCTAGGTTGGATAATGGCTCAAGCAATAATCATCATAGTATATTACTACCATGTGCAACGTATTGGGCAATATAATACATCTTCTATCATTATTTCATACTTGGATTTTATTCAAAAACTCCCATCAATTATTTAAACTTTTCTCATTTAAAAGATATTTTGTGCATATATTAAGAAAAACCTATGAACTCACCAACTCTAGTAGTTGACTGTTTTCTTTCTTTTACCCGTGCTTTCAGGTGATCGTCGTTAGGTACCTTATGCATACAAACATGATGTGTGGCATCTTCATCTTCATCGTCACGTTTTATAAAAAGAATATCTATTTTATTTTCACATCGTACAAGACAATGTCATTTAAATTATTATTTGGTTGTGTAACTTTTATTTATGTTTTACCCGAACTACTTATTTTTGTTAAGTTAATATAATGGTTATTGTCTATTAACCTTGTGCGATGATGTCTTGTGCTGTAACACCTCGTGTTTCCACTTTAGCGGGGTGTGACAGATAGACACTGTATGCGATTATCATGAGATGTTTGACTAGTGTCACGAAAGGGATTGATGGTGCCAATGCCTTTGCATTGAAAGTTCTAGTTGGAAAGGCTAAACACTTGCATTTTGATTATGCAGAGTTGATCTTTATTGAAATAGCAAAGGTGGTCCGTGAGAAGGTGATGCCCGGTAAAAGAAGAAATTTTCTACCGTTTCCACGGTTTCTTTCAATGATTATTCAAAGGGTGATGGCCAGGGATACTGATATCTCTAGGCGTGATGATGAGCCAGCCGTTCAAATTCAAATTATGATAAAGCTATACAAAATCCCGGTGATGCCTAATGTTCAAACTTTTGTAATGCCTGCTGAGCTGGTACAGTTATTGGATTTGGAAAGTAAGGTTGTCCGCAGTATGTGAGTAATAATAATATTGTTCTTCTGAATCGGCAAGAACCTTCTAATTCTACCCCAAGAACGCTAGGTTCCTAGAGTGCTAGTGAATCTAGGAGTCAGACTTCTATGGGAGAAGCTGACAGGGAAGAGCAAAGTAAAAAAATTAATGAGAGGGGTGGTGAAGAAGGTGAAGGTGAAAGTGAGGTTAGAGAGGGAGTTGCTGTGGACACCTCTGATAGTAAGACTGATTCGTTTCAAAGGCATATTCAGAAAATGTTTCAAAACCAGGATGAACAAATTGAGGAGGAGTTAGGTCCTGATGGTCAAAGAATACATCCAAGTATACTACATATGATTACCAAATGATGGATTTGTCTTATGAATTTGAAAATATTGATATTCAACTATTATATGATGATGTTAGTGTGCTTAATATAGAGGAAGATGCTGAGAGGCAAAAGCAAAGTGAGGGAGTGAGAGATGTGAGAAAAGAAAATTTGAGTGCTGAGGTTCCTCTAGCCATTTCAAGTCGGGACACCACATCTACTGTTGACTTTATACCTGACATTGAAAAAGACTCTGGCTTCCCACCAGAGCATGCACAAACCCGTCCCAGCCACTCAGTATTCTCTCCAAAGAATATTGTTTCATTCCACGGAGATTTTTCACATAATCTAACAGTTCCTCATCCGGAGGGTACTGTTATTGAAACAAGTGGCACTCCGCTCCAAGCCACGCCTGTTCTTTCTGCGCACATCGATAACTATCAACAAATTGTTGATTTTCTTTCTAAACATAGGCAAACACTTGATGCACTAAGCGGTTTATTCAATGATAGACCAGCCGGAACTACTATAGGTGAAGCCCTAATAGGCCATATCCAAGGATTAGTAGGAAAACCCACCACAGTCAACCTCAATCCAGCTATGAATGTGGGTGGTCCTTCGACTTCAGAATTTGTTTCTGGAGGTGATGGAACCTCAACGGGCAATCTAAGTGATCCCAGAGTTACCCATACTGAATCGGAGTCGGCTAAGGAATTTGTTTCCAAGGCTGATTTTGATGCAGCAATTGAGCGCTTGCATGTACGAATTGATGATATTCAAAGACTACAACTTGACAGATTGACCTGAATTGAGAAAAAATTGGATGATTTGGTTGAGAAAAGAGAAACTAAGATGAAAGATAAGGTAATTGACGCTTTATCTGTGGATGAATTGAAAAGAAGTAGAGTCAACATGCAAAACAGCTTCCGGGTCATTCAAAAGGCCTAGGCATGACGACGATGACTCCGACACCGATCGTCCTGAGGGGGACAAACGATTAAAGACTTACTTTGATACCCCGGCTGCTCAGCGAATCGGTGCAGTTGCTGCCAGATTAGAGAGAACTTCATTCAAACAAAAATACAAGGGCAAGCAGACTGAGATGATTGAGTTTGAGAAAACAGATGTGCCTGATGTTGAGGCTAAGGATGAGGAGCTAACGCTAGCCTTGTGGCTGAGCAAACAAGAGGTTGAAAAGCCTGCAAAGATTGAAATGGAAAAGTATAACTTGGAAAGTGTAATGAAGGTGTATAAAGAAGTAACAGAACAATTTCCGCCATCTCCAGGAAAATTTAGAACAACTCCTGCTGACATCATAAAACAACAACAGAAAGAAACTCAAATCAGTGAATTATCAAAACAATCTGAATGGAAAATTCTTAAGACTGCTCAAATAGATCCGGTTCACACTGGGTCTTTACCAAATGTGTAAAAGAGTTATGTGCTGACTAGGGAGGCCTTGAAAAAGACAGTCAGAAACTGGAGGTACCAAGATATACCAGTGGCCTTCCTAGAAGAAAATTTTGTGAATATCTACACTGATGAAATTGAAGAGATGTTGGATATAAATCTAATGGGTGCTAAGAATGCAGATGAAGCTAGAGTGAAACTAATTCTCAGTATGAACACCAGCAAGAAAGAGGAGATTGAATTAGCACATCAGATCATCAAGCTAAACTATGTTGGAATTCAAAGAGTTCTATTTAATGATATGATCAGCTTTCTTGTCACCAGGTCAGATATGAAAAGCTATACCATTGGGCATGTAGACCTAAAATTTGTAAACCTTGGTGACATAAACTTCCTACTTGAGCGACTTGAAGTAAGAATGGAAAAGAATGCTGAAGATTCAGCTGGATATCAAAAGCTGAGGGAGTTTATAAGACACAGATGTCAAATAGCAAAGTATACTGATCTTCAGTTGGGAGTTGAATCTGACAAAGCAAAAATCAATTTGTTAAAGCCGAACACAAATCATTCTAAAATTGACCAACTAGAGATGTATCAAGTAATCTGGAGTTGTGATGAAGAATTTGAAGGAGATGAGGGAATCATTCTGTTCAACAGCAAAGGAAAAAAGTTTTTCTTAAGGTTTAATCAAGTCAATGCTTACTCCGATGGATCTCTGAAAGTTTGGACGATAAAAATCAAAGAGTATATCTTAAGTTTGAAGGAAGAGGTAGATCAAGCGCCCAGAGTTAGACATACTGAAGTAATCAAATTGTTTAATGCCAAACGTGATGAACGAAAAATGATCACACACTAGCAAAGAAAGATCGAGCAGAGGAATATCAGCTAGACACAAACAAGGGGGAGATTTTTAGAACTATATTTTATGTTCTTAATATGTCACTATTAGGGATATGTATAAATAGTGACATTAGCCTTTAATCTTGTAACCTTTGGCATTTATTCAAGTAATACAACACACACTTAAAGGTGTTCTTACCAAGTGCTCTCATCGTGATTCTATCTTGTGCTCATATTTTGCTCTACAGAAATCAGCCAATCTATCGGCCGAACTAGCTTCTCGAATCGGTATGAAGTGAGTGCTCTTAGTCAATCGGTCAACCACTACCCAAATTGCATCGTAGTTCCTGGGTGTTTTGGGCAGCTTCGTTATCAGATCCATAGTTATGTGCTCCCATTTCCACACGGGTATTTCCAGCGGTTGCAATTTACCATGCGGTCGCTGGTGCTCAACTTTCACTCGTAGACATGTGAGGCACTTTTCAACGTACTTATCCACATCTCTCTTCATTCCTAGCCACCAGTAGTCCATTTTCAGGTCTCTGTACATTTTGTGGCGCCCGGATGTATAGAAAATTTCGACTTGTGCGCTTCATCAATAATGAGATTCCGAACTTCGGTGATTTTCGGCACCCAAATTCGTCCGTATCGGTTCCACAACCCATGGCTATCCTTAACCATAAACGCCATTTGGCCCTTTATCCTCTCTGTTTTCTGGTTTTCCTCTTTGATTGCTTCACTTTGGACTGTTAAGATCGATTCGAACAGTGAAGTTGTAACCATCATCCTTAAGCATTTCACATTCAACTGTACATGGGTTTCCTTACGGCTTAGCGCGTCTGCTACAACGTTAGCTTTTCCCGGATGATACAAGATTTCACAGTCGTAGTCCTTAACTAGGTCTAGCCATCTCCGTTGGCGCATGTTCAAATTCTTTTGATCAGCGAAGTACTTCAAACTCTTGTGATCTGTATATATCGTGCACTTGACTCCGTACAAATAATGTCTCCGTAATTTGAGCGCGAACACTATGGCCGCTAGCTCTAAGTCATGAGTCGGGTAATTGCATTCGTGCGGTTTCAATTGTTGTGAGGCGTAGGCAATCACTTATTCTCTTTGCATCAATACGCAGCCAAGTCCCACATAGGACGCGTCGCAATAAACTACCAAATCCTCCATTCCTTCCGGTAAGGCCAGAGTCATGGCTTCACACAATTTGCCTCGAAGGGTCTCGAATGCTTCCTGTTGCTTTTCTCCCCAGTCAAAACGAACACTTTTCTTTGTAGCTTGGTTAGTGGCACTGCTATCTTCGAGAAATCCTTAATAAACCTCCTGTAGTAGCCGGCCAATCCTAGAAAACTTCGGATCTCCGTAGGACTCTTTGATGTTTCCCATTTCATTACCGCCTCTATCTTCGCGGGGTCGAGCTTGATCCTTTCTAGGTGAACCAAGTGCCCGATAAACTGGACTTCCCGCAGCCAAAATTCACACTTGGAGAACTTCACGTAAAGCTTCACCCTCTTTAAGGTTTCGAGTACTTCTCGTAGGTGTAGTTCGTGCTCGGCCTCAGTCTTTGAGTAAACCAAGATATCATCGATGAATACTATCACAGACTTGTCGAGCATCGGTCTACAGACTCGGTTCATCAAATCCATGAATGCTGTCGGCGCGTTTGTGAGACCGAAGGGCATGACAACGAACTCGAAGTGCCCATAGCGTGTGCAAAAAGCCGTCTTGGCTATATCCTCCTCCGGAACCCTGAGTTGATGATATCCCGACCGTAAGTCTATCTTGGAAAAACAGGCCGCTCCTTGCAGTTGGTCGAACAAGTCCTCAATCCTTGGCAATGGATAACGATTCTTTATTGTCACCTTATTGAGCTCGCGATAGTCTATGCACATCCTGAAGGTTCCATCTTTATTCTTCACGAAGAGGATCGGTGCTCCCCATGGTGAGCTACTCGGGCGTATGAAGGCCTTATCAAGCAGTTCCTGAAGTTGTGACATCAGCTCTTGCATATTTGGCGGTGCTAGTTGGTACGGTACCTTGGCAATGGGTGCCACTCCCGACACTAGGTCTATACGAAACTCCACTTGTCTGTCTGGCGGAATCCCCGGTAGTTCCTCCGGAAATACTTCCGGGTAATCACATACCACCGGTACATCGCAAACTGTCAATTTCCTTTTTTCCATCCTTGAGTCAACCACATGAGCTAGGAAGGCAGTGCAGCCCTTGCGTAGATACTTCGCCGCCATGATCACGGTGCAGCATGCCGTCAATCCACTTTGTCATTTACCGTAGATGGAGATTTCTCCTCCACTTAGATTCTGAATCTGTATGATCCCTTGTTTGCACAAGATGTTGGCCTGGTGACACCCCAGCCAATCCATTCCCACTGTCGCTTGGAACTCCCTCATAGGAGTCGGTAGCAGATCTATAGTAAGTTGTACATCATCTATCACTATTACATTATCCCTATAGATTGTGGTAACACACAAAGCCTTATCATCAGCTACCTCTACCTCTAACGGTGTTTCTAACTTCACCGGTGCTATTAGAAATTTATTACAAAAAGCAGAAGATATAAAGGACTTACTCACCCCGGAATCAAATAATACAAGTGCAGGTAGAAAGTTAACAATAAATGTGCTTGCAATCACGTCTGGCTCTTTCTTGGCCTCCTCCACTGTCATTTGGAATGCACGCCCCCGAGGCGTTGGAACCTCGGGTTTCTTTCCCTTCTCCCCATTGGTGATTCGGAGCGGTGGTTGCCAAGCAGGCCTCCCACTACCCCCTGTTGCTTCCGGGCACTCAGCCATGCGATGCCCCAGTTTGTACGTTCAAGTGGGCCTTGCAATCCTTCCCATAATGTCCGCTCTTACCACACAAGAAGCCATTCACGGTTCCCATTCAGCACTCCCCAGCATGCCCGTTTCCACATTTAGCACATCGTGCCCCCGGATTCCTCATAGCAGGCCTCAAACTTCCAACGCTTGGTTTCTTGAATGATTGCTTGCTTGCATTACCTCCCAGAGCAGCCCGCTCTGCGGACCTCTTCTTGTTCCTCTCCAACAAGTACAATTCTCTTTTCCTTGCTCCCTCCATCAGTTGGTCTAGTGTAGCATACTGGTCATTCACCACGAATTCATGAATATCATCCCTCAGCATTTGCGTATACCTGTGTATCTGCAACCACTCGTCGTTTGCGTAAGCTGGACAGTACAGTAGTTTCTCTTTGAATATTGAAGTGATTTGATTAATAGTCTTAGTAGTTTGTTTAAGTTTCATGAACGCATCCATCACTCACTTCACCTCAACCTTGGGAGCATACTCCTCGTAGAACACTTTCGTGAACTCTTCCCACGTCATTCTCACAATTGCCTCACCTTCATCTTCCTTAAAAAATTCCACCAGTCCTTGGTCACTCCCCTAAGGAAGTTAGAAGAGAACCAAACTTTTGAGTCCTCAGCACAGCGGCTGGTAAAGAAAGCTCCCTATATCGCTGAGACTTATCTAGTGCTCCGCACCAGGTCTGGCTCTCCAGCAAACATAAGCGGTTGACAAGCGGAGAAATCCCGGAAAGTTCCTCCGGGGGTCGCCTGATTAGTAGTATGTGCTACCAGTTGAGCAACAACAACAACAACGGTAGCTTCCTTGGCAGCCCATAGGGCTCCCAGTTTCTGATCCATCATAGTTTCCATGTCTTGTTTCAGGTCCTCCACGATCTTAGGCAATAGTTCCTTCAGTGTGTTGGTGACCACAGCAGTCACCAGCTCGGTCATTGCCTCATTCCCGTACTCTTCCTCGTTCATCACATTTTCTAGCATGACGTTCTCCGGAGTCACGTTTTCATGTTGGTTCAAGACTGGTTGTGCACGGGGGTCATTCTCTCCCATCACACTAGCATTTTCACCATCGAGCGGGTTCTTAAAACCCCTTGGTATCACTGAGCGGTTTCTTTTAGTCACCATACTGGATGTATAGACAATGCACTTAATTAACAAGCGGCATTGCCACACAGTCCTCATCACTATAGCAGTTCATATTTCATGTATTTCATGTCGTAAGTACAACTATCAGGCAACCCTAGTCATTTTAAGGCACCCTAGCTACAAGCATCTTATCTCTACAAGTACCCCTCACCGGATCCACACGATTTCCCGGATTTTGACAAGTTTCCAACCAGTGTCGTGTGCAGATAATAATATGGGCCCTATTATTATAAACACGCTACACGTATTGGATCTAGTCATTACCACTAGGAATCCCGATTCACTGGCTTGGGCCATGTATCAATCACTTCATCAAGCATATAGTCAGTTATCATATAAGCACTATCATGTCATTCTATTCTGATTCTGTGAGAGCATTTAAATTGCAAGGTCTCAGTTATCATAGTCAGCATATCATAATTTCAACATCTCAGTTAACATGATCATCATATCATAAATTAATACCTTGTACTCGCGTGTGACCACTCGGACTAGCTCCAGCCGATAGCTCATCGTAACATTAATCGTTTGAAAGGTTTCAAAACTTTGTCTAAAATCCTTCATGAACCAAGGTTTAATTTCAAACACGCGGAAACTTATTCAAATCCCTTAAACCAAGGCTCTGATACCAAGTTCTAACGTCCCAAAAAAAAATTATAGAATAATTGAACACCAAAACGTACGGTTAACAATCTATCCAATTAGAACATTGTATAATTCATTTTACAACCCAATGTGAAACTAGTAAAATCTTGGAATCGATTGTAATTGTCTTGGAATACATCATTAAATACAAATTAGTTCAAAACATTGCCGAAGCTTGAGGGAAATGAGCTATCAACTGCGTGTTGGAGCCCCGCCCTGGTCATTACCTGAAAAAAAGGTTAAACAACATCCGTAAGCACGAAGCTTAGCGAGTACTTTACATACAACAAACCGAATTGTCACATCATCAACTTGTTTCACGTATAGTGCATCAATCATTCCCGCTACCATAGTAGACGGTCCCAACATTCCCGTTACCGAAGTAAACGGTCTCATCATTTCCGTCACCATAGTGAACGGTCTCATCATTCCCTTCACTGTAGTGAACGGTCTCATCATTCCCATCACCGAAGTGAACGGTCTCATCATTCCCGTCACCGAAGTGAACGGTCTCATCATTCCCGTCATCGAAGTGAACGATCTCATCATTCCCGTCACCGAAGTGAACGATCTCATCATTATATAAATCATCTCGTATGATAACTCATAACACATGTCATAATCAGATACATCATCAGTTAGGTTGTAAGTAAGAGTACTCACCTGTCTGTAGTCTTAGTTCTCAGTTAACAGCTATTAACGAATTGCTCGATCACGAGTCCAAAGTACGACCTACAGTACACGTACTCGTATCAAGTTTCAAATATTCATAGTCGGGTCATACGCCTTGACTAAAGTCGAATATCGTGTTCTAACTATAAGTTAGACCAATACTATGGTCTTGAAAGTCAGATGAGTTATACGTACATAAGTCGCATGGGTTAATGTACATACACGTTAAGTCGCATGAACCATACTTAGGTGCATAAGTCGCATGAGGTTATATATATATATATATATATATATATATATATATATATATATATACCTTAAGTCGCATGGACCATATACACATACACAAGTCACATGAACAAAATGTATATTTGTATGTAAGTCGCATGATTAAGTCAATATATATATATATATATATCTTAAGTCGCATGATCCATATACATATGCATAAATTGCATAGCTATGTATGCTCCTAAGTCGCATGGTTCAACTAACGTACGTGTACATTAAGTCGCATGATTCAAGTTATGTATAAGTCGCATGAAATCAAATGTTGCCCGAATACCCCATGCGAAAGTCGCATGGTCATTCTCCATAGATCGCATGAACCCTTCCTCCTTGTGTAAGTGTCGCATGGAAAACTCATAGGTCGCATGAACACATGCATGAAAGTTGCATGGATGTACTGAAGATCGCATGATACTCCATGCGAAAGTCGCATGGAAAGTCGCATGAGCCATGAGGAAGTCGCATGGTACAAGTCTTCCCTGTCAGTTTGTTTTTCTCAAAAACCCAGCCTCCATAGCAAGAATCAAACTCTTTCAAAACTTAACCAAATCATTTTATTTTTGTTACAAAACATTTCTCCATTCATTTAAACATTTCCTTTAAGATATAAACATGTTTCATCAAGTATTAAAGCTCATATCTCAAATCTTTTCTCTGGTTCTTTCTTAAACCCAAAACCTCAAAAACCCACATTATAACTCATGCTAGCATCATCCAAACAAGATAAGATTGATAGCTATACTGCCATAATGAGATAGGAAACATTACCTAATGATTCTCTTGACAATTCCTTGAGTTTACAACGATTCTTGATGTCTCCTTTTCTTTGCTTCTTGAGAGCAAATACACACACAAACACTGATTCTCTTTTTGAATGAATGAAACAGTAACAGGTGTAGGGGGTTGTGCCCTAGATGGCTTTATATACTATCTTTCTTAAAGGCCTAAGCCCAATTTTTCATCAACTAAGCCCATTAACAATTAATCTAATAACATACATATATCTAGTCAATTAACCAACTATTCATCCAAGCCCACAAAATATCGAATATATTTCACAATTAAATTCACAATCCAACACAACTATCATTTTCTCGAGAAAATATTCTTTTTATTTATTTTCAAAAGTTTGGGTATTACAAGTAATCTTACCTAATGTATCTTGTACTTAAAAAGATGTATTTTAATTGTACGTTGTTATCGGTGAATTTTCGTGACTCGTAGATTTACTATTTTACTACGTTTTGCTTTTGTGTTGAAATCCAGGTGAGTTTCACTAACTCTTATCTTATGATGTTTTTGTTTATATGTGATGTTAGAGTATACGTGTATGTATTATTTGATGTGATATCTGTGTATTCGTTTTCTTGATAACCGAGGGGGTTATTTGATGCATGCGGCATCAAGGTCGAGTGGACCAACTTGTTGGATGTCTTTAAACATCGTGGCCGAGTGGGCCTGTTTGTACATCTATGTGATGTTTGTTTATACGTGTATGTGTTGATGTGATACCTATTTACTTGTATATACGATAACCGAGGGGGTTGTCTAATGCCTATGGCGTTAAGGTCGTTGGACCAACTTGATGGATGTCTTTAGACATCGTGGCCGAGTGGGCCTGGCCGAGGGGGCCTTATGTACAAATATGTGAGACAGTGTGATAATGATGAGGTATGGGTGATTTGTTGCTCACTAAGCTTATAGCTTACCCATTGTTGTTTAATTCTTTTCAGGACCACCGGGCATGACACCAGCGTGACAGCGAATCAAAGATTTCCGATTTAATATTTATTTAAACATTTATTTTAAAGCTTCCGCTACCAAAACTTATTACTTATTTAATTGGGTTAAATTTAATGACAATATAAATCTTTATTTATTTATTCGAATGAATATTTATGGTGAATCAAATTATTTAAAAAAAGACAAAAAAATTAGGGCGTTACAACTTGGTATCAGACCCTTGGTTTAAGGAAATTCAAGCGCGCAAGTGGTGTGTTTGGACTTAAACCTTGGTTCAATACGAAATTTTCAAACTAAAATTTTTACAAATTATTTTCAAACGCGTTGTCAGTTGAAGCTAAAGGTCCTGGTGAGCACTTATTTATGAAGTGATTAATGAATTGTGATTATTACTCGGACATTGGTGATATTGTGGATATTGATGCTTAGTGTACTGTGAATACATTATGCCATGCATGAAACTTGACATATAGGTTTAGAAAACTTGAGTTGGCCTTATTGCATGTTCTCGTTTGATGCTGTGGTAGGGTAGATTCAAGGATTCGACTACCTATATGGCTAGATTTATGCATAGAACCATATTTACACTACGCTGGACTAATGAAAGTGTTTATTAATTGTATAGAATAGAAGATTACATTTTGAGTGAAGTTTGTATTAATTACAAACTAGAGGGTATTAATTGTAAATATACTCATGGAGTATATAAGCCTATGATTAAGGCTAATCATGAATCAATTGTCATAATCAATGATATGAACTATGTATTAATCAACGTGTAATTAGTATTCTCTCATAGTTCTATACATGCAATTGAAGATTAGCTTGATACTTGAAGAATTAAGGGATTATCAATTGGTATCAGAGCCTAAGGAGTGATTTGATTGAAGATTGGATCAAGAATTGCAAGAAATTTGAAGAAATTTTGAAGATTTTTTGAAATTTTCGGATTATTTTTGGGCAGAAACTTTGAAAAATTCTAGAAAATTCATACGATCTTCATTTGATTTAATTTTTGGATATGTTGTTGTGTATGATTTCAGGAAACTATAGTAAAATTTTCAAGTGCAAAATCCGCTCCATGTGAGAGAAATCTAAGAATTCCAAATCTGGGTTTTTGGAAGATGTTCTTGAGACTTGAATTTTGAAATTCGTGATTTAGTTGGAATTAATTGCTCAATTTTTGAACGAGTGTTAGTAATCATACCACGAATCAATCTGCAAAGTTTCATATCAATTCATCAATCATACATGAAGTAATTTGAAATTTTTGTGTTTGAAGGTTTCATGATGTTCTTGGTGAATTTTGGTTAAATTCGTAAGTTTAATCCATAATATGAGAGTTTTAAAAGTGTTTGTTTAGGTGGAGATTGATTAATTTGAAGAGAAAATTCATTCTTGGTAAAGATTTGAAGATTCAAGTTAGATATGAGTTTATGTGTTCTTGATGTTCTTGAGAAGATGAAGTTATCGGATTTGAAAGATGAAGTTATCGGATTTCATAAATCCGATTAAGTGTATCGGATTTGACATTTGGCGGATTTGGTTTAGGCGTCGGATCTGAAAAGTGTCGGATTTGAAAGTACTGGATTTGGCTTCTACCGGATTTGAAAGTGTCGGATTTGAAAGTACCGGATTTGCTTTCTACCGGATTTGAAAGTGTCGGATTTGGGCAGATTTGAAAGTGTCGGATTTGGACATATTTAAAAGTGTCGCATTTGGACATATTTTAAAGTGTCAGATTTGGACATATTTTAAAGTGTCGGACTTCCTTTGTTCATAGCAATTTTAAATGGCTCAAAGTTTGGTTGAAAATACAAAATTTGAATTTTCTTGCATTTTCTGATATAGCAATTTTAACCAAAATAAAAATTGCAATTTTCATAGCAATTTTAAATGCATTTTCAAAACCAGGTCAGCTCGACCCCAGCCAGGGGCTCTGCCCCTTGGACCTCGCCAGGGGTTGCCACCCCTTGGACCCCGCTATCAGGGGCGCTGTCCCCGAACCCCCGTCGTTGTTGTGACTGAATTAGAATCAATCTTTCTCAACTCATAGTCACTTTTATTGATTCTCATACTACACTTTCAAATCATTATTATTGATTAAATTTGTGATCAAATCAAATCATTCCTAAACGATCGTATAATTTTCAGGTATCAAGATAAATATCAAGATGTCAACGAAGATTCCACATGTTGGAGTAAATTTTGAGAAAAAGAAGGTAGACGGATTGGTTAATGAGAATATCCAGCTCAAAGAGAAGATTTCTTCACTGAACAAAGAGATTCACACATTGACACGGAGAAATACAATTTATGATGTAAGGATTGAATGTATGTTAGATGATATAATCAAAAAGGAGAAACAGATGCAAATTCTGAGTGGAGAAAGTTCATTACTAAAAGAACAAGTCGAATTTGAAAAGAAAAGAGCAAGTGAATTACAAGTTGAAAAAGCTGAATTGCATGATAAGTTGAAACAACTTGAGCAACAGCTACTTGTTGAAAAAGATGAGTTACAGAAAGAAACAAAGGTATTAGACCTAGAAAAGAGTTTGGAAAGTGAAAAGAAAATGTTTGAAGAAGAAAGAAGTAAGTTTGTGGAGAAAATTTCACAACTTGAAGTACATTCTAAAGAGGAGAAAAAGAAAGCAGAGATTTTGTCAGAAGAGAATGCCAAGTTTAAAGACCTCATATCTGAATTTTCTGTTGAACGTCAAGATTTTCAAAGGATGTTGCAGAATGATGATAAGTTGATAGCGAGTTTAGGTATTGAAAAGGCTGAATTGCAAAGAAAAGTCACAGAACTTGAGCAACAACTTCTTGCTTCTTCTAAACTATATATTCCCAGCTCAGCTTTGAAAAACAAAATATCTGAGCTTCAGGAGACTCTGGACACAGAGAATAAAACATTGGAGAAAGAGAGACTACAGTTTTTTGTTAAACTCAAGTTCGCAATGCTTCTTGCTGAAAAAGCTTCTGAATCTACCAAGACTTCCGCTGACAATATCAATTTTGATTCAGAAACACATTGTGGTAGCGATACTGACTCTTATTTTTCTATTGCAGATGCTGAAAGTAGAAAATCAAATGACGATTTCATTGATGCTTCTACTCCCAAAGCAACTACTTCTTCTCAAAAGCCAAAAGAAACTGAATTCAGAAGTCAACAGAATGCTTCTTATTCACGTTATATTGATTCTGAATTCAGTAAGCTTAAATGATTCTTTACCAAAGACTAAACAAGCTTGGATTCCAAAGAAGAGTCTAGGTGACATGTTTGTAAAGATATCATCATTCTGGACTGAAAAGAAGAAAACCACAGAAACTTCAATATTTAATTCACCATGTGGTTCAATCAATCATGTGCATTCAAATGCATGTTTTTCATCATCAGAATTCCGTATCAAAAATGTCATAACTGATGAATTCTCATCCAACGCAATACCTACCAGGACATTTTCAGAAACTAAACCTAGAGTATCTGAGTTTCGAATGAAGAATGTCATCAATGATGGTTTTAAGTCCAATGTTATACCACAAAGAAGAATGCATAGACAACATCATTCTGGTAAGGAAACTCATGCTGATATGCAATATCATTCGTTTAAACATCTAAATACCAAATTCTTTTCTAAAGCAAAGCATAATGGAAATTTTATGCTCAAAGCTGATGTCAAATATCCTTTTTTGGTATACTCAATCAAGCACTTAGTCAGACTTTCAAAAGAGAAGATTTGTAAAACTTCATGAACTAATGAAAATTTGTTGTTCAAAATGGTATTCCCCAATGGCACACAGACCCAATGCATAGAAAGTTTCATAAACCTAACATAGTTGGACCCAACTTCAAGTGGGTACCAAAGTGTGCTTAAGTTGTTTTGCAGATTAGTCAGAGACATTATTGGAACACAATGATGATCATTTACAATATGTTGAAAAGTACATTGTGTTTAGTATGCTAACAATTTCAATCACCTGACTTGAAGAAAGAAGAGTGTTCCCTGCAGTCCATTTCACATATCATTGTGTTCAGCATTAGCTCGAGTCTAATGATCTGAGAAACTTAATGTTTGTAGTTTATCATTCCTTGATATAACTTGTGTGATAATGGTTCATTATTTATAGGGGGAGCAAGAACGACATAGATTCTTTGACAGACAAATCTTTTTTCGTCGAGAACCTACAAGATTGCAATTTTGTTTAAAATGAAAACTATTTTTGTGCATTCTTGTAGGGGGGGCACTTTTTTCTAACCTAGTTGATGAAAAATCATTTTCGAATTTCAATGCATCAACATAGGAAGAGTTTATTTTTTTCTTTCAAATCATTTTAAAAATGAAAATTTCAAAAACAATACAAAATTTTAAAATTCAAAAAGATTTTTCATTTTCAAATTTTATTGTTTTCCCATCGAGAAGGCATTCATTCGGTGATTCATTCTGATGTCTTTCTTGATTCATTTGACTGTTGATCTTCTAAACACTCATCTTTCATTTCTTGAATTCTATCCCGATAATAATTCTGGAAATCTTTCCTTTATTGTCGAATATTCCATTCATTATGGTAACCGTTCATTCTTGTGTCAATCATTTTTTATGTGACACATACTATTCAAGTGATCAATAAGGCACCAAAGAGTGAGTGAGTGTAGGATGATTCTACTCCTATGATCAATCCAGAACCAGAAGGACCTGCTCCAGGAGTTCACCTTATGCTTAAAAAAACAAAGTAAGGGTTTAATAGGTCAAATAGGTGAGCAGTATCAGTTATCACGTGATACTGATTGGTGGGCAGAAATAAAATGAAAATGAGAGGGGTGGAACAGGAGATGGGGGTGCATATGATCAACAAATCACTTTGAGCATACATGTCAAATCATTTTTTCATTTCCTACTTCAAAATTCTTTGATTGTTCATATTCTTTAATTGCTCAAATCATTCTTGACAATCTTTCTCAACTGAATATTTCGTGAAAATCATTCTTGTTGACATCAATATGATTGCTCCTAATCATTTGAACAGATAACAAGTGTCAATTTGTATCCAACGGAGATACAAATATTCATTATGGAAAGAGAGTTTGAGGGAGAAGTTGAAAAATATTTAGAGAGCTGAGGGTGAGAGATAGGATCAAAATAAAACAAAGATCCTCTCAAAACAGTGTCAATTTGGGTAACCACATATACTACTAGATTTCATGTATTGAAATTTGGTATTGAAGAAGACATCATGGACCCAGTGATGCAATGCACTAACCCCACCCAGCTACTCAATTATCTCTTAAAAGATGATTGTTTCAACTTCACACGGGGAATTTGCACATCTCTATTGGCATCTCACTCGGAGATTGTTAATATTGAAACAAGGAGGACATGCTGCTCCGGTCCACGACTTCTTTCATGCACTTATAGAGTCTAGAGCTTATTGCTATATAATTTTATTTCTGAGGACACATGATGGAAATATCACAATATCTAGTTTTCGTAACTGATACCGGAACATTTTGAGTGTTATCTTTGTGATATTCACGATGATAGATGGAAATCCTACCAGTGCTATCATTATTCCAACACTGAATGTAGGTCACACAGTTTATTCAAACTGTTGTGTTAACGAGCAATCTATGTGATCTCGGTGTTAACATTTTCCAACCTGAACTTTGAGATGGTGCCCTAAAGACTCTCTCGGATACTTTCATTGTAATATCATTGTGGTCACAATATCAAAGAGATACATATTTGATAAATTCAACTGAATGTCATGAGGAGGATTCTAAGCTATAAATGAAGTATTCATGCACAAATCAAGCTGAATATCAATTACAATTACATGATGTTCATGAAGAATCCTGATCATCATGAGGGGGAGAAAGTTTAAAGAAATTGAAATTCAGTTGATCTTGATAGAAGGAAACAAAAATATTAGCTGATTCTTACTAAGTGGAAGATGATGATGAGTTCTTATCATCAAAATTATGCAGCTAAACAAAACCAGATTCATGTGTTAAGAGGGAGACAAAGAAAAGTTTAATTCTGAAAAATCAATATATGTCTAGTCAAGGGGGAGCAAAGAAAAGAGATATCTATTGAATTTGAAAAAGATCAAGAGATTCAAAAGAAAAGATAATTGTGTGATCAAGACATTATGATTAGGATAAACAAGATCAAGAGCTACATTCAAGGGGGAGAGAACAAAATATTCCTCATGCAAAAGCAAAGCTTATTTTAAGACAAGAGAGCTCAAGATCAGAAAGAAAAGGTTTGAAGATTCCCCAAAGCTTCAAAAGAATATTAACCAAAAAAGAATATCTGCATGATTCAAAAGGGGAGATTGTTAAAGTTTCCGTCAGATGCCAAAAAGACATAACATCCTCTATTTCTATACAAAGGGGGAGATTGTTAGGTTTATTAATTGTATAGAATAGAAGATTACATTTTGAGTGAAGTTTGTATTAATTACAAACTAGAGGGTCTTAATTGTAAATATACTCATGGAGTATATAAGCCTATGATTAAGGCTAATCATGAATCAATTGCCATAATCAATGATATGAACTATGTGTTAATCAAGGTGTAATTAGTATTCTCTCATAGTTCTATACGTGCTATTGAAGATTGGCTTGATACTTGAAGAATTAAGGGATTATCAGAAAGAAATGATGGCTTATAAGAGACAACTTATACATGACGACTTATACGCGATGCCTTATACATGATGTTTTATGTTGAGATTTACGATGTGATACCTGGCCTAAGCCTGTGAATGGGGACTTTTCGTGGAAAAGTTAAGACCAAATATGGTTAGTGTGTTTGGAGTGATATACAGGCCCATATTATTACAAGCACATGGTACACGTTGGAACTTAACGGAATCACTAAAAATCTTGTGAATCAGGAGAAGGGTACTTGTAGGATGTAATACACCTGTAACGTGCATAGGAGTGCCTTAGTGTGTATAGGGCTACTTCAGATTCGAGGATAGGTGTACGAATGTGCTGAACGGATAGAACCTGTTTGGTGTGGGGGGCAGTACGGTAAAGCTACCTTACGCCTTAACGCTTTATCTATACTCCCAGAATGGTAACTACGAGAAGAAACCAACCCTTGCTAATTGGGGGAATTGCTAATGCCCCTAGGGATGGGGATACAACAAATCATACAGCTGAAACCGATCCTCATCAACAACCAAGGACACTTGTGACTAGGCAACCAACTATGAACAATGAAGAGATGGAGAATGAATATCATGAGACCGTATCCGACGAGAGACTTGTTGCTGTTGTGGGAAAAGCTCTAGAGCAGATTCTACCTAACATGTTCAAGCAGATGAGTAAAGAGATGAAAGTAATGGTTGCGGATGAAGTGGAGAGGGTTGTGACTGCTAGGGAAACCAACCGTCGACTAGGAAATCACATTATTAACCAGGGTATTGTTGGGGTTGCAGCTACCGTAACCTCGCAGCTTGCAATCCTCCGATGTTTGAGGGAAAACCTGACCCAGTGGCCAACACTAAATGGGTCGTGGAGGTCAAAAGTGCGTTTCGTACTTGCTATTGTACCGCGGATCCTAAAGTACTTTTGCTATTAACCTACTGCGTGAGGCACCAAAAGATTGGTGATTGCTGCTAGTACAATAGAAAGGTGAGATTCTTCTGGAAAGCACTTGGGAAGAGTTTAAAGAGATGTTCACCGAGAGGTTTACAACGTAGGTGGAAGTCGAGAGGATCACGAGTGAGTTCTTAGCCATGAAACAGACTACTGAGTCAATCAATGATTTAAATGCGATGTTTTTGGAGAAGTTCCAATTCTGTCCCGAATATGTGGCAAACAAAAAGATGAAGATGTTCCGCTACATGGGTGTGCTAAAGACGGAGATCAGAGACTTTATGGATTCAACTAAGTACTGACAGAGCACGTGAACTAGAGTTAGAGAAACAAGAAGTTAAGGAGTATGAAAAAAAGAGTTAGAACAAGTAAACACCATGTCAAAGAAAGTGAAGTCCTTGGAAGGAAATACCAAGTGGAAGAAAGAGGCATCGAGATGTGGGAAGTGTGGCAAGAAACATTTGGGAGAGTGTAAATCTATAGCTTCAGGTTGTTTCAAGTGTGACCGGTCGGGTCACATCAGTAGAGACTGCAAGTCAACTATAAAGGTCTGCTTCAATTGTTATCAACTAGGACACATGAGGAATGAGTGCCCTCGGTTAATTGCAGGGGAAGTCAAGGCGGTTGCACCAGCCACTCTCAGGATTACAGATGGTAGGAAGAAGAAAAGAAATAAGCACCTAGGGGAAAGGGGAGGGTCTTCCAACTTACAACCGAGGAAGATAAGATAGAGCATGAGGTGAATGCAAGTATTAATACTATTAACCTTGTGAAAACACTCTTGTTATTTACCCTGGAATTAGTAGTTTTTCATGTTTTAAGCGTTTTGTAACAGCTTAAGTTGTAGACTTGGATGTTTAGAAACTCCTTTGGAGGTAGGATGACGGTAATAGGGTCTGGTAGGTGTCAGTGTTGTCAAGGATGGGTAGGGTTCCGGTACGCGAATAGTTTACTAGGGATTGGTACCAATAACTTGGGAGAATTTCACGTGGTGGTAGGAGTGGATTATTAAGTTGGCATCATGTCATGATTGCATGTGAGAAAGGATTAGCATGTACTTAGTATCTTAAGTGGGGGAGAATCCTCCATATGTAGTGGGGATGGTCAGAAACAGAGAGGGTATGTAGGTGCGAGGATGGGATGTAGTAAGTAGCTATGTGTGTTTGTGTGACGAGTGAGGGTTTTGTCTCACGATTATATGTGGTGTATGACAATTGAGCAGGTTGTGTGATGATTGTGTGTGTCGGTGTCGAGGAGTGTGGACATGTCAAGACAACAAAATGATAGAACGTGTATGTGAGACAACTAGCATACTATAAGCAAGGCATATAAATTCAACTTCGAGTCGTCAAGACGAGAAGAATAAAGGAGGAAATACGTATGAATAGATGATACCGCCGGTTAGTAGCATGTGTTTCGTTGAGGAGTGAGAACCTTCTTCCTGGTGGATATCATAATTTTAGGTGTGAACTGTATGTTTTTGAAATACAATGTGGTAGAGTCGACGAGAATTGAACAACGAGAGAAACTTAGTGCTAGGTACATTGGACCGTTTTAAAGTGTTAGCTCGAGTAGGGAAGGTGGCCTATCGTTTGGAATTACATGAAGAACACGAGTCAACCTGTATACCAATAAAGGATATAGTGGTACATGAGAGGCTGAATTATGTGGAATGACTAGTCGCTATCATAGAGAGAAAAGTGAAGGCTCTATGAATTAAACAAATTCCATTTGTAAAAGTGTAGTGGGAGCATTGGCAAGGTTCAGAGTGGTCATGGGATCCTTAGGAGGAGATGTTAAGTAACCACCCAACACTATTCGAGTAGAGATTTCAATGACGAAATCGATTCTAAGTGGGAGAGAGTTGTAATATCCAATTCTAAAGTTATAATGATTCTAATTATTAAATATTGTGGATATTAACTTTATTTATTGTTGAAATAATTATTTTAAAGGGATATGCATTAGTGGCTACTAGTTGGGCCAAAACAAGTTAGGAGATCATATTATGTGGACTAATTAATTGAAAGGAATAATGAGTTGGGCCACTATGACTTAAATAAGGAAATTACGCCCAAGGGGAATACATAACCTAGGCTAGATCACCAGCCCCAATGGTCGACTATTGCTATTTTTGTGAGGATAGGCTGCCGAGGAAACAAAGAAGAGGAACGAGCTTGAATCTCAATCATTTCACATCATTTTCGAAGGGAAATCTCAAAGTTAGTGTCCTTATATTTTGGTAATCGATTTTTGTGAGTTTCATTGATTAATCGATGAATTTTGTTGGGTGTTTCTGGGCTTGCTGTCGTGAACCAGAACCGAACAAAAGATGCGATTTTGATTATGCAAAATGCGATACAAATGCAATTAAATGATGGGGTTCGATCTATACGAGCCTAGGAGTCCATTGAAACACGAATCATTAAAATGATTGAGTTTTGGTATCATTTATTGGGTTCTTGTGGGCTGTCGAACTCATCTCAAAACAGCCCTATTTGTAAATTTGTAAAGTAGCTTTATTCCTATTTAGGGGGAGAGGAAAAAGATGCAATTTTCGATGATGTAAACATGATAAAAACTCAATTTATCAATGGGAAAATGCTCTAGATGTATTTGGGAACCCATAGGATCGAGAATTAATGAATTTCGTTAAGTATTGAGTGACCTTGAATTTTTGAAAGAGATGATGGAGATGAAGTCTTGAACTGTTCTTATAACCAAATGCAAATTATAGTATACATGCAGAAGTTTGGAACTCAAATCATTAATTGAGTTGGACTAAATCTGTAATTGGGCCTACCCCTAAATGAAATGGACGTGTGTGTGTATATATATATATATATATGGACTTAGGCCCGGTATGGGATCGACGAAAAGATGTATAATTACATATTGAGACGCAATCGCAATTAATATATATATGTATATATGTGGGATAAATGGGGATTACAAATAGGTTATGATCTAATCACAAGTTGGTTTAAAAATTGAATTCATGGTTTTGCATAACAAGTTAGTTAGCGTTATTGAATCGTTAAATGGTTGTTGCTTTTGAATCATTAACTAGTTATTGAGGTTGAACCATGACATGGATTATTGCCTTTGAGTCACAAATGGATTGTTGTTTTTGAACCAGAAATTATCTTTAAAAGTTGAATTGTAAATCATAGTCTATGATAGAATTACAAATTGTAGTGGCCATGGATTGCAAGTGGACTCGCACACTTGAAATACTAAAAAAATTGTGAGTTTTATAAATTAAATAAACATTTAGAATTAATAGTTATTATAATTGATTTTGAGCATGATTATAGAGGTTATTGTAGGCGATATTGTTAGGAATATTTATGAATGCAAAAGATGGGCGGATTGTTGCTTTATGCAAGTCCCTTTGAAACGGGTCATACCGACCCGTTAAGTAAAGAAATACGCGAATTAACTAAATGATTGGATTTTGCACTATCCAATCACCCTAGACATGTTTCTTAGACTGAGTATATGAGATTGTAAGTGATGCAAATCAGATTCGGGTTTAAATGGTGAAAATGCCGAAAATTTTGCAAGTTTTACGTTTGTCGTCTTTTCGAGTTAGGACGTCAAATTTTGCAGATAAATCCCTCATAATAAGGGGAACAAGCTGTCTTTAAAAAGTTTTAATCAAAAACATTGTTTTGGGCTCAATTCGTTAGAGTCAAAGTTGTGGATTTTTGACCCGTTTGGTCATTAAAGAGATTTAAGCTTGGTTTCACCTATTGGACAGATTTCTTGGGAGATTACTTGCATTCTAGTATGTTTTTGTTAGATAAGTGGTAAAGTTTTAGTAGAAGTGAATTGGGTTGGTGGATCGTCGAACGAACATGGGCCTAGTGTAACGTGTTGGGCCCAATGCACACCACTATCACATTTAGAGTATCGTGAGGGATTAATTAGGTATTGAGTAATCTTACCTAATGTATCTTGTACTTAAAAAGATTTATTTTAATTGTAAGTTGTTATCGGTGAATTGTCGTGACTCGCAGATTTACTGTTTTACTATGTTTGTGCTTTTGTGCTGAAATCCAGGTGAGTTTCACTAACTCTTATCTTATGATGTTTTTGTTTATATGTGATGTTAGAGTATATGTGTATGTATTATTTGATGTGATATCTGTGTATTCCTTTTCTTGATAACCGAGGGGGTTATTTGATGCATGCGGCATCAAGGTCGAGTGGACCAACTTGTTGGATGTCTTTAAACATCGTGGCCGAGTGGGCCTGTTTGTACATCTATGTGATGTTTCTTTATACGTGTATGTGTTGATGTGATACATGTTTACTTGTATATACGATAACCAGGGGTTATTTAATGCATATGGCATTAACGTCGAGTGGACCAACTTGATGGATGTCTTTAGACATCGTGGCCAAGTGGGCCTGGCCGAGGGGGCCTTAGGTGTAGATATGTGATACTGTGTAATAATCATGAGGTATGGGTGATGTGTTGCTCACTAAGCTTATATCTTACCCGTTGTTGTTTAATTCTTTTCGGGACCACCGGGCATGACACCAGCGTGACAGCGAATCAAAGATTTCCGATTTAATATTTATTTAAACATTTATTTTCAAGCTTCCGCTACCGAAACTTATTACTTATTTAATTGGGTTGAATATAATGACAATATAAATCTTTATTTATTTATTCGAATGAATATTTATGGTGAATCCGATTATTTAAAAAAAGTAAAAAAAATGGGGCGTTACAGTCAGACCAACACAAGTCGGACGTAACTTAGTCCTCCCGAAACGCCATTTCCAAAATCACAACCTTTCAGAACTTAACCAAATCAATTAGAATCACTTGCAAAACCTTTCTCTTATCATTTGAACAAACCCTACACATATTCATTGTGTTAAAACAAGATTTAGCCCCTCAATCCACCATTTTACTCACTCTTTCAATTCCTTGAAGATTTGTAGGAAAATAAAGGCTCTAGTTCTTTCTCTGTTTCTCTTTCTAGACTTCAAGAACACACACATCACACTCTCTTCTGGTAATGAAACAGTAATAGTGGTTCTAGTGGCTGAGCTTTAATTTCCCATATACATACTTGTATCTCACAAGGCTTTAGGCCCAAAACACACCCTAAGCCCAACATGAATTAACTCTTTAACACTTCTAATAGTCTAAACCCACCAACACTCATTTATACTCAATAAGCCCAACTCAACTTAGCAAATTCACAACTTGCATAATTACATCGAAAATAATGATAACATTAATAATAAATATTCTTTTATTTATTTCAGAAATCCGGGTATTACAAAATACCGGAGGATTGCAAGCCGAAAAGTCATGGTAGCTGCAACCCCCATTAGTACCCTCGTTGATAACCTGGTGTTTTGGCCGACGGTTACTCTCCTTGGCTGTCACAACCCGTTCCTCCTCTTCCGTGACCGTCACTTTCATCTACTCATTCATCTGTTGAAACATATTAGGCAGAATTTCTTCTAGTTCCTTTCCCACATCAACAACTAACCTCCCGTTAGATACAGTCTCATGGTATTCATTTTCCATTTTTTTCGACGTGCATAGATGGTGGCCTAGACACAGGCATCCTTGGTTGCTAGTGGGGATCAGTTTCAACTATATGACGTGCTGTAGCCCCGTCATGAGGGACATTAGTATTTCCCCTAATTAGAAGGTTTTGGTTTCTTCTCGTAGTTACCATCCTAAAGTTTTGACAATGCACAATACATCAGGCAGGCATTGTCAAGCACCTTCCTATTAATAACTTATTCACATAACTACATTCATGCACAATATCACACAAGTAACCCCTCACCGGATTCACAAGATTCTTTATGATTCTATCAAGATTTAATATGTATGGTGTGTCTTTAATAATATAGGCCCTTATATTATACCAACACACTATACGTACCAGATCTTAGCATCATCACTTGGTCTCCTGATTCATTGGCTTAGGTCATGTAACTTTTGATGATCTAAAAGCACCTAAGTGTTACATTTAATCATCAAGTGGTCAAACACAAAGGCATTACGTATAGTCCATTCTTAATCTATGCTAGCACCCTAGCCATATGCATATAAAATTAGTACGCATCAATCATAAGAAAAAATTACATCCAAGTTGCTCACCAAGACCCCAAGCTCTAGCTGACGGCGCGTTGATAGTATTTTACAAAAATTCGAATTAGATACGAAACCACAGTCAAATCCCGACACAACAATAAAAAAAACATGCTTCCGAATTTGACTCGTAATTCCACACCTAACTAATTTGAAAAATCATTTTGAACCTGGGTTTAAGTTCAAACACACCACTCGCGTCTTAAACCAAGGCTCTGACACCAAGTTATAAGTTGTAACGCCCCAAAAAAAATTTAAATATATAAATGGTCCATTAAATAGTCATTCAAATCAATAAATAAATAATAAAAATGTGATTACATTCATCCCAATAATAAATAAGAAATTTCAGTAGCGGAAGCTATTAAATAAATGTTTAATTAAAGATATGAAATTAAATAGTCCTTGCGTTGCTGTCACGAGGGCTCCTTCTCCTTCCCCCTCTTCAAACTCTGATTCTTCTATCCTTTTTTTGTAAGTTGGTTCACATCTTACATCTAGCAGAAATGATTCATCGAAATAATGAGTCAACATTGATATTGACACATCTGACAAATGTTCGAGAGTTCCTCTATGCAATCCATTTCTTGAAATCTCTCTTCTGATTCAAAATCGTGGTGCTATCCCCACTCGGACCAAGACGGAACTTTTACTTGTTCAAAGAACAATTAAGATGCTTTACCCTTGTCTTTCCCCGATGGTCCTGAACAGAATTAAACAACAACGGGTAAGTTATAAGCTTAGCGAGCAACACATCAACCATACCTTATGATCCACACAGTATCACATATCTGCACATTAGGCCCCCACGGCCAGGCCCCCTCGGCCACGATGTCCAAAGACATCCATCAAGTTGGTCCATTCGACCCTAATGCCATAGGCATTAGATAACCCCCTCGGTTATTGAATATACAAGCAAAAAGGTATCACATCATGTAACACATACACGTATATACAAATATCACATATATAAATAAATCATAAAATAAAAGTTATTGAAACTCACTTGATTCGTAGTCTAGTGTTAATTACGGTTCACGTCACGACCGTTAGAAATTCGATCAATTACCGGCGAACACCTACAAATAAATCATATCCCATAAATCCTTTTGTTTCACGCTTTCATGCAAAATCCTATGGTTCGCGATTTAACTACATACGGCTAATTTGCTTTGGGCCTTAAACTTATTTCACAATCCGGAACTTAAGCCCGTTTACGATTCAAGCACACTAACCAAATTTGTGATTCAAAATATCTAATTAATTTGTGATTTAACCTTTGGGCCAAAATGCAATTCAATATAGTTATATAGATTATTATATATATATATATATATATATATATATATATATATATATATATATATATATGAAATCTACGATTTGATCTATAGAAATGGATCATTTGCGAACAGAAGAAATCGTTCGCACGTTGCGAACCACCAAAAATGTCAACAAAGTGTGAGGAATATTATTATTATTATTTTATTATTATTATTTTTATTAATATTATTATTATTATTTTTGTGTGTAAAGATAAGATGCAGTGTTTTTACACAAGATACAGTGATTTTATTTTAGATGCAGTGGTTTTTAAAACAAAATTATTTGGTTCTTAAATGAGAATCAATCGATTAATTCGTGCACGATGAACTAGTTTTAAGAGAATTCCATGTTTTTTAAATATTATGTAATGATTTTAAGTTGGATGCAATGATTTTATAGACTAGATGCAGTGGTTTCTAGAGTTCTCATTTTAAGAGGTGTTCTCATTGGATCTCACCCTTGATCTATATATATATATATATATATATATAAAAGCAGTTCTTCTAAAATTCAACATAAATATATGACCTGCGATTTGGTCTTCTTCGTAGCCAACCTTCCCCCAAAAATATCCATGTACATATCACGAAATCACTCCATTCTTGTTCTAAAAGGTCCCTAACATCTCCTAGACTATACCCAAACGATTAATTAAGTTTTTATCATGTTTACCTCATCAAAATCGCATCTTTTTTCCCTCTGTTGAAGCTGTGTTCCACAGCCCTCCTTAACCCAATTCAAAACCCAATTATTTCCCAAGATTTAAGTGACAAAATGTTGCTGAACTATTCTATGTTAAACACTAACGATTAAATTCATTTTAATCATGTTTTTGAGGGCCAAAATCCATCCTTTTCCCTCGGTTTTGACCCTGTGCGTCGACATCCCCATACCCCTTAAACTCTCGATGGTTTGACCAGTATAAACACATAAAACTCGATTCCAAGGATAAGGATTATTAACCTGATGATTTCTTGCTGAGTATCAATCGAGATAAGCAAATTGATCCTGTCCTTCTTCCTGCTCTTCTCGACCAACAGTGCGCACAACACTTATTAGCTTCAACGTAAATAGAGTTTGGTCTAGCTAGGGTTATGGTCTTTGGGCTTATTTACCTTATTTAAATTCTTATAAGCCCACACAAAATTATTAAACCCATCTACATGTCTATCTAAAACTGAGCCCAAAACATTAATCCTATTCCTATACTCTAAGCCCAAAAAAATACCAACTAACACATACCACTTTTACATACATATATATATATATATACATATATATATATACATATATATATATATATATATTTGCCTTAAAATTGTAAAGAATCTACTCTCGTGACATTAATACTTAAAATCATTACATCTTGAAATGGATATTACACTAGTTAAAATCATATATATATATATATATATATATATATATAGAAATGCGTGTAATGTAATGAAAGAAAGAGATAAAACCATGACAGTATGTGCCTGTACATGTACGTGTGCGTGTACGGATTAGAGAAATAAGTGGTCAAAATCTGGTTAAGTTGTAAATGATGACTACAAACAGGAACACTTGTATTGTGATAGAAAAAATAGATATTGTGTAGAGTTTGAATGTAAAATGAATGGTGACCATTTGTAAGATTTTATTAAACCTTATGATATGAAATAGGGGGCAAGGTTAATGTTGAAACTCAAAATGTTCTATTCAAGATTTTTTGGTGATATTAAGTTTGAGTGTAAGCATTGTTCATCCTAAAAGGATAGTGGTAGATTTTTAGGACGGAATCCACTTTACGGAGGGTAGATTTTTAACATCTAAAAAATGGGCCTAGTTGTACCATGTGTTCACAAGGTTGTGACTTTATGAATTAAATAAGGAATAGTAATTAAAGAATGAAGTTGTAATGTGATGTTAAAAGAAAGTTGGTGAAAAATAAATAATAGTTGTTATTTATTAAATGGTTTTAAATAAGGATTCCACAAATATCTCTGTTAGTAATGTTAGTCCCAGATTGAGTACGCAACAACAAAAGTTTGTAGAAGGTGGGGGTTGAATACAAACTTTAGCTTTTAAAAATTAAAGACACACTTATATACTTTTATATAATTCTTATTGATATGAATCAAGAATTACATGTACTAGAAGCGGAAATTCTAAGTACAATAAAAGGTGGCAATCAATTTGTCTAACACATAGACAAGCTAACTCTAAAACAACTAATGTATTTAGAGTGTTCAACACATGAACAAGTTTGATTCTACACAATGCTTATACTCTACGAAATTTCTCAACTGATGAGATTTTCTTTTAGTGTAGTAGAGACTTCACTTTTTTTGTGTTGTGTAGTATTCTCCATTTGCATGTCCACCATGCATGAGTATATATAGAAGTCTTGGTGGATCCGGTTGCATGAAGGTAAGAGACCAAGAGGATGTGGAAATATAATATTTTAATTGTAAAGGTAGTGGGTGAAAAGTAAAGTTACTTTAATCAAATGTATGATAAAAGTAATTGTACTTTTCTGCAAAAGTACAACCCATTCATAATATAAAATATTAAAGTCCACATCTACTGTCGTGTAGAAATATCATTCCCTTTCCATGATTGTACTTTAATCAACACGATGCTTCTGATTGATTTGACTTTACCAAGTATGGGATTGCCAACCATACTTAGTTGTTTGAACAAATCTTCAAGATCTTCGTCTGTTTGAGGTATCATTATCCCTTTCTAGAGGATAAGATCAAACCTTTTTCTCTCATACTTGATCCAAAAAGTGCATTTCACTTTTACAAACAAAGATCTAAGGCATAATAGAACAACACATGTTCTGCCTTTTACATATGACTTACAATTTGAAAAGATAGAGTAGATTTGACATTTTTCACGACTCAGCTAACAGATTATACAAGGAACTCTGATATTCACTACTCAGTTGACAAAATATATCAGTTGATCACTTTTTGCTAGGACTCAGTTGACACATATTGCTCAGCTGATCAATAGTAATCTTAGGAGGACATAATACTCATGTATTTGTATGATCAGTTGATCAAGAATGCTCAGCTGATCAATCAAATACATCAGTTTATAAGGGGAGATGACTTGTGTAAAGAAAGACTTACTTAGCTGATGCTTTGGGCCTCAGCTGATCCAATTGTTCACTCAGCTGATAGAGTAGGCACTCAGCTGATCAAATTCTTCACTCAGCTGATCACTTTCTTCACTCAGCTGATCAAACTGTTTACTCAGCTGATGGAATATTTTCATCAGCTGATCAACAATTTTGCTCAGCTGATAGACTGTTTTCCTCAGCTGATGGTCTTCTTTACTTGTTTACTTCATCTGATGCTCCTTGGCTGATATCCTTTGGCTGATACTTTGAGTAGGATCTGATGCTCAGCTGATGGCTTATTTTCCTCAGCTGATGGTTCCATACTTAGCATATTTTTACATAAACTGATTCAAAAAACACATGTTTGAATTCTATCTAAGTCATACTGAATGTAGGGTTTGGTTATCATCAAATCCTATGTTTTAGGATTGGCAGAGTTGATTATTAGGGTGAAGTGATTATCTCCCCAATAATCTCCCCCTATTTGATGATGACAAAACCTTTTTCTTTTTGAAGAATCAGTTTGACTTCTAATTACAAAAGATTTAAACTTTTAAGTACATATGGCTACCTAGATATCTGTTTTTGGTAGCTCTTTTTATTTGAACCTTGTTCTGTTTTTGGTTTCTTTTCTAATGTTCCATTTTGTTCTGTTTTTGTGGAATCTTTTTCTGTGTTGTACCATTTTGTCTATTTTTGTGGTATCTTTTCATTTTTCCATTTTTATATGCTTTTGATTTTTTGATATACATAAACATCACTTGAAATAACAGAATAAAGAAATGTACATAAGTGATTACATAGATTAACTACTAACTAACTATTCTATAATGTACAATCAACTAAATTACAACAAAATCTTTAAAGTTAGAATCAGTCTTTAATCATCCCACCATGGTTCTTCTTTAACTTCAAAATCTTTTGCATGGGGATCAGCTTCAACTAAGACTTCACATTGGGCTTGAACAAAGGCTTCAAAGTTTTCATTTCCAGTTCTGCCTCTTGTAGATATCCTTAGCCCAAATAGAAACTTCTTGCTAGCTTTAAGTATTTCAGACTGTCTAAAGAACCTCCATGTGCCAGCTCTGTCCAAAAACAATATACCTTCAATAGGCATAATTATAAACTTGTACAGCTCAGGAGTGATGTTCAGTGGAAGAGATGTGTTGAGACCCTCAAAATCTGATAGGAATTCATGGTGGGGTAGTACCTCTCTTAGCTCAAATGGTTTGAAGGGCTTGGAGCCTTTCTTATGAAGATTATCAACTGTGTGCACTTGCCTGTAATAGTCATCTGGAGTGAAGGCCCTTTGTGACACAGCTAGAGCTATCCAATTCTGAATTTTCTGAATGAATTGAACTTTGAGCTTTGACTTGGATTTGAAGAGAAGGTACAAGATCTCAACTAACTCTGTGAAACCATATATGTGACACCTCTCATAGGATATAACTTCACAGCTGTTGAAGTTGTTCTGTCTTATTGCTTTGAGGTAGGGTTCACCATCACCTTTATGGACAATGGCTCTTGTTATTGGAGTTGGTTTTGTTCTGTTTCTCAGAATATTGATTCTTTCTCTGAAGCTTTGAAGTCTTTGTTGACTTAGGTTGATGGGAGCAGATAAATCAAGGTTGAAGAGGGTTTTGATGGCATCAGCATGGGATCTAGCTTTGAGTAGTTCAGCCTAAGATTTTTCCCTTGCGAATGTGTGTTTCTCTTGCTTATATGCTAGCTCTTTGGCTTGGTAGATTTCCTCAACTGAAACACCCAATGCGTGAGCCATTTGAGCATTCTCCCTTTCTTCCTTTTCTTTAAGAGCAAGCTCCCTTTTCATTTGATCATCTGCTTCAACTTGCTCATCTGTCATCTTTTGTTTGCCTTTATCCTTAGGAGCAGAGGTTGAAGCCTTTTGGACTGATGGGGTTGATTGGACTGGTGGAGCAGATGGCTTAGGGCTTTGTCTTCTTCTTCTGAGGATGTCAGAAAGTGGAGTATCATCCTCATCATCAGAATCAGACTCTATGTTGATTTGTGGAGAGCAACCCTCAGTAACTTTTCTTTTAGGCTTTGGCCTGTTTGCCATCCTTTTCAGCCTTTTGGGAAACCTTTGCTCCCCCTCAGAAGATGCTTTTCTTTTAATGGGTGAGGGAGCTGTTGCTTTGGGTGCTTCCTGCTGCATGATTTTGGTGGCTGTTTCAGCATAGGCAGCATCAATATCCTCTGAGTCAGGATCATCCTCCCTAGAAGAACTTGAGAATTTCTCCCCCTTTTTGGCATCATCAAAAGGAGGAGGGGAGTCACCTGCTGCAGGCTTATAGGATGGGGTAGGGGCAGGGGTATGGGTGGAGGAAGGAGTAGAGGTAATTTTAGAGAGCTGAAGGGAGAGGTCATCCTTGAGATCTTTGATAGCTTTCCACAATGAGAGATGACTCATTCTGGATTGTTCTGTTAAGGTTTCTATGTCATCAAGGATGCCTTTGAGAAAGGAAGGCATGGGAAGGAGTTGTTCAGGAATAGGTACATAAATGTTTGGGTTGATTGGGCGTAGAGTTTGGAGTTGGGATAGGAAGTTGGATATGGTTTGGTTTAGGGTAGATATGGTAGATTGAGGTAGGCTGGGAATTTGTGGTTGAGAGGGAAGAAGGGTAGAAAGATGGTCTATTTTGGTTAGGAGGGGTGTAAGATCAATGGGTGCAGGGGAGGGTTGGGGTGGGGCGTTGAGGAGCTTAATGTCTTTTGCAAGTCTAGACAGTTGAGTAGAGGTTTGGGTTTGGAAGGCTTGGAAGGTTTGGGTTAGGTGATCAATGTTCTGGTTTATGGTTTGGATAAGGGTAAGGTTTGTGGTTTGGGTAGATATGGATGGGGTAGAGGTGGAAGGAGTAGATAGAGGTTCAAAGAACTTGGGTAAGGTTTGTGTCCCCTCATTTGAGCCTTGGTGTATAAGCTCAAATTCATTGGGAAAGAGAGTTGAGCCCTGTGCAAGTGGTTGGTTTGTACCACTAGCATTGGCAGGCTGTGCAAGTGTAAGAATTGAATTAATAATAGGTGCAAGGTAAGTGGACTGAGTGTGAGATGCACTCAATAACAGGGAATCCCTTATTAGATCCACATTCTGTTGGGAGAATGTAGATGGTATAGGCTGACTCAATTGTGGGATAGACACAGTATGACCTTGGGTTGACGTCTGTCTTTCAATGAGATCAACCTTTTGGGAGGTTGTCTCGGCTAACGGTTTAAGTCCCATTTTTACAGATGTATCCTGTTGTGAGGATACATCCACTGGCTGAAAGGTTGCAACATCCAATTGCTCCCTCTCAACATGAGGAAGGGTAATTGGAGTTGAGGTCAGAGGTGTGGATTGCACTCCTTCAAAGTGCTCATAATGAGTCACTTCTGGTGACCTTGTATATATGGGGCTACGGATAGGAGTAGAACTAGTGACCACAGGAGGTTCACTAGAGCTTGGCTGTTGGAGTGGTGTTTGGACTGGAGATGAGGATGGGCTATCAAAGGTTGGGACGACCATTTGAATATCCTCAGAGGTGGAATCAGTACTATCCATACCTTGGGACATGATGTGCCTACTTCTGTCAATGAGCTCAAGAAGTTGCTCAGAGATCTCTTGTTCTTGGGCATCACCATCATCACCAAGAGGACTTAGTTTCATTGGACTGGGAGGAGCAAAATCACCTGCATCACCATCACCAGCATCATCATCATCATCCTTAGAGCAAGTGTGGCTTTCATCAGCATCATCATCACCATCATTATCATCATCATTTTCATCACCATCATTATCATCTGCATTGTCGTTTGCAGCATCTATCAGCTTTTGCATTTGGGCAGTGATTGGAGGACCTCTGTTTGCCTTTAAGAAATGGAATATCTTTTCACCCATGGCAGGGACAGGTATATGCTCAAGATGTTTTGTTAAGCCCACATAATCATCCTCTCCAATCTCCCTCATAGCTATCAGGCTCAATAGTCTAATGTAGGTCACCTGCGACCTTGATGATTTCTTGTTGGTGCTCTGGGAGATTTTATCAATAAGGTCCGAAAATATCACTTGAGCAAAGTCGATATTTACCCCGAAGACTAGGGCATAGAGCACCAGAAGCTCGGTTTGGTTGATGAGATGATGGCTTCCAGATTTAGGACCGAAGCAACGTATGACCACGTTGGCCAAATACTTCCATGGATGAGCGAGAGCAGAGACCTTGACTTGACCATGCACTACAGGTTCATTGTAGCCGATGGTGTCTAAAACGGTTTGAACTTCTGCTCTGGAGGGAAAAGCGGTGTACGGTGGGAAGTTAGGAATAGCAGAGGCTTCACGAAGGGTTTCGGTGGTGATCTGGAGATGATAGTTTCCTTGGGCTAGGGTGCAGTGGATGGTGTTGGTGTTTAGGTTATAGGTTGCGGAGTACCATAGTTCACCGATAATGGTAGGGTAAATGTAGTGTGGATCAGCGGTGAGACTTTCAAACAGGGGATGGGCTTGAAAGCCTTGTCAAGTATATAGACATCATGTGGTCTTTTAGGATCAACAAACCCTTCCAGTTGGGATACATAAACTTCCTCTTTTAGGATTCCATTTAAAAAGGCCGTCTTGACATCCATTTGATAAACCTTGAAATCCCTATAAGCAGCATACGCTAGGAAGACCCGAATAGCTTCTATACGGGAAACATGAGCGAAGGTTTCATCATAATTAATGCCTTCCTGCTGATTGTATCCTTTGGCTACCAGTCGAGCTTTGTTTCGGATCACTACTCCGTCGGAATCTTTCTTGTTTTTGAAGACCCACTTGTTACCGACAATAGTTTTGCCATTGGGTCGAGGTACCAGTCTCCAAACCTTTACCCATGTGAACTGATCCAATTCATCTTGCATTGCTAGGATCCAGACACCATCCTATAGAGCATCAGCAGTATGTGTAGGTTCAGTCATGCTTAGAAAACTTGAAAACTGACACTCATTGGCTGTGGTAGATCGAGTTTGAACGCCAGCATCTTTGTTGCCAATTATCTGAGTCTCAGGGTGTGCGGCACTCCATTTGGTCACATGGGGGATGGGGCTATCATTTATTTCATCGTCTGCATCCCGAGGAAAGAAGTCATCCAGTTGTTGTTGTGTGGATGTTTCAGCCTCAGGTGTCGATAATTCTGGATTGTATTCAATAGTGTTAATAGTGGAGTTTGATGCAGTGTACCATTCACCCAAAACAAAGATCGGGTCAACAGCAGAATCAACAGGTCTTGATGTAAAGGCAGTAGTCGTCTGCTGTGAAAGTTTAAGAGATTCCTGAACAACATCTGCAGATCTGTCGATAGGTACTCAATTAGATCCAGAGTCATCAACTAGGAAATCAAATATATATTTTAGATCTAAAGGCTCATTCGCATTAGATATATTTGTTTCTTATTGATTAAGTGCCGGTCTTGAACTGATGTGTTCAGAAACGATTGTGGGTGACTCTGGTGATAAAGATGTTGTAATTAAAGTATCATCAAAAGTCACATTTATGCTTTCAACCACAATGTTACTTCTTTTATTCAACATGCGAAATGCCTTAGACTCTTATGAGTAACCAAGGAAAATTCCTTCACCAGCTTTTGAATCGAATTTTCCAAGGTTAGCTCTTTCGTTAAGGACAAAACACCTATTACCAAACACATGTAAATGTTTGATTTTAGGAACTCTGCCATTTGCAAGTTCATAAGGAGTTTTGTTAAAGAGGCAATGAAGAATAGATTGATTTTGCGTGTAGCATGTTGTGTTGACTACTTCCGCCCAGTAGAAAGGTGGTAGATCTGAGTAAGATAGCATCGTTCTTGCAGCTTCAACCAGCGTCCTATTTCTTTGTTCAACTACCCCGTTATGTTCAGGGGTGTATGCTGCTGAAAACTAGTGTGTGGTCCTCACATAGTTAAGAAAGGAATCCAAGACGTTGTTCTTAAATTCGGTGTCATTGTCAATTCTGATAGTTCCAACTTTTGCTTGTGACCAATTCTGCACTTGCTTGAGAAATGAGGTGATTTTCGAGGAAGCTTCATCTTTGATTCTCAAGAACTTGACCCAGGTATATCGTGAGTAATCATCAAGTATCATGAGGATATACCTCTTCCCATTCCTAGACTGCACCCACATCGGCCAACACAGATCCATGTGAAGCAATTGTAGAGGGGCTTTTGTGCTTGACACTTGTTTTACTCTATGTGAAGCCTGTTTCATTTTACCCTTCTCACAATGCTCACACAGATGTTCCTTTTCGAATTTCAGTTTAGGCAAACTACGACATAGAGCGGCCTCTAGCAAGGTATCTATGCCCCAAGTCAGCATAGGGTATGTCATCCATGACAAGTACCAACCTGTAAAGAATGGTCCTATAGATAAGTGATGATGCATCCTTTTGTTCACGATATCCGATATGAATGCGATGCATGGAACATCGTCAACCTCCCGATCATCCACGATCATGTTTCTCGATCAAGACTTATGGTGACAAACAAAAACAAGTTGGAAAATTGATCCATTATTAATTCAACTCGAGCAAGGCCATGCATTTGATGTCAGCGCTCAGTCAACGAGGGGCCCATGGTGTTGGGATTCCATGGGGATCAAAGCATGCAACGGAAGCAAGAAAAACACACAACAAAAATCCCATTAAGTCCCAATGGTGGTGAATCTTGTAAGAAAACAACATGCAACCAAAACAATAACAAGGAGAAAGAGTTATACCCTTGTAGATGTTGAATTCTTGGGTGGAACAAAGAGAAATACGAATTTGGGATGTTAGCTTGGAACAAATGGCTCCAACTCCTAATGCAAGTCCACACCAAGCAAGCCTTCACTCTCCTTGTACTAGCAAGCCACGAAATTACCAACACTTGGTGATATTCAACTGGAACAGCCTTTGATAAACACAAAATGACCAGCAACATAAGATCTTGTAACTCTCTTTTATACTTTAGAATACTCACTAGTATGTGTAATGTGCAATGAGGCAAGAGTGGCAAATGAACAATGGAACCTCCTTTTAAAGGCTTCACATCTATTCCAATAGCTCCAGGGTCGGACCAAATGGTGTCTTGCCTTTGGACCAACAAAATGGTCCAATAAAACACAAGTGTCACTTGGAATTCTGCCTTCACGACTTCTTCACTGGCTCTCACGGGCCGTGAAGGATAAATGCGCCATGACTGGCAATTAATCCTCCACGAGTCGTGCCGCCCGGGCAAGAATCATGAGGGCACATGTCTTCACGAACCATGCGGCCATGACAGGACACGTGCACAGGAGCTGCTTCACGACCCGTGGAGCATCCTTCACGGTCGTGAAACTTAGGTCAGATTGAATTTGACCATTTTGACCCTTTCCTCTTATAGCAAGCTATTGAGATTGAAACTTGGCGTGTGTTCTAATAGGCTCGCGCTTCATCGGTGTAACACCGTAAAATCTAAGCCATTTTTTTTAAATTGCGCCGCGGAAGCTTTAATTAACTTTAAACATACATTCCATTTAAAAATAATTACAATCATACATAAACAAAATATCTGTTCTTAAAATCCAACAAGCATAAGTCTGTGTTACAAAATAAACTAGCTCGTTTCATTTTAAATCTAGTCATCAGAGTTAAGTCAACTTTTCCTTCCACGAGCACTCACAAACACAAACTTGCAAAAAGTAACAACTATGGGGAATTAGCACAAAGCTAAGTGAGTAGAGGCTAAACCCAAAAGCAAACATCAAGCCAATACTAATCATGTAATCACAACCACTAAAAAGACCGGCGGTTTGGCGTAGAACCTACAACCAATGCTGGCCAAAGCAAAGGTTTACCGATAGCCCTCTACTGAATTGGCACAGTGAAATCCCACTCTGAAGCAACATATGCAATAGTAAGGCTACCACTGTTCAACCAACCAGTAAACGAGCCCAACCCAATTCCACGTATAGCTGACTTCTCAAACACAACTCAAAATCATACTAAGAGTGCGTATCGAACAAATAGTCATGCAACAGTCAACAATAGTATATATATCACACTTAACAGTTTCAATATCAAACCATCACATACAATTATGCCTCACATCAGTAATATTAAACACAATCTTTACCGTTCGCATCCAACATCCACTCACCTTTCAATCTCAGATGAATCACTCAGAATTCTTATATTCTGAGCATTTTGATTTCCTGAAAACATAATAACAACCAATCAGTTCATATCTCATAAATATATCTTATCATATATTTATAATTCATTCATAACATTTAAAAATCAATAAACAAATACAATTGAAACTCAAAAGTATCAGATTTCAAAACTATCGGATTCTCTCTCGGATTCTTAAAAATCCGCAACCGAGGTATCGGATTTCCCAAAATCCGCAACTATCTAAGAATTTCACAACTGTCGGATTTAGGAATCCGATGGGTTCCAATCTCTGTTTTGTCTTAATCGGATTTCACTAAGTCCCGGATTTAGGGTATCGGATTTCATCATTCGGATTTCGTTGTTTGGGATTTTCAACCATTCGGATTCTATGTGTCGGATTCTGACTTAAATCACTTTCCAAGTTTAGGATTACATAAATATAGTATTCGGATTTGGGGTTTCCATAATCCAAGTATCGGTATTCAAAACTTCCGGATTTAAAGATTCGGATTTCCAAAGTAATCGGATTTAGTCTCAATCGGTTTTCCTTATCTTCCACAATCCGAGAACATCATAGTTTCACCAAGAACTCATAAAACCCAGATTTCATAACAAAAATCTATTCATATCAGATCATAATTTTAATCTTTTAAAACACATTTTCATGCAAGGATCATCATATAACATATAATATGAACACACAAAATCATCAAATCACATTCTATCAAAAACCGATTATAATGTTATCAACATGCAAATCTTCAAATTAAACGTGAATCATTTCATTAAATACCATATCAATAATCAAGAATGATAATAACATGATAATGTATAAAGACCAACCTTTTTATATCTAGATTTAAGAACACAATTTGAATCCCGATTCTTTCTTCTTCTTCGGTTTTCTTCTTAGCAGAGAATTACACACACACACACACACTATTTCGTTGAGGTAATAGAACAGGTAACTCACACACACACACTACTTGTTTGCATGCAAAGTAGGTGACTAACTTCTCCTATAACCCCACACATGTAATCCACTAAAGTTTATACATACATACTCACGGTCGCATATATATACATACTTAGAATTTTAATTTAATTAAATAGTTAATATCACTCAATAACCACATCATCCAATTAAAATAATTAAAACACAATTAAACACATACCGTAAACCCGCTAATCTACTAGCCCAGGTTTGCGGGTGTTACAAATCTCCCCTCCTTAAGAGGATTCCGTCCTCGGAATCCTTTCCGGCTTAAATAACTGGGGATACCTATCTTTCATTTCCGCCTCAGTCTCCCATGTTAGATCAGAACCTAGACTCTGTTTCCATTTGACCAGTACCATAGGTATCTGCTTCTTTCGAAGTTTGGTCACCTTTCGATCTAGCAGTTCAATCGGTTCCTCTATCAGTCTCTTCTTAGAATCAACTTTCAACTCATGTACTGGGAGAATCCGGATTTCATCATCAATCTTACACTTCCTCAGATAACAGACATTAAATGTATCATGTATCCCAACAAGCTCTGTAGGAAGATCTAGAGTAACTGCTTGATCATTCATAACTTGACGGATACGGAAAGGACCGATGAAACGGGGAGCCAACTTCCCACGTTTGCCAAAGCGAATTACACCTTTTCATGGAGAAACTTTTAAGTATACCAACTCCCCCACCTCAAACTTTACTGGACGTCGTTTCAGATCAGCATACATTCACTGTCTATCTCTGGCTGCTTTCAACTTATCTCTGGCTATAGCAACCTTGTCAGCAGTCTACTGTACTATGTCGGGACCTGCAAACTGTTTCTCACCTGCCTCTAACCAACAAGTCGGAGTACGGCAGCGACGACCGTACAACATTTCATACGAAGGCATTCCAATACTGGAGTGATGAGAATTATTATATGCAAATTCTACTAACGGCAGGTGTGAATCCCAAGATCCACCATACTCTAGTACACAAGCTCGCAATATATCCTCGAGTGTCTGTATGGTTCGTTCAGTCTGACCGTCTGTCTGAGGATGGTAGGTTGTACTCAAATTAACTCTGGTTCCCAATTCTCTTTGCAAACTCCTCCAGAAATTGGATACAAACCTTGAATCTCTGTCAGACACAATTGACAACGGTATACCATGCCTCGCAACGATTTCATCTATGTATAGTTATGCTAGTTTACTCAACGAAGCTGTCTCACAGGTGGCAAGAAAATGAGCACTTTTTGTCAAACGATCCACTATCACCCAAATCATATCATGATTCCTCTGAGTCCGTGGTAGTTTTGTTACAAAATCCATTATGATGTGCTCCCATTTCCACTCAGGAATCTCTAGCTGCTTCAAAGATCCATACGGCCTCTGATGTTCCGCCTTCATTTGTGCACAAATATGGCACGATTCCACAAAATGTGCCACATCTGCTTTCATCGTAGGCCACCAGTAAAACACTTTTAGATCGTTATACATTTTAGTGCTTCCTGGGTGTACGGATAGTCTTGACTTATGTGCTTCTGTCAAAATTAATTGTCTCAATTCTCCAAGCTTAGGCACCCACACACGAGCCTTGAATATTTTTAATCCACGAGAATCGTCATTCAATTCATCTTTTCTCTTTTTCATTAACTCAGTCTTTAAATTTTCTTCTTTAAGGGCTTCCAACTGAGCAGACTTCAATCTATCTATCAGATCAGATACTATTTCAATTCGCATAAACTGAATAGAGCTTCCATTTCCTTTTCGACTCAGGGCATATGCCACAACATTCGCCTTTCCCGGGTGATATCTGATCTCGCAGTCATAATCTTTTATCAATTCTACCCAGCGTCTCTGTCTCATATTTAATTCTTTCGGAGTGAACACATACTGCAGGCTCTTATGATCTGTACAAATAACACATTTGGTGCCATACAAGTAATGTCTCCACAATTTGAGCGCAAATACTACTGCTGCTAGCTCCAAGTCGTGAGTCAGGTAATTCTTTTCATGTGGTTTCAACTGTCTGGAAGCATAAGGAATTACCCAACCTCTCTACATTAATACACACCCTAATCTAGCCAATGATGCATCTCAATATACTGTAAAATCTTCAGATCCACTTGGCAGAGCAAGGATCGGAGCTTGACACAACCGTTCTTTTAATATCTGGAAGGCCTTATCTTGTTCGTTACCCCACATAAACTTTACATCCTTCCGAGTTAACTTGGTTAACGGTCCCGCAATCTTAGAGAAGTCTTTGATAAATCTGCGGTAATATCCTCCCAATCCTAGAAAACTCTTTATCTCAGATGGTGTTCTTGGAGCCTTCTAACTCATCACTGCCTCTACCTTTGAAGGATCTACCTTTACCCCTTCCTTACAGATTATATGCCCCAAAAACTGAACTTCTCTTAACCAGAATTCACATTTCGAGAACTTTGCATACAACTGTTCTTTCTTTAGAATTTCCAAAATCTGTCTCAAATGCTGCTCATGCTCTATCTCAGTCTTCGAGTAAATCAAAATGTCATCAATAAAGACAATCACAAACTTATCAAGAAATGGTCGACAGACTCTGTTCATGAGATCTATAAATATTGCTGGTGCGTTGGTTAGACCAAATGGCATAACCAGGAACTTATAATGACAATATCGCGTAGACACATCCTCCTTTGACACTCTTACCTGATGGTAACCCGATCTTAAATCAATCTTCGAGAAGAAAGAAGCTCCCTGTAGTTGATCGAACAAATCATCATTTCTGGGTAACGGGTATTTATTCTTTATCGTTCTCTTGTTCAATTCCCGATAATCAATTCACATATGCAAACTACCATCTTTCTTCTTTAGAAATAATACTGGCGCACCCCATGGTGATGAACTTGGACGGATAAACCCTTTATCTAACAAGTCTTGAATTTGTGTCATCATTTCTCAAATTTCTGAAGGTGCCAGTCTGTATGGTGCTTTCGCCACTGGTCGGGAACCCGGAATCAAATCTATCTTGAATTCTACCTCTCTAACTGGAGGTAGTCCCGGTAATTCTTCTGGAAACACCTCCGGGTATTCCGTTACCACCCGGATGTCTGTCATAGCTTGCTTTTCTTTCTTCCCATCAATCACATACGCTATAAATGATTCACAACCTTTACTCAGTGCCTTCTTTGCAATTAAACACGAAATCATTGAAATTGAAGACCCGACTTTCTCACCCCTTGCTATTACCCTTGTACCATCCGCTAATGGGAACGAGATCAACTTCTTGTAGCATTTTATACTTTCTTGATTCAGACTTAACCAATCCATACCCAGTACAACATCAAAACCAGATAAAGGCATGACAAGAAAGTAAACAGGAAAACATACACCAATATCAATTTTAGCTCCAGCCACAGTAGTCGTGACGGGAACCATCATGCCATCTGCTACTTCTATTTCTAGGGTACTAGCAAGTTTAATAACAGGTATATTTAATCTACTACAGAACTCCACAGACACAAACGAGCGATTAGCTCCGGAATCAAATAACACTCTTGCAGGGATAGAGTTAATCAGAAACATACCGGTTATGACATCGTCAGTAGTGGTGGCATCCTCCACCGTCATTTTAAAAGCCCTACCCTCAGTAGTAGGTGGATTCTTTCTCTTCTGACGAGCTGAAGATGATCCCCCAGCTGTCCCCGCCCCTGCTCCTGATCCCACCTTCCTTCCCACCGGGCACTCTCCCAGTCTATGCCCTTCTTTTTGGCAGTTCCAACAGACACCGCGTGGGAACCTGTAATCTTTCAATTCATGGCCAAACTGACCACATTTAACACACCTTCTAGATTGGGGTGTACATTGCCCATTGTGATATAACTTGCACCGACTACACCATGGTGCCCTCTGTGTTGAACTAGTAACATTTGACCTCCTACTCTGGTCTCCCTGTTTATATCCACTTCCTTGCCCACCTTGCCTCTGTTGGGAATTATAATGATCAATCTTTGACTTTTGTTGGGCAATTTTCTCCCCATTTCACTTGTTCCTGGCAATTAAATCCCCTTCTGCTATCTTTGCCAAATTAAATGCTTGTGACAAGGTAGTAGCCCACCTAGTGGCACTATGGAGATCAGGGTGCAATGCTCCAACAAATTGAGCAATCTTGGATTCTTCGTCCGGTACCCAGTGTTTCACAAATCTCATTTTCTGATTAAATTGCTTAATCAGATCATCACTGTCATGTTCCCGGTCATTTGTAAGTCCATAAATTCTTTCTTGATTTTAGCAACCTCAAATGTGCCACAGTACTATTCACAAAGTTTCTCTTGGAATTGACTCCAAGTAATGCTCTCCTGTTGTTGTTCAGTGAAATGGATAGTGATGGAATCCCACCAAACCATAGCATCACCTTTTAGCATCCTTGATGCATATTTCACCTTCAGTTCATTCTCACAGTTACAAGCATCTAGTGCCTTTACCATTTCCCTCAGCCAGTTTAGGGTTACATTCGGGTCAGAACTTCTACTGTATTCTGATGGCTTACAGTCCAGAAATTGTTTATATGTGCAAGGCTGCTTAAACCCAGGAAACGCATAAGGGTAAGCTCCCTGTTATGGATATGGATAATAGAACGGTTGTTGCATTATATGTGTCACTGGTGGTAGGGACATTGATACTGGTGGTACGGTTGCCTGAGTAAAAATCGCAGTTGATACTGGAGGTTGTTCAGTTTGGGTCAACCTTTGTTCCAAGTTATTTATCTTGGCTCTAAGATCCATTAGTTCATTCTCTAGTTTGAATATATACTCGCTTTGATCTTCTTCCTGTTCTTGGCCAGATGTTCCTGCTCGGTTAGTTACATCCAATTCTTCTATCACAGGTGCCTCACCAGATGATTGAGTAGCAGGAGGGAGGATAGGGGTCTCTCTTTCAGCCATATCTGTTACAATCACATCATCTCACAACTTATTAGTATAAACCGTTAGTACTCAAAATACTAACTACTACAAACAACTCTAACTCACTCTAATTCCCCCTGAAGGAAAGCTTGACTTGTCACGAGCCAAGATTTGGGAATGCAACACTCTAGCCGTGCCTGCATCGCCAAACCAAGGCTCTGATACCAAACTGTAACACCGTAAAATCTAAGCCATTTTTTTTAAATTGCGCTGCGGAAGCTTTAATTAACTTTAAACATACATTCCATTTAAAAATAATTACAATCATACATAAACAAAATATCTGGTCTTAAAATCCAACAAGCATAAGTCTGTGTTACAAAATAAACTGGCTCGTTTCATTTTAAATCTAGTCATCAGAGTCAAGTCAACTTTTCCTTCCACGAGCACTCACAAACACAAACCTGCAAAAAGTAACAACTATGGGGAATTAGCACAAAGCTAAGCGAGTAGAGGCTAAACCCAAAAGCAAACATCAAGCCAATACTAATCATGTAATCACAACCACTAAGAAGACCGGCGGTTTGGCACAGAACCTACAACCAATGCTGGCCAAAGCAAAGGTTTACCGATAGCTCTCTACTGAATTGGCACAGTGAAATCCCACTCTGAAGCAACATATGCAATAGTAAGGCTACCACTGTTCAACCAACCAGTAAACGAGCCCAACCCAATTCCACGTATAGCTGACTTCTCAAACACAACTCAAAATCATACTAAGAGTGCGTATCGAACAAATAGTCATGCAACTGTCAACAATAGTATATATATCACACTTAACAGTTTCAATATCAAACCATCACATACAATTATGCCTCACATCAGTAATATTAAACACAATCTTTACCGTTCGCATCCAACATCCACTCACCTTTCAATCCCAGATGAATCACTCAGAATTCTTATATTTCTGAGCATTTTGATTTCCTGAAAACATAATAACAACCAATCAGTTCATATCTCATAAATATATCTTATCATATATTTATAATTCATTCATAACATTTAAAAATCAATAAACAAATACAATTGAAACTCAAAAGTATCAGATTTCAAAACTATCGGATTCTCTCTCGGATTCTTAAAAATCCGCAACCGAGGTATCGGATTTCCCAAAATCCGCAACTATCTAAGAATTTCACAACTGTCGGATTTAGGAATCCGATGGGTTCCAATCTCTGTTTTGTCTTAATCGGATTTCACTAAGTCCCGGATTTAGGGTATCGGATTTCATCATTCGGATTTCGTTGTTTGGGATTTTCAACCATTCGGATTCTATGTGTCGGATTCTGACTTAAATCACTTTCCAAGTTTAGGATTACATAAATATAGTATTCGGATTTGGGGTTTCCATAATCCAAGTATCGGTATTCAAAACTTCCGGATTTAAAGATTTGGATTTCCAAAGTAATCGAATTTAGTCTCAATCGGTTTTCCTTATCTTCCACAATCCGAGAACATCATAGTTTCACCAAGAACTCATAAAACCTAGATTTCATAATAAACATCAATTCATATCAGATCATAATTTTAATCTTTTAAAACACATTTTCATGCAAGGATCATCATATAACATATAATATGAACACACAAAATCATCAAATCACATTCTATCAAAAACCGATTATAATGTTATCAACATGCAAATCTTCAAATTAAACGTGAATCATTTCGTTTAATACCAGATCAATTATGAAGAATGATAATAACATGATAATGTATAATCACCAACCTTTTTATATCTAGATTTAAGAACACAATTTGAATCCCGATTCTTTCTTCTTCTTCGGTTTTCTTCTTAGCAGAGAATTACACACACACACACTCACACTATTTCGTTGAGGTAATAGAACAGGTAACTCACACACACACACACACTACTTTTTTGCATGCAAAGTAGGTGACTAACTTCTCCTATAACCCCACACGTGTAATCCACTAAAGTTTATACATACATACTCACGGTCGCATATATATACATACTTAGAATTCTAATTTAATTAAATAATTAATATCACTCAAATAACCACATCATCCAATTAAAATAATTAAAACACACACACACATACCGTTAACCCGCTAATCTACTAGCCCAGGTTTGCGGGTGTTACAATCGGCAGTGATACCGGCCTACGTGTGTGAGTGGGCAGATTCCAACAAACTCCCACTTGCACATGACACACAGTATCCATGGGCACCATAGACAGGGAGTGGCGTCTAGCAAGGCATCCCTGCCCCCAACTATACACGGGGTATGTCATCCCTAACAAGTAGCAAATCAAAACCTAAAAGGGTTTGACATCGTCCTATAGATAAGTGATCAATCATCCTATTGTTCACGATATCCAAGTGAACACGAGACATGGTACAAAGTCATTCTCCGATCGTTCACGATTATGTTTCTCGATCAAGATTGGTGGTGACCAAAAGTAAGTTGCAATTGATCAACTATCATTACAAGCTTGAGCATGGCCATTCATTTTTGGTGTCAGCGCCCAATCATCGAGGGGGCCAGGGATATATCTCTAAACAAAGGAACAAGTTCCTTCGACTACATTGCCCCAATACATTGGCAATACCTTACCCAAAAGCCTCCTTTATAATAGCCAGTTACGGACTATGTTTCAAAGCAGTCAGAATAAAGCAGACCAAAATAGTGGAAACACATGCATCTCTGGTCTAAGGATAAAAGATATTATCATCCTAATTTACTCTTGACATGTACCATGAAGTAAGATCAGGCGTGGGTCGTCCAATCACTTGAAACTCTTTTCAAGTATAGGTGAAATATTGTGTCCCCTGTATTCAATCTCATCGAACACTATGACCAATCATTTCCCTCGATCTTCGTTCATGCTTCCTTCCATCGAAGAATGACCGGTCGTGGACTATTTAGAATGTAAAACATTCAAGGAAGTGATAAAACATGCAAAGTTGGAACACAATAATGATTTAAAGAAAGTATCCGCTACAGGCGTATCATTAAATCTCCATTTAATAATCAATACATTCAAAAATACAATATTGTTCAATGTTCCCAATTACATAGAAAATATATCAAATACAATAACCAATATACAACTCAAACCATGTCACTAGCAAATCTAATCCCAATAGCACGTGTGTGGGTGAGACCTTGGATCTGCCAAATTGCTATCCGTGTGTACTTTGCTGATGACAGTGTCTCCATTCTCGACCACGTCCCGGATAAAATGATATTTCCGCGGAATATGCCTCGTGCGTCGGTGAGACCTTGGTTCCTTGGCTAAATCAATGGCACCCTCGTTTTCACAGAAGATCTCAACAGGGTCGCTGATGCTAGGAACCACTCCCAAATCAAGCACAAATTTCCTCATCCATACGGCCTCCTTAGCAGCTTCACTGGCCGCAATGTATTCCGACTCTGTAGGGGAATCGGCCACGGTGTCTTGCTTGGAGCTCCTCCAGGATATAGCACTGCTGTTTAATAGGAACATGAACCCCGATTGTGATCCGCAGTCATCCTTATCGGTTTCGAAGCTTGCGTCAGAGTAACCCTTTACTCTAAGATCTTCCTCACCTCCGTACACCAAGAACATCTCCTTAGTCCTCCGAAGATACTTGAAAATGCTCTTCACTGCCGTCCAATGGGCTTCGCCCAGGTTGGATTCATATCTACTCGTCATGCTCAAGGCACACGATACATCAGGCCTTGTACATAGCATGGCGTACATGATCGAGCCCACGGCCGAAACATATGGCACTCGCTTCATTACTTCTCGTTCCTCAGGGTAACTAGGGATTGAGTCTTACTCAATACCAAACCATGTGACATAGGAATGAACCCCTTCTTGGAGCCTTCCATCCTAAACCGCTTTAGGACTTTGTCAACGTATGTACTTTGGCTAAGCCCAATTAGCCTCTTGGATCTATCTTTATAAATTTTGATCCCAGGAATATAAGTCGCATCTCCTAAATCCTTCATTGAAAAACAATTGCCTAACCAGATATTTACACCTTGAAGGGTCGGGATATCGTTCCTAATGAGGAGTATGTCATCGACATACAAGACTAGGAATACAACTATGCTCCCACTAGCCCTAACATATACGCATGGCTCATCCGTGCTTTTCGAGAAGCCAAACTCTTTGACTTTCTCATCAAAGCACAGGTTCCAGCTGCACGATGCTTGCTTAAGCCCATAAATGGACTTCTTAAGCTTGTAGACCTTATCCGGATGCTTGGCATGTATAAACCCCTTGGGTTGAGTCATATAGACTTCCTCGCTAAGTGTCCTATTAAGGAACGCGGTTTTTACATCCATTTGCCAAATCTCATAATCATGAAATGCGGCAATTGTAATGAGTATCCGGATAAACTTCAATATAGCCACCGGGGAAAAGGTTTCATCATAGTCTACACCATGAGTTTGTGTGAAACCTTTAGCTACCAGCCGGGCTTTGAAGGTGTCTACCTCTCCATCTATGTCGGTCTTTTTCTTAAAGACCCATTTGCACCCTATGGGTCTACACCCGGGTACCAGATCTACCAAATCCCAGACTTAGTTATCTGACATAGATTGCATCTCGGACTCCATCGTCTCTTTCCACCTAGCGGACTCAGGGCCTACCACGACGTCCTGATAAGATGATGGTTCATCATGATCCACCACTAGGTCACAGCTCTCAGACATGAGAAACTCATATCTCTCTGGCTCATTGCGACTCCTATTGGATCTCCTAAGAGGTAAAGGATCTGTGTCAGGTTCTCCAGCAACGCCGTGCTGAGAATCATTTTGTGAACTAGTGCCAACTTCAGGTTGGTCGTTGGAAGGTTCTTGAATTTCTTCAAGATCTACCTTTCTCCCACTAGCGTCTTTGGATAGCATCTCCCTTTCAAGGAAGATGGCCCTCCGAGCAACAAATACCTTGTTCTCGGAAGGTTTGTAGAACAATATCCCATAGACGCGGCAGGATATCCAATGAACAAACACCTCTCGGCTCGGGGTTCCAACTTGTCCTCCACCTCACGTCTCACGTTGGCAGGACAACCCCAAACCTGTAGATATGAAAGCGATGGAACCTTTCCATGCCACATCTCAAAGGGTGTTTTCTTGACCTTCTTAGTTGGTACGAGGTTAAGGATTCTAATGGCCATTTCCAATGCATAGCCCCAAAAGCTAATGGGTACATCTGTAAGACTCATCATACACCGACCATATCCAACAATGTCCGGTTCCTCCTCTCGGCGACACCATTTAATTGTGGTGTCCTAGGAGGTGTCAATTGCGAAACAATTCCACAATCTTTTAAATGGTCACGTAATTTCAAACTTAGATACTCACCACCATGATCCGATCTGAGCATCTTAATTCGTTTACCCAATTGGTTCTCAACTTCATTTTTGAAAGTCTTGAAAACCTTAAAGGTTTCCGACTATTGTCTCACCAAGTAGACATACCCATACCTACTGAAATCATTGGTAAAGGTTACGAAGTACCTTGAGCTATCCCTAGTGACATGCTTGAACGGACCACACACATCCGTGTGAAGGATATCCAACAACTCTTGGCTCATATGACAAACGCCAGTGAAGGGTGCTTTGGTCATTTTGCCTAATAAGCAAGATTCGCACACATCATTCAACCCATGGTCAAATAATTCAAAGATCCCATCCGCCTGGAGCTTGGCGATGCGTTTCTTGTTTATGTATCCTAAATGACCATGCCATAAAGATAACTCATCCAAATTACATTTGGATTTAGAACCAACATTCATGATTGATCTATTACTTTGCAAGCATACGCTTATTTCGTATATGTCACGACACGGATGTGCTTTGAAATAAAATACATCATTCTTAAAGCAAGATATAATTCCATTAGAGAAATTAAAGTAAAATACACCGTCAACCAAAGCATAAAATGAAATAATGTTTCTTGCCACGCAGGGCGAATAAGATACATTAAGTAAAGAAATAGATAAGCCGGATTGAAAGGCAAGGTCCACGCTCCCAATCTTCTCAATTGGGACAACCGTCTTGTTTCCCATGATGAGATCCAGCTGCCCATCAACCAGGTCCATACTTCTTCTTAGTACCTGCACATTATTAACTATGTGAGTACCACACCCGGTGTCCAAGACCCAAGCGTTAGAAGTAGAAGTATTATGTGTTGGGTTTTCGTGGTTCAAATAAACACAACAGAAGCAAAAAGTAGAAAATAATTAAGTTGGTGAACCACACAATACCCACCAAGCGGACCAAAAACTCTAAGCATGTCAAAGCAACAAAAGAAAGAAAAGAAGAGATAAAGATTATACCATTCACATGTGTATTTCCTTATTCTCGCATTTGTTGGTAATGTACACAAAATAGTGTACCTCGATCGGTATCCACACTAAGTGTGTTTGATCCTCACTTGCTAGAGTGCTTGTATGCCAACAAGAACATCACCACTATAGAACTAATAACACTTGAAGATTGATATGCCAATCTATCTTCCAAGTGTGTACAATGAGAGAGATATGAACTAACTTGAAGTTATAAGTTCATGTATTTTTTTCACCAAGAATTAAGAAAAAGCAAATGTGTATATTTTTTCTTCAAGGTTTTTCCAAAAACTAGCTCATCAAGAAAAAAAAACCAACCTTTTAAAGTCTCTCATAAAACCAAAAATGTTTCATGAATTACTAGTGTAAATAGCCATAAAGTCACATTCAATCTAGACTTAAAGGCCTAATTGAATGGGTTGTTACAGCTTGAGGCACGGTCGTGCCTCACAAGGCACGGCCGTGATAGCCCACGGGCACACCCAAATCACGCCTAACTTGGGCTCGTGCTTTCACACTAGGCACGGCCGTATCTCCACGAGGCACGTCCGTGCCGGCCCTAATGGGTACACCCTAGGCATGCCGGCCTTGGGCCCGTACCTGGCATAGGGCACGCCTGTACCTTCACAAGGCACGACCGTGCCCGGCCCAACCAAAACCAATTTTGGTATTTTTCTCTCTCTTGTTCAAAGGTGTTTCTAGAATCCATACTTGGTGTGTGACCCAATAGGCCTATGCCTCATCGTCAGTGATACCAACTCGTGTGTGTCAATGGGCATATTCCAACAAACTTCCACTTGAACATGACACACCTACGAAAGGTAACACCGACATAGAGCGGCCTCTAGCAAGGCATCTACGCCCCCATGTCAGCATAGGGTATGTAGCCCATGACAAGTACGAACCTGTAAAGAATGGTCCTACGGATAAGTGATTATTCATCCCTTCGTTCACGATATCCATTGTGAATGCAGGTCATTGAACACTGTCAACCCTAAAACATCCACGATTATGTTTCTCGATCTAGACTAACTATGACGAACAATACAAGTTGCAAAATTGATCCACTATCAATTCAACTTGAGCACGGCCATGCATTTTGATGTCATCAGTTCAGTTAACGAGGGGCCCAGGGATATCTCTCTAAAGAGGAACGACTACCTTTAACTACATCGTTCCGTCATAAAAACATGTTCTTGCCTAAAAACTTCCCTTATAACAGCCAGTAATGAACTGCGTTAGAAAGCAATCTAAGCAAGACTATGTCATTAATCAAGAAGCGCATGTATCTCAACTAGAAGGAAAAACAATATCATCATCCTGATTTACTTGTGATCATGTCCATGAAGTAAACTCAGGTGTGGGTCCTCCAATTACTTGATCACTATCAAGTACATGCTAGTGTTGCGAAAACATCTATTTAATCCACTATGAATACTTTACCAACCACTTGCCTCAATCTTAATTCACTTCTTCCTTCCAGTGAAGAGCGACCGATCGTGGAGCATTTAGAACAAATAAATTTATTCAAGGAAGTAGTTAAACATGCTAAGATGGAACACAATAAAGGTTAACGAAAGTACCCGCTCCGCGTGCATTACCAAATCTCCATTTGATAATCGATACAATCAAAGCACATTACTGCTTTAATGTTCCCAAATCAAAACACATCAAATTCAACTAAAACAAACTCAAGCCAAAGCCACTTGTAAACCATGTGTACACAAGCCTAGTATGAAAGTTCATCACTAGCTTGTGACTAAAGCTTAGTAAGCGGATTCACAAAGTGACATCCATGCATACAATAGTTCTTGTCTATGAGCCATTGTACTCATTGTTTTAAAGAACCCAATAGAGTCACAATGCACAAGACTATGGTTCATATATATAAGCCATCATACTCTCATTGTCTCAAAAGAACCCAAATAGCGTCAATGAAGCTTAAAGAACCATTCTAGTCGATAACATTTCACTTAACAACACAACAATAACAATTCACTAAGAATAATACATTACTCAAAGTTTCTTGCTACCACCGAACATCAGCTTGAAGAACAATGTACCAAGAGTTCTTCCAAGTATGTCAAAATGAGAGGAAAGAAACCATGTGATAAATCAAGTTGCTAATTAAATTAACACACTAGTCCATCATGTTTCAATGTCACTCTCTTAGTTTTTTCACTTCAAAAAATCCACGTTCGTATCTTCCAATTCTTCTTATGAAGCAATAATTCCTCAACCCCGGTTTTATGAACCGCCAAGTTAGGATATTATCCTCAATAAGAAGTGTATCATGGATAGACAATATTTGGAACATAAGTGCTCCCACTAGCTCTGGCATACACCCAAGTTTAATCTTCCCTTTTCGAAAACTCAAATCTACGTTTTTCTCATTAAAGTGAAGATTACATCCTTGCGATGTTTATTCAAGTCTACAAGGATACTTTCAACGTACAAGACCTTCGGAAAGCCTTAAAACACTCTTCCTCAAAATTCCCATGAAGGAACACGATAATTACATTGTAGTGATAAACACATGTACCCGAGTAATCTTCAACATAACCACTAAGAAGATTTCCTTATGATATCATCCTCATGGTCAACCATAATAGAACATTTATCATTAGTTGGTATTTGAAGTTCAAGTCCATCAATAGACTTCTTGGGCTTGTAGACCATACGAGGATACTAATAATGTACAAGACTCTCAGAGAGTATTAAAACACTTACTCAAAATTCCTATAAAGGAATAGAGTCTTTTTCATTTCACTATCATACCTTCATAATCAAGAAAAGGCAGTGATACACCATAAGTCATCCAAGTAGACTTCAACATAACCACTAGGAAAATTTTCTTTCATGATACCATCCTCATGGTCAATCATATCAGAACTTTTACCACTAGTCGGTATTTGAAGTTGTCTACATCTCAATTCATATATACCCTTAGGTTTACACCAAGGCATCTCAATTCATATATATCTATCCGGCCTTACGACAACTCCTATAAGAAATAGGAAGAGTAATGAATTATGCCAAGTACTCTAGCATCGCCATGCTGAGTTCCAATCATTACTGATTGTATGCTAGTGCCAACATCAGGTTTTACCATCAAGGCTCCGTTTACTCTGACTGTCTCCCATAGATATTTCCACTTGCCATTGAGCGACAAAAACCTTGTCCTCAAAAGTTTGTGAAACAAATATCTCATGGTATCAGTAGAATGCCTAATGGAGTAGCATCTTTATTCCCCAGATTCTACCACCTCACGTCTATACGTAGGCTGGATAATCTAGGTTTTGAGATAGACAAGCAAAGACATTCTTTCTAGTCTTTTCTCATAAGATGCGTACTAAACCATCTGTGTTGATTTTGTATATAGAACATTGCCCGTCATATTTAAGCATCCCAACACTTTGGGTATGAAATTGTGATTCATCAAGACCCGAACATACCCAAGAATGTTGGGTTCCTCCTCTATGCGACCCATATGCCAATGTGTCCTAGAAGAAATAAATTATGAGATAAATCCCACATTTCTTATGATGATCATAAAATTCATAAATTAAGATACTCAACATCTTTACAAGATTTAAGTAACTTAACGTTTTCCCACAAACCTCGTTATGGTAATTTTCGAACACCTCAAAGGTTTCAAAATATACCCATCCCTACTACCACTACGGGTAAAGATAACGAAGTACATATAGTTATCCCCCTGGATTTGCTTGAACGAATTAAACACATAAGTGCAAACTAATTACAACAAGCTCTTAATCCTCTTTCATACGCCGACGAGAGATGTACAAGTCATTTAGCCTAATAAACAATTCTCACACACAACATTTGATCAACTATCAAATGCATCCAAGATTCCAAACCACACGGACCTTGGTGAAGCAAGTCTTGTTTACATAGCTAAAATAACCTTGTCATTTGGATAACTTATCCAAACCATTTTTGGATTTAAACATTTTATTCATGATTATTTTATTACCATTAAGCAAGAGCTTATAAATGCCATGACATGGATAAACTTTGCAATAAACAACTAATATATAAATATCAAATACAAAGTAATATCCATCGTCAACCAATGCATAAATAGACTTAATATTTCTCTCGTCACGCAGGGCATATAATATATTAATCTAGTAAAGTAATAAAATAGCTAGATAGAATGGCGAGTTCTAAAACTCCCAATCCTCTCAATCAACACAACATCCAAGTTTCCCAATTTTGAGCTCTAGCTCTCCATGCCTTATTAGCTACTTCTTCCGTTTAACACCTACACTTTGTAACAAAACAATTTGCAACAAACGTGAGTGTTATAGCCAACATTTCAAAATATAGCTAAGAAGTAGAAAAGCAATAGAGTTAACCATGAATGTACCGGATGACGAGGAGCTATTCCCTTGCCTCATAGGAAGCTTTAACTCCTCCAAAAACTCAGGACTAGCGCGGTGGCGCCAATCTCCATATTTGCCGCAGAAATAGCAAACTTCTCCCTTAGCAGTCGTATTCTCTTTCTCGGTTTTAGGTTCCTCAAATAACCAGGTGGGAACGAACTTGTGTTTGGCCATGTTAGACTCGAAAGTCTTAAGCATGCCATGCAACTCATCTAAGGATTCTAACATTTTGTTCTTTTGATAGTTTTTGATAAACTCATCATAAGACGTGGGCAGGGACTGGAGAATCATATTCACCGCAAGCTCCCTCTCAATGGGAAATCCTAGTATATCCATTTGGTCAATGTAGGCTTCATACGAAGCACATGAACACTAACCTTCCCACCTTCCTGCATCCGGCAACCGACAAGGGCCTTGACACACATAAAGTGTTCCTCTCTAATCTGATGTTGGAACATGTCCTTCAACCGATTAATCATGTCATACGCACTCATATGCCCGAGTTGCTTTCGCAGCTCACAGCTTATAGTCGATAACATGAAAGAAGAAACATCTGTTGCGTCCTCGATACACTTTTCAAAGGCGTATCTATTGGCCCAACTTGTGTTGGAAGCAGGTGGTTTCGGAAGAGGTTCCTCGAGGATGTGCAACATAGATTCATAGCGAAGGACAATTCGCAATTGCCTATACCAATCCACAAAGTTCACACCTACGAGTTTCTCCTTTTCTAGGAACGAACGGAGAGATAAATTCGGTGTTGCGTTGTTAACGTTTGTCATCTACAATTTTAGAGTATAGGTTTTAGTGAATTTAGATATAATCCTTGTATAAATAATTACCCAAATAGTTTTCAAAACCAATTATTTAAACAAGGCTAGAAACCATATTTCACTTTACCTTATGACGGGTTTACCGCGGATCACAAAGTAAAGCTATTTAGGCCGGTAACCATTTTACCGATTGCAAACACTTTGCAACTTCTCGATCCTTGCGGGATCCATTGACAATCAAAATGTCTTTGGGCATGTTTGATCCCTTCTCGCACCAATTCTAACTCGATCCCCTTAAATGACTCGGCTAGAGCTCGACGCCAACTAAGTGTCACAAAAAGAATTGTAAACCGCTCGTCAAGACACACGGTGGAACTCTCGCCAATAATTGGCTCGTGCTAAGCTCGACAACCAAAATTTGCGAGTTACCACACTCACCTTCCACACAGTTCCAGTCAGCATGACTCGTGCTAAAGCTTGACAATCATCCAAGTTTCACTAGATTCGGGTGGTGTCGTCTTACAGATGGCGCGTGATTTACATTTTAAAAACAAGATTTTGTTTTTCCGGTTAAAACAATTTTAACCCATTTTGCGAATTAACAAATCAAGTGATAAATACAATTTTTATCCACTTATAATATAATACAAATTTATATTATCTTGTTAATTCTATACGCGCGGAAAGAAATATAAACCAATTTTATAAATCTTTGTGTTTTATATATTTTGGAAAAATTATCTAGCATGCGATATCCTACACATCCATGCAAAATAATAAATATATAAAACAACCACGCATACACAATAGTTCGGTAACATGCCCAAATCCTATGCGTCTTCCCCGTGAACCACACGGGGAAAAGAAGGTCAACTAAGGAATCCAAGATCCAAAGTACCTAGTCGGGTATGCTCCCACTGAAGTCGGTATCTCCAAAAGGCAATCCGGACTCCACGTTGCCGAGACATCAACGCCATGATTCCCGTTGGTTTATTACATACAGCATCAACTTCTATACTATTTTACAAATACATAGAAGGAGAAATGGCATGCAAGCCGCACCAAATAATAATTATAAAAAATTACAACAATACAGCACGCAGGCCACCAAAACTAAATAAACCAAACACCACAACACATAGGTCTAAAGGGCATCTAGTTACCGAACCACAACCAAACACAACCAAAGAAAAACCATGGTGTGCCACAAAACCATGTCAAACATATTTTGATTAAGATTGCCAACAAAACACCCAAGGCACAAAAGGCAATCCTTATACATATGCATTAGTAATTTTAATACACCTTTAAAATTACATATTCATATATACACCTTTAAATATATATATTTTTATGTACTTCATGCCAAGCCATACAAAATATATAAATTCAAGGAATCAAAATATAGTCGGGAATGACCAGATCCAAGACTAGTCCAACACAATCAAAAACCGGATTTTAAGAACACCAAATATCACAGTTTCAAAAATCCAGATGCCGGCCAAAACATGACGGGGCACGGGGCGTACCCTGTGAAGGGTACGGGCGTGCCCTCCGTGTGCCAGTACACTGATTTAAACATTTTTAATCTGGTTAAAAGAAATCTTCCGGCACTGCCCGTACCCCACCGGCACGGCCGTGCCCCGGCTGCCGGCACGCCCCGTACCTCATAAGGTACGGCCGTTACCGGTCACCGGAAAACTCATTTTTGACAGAAAATTCCGGTTTTCAAACCAAGAGTGCAAAGCCATGTTAGAGATGGCTCTAATACCACTGTTGGGTTTTGGTGGCATCTAGAAAACGCAGCGGAAACAAAAACGAGTATAAAACAATTTCATTTTATGCCACCAACACACCACCCAATGGAGCAAACTCTAGACAATAGCAATGCAAATAAAAGAAGAAGAACAAGGACAAGAAATTATACCATACTAGTTAATATCTCCTTGTTGCCTTGGAAGGTTTGTACACAAAATAGTGTATCACTATTGGTATCCACACCAAGTGTTGATGATCCCCATGTGCTAGCTATGTTTGGACGCTGCCAAAAGCTCCACCAATAACTTACAACAACTTGAATATCAATAGTACAGTGTAACTAATCTTCAAGTGTGTTTGCTTTGAGAGAGAGCATGAACTAACAAATAAGTTACAAGTTCATGTATCAAAAACAACTAGTAGCAACTAGTAGTAACCAACCATGTTCCTTAAGCTCATTTGAACTTATATAGACTCCACATTGAAGCCTAAAACGTTTATAACTGATCTAGGAGTAATGGCCATCAATAGTCTTGAATACTCCATTAATCTAGTCTTAAAAGGCTAGTTTAATAGGCTGTTTCAGCACGAGGCACGGCCGTGCCTCACAAGGCACGCCCGTACCAGCCCACGGGCACTCCCAAGTCACGCCCGACTTAGGCTCGTGCTTTCGCACTAGGCACGGCCGTACCTCCACGAGGCACACCCGTGCTGGCCCCAAAGGGTACGCCCTAGGTACGCCGGCCTTGGGCCCGTACCTGGCATAGGGAACGCCCGTACCTTCACAAGGCACGGCCGTGCCCGGCCTAACCAAAACCCATTTTGGTATTTTTCTCTCTGTTGTTCAAAGGTGTTGCCGGAATCAATACTTGGCGTGTGACCCAATAGGCCTATGCCTCATCGGCAATGATACCAACTCGTGTGTGTCAGTGGGCATATTCCAACAGGACTAAGGTCTAGGGCATTGCCCTCTAATTCGATATTGAATGTTTTCTTTAAAACTAAATTAATGGCCCAACCCAATCTCTTTTAAAACAAAAGGACCAATACTTATCATCTACTTGTTGACCCAATTTCACTAGGTGATAAATACAAGTCCATTACAAGTTAATCAATTAACCACTAAATCCTTAAATGTTACATTTATAATAATAATAATAATAATAATAGTCATAATCGTAATAATAATAATCATAATCTGGTACGGGGTTTTACAGAATAGTTGTTTATATATATATGAGTGGAATTTCACTTTGGTTGTCAAACCATGCATAAAAAAAACAACCATTGCAATACTCTCTAGTTCAGCAGCCATTGCATTTATCTTTAGTCAATTATATAGAAGTTGATAGCTTGAATTGATCCTATAGGTGATCATATAGCTGAGGTATGTGCTTATTGATTGTATTTTGTGTGTTTTGGGTCAAGAACATGGTTCTATGGTGAATCAATGTCCTTAAGATGTTGTTGATGTTTCTTATTGATTTGGTTATTGTTTTTAGCTGTATGGGATGTAGGAAAACACCCCTAGATGATCTGAATCGAATTTGGGTTGAAATTATGCACAAAACAGCGTCTATGAAGAAACACAGTCGGTTAGACCTGTGATGTACACGACATGTGTACGTTTTGGGAAGGCGTGTATTCTGAACGTGTATGTTAAACATGACCCGTGCAATGGTACATAGCCCGTGTCAAGACCTAGGGAAGTTACAGGCGATGTAGGGTTACATGGTTGTGCAGTATGAAGGCACACGGCCCGTGTAGTGTGTTAGTCAAACACATGCGAAGTGGCCAGGTCAGCTCCTGTAGCATTGCAGGGGACATAGCATGTGTAGAGATATATGGACCATGTAGGCCCTATTTCATGGCAGTTTTGCAGACTTTGATCCCTTGTTGTATTATTTTTATAGGGAGGTGAGCGTATATATATACCGAATGCATAACTCTATATCACTATAATAATTACAAGGTAAGCATACTTACCCTTAACATGATTGATTTATATACGTGTACAGAGTAAATGATATGATAGCTATGACATGATATGGTTATGAAATGTGTATGTGATACGAGAACAAGTGTATAGTTATGCCGTAGTCATAGCTATGCACAGAAACAGTGACGGGGTATACAAACAGCTGTGTACCAAGTAATGTGGATATCTAGTTACGCGCAAGCATAGCTTCGTATCCAAGACAGTGAAACGGGGTATATTGAGCTCTTTATACCCAATGAAAGGTCTTAGGGGCTTGACTATAAACGAGGTGTAGTCATACCCTAGGACAAGAGAATAGTTTAACTATTTTGCAGGTGTTACAGCTGGGATGCGAGACATCCCAAGAAGAGTTTATTCATGTTCAAATGTCTTATTTTGTTCAGTTAGTATGCTCACTAAGCCTTTGCTTATCTTTAGCTTGTGGTGTTTGCAGGTGAATCAGGTTCCAGCAAGGGTAAGGCCCCAACACTCTGATCTACTGGATAGCTTCGAGGCTTTTTTAGACAAACATTTAGCACTACTTTTGGGAGAACTATTGGTGTTAATCTAAATAACAAACTTATTTCGTAAACACTGATATTTTGGGTGGTGTTTAATAACTAATATGTTTTGAAAGTTAAACGGGAAAAGTGGTGTTACGTGCCATAAGGATAACTTGTCCAAACCCATTTTGGACTTAAACATACCATTCATGATTATTCTATTACTTTTAATACAAAGCTTATAAATGTCACGATATGGATGAACTTTGAAATAAATTTCCACAAATAAATATGTACCAAATACAAAGTACACATAATATTTCTCTCGCCATGCAAGGCAGATAATATATATACATCTAATAACGTAATAAAATAGTTGGTTAGAATGGCGAGATCTAAACTCTCAATCCTCTCAGTTGAGACAACGTCTAAGTTTCCCAACTTGAGGTCCAGCTCTCCATGCATCATCCGCCTATTTCTATTTAACACCTTCACTTTGTAACAAACCATTTTTGTAACAAACGTAAGTGTCCTAGCCAACATTTCAAAAAACCTAGCTAAGAAGTAGAAGAGCAAATGGAGTTAACCATGAATGTACCTCAAGATGAGGAGCTATCCCTTTTCCTTTTAAGCGATCTCATCTCTTACAGGCACTTAGGACAGGCGTTACAGTGACATATTCCAATACTACCGCAAAAGTAGCAAACTACCCCTTGAGGAGTCATATTTTAAGGCGCATGATCTTTGCCCTCTAACCCCGAAATTAGGGGAGACTTGGTAAAGAGCATTGGTGGGAATGAACGAGGTGAGTTTGCGCTTAGCCATGTTAGACTCATAGGTCATCAGCATGCCATGTAACTCCATTAAGGATTCCACCCTTTTGTGCATATGATAGGCTTTTAACATACTCATCATAAGACGCAGGCAGGGATTGAAGAATCATATTCACTGCAAGCTCCTTCCCAATGGAAAAACCTAGCCTCTCAATTTGGTCAATGTATGCCTTCATCAAAAGGACATGAACACTAACTTTCCCACCTTCCTACATCTGAAAACCGACAAGGACCTTGACACACTCATAGAGTTCCTGCCTAACCCGCTCTCGGAACATGTCCTTCAGCCAGTTGATCATATTGTATGCACTCATTTGCTCAAACCGCTTTGGCAGCTTGACGCTCATAGTCGACAACATGAGACATGAAACCTCATTTGCATCATTAACATGATTTTCAAAAGTATATCTAGTAGCCCAACTCGGGTTGGTAGCAGGTGGCTCCAGAAGAGGTTCCTCAAGAATATACAACTTTGATTCATGGCGAAGGAAAATACGCAATTGCGGATGCCAATCAACAAAGTTCACTCCTATGAGTTTCTCCTTCTATAGGAACGAATGGAGTGATAAACTCGGTGTTGTGTTGTTAACGTTTTGTAACACCGTATTTTCAACCCAAAAATTTTCATTTTTAAATAACATTGCGGAAGCGATTTAAATACTAAAAATATTTACAATTGTACATAAACCACTGTTTACAAAACCATCTAGTTTAAATATCAGTATTACAAAATCACGGCTCGTCACAAATAAACACATCAGAGGCCTACGTAATTACTCACCAAGCTAACCACTCTCAGCCGAGCCGCTGACTTACCAAAACCTTTAAAAAGAGTGAGAGGTGGACAATTAGCACAAGGCTAAGTGAATGGAGTAAATCCACATCAGATATATCAGCCATAACTGCATGATATCAACAACAATAGATAACAGATAATCGTGTCCCGGGAAGACCGGCGGTTCTGCAGGAACATACAACAAATGCCGACAAAAGCAAAGGTTTACCGATAGTTCATTTGCTATTCTCACACAGTATTATCTTAAGTTGCAACAAATGCATCAAAATATCCCAATACTGATTAGCCGATAGCAAACAAACCCAGCCCATATGCCCAGCCGAAACTGACTTCCCAATGTCATGTATACATATCACTGAGGAAACACTTAATTAACAATCAATCAGTTAATCAATTATCAGATTTACAATCTATCCACGCGTCAAATCAATAACAGTTGCAACCAAACCAGTTACAACTAATATCATCTGTGCGTAAACATCCACTCACCTCGAGTTTACGAACTCCCACTCAGTGATCTTATATTACTGAGCCTTGTCTGTTCCTGAGAACACAACAAACTGAAATCAGTAACTGATTCATAAATATATACCAATCACATATATTTATATCTCCCTAGATCAAACATAAACATGTTAGATTCACATATGTACATACATATAACACATAGCATTAAACAATTCAAACAAATAAGAAAATCCACAAAAACCGCGGACGCGTCGTGTCCAAGAAACCGACGCTTCGCGTTGAAGCCAAATGTCGGATTTCACAAATCCGAGTCTATCTTGTCAGATTTCACCCCTCCGGAACTGTCAGATTCTAGGTTTCACGGATTTCATAGTATCAGATTTTGGGTCTCGGATTGCATCCATCGGATTTCCCTTCGGATTTCCAAAAATCCGCCAAATCGCGAGGACGCGTCGCGTCCATGAAAATGACGCGTCGCGTCATTCATAAACCTGCATCATCTTCTTCATAATTCCAGCCAACTCAACTTTTCCAAATCCAATATTTTCATTCGAAATTAACTATCAACACTTCTAAAACATGTATAGACATCATATATCATGTAAACAACAATAAGAACACATCAAATCCTTTAAAAAACACCATAACATGCAAAACCTGAAGGTATTCGTTTGGCATAATCAAGTAGTAGCGGAAGCATAATATAGATCAAAATTTCATAGTAAACCAAACAAATACTTCCCGTCGACAAAAATCTAAACATGGTTATGCAACTAAAATACAATGAACAAGATAAGAAGAATTGTACCACAATGCAAAGCACAAATTTCTTGTCGAGTCGCGAGAATCCAACCAAGGGCTCCTCTAGTGTAGTTCACCCCAAGATGTGTTGATTCCCAAATGCTAGTGTGTTGGTGTAGATCACCAAAACAACAAGATCAATATGTGTTTGTCACCTTAGTGCACCAAAACTTGATTACCAAGAAGAACATCAAACTTGAGAGAAAGTTAGCATGAACAAACACTTGAACTACCCCAAGTTCTATTCTAGAGCTCTCAAAACCGTAGCATGCATTAACCACACTTTTAATCCCATTAAAATGAGTGTTTAAGACTGTTAATACTGCTGTTACAGTGCACATACACGGCCCGTGTTCATCGACACGGCCGTGTCGGCCCAAAGTCCACGGCCTCAAATGAGCCAAAACGACCTGTGTCTAATAGGCTAGACACACCCCGTGTTCGATCACACAGCTATGTCGGCCCAAAGTACACAACCTCGATTTGGGCCAAAACACCCCATGCTAATTGAGCTAGAAACGGCCCATGTTCAAGCACACGGCCCGTGTCTTGTCCTGCCAAAACCCATTTTGGCCTTTTTCTCTCTTTTGCTTGATCGTGTTGCCGGAATCAATACTTGGTGTGTGACCCAATAGGCCTATACCTCATCAGTAGTGTTATTAACTCGTGCGTGTCAGCGGGCATATACCAACAGACTCCCACTTGCACGTGACACAACTACGAAAAATAACACAAACATAGAGCATCCTCTAGCAAGACATCGATGCTCCCAAGTCAGTATAGGGTATGCCACTCTTGACAAGATCCCAATCATAAAATGATTGTCTTAAAGATAAATGATCATGTACATCCCTTTGTTCGCGATATCCTATGTGAACACAAGGCATGGAATATAGTCAACCTTCAGATCATTCACGATTATGTTTCTCGATTCTAGATTAGTGGTGACCAACAAACCAAGTAACATTGATCCATCATCAATATAACTTTAGCACGGCCATGCATATGAACGTCAGCACTCAATCATCGAGGGGCCCATGGATATCTTCTCTACTCATAGACGAACAAATTCCTATTGACTACATAGTCCCGCCACACAGATAATACTCTATCCAATCATCTCCCTTATTACGACCAGTTACGGACCGCGTTAAAAAACAACCCAAGTAGAGCAAACCTATGCTTTGGAATCATATGTATCTCTAGTTTAAGGATGAAACGACATTATCATCCCGAGATACTTATGACTAAAACCATGAAGTAAACTCGAGTGCGGGTCCTCCAATCACTTGAATCCCCTTTCAAGTATAGGCAAGAATCACGTTTATTAAAACCAATACTTTACCTCAATCTTAATTCATACTTCCTTCCCACAAAGTATGACCGATTGTGGAGATTTAAAGATTGTAAAACAACCTTGGGAAGAGATTAAACATGCAAAGATAGAACACAATAAAGACTAAATGTAAGTAACCGCAACATGCGTATATATAGATCTCTACTATATAAATCGAAACAAACATTAGTAACATTACTGCTTAAAGTTCCCGAATACAAAATGGTCCAAACATAAATTAAAACTCAATCTAAACCAACTCATGAGCAAATCTAACACCTATTACCATAGTGTGAGAATCATGAGAAGCTTGTGACAACTGTTTAGTAAACGGATCGGCCAAATTGCCATCCGAGGTTACCCTACTAATAGCAACTTCACCACTTTCAACCAACTCTCTGATCAAGTGGTACTTTCAAGGTATATGCCTCCTTTTCTTGTTAGCTCTTGGTTCCTTCGCTGAGGCTACCACACCCTCATTGTTACAAAAGATCTCAATAGGGTCGGAGATGCTTGGAACCACTCCAAGGTCTCGGATGAACTTCCTTATCCACACAGCTTCTTTAGCAGCTTCACTTGCCGCAATGTATTCTGACTCTGTAGTAGAATGAGCTACTGTGTCTTGCTTTGAACTTCTCCAAGTAATGGCTCCACCATTTAATAGGAACACAAATCCGAACTACGATCGGCAGTCATCCCTATCAGTTTGGAAGCTAGCATCAAAGTAACCCTTTACTTTGAGCTTTTCCTCACCACCAAAGATCAAGAACATTTCTTTAGTTCTCCTAAGATACTTAAGAATGTTATTTACCGCAACCTAATGGTCTTGCCCTGGGTTACCCTGATATCTGCTAGTCAAGCTCAAAGCGCATGACACATCCGGACGAGTACATAACATGGCGTACATGATCGAGCCCACGGCCGAAGCATATGGTACTCGCTTCATTACTTCTAGTTCCTCTTGAGAACTAGGACATTGAGTCTTACTCAATATCACTCCATGTGACATAGGAAGATTTCCTTTCCTGGAATCCTCCATCTTGAACCGCTTCAAGACTTTTTCAATGTATGTACTTTGGCTCAACCCAAGAAGTTTTCTAGATCTATCTCTATAGATCTTGATACCCATAATATATGCCACTTCTCCTAAGTCTTTCATTGAGAAACATTTTCCAAGCCAAGTTTTAACACTTTGCAAGGTTGGAATATCCTTTCCAATGAGTAGGATATCATCCACATATAAGACTAAGAAAACAAAGGCACTCCCACTAGCCCTAACGTATACACATGGCTCATCTACGCTTTTCAAAAAACCAAACTCTTTGATTTTCTCGTCAAAGCATAGATTCCAGCTACGATATGCTTGTTTAAGTCCATAAATGGACTTCTTTAGTCTACACACTCTATTAGGATGCTTTAGATGTACAAAACCCTCAGGTCGCTTCCCGATAGTTGGTGGGCTCATTATGATCCACCAATAGTTCGTTGCCCTCATACATGAGAAACCCATATCTCTCTGGCTCATGACGAACTCTACCGGATCTACGGGGAGGTAATGGATGTACGTGAGTCTCTGCATTCTCATGCTCAGATTCAACCTCACTAGGTTGTTGGCTAGTGCCAACGTCAGGCCTTTCATCCATTGACCCTTGAACTTCTTCAAGGTCAATCTTCTTTCCGCTTTGCTGATTGGATACTAATTCGCTTTCTAAAAAGACCGCCCTTCGAGCAACAAATACTTTTTTCTTTGAAGGTTTATAGAATATGTATCCAATACCCACAGGTGGATATCCGATGAAATAACACTTTTCGGATCGGGGCTCTAACTTGTCATCAACCTCACATCTTACGTAGGCTTGACAACCCCAAACCTTTAGATAGGCAAGAACAGGAGGTTTCCCATGCCACATCTCAAAAGGTGTTTTCTCAACCTTCTTCGTTGGTACGAGATTAAGGATTCTAGTTGCCGTTTCAAGAGCATAACCCCAAAAGCTTATAGGCACTTGGGTGTAACTCATCATAGACCGAATCATATCTAACAACGTTCGGTTCCTTCTCTTGGCGACACCATTTAATTGCAGTGTCCTAGGAGGTGTAAGTTGTGAAATAGTCCCGTAACTCTTAAGATGATCACGAAACTCTTGACTAAGATACTCTCCACCCCTATCGGATCTAAGTATCTTAATCTTTTTGCCCAATTGATTGTCTACTTCGTTTTTGAAAGTCTTAAAGACCTCAAAGGTGTCGGACTTTTGTCTAACCAAGTAGACATACCCAAACCTACAATAATCATCTATAAAGGTAACGAAGTATCTAGAATTGTCTCTTGTGATGTGCTTAAACGGACCACATACATCTGAATGTATGATGTCCAATAAGTCTTTACCCCTCTCATTCACGCCGGTAAAGGGTGCTTTAGTCATCTTGCCTAATAAACAAGATTCGCATTCTTCATTTGACTCATGGTCAAATGATTCCAAGATCCCAACCGTTCGGAGCTTGGTGATACGAGTCTTGTTTATATGGCCAAGTCGACCATGCCACAAAGACAATTTGTCTAAACCATTTTTAGACGTTGAATCAATATTCATGATTGATTGATTATTACTAACGTATGCATCTACTTCAAAAATACCAAGACAAGGATAAGCTTTGAAATAACAAATATTATTTTTAAATCATAGAATAACCCCATTATCAAAAGTAAAACCAAATCCATCGTCATGTAGTGCGTGAAAAGAAATAATATTCCTCGCCACAAGTGGCGAGTAGCATACGTTCAATAATAATATAGAAAAACCAGAATTAAAAGATAATTCAACTTTTCCTCGAGCCTTGATCGGGACAATCTGTTTGTTTCCCATTATCAAGTCAAGCTCTCCATTCTCCATCCTCCTACTTGCCTTTAGCACCTGCACAATATTACAAACGTGAGTGCCACAGCCGGTATCTAATACCCAACTTCTAGATGTAGAAGTATGATGGAGTTCAATCATGTATGTACCTGAATCGGAAGCTCCTTCGATGCTCAACCCCGTGAGCTTTTTAAGACCTTCTAGGTACCCCGGGCAGTTACGGCGCCAATGGCCCTTCTTCCCGTAGAAGAAGCATTCCGCTTCATCCGGAGTTTTGGCTTGGGGAACCATCTTCCCCTTGCCTTTACCCTCCGAAGCGGGGCTAGGCTTTGCAGCGCCAACATTCCCCTTCCCCTTACTCTTAGGGGTATAAGCGGACTTCTTCTTCTTCTGGATTCGCCCTTCCCTTATAGCAAGAACGGAATTTGGAACGGCGAGCTTGTTTTTGGTCATGTTGGACTCCATTGTCTTAAGCATACCATGTAGCTCCATGATGGATTTATCCATACTATGCATGTGATAACTCATGACGAATTGATCATACACGGTAGGCAGGGACCATAGGATTAAATCCACGGCTAGCTCCCTCCCTATGGTAAATCCAAGCCGTTCCATGTGTTGGAATCTGCTCACTGACACACGTATGCCAGTATCACTACTAATGAAGTGCGAGCCTATTGGGTCACACGCCAAGGATTGATCCCGACAGCTTAATGTGGAAGGAGAATGTCAAAGAATTAAAAGTGTTTTGATTCGGGGCTTTACGACCGTGAAGAGTGCTCCACGGGTCGTGAAGCAGGCTACCCTAACGATTGTTCGACGGCCGCCACACGTCGTGATGCCTTTGGGCTTCACGGCCCGTGACGAGGTCGTGAGGGGTCGTGAAGGAGATGCCCTCACGAGTCTCGACCGGGCGGCACGGCTCGTGGAGTTCTAAGTCCCCTCATGGCGCACTTAGGCTTCACAGCCCGTGAGAGCCCGTGAGGGATCGTGAAGAGTGTAGCTATTATGACACTTGTGTTTTATTGGACCATTTGATGGTCTAATCAATATCCATGCTTTATGGCCGGGTTTTTGAGGTTAGATGCTGGTCATTGAGGCTGAGATACTTAGAGAACACATGAAGAACTCTCTCTAGACACTAGTTCTCTCTTGGCTCCAAAGGAAAAGATACACATACACTAAGTGAGGCATTCTTGAGTGTGATGGTGAGTGTTCGATGGTGCAAGAGGAGATCTACAAAGGTTGTTCCAGATGATGGAGTCATGGTGAACGTTCATCTATGGATTGCTAGTACAATGGGATTAAGCATACTTGGTGTGGACTTGCAATGGAGAAGAAGCCATTTGTGTCTTCATCTTCATCCCAATCCACATGTAGAGCTCGATTTCCAGCCATGGTAAGGAGGTACTTTCTTCGCCTTCTTGTTCTTGTTGTTGCAATTTGCTTTGTAGTGTGTTCGACCATTGGAACTAGTTGTGGGCTTTGTGTGTGCTTTCATTTTATGTCTTGCATGCTACTTTCTTGTTTGCTTCCGCTGCGTTTGTGCCCACCACGAGTTCCAACACCATGCGCTCCACGTTTGCTTTCATGCGCAACACGTGAGCACTATCATTCCCACCGTCGGACATCTTGCTACCAAGAACCGTCTTAAGACACTCAAACCTCTCTTGTCTCGCTTGCTGCTGGAACATTTTCTTAAGCTGAGCGATCAAGTCAAAAGCACTCAAATGATCCATTTGCTTTTGGAGCTCGGGAATCATAGTACTTAAGACGAGGCAAGTAAGGTCCTCGGTATCCTTGACATGCTTCTCATAAGCGTCTCGGATAGCCCGAGTGGCATTGGCAGTAGGAGCCTCGGGTAGGGCCTCTTCTATGGTAACCATCTTTCCTTCTTGGCGTAAGACAAGTTTGAGTTGCCTAAACCAATCCAAAAAGTTGTTACCATTGAGTTTCTCCTTCTCAAGGAAAACTCTTAGTGAAAAATGGTTGGTGGTGTTGGTGTTGCTTGAAGACGCCATCTAAAATAGCAAAGTAGTTTTAGTTAGTTTGGAAATCCTTGTTAAAATAAGTAACCATAGTTTTAAACAAAACAATTATTTGAAACAAGGGCTAAGAACCTTATTTCACCTCACACCGTGACGGGTTTACCGCGGATCACGTGGCGAAGTTATTTAGGCCGGCAACCATTTTACCAATTGTAAACTATATTACAACTCTTAGACACTTGCGGGATCCATTGACATCCATTATGTCGGCTGGCATGTTTGATCCCTTCCTTACACCAATCTTAATATATAATTTTTGTTTAGCTCGTGCTTAGCTCGACAACTAACCAAGAATTATATACTAAAATTGTAAATCGTCCGCCAAGACACACGGGTGGCACTCTAGACCATTAATTGGCTCGTGCTTAGCTCGACAACCAATCATGCGAGTTACCCCACTCACCTTCCACACAACTACACAAGGAATGACTCATGCTTAGCTCGACAATCATCCTTGCTTCGTTCGATTTGGGTGGTGTCGTCTTACGGATGGTGCGTGATTTACGTTTTGAAAAACGGGATTTTGTTTCCGATTTATAAAAACCTTTTGTGAATTAACAAAGTAAGTGTCAAAACGATTTTAAGCACTTTTAAATATAATACCATCTTTATATCTTCTTTGTCAATTCAATTCGCGCAAGATTGTTAACCAATTTAACAAACGTTTTATTTTATTTAATTTTTAAAGAAAAATTGTCTAGCAAGCGAATCCTAAACTATGCATAGAAAATAAAAATACAATCACGCAAATAAATATAATTCGGTAACATGCCCAAATATCCTATGCGTTTTCCCCGTGAGCCACAACCGGGAAAAGAAGGCCAAAACCTAAGGACAAGGTAATGTCTTGTGGGGTGAGCTCCCACTGAATCCGACACCTCCAATAGTGTGTGGACTCTGCCTCGCCAAGACATCATCATCATGACTCCTGTTGACATCTCCGTTTCAAATTCTATACTACTTACAAATACATACAATAGACAAACGACACGCAGGTCGCATTCCTACACTATTTATACAAATACACGGAATAAAAGAAACGGCGTGCAAGCCACACCAATAAATAAATAAATAAAATTACATCAATACAGCACGCAGGCCACCAACAACCAAATTAGTCAACCACCACAACACATAGGTCTAAGGGCATATCATGTTACCGAATCAAACCAAACGCAACAAAATGAAACATGGTGTGCCACACAAAACCATGATACAAATATATATATATATATATATATATATATATATATATATATATATATATATTTTAGTTAAGATTGTCTAAAACATTAGAGACACAAAATGAATTGACAAGTATATATTCATATATACATTTATAAGTATATATTTGTGTACACTTCATGCCAAGTTACAACAAATATATAAATATAAAAACTAAAATATTACGGGGAATACAAATATATCAAGATTAGTCCAACAAAAGTCATCATGAAAAACCATGGTAAGAAAACAATTTCGTTATAAAAATATTTATACGGTTTTTCTAGACTTGTTAGTGCAAAGCCATGTTAGATATGGCTCTGATACCACTGAAGGTATTCGTTTGGCATAATCAAGTAGTAGCGAAAGCATAATATAGATCAAAATTTCATAGTAAACCAAACAATACATCCCATGGACCAAAATCTAAACATGGTTATGCAACTAAAATATAATGAACAAGATAAGAAGAATTGTACCACAATGCAAAGCACAAATTTCTTGTCGAGTCGCGAGAATCCAACCAAGGACTCCTCTAGTGTAGTCCACCCCAAGATGTGTTGATTTCCAAATGCTAGTGTGTTGGTGTAGATCACCAAAACAACAAGATCAATATGTCATTGTCACCTTAGTGCACCAAAACTTGATCACGAAGAAGAACATCAAACTTGAGAGAAAGTTAGCATGAACAAACACTTGAACTACCCCAAGTTCTGTTCTATAGCTCTCAAAACCGTAGCATGCATTAACCACACTTTTAATCCCATTAAAATGAGTGTTTAAGACTGTTAATACTGCTGTTACAGTGCACGTACACAGCCCATGTTCATCGACACGGCCGTGTCGGCCCAAAGTCCACTGCCTCAAAAGGGCCAAGACAGCCCGTGTCTAACAGGCTAGACATGCCCCGTGTTCGATCACACGGCCGTTCAGCCCAAAGTACATGGCCTCGATTTGGGCCAAAACACCCATGCTAATTGGGCTAGACACAGCCCGTGTTCAACCACACGGCCCGTGTCTTGCCCTGCTAAAACCCATTTTGGCCTTTTTCTCTCTTTTGCTTGATCGTGTTGCCGGAATCAATACTTAGTGTGTGACCCAGTAGGCCTATATATCATCAGTAGTGTTATTAACTCGTGCGTGTCAGTGGGCATATACCAACAAAACCCATTTGTCAAGTTTACACATAAGCTTCAACAATGGTGTTTTCATGAAACTAACATGAACTTAACAACAAAGCATATCATAATGACCAGAATCATGCTAGGAACATATTTATACCTTAACTTTGAATTATCAAACACTAGTTCCTCAAATTTACTTTTCAAGTTTGAAGCTTCTACTTCTTGCTCTCTCTCTCAAAACATAGTACACACACTAGCGGCTTTCAAATGAGAAATGTTCACCACAACTAAGCTTATCTCATTGTAGACATTAGCATAACGGAAGCAGGAGGTGTCATTCACTTGACTAACTTCGTGCTTAGTCACATATATTAATATATTCACCATGCTGACATGCATACGTACATACATTTATATATACATAAATATTACTAAACTTCAAAATTAAAGTTTACCAAGAATTAATTAGCATTCACATAATTAATTTCCAATTGTAAACTTACCAAAGCCTACGTAAATACTAGGCCCAAATACAGGATGTTACAAATCCTCCCTCCTTAAAAGGGATTCCGTCCTCGCAATCTATTCGGTTTCAAACAAACGAGGGTAGCGAGCTTTCATATCTGCCTCGGTTTCCCATGTCAAGTCTGAACCTAAACTGTGTTTTTATTTAACCAGAACCATCGGAATCTATTTCTTACGCAGTTTTGTCACTTTCCGATCTAGTAGTTCAATGGGTTCTTCCACTAACTTCTTGCTTGAATCCATCGTAAGATCTTGTAAAGGGAGAATCTAACTCTCATCCTCCACTTTACATTTCCGCAAGTAACAAACGTTAAATATGTTATGAATACCTGATAATACCGCAGGAAGATCAAGAGTAACAGTCTGATCATTAACCACCCTTTGGACACGAAACGGTCAAATATAACGAGGAGCTAGCTTTCCCCGCTTCCCAAAATAGATAACCCCCTTCCAAGGCGAAACCTTCAAATAAACTAATTCACCTTCAACAAAAACAATGGATCTACGACGTGGATCAGCATACATCTTTTGTCGATCTCTCGCATATTTCAACTTTTCTCGCGCAATAGCCACTTTATCTGCGGTGATCTAAACAATATCAGGCCCTGCATACTGTTTCTCACCCGCCTTTAACCAAGACGTAGGAGTACGGCAGTGACGCCCGTATAACATCTCATAAGGTGGCATACCGATACTCGAATGGTAAGAATTGTTATACGCAAATTCAATCAACGGCAGGTGGGAATCCCAAGAACCTCCATATTCCAACACACATGCACCCAGCATATCCTCAAGTGTCTGAATCGTTCGTTCGGTTTGCCCGTCTGTTCGAGGATGATAAGTTGTACTCAAATTAACGCGTGTACGCAACTCCCGCTGTAAACTGTTCCAGAAATTAGACACAAACCTGGAATCTCAATCCGATACAATCGAAAGCAGTATACCATGTTGGGAAACAACTTCATCAATATACAACTGAGCCAACTTGCTGAGTGATGTTGTTTCACTAGTAGCTAAGAAGTGAGCACTCTTGGTCAATTTATCAACGATCACCCAAATCATATCATGATTCCTTTGTGTCCGTGGAAGTTTAGTTACGAAATACATCGTTATGTGCTCCCACTTCCATTCTAGAATCTGCAACTGTTTCAATGATCCATAGGTTTTTTGGTGCTCTACCTTAACCTATGCACAAATATGGCAAGACTCCACAAATTGTGCGACATCTGTCTTCAATATAGGCCACCAATAAAGCACTTTCAAATCGTTATACATTTTCGTGCTACCTGGATGAACACATAATCTTGATTTGTGTGCTTCGGTTAAAATCAAACTCTAGAGACCTCCAAGCAAAGGCACCCAAACACGAGATTGATATACTTTCAATCCTCTAGAATCATCATTCAAATCATTCTTTTTCTTTATCATAATCTCTGACTTCAGATTTTCATCTTGCTAGGCTTCCAACTGAGCTGCCTTCAATCTATCAATCAAGTCAGAAACTATTTCAATTCGCATAAATTTAATATTATCACTGACTCCCTTACGACTCAAAGCATCGGCTACCACGTTGGCTTTTCCCGGATGATAACGAATTTCGCAATCATAGTCTTTAACAAGTTCCAGCCATCGTCTCTGTCGCATATTAAGTTCTTTCTGAGAAAATACATACTGTAGGTTTTTGTGATTCGTACAAATAACGCATTTTGTACCGTAAAAATAATGTCTCCATAATTTTAATGCAAAAACCACAACTGCCAATTCTAAATCATGGGTTGGATAGTTCTTCTCATTAGGTTTCAACTGACGAGAAGCATACGCAATAACTCTATCCCATTGCATCAACACACAACCCAATCCGGCATGTGAAGCATCACAATAAACTACGAAGTCATCAGAGCCATCTGGTAGAGCAAGAATAGGAGCCTGACATAAAAGTCGTTTCAACGTCTAAAAAGCCCTTTCCTGTTCATCATTCCACTTAAATGGAACTTCCTTGCGAGTCAATTTAGTCATGAGATTCGCAATTTTGGAAAAGTCTTTGATAAACCGACGATAATAACCTGCCAATACCAAGAAGCTTTTAATCCCAGAAGGCGACTTTGGAGCATCCCAATTCATTACAGCTTCTACCTTCGCCAGATCAACTTTGACTCCATCACTGCAAATGACATGCCCTAGAAAGTGAATTTCTCGCATCCAGAATTCACATTTCGAATACTTGGCATACAATTGCTCCCGTTTCAAGGTTTCGAGCACTTGTCTCAAATGAATCTCGTGATCATCTTCGGATTTAGAATAAACCAAAATGTCGTCAATAAAAACTATCACAGATTTATGTTGGAATATGCCCGCTGAAACAAACTAGTTAATAGCACTACTAATGAAGTATAGGCCTATTGGGTCACACACCAAGTATTGATTCCGACAACACCATCAAGCAAAAGAGAGGAAAAGGCCAAAATGGGTTTTGGCAGGATGGTACACGGGTCGTGTTCCTAAACACGGGCCGTGTCCAGTCCAGCATACACGAGGCGTATTGGCCCAAGTTGAGGCCGTGTGCTTTGGGCCTACACGGACGTGTAGGTGAACACGGGCCGTGTTGAGCCTACTAAACACGGGCTATCTTGGCCCAATTAAGGCTGTGGGCTTTGGGCCTACACGGCTGTGTTGACCAACACGGGCCGTGTACGATCACTGTAACAGGCAGAATTAACATTCTTAAACACACTTTTTAAGGTGATTAAGGGTAGTGTTAATTGAGCTACGGTTTTCTGTGACAAGGAACAGTCTCTTGGCAGTTCAAGTGTTCTTGTTCAAGGAAAAACTCTCTCTAATGGTTCTTCTTCTATGTGGTCAAGTTTGATTCACAAGAGAAGGTGATATACACTTTGTGATCTAGTTTTGACGCACAAAGGTGTTTCTTGTACTTGGATTGTGTTGTTTTGGTGGCTACACCAACCTACTAGCATTGGGGAATCAATTGTGCTTGGGGTGGACTTCACTAGAGGGGTTCTTCTTGAATTCTACACACTTTGACAAAGAAGAAAGCTTTTGGTGATCTTGTATGATGGTATAATCTTTCTTCTACGTTGTTTATTATATTCTAGTTGCAACTTCATGTTTAGATGTTGGTCCATGGCATGTTTGTTTGTTTGGCTAGCTTAGAGTTTTTGTATTGTATCTTGCTTCCGTTGCTACTCGTTTATGCCAAAAAAATACCTTCAGTGGTATCAGAGCCATATCTAACATGGCTTTTCACTAACGAGTCTAAAAAAACCATATAAATATTTTATATAAGAAAATTGTTTTCTTGAAATGGTTTTTCGTGTAGATTCTTCTTAGGCTAAAATTGATATATTTGTAGCCTACATAATATTCATATAATTATTTTATAAGAAAATTGTTTTCTTGAAACTGTTTCATGATTCTTATTGGACTAAAATTGAAACATTTGTAGTCTTCATAATATGGACTAAAAATTGTTATATTTATAGTCTTGTTAATATTTTAGTTTTATATTTATATATTTGTTGTAACTTGGCATGAAGTGTACACAAATATATACTTATAAATGTATATATGAATATGTGTCACAAAAATGGTTTGGTACACTAATGCATATGTACAAGGATTTTCATTATGGTGCCTTTGATGTTGTTGACAATCTTAACTAAAATATAGATATATATTTGTATCATGGTTTTGTGTGGCACACCATGTTTTTATTTGTTGCGTTTGGTTTGATTCGGTAACATGATATGCCCTTAAACCCATATGTTGTGGTGGTTGATTGATTTGGTTTTTGGCGGCCTGCGTGCTGTATTGTTGTAATAATATTTGTTTATTTTTTTTGTTGGTGCGGCTTGCACGCCGTTTCTTTTATTCCGTGTATTTGTATAAATAGTGTAGGAATTCAAACTGCGTGTCATTTATATATATTCTATGTATTTGTAAATGGTATACAATTAGAACCGGAGAAATCAACGGGAGTCATGGTGATGACGTCTTGGCGAGAAGGAATCGACACGCTATTGGAGGTGTTGGATTCGGTGGGAGCTCACCCAACGAGACTTTACCTTGTCCTTAGGTTTTGGCCTCGTTTTCCCCGTTGTGGCTCACGGGGAAAACGCAAAGGATTTTTGGGCATGTTACCGAATTATATATATATATATATATATATATATATATATATATATATTTGCGTGGTTGTGTTTCATTTTTCTATGCATGGATTAGGATTCGCATGCTAGACAATTTTTCTATAAAATTAAATAAAACACAACGTTTGTTCAAATGGTTAACAATCTTGCGCGAATAGAATTGACAAAGAAAATATAAACTTGGTATTATATTTAAAAAGTGCTTAAAATCGTTTTGACACTTACTTTGTTAATTCACAAAAAGGTTTTATAAACCGGAAAGAAAATCCCGTTTTTCAAAATGTAAATCACGCACCATCCGTAAGACGACACCACCCGAATCTAACGAAACAAGGATGATTGTCGAGCTAAGCACGAGTCATTCCTTGTGTAGTTGTGTGGAAGGTGAGTGGGGTAACTCGCATGATTGGTTGTCGAACTAAGCACGAGCTAATTGATGGTTGAGAGTGCCACCCGTGTGTCTTGTCGGACGATTTACAATTTTAGTATATAATTCTTGATTAGTTGTCGAGCTAAGTACGAGCTAAACAAAAATTATATATTAAGGTTGGTGTAAGGAAAGGATCAAACATGCCAACCGACATAATGGATGTCAACGGATCCCGCAAGTGTCTAAGAGTTGATATAGAGATTACAATTGGTAAAATGGTTGCCGGCCTAAATAGCTTTGCCACGTGATCCGCGGTAAACCCGTCACGGTGCGAGGTAAAATAAGGTTCTTAGCCCTTGTTATAAATAATTGGTTTTATCTAAAACTATGGGGTAATTATTTTAACAAAGTTTATCTAAACTAACCAAAACTCGTATTATAGATGTCAAACCATGACAACATCACGTCAAACATCTCACTTCGTGTGTTCCTGGAAAGGGAGAAACTCACGGGGGTGAACTTTATTGCATGGATTAGGCAATTGAGGATTGTCCTACGCCATGAGTCAAAGTTGCACATCCTTAAGGAACCCCTTCCGGAGCCACCTGCTACCGACGCGACTTGGTCCGTCCGATACGGATATGAAAAACGTGTTGAGGACACGCACGGTGTTGCCTACCTTATGTTGTCAACTATGAGCTCGGAGTTACGAAAGCAGCTCGAGCACATGAGTGTGTACAATATGTTAAACAAGCTCAAGGACATGTTCCAACAGCAAGTTAGGCAGGAACACTATGAGTGTGTTAAAAGCCTAGTCGTTTGTAGGCTGCAAGAAGGCGGGAATGTTGGTCTTCACGTCCTTAAGATGAAGGCGAACGTGGACCAAATGGAGAGGTTAGGATTTCCTATTGGGAGAGAGCTCGCTGTGGATATTGTACTCCAGTCTCTGCCCGCATCATATGATCAGTTTGTCACAAACTATCATATGCAAGGAATGGAGAAATTCTTAAGCGAATTACATGGCATGTTGAAGTCTGCGGAGTCTGACATGGCCAAGCATTGTTCCACCTCAACCACTCCCGTCTTGGGTTTAAAGAAACAAAAGAAAAGGAAGAAGAAACCGACCCTAAAAGGAAAGGTTGGAGTTTCCAAGCCTATCCTTGATATTGAGCCGAAGGACATAGAGAATGTGCCTCAAGAAGAGACTCAAGAAAAGGTGGTTTTCTACTTCTGTGGAAGATTTGGCAATTGAGGCCGTCACGCCTGCCCTACGTGCCGAGAGGATATAAAACTTCTCAGGAAAGAGAGTGTTAACTTTCCATCTTCAGGTACGTTCATGATTCATTGCTATTCTTATATAAGCTGGGTAGTTGACCCGAGCTGATTGACTCACGTTTGTCACAAATTTATTTTGTTACAAAGTGTAGGTCCTTTGGTGAGAGAAAAGCATGAACAACTGGATCTCGAACGAGGAAACCATGGTGATTGTCCTCTAAGAGAAGATAAGGAGACTTGATCTCGCTTTTGTCGCCGGTTTATTTATTACTTTGTTTTATTGCCCTGCGTGGCAAGTAACATATCTTTGTACGCGCGTTTTCAATTACGATGGACATAATTTTGAAGCTTTAAGAATCGATGTAAAACCTTTTTAAGCGTTATTTATTCAAGGTTTTTATGTTATAGCTCATGTGTTGTCTTGCCCTGCGTGGCACACAACTTTACATGTGGTGATGATGAATTTATTCTTAAAATATGAAATTTATTATGAAAATTTGTTGTGAGATATTTGGTTCAAAATTTTCCATGTCATGGCATACACAAGGTTTTGTTACAAGTAATAGAATATTCATGAATAATTGATTTTGAATCCAAAATAGTTTGGATAAACTATCTTTGTGTCATAATCAACTTAACCACATAAACAAGAGATGTATCACCTAGATCCGTGTGGTTGGGATCTCGGAATAGTTTAGCCTCGGGCTAAACATTTTGATGTTGATCTTGTTTATTAGGCTAAGATGATTATGAGATCCTTCACCAGAGTTTGTGAGAGGATTATAGGCTTGTTGGATATTGATCACATTTTGTGGATAATCCGTTCAAGCACACCACAAAGAATAACGAAAGTGAAACTTCTTCATCACTACCTTGATGGTAGTAGTTGCGAGACGTTTACTAGTTTGGGTATATGTCTAAAACCTTGTTGGTGTTCAGAATTAACCAAGACAAATTTCAGGATCAATAGGACATATAGATCAAGATACTTAGATCTAGTTAAGATGCTAAGAAACCTACTATCTATATATTGGATGACCATATAGTGAATTGTGGAATTGTTTCACAATTCATATCCTACTAAGACGCATTGGTACATGGTGTCATGGAGTAGGGAACCGGGTCTTGTTGATCCCGTTTATGATGGATCAAGAATGTGTGTCCGTTTTGTTGGGATATTCATTTGCCATTGTGACTAAGTCCTCAAATCCAAACTCAATTGAGAGTCTATTTAGAATTTATTAAGAACCGACTAGAAAGGTTCTTTGCTATCTTATAGTTTGAAGTTATCCATTCTACATTCAGTAGGATATGGATAAACTTGAAATCAATAAGTGCTAATACATTTGAGGAGTTGTTCTAAGTTTTAGCTATTTAACCTTTTGAGAACAATGTTTGTTGCTTAAAAGGGGAAGAAGAGAGAAACTAAAATTAAGGCATTCCAGTGGAAGAACGTGGAACTTAAATGAAGACTTGATGATGATACTAGCAGATAATCTGATTTCTTTGATAGATGATCAACATGGTTATGCTGGTATGCCTGACTAAGAGTCATTACTTCTTTTAATTCTGATAAGAGTCATATAGAGCCAAAGAGATATGGGTTTCTCATATCTAAGTGGCAATGACTTGATGGTGAGTCATGTTGAGTTCACCACCTATCGGAAGACATAGTGGATCCGGAATTCACTAAAAATAAAAGAAGTAAATGATAAAGAGATGCAATCCATTTGAAATGTCCAAGTACTTGACTTGACTTGATCCCATACCTAGGTGTATACCAATGTGGTAGTGATGGGATTAACATGGATAGAATTGTAGACAACTTCAAATACCGACTAGTTGTAAATTTTTCATGATGGTTATGGAGAAACTTGTCCTAGTGGCTATGTTGAAGAATGTTTGATACTTATGGATATTAATGACCGCATTCCGTCATGAAAAAATATGATGAGGAAGTGCTTATAACACTCTGTGAGGGTCTTAATATACATCTGTAGTATCCGTATTATGTCTACAAAAGTGGATAAGTCCAATTTGGACTTATGCTAGCATCTTAAAGGAAATATCTTTGCTTACTATTAGAAAATCAAAGTGATGAGTTTTCTAGAAGCATAGATAAAACCTTTTATATATGTCAGGGCTAGTGGGAGCTTTGTTGTATTCCTGGTGTTAAATGTCTATTGAAGATGTTGTCTCGATATTAGGTTATCTGCAAACCTAATTCAAGAATTACTGCTTCATAAGGGCATTTAGGAGATACAAAATTGGATAGTATTTAGTTCAAGAAATATAGAGATATGTTCTTGATGTTTGACGACTAGAATAGGCTTGGAGTAAGTAGTTACTCTAATGCATGTTTCTATTAGGATAGCTGTTGATTTTGATCAAAGTTTATGATCCTAACTTGTGGTGTTGATTGTTGATTCTTAAAGTATCACTAACCCTATTGTGGACTTTTGAGACAATGAGAGTGTGATTACTTTAACATTTTGAATATGAGATTTCTTTGACGCATACTTTTATAGTAGTCTTATCAAAAGAGATATAAGTAAATAACAAAAGTACATGTGGATGTATGGGACAAATCTACTAGTGAAGCCGTTGTAATGGACTAGTAATGTTTGTCATACTAGGTCAATTAGCATTTCTAATGCATATAACTTGGCTTGAACATGTTTTGGTTTATGTTTGATTTGTACTTATGTTTTGGGGACGTTAAGCAGTATTGCAATTCATACTATATCGATTATTAAATAGAGATTTAATAATACGCCGAGGGCGGGTATTTTATGAATCCTTATTGTGTTCCATCTTAGCATGTTTAAACACTTCCAAGAATGTTTTTCATTCTAAATCTCCATAATCGGTTATACTTTATGGGAAGGAAGTATAAGTTAATATTGAGGTAAAGATTTAGTTTTGATAAACGTGATTCTGGCCTATACTTGAAAGGGGTTTCAAGTGATTGGAGGACCCGCACCCGAGTTCGCTTCATGGTTCTGGTCATAAGTAACTCGGGATGATGATGGCGTTTCATCCTTGAACTAGAGATACATGTGATTCCAAAGCATAGGTCTGCTTTGCTTTGATCATCTTCTAACGCAGTCCGTAACTGGTCGTTATAAAGGAGATGATTAAGTTGAGTATTATCTATGTGGCGGGACTATGTAGTCGAAAGAAATTTGTTCCTCTATGTATAGAGAAGATATCCATGGGCCCCTCGATGATTGAGTGCTGACGTTCATATGCATGGTCGTGCTCAAGTTATATTGATGATGGATCAATGTTAGCTTGGTTTGTTGGTCACCACTAATCTAGAATCGAGAAACATAATCGTGAATGATCTGAAGGTTGACTTTATTCCATGCCTTGTGTTCACATAGGATATCGCGAACAAAGGGATGTACATGTTCATTTATCTTTAGGACAATCATTTTATGATTGGGATCTTGTCAAGAGTGGCATACCCTATACTGACTTGGGAGCATAGATGTCTTGCTAGAGGCCGCTCTATGTTTGTGTTATTTTTCGTAGTCGTGTCAGGTGCAAGTGGGAGTCTGTTGGAATATGCCCGCTGAAACGAATGAGTTAATAGCACTACTAATGAAGTATAGGCCTATTGGGTCACACACCAAGTATTGATTCCGACAACACGATCAAGCAAAAGAGAGGAAAAGGCCAAAATGGGTTTTGGCAGGATGGTACACGGGCTGTGTCCAGTCCAACATACACGACGCGTATTGGCCCAAGTTGAGGCAGTGTACTTTGGGCCTACACGGACATGTAGGTGAACAGGGGCTGTGTTGAGCCTACTAAACACTGGCTATCTTGGCCCAATTGAGGCCGTGGGCATTGGGCCTACACGGCCATGTTGACCAACACGGGCGGTGTACGATCACTGTAACAGCAGAATTAACATTCTTAAACACACTTTTTTAATGTGATTAAGGGTAGTTTAATTGAGCTACGGTTTTCTGTGACAAGGAACAGTCTCTTGGCAGTTCAAGTGTTCTTGTTCAAGGAAAAACTCTCTCTAATGGTTCTTCTTCTATGTGGTCAAGTTTGATTCACAAAAGAAGGTGATATACACTTTGTGATCTAGTTTTGATGCACAAAGGTGTTTCTTGTACTTGGATTGTGTTGTTTTGGTGGCTACACCAACCTACTAGCATTGGGGAATCAAGTGTGCTTGGGGTGGACTTCACTAGAGGGGTTCTTCTTGAATTCTATACACTTTGACAAAGAAGAAAGCTTTTGGTGATCTTGTATGATGGTATAATCTTTCTTCTACATTGTTTATTATATTCTAGTTGCAACTTCATGTTTAGATGTTGGTCCATGGAATGTGTGTTTGTTTGGCTAGCTTAGAGTTTTTGTATTGTATCTTGCTTCCGTTGCTACTCGTTTATGCCAAACAAATACCTTCAATTTATACAAAAACGGTCGACAAACCCTATTCATCAAATCCATAAACACAGCAGGTTTATTAGTCCAACCAAACGACATGACTAAGAATTCGTAATGACCATAGCGGGTACGGAAAACAGTTTTGGCAACATCTTTGTCAGAAACTTGTACCTGGTGATAACCCGATCTCAAATCAATCTTTCAAAAATAAGAAGAACCCTGTAACTGATCAAATAAATCATCAATCCTTGTTAGAGGGTATTTATTCTTGACTGTCCTCTTGTTCAGTTCTCTGTAATCAATACACATTCACAGAGTACCATTCTTCTTTTTCACAAATAAAACTGGTGCACCCTACGGTGATGAACTCGGACGAATAAAACCCCTATCCAAAAGATCCTGAATCTGTGTCATCATCTCCCTAATCTCAGAAGGAGCCAATCTGTAAGGAGACTTCGCCATTGGATTAGAACCTGGTATTAAATCAATCTTGTACTCCACCTCTTGAACGGGAGGTAGCCCAGGTAACTCATCCGGAAATACTTCAGGAAAATCAGATACTACTCGTACGTCAGTAACTGCCCGCTTTTCCTTTCTAGCATCAATAGCATATGCCAGAAAACATTTGCATCCCTTACTCAAGGATTTCTTAGCTTTTAATAAAGATATAATAGGAAACACAGACTTATTTCTTTCTCCTCGAGCCACCACATGCGACCCATCAGACAACGGAAAAGAAATCAGCTTCCTTTGGCATTTAATGCTTGCTCTATGCTTACTCAACCAGTCCATCCCCAAAACCACATCAAAGCCAGCCAAAGGCATTAAAAGGAACGACATTTGGAAGCATCTACCATCAATATCAATTTCAACCCCAGTCACAGAAGTAGTAACTGTTGGAATCTTCCCACTGACACACGTATGCCGGTATCACTACTAATGAAGCGCGGGCCTATTGGGTCACACGCCAAGGATTGATCCCGACAGCTTAATGTGGAAGGAGAATGTCAAAGAATCAAAAGTTTTTTGATTCGGGGCTTCACGACCGCCACGCGTCGTGATGACTTTGGGCTTCACGGCCCGTGACGAGGTCGTGAGGGGTCGTGAAGGAGATGCCCTCACGAGTCTCGACCGAGCGGCACGGCTCATGGAGTTCTAAGTCCCCTCGTGGCGCACTTAGGCTTCACGGCCCGTGAGAGCCCGTGAAGGGTCGTGAAGAGGGTAGCTGTAATGACACTTGTGTTTTATTGGACCATTTGATGGTCCAATCACTTGGCTTGCTTTATGGCCGGCCAAAAGATGGTCTTGATGCTGGTTTGGGCAGATGAACAAGATAGAACACATGAAGAACTCTCTCTAAACACTAGTTCTCTCTTGGCTCTAAAGGAAAAGATACACATACACTAAGTGAGGCATTCTTGAGTGTGATGGTGAGTGTTCCATGGTGCAAGAGGAGATCTACAAAGGCTGTTACAGATGATGGAGTCATGGTGGACGTTCATCTATGGATTGCTAGTACAATGGGATTTAGCATACTTGGTGTGGACTTGCAATGGAGAAGAAGCCATTTGTTTCCTCAAGTTCATCCCCACACATGGAGCTCGATTTCCAGCTGGAAGAAGGTATACTCTCTTCCTCCTTCTTCTTGTTTTGAGTTGCAATTTGCTTTGTAGTGTGTTCCACCATTGGAACTAGTTGTGGGCTTTGTGTGTGCTTTCATTTTATGTCTTGCATGCTACTTTCTTGTTTGCTTCCGCTACGTTTGTGCCCACCACGAGTTCCAATAGTAACAGGACTATCTTACCATCATCTGCTACTTCTATTTCAAGCGGTACAGAAATAACAGTAGTAGGCAGTTTTAAAAATTTCAGAAAATGCAACAGAAATAAAAGAGTGATTCGCTCCAGAATCAAATAACAAACGAGCAGGTAGGGAGTTTATAAGAAACATACCGGTGATAACCTCATCGGTGGCAGTAGCATCATCTACTATCATACGGAACGCTCTACCCTCAGGGGTCGGAGGATTCTTTCTCTTCTACCCCCTGAAGATGGTCCACCAAATTCCCCTGCTCCTGTCCCCGTCCCTGCTTTCCTCCCTGTAGGGCAATCACTAGCCCAATGCCCTTCTTTCAGAAAATTCCAACAAACGTTACGAGGGAACCTGCAATCTTTAGCCTCGTGCCCATGAGTTCCACAATGCACACAATGCATGGTCTGAGCAGTATACTGCCCAGTGTGGGTGGATCTACATCGGGTACACCATTGTGATTTTACATTCGTACCCCCCGTTGTCGTGTTCCGATTTTGGTTTCCCTGAGATTGGTTACCCTACCATTTCTTCTTCTGTTGGTCATCAGCCTGATCATACTTTGGCTTCTGCAAAGCCGCTTCATCCCTATTTTGCTTGTCTCTAGCCTGAATGTCCCCCTCAGCAGATTTTGCTATGGTGAAAGCCTGGGACAATGATCCAGCCAAACGTGTCGTACTCCTGTACTCTGGCAATAATGCTCCAATGAAATGTTAAACCTTGGAAGGTTCATCAGGCACCCACTGAGCCACAAACCTCAGTTTCACATTAAACTGTTCAATTAACTCATCCACACACATTTTCATCGTCATACGCAACTCCATAAATTCTTGCCTTATCTTATTCAGCTCAAAATCATTGCAATACTACTCAAATAGTTTATTTCGAAATTGATCCCATTTAATCGCATCCATCTGAGCTCTGGATTGATGTGTAGTAATGGAATCTCACCACACCATCGCTTTACCCTTTAACATCCTTGTTGCAAAACAAACCCTCATCTCATCTTCACAGTTGCAAGCATCTAGAATTGTAGTTGTATCTCGCAACCAGTTCAAAGTAACGTTAGGATCAGTGCTTCCATGATATTCATTAGGTATACAGTCCAAAAACTGTTTATAAGTACATGGTTGCCTGTATCCCATGTTTGGAGGAAATCCCATGTAAGGATACGAGTAAGATCCCTGAAGAAACAACGGGTTAAAGAACGGTTGAGACGTAGGTTAAGACATTGGTGGTAATGGTATAGATACCGGAGGAATCTTAGCCAAAGTAGTAATTGAAGGTTTTGTTTGGCATAAACGAGTAGCAACGGAAGCAAGATACAATTAAAAAATAATAAGCTAACCAAACAAACACTTCCCATGGACCAATATCTAAACATGGAATTGCAACTAAATAAAAGAACAAGATGGATAGAAATGTACCAATGCAAGTACCACAATCCCTTCTTGTCAAGCTTCAAGAATCAAACAATTCAAGCTTCAAAATCCAAGCTAGGATTTCTCTAGTGAAGTCCACCCCAAGTTGTGTTGATTCCCAAATGCTAGTAGGTTGGTGTGTAACCACCAAAACAACAATAAAGTATATTCTTACACTCTTGTGTACTCAAAAGAACACCAAGAAGAAGGTCAAGTTTGAGAGAGCTTTCTTGTCCATTCACCAACTCCGAGAACAACCAAAAGTCTGTTCTTGAGCAGAGAAAAATGTAGCCTCTTAGTCTCCCCAAGTTAATGACATAAACACCATTAAATCAAGTATTTAAGGCTGTTAATTCTGCTGTTACAGGGACTGTACACGGCCCGTGTTGGTCAACACGGCCGTGTAGGCCCAAATCCTACGGCCTTAATTGGGCCAAGTTAGCCCGTTTCTAACAGACCCAACACGGCGCTTGTTCATCTACACGGCCGTGCAGGCCCAAAGCACACGGTCTCTACTTGGGCCAAAACGCCCCGTGCTAGTTGGGCTGGACACGGCCCGTGTTCAAGAACACGGCCCGTGTACCATGTTGCCAAAACCCATTTTGGCCTTTTTCTCTCTTTTGCTTGATCGTGTTGTCGGAATCAATACTTGGTGTGTGACCCAATAGGCCTATACCTCATCGGCAGTGCTATTAACTCGTTCGTGTCAACGGGCATATTCCAACAGAGTCCCACTTGCACGTGGCACGACTACGAAAAATAACACAAACATAGAGCGGCCTCTAGCAAGACATCTATGCTCCCAAGTCAGTATAGGGTATGCCACTCTTGACAAGATCCAAATCATAAAATGATTGTCCTAAATATAAATGAACATATACATCCCTTTGTTCGCGATATCCTATGTGAACACAAGGCATGGAATAAAGTCAACCTTCAGATCGTTCAAGATTATGTTTCTCGATTCAAGATTAGTGGTGACCAACAAACCAAGTTAACACTGATCCATCATTAATATAACTTGAGCACGGCCATGCATATGAACATCAACACTCAATCATCGAGGGGCCCATGGATATCTTCTCTATACATAGAGGAACAAATTCCTTTCGACTACATAGTCCCGCCACATAGATAATACTCTACCCAATCATCTCCCTTATAACGACCCGTTACGGACCACGATAGAAAACGATCAAAGCAAAGCAGACCTATGCTTTGGGATCACATGTATCTCTAGTTTAAGGATGAAACGCCATCATCACCCCGAGTTACTTATGACTAGAACCATGAAGCGAACTCGGGTGCGGGTCCTCCAATCACTTGAAACCCCTTTCAAGTATAGGCAAGAATCACGTTTAACAAAACCAACTCTTTACCTCAACCTTAATTTATACTTCCTTCCCATAAAGTATAACCGATTGTGGAGATTTTAGAATGATAAACATTCTCGGAAGTGTTTAAACATGCTATGATGAAACACAATAAGGATTCATAAAATACCCGCCCTCGGTGTATTATTAAATCTCCATTTAATAATCGATATGGTATGAATTGCAATATTGCTTAATGTCCCCAAAATATAAGTACAAATCAAACATCACTAGTCCATAACAACGGCTTAACTAGTGGATTTGTCCCACAACATCCACAAGATCTTTTGTTATTCAATTATATCTCTTTTGACAAGACTACTTCAAAAGTATGCATCAAAGAGATCTTACTTATCAAAATTTTAAAGTAATCACACACTCATTGTCTTAAAAACCCACAATAAGTTTAGTGATACTTTAAGAATCTACAAACAACACCACAAGTTAGGATCATCAACTTTGATCAAAGATCAACAGTTATCCTAGCAGAAACATGCATTAGAGTAACTACTTACTACAAGCCTATTCAAGTCGTGAAACATCAAGAACATATCTCTATATTTCTTGGACTAAATACTATCCAATTTTGTATCTCTTAAATGCCCCTATGAAGCAGTAATTCCTGAATTAGGTTTGCAAATAACCTAATATCGGGACATTATCTTCCATAGACATTTAACACTAGGAATACAACAAAGCTCCCACTAGCCCTGACATACGTAAAAGGCATTATCTATGCTTTTAGAAAACTCATCACTATGATCTTCTAATAGTAAGCAAAGATATCTTTCCTTCAAGATGCAAAAATAAGCCCGAAGTGGTCTTAGGTCTTATCCACTTTTGTAGACATAATTCGGATACTACGTACGTATATTAAGACCCTCGGAGAGTGTTGTAAGCACTTCCTCATCTTATTGTTTCATGACGAAACGCGGTCATTAATATCCACGAGTATCAAATATTCTTCAACATAGCCACTAGGACAAGTTTCTCCATAACCATCATGAAAACTTTACCACTAGTCGGTATTTGAAGTTGTTTACAATTCCATCCATGTTAATCCCATCACTACCACCTTGGTTTACACCTAGGTATGGGATCAAGTCAAGTCAAGTACTTGGATATTTCAAATGAATTGCATCTATTTATGATGATACTTCTTGTATTTTTAGCAAATTCTGGATGCACTATGTCTTCCGATAGGTGGCGAACTCAACATGACTCACCATCAAGTCATTGCCACTTAGATATGAGAAACCCATATCTCTTTGGCTCTATATGACCCTTATCAGAATTAAAAGAAGTAATGATTCTTAGTCAGGCATACCAACATAACCATGCTGATCAAAGATATCAGATTATATGCTAGTATTATCATCAAGTCTTCATTTAAGTTCCACGTTCTTCCACTGGAATGGCTTAGTTTTAGTTTCTTTCTTCTTCCCCTTTTAAGCAACAAACATTGTTCTCAAAAGGTTAAATAACTAAAACTTAGAAGAACTCCTCAAATGTATTAGCACTTCTCGATTTCAAGTTTATCTTTCTCCCACTAAATGTAGAATGGATAACTTCGAACTATTAAGATAGACAAGCAAAGAACCTTTCTAGTCGTATCTTAATAAATGCTAAATAGACTATCTATTGAATTTGGATTTGAGGACTTAGTCACAATGGCAAATGAATATCCCAACAAACCGGACACACATTATCGACCCGTCATAAACCGGATCAATAACACCCGGTTCCCTACTCCATGACACCATGTACCAATGCGTCTTAGTAGGATATGAATTGTGAAACAATTCTACAATTCACTATATGGTCATCTAATACATAGATAATAGATACCGTAGCATCTTAACTAGATATAAGTACCTTGATCTATATGCCCTATTGATTCTTAAATTTGTCTTGGTTAATTCTGAACACCAACACGGTTTCAGACATATACCTAAACTAATAAACGTCTCGCCACTACTACCATCAAGGTAATGACGAAGAAGTTTCGCTTTCGTTATTCTTTGTGGTATGCTTGAACGGATTATCCACAAAATGTGATCAATATCCAACAAGCTTATAATCCTCTCACAAACTCCGGCGAAGGATCTCATAATCATCTTAGCCTAATAAACAAGATCAACATTAAAGCGTTTAGCCCGAGACTAAACTATTCCAAGATCCTAACCACATGGATCTAGTCGATATATTTCTTGTTTATGTGATTAAGTTGATTATCACACAAAGATAACTCATCCAAACTATTTTGGATTCAGAATCAATTATTCATGAATATTCTATTACTTGTAACAAATCCTTGTGTATGCCATGACATGGGAAATTTTGAACAAAAATATCTCACAATAGATTTTCATAATAAATTTCGTATTTTAAGAATAACTCATTGTCACCACATGTAAAGTTGTACGCCACGCAGGGCAAAACAACACATGAGCTATGACATAAAACCTTGAATAAATAACGTTTAAAATGGTTCAACATCAATTCTTAAAACTTCAAAATTTTTGTTCACCGTAATTAAAGCGAGCATACAAAGAGATGTTACTTGCCACGCAGGGCAATAAAATAAAGTAATAAATAAACCGGTGACAAAAGCGAGATCAAGTCTCCTTATCTTCTCTTGGAGGACAATCACCATGGTTTCCTCGTTCGAGATCCGGTTCTTCATGCTTTTCTTTCAACAAAGGACCTACACTTTGTAAAAAACAAATTTGTGACAAACGTGAGTCAATCCGCTCGGGTCAACAACCCAGCTTATAGAAGAATAGCAATGAATCATGAACATACCTGAAGATGGAAAGTTAACTCTCTCTTTCCTGAGAAGTTTTATATCCTCTCGGCACGTAGGGCAGGCGTGACGGCCCCAATTTCCAAATCTTCCACAGAAGTAGCAAACCACCTTTTTCTCGAGTCTCTTCATGAGGCACATTCTCTATGTCCTTTGACTCAATATTAAGGATAGGCTTGGAAACTCCAACCTTTCCTCTTAGGGTCGGTTTCTTCTTCCTTTTCTTTTGTTTCTTTAAACCCAATGCGGGAGTGGTTGAGGTGGAATTATGCTTGGCAATGTCAGATTCCGAAGACTTCAACATGTCATGCAATTCGCTTAAGGACTTCTCCAATCCTTGCATATGATAGTTTGTGACAAACTGTTCATATGATGCGGGTAGAGACTGGAGTAAAATATCCACAGCGAGCTCTCTCCCAATAGGAAATCCTAACCTCTCCATTTGGTCCACGTTCGCCTTCATCTTAAGGACGTGAAGACCAACATTCCCGCCTTCCTGCAGCCTACAACCGACTAGGCTTTTAACACACTCATAGTGTTACTGCCTAACTTGCTGTCGGAACATGTCCTTGAGCTTGTTTAACATATCATACACACTCATGTGCTTGAGCTGCTCTCGCAACTCCGAGCTCATAGTTGACAACATGAGGCAGGCAACATTGTGCGTGTCCTCAATACGTTTTTCATACCCGTATCGGACGGCCCAAGTCGTGTTGGTAGCGTGTGGCTCCGAAAGGGGTTCCTCAAGGATGTGCAACTTTGATTCATAGCGTAGGACAATTCTCAATTGCCTAAACCATGCAATAAAATTCACCCCCGTGAATTTCTCCCTTTCTAGGAACACACGAAGTGAGATGTTTGACGTTGTGTTGTTTTGGTTTGATATCTATAAATAATAATAATACGATTTTTGGTTAGTTTAAATAAATCTTGTTAAAAATAATTACCCCATAGTTTTAGATAAAACAATTATTCGTAACAAGGGCTAAGAACCTTATTTCACCTCGCACCGTGACAGGTTTGCCGCGGATCACGTGGCGAAGCTATTTAGGCTGGCAACCATTTTATCAATTGTAATCTCTATTACAACTCTTAGACACTTGCAGGATCCGTTGACATCCATTATGTCGGTTGGCATGTTTGATCCCTTTCTTACACCAATCTTAATATATGATTTTTGTTTAGCTCGTGCTTAGCTCGACAACTAATCAAGAATTATATACTAAAATTGTAAGCCGTCCGACAAGACACACGGGTGGCACTCCCGACCATCAATTGGCTCGTGCTTAGCTTGACAACCAATCATGCGAGTTACCCCACTCACCTTCCACACAACTACGCAAGGAATGACTCGTGCTTAGCTCGACAATCATCCTTGCTTCGTTAGATTCGAGTGGTGTCATCTTACAGATGGTGCGTGATTTACATTTTTAAAAACGGGATTTTGTTTCCGGTTTCTAAAAACCTTTTTGTGAATTAATAAAGTAAGTGTCAAAACGATTTTTAAGCACTTTTAAATATAATACCAAGTTTATATTTTCTTTGTCAATTCTATTCGCGAGAGATTGTTAACCATTTTAACAAACGTTGTATTTTATTTAATTTTATAGAAAAATTGTCTAGCATGCGAATCCTAATCCATGCATAGAAAAATAAAACACAACCACGCAAATATATATATATATATGTATAATTCGGTAACATGCCCAAAATTCCTATGCGTTTTCCGCGTGAGCCACAACGGGGAAAACGAGGCCAAAACCTAAAGACAAGGTAAAGTCTCATTGGGTGAGCTCCCACCAAATCCAACACCTCCAATAGCGTGTTGATTCCTTTTCACCAAGACGTCATCACCATGACTCCCGTTGACTTCTCCGGTTCTAATTCTATACTATTTACAAATACATAGAATATATATATATATATATAAACGACACGCAGGTCGCATTTCTACACTATTTATACAAATACACGGAATAAAATAAACGGCATGCAAGCCGCACCAACAAATATATAAATAAATATTTACATCAATATGGCACGCAGGCCACCAAAAACCGAATCAATCAACCACCACAACACATAGGTCTAAGGGCATATCGTGTTACCGAATTAACCAAACGCAACATAAGTGAAACATGGTGTGTCACACAAAACCATGATATAAATATATATCTATATTTTAGTCAAGATTGTCAACAACATCAAAGGCACCAAAATGACAATCCTTGTACATATGCATTAGTGTACCAAACCATTTTTGTGACACATATTCATATATACATTTATAAGTATATATTTGTGTACACTTCATGCCAAGTTACAACAAATATATAAATATAAAAACTAAAATATTAACACGTCTACGAATAAATCTATTCTAGCACAACAAGAGTCTCAATGGAAAAACCAATTTTAAGAAAACAATTTTCTTATATAAATGTACTTATATGGTTTTTGAGACTTGATGTAAAAACTAACATCTTAGGTGGGCTACAAATATACCAATTTTAGCCTAACATGAATCTACATGAAAAACCATTTCTAGAAAACAATTTTCTAATATAAAAATATTTATATGAATATTATGTAGGCTACAAATATATCAATTTTAGCCTAACAAAAATCTACATGAAAAACTTTCAAGAAAACAATTTTCTTGTATAAAATATTCATATGGTTTTTCTAGACCCGTTAGTGCAAAGCCATGTTAGATATGGCTCTGATACCACTGAAGGTATTTGTTTGGCATAAACGAGTAGCAACGGAAGCAAGATACAATACAAAAATAATAAGCTAACCAAACAAACACTTCCCATGGACCAATATCTAAACATGGAATTGCAACTAAATAAAAGAACAAGATGGATAGAAATGTACCAATGCAAGTACCACAATCCCTTCTTGTCAAGCTTCAAGAATCAAACAAGTCAAGCTTCAAAATCCAAGCTAGTATTTCTCTAGTGAAGACCACCCCAATTTGTGTTGATTCCCAAATGCTAGTAGGTTGGTGTGTAACCACCAAAACAACAATCAAGTATATTCTTACACTCTTGTGTACTCAAAAGAACACCAAGAAGAAGATCAAGTTTGAGAGAGCTTTCTTGTCCATTCACCAACTCCAAGAACAACCAAAAGTCTGTTCTTGAGCAGAGAAAAACGTAGCCTCTTAGTCTCCCCAAGTTAATGACATAAACACCATTAAATCAAGTGTTTAAGGCTGTTACTTCTGCTGTTATAGGGACTGTACACGGCCCGTGTTGGTCAACACGGCCGTGTAGGCCCAAATCCCATGGCCTTAATTGGGCCAAGTTAGCCCGTGTCTAACAGACCCAACACGGCCCTTGTTCATCTACACGGCCGTGTAGGCCCAAAGCACACGGTTTCTACTTGGGCCAAAACGCCCCGTGCTAGTTGGGCTGGACACGGCCCGTGTTCAAGAACACGGCCCGTGTACCATGCTGCCAAAACCCATTTTGGCCTTTTTCTCTCTTTTGCTTGATCGTGTTGTCGGAATCAATACTTGGTGTGTGACCCAATAGGCCTATACCTCATCGGCAGTGCTATTAACTCGTTCATGTCAGCGGGCATATTCCAATAGTAATTGCCGGGAAGATCGGTGGCATCTCAGGTTTTGTTGAAGTTATAGTAATGACCGGTGGTTGAGTTGCAGGAACCTGTCTTTGTTGTTCCAGTTCCTTTCTCAAATCTTGAAGTTGGCCCTCTAACTGAAAGATATACTGATCTCTTTCATATTTAACAGTAAAAGAAGTACCAGCCTGCTACAAAGTTTCTGCCGTTGTAGTAGGGATTTCTGCGGTGGACGGGACAGTATGGGCATCAGTTGAGGTTTCACGATCAGCCATTGTTTTCTGTAACAATCACATCATCTCACGATTTATTAGATAAATCCGTTAGTACATAACATACTAAACTCCACCACACTCCAATTCATCCCAATCCCACACCCAATGAGTAATCGACCTACCACGAGCCAAGATTTGGGAATGTAACACTTCCACTGTTCCTACATCGCCAAACCAAGTCTCTGATACCAAACTTGTAACACCGTATTTTCAACCAAAAAATTTTCATTTTTAAATAACATTGCGGAAGCGATTTAAATACTAAAAATATTTACAAGTGTATATAAACCACTGTTTACAAAACCATCTAGTTTAAATATCAGTATTACAAAATCACGGCTCGTCACAAATAAACACATCAGAGGCCTAGGTAATTACTCCCCAGGCTAACCACTCTCAGCCGAGCCGCTGACTTACCAAAACCTTTAAAAAGAGTGAGAGGTGGGGGATTAGCACAAAGCTAAGTGAATGGAGTAAAGCCACAACAGATATATCAGCCAGAACCACATGATATCAACAACAACATATAACAGATAATCGTGTCCCTGGAAGACCGGCGGTTCTGCAGAACCTACAACCAATGCCGGCAAAAGCAAAGGTTTACCGATAGTTCATTTGCTATTCTCACAGAGTATTATCTTAAGTTGCAACAAATGCATCAAAAGACCCCAATACTGATTAGCCGATAGCAAACAAACCCAGCCCATATGCCTAGCCGAAACTGACTTCCCAATGTCATGTATACATATCATTGACGCAACAATTAATTAACAATCAACCAATTAATCAATTATCATATATACAATCAATCCATGCGTCAAAACAATAACAGTTGCAACCAAACCAGTTACAACTAATATCATCTGTGCGTAAACATCCACTCACCTCGAGTTTACGAACTCCCACTCAGTGATCTTATATTACTGAGTCTTGTCTAATCCTGAGAACACAACAAACTGAAATCAGTAACTAATTCATAAATATATACCAATCACATATATTTATATCTCCCTTGATCAAACATAAACATGTTAGATTCACATATGCACATACATATAACCCATAGCATTAAACAATGCAAACAAACAAGAAAATCCACAAAAACCGCGGACGCGTCGCGTCCAAGAAACCGATGCGTCGCGTTGAAGCCAAATGTCGGATTTCACAAATCCGAATCTATCTTGTCGGATTTCACCCCTTCGGATTCAAACTGTCGGATTCTAGGTTTCAAGGATTTCATAGTATCGGATTTTGGGTCTCGGATTGCATCCATCGGATTTCCCTTCGGATTTCCAAAAATCCGCCAAATCGCGAGGACGCGTCGCGTCCAAGAGAATGACACGTCGCGTCGTTCATAAACCCGCATCATCTTCTTCATGATTCTAGCCGACTCAACTTTGCTAAATCCAATATTTTCATTCGAAATTAACTAACAACACTTCTAAAACATGTATAGACATCATATATCATGTAAACAACAACAAGAAAACATCAAATCCTTTAAAAACCACCATAACATGCAAAACCCATTTGTCAAATTTACACATAAGCTTTAACAATGGTGTTTTCATGAAACTAACATGAACTTAACAACAAAGCATATCATAATGACCAGAATCATGCTAGGAACATATTTATACCTTAACTTTGAATTATCAAACACTAGTTCCTCAAATTTACTTTTCAAGTTTGAAGCTTCTACTTCTTGCACTATCTCAAAACACACAGTACACACACTAGCGGTTTTCAAATGAGAAATGTTCACCACAACTAAGCTTATCTTATTGTAGACATTAGCATAACCGAAGCAGGAGGTGTCATTCACTTGACTAACTTCATGCTTAGTCACATATATAAATATATTCACCATGCTGACATGCATACGTACATATATTTATATATACATAAATATTACTAACCTTCAAAATTAAAGTTTACCAACAATTAATTAGCATTTACGTAATTAATTTACAATTGTAAACTTACCAAAAGCCTACGTAAATACTAGGCCCTAATACAGGATGTTACACGTTTGCCATCTAGAAATTAGAGTACACGTTTTAGTTAATTTTTATACAATCCTTGTGAAAATAATTACCTAAATAGTTTATCAAAACCAACTATTTAAACAAGGCTAGAAACCATATTTCACCTTGCCTTATGACGGGTTTGCCGCAAATCATAAAGCTAAGCTATTTAGGCCGGTAACCATTTTACCGATTGTAACCATTTTGCAACTTCTAGATTCTTGTGGGATCCATCGACATCCATTACGTCTTTGACATGTTTGATCCCTTCTCGCACCAATTCCTAATTGATATCCCTAAAGACTCGACTAGAGCTCGACGCCACTTAAGTATCACAAAAAGAATTGTAAACTGCCCGTCAAGACACACGGTGGTACTCTCGACCAACGATTGGCTCGTGCTAAGCTCGACAACCAATCTTGTGAGTTGCCACACTCACCTTCCACACAGTTCCACAAGGAATGACTCGTGCTAAAGCTTGACAATCATCTAAGCTTCATTAGATTTGGGTGGTGTTGTCTTACAGATGGCGTGTGATTTACATTTTAAAACATGATTTTGTTTTTCCCGGTTAAAACCATTTTTAACCCATTTTGCGAATTAACAAATTAAGTGATAAAACCAATTTTTACCAACTTATAACAAAATACCAATTTTTTATTATTTTGTTAATTTTATATGCACGGAGATATATACACCATTTTTACAAATCTTGTGTTTTATTATTTTATTAAAAATTATCTAGCATGCGATTTCCTAAACATCCATGCAAGAATAATAAAACACAACCATGTATACACAATAGTCCGGTAACATGCCCAAAAATCCTATACATTTTCCCCAAGAGCCAAACGGGGAAAACTGTTGGAGTATGCCCACTGACATACGTACGCCAATATCACTACCGATGATGCATAGGCCTATTGGGTCACACACCAGGGGTTAATCTCGACAACAACCAAAGTGAAAGGGGCAAAATGGACTTAAATTGTTTAAGTTACAAAAAGGACCCGGCCAGGTGGACTTCACGGCGTGAACTCCTTGGATTTCACGGCGTGAACTATGTCAGACAGCAGGTTGCTTTTTGCTTTTTGCTTTTTGCGTCCACTCTCCATCAATGCATGTTGAGCTCAATTATTACCTTATGGCTGGCCTTGGGGCACTAGAGGGTCATGTTAAGGTCTATAAAAGAACCATGCATAAACTCCTATCATACTCTTGCAACTAAAAACACCCAAACACTTAGAGACTTCTTGTGAGGTGCATTAATAGAGTATTCTTGGTGTTCTTGTGAGGATTTCCAGAGGAGTGCAAGGGAGATCATTTGGGTTCTGTTTCTTTGGTGATTTCAAGTCACTAAAGATCATCAAGACTTGCTAGTACAAGGAGATTACACAAAGCTTGGTGTGGACTAGCAATAGAGGAAGGCTTGACTTGGCTTTCTCATTCATCCAACTACAGGCTCAACTCCAGCTCCGAATCTAGAGTGGTATAACTTTCTCCTTGCTCTTTTTCATGTTGCATGTCTTGCATGTAGTGTTTGGTCCATGGTTTGGGGTTTCTTGGCAATTTGTTTCTTGTTCTTTTGCTTCCGTTGCGTGCCTAGCAAGCCCCAACAGTAGTATCAGAGCCACCTCTACATCATATTTGCACATGGTGGCCTAAAACCGAAAAACAAAATTTTTGAAAACTGGTCGGATGAACTTCACGCCGTGAACTCTCTTGAGTTCACGCCGTGAAGTCCTTAACAGAATACTTTTTTTCAGTTTTTAAATTTCAAATCTGTTTTGGTTTTTTGGTTTTGGCCTTGTTGTTGTTTGTTTCTGGTGTCTTCCAGTAGCTAGTTGCCTTGTGTCTTGGTTGATATATTTACATGTGGATTATTATTTGGCATGAAATAAATAATTGCATATGTACATGGGATAAATAGACAATATGTTTCATCAAAAATGGTTTGGTGTTACTAATGCATATGTACATGGGATTATTTCTTCTGCCTTGAGTATTATAAATAATCTTAACCAAGATACATATGTTGCATGGGTTTCTTGTGTCACACAATGCTTGTTTGCTTTCTTATGTTGATTAGATAGCTTTGTTGGTAACCAATATGCCCTAGACCTTTGGTTGTGATGTTTGGTTGTTTTTTAAGTTTATTCATTCATTTGGTGACTTCTAGTCACATGGTTTGTAATAAGTTATTTGTCTATTTATTTGGTATGTAAAATTTGTTCTTGTGGCTTGCACGCCATTTAAATTCCAAATTTATGTAAAGTACTAGAAGATAGGATCTTGTGGCTTGCATGCCATTTCTATCTTTAAATGTGTATTTGTAATATGGAGACAACCATCGGGAGTCATGGCTATGACGTCTTGGCGATCACAAATCCGGGAGGCCCAATGGAGGTGGCGGGTTTAGTGGGAGAACATCCGAATTCATTGGATGTTTTTCCCTAGCTGACTTAGTTTTCCCGTTTTGGCTCACGGGAAAACGCATAGGCTTTGGGCATGGTTACCAATTTGTTGTATGCGGGTGATGTGTTTTAATTTGTTTATGCATGGATATTAGGATTATTGCATGCTAGACAACGTTTTATAAATTATAAAAACACAAGAGTTTTAAAATTGGTTTACAAACTCGCGCGCGCATTAGATTAACAAAAGGATATAAAATTGGTTTATATTCAAAGTGAAAAATTGGTTTTGTCACTAAATTTGTTAATCAAAACAAAAATGGTTTTTTAACCGGAAAACAAATCCCGTTTTCTAAAAGTAAATCACACGCCACCCATAAGAAGACACCACCCGAATCTAGTCACGCAAGGTTGATTGTCGAGCTTTAGCCGAGTCAATCCATGCGTGAGCTGTTTGGAAGGTACGTGTGGCAACTCGCAAGGTTGATTGTCTAGCTCTAGCCGAGTCAACCATTGGGCAAGAGTACCACTGTGTTGATGGATGATTTACAATTTTGAATTAGAATTTTGAATGGTTGTCGAGCTCTAGCCGAGGTTATTCAAAAATTTTGTTTGAGATTGGTGTGGAGGGATCAAACATGCCAATACGACACAATGGTTGTCAATTTGGATCCCACAAGGAACTAAGAGTTGTAATAATGGATTACAATCGGTAAAATGGTTACTAGCCTAAATAAACTTTACCATGTGATCCGCGGAAAACCCGTCACGGTGTAAAGTGAAATATGGTTCTTAGCCCTTTTTAAAATGACAGTTTTATTTAACACATGGGTTAATTATTTTAACAAGGTTTATCAAACTAACTAAACTACTTTGCTTTAATAGATGGCATCTTCAAGCACCAGCAACACCACCCACTTCTCTTTGAGAATTTTTCTAGAGAAGGAGAAACTTGATGGGACCAACTTTATTGGTCTAGGAAATTACGTATTGTCCTACGACATGAGGATAAATTGGTTACCATTGAGGAACCCCTTCCGGAGACCCCTGCTCCAAACGCAAGTAGGTCCATTCGTGATGCGTATGAAAAACACGTCAAAGACACCAACGAGGTTACTTTCCTCATGCTAAGCACGATGAGCCCCGATTTGCAAAAGCAAATAGAGCATCTAAATGCTTATGAAATGATGCTTGAGTTGAAGGACATGTTCCAAGAACAAGCAAGGCAAGAATGGTATAGGTGCTTGAACGACCTACTTGGTTGCCGGTTGCAGAGTGGTTGGAACGTAAGCGTCCAAGTGTTCAAGATGAAGGCACTTGTGGAGCGTTTGGAGAGACTAGGGTTTACCATAGGAAGGGAGATGGCGGTGGATATTATCCTGCGATCCCTTTCACCATCTTATGATCAATTCACTTTGAGTTATCATATGCATGGAATGGACAAAACCCTAATGGAGCTACATGGTATGTTAAGGACCGCTGAGTTCAACATGACCAAACAAAAGCCCACCTCTCCAGCTCCCGTGTTGACTATCACAGAAGGAGGAACCAAGAAAAGGAAGAAACCGGCCTCTACCCCTAAGTTCCCATATCGCAGCTTTCTTGATAGCATCATTCACAATCTCTTCACCTTCTGGCAGCTCTCTCATCTCAGTTTTCCTTGATCTTATTTCTTTGTTGAGATGATATCTGAATACTGAGTTCTAAATTGAGTCATCACATAGAATTCTCAAGTACAAAATCAATTCCAGATTTGCCAAATGAAGATCTGTTACTCTCAAGAAACATTGATTACCTTCCACATCAAGATACAAGAATCCTTCCAAAGGTTGAGTGATATAAGTATTCTCTCTGAATTCAACTTCCTCTGGAACTTGTAAAATGATGTCTCTTTTAGATCGCTGGCTTGCTGCTCTAACTCTTGCAGCTTTGCCTAGATTAAGGAAGGTATCAATTTCATCAGCAGGGATCTCACCCAGCTGATCGATCCTTATGAAGATTGTCTTAAGCACACCAACTATCTCTTGTTTGATTTGACTCTTTTTCATCTGCTTGATAGTTGTGGCTACGATCTTTAACTCAAAGAACCCCAACTTGTACAGACATCTCATATCTAGACCAATTTCTTGTTTGTTGTCTAGTACAAAGTTGATTACCAATTCTCCTTTTCTATTCAGTGTAATTGATTCAATCTTGTTATTAAAATGTGTTCTTTTATAACAATGCCTTAGATCCACATCTGAGTAGGGAATTGGGGCAGCTCTTGGACCAGAATAATCAGCTTCAGCTTCAGCTCTGGCAGCCTCAGCTTTAGCCTTTTCTCGTTCAACTTCAGCTTGTTGTTGCTGCTCTTTTATTTCCTCCACTGTTACGCCTAGTTCTTTAGCCATCTCTTGTAACATTTTCTCAGCAAGTATGTCACTGGCTTTCTGTGTTGCATCAACTTCATCACTTGAGTCAGATTCATGTGCAACTAGTTGAGACTTACCCTGTTGCTCAGGCTCAGGCTCAGCAATGATGACCTTTCTTTTCTTTGCTAGAGGCATAACACTTCTTTTCTTTCTTTTTACCATCTCAAACACCTTACTCTTTCGTTTATCTATTTGTGAAGTTGGAACGGACTCACCTTCAACAAATTTTGGCAAATTTGCTTGAGAAAGGTTGGTGTGAATAGCTTGAGATGTTTCTTCAAGTGGAGTTTCTGGTTGAGCTTGTGAAGTTGTGGTAATTTGGACTGTTGGAGCCTGTTGTTGTTAAGAAGGCTAATCTACAATACTCATGAACTGATCATCAGCTTGTTCAAATTGTACTTCCTCTGTATGCTCCCCCTCAACCTTATCATCACACTTCTTTGATTCTTCCTCCCCCTTTTGTCATCATCAATAGGGAAGGGTCTGAGTTTGAACATGAAGCTTTCCAAGTTGGCAACTGAAGTTGACAAATCATTAAGTTTGCGCATTAACTTGGCTTTGTCATCATTCCTCTTCCTGTGTAGAAGCTCAAACTGAGTATGTAGATAGTCCATAATGACTTAAGCATCGTTGTTCATCAGCTTGAACTCCTCAGGTCTTCGTCTTACCTCAACGTCCTCCTGTCCAGTGGAAGAGTGTATTTCCACCGTAGGAGTGGCTGTTGAGTGTTCCTCAATAGGTAAGGATGTGGGTCCCATATCCAAAGGTTGGTGATGACGTATGGAATCAAGGGGGCCAGAATTGAGACCCTGTAAACCTTCCTGGTGTATGAAAGGTTCATTGACAGGTCGGGCTTGAGTGTGTGAGAATAGAAGAGAACAATGACCAAGTTCGTGAGGTATGGTAGTGGGGTGAGCTAGGCTTATTGGTGAGGAGGGGGAAATTGACCCTGGGGATTGGTCAGTATTTCAATGTTACCTTCATGGGGCTGTGAAGGCATAGAAGTAGGCTCTCCCATGGCACTAGTAAGTATGGGCTGAGTAGACACCATACCCGGTATAGGCTGAAGGATTGAACTGAGCCTAGAGGTTGACACCTTAAGAGAAGGTGTCTCCCCCTCAGCTCCTGCCGGTGGAGGTATTAATGTGATATCAACTCCAGTGTCCTTTTGAGGTGAAGGACCACCTTTGGCAGTTTTCCTTGTATAGGTGAAGGATATATCCTTGGTAGAAGTGGGCTAACCAAGGTTGGTTGTAGATTGTAAGATAGATGGAGATGTTTGAGGTGGAGGAGAGGGGTTAGACTGAGGTTGGGCTTGACTCAGTCCTATCTCCTAAGTTTGGAGATGGAGAAGTAAAAGAGAGAGAAGGAGATAAGGTTTGCGAAATTATACCTGCTGCACCTAGCAGTGGAGACTCAGAGCTAGGAAACAGACTCCTTTGCTCAGAACTCGAAGTGGTGGATGAAATTATTTGAGTACGGGGTTTGAACTGAGTCCTAGGTGGATCAGCTTGAGGGGACTCAGCCTCAGAATCAACATCGTCACCAACTTCTTTCGCAGCTTCCTCCTCTGTTTCAGCTTCACTTGACTCAGGAGACAGAAGCTTTACATACACCCTCATCTGAGCACTAATTGTAGGGTGCCCAGGGAAAATATCATGGGCGAACATTCTGTAGCTGAGAACAGGAGTAGGAATGGACTCATATTGAGCAGTATATCTTCTACCCAACCTGTCCTCGATAACCATGGATATAAATCTTGCGAAGGGCACAATGGTGTCCCTTATGTTCTTTGTCACCAATGGCTTGAATGCCTCAAAGATCAGCTCGGCATAATCCACACGTCGATCATAGAATAAGTTGTATAACAGTTGCATTTCAAAGTCATTCACATTATCCAGGCCTCCCACCTTGTATCCTAGGGAACGAACCACAGTGGATACCATAAATCCCCATGCCGTCTGGAAAACAGATTTTCGTATGACGCTAATAACTTGAGGATGACCCATTAAGGGTAAAACACTTCGTGATGTTTCCCTAGAAACCGTCGCTTCATACTGATTATGAATTGGGAGATGAACAATTCGGCAGAGATAGTTTGCATCAACTTCTATCGCCACTTGCCCACTTAGGACTGTACCCCGTATAACCGGTTGAGTTGCATCTAGTTTACACGTATACCAGAATTCCGTGAGAAGTTGAGGGATGAGCACAGCAGGTCCACGAAGAAATGCACATGCCAGGGGTCCCTTGCGAATGTAGGAGACCCACTCCTCGTATCCCCTGCCAATTTTGGACTTTGGAATGTCGGTACAGGCGATGACGTTGTTTTGTTTGTAGGTGGGGAGTGCATTGTTCTTGAAATTTCCACCACGAATCATTTGTTCAGTTAGATTCAGAGTATAACCCTCCATTGAAATCGAACTTATCGAATTGAATTGCACTTAGCAGTAGTAAGCACTTAGCAATGAACTCTGCATGCAACAACGTTAGGGTTTAAGAGAGAAGAATATTTTTGAAGTTTAAACGAAATATGATGAAAATTCTCTCATATTTATACCTTTTCAATGTGAGAGAAAAGTTACCGTTATCTGAGGGTAATAAATATGACCGTTACCGTAAAAAAAACTTCTATGCAGCTTGTTATAACGGCTAAATTTATAGTTAGTTACCCAAACTCATACTGTTATATTGAAAAGATATTTTTATGAAAAGAATATATCATAAAAATTTCTAAACGACTGACGTTTAGTTACAGACACACCGTAAATATTATGGACTTACCATATTATTGGACACACAATTAGTTAGGACTAACCTAGACATGTGGAACTGACCACACATTGGAACGGAGTACTCAGCTCATACTTAGTGTTCAGCTTAGATGAAACACTCAGCTTCAGAGTGAGCACTCAGCTCAGATTTTGACACTTAGTCAAATGTAGCACGTAGCAGTAATTTAACAGAGATAAAGAATGGAACATACCGATTAAGGGTTGAGCATTCCAGGATTACTGAGTAGAGTTGTGAATCTTGTGCTTTCTATTGGTTTAGTGAAGTTATCCGCAAGCTGATCTTCAGTCTCAATGAAGACTAACTCTATCTTACCCTTTTCTACAATATCTCTGATGAAGTGATGTCTTATTTCAATATGCTTGGTTCTTGAGTGAAACACTGGGTTGTGTGTAATGGCAATAGCACTTTGATTGTCACAAAATATAGGAGTCTTCGAATAATGCAAATCAAAGTCTTTAAGCTAATGTTGCATCCACAGTATTTGAGCACAACAGCTCCCTGCAGCTACGTATTCAGCTTCAGCTGTTGAAATTGCCACTAAGTTTTGTTTCTTGCTTGTCCAGCTAACTAATTTTCCACCCAAAAGTTGACATCTTCTAGTCGTACTCTTTCTATCGAGACCACATCCTGCGAAGTCTGAATCGGAGTACCCTATCAGCTCAAATCCTGATCCTTTGGGATACCACAAACCTAAGTTTGGTGTTCCCTTCAGATATTTGAGTATTCTTTTAACAGCTAGCAAGTTTGATTCCTTTGGATCAGACTGATATCGTGCACAAACACATGTAGCAAACATTATATCAGGTCTGCTTGCTGTTAAATAGAGTAATGAACCTATCATTCCTCTATATGTAGTCTGACATATAGATTTTCCATCAATGTCCTTGTGTAGCTTGACATTGTGTAACATTGGAGACTTTGCGGAATGGCTTGAATCTAATCCATATTTCTTAATCAGATCAAAGACATACTTGCTATGATTAATAAATATACCATCTTTTTTCTGATAGATTTGAAGTCCCAAAAAGTACGTCATCTCACCCATCATGCTCATTCTGTATTGATTAGACATTATCTTGGAGAACCAATCACACAGATCTTGGTTTGTTGATCCAAAGATAATGTCATCCACATAAATTTGAACGAGAATGACATGTCCTCAGCTCTTTCTTATGAAAAGAGTTTTGTCAATACTTCCTCTGACAAAATTATTTGAGAGCAAATAGGTGGATAGTGTATCATACTAGGCTCTTGGAGCTTGCTTGAGTCCATACAAAGCCTTGTCTAACTTATAGACATAATCTGGATGTTTAGCATCAATAAAACCAGGGGGTTGTTTCACATAGACCTCCTCCTGTAGTACTCCATTTAGGAATGCACTTTTAACATCCATTTGATACACTTTAAAGTTTTTGAAGGCTGCATAGGCTAGAAACAAACTTATAGCTTCAATCCTTGCAACAGGGGCAAAGGTCTCATCATAATCAATACCTTCTTCTTGTCGATACCCCTGAGCTACTAGCCTTGCCTTGTTTCTGATTACTACTCCATCCTTGTCCATTTTATTTCTATAGACCCACTTAGTGCCTATAATTGTTTTTCCTTTGGAGGCAGGGACAAGGGTCCAGACGTTATTTCTTTGAAATTCTGTCAGCTCCTCTTGCATAGCTTCAATCCAATCTTCATCTTTTAGAGCCTCTTCAGTCTTCTTTGGTTCCATTTGAGATAGAAAACTAGCGTAGGAAGCATACTTTGCATTTTCCTTAGATCTAGTTAACACACCATCTTCAATGTTTCCAATGACATCAACAAGAGAATGATCTTTTCATACTCTGAAGGTTGTAGTAGGAGACTGAGGTTCTGGGTCTGATTCATAGCAGTGTCTCTCAGGCTGAATAGGACTTACTTCTTCAGTCTGAGTAGGAATTGGAAGATCACTTAGATCTTCAATCTAACATGTACCTGATGATTCACAGAGACTCTCAGGCTGATTATCTTCAATATTGATAATTTCTTTTGATGATGCACATTTGTCAGATTTACTATCATCATCATCATCATCAGAATCATCCATAACATACATGGGATTTGATGTGAGATCTTCTTTGCTCCTCTCAAGCTCACTCAGACTAACCGGGTCTGCTTGAGCTCTGTTGGATTCATCAATACTTGTCTCATCAAACGTAACATGTACTGACTCTTCAATTACCTTTCTTTTGAGATTAAAAACTCTATAAGCTTTGGAGATTGAAGAATATCCAACAAATATCCCTTGATCAGCTTTAGGTTCCAACTTATGGAGTTGATCTCTTTGGTTTAGCACATAGCATGTTGAACCAAAAATGTGGAAATATCCAATGTTGGGTTTTCTGCCATGATACATCTCGTACGATGTTTTACCATGTATTTTAACTATAATCGATCTATTCTGAGTATAACAGGTTGTACTTACAGCTTCTGCCTAGAAGCTCAGCTTGAGCTTTGACTCACATAGCATGGTTCTGGTAGCTTCCATTAAGGTTCTATTTCTCCTTTCCGCAACTCCATTTTGTTGTGGAGTTCTTACAGATGAGAAATTCTAGATAATCCTTTCTCTTCACAAAATCCTTCAAGGGTTGAGTTTCTGAACTCAGTCCCATAATCACTTCTGAGTTGTTTAAGAGACTTACCCTTTTGCAACTCTTCTTGTCTTATGAAGTTGATTAACTCATATGCAGCTTAACTTTTGGCTTTTAAGAAGATTACCCAAGTGAATCTTGTGAACTCATCAACAATCACTAGAGTATACTTTTTGCCACTTAGGCTTGGGGTGCTAATAGGTCCAAATAGATCCAAATGCAACATATGCAATGGTTCTGTAATTGAAAATTTCTGCTTGGACTTGAAGGATCCCTTATGATGTTTTCCCATTTCACAAGCTGAGCAGAGTTTGTCTTTAGCAAATGTGATCTTAGGCAGACCAGAGACTAACTCTTTGCTAGACAACTTGTTAATATATTTGAAGTTTAAATGAGACAGTCTCTTGTGCCATAACCAACTCAGCTTGGGAGTTAAGTCAGAATACAAGCAGGTTTCAGTTGAAGGATCTACGGAGCTGAGATCTAACAAATAGATATCTCTCTCTCTTTGCCATTAATATTGGTTTTCCCTTCTTATCATAAATTGTCCCTGCATGCTTTCTGAAGGTGACTTCATAATCCTCATCACACAGTTGACTGATACTTATCAGATTGTGTTTAAGGCCTTCAACATATGCTACCTTTTTGAAAGTGACTTTTCCAGCAGTTATTTTCCATAACCTTTAGTCCTTCCTTGAGAATTATCCCCAAATGTCACCTTAGGTCCTTCATTGTTTTGGAATTCACTTAGAATCCCCTTGCTTCCTGTCATGTGCCTTGAGCATCCACTATCTAGATACCACTTGTAGGAGCCTGCACATAATCAACTAAACATATTAGTTTCTTTTTGGAACCCACTGTTTGGTGGGTCCTGAGGATGAGCACTTAGCTGATCCTTTGGAGTTTGATTGATCAGCTTGAACAGATTCTGGGTCTGTTTTGGACTGATCATCTTTTTCGTTTTCAGGTCTAAGATTGGTACTTACACAATCTTTGGCCTCATGACCTCTATCACCACACTTATAGCATTTTCTTCTAAAGATGGGTGTTTGGGTGATTTCTTTGAGTTTTCCAACATTAAATTTGGATTCATATTTAGGGTCATATGATGTGGATAACCTTGCAATCCTCTTCGATAGTTTGTCTACTTGATTTTCACTGACTTTGGACTTACCTTTGTCAGCTTTATGGTTACCTTTATTTGGTGAAGTCTAACTTACAGACAACTTCCTGTTTTTAGACATCCTTTCATATATGGTTTGAGAATTATGTCTTTTTGAGTTAACACGAGATATTCTATCAAAAAACAGTTGTTCTCACAGGATTGTAATCTAATCTTTTGAAAACTGACTTACAGTTTCTGTTGGATATGGAACATTCAGCTTGATGGTTTGAGTGAATAACCTGAGGACTTTGGGTTGGTCTCACAAACTTATTGGTTTTGACTTGTTTCCCTTCCTTGTTCCTTAAGAATGTTCTTGGGAGTATGTCATTTGATTTCATCGGTTTGTCTTCAAGACTGACTTGATCTTCGATGATTTCATCAGCAGCAGCACTATAATCTCCCCCTAGTACTGCTTTTACTTGATTTGGTATCTACTGGTTGATACACTTTTCTACTTCTCTTGATGACTTACACCAAGATTCACAGATTTTTCTTAGATTGTCAGCTTGTTCTTTTGATTCTTGCAATTCTTCACTTAGAAGTTTGTTTATATGAAGCTGACATTCGTAATCACTTTGGATCTTTTTACCATAATTTAAGAGAGTTTCAGAGTGTTTAAGTTCATCTTTTAGTTTTGAAATTTCAGTTTTCAAACTAGATTGAACTGTGAGAGAGGTTTTGAAATCATTCAACAGATAGTTGAACATTAGACATTTTTGTTCATCAGTGTAAGAGCTAAAGTTATTTACTTTATACATTGAGGCAGGATCCCAGTTACTGGTTTGCTTACTCAGCTTAGCCGCTTCTGCTAGATCCTCATCAAAGGAACTGTCTTCTAACTCATAGTCAACTTGTTCCTCTTCATCCTCAATGGCCATCAAACACCTATCTGGCTCATCATCATCTGAAGTAGATGATTCAGTATCCCAAGTCTCAGCAAGAAGACCTTTGGTGTTTTCATCTGGCTTGCCTTTGAGTCTTTGATATTTCTTTTTATATTTATCAGCTCTGTAGGCATTCTTGTCAGCTACTGAAGCTGATTCTCCCTTCTTAATTCTGCACTCAGCAGCTATGTGTCCTATCCTTTGACAGTTATAGCACTTAGCTTTCTTAGGATCAAAAGTAGACTTACCACTTTTGCTTCTGTCAGATTAACACCTTCCTCTTCTGAACTTTCTAAAGTTTCTTGCTAACATTGCTAGATGTTCAGTAAGAGCATCCATCTCTTCATCATCTGAACCAGAGTTAAGACTTACTTCCTCAGATTCAGATTCAGAGTCAGTCTCAGCTTGAGACTTTTTAGATCCCTTCTTTTTCTTTTCTGCAATTAATGCAGATCCAGCATTGTTTATAGATTCTTTTAGTTGTTGCTGGGCCACTTTCTTTTGTTCCATGATATGTTGATGATTTAGAAGGAAACCATAGATAGATCTGAGATCATATTTTCCTAAGGTTCCTCCTGCATGAAGTGCAATGGTGATCTCATTGAATTATTCTGGTAACACATCCAAGAACTTGAGTAGCAACTCATTCTCATCTTTCTTGACACCTACCAAGATCAGATCATTTATCAAGCATTGAAATCTGGTAAACAAATATGCCAGAGTTTCATTCTTTTTAGCAAAGAAAGTTTCATAAGAATGACTCAGATTTGTCTTCTTATGTTGCTTGACCAAGTCAGTGCCTTCATACGTGACACTGAGAGTATCCCACATCTCTTTTGCAGTTTGGCACCCAGCCACAGTATGCAGAAGAGGATTTGTTAAAGCATTTGCTATAATGCTTTGTGCCTTGTCATCAAGATTGAACATTTTACGATCTTCCTCAGTCCAGGATGCTTCGGGCTTGGGAGTTTCTCCAGAGGGAACAGTTTTGTTAGTGGTAGTAATATGAATCATTGGTATGATTGGGCCATCTTGAATTACGGTACTCATCCTGTGATCCACAGACTTCAGATATAACATGGCTCTAAACTTCCACATAGGATAGTCAGTGCCATCAAAGATAGGACAACCTTTTGCCGCCATTGTTGGTATATGACTTGATTGCTTGCTAGTAGACATCTTAACCTCTTGACAGTGGATCTTGATCTTTAACTTATGAAGAAACTTGCTCTGATACCAGTTGTTGGTCCCAAAGAGGGTGAACAACCAACCGATACAGTGTAGAAGGGGGGGTTGAATACACTTTAAACAATTAAACAAATTAATCAAATGTATATTCAATTATCAACCAGAACAATAACTATTATCACTCTCTAATCAAATCAACATGATGATTTGATATTACAATAATTATAACCTCAACTCTCTCTAAACACTCTTGAATCACAAACTAATTGATGATCGAATTTCTTGTTAAAACTGATTAACAAGAACTCTTGAAAACTCTCTCGAATTTTGAACTTACAAAGTTATCGCAACACACACGTATCAAGTATCACGAACACTGTACGTTTTGCAACTTATGCAGTCGTGCAACTTATGCAGTATCACGTACTTGTTATCGTATATCTTCTTCACATTCATTCGTGTATGTATTCGTATATATAAACCCAGAAGAAGGTTTATACTTATACTTGATATATCTACGAACAAATCGCAGTTTAAAGATAGAACTTATCTTTTCTTTAACACCGTAACAAACTTCTTAATTAGAACATATCTAATTAATTCCGTTTGAGATTTCTATCCAACTAATAGATCGTTTAAATTAGGTTTAGATATCCTAATTTAAATGTCATAGATATGGAGAGTTTATAACAGAATTTAGAACTTACTTAAATTCTGAACTGACTTCTGACGCTGAGCTGACATACTCAGTCTTGACCTTGTCAAGCTGACTTCTTGAATCTTGGATTCTTGAATCTTCAAGTCTTCAAGTCTTCATTCTTGAAACCTATCTCAGCTTAGAAGTCACTGAGCTATCTAGTACTTAAGTAGAAAACTCTATATCTGTTTATATGCTGACTACTCATCTTCAGCTGACCAGTCAGTCTATAACAGACTTACATAATTCCTAATTCTTAACATATCATCTATACATATCTATAGTTTGTCTCATCAAATCTAACTATTCTAAACATGGGACTAATAGATCTTGTAATGGGGAACAAGGAGGTCATCCCCGTTTTGAAGAAAGGAAGCGTGGAGCTAACTTTTAGATCCGGTTACTCTATTATTTTGAAAAATGTATGTTATTCGCCAAGTGTGGCACGAAACATTATTTCCTTATTTGATTTGTATGATGATGGATATTACTTTAATTTTGATAATGGAATTATCTCTTGTCTTAAAGATGATGTTTGTTATTTTAAAGCATATTCTTGTCGTGGTATATACGAAGCCGATGCCTATATTTCAAATGATAGAACAATCATGAATATTGATTCTGAGTCCAGAAATACTTTGGACAAGTTTTCTTTATGGCATAGTCGCCTTGGCCATATAAACAAGAAGCGCATCACCAAGCTCCAAGCAGATGGGATCTTGGAATCATTTGACCTCGGGTCAAGTGAAGTATGCGAATCTTGTTTATTGGGAAAGATGACAAAATCTCCCTTTACCGGTGTGAGTGAAAGGGGCAAGGACTTGTTGGATATTGTGCATACCGATATATGCCGTCCATTCAAGCATGTGACAAGAAACAACTCAAGATACTTCGTTACATTTACCGATGACTATAGTAGATATGGATATGTCTACCTGATTAGGCATAAGTCTGAAACCTTTGAGTTTTTTAAGACATTCCAAAACGAAGTTTAGACTCAATTGGGCAAATCTATAAAGATACTTCGATCCGATAGGGGAGGCGAATATCTTAGCTCAGAGTTCATTGATCATCTTAAAAATTGTGGGATTATCTCACAATTAACACCTCCAAGGACACCACAATTGAATGGTGTCGCCGAGCGGAGAAATCGGACATTGTTGGATATGATCCGATCCATGATGAGTCACACGAAAGTACCCATCAGTTTTTGGGGGTACGCTCTTGAGTCGGCAGCTAAGATCCTCAACCTCGTACCGACAAAGAAAGTCCAGAAAACACCTTATGAGATATGGCATGGAGTAGTTCCTAAAATTGCATATCTCAAAGTATGGGGATGTCCTACCTACGTTACACGTGAGGTAGAGGACAAACTTGAATCCCAATCAGAGAAGTGTTACTTCATTGGGTATCCTACTGAAGCCATGGGATATTTGTTTTACAAACCCTCCAAAAACAAAGTTTTTGTTGCAAGGAGGGCAGTTTTTCTTGAAAGAGAACTAATATCCATGCAGTCCGGTGGGAAGAAGATTGATCTTGAAGAAATTCAAGAACCCACGAATGAAGGGACTAGCATCGGCACTAGCACATAACCCGAAGTGGTTGAAACCGAACATGATGATGTATCGGTACCTGACAACAATCCATTACCTCATCGTAGATCTGGTAGATCCCGTCACGAGCCAGAGAGATATGGGTTTCTCATACCTGAGTGTGACAAATTATTGGTGGATCATGATGAACCCACCAACTACCAGGATGCCGTAGCAAGCATTGACTCTACTAGGTGGAAGGAGGCTATGGAAAGCGAGATGGAATCGATGTTGGACAACCAAGTATGGGAATTGGTTGATCCCACACCCGGGTTTAAGACGGTAGGGTGTAAATGGGTCTACAAGAAGAAGACCGGCGTGAACGGAACTGTAGATACTTTCAAAGCCCGACTGGTGGCTAAGGGTTTCACACAAACTCATGGTATTGATTATGAGGAAACCTTTTCCCCAGTGGCTATGTTGAAATCTATAAGAATACTCATGGCCATTGCTGCATTGTATAATTATGAAATCTGGCAAATGGATGTAAAAACCGCCTTCCTTAATAGGAAGCTAAATGAAGAGGTGTTTATGACACAACCCGAGGGTTTTGTACATCCTGAGTATCCTAATAGAGTCTGCAAACTCAAGAAGTCCATTTATGGACTTAAACAAGCATCTCGCAGCTGGAACCTATGTTTGATGAGAAAATCAAGGAATTTGGATTTTCGAAAAGCAAGGATGAACCATGCATATATGTCAGGGCTAGTGGGAGCGCTGTAGTATTCCTAATCCTATATGTAGATGATATTCTACTTATTGGAAACGATGTCTCAACCTTATAAGACGTTAAATCTTTTCATGGGAATTGTTTCTCTATGAAGGACTTGGGAGAGGCAGCGTATATCTTGGGCATAAAGATCTATAGAGATAGATCCAAAAGGCTTATTGGGCTATGCCAAAGTGCATATGTGAACAAAGTCTTGAAGCGATTCAAAATGGAGAACTCTAAGAGGGGTAACACCCCTATGATGCATGGAATGGCATTGAGCAAGACTCAATGTCCTAGTTCCAAGGAGGAACTAGACGTAATGAAGAGGATTCCTTATGCTTCGGCGGTAGGATCAATCATGTACGCCATGGTATGCACTGGTCCTGATGTATCGTGTGCATTGAGCTTGACGAGTAGATATCAGGCAAATCCCGGGCAAGCCCATTGGACCGCAGTCAAGAACATTCTCAAGTATCTTCGGAGAACAAAGGAGATGTTCTTGGTATATGGTGGTGAGGAAGAGCTAAGAGTACGTGGATACTTTGATGCAAGCTTCCAGACGGACAAGGACGACTGCCGATCACAATCGGGGTTTGTGTTTCTTTTAAATGGTGGTGCTATCAGCTGGAGGAGCTCCAAGCAAGACACAGTTGCTGATTTGACTACCGAATCCGAATACATTGCGGTAAGTGAAGCAGCAAAGGAAGTTGTATGGATGAGGAAGTTCATCCAAGATCTTGGAGTGGTTCCTAGCATTACCGACCCCATAGAGCTTTTCTGCAATAATGAGGGTGCGGTTGCATTGGCAAAGGAACCAAGAGCTCACAAGCAGACGAGGCACATTCCTCGCAAATATCACTTCATCAGAGATGTAATAGAGAGTGGTGATATTGTCATCAGCAAAGTAACATCGGAGAGCAACTTGGCTGATCCGTTCACAAAGCCGTTGTCACAAGCCGTTCATGATTCTCACACTAGGTCTATAGGTGTTAGATTTGCTAGTGACTTGGCTTGAGTATTTTGATTTATGTTTGATGTGTACTTATTCTTGGGAACAATAAGAAGTATTGTTTTTCATATTATATCGATTATTAAATGGAGATTTAATGATACGCCATGGGCGAGTATTTTCATGAATCCTTATTATGTTCCATCTTAGCATGTTTAATCACTTCCCAGAATGATTTATCATTCTAAATGTCCACAATCAGTCAATCTTCTAAGGGAGGAAGTTTGAATTAAGATTGAGGGAAGGGGTTTGTCGCGTATTCAATAATGGATTGAATACAAGAGATGTAACAATTCGCCTGTACTTGAATTATTCAAGTGATTGGATGACCCACACCTGAAGTTAATTCATGGTTATTGTCACAAGTAACTCAGGATGATAATATCAATTCATCCTTAGACCGGAGATACATGTGTTTCAAAGCATGTACCTGCTTTGATTTGATTACTTTCAAACGCAGTTCGTAACTGGCTATTATAAAGGGAGTTTTTGGGTAAAGTATGGTATATGTGGTGAAACAATGTAGTCAAAAGAATTTGTTCCTCTAGTTTTAGAGAGATATCCATGGGCCCCTCGATGATTGAGAGCTGACATCAAAATGCATGGCCATGCACAAGTTGCAATAATATTTGATCGACTGCAACTAGAATTTTGGATCAGGTGATTGACATCTAACCATGTCTCGTGTTCACATGGATATCGCGAACAAAGGGATGTTTGATCACTTATCTGTAGGACCATTTCTTATCTATATTTGAGATTTGGCATTTGTCCAGGATGACAAAACCTATGCTGACTTAGGGGCAAAGATGCCTTACTAGAGGCCGCTCTTTGTCTGTGGTACCATGGGTACGGTATGTCATGTGCAAGTGTGAGACTGTTGGAGTATGCCCACTGACATACGTACACCAATATCACTACCGATGATGCATAGGCCTATTGGGTCACACACCAGGGGTTAATCTCGACAACAACCAAAGTGAAAGGGGCAAAAGGGACTTAAATTGTTTAAGTTACAAAAAGGACCCGGCCAGGTGGACTTCACGGCGTGAACTCTGTCAGACAGCAGGTTGCTTTTTGCTTTTTGCTTTTTGCTTTTTGCTTTTTGCCTCCACTCTCCACCAATGCATGTTGAGCTTAATTATTACCTTATGGCCAACTTTGGGGCACTAGAGGGTCATGTTAAGGTCTATAAAAGAACCATGCATAAACTCCTATCATACTCTTGCAACTAAAAACACCCAAACACTTAGAGACTTCTTGTGAGGTGCATTAATAGAGTGTTCTTGGTGTTCTTGTGAGGATTTCCAGGGGAGTGCAAGGGAGATCATTTGGGTTCTGTTTCTTTGGTGATTTCAAGTCACTAAAGATCATCAAGACTTGCTAGTACAAGGAGATTACACAAAGCTTGGTGTGGACTACCAATAGAGGAAGGCTTGACTTGGCTTTCTCATTCATCCAACTACAAGCTCAACTCCAGCTCCGAATCTAGAGTGGTATAACTGTCTCCTTGCTCTTTTTCATGTTGCATGTCTTGCATGTAGTGTTTGGTCCATGGTTTGGGGTTTCTTGTTCTTTTGCTTCCATTGCGTGCCTAGCAAACCCCAACAGTGGTATCAAGGTCAGCTATGGAATCCAATATCCAAAGTATCCAGTTGAGTGTGCTCCCACTAAATCCGGCATCTCCGTTAGCATTCCCGACTTCATATCGCCAAGACATCACCGCCGTGACTCCCCATGGTGTATTACAAATAAAATCAACTTCTATATTATTATACAAATACATAGAAGTAGAAATAGTGCATAGGTCGCAATCCTATGCTACTAATACAAATACAAAGGAATAAACAAAGGGTATGCAAGCCGTACCAAATATTAAAATTACAATAATACGGCACTCAAGCCACCAAAACCAAAAACACCATACACTACAACACATAGGTCTAAAGGGCATATCTATTTACCGAACCAACCAAGCAAGCACAACCAAAACCAAACACATAGTGTGCCACACAAAACCATGTCACAACATGTTTTCATCAAAATTGTCAAATAAACACTCAAGGCACAAAGACAATCTTTGTACATATGCATTAGTGATTCTAAGACCAAGTTTAAATTCACATATCTATACTACTATATAAAGCATTTAAGCCTTTTTCTTAAAACTCTTAAACTTTAAGTCACTTAAGATTACTATTCTACCCTCAACTACCAAAACACAAAGGTTCTAAAAACTCACAGCTCAATGTAAAATGATTCCATAAATATAAAGTGACTTAAAATGATTCCATAAACTCATAAATATATAATGACTTAAAATGCTTCCATAAACTCACGGCTCAATAAAAAATGATTGTAGATTGGTTCTTTGTTTCCATCACCTGCTAAATATATAATAATCCTATTTCAATATACAATGAAATGTTTATGTGATACGAGAACATGTGTATAGTTATGTCGTAGGTGTAGCTATGCACAGAAACAGTGACATGGTATACAAATATTTGTGTACCAAGTAATGTGGATATCTAGTTACGCGTAAGCGTAGCTTTGTATCCAGGACAGTGAAAAGGGATATATTGAGCTCTTTATAACTAAGGAAAGGTCTTAGCGGCTTGACTATACACAAGGTGTAGTCATACCCTAGGACAAGAGAATATTTTAACTATTTTACAAGTGTTACAGCTGGGATGCAAGACATCCTAAGAAGAGTTTCTTAATGTTAAAATATCTTATTTTGTTTAGTTAGTATGATCATTAAGCGTTTGCTTATGTTTAGCTTGTGATGTTTGCAGGTGAATCAAGTTCCAGCAAGGTTAAGGCCCCAGCACTCTGATCTACTGCATAGCTCCAAGACTTTTCGAGACAAACATTTAGCACTACTTTTGGGAGAAAAATTAGTGTTAATGTAAATAACAAACTTGTTTTGTAAACTATGATATTTTAGGTGTTGTTTAATATGTTTTAAAAGTTAAACGGGAAAAGTGGTGTTAAAATATGGTATCAGAGCCAAGGTTTAAGGGATTTGGGCACACATGAGTGTGACGTCTGAACTTAAACCATAGTTTTAAATGGAGCTATCCCTGGGGCAGTAAACCTTGGTGAGCATCGGTTAAGTAGAAGTTATAGATTAAGCATGAGTTAGCCTGTACATGTATGTGCAACAGTTATGTGATTAAGTGTTAAATGTTATGAAGTGGGAATCTGATTGGTTAAGTTGAGAATGGGTAAGGTATAGTGTGTTCATAATAATGTAGGGCCCATATTATTATAAACACATGATACATACTTAAGCTCAGCAAGATCAAGACGGATTCTTCGGATTATGTGTGATAGCATGATGATTATTTGTATATAAACCAGTATATTTGTAATGGTTCAGAGATAGTAGTTATGGTGTTATATGTTGAAAGTTTTCAATTTTCGTAATGGAGTATGTAGAAGGAGTTAACATGGGACCGACACAGCAACCTGAGACCAGCGGACCTCGGGATACTAGGGGTGCCTATGTTTTAGATGCGATTCCTATCATAACCACTAGACCTACGGGTGACCCAAGAGAAGGATCACAAGAACAAGAGGGTAATAACATAAAAGAGATAGTAACAACAGAACTGAGTAAAGCCCTACAAGAAAATGTTCCTTACATCATTAACCAAGTAGTAGAACAAGTTTTAGGGAGAATGGAACCTATGATGCAACCAAAAGTGGATGCAGCGGTACAAGCTGCATTGTAAATATGCCAGGAAGATTTGAAGCTAGGGCTGACCTGTTGCACGGGTGTACATATAGAGAATTTTTAGCTTGTAAACCACTTCTCTTTGAGGGGGTTAAAGATCCTATTGTAAGTAACTGGTGGTTAGCAGAGATGGAAGGGGCTTTCCATACTAGTGGGTGTTTACTAGAAAGGAAGGTTATGTACGCATCAAATCTATTATATGGGGTGGCCAAAGACTGGAAGACTATATTGTTGTAGAGGAAAGGTGAAGCATATATTGATTCTATGACTTAGCCTCAGTTCAAGGAGTTGTTTGAGGTGCAGTTTGCACCTTAAGCCCGGATAGATAAGATTACTGAAGAATTTCTAAGAATAAGGCAGACAATAGAGCCTGTGGATGAAATTACAAAGAAATTTTTCTAGAAATGGCTAGGTTCTGTCTAGAGTACGTAGCTGCAGAGCCTATGAAAATGCAGCGATACATTTCTATTCCAAGGAATGGTATCCGAGAAGTGTAAGCAACCGCTACATTTACGACAGCAGATGAGATGATGAGTTTAGCTTGGAAGAGAGAAAAGGAACTGATTCGACAGGGCATAGTGGGTAGAAAGAGGAAAAGTGAGCCAGTGAATACACCAAGTAAGAAACCAACTGTTGCACCACAGCAGGGAGGCCCAGCTCCCCCACCTAAATGTGTAAAGTGCGGAAAGAATCATTCCGGGGAATGCAGATTGGGACAACTAGGTTGTTTCAAGTGTGGAAAACAAGGGCACTTGGCCAAAGATTGTAGGAATCCACTGCTGGTGTTTCATAACTTCAATCAGCCAGGGCATTTCGAAGCCCAATGTCCTACAATTCCAGCAGTAGAAAGGAAGCCAACAAATTCCCTACCCTTGGTTCGTATTAATGAGGGTAGGAACCATAAACCAAAGACGCCCCGGCCAAAGGGTAGAGCATTCCAACTCACAGCCGAGGAGGTGAAGGTGGAACCTGATGTGGTAGCAGGTACTTTTGTTGTTAGTAATATGCCTGCTCTTGTATTGTTTGACTCTAGTGCTAGTAGATTATTCGCTGCTATTTTGTTTTGTGCTTAGTTTATTGTTCCACCTATTAAATTAGAGTTCCTTATGGAGGTAGAAATAGCAGATGATAGAGTCATGATTGTGAATAGTGTTTATAAGAGCAATGTGACTATAAATTTCCCATTGATCTTATCCCTATCGCAATGAAAGAATTTCAAGTGGTAATTGGCATGGACTAGTTAGGTCTATATCAAGCTTAGATATTTTGTGATCAGAAAATGGTATGGGTTCAGACCCGAAGTGGGGGAGAACTGCTGATTAAAGGTGATGGTAAGAGAGTTAATCTTCCAATTTGTTTGATAATAAAGGCAAGAAAGTATGTAGTGTATGGGTGTACAGCATATTTAGCTTACATGGAAAATGTTAGCGTGAAAGGTAAGCCACAACAACTGCATGCGATACCAGTAGTTTGCGATTACCCAGATGTTTTTCCAGACAACTTACTAGGATTCCACTAGCTCGACAAGTGGAATTCAAAATTGATGTGGTGCTAGGATCGGAACCGAAAGCTAAAGCCCCATATAGGTTGGCTCCACCAGAAATGCAAGAGTTGATTACTCAACTACAAGAATTGGCAGATAAAGTTTTTATCCGGCCTAGTAGTTCACTATAGAGAACTTAACAAAGTAACAATCAAAAACAAGTATCCACTTCCTAGAATAGACGATTTGTTTGATCAGCTGCAGGGTTCATACTAGTTTTCAAAAATAGATTTAAGGTGAGGGTATCACTAGTTAAAGATCAGAGAAGTGGATATAGCCAAGACAGCTTTCCGAACACGGTATAGGCACTTCGAATTTGTGGTAATGCCATTTGGTCTTACGAATGCTCCAGCAGCATTTAGCAAATGAGTCAGCAATTTTCATTACAAGATGTGACGATTGATGAAAAGCTCAATAACGTCGAACAACTAGTAGCCATCCTAGAAAGAAATGTTAAGAGCTTGCGTAATAAACAGATAGGCCTTGTGAAAGTCCAGTGGAAGCATAGAAGAGGCTTAGATTATACTTGGCAGCCAGAGAGTGATAGGAGACAGAATCATCCTAAATTATTCATGGAGTAGATTTTGGGGACGAAATCATTTCAAGTGGGGAAGAGTTGTAACGCCCCAAGGTTTGGAATTTAATTAACTGCTTAACTGTTATGTGTTTTGTGAGTTGCCTTTTATGTATATTTATATGTGTTTAAATACAGGGGCTAAAGTTTTCAATTTTAAAGTGATAATCCAAGGTTTGTTGAGCAATTCTTGAATAATTGTTTATATATATGAGTGGAATTTCACTTTGTTAGTCAAACCTTGGAAAAAAAGGAACACATCCATTGCAATACTCTCTAGTTCAGTAGCCATTGCATTGATCTTTAGTCAATTATATAGAAGTTGATAGCTTGAATTGATCCTATATGTGATCATATAGCTGAGGTATGTGCTTATTGATTGTATTTTGTGTGTTTTGGGTCAAGAACATGGTTCTATGGTGGAATCAATGTCCTTAACATGTTGTTGATCTTTCTTATTGATTTGGTTATTGTTTTTAGTTGTATGGGGTGTAGGTGTGACAACCGGCAACAAATTTCCTAGGTTAGCTATTAGAAATTCTAACTTTAAGCCTGGTATGACTAAAAATATTAGTTATGATTTAAATACATCAATAATAATATTAGATTCCATAGAAATTCTGTCTATATGGTTAGAACCTTCACTAGCTCGTAAAACCGATTTATTAAAAGCCAAAAATTACAAATCATATACAATAATAATAATAATAATAATAATAATAATTAAATACATCATAATAAATATAGATAAGTTAAAATATAATATATATATATATATATATAAACTCATAAAAGTAATTAAAACCTTGCTAATTAAAAGATTTAAACAAAATCACCATTTATACAAATTACATTTTAACTATTTATACATAATATTTAACAAAAAAAATAAAAGAAACCCCCCCCCCCTTGGCCGGCCCTCACCACCCCCCCCCCCCTCTTTCTCTTTTGCCTCCCTCTCTTCCCAAGACAGGTCACTTGAACCCCCCCATGCTCTATAAAACCCCCTACTACTCTTCATCATTTTCTTTACCACCACACTTCATCTCTTCTCTTTTCTCTCTTATTCTTTCACCAAGAAATCTCCCAAGATCATTATCAAAGCATTGTTCTTCTTGTGAAGATCTAAGAAGAATCAAAGAAGAAGAGTTGGTAAGATGATCATACAACAAATCCATCTCTACTCTTCTACCTTTCTTCTTTTCTTCTTTTTTTTATTTATTTTCTTTGATGTTCATCTTATTTTCTTTAAATATCTATAATCATATAAATGTTAACATCCTACCAATGTTGTAAGGAACACATGAAATGTGCATCATCCTACCATTGTTGTATGGAACACAATCAACTGAAAATCAAGAAAATAAGACTTTGATCATGCATGTGTATCATCCTACCAAATGTTGTAAGGAACACATAAAATGTGTATCATCCTACCATTGTTGTAAGGAACACATGGATTATCAAAGCTTATACTCATACCAGATGATTAATCATGAATATAAATATGTTATATTAAAGTTATGACCCATAAAGCAAAGAGAAATAACAATCTGACAGATTCTGAGCTAGAACTCCCCCATTGTTTTTGTTATATCTGGAGTTCTAGGTATCAAAATCATTTGATTCTTTTTTCTAATCTTATTTTATAGTGTTACCTTTCATTTGGACCTGGATTCACTAATTTTCATGAAGGTTTGATTCTTCAAACATATTTAATAAGACATATATGTTGAATCCGGAAATCTGACAAATTTAAAAAGGTACACTTTAAACGCATATAACTTACTCATTCTTGGGTCAAAATATTTCTAGTTTTTTTAAAAGTTTCATATTTTAGTCGTGGTTAATTCCCTTTTTGAATCATGTAAAAACGAGGTCGTATGAGCCCTAAACAGACTTTTTAGTAACAATGTGTCATCCAGACACTAATCAGTGGACATCTTATATACTTTTAATTATTAAAAATACTAAATATGGATTATAAATTCCTATATTTTTACTGGACATTCTAGAAACATGTATTAAGGTTATATTAAAATATTAAGCCTTAATATGACTTCTAGAATAAAGTTTTTAATTTTTAAAGTTTAACTTAAGGAAATATAAATTCCAGTGAACACCTATGACATAAAGAAAATAGAGAAAACCTTTAAAAATTAAATAAATGAATTAATTACAAATAATTGGTAATAATACAAAGTAATAAATAAAATAGTAAATCTAATAGAGTTACATACTTCTTATATCAGGAAAGGAGCTTCGGTAGAAACGAAAAACCCTTTACAAGTTAACACATTACCATACCGAGTGAGTATCATAGCCCTTTTTTACCGTATTTCATGTTATTTTTGGGGTGAAAGCATGTGTATATATTTCATGAAAATTTGATTGCCTAACTTCTTATATATTTAAATATGATTTTGTTGCACTATGGTATTATTCTTTGATGTGTTTGGGTTATCGTGTGTAAGGCCCCCTTTTTAAGACATTATCCATTAACTCCGCTAGTGAGCTGATGGTATTTGTAAGTAGCGATATTTGGAGATTCCGACGTCTCCCATTTATGGTTGACGAACTATAGATGTACTTTACCACCACTAACGTCATTTAATATGGTCGTTAGATTTGTTCTTGGGCAATTGGTTGTCGGTTAGGTTGGATAATGGCTCAAGCTATAATCATCATAGTATATTATTACCACGTGCAGTGTATTGGGCAATATAATGCATCCTCTATCATTCGTGCATACTTTGATTTTATTCAAAAATCTCCATCATTCATTATTAAACTTTTTCTCATTAAAAAGTTATATTCTGCATATTAAAAACCTATGAACTCACCAACTCTAGTAGTTGATCGTTTTCTTTTACCCATGCTTTTAGGTGACCGTCGTTAGGTACAATACGTAGAAGCATGATGTGTGGCATCTTCATCTTCACATTTTAAAAACAATTTCTATTTTATTTATGCATCGTACGAGACAATGTCTTTAAATATTATTTGGTTGTGTAACTTTCGACTTATGGTTTATTCGAATCATTTATTTTGTTAATTTAATATGGTTGGTCATTGTCTATTACCTTGTGCAATGATCCCTTGTGCTGTGACACTTCGTGTTTCCGCTTTAGCGGGGTGTGACAGTAGGCAAACACCCCTAGATGATCTGAATCGATTTTAGGTCGAAATTATGCACAAAACAGCGTCTGTGAGGGAACACGGTCGGTTGGACCTATGATGTACACGGCCTGTGTAAGTTTTGGGAGGGCGTGTAGCCCTAACGTGTATGTTAAACACGACATGTGTAATGGTACATAGCCCGTGTCAAGACCTAGTGCAGTTACACGCCATGTAGGGTTACATGGTTGTGTAGTATGAAAGCACACGGCCCGTGTAGTGTGTTGGTCAAACACAGGCCATGTGGCCAGGTCAGGTCGTGTAGCATTGCAGGGGACACAACCTGTGTAGAGATACATGGACCATGTAGGCCCTATTTCATGGCAGTTTTGTAGACTTTGATCCCTTGTTGTATTATTTGTATAAGGAGGTGACCGGATATATATACTGAATGCATAACTCTATATCACTATAATAATTACAAGGTAAGCGTACTTACCCTTAACATGATTTATTTATATATGTGTACAGAGTAAATGATATGATAGCTATGACATGATATGATTATGAAATGTGTATGTGATACGAGAACAAGTATATAGTTATGGCGTAGGCATAGCTATGCACAGAAATAGTGACGGGGTATACAAACATCTATGTACCAAGTAATGTGGATATCTAGTTACGCGCAAGCGTAGCTTTGTATCAGTGAAAAGGGATATATTGAGCTCTTTATACCCAAGGAAAGGTCTTAGCGGCTTGACTATACACGAGGTGTATTCATACCCTAGGACAAGAGAATAGTTTAACTATTTTACAGGTGTTACAGCTGGAATGCGAGACAAACAACCGATACAGTGTAGAAAGGGGGGGTTGAATACACTTTAAAAACAATTAAACAACTCAAACGAATGTATATTCAATAATCAATCAATGTATTACATTTTCACTCTTTAATCAAATCAACAAAATTATTTGATATGACACTGATTACAAACTCAACTCTCTCTAAACACTCTTGAATCACAAACTAATTGATGATCGGATTTCTTGTTAAAACTGATTAACAAGAAATTGAAACTCTCGAACTTTGAACACACAAAGTAACCGCAACACACACAGTTTGCAACATATGCAGTTTTGCAACTTATGCAGTTTTTGCTCTGTGTATCACGTCCGTATAAACATATTCAGAGGATATATTTATACTTGATTTATCTACGAACAAATCATGATTTAATGATAGAACTTATCTTTTCTTTAAAACCTTAACAAACTATTTAATTAGAACATATCTAATTAAATTCGTTTGAGATCTCTATCGAAGTAGTAGAGAGTTTAAATTAGGTTTAGATATCCTAATTTAAATGTCGTTGATATCGAGAGTAAATATCGAGATTTAAAACCCATTTAAATTCTCTGATCTGACTTCTGGCACTAAGCTGACTTACCCAGTCTTGACATTGTCAAGCTGAGTTCTTGAATCTATTCTTGAATCTTCAAATCTTCAAGTCTTCACTCTTGAAACCTATCTCAGCTTAGAAGTCACTGAGTTATCTAGTACTTACATAGAAAACTCTATATCTGTTTGTACGCTGACTACTCAGCCTAACTGACCAGTCAGTCTACATCAGACTTACATAATTCTTAATACTTAACCTATCATCTATACAATGCTATGGTTTGTCTCATCAAATCTAATTATTCTAAGCATGGGACTAACAATCTCCCCCTATTTGATGATGACAAAACAATTAATCAAAATAAGCATAGGTAAAAAGAATTATGTTGAACAACTCTGAGACTGACCAAAGTTAGTTTAGAAATAAGTAAAGAACTGATCCATACTTATTTACCATGTCTTGAACTTACAAGATTTTGTTATGTTACAAATCTGTTATAAGACTTGTATTATAAGTGTTGAACTGACAATCACTTAGATTCTGAACTTATCAGAATTAATTTAAGTTCTGAACTTACAAAACTTATAGAACTGAACTTATCAGTTTATAATTAAATTTATCAATCCTCAGCTTGAACTTACCAAGCTGGTTATTTAAACATACCAAACATAATTTTGAACATATCAAATAATAAACAGTTGAACATATCAAACTTGAATTTTCATTAATGAACAAATCATTTACATTTTAGCTTGATCAGTATGATCAGCTTGTGCACACTTAGTGCTTACAAAATATAAAATTTTCTAATCTTCATGATCTATTTCTTCAACTTCCACCCACATATCCAAAAGTTTTAGTTCCCATATAGCAGCTTCTTTAATGGCACTATTAAGAGTTTCTTCACCATCCTGATATTCTTTCATTTCATCCCTTCTGGACCTGATTGCCCTGTTAAGCTGATATCTGAATGGTGAGATTTGAACTGAGTCATCACATAGAATCCTTAGATACAGAATTTGCTCCAAGCTGGCCAAATGTATATTTGCTTCTTCTAAAAAGCATTGATTTCCTTCAATATCTATATACATGAAATCTGGTGTAGGTTGAATGATGTATTTATTTTCTTTAAACTCTACACCTTTGGGAATTTCTAAGCTGAGAGTTCTGTCTTTTCTTCTCCTTACTGCTCTTTCTCTTGCAGCTTTGTTTCTGTTGAAGAAGACATCAAACTCAGCTGTGGGAACTTCTCCAAGCTGATCAATGTTAAGAAATATTTTCTTCAGCTCATCAATGACCTCCTGTTTGATCTGACTTTTATTCATCTTACGCACAATGGAGGCCACTATTTTCCACTCGGAGAATCCCAACTTATATATTCTTCTCAAATCCAATCCCACCTCAGCTTTGTTTTCTAATACAAAGTTGAGTATCACCAACTCACCTTTTCTGCTCAAGGTCAGCTCTTTAATCTTATGACCAAAATATTTTCTCTTGTAACAGTATCTGAGTTCATCGTCAGTGTATGGAATTGGCTCAGCTCTTGGTCCAAAGTAGTCAGCCTCAGCTTCAGCTAGTGCAGCATCAGCTTTAGCCTGTTCTCTTTGTAGTTCAGCTAGCCTCTACAGTTCTTTCAACTCTTCCAATGACAAACCCAGTTCTTTGGCCATTTCTTGTAACATCTATTTAGCTAACATATCACTAGCCTTCTGTGCTGCATCAACTTCATCACTAGAGTCAGAGTCAGCTTCAGCAACTTGGGACTGACCTTGTTGCTCAGGCTCTGAAATGATGACTTTCCTCCTCTTAGCTTGAGACTTTGTACTTGTTCTTTTCTTTCTCTTTCCAGTCTCAATTGCTTTGTCTTTCCCTTTATCCATTCGTAAAACTGGAACAGACTCAGCTTCAATATTCTTTGGTAGCTCAGATTGAGGAGTTTCAGCAGGCACAACTTGAGTAGTTTCTGGTTGAGCTGACTTATCAATAGAAGCTTAGACACTTTGAGCTGATTGGACTATTGGAGTGTATTGTTGTTGAGGAACTAATCCTTGATCTTTATCTTGTTGTGGGAGAGGCTGGTCTACAACAAGTGTTTCCTCTTCAATTTCGATGACTTCAGTCTGCTCCCCCTCAACTTCATCATCTTTGTGCTCTTTGGATTTTGATTCTTCCTCCCCCTTTTTGTCATCATCAATAGGGGAGGGTCTGAATGTACGCACAAAGCTTTCCAGAGCAGCCATGGACTTTGAAAGGTCACCTAACATGCATATCAGTTTGGCTTTATCCTTCTTTCTTTTCTTATGTAGAAGCTCAAACTGGGATTTAAGATAATGCATTATGCTTTTGGCATCAAAAGGCGCCTCAAACCTTTGTTTAAGCTCAAAGTCCTCCTTTCCAGTGGAGGAGTGAACTTCCACTGTAGGAGAGGCTTGAGAATATGCTTTTGGAGGTGGGTGGATGGGCCCCATATCCAAAGGTTAGCGCTGACCTCTGGAATCAAGGGGGCCATAGTGGGAACCCTGTAATCCTTCCTGGCCTAAGAAAGGATCATTGACAGGTTGTGCAAGTGTGTGTAAGAAGGGAAATGAAGAAGAATGACCAAGTTCGTGTAATTTGATGGTAAGGTGGGTTGGGCTAAGTGGAGAGGAGGGGGTATTTGACCCTGGGGATTGGTCAGTATTTCAATGTTACCTTCATGGGGCTATGAAGGCACAGAAGTAGGCTCTCCCATGGCACTAGTAGGTATGGGCTGAGTAGACACCATACCCAGTATAGGCTGAAGGGTTGAACTAAGCTTTGAGGTTGGCGCCTTAAGAGAAGGTGTCTCCCCCTCAACTCCTGCCGGTGGAGGTATCAATGTGATATCAGCTCCGGAGTCCTTTTGAGGTGAAGGACCACCTTTGGCAGTTTTTCTTGTATAGGTGTGAGATATAACCTTGGTAGAGTGGAAGATAGATGGAGATGTTTGTGGTGGGGGAGAGGGGTTAGACCGAGTTGGGCTTGACTCAGTCTTATCTCCCAATTTAGGAGGTGGAGAAGTAAAAGAGAGAGAAGGAGATAAGAGATGCGAAGGTATACCTGTTGCACCTAGCAGTGGTGACTCAGAGCTAGGAAACAGACTCGGTTGCTCGGAGCTCGAAATGGTGGAGGAAATTATTAGAGTACGTGATCTGAGCTGAGGCCTTGGTTTGTCAGCGTGAGAGGACTCAACCCCAGAATCATTAGGTTCACTTCCTTCCTCCTCGGCTTCCTCATCCCCATCAGCTTCACTTGACTCAGGGGTTGGAAGTTGTGAGTACACTCTCATCTGAGCACTCAGTGTGGGATGCTTAGGGAATATATCATATTTAAACATCCTTGAACTGAGAGCAGGGGTTGGAGTGGTTTCATACCTTCTTGCATATTTAACTCCCAGCCTATACTCGAATATCATGGATAAAAATCGAATAAATGGCACGTTTACACCCTCACAGCTTTGGTGACTTGTGCCCTGAGTACTTAAAGATCAAATCTGCATAATCCACATTACGCACATAATACATCTTGTATATTAATTGCATCACAAAGTCGTTGACATTGTCAAGACCACCAACTTTGTACCCAAATGAACGTACCACAGTGGATACCATAAAACCCCAACCGGTTTGGAAAACTGATTTCTTGATAACCCCGGTGACGTGCGGATGACCTAAAAGTGGAAGCACACTTCTGGCTATTTCCCTAGAAATAGGGGCGTCAAAATTTGGGACGAAAGGTAATCGTAAGAGTCTGCGTAGAACATTCGCATCGACCTCCATCCCCTGTTGTCCACATAGGACAGTTCCCCGGATAACCCTGTGATCAGCTTCATAGCGACATGTGTACCAAAATTCTGTTAAGAGCTGAGGAACAAGAACATCCGGACCTCCAAGAAAAGCAAGAGCGAGTGGCCCTTTTCGAATATAGGAGACCCACTCCTCATATCCGTGACCAAGTCTGGATTGTGGAATGTCGACGCATGCTAGCACGTTGTTTGGTTTGAATATAAGGAGGGCATTCTTTTTGAAGTTTCCTCCACGTATCATTTGATCGGTCAAATTAAGAACGAATCCTTCCATTGCGCTTGAGCTGAATGTGATCGATTGCACTTAGCAGATTTAGGGTTTCGCACTGAGCAAAAGTAGGATTTAGAAATTAGAGAAGGAGAATATGATTTGAGAATGTAAACGACTTACGGTAAGAAATCTCCCTTTTTATACCTTTTCACTGTGAGAGAAAAGTTACCGTTATTAAATGATAATAAATGTTACCGTTATAGTGAAACCGATTATCGATCTTTTTACAACGGCTCTATTAAATGTTAGTTACTCAAACTAACATATTTATTCAGATTTTATCAAGATGACTTAAATTCTATTTAAGAACATAAAAATTTATAAACGACTTACGTTTATAGGACATAAAAAAAATTTGGACTTACCATTTATGTTGGACTTACCATTTGTTAGGACTAACCTAAACATGTGGGACTTACCACACTTTTAGAACTGATTACTCAACGTAGACTGAGTACTCAGCTCAGATTGAGCACTCAGCTCGGAGTAAGCATTCAGCTCAGATTTTGACACTTAGTCAAATTCAGCACTTAGCAAATATTAAACAGAGACAAAAGAATGATAAACCATACCAAATTAAGGATTGAGCATTCAAAGCTTGCTTAGTAGAGTTGTGAATCTTGTGCCTTCAATTGGTTTAGTGAAGATATCTGTAAGCTGATCTTCAGTTTCAATAAAGACCAACTCTACCTTGCCCTTTTCTACTATGTCTCTGATGAAGTGATGTCGTATTTCAATGTGTTTTGTTCTCGAGTGAAAAACTAGATTGTGTGTAATGGCAATTGCACTTTGGTTATCACAAAATATAGGAGTCTTTGAGTAATGCAAATCAAAGTCCTTAAGCTGATGTTGCATCCAAAGTATTTGAGCATAACAGCTACCTGCTGCAACATACTCAGCTTCAGCTGTGGAAATTGCCGCTGAGTTCTGTTTCTTACTTGTCCAGCTGACTAATCTATCACCCAACAATTGACATCCTCCAGTGGTACTCTTTCTGTCTAGACCACAGCCTGCAAAGTCTGAGTCTGAGTACCCTATTAACTCAAATCCTGATCCTTTGGGATACCACAGACCTAAATTAGGTGTTCCCTTCAGATATTTGAATATTCTTTTGACAGCTAGCAAGTGTGATTCCTTTGGATCAGCCTGATATCTTGCACAAACACATGTAGAAAATATTATATCAGGTCGGCTTGCTGTTAGGTAGAGTAATGAACCAATCACCCCTATGTATGTAGTCTGACATACAGACTTTCCATCAATGTCTTTGTTCAGCTTGACATTGTGAGACATTGGAGACTTAGCAAGATGGCTTGAGTCTAGTCCAAATTTCTTAATCAGATCAAAGACATATTTGCTCTGATTAATGAATATACCATTATCTTTCTATTTAATCTGAAGTCCCAAAAAGTAAGTCATTTCACCCATCATGCTCATTCTATATTGATCAGACATTATCTTAGAGAACCAATCACATAGATTTTGGTTTGTTGAACCAAAGATAATGTCATCTACATAAATTTGAACCAGAATGACATGTCTTATACATTTTCTTATAAACAGGGTTTTGTCAATACTTCCCCTTATAAAATCTTTTTAAAGTAGATAGGTGGATAGTGTATCATACCAGGCTCTTGGTGCTTGCTTGAGTCCATAAAGAGCTTTGTCCAACTTATAGACATAATCTGGATGTTTAGGATCAACAAAGCCAGGGGGTTGTTTCACATAGACTTCCTCCTGTAGTGAACCATTTAGGAATGCACTTTTAACATCCATTTGATACACTTTAAAGTTCTTGAAGGTTGCATAGGCTAGAAACAGTCTTATAGCTTCAATTCTTGCAACAGGGGCAAAAGTCTCATCATAATCAACACCTTATTCTTGTCTATACCCCTGAGCCATTATCCTTGCCTTATTTCTGATCACTACTCCATCCTTGTCCATTTTATTTCTATAGACCCACTTAGTGCCTATAATTGTTTTTCCTTTAGGGGTAGGGACAAGCGTCAAGACTTTATTTCTTTGAAATTCAGTCAGCTCCTCTTGCATGGCTTCAATCCAATCCTCATCCTTCAATGCATCTTCAGTCTTCTTTGGTTCCATCTGAGATTAGAAAACTAGAGTATGCAAGATAATTCGCAGTAGCCTTTGATCTAATTAACACACCATCTTCAATGTCACCAATAATATCATCAAGTGAGTGATCCTTTAATACTTTGAAGGTGGTAGTAGGAGATTGTGGTTCTGAGTCTGGATCTGAGTAGTGTTCTTCAAGCTGAATAGGACTGACCTCTTCAGTCTGAGTTGGGATTGAGGTTTCACTAAGATCCTCAATCTGTGTTGTACTTGAAGAGTCACCTAGATTCTCAGGCTGATGATCAGATTCAAGTAACTTATCAGACTGATCATCTTCAATGTTGATGTCTTCTTTAGGTGATACTTTCTTTTCAGATTTGCCACCATCTTCATCATCAGAATCATCCATAACATACATGGGATTTGATATGAGATCCTCTCTACTCCTCTCAAGCTCACTCAGACTAACCGGGTCAGCTTGAGCTTTGTCAGATTCATCAATACTTGTCTCATCAAATGTAACATGTATTGATTCTTCAATCACTTTTCTTTTAAGATTATAAACTCTATAGGATTTTGAAATTGAAGAGTATCCAACAAATATGCCTTGATCAGTTTTAGGTTCCAACTTATGGAGCTGATCTCTTTGGTTTAGCACATAGCATGTTTAACCAAAGATATGGAAATATCCAATGTTGGGTTTTCTACCATGATACATCTCATAAGGTGTTTTACCATGTCTTTTAACTATTACGGATCTGTTTTGAGTGTAGTAGGCTGTACTTACAGCTTCTGCCCAGAAACTCAGCTTAAGCTTTATTTCACATAACATGGTCCTGACAGCTTCAATTAATGTTCTATTTCTCCTTTCAGCAACTCCATTTTGTTGTGGAGTTCTTACAGATGAGAAATTTTGGATGATTCCCTTCTCTTCACAAAAGCCTTCCAGTGTTGAGTTTCTAAACTCGGTTCCATGATCACTTCTGAGCTGCTTGATGGACTTACCCTTCTGCAACTCTTCTTGTTTTATAATGCTAATTAACTCATTAGCAGCTTCACTTTTGGCATTCAAGAAGATTACCCAAGTAAATCTTGTGAACTCATCAACAATCACTAGGGTCTGCTGAGCTGAGATCTAACAGATAGATATCTCTTTCTCTTTTTGACATAAGTATAGGTTTTCCCTTCTTATCATAGATAGTCCCTACATGTTTTCTAAAGATGACTTCATAATCCTCATCACACAATTGACTGATACTTATCAGATTATGTTTAACGCCTTCAACACATGCGACCTTCTTGAAAGTAACTGTTCCAGCTGTTATCTTTCCATAGCCTTTAGTTCTTCCTTGAGAATTATCCCCAAATGTCACCTTGGGTCCTTCACTGTTTTGGAATTCACTTAGAATCCCTTTGCTTCCTGTCATGTGCCTTGAGCATCCACCGGTCTAAGTACCATTTGTAAGAGCCCTGCACATGATAAACTTAACATATTAGTTTCTTTTAGGAACCCACTGTTTGATGGGTTCTAAGGATGAGCACTTAGCTGATCATTTAGAGACTGACTGATCAGCTTGAGCAGGTTTTGATTCCTTCTTAGGCTGATCATCCTCTATTTTCTCAGGCCTTAGATTGATACTGACACAATCTTTGGCTTCATGAACTCTATCACCATACTTATAGCATTTTCTTCTAAAAATGTGTGTTTGGGTGATTTCTTTGAGTTTTCCAACATTAAATTTGGATTCAGTTTTAGGGTAATGGGATGTGGATAACTTCTCAATCTTCTTAGACAGCTTATCTACTGGATTTTCTCTGACTTTGGACTTACCTTTGTCAGATTTTGTTTTATTATCCACAAAATATGAAGTCTGACTTACAGACTTGTGATGTGAAGTCTGACTTACAGACATTCTCCTGTTTTTATAACTTCTTTCAGGACTGACCAGAGAGTTATTTATTTTTGACTTATTAGGAGTTATTCTGTCAAAGACAGTTGTCCTTTGAACAGGATGTTGATTCAGTCTTTTGAAAACTGACTTACGGTTTTTATTTGACTGAGAGCACTCAGCTTGATGGTTGGCATTTATAATTTGGGGGCCTTGAGTTGGTCTCACAAACTTATTGGTTTTGACCTCCTTACCATCTTTTTCTTCTAAGAACGTTTTAGGCAAAATTTCATTGAATTCGTCATCCTTTGAGTCAGTACTTGCTATCTTATCATCAGCTACACAAGCTGCTGTTTGATAGTCACCCCCTAGTACAACTTGTACTTGTTTTGGTATCTGCTGGTTGATACATTACTCTGCTTCTTTTGATGACTTACACCAAGATTCATAGATCTTTCTTAGATTGTCAGCTTGATCCTTTGATTCTTGTAACTCTTCACTTAGAAGTTTGTTAATATGAAGCTGACACTCATAATCACTTTGAGTCTTTTTACCAGCATTTATGAGAGTTTCAGAGTGTTTAAGTTCATCTTTAGTTTTGATATCTCAATTTTCAAATCAGATTGAACAGTGAGAGAGGTTTTGAAGTCACTTAATAAGTAGTTGAACATTAAGCATTTATGTTCATTAGTGTAAGAACTGAAATTATTTACCTTGTACATTGAGGCAGGATCCCAGTTGGTTAGTTTACTCAGCTTAGCAGCTTCAGCTAGATCCTTGTCAAAAGAACTTTCTTCTAACTCATACTCAACTTGTTCCTCTTCATCCTCAATGGCCATCAAACACCTATTTGGCTCATCATCATCTGATGTAGGTGATTCAGTGTCCCAAGTCTCAGCGTAGAGAACTTTGGTGTTATCAACTGGCTTGCCTTTGAGCTTCTGATATTTCTTTTTGTATTTTCCAGCTCTGTATGCATTCTTGTCAGCTACTGAAGCTGACTCCCCTTTCTTAGTTCTTCACTCAGCAGCTATGAATCCTATCTTCTGACAATTGTAGCACTTAGCTTTCTTAGGATCAAAAGCAGACCTACCACTTTTATTTTTGTCAGATTGACTCCTTTCTTTTCTGAACTTTCTAAAATTCCTTGCCAGCATTGATACTTGTTCAGTAAGAGCATTCGTTCCTTCATCATCTAAATCTGAGTTGGAACTTATCTCCTCAGACTCAGACTCAGAGTCAGTCTCAGCTTGAGACTTTCTTGATCCTTTCTTTTTCTTCTCTGCAACCAATGCAGATCCAGCACTATTAACAGATTCTTTCAATTGTTGCTGGGCCACTTTCTTCTGTTCCATGATCTGTTGATGATTTAGAAGAAAACCATTGATAGATCTGAGATCATATTTTCCTAGGGTTCCTCCAGCATGAAGAGCAATGGTGATTTCATTAAATTGTTCTGGTAACACATCCAAGAACTTTAGCACCAACTCAGATTCATCTTTCTTGACACCTACCAAGATCAGATCATTAATCAAGCATTGAAACCTGGTAAACAGATCAGCCAGGGTTTCATCCTTTTTAGCAAAGAAAGTCTCAAAAGTACGACTCAGATTAGTCTTCTTATGTTGCTTGACTAGGTCAGTGCCTTCATAAGTGACACTAAGAGTATCCCACGTCTCTTTTGCTGTTTGGCACCCAGCCACAGTATGCAATAGAGGATTTCTCAAAGCTTTTGATATAATGCTCTGTGCCTTGTCATCAAGATTGAACAGTTTGCGATCTTCATTAGTTCAAGATGCTTCAGGCTTGGGAGTTTCTCTAGATGGAACAGTTTTGTCAATGGCAGTGATATGGATCATGGGAATGATCGGGCCATCTTGAATCATGGTACTCATCCTGTAATCCACAAATTTTAGAAATAGCATGGCTTTAAACTTCCACATAGGATAGTCAGTGCCATCAAATATATGACATCCTTTTGCTGCCATTGTTGGAATATTATTTGATTGCTTGTTAGTAGACATCATGATTTCTTGACATCGAATCTTGATCTTCAACTTATGAAGAAACCTGCTCTGATACAAGTTGTTGGTCCCAATGAGGTTAAACAAGCAACTGATACAGTGTAGAAGGGGGGATGAATACACTTTAAAAACAATCAAACAATTCAAACGAATGTATATTCAATAATCAATCAATGTATTACAGTTTCACTCTTTAATCAAATCAACAGAATGATTTGATCTGACACTGATTACAAACTCAACTCTCTCTAAACACTCTTGAATCACAAACTAATTGATGATCGGATTTCTTGTAAAAACTGATTAACAAGAAATTGAAACTCTCGAACTTTGAACACACAAAGTAACCGCAACACATACAGTTTGCAACTTATGTAGTTTTGCAACTTATGCAGTTTTTGCTCTGTGTATCACGTCCATATAAACATATTCAGAGGATATATTTATACTTGATTTATCTACGAACAAATCGTGATTTAAAGATAGAACTTATCTTTTCTTTAAAACCGTAACAAATTATTTAATTAGAACATATCTAATTAAATTCATTTGAGATCTCTATCCAATTAGTAGAGAGTTTAAATTAGGTTTAGATATCCTAATTTAAATGTTGTAGATATCGAGAGTAAATATCAAGATTTAAAACCCATTTAAATTATCTGATCTGACTTCTGGCGTTGAGCTGACTTACCCAGTTTTGACATTGTCAAACTGAGTTCTTGAATCTGTTCTTGAATCTTTAAATCTTCAAGTCTTCACTATTGAAACCTATCTCAGCTTAGAAGTCACTGAGTTATCTAGTACTTACATAGAAAACTCAATATCTGTTTGTACGCTAACTACTCAGCCTAATCTGACCAGTCAGTCTACAACAGACTTACATAATTCTTAATACTTAACCTATCATCTATATAATTCTATGGTTTGTCTCATCAAATCTAACTATTCTAAGCATGGGACTAACAAGGGGTATATTGAGCTCTTTATTACCAATGAAAGGTCTTAGGGGCTTGACTATAAACGAGGTGTAGTCATACCCTAGGACAAGAGAATAGTTTAACTATTTTGCAAGTGTTACAACTGGGATGTGAGACATCCTGAGAAGAGTTTATTCATGTTCAAATGTCTTATTCTGTTCAGTTAGTATGCTCACTAAGCCTTTGCTTATGTTTAGCTTGTGATCTTTGCAGGTGAATCAGGTTCCAGCAAGGGTAAGGCCCCAGCACTCTGATCTACTTGATAGCTCTGAGACTTTTTTTAGACAAACATTTAGCACTACTTTTGGGAGAACTATTGGTGTTAATGTAAATAACAAACTTATTTTGTAAACACTGATATTTTGGGTGGTGTTTAATAACTAATATGTTTTGAAAGTTAAACGGGAAAAGTGGTGTGACGTGCCATAAGGATAAGTTGTCAAACCAATTTTGGACTTAAACATATCATTCATGATTATTCTATTACTTTTAAGCCAAGGCTTATAAATGTCACGATATGGATGAACTTTGAAATAAATTTCCACAAATAAATATGTACCAAATACAAAGTAGACATAATATTTCTCTCACCACGCAAGGCGGATAATATATATACATCTAATAAAGTAAAAAAATAGTTGGTCAGAATGGCGAGATCTAAACTCCCAATCCTCTCAGTTGAGACAACGTATAAGTTTCCCAACTTGAGGTCCAGCTCTCCATGCATCATCCGCCTACTACTATTGAACACCTTCACTTTGTAACAAACCATTTTTGTAACAAACGTGAGTGTCATAGCCAACATTTCAAAAAACCTAGCTAAGAAGTAGAAGAGCAGATGGAGTTAACCATGAATGTACCTCAAGATGAGGAGCTATCCCTTTTCCTTTTGAGCGATCTCATCTCCTCTGGGCACTTAGGGCAGGCGTGACAGCGCCATTTTCCAATACTACCGCAGAAGTAGCAAACTACCCCTTGAGGAGTCATATTTTGAGGCGCATGATCTTTGCCCTCTAACCCCGCCATTAGGGGAGACTTGGTAAAGAGCATTGGTGGGAATGAACGAGGTGAGTTTGCACTTGGCCATGTTAGACTCATAGGTCTTCAGCATGCCATGTGTAACATCCTCAACTTGGGCCTAGTTGTAAATAGTACGTACGTGTACGTAGTTAATGTAATAGGAAGTATTTATATGTACGTACTGTAGGTATTTGTTTGGCATAATCGAGTAGCAACGGAAGCAAGATATAACACAAAAATCTAAATTAACCAAATAAACACACATCACATAATTCAACTAAAATATAACAAACAAGATAGAAGAAAGGTTATACCATAATTCAAGATCAAATGCTTTCTTCTTTGCCAAAGTTTGTAGAAGCCACCAAAACAACACAATTCAAGAACAAACAACACCTTTGTGCATCAAAACTTGATCACAAAGTGAAAGAGAATTAGAGAGAATTACATCAAGAGTTCATATGTTCTAACTATTGTTCTTTTCCAAAACTCTCTGCATTTTCGTGGCTCTTGAGCACTCCTAATTGAATACCATTTAACCCCATTAAAATGAGTATTAAAGTAAATCAATTCTGCTGTTACAGAGCACATACGCGGCCCGTGTTCATCAACACGGCCGTGTAGGCCCAAGGTCCACGGCCCCAATTGGGCCAAGATAGCCCGTGTCTAATAGGCCCAACACGGCCCGAGTTCATCTACACGGCCATGTAGGCCCAAAGCACACGGCCTCTACTTGGACCAAAACGCCCCGTGCTAGTTGGAATGGACACGGCCCGTGTACCATCTTGCCAAAACCCATTTTGACCTCTTTCTCTCTTTTATTTGTTCGTGTTGCCGGAATCAATACTTGGTGTGTGACCCAATAGGCATATACTACATCAGCAGTGCTATTAATTCTTTCGTGTCAGCGGGCATATTCCAACAGACTCCCACTTGCACGTGGCATGACTACGAAAAATAACACAAACATAGAGCGGCCTCTAGCAAGACATCTATGCTCCCAAGTCAGTATAGGGTATGCCACTCTTGACAAGATCCCAATCATAAAATGATTTTCCTAAAGATAAATGAACATATACATCCCTTTGTTCGCGATATCCTATGTGAACACAAGGCATGGAATAAAGGCAACCTTCAGATCGTTCACGATTATGTTTCTCGATTCTAGATTAGTGGTGACCAACAAATCAAGCAATATTGATCCATCAACAATATACTTGAGCACGGCCATGCATATGAACGTCAGCACTCAATCATCGAGGGGTCCATGGATATCTTCTCTATACATAGAGGTACAAATTCCTTTCGACTACATAGTCCCACCACATAAATAATACTCAACTTAATCATCTCCCTTATAACGACCAGTTACGGACCGCGTTAGAAGATGATCAAAGCAAAGCAGACATATGCTTTGGAGTCACATGTATCTCTAGTTCAAGGATGAAACGCCATCATCATCCCGAGTTACTTATGACCAGAACCATGAAGCGAACTCGGGTGCGGGTCCTCCAATCACTTGAAACCTTTTTCAAGTATAGGCAAGAATCACGTTTATCAAAAATAATTCTTTATCTCAATCTTAACTTATACCTCCTTCCCATAAAGTATAACCGATTGTGGAGATTTAGAATGACAAACATTCTCGGAAGTGTTTAAACATGCTAAGATGGAACACAATAAGGATTCATAAAATACCCGCCCTCAGCGTATTATTAAATCTCCATTTAATAATCGATATAGTATGAATTGCAATACAGCTTAACGTCCCCAAAATATAAGTACACATCAAACATAAACCAAAACATATTCAAGCCAAGTTATATGCATTAGAAATGCTAATTGACCTAGTATGATAAACATCGCTAGTCCATAACAACGGCTTAACTAGTGAATTTGTACCACAAGTACTTTTGTTATTCAATTATATCTCTTTTGACAAGACTACTATAAAGGTATGCATCGAAGAGATCTTTTTTTTCAAAAAAGTTAAAGTAATCACACCCTCATTGTCTCAAAAAGCCCACAATAGGGTTAGTGATACTTTAAGAACCAACAATCAACACCACAAGTTAGGATCATAAACTTTGATCAAAAACAACAGTTATCCTAATAGAAACACGCATTAGAGTAAGTACTTACTCCAAGCCTATTCTATTCGTCAAACACCAAGAACATATCTCTATATTTCTTGTACTAAATATATTATCCATCCTTGTATTTCCTAAACGCCCTTATGAAGCAATAATTCCTGAATTAGGTTCGCAGATAACCTAATACCGGGACATTATCTTCAATAAACATTTAACACTAGGAATACAACAAAGTTCCCACTAGCCCTGACATATATAAAAGGCTTTATCTACGCTTCTAGAAAACTCATCACTTTGATTTTCTAATAGTAAGCAAAGATATTTCCTTTAAGATGCTAGCATATGTCCGAATTGGACTTATCCACTTTTGTTTTGTAGACATAATACGGATACTACAATTGTATATTAAGACCCTCGGAGAGTGTTATAAGCACTTCCTCATCATATTGTTCCATGACGGAACACGGTCACTAATATCCACGAGTATCAAACGTTCTTCAACATAGCCACAAGGACGAGTTTCTCCATAACCATCATGAAAACTTTACCACTAGTCGGTATTTGAAGTTGTCTACAATTCCATCCATGTTAATCCCATCACTACCACCTTGGTAGACACCTAGGTACGGGATCAAGTCAAGTTAAGTACTTGGACATTTCAAATGGATTGCATCTCTTTATCACTTACTTCTTTTATTTTAGTGAATTCCGGATCCACTACGTCTTCCGATAGGTGGTGAACTCAACATGACCCACCATCAAGTCATTGCCACTTAGATATGAGAAACCCATATCTCTTTGGCTCTATATGACTCTTATCAGAATTAAAAGAAGTAATGACTCTTAGTTAGGCATACCAGCATAACCATGTTGATCATCTATTAACGACATCAAATTATATGCTAGTATCATTATCAAGTCTTTCATTTAAGTTCCACGTTCTTCCACTGAAATTCCTTAGTTTTAGTTTCTCTCTTCTTCCCCTTTTAAGCAACAAACATTGTTCTCAAAAGGTTAAATAGCTAAAACTTAGAAGAACTCCTCAAATGTATTAGCACTTCTTGATTTCAAGTTTATCCATCTCCCATTGAATGTAGAATGGATAACTTCGAACTATTAAGATAGACAAGCAAGGAACCTTTCTAGTCGTATCTTAATAAATGCTAAATAGACTATCAATTGGATTTAGATTTAAGGACTTAGTCACAATTGCAAATGAATGTACCAACAAATCATACATACATTCTTGACCCGTCATAAACCGGATCATTATCAATAATACCCGGTTCCCTATATCATGACACCATGTACCAATGTGTCTTAGTGGGATATGAATTGTGAAACAATTCCACAACTCACTATATGGTCATTCAATATAGATAGTAAGTATCTTAGCATCTTAACTAGATCTAAGTATCTTGATCTATATGCCCTATTGATTCTGAAAGTTGTTTTGGCTAATTCTGAACACCAACAAGGTCTCAGACATATACCTAAACTAGTAAACGTCTCGCAACTACTACCATAAAGGTAGTGACAAGGAGGTTTCTCCTTTTGTTATTCTTTGTGGTGTGCTTGAACGGATTATCCACAAAATATGATCAATATCCAACAAGCCTTCAATGCTCTCACAAACTCCGGTGAAGGATCACATAATCATCTTAACCTAATAAACAAGATCAATATCAAACGTTTAGCCCAAGGCTAAACTATCCCGAGATCCCAACCACATGGATCTAGGTGATATATCTCTTGTTTATGTGGTTAGTTGATTATCACACAAAGATAACTAATCCAAACTATTTTGGATTCAGAATCAATTATTCATGAATATTCTATTACTTGTAACAAACCTTGTGTATGCCATGACATGGAAAATTTTGAATATAACAAAATATCTTACAACATATTTTCATAATAAATTTCATATTTTAAGAATAAATTGATCGTCACCACATGTAAAGCTGTGTACCACGCAGGGCAAAACAACACATGAGCTATGACACAAATAAACCTTGAATAAACATCGCTTAAAAAGGTTTTACATAAATTCTTAAAACTTCAAAATCATATCCATCGTCTTCAAAACCGAGCATACAAAGAAATATTACTTCCCACGCAGGACAATAAAATAGAATAATAAATAAGCCGGCGACAAAAGCGAGATCAAGTCTCCTTATCTTCTCTTAGAGGACAATCACCATGGTTTCCTCATTCGAGATCCGGTTCTTCATGCTTTTCTCTCATCAAAGGACCTACACTTTGTAACAAAATAAATTTGTGACAAACGTGAGTCAATCAGCTCGGGTTAACAACCCAACTTATAGAAGAATAGCAATGAATCATGAACGTACCTAAAGATGGAAAGTTAACTCTCTCTTTCCTGAGAAGTTTTATATGTCAGGATCGTATAGAATCAAAATAAATAACAAGAATTTAATCACAATCAACTAAGAAGTTGCGGAATCACACTTAATTTATTAATAAAGGTTTTAATCACATGAACAATGTAATCAACTCAACGAATAACTTCAAAACGCAAGATGTTTATTAATAACCAAAGATGATTACAATATTCACCTACACCTCCAATCTAACTCTTTTGTTAGACGAAGAACACAATCTGTTTTTAGGTTCAGAGAAACTTGGAGGTTAATACACTTTCTGAAAACGATAAACAATACGAATAAGTGTAATAAAAAACAATAATACTAACAAACTATTCTAAACAGAGTATTTATAACCCTCTTGGTCTTCCTTGATCTGTTGAAGTTTGTTAATCTTCTATCTTGCGAGATAATCTTGATAATCTTCAAATCGTGATAAGTTATCTTTTAAATCTACAAAGATAATAGTTTCTATAAATATCTCAAAAGAAATTGTTTGTTGAATAAACAGTTCTGAGTTTCTTCTAACAGTCTTCTCTTCATTGTCTTCTAACAGTTGTTACGATATAACTAACAGTTCTGAATCTTTTGTACTAACAGTTTCAAAACTGTTTTCTCAAAACTTTCTCCAACAGTTTTGCTTTTGCATGTTCAACAGTTTTTAACTTACTTAGCCTATTTCCCAACAATCTCCCCCTAACTTAAGATATTGAACAATATACTTAAGTTTTTTATAAGGTTCGACCACAGAAAAATTAACATAAGCAAATAAAGTATGCAAAACTGTTTCAATCAAAACATGAAGATTAACCTTTCTTGGACTGTAGGGATTCCAACCTTTCTTTGAGCCTCTGAAGAAGATTTTCTTTAACTTTAGCAGGGCCAAAGAACTTTGCTTTTATCAAATATGAGAGCTTTGTTTTGTTATGCTCTATGAATTCAAGATCAAACCATTGAGTCAATGCATTTCCCATTACAATGTTGTAAGTCTTTGACTTAGCATATACCTTGACAGTACTTATTGGGAATGCTTCCTCAGCTATTAACATCGGCATTACCCTCAGAGGATCACATATACTTGCCAAATGTCTCATCATCACTCTGACTTCAATACCAGTAGCTTCTCCATAGTGTCTTAGACCACATTCATATAATTCTTGTACATCTCTCCTGGTCACACTATCCATCAACTGCAAGAAGCTTGCGTAGCTTTTGATTGGTTCAATCTCTCTTATAATGGTTACTCCTTGTTTCCCAGTTTAAATTCTTAACAACTCAAATCTCCACTCAGTTATGTGGGATTTTTGTTCAAGTTGAGCTTCCACAAGTTTGTCTAACTTCTGTTCAACCTCCATTCTAAGCATGTCTTGCAAAATGGTTTGAACCATACCAGCCTTAGCTTTCTCTTTAGATGTTTGAACTATTTAGGATTGTAAAAGCTGTTTAGGTTTAGATATTTGTCTTTTCTTTATAGCTGTTTGCTTTGTAATTGGAATTGTTTTCTTTCTTTCAATTTTCTTTCTGTTTACCCCCTTATCTGCCTTATCTGCCTTCTTTGCCTTTTCTTCCTCTTCAATTTCCTTTGTGATCTCAGCAACCATCTCTTGAGCTAATTTAAAATCTTTTTGCTCTTGTTGCTCCATCTCAGCATTTAGCCTTTGAGCAAGCTCATGATCATACTCCTCTTGTTGTTCTTTTGAGAGTTTTAGCTTTGGAATATCAACAACAACTTCCTTTCCCTTTCCTAGCACAGGAGGCATCTTTTCATCTTTCTTTGATTCTTGAATAGCAATGCCTTTGAACCCTGGCTTAGGTGCAATCGGCTCTAGTTTAGATACTTTTCCATCCAGCCACCCATCATCAATCTTTTGAGCCATTTTGAATGTGCTAATATTCAGTGTTTGAGCACCAACCTCAATCAAATGATTTTGTTTAGCTTTAGACCATGATTTGAATACCTCTGTTGTCGGATAATCCCCAGACATGATCATCCTATTGATCAACACTCTATCAACAGCAGAAAATTTATCTTCTTGTGATTGAGCCCTTTCAACTGTTTGAGCAACTGTTGTTTGTGGAGTTGCAATTGTTAGTAGTTCTGGTGCAGCTGTTTGTGTACCTTGCACATCCTTCTCTTGCTACTTTATGATTTCCTTCTCCCCCTTTTTGATTGGAACTGTTTGAGAGGGACTGGCAAGAATCTATTTGAACATTTGATCATGGATTCTAAGAACATCCGTAGCTTGCAATAGAGAGGTTGATAAAGCCTTGATTTGATTGTTTTGCTTAATAATAAGCTCATTATGCTTGGCAAGCAGCTTGTCTTGTAAGGTACTCCTCTTTTTGAGGTAAAGAAAGGCAGCAAGAAATGGTACTAGATCAAGATTCTTCAATGCCTTGTGTTTCATACTAGCCTCAATGTCAGCACGTGTTGCCACTTCAAACATATCATCGGCAGACAAAACTGGTGGGTCACTCCTAGAAGTTCCCTCACCAGTACCCCTTTGTTCTTGGTACTGGGGATTTCCAAAAGCTGTTTGACCAGCCTTTGTTGCCATGGGTGAGGTCTTACGTATGTTGACACTGCCCTGTTCACCCCTTACGGATGAAACAGTAGTGTCAGCCTCAAGAACCACATGATCACCCTCCATTGGAGTGATCACCTCCTTAGTATGCTTGGGAGACAGCACAATGGGTTCCCTTTGGATATTCTGCATAGGTGAATGCACCAGTGCAGGGCTTACAGTTTGGGATGGTGGGACTGTGGTGGAAGGAGCACCAACAGTTCTCTTCCTCTTTTTGAATGTTATAAGTGAGGGGGCTTGTGTTGTAGCTCTAGAAGTGGTAGCAGAAGGAGATATTTGAGTATCGTGAGCTGTGGGTTCCAGAGTTGGTGGTGTAGCAATAGTTTGGGCTTCTTGCTCAACTCTGGCAGCTCTGTTTCTTGAAAGAAACTCCACCATTGCAGAGAGTGGTGGAGTGATGTTACCCGAGAAATTCTTCCCATTTATCAACAGTATGCTCAATGTGGAGGCCACATGAGCAGAGGGAATCGGAACCCTCTTGTGAGTTTGAAGATTTGGCAATAAAGAGTTTAAACATGTTTGCATAAATCTGGGGTACATCAAAAAGAGACCATATTTGGTCCCGAGATGCTTTACCATACCATTAAAAATTAATTTAGAAAAGTTGAAGCAACGATTGTTGGCCAAACAGATTAAGGCCAAAGCAATGTTGCTACCAAACTCATTCCAGCCAGTTCGTTTGGGGCTTAGACATTGTTGTAAGGTATGTATTAAATATTTCCAGTGAGCACAGAATTGTCCTTTGTAAAAGGTATCCTTTCCCCTAGGGCCCTCATACCCCAATTCAACCAACTCCTCATGCAAGAATTCCAAGGAGACTGAATCAGAATACTCACCCTTAAGATCATTAAGGTGAAGGTGTTCACGGATGGTATTCTCAGCAACTGAAACATCATGGCTATCTACTTTTGAAGTGATCCATTGCACTCCATCTATTTCAGTGAGCGTAGCATTTTTCCAGAACTGATCAAGATGAGAAGTGTAAATGGTTGGATTTATGGTGAGAGCAGTGTTGAGATTTGACAGGGTAAGATAGTCGTTCATGTCATGAAAGACATGCAACTCAGTTGGTTTGGAGAGGAAGGCGAGCATGTTGTGTTCTTTGACAAACGGAAGGGGAGCCATGGCGATTGCGCAGAGAGCGTCTAGGGTTTTAGCGTTCGATTGAAGGTTAGTAAGCGTAAAGAAAAACTACGAGGAGGGAATGACTTATATATGTAATGCATATTAAATGCAATTCAAAATCCCTCAGAATATCTTCAAAGACTTAAAATACCCTTGACTAACAGTTGACGGAAGATGTAGAGCTAACTGTTGAAAACTGTTTGGTTAATGAACTTCAACTGTAACACTCCCCCTTAACTGATTAGGCAGCTTCCCTAACAGTTGTAACACCAAAATACTAACAGTTGAGAACTGTTAATTACAATTTGCACTGTAAATCCCTGAACACTTTCATAAACAGTTGTTAGACTGATGACTAACAGTTTCAAACTGTTAGTGTGAAAACACAAAAAAATCATAGAAAGAATAGCTAACAAATCATTATTCTAAGTTAATCATGCCAATATTTGAGATTAGAAAGTTAAATCTGCTTACATCAAATGCTTTGGTAAACTAATCAGCTAACTAATCATTAGTATGTACTTTTTAAACTTGGATTAACTTTTTCTCATTGCAGTCTCTGATGAAGTGAAACCTGATCTCTATGTGTTTTGTTTTTGAATGCTTCACTGGATTGTTTACAATGCTGATAGCACTTGTGTTATCAACATACATAGGAGTATTCAAAAGAGTCATACCATAATCCAGAAGCTGATTCTGAATCCATAATACTTGTGAACAGCAACTTGATGCAGCAATATATTCAGCCTCAGCTGTCGAAGTGGACACTGTTGTTTGTTTCTTGCATTGCCATGATACAAGTCTTGTGCCAAAGAATTGACATCCTCCAGATGTTGATTTTTTATCCACATTTGCTCCACCATAGTCACTATCAGAATATGCCACTAATTCAAAAGGTAAATCCTTAGGATACCACAGACCTAATTTTTGTTGGCCTTTAAGATACCTAAAGATCCTTTTTACAGCAAAGAGGTGTGACATCTTGGGACTACATTAAAACTTGGCACAAACACACACAACAAACATTATATCTGGTCTAGAAGCAGTTAAGTACATTAATGAACCTATCATAGACCTATACAAGTGTATGTCTACATCCTCCCCCTCAGGATCTGCTCCCAACTGTTTGTGTGTTTCCATGGGAGTGCTTGCCAGCTTTGCATCTTGATAGCCAAACATATCCAAAATGTCTCTGACATACTTTGACTGACTGAGAAAGATACCTGATGGCTTTTGCTTAACCTGTAACCCCAAGAAGAATGTAAGTGTTAGAATCTGCCCACTGACACACGTATGCCGGTATCACTGCTAATGAAGCGCGGGCCTATTGGGTCACACGCCAAGGTATGATCCCGACAGCTTTATGTGGAAGGAGAATGTCAAATAATCAAAATTGTTTTGATTCGGGGCTTCACGACCGTGAAGGATGCTCCACGGGTCGCGAAGCAGGCTGCCCTAACGATTGTTCGACGGTCGCCACGTGTCGTGATGCCTTTGGGCTTCACGGCTTGTGACGAGGTCGTGAGGGGTCGTGAGGAGATGCCCTTACGAGTCTCGACCGGGCGGCACGGCTCGTGGAGTTCTAAGTCCCCTCGTGGCGCACTTAGGCTTCACGGCCCGTGAGGGGTCGTGAAGAGGGTAGCTGCAGTGACACTTGTGTTTTATTGGACCATTTGATGGTCTAATCAAATGACATGCAATTTGGCCGAGTTTCTGGTGTCAATAGGCATCGTTTGAGGCTGGAGAACACAAGCAACCATATACAACTTATCTCTACTCCATTTTTCTCTCTTGGTACTAAATGGGTTTCATGCTACAACACTAAGATGGTGATCTTGAGTGTTCATATGAAGATCATTGGTGCAAGAGGAGAACATCTTTGGGTTGTTCCAGATGGTGAAGTCTTGGTGGACGTTCATCTAATGAATTTCTAGTACAACGAGATCAAACTCTTCTTGGTGTGGACTAGCAATGGAGGAGGAAGCCATTTTATTTTCTCAAGTTCATCCCCACACATGGAGCTCGATTTCCAGCTGGAAGAAGGTATACTTTCTTCCTCCTTCTTCTTGTTTTGAGTTGCAATTTGCTTTGTAGTGTATTCCACCATTGGAACTTCGTGTGGGCTTTGTGTGTGCTTTCTTTTTATGTCTTGCATGCTTCTTTCTTGTTTGCTTCCGCTGCGTTTGTGCCCACCATGAGTTCCAACAGTAAGTTCCCCCATGGAGCTCATTTGGAATCTCTTATGCATGATGGCCTCAAATTCCTTGCAAAGATTGGCATTGGTAGATCCAAAGATTATATCATCAACATAGATCTGTACAAGTAAGATCTCTGTTTCAACACTCTTTGTAAACAATGTTTTATCAATTATGCCTCTTTTAAAACCATTCTTAATCAAATGAGATGACAATGTCTCATACCAAGCTCTAGGAGCTTGATGTAACCCATACAAGGCTTTATCCAACCTATATACCCTATCAGGATACTTTGAGTCTTCAAAACCAGGTGGTTGACACACATATACCTCCTCATCAATAGTTCCATAGAGGAAAGCTGATTTGACATCCATTTGATAGACCTTAAATCCTTTGAAACTTGCATAGGCAAGGAACAATCGGATAGCTTCTATTCTGGAAACTGGTGCAAACACATCATCATAATCTATACCCTTTTCCTGAGTATAACCCTTTGCAACAAGTCTAGCCTTACTCTTGATGACTATACCTCTTTCATCCTTCTTATTTCTGAACACCCACTTGGTGCCAATTGCTCTTTTGCCTCTTGGGAGTTCTACCAGCTTCCACACTTGCTGAATTTGGAACTGTAAAAGTTCCTCTTGCATTGCTTCTACCCATGAAGGGTCTCTCAATGCCTCTATTGCTTTCTTTGGTTCTATTTGAGACAGAAAGCAGGCATTCACATCAAACTGTTCAAGAGTTACACCACTGTTTTCAGTTTGCAGCATAGCCCTTGTTTGAATGGATGTGGTAGGATCACCTATAATCTGTATTGTAGGATGATTCTTGTGAACTCTTGATGTAGGGATTTTCTCTTCAGGCAAGACATTCTCCAAATTTGACATATCAACCTCAGAGTTTCTTGCATTCCCAGTAGGGATACATACTTGGTTAGCAACTGTTTGATGTCCTGATGCATGAGGATGGGTAGGAACATGAGATTCCATGTCAGCATCATCATTTATTTGACCATCAGCATTTGAAGAATTATTTTCAATGAGAGGAAGCACAACAAAGTCTTTAGGCAATGTGTTTTCATCAACAGTTGTTGGATTCAAACAAACAGTCTCAAGATTGTTGACACTGTTGGAAACAGTTTGTTGGTTTGTACCAACAGTTGTTGGAATATCTGCAATTGTTTCTGTAGAAAACTCAAAAGACAGGGATTTGGTTAGTGCATCAATATCAAATAACCACTCAGGGCCATTACCTGCAGTATTGATCTTATTCTCATTGAAAGATACATGCATACTCTCTTCTATGATCCTAAACACATTGTTGAAGACTCTATATGCTTTGCTTTGAGTGGAGTAGCCTACAAAGAATCCTTCTTCAGCCTTGCTTTCAAACTTTCCTTATTGGGACTTGGTATTGAGGATAGTGCAGGGACATCCAAATGGTTTCAACAAGTTGATCAATGGCTTTCTGTGTAGAAACAACCCATAGGGAGTTTTCCCTTTGGACTTGACCACTTGCACTCTATTCTGAACATAGCAAGCAGTGTTTACAGCTTCTGCCCAAAATGTCATTGGGAGCCTAGAATCAGCTAGCATTGATCTAGCAGCCTCTATCAAAGTCCTATTCCTTCTCTCAGCCACTCCATTCTGTTGTGGAGTCCTAGGAGCACTAAACTGTCTTTCAATTCGTTTCTCCTCACAGAAACTGTTTAGCTCATAGTTCTTGAATTCAGACCCATTGTCAGCCCTAATGACTTTCACCTTTAAATCAGACTGATTTTTAATTCTAAGAATAAGAGATTTTACTAACTCTGCAGTTTCATCCTTAGATCTAAGAAATTGAACCCAAGTAAAATTGGTGAAATCATCAACTATGACTAAACAATAAGCTTTCTTCCCTATACTAACCACAGATGTAGGACCAAAAAGATCCATGTGCAATAACTGTAAAGGTGCAGAGATGTAAGAAACTTCTTTGGTCTTAAAAGAAGCTTTGTGTTGCTTGCCTTTGAGACAAGCAATACAATGATCATCACATGAGAATTCCTTTTGAGGTAAACCTCTTACCAAACTATTTTTAGCTAACAAATTCATGGTTTTAAAGTTCATGTGACACATCCTTCTATGTCAAATAGCAGACTCATCATGAGATGCCTTGGAGAGTAAACAACTTAAAACATTCTGCTGAGCAACTTTTTGTGTATCCAAACAGTAAACATTATCCTTTCTTGGTTTTCTTAAAAGAATATCCTTTTCAGTTAACTTAAAATCTTTTGAAAGGATAATGCATTCAGTATCTGTAAACACTACTTTGTTTCCAATTTCACAGATTTGGGACACACTCAACAGATTGTATTTGAGTTGTTCGACAAAGTAAACATCATTGAAAGTAAGATTACCTGCATCTACAGCTCCCTTACCTGTGATTCTTCCTCCCTTTGGATTTCCTCCAAATGCTACAAATCCTCCATTGATTCTTTTGAAATCCTTCAAGCAGTGTCGATTTCTAGTCATGTGCCTTGAGCATCCACTATCCACATGCCAGATAGCTCCTTGATTGGTCCTATGAATGCTATGCACAAAATAAACTCAGTTAGTAGTAGGAAGTACCTAGGCTATGCAGGTCTTGGGTACACCATTCATGTCATAATACTTAACTACAGATTGAGTTTTCTAAATTTCATCCCAATCATATTTCTCTATCCTGTGTGAAGAGTATTTAGTGAGAACATGTGGTTTCCAACTGTTGTGATGAACATGTGACTTGGTTTGACTTTCAGACGAATTATCAGATTTAGTCTCTTCAGAAACTGGTTGTTTCTGCAATTTTACCCAAGCCAAACAAACATTCACTGATTTTGGCTTAACAGTTGAAGAACTGTTAGACTGTTTTGGCTTAACAGTTGAAGAACTTTTAGACTGTTTTGGCTTAACAGTTGAAGAACTATTAGACTGTCTTCTGGGATTTGATTTCTGGGTCCTATAGAACTATTGATTATGATAATGGTTGTGAGCCAAGTGATTTGCTTTCCCACAAATGTAACATTTTTTTTTGTTTTGACTATAGGTAACCCACTTCTTTGTGCCCATAACTGTTTTCTATTTCTTTGATTTCCTCTCACTGGTGCTGAAGGAGGAAACTTTTGTACACCATGTTGTTTGCATGTGCAAATAGGTACTTCTGTATGTTTCTTTACATGTTTGTTTTTGGATTTTGATGTTGAAGCTTCCTTCTTCTGTGTTGCAACTACAACTTCAACAATCTTCTTCTTTCCTTTTGTCTTAATATTAACAATTGAGGTTTTTGGATGAGAACTGTTTGGACTTTCTTTGGAACTGTCAGTGTAGAGGTGGGGACTGTTTTCAACAGTAGTAAAACTGTTTATAGAAGTAACAGTTTTGAAGGGTTTTGGTTCACTGGTGGAAGGTTCTGAGGATGCTTTTACAAACATCACATGTTGTGAAGAAGATTTAGGTGCTTTTGGTTCACAACAGATGTGACTTTCAATTGGAATGACTTCTTCTTTCTTCACATATCCCTCCTTCTTCTCATCAATTACCTCATACACTACTCCCTCATCTTCACTCTCTAGCTTTGGATCTGCTGACTTCAATTCTTCCTCTAGTGGTTCATTAACATACCTTTCAGCTACATCAGTCATGGGAGTTATGTAGGTTGATTGTATGGAGGAGGAGTCTATTTGTAGCCTATGCCTGTTTTTACTTTATTTGAGATCTATGATTTCAAAATAGTTTCAAGCTTAAGAGATGAAGCTTTAAATATGCTTTAATCCATGTCCACACCATTCAATTTCTTGGTTAATTCATCTATTTTATTCTCTTTCTCACTCAACTTCTCCTTAAGACTATCAATCTCTTCTTGAAGTTGCTCTTTCTCCCACTTATGATACTTTCTATCATAGTCCATTTGCAATTCATTAGCCTGATAATCTTTGATTTTCTTTTCAAAGCTCTCAATTATAGCACTGGTTTCATACCTTCTTTCTTCCATTTTGCTTAGAGCAGCACAAACCTTTCTGTTGTGTTCTCTAAACCTTTTAACTATAGCTCTATATTCATCAGGACATAGTTTAGAAGATACCTGAATGTCTTCTGTATCTGATGAATCCATGTTGAAGGAGTCAGTTAATGCCATCAATGCTTTGTTGTGAGTGGCTTGCTCAGCCTGATCACTCCAATCAAACCCATAACCTTCTTGAGAGACCAATGCTGATGAAGTGGGAGTTGAATTTTGACCTTGATTCTGGCTTTGTCCACCAAATCTGCATTCTCTAGCAAAGTGACCATGTTGTTGGCATTTGAAACATCTTACTTTGGATTTGTCAAATCCAGTCTGACCATCAGCCCTGAAGTTCATGTTTTGTCTTCCTGTTCTTTTGATGAATCTCTTTGCTCTTACAGTTAGCATAGCCATCTGCCATTTGAGATCCATCTCCTCAAGATCATCTGGAAGCACTTGCTCAAGATCCTCATTTGTAAGGGTTGAATGTGCATGACTTGCTAAGAATGCTTCAAGCACTGCATTAGAAGTATTCATATCTACTCCAATAACAGCACCTACACAACCATCAACTGAGTTAGTTAAAGAAAGATTTGAGTCCATACCTGAGGATGAGAGAAGAGCAGCATTGTGACTAGGGGTCATAGACTTCCTTTTTCCTTCAATTTCCCCTTCAAACACAATCAAACTGTTGTAGAGATCATCTAATTCTATATTTTACAAAGAATCCTTAGTTCTCCATTGTGCAGCATATACTGTCCATTCATCACCTAAGGACCTAAGAAACTTTCTATTCATCTCATCCTGCTCTATTCTAACCTTTGCACTCTCAAGTTGACTTACCAGCTTATAGAACCTATCAAAGATCTGAGTGATACTCTCATTCTTCCCACTAGAAAAGTTTTCATAAGCTTGTTTGAGAAGATCCCTTTGATTTCTTTTGGAACTTGCATTCCCTGCAAATCTTTTCTCTAATGCATTCCACAATTCATGAGCACTCTCAAACTTTTTAAACTGATGTTGATATTCATTTGGAATAGCAATCTGAAGAATGCTTAGAGCTTTCATCTCTAGCATCCTCTCTTTTCTTTCAACATCTGTTTTTGGTGATGGTTTCTTCCTAGGTTTTCAAGTTTCATCTAAATCAACAGAAGTTGTGGGCTCATTCTCAATGATTTCCCAAACAGCATAGTCCATCAATTGAACATGCTGCTTGATTCTCAGTTTCCACATCTCAAAATCAGTTGGTTTGAGCATGGGAACACGAATGTTTGACCCAGATCCAGTGTTATCAGAAGATCCACCAGACTCCATAGCAATACAGTGATTGAGAATTCTCAATAAAACAATAGAAAAAGTTTAAATCAATAACACACAGTGGATTGTGAAAACCTTTAACTAGTGATCAAAAGAACCTTAATGTTAAGGCTCTGATACCACTTGTCAGGATCGTATAGAATCAAAATAAATAACAAGAATTTAATCACAATCAACTAAGAAGTTGCGGAATCACACTTAATTGATTAATAAAGGTTTTAATCACATGAACAATGTAATCAACTCAACGAATAACTTCAAAACGCAAGATGTTTATTAATAACCAAAGATGATTACAATATTCACCTACACCTCCAATCTAACTCTTTTGTTAGATGAAGAACACAATCTGTTCTTAGGTTCAGAGAAACTTGGAGGTTAATACACTTTCTGAAAACGATAAACAATACGAATAAGTGTAATCAAAACAATAATACTAACAAACTATTCTAAACAGAGTATTTATAACCCTCTTGGTCTTCCTTGATCTGTTGAAGTTTGTTAATCTTCTATCTTGCGAGATAATCTTGATAATCTTCAAATCGTGATAAGATATCTTTTAAATCTACGAAGATAATAGTTTCCATAAATATCTCAACAGAAACTGTTTGTTGAATAAACAGTTCTGAGCTTCTTCTAACAGTCTTCTCTTCATTGTCTTCCAACAGTTGTTACGATATAACTAACAGTTCTGAATCTTTTGTACTAACAGTTTCAAAACTGTTTTCTCAAAACTTTCTCCAACAGTTTTGCTTTTGCATGTTCAACGGTTTTTAACTTACTTAGCCTACTTCCCAACATTATATCCTCTCGGCACGTACGGCAAGAGTGACAGCCCTAATTTCCAAATCTTCCACAGAAGTAGCAAACCACCTTTTCTTAAGTCTCTTCTTAAGGCACATTCTCTATGTCCTTTGACTCAATATAACGGATAGGCTTAGAAACTCCAACCTTTCCTTTTAGGGTCGGTTTCTTCTTCCTTTTCTTTTGTTTCCTTAAACCCAAGACGAGAGTGGTTGAGGTGGAACTATGCTTGGCCATGTCAGACTCCGCAGACTTCAACATGCCATGCAATTCGCTTAAGGATTTCTCCATTCCTTGCATATGATAGTTTGTGACAAACTGATCATATGATGCGGGCAGAGACTGGAGTACAATATCCACAGCAAGCTCTCTCCCAATAGGAAATCCTAACCTCTCCATTTGGTCCACGTTCGCCTTCATCTTAAGGACGTGAAGACCAACATTCCCGCCTTCATTCAGCCTACAACCGACTAGGCTTTTAACACACTCATAGTGTTCCTGCTTAACTTGTTGTTGGAACATGTCCTTGAGCTTGTTTAACATATTATACACACTCATGTGCTTGAGCTGCTTTCGCAACTCCGAACTCATAGTTGACAACATTAGGCAGGCAACATCGTGCGTGTCCCCAACACGTTTTTCATACCTGTATCGGACGGCCCAAGTCGCGTTGGTAGTAGGTGGCTCCGGAAGGGGTTCTTCAAGGATGTGCAACTTTAACTCATGGCGAAGGACAAACCTCAATTGTCTAATCCATACAATAAAGTTCACCTCCGTGAGTTTCTCCCTTTCTAGGAACACACGAAGTGAGATGTTTGATTGGTGTTGTTACGGTTTGACATCTATAAATAACAAAACGCGAGTTTTGGTTAGTTTGATAAACCTTGTTAAAAATAATTACCCCGTAGTTTTAGATAAAGACAATTATTTGTAACAAGGGCTAAGAACCTTATTTTACCTCGCACCGTGACGGGTTTACCGCGGATCACGTGGCGAAGCTATTTAGGCCGGTAACAATTTTACCACTTGTAATCTCTATTACAACTCTTAGACACTTGCGGGATCCGTTGACATCCATTATGTCGGTTGGCATGTTTGATCCCTTCCTTACACCAATCTTAATATATAATTTTTGTTTAGCCCGTGCTTAGCTCGACAACTAATCAAGAATTATATACTAAAATTGTAAACCGTCCGACAAGACACACGGGTGGCACTCTCGACCATCAATTGGCTCGTGCTTAGCTCGACAACCAATCATGTGAGTTACCCCACTCACCTTCCACACAACTACGCAAGGAATGACTCGTGCTTAGCTCGACAATCATCCTTGTTTTGTTAGATTCGGGTGGTGTCGTCTTACGGATGGTGCGTGATTTACATTTTGGAAAAACGGGATTTTGTTTCCGGTTTATAAAAACCTTTTTGTGAATTAATAAATTTAGTGTCAAAACAATTTTAAGCACTTTTAAATATAATACCAAGTTTATATTTTCTTTGTCAATTCTATTCGCGCGAGATTGTTAACCATTTTAACAAACGTTGTATTTTATTTAATTTTATAGAAAAATTGTCTAGCATGCGAATCCTAATCCATGCATAGAAAAATAAAACACAACCACGCAAATACATATATAATTCGGTAGCATGCCCAAAATCCTATGTGTTTTCCCCGTGAGCCACAACGGGGAAAATGAGGCCAAAACCTAAGGACAAGGTAAAGTCTCGTTAGCTGAGCTCCCACCGAATGCAACACCTCCAATAGCGTGTTGATTCCTTCTCACCAAGACGTCATCACCATGACTCCCGTTGACTTCTCCGGTTCTAATTCTATACTATTTACAAATACATAGAATATATATATAAACGACACGCAGGTCGCATTCCTACACTATTTATACAAATACACGGAATAAAAGAAACGGCGTGCAAACCGCACCAATAAATAAATTATATTACATCAATACGGCACGCAGGCCACCAAAAACCAAATCAATCAACCACCACAACACATAGGACTAAGGGCATATCACGTTACCGAATTAACCAAACGCAACATAAATGAAACATGGTGTGTGACCCAATAGGCCTATACTTCATCAGCAGTGCTATTAACTCGTTCGTGTCAGCGGGCATATTCCAACACATACTTGTTAAGTTAAATGAGTAAGTGTATGTTGAGTATTAATATATGTATGTGTGTTTATGTATTTGTGTGTTTTAGTGTGTAAGTACGTATGCATGTATTAAGTAATATATGTATATGTAAATAAAGAAATAAGAGAAATAAGAATGAGAAGATAATCCAGAGGCAAACCGCCTCTGGAGTGTGTGCGTATGTGTGTGTAGATATATGTACATGTGTGTGCGTGTTTGTTGACTTAAAAGTCAAAATAACAAACACACAAAACCGCAAACATACTTCTCTCTCTTTTCTTTCTCGCCACTCTCGGATTCCAAAGAAGAAGAAGAAGAAGAAGAAGAAGACTCACGGTTATTGATTCATGAAAGGTTAGTACTATAGCTTCATATGTATTTGAAGATTGTATTCTTGTTACAAACATGAATTCATGCAAGAACAACTTGAAGAATATGAAAACTTACTTTCTAAGTGGGTTTTGCATAAATGGTGTTCTTGTTAGGATTTAATGTGTTTAAGATGTTTATTCAAGTAGAATATGATGTCCTAACAAGTTCTAGGCTTAAATCAATAAGAATGAAGTTGCTAAGATGATTAAATGAATGTGTCAGATTCCGAGATTATGATAGTGTCGGAATCCGCATGTATTGAAATCCGATAGTTTTGTCGGAATCCGCTAAGAGTGTCGGATTCCGCATCTGTCGGATTATCGGATTTCATAGCCCGGATTTCCTTGTGTCGGAGTCCGCAAGTGTCGGATTCTGTATGCATGTAGAATTCCCAAGTGTTGGAATCCAATAGAAAAGTGTCGGATTTCCTCATTGATGTCGGAATCCGATAGAGTATCGGATTTCCTTGTTTGTTGGATTCCGATGGTGTCGGATTCCACAATTAAGCCAAAGAATTCGAAGTGTTGGAATCCGCATGTAAGTGTCGGATTTCTTAAATCCGCATGAGACCATCGGATTTCCCCAAATCCGACAGTTTTGGCGGATTTTGTGCCAAGTCCAAGTTAAGCATTTGTTTTGTAGTCTTGTAATGCATGTGAATGATTAATGTAAGTAATGACGTTTCTAGGTGAACTTGTCGTGTTAGTGGAGTCAAAACAAAGTGCCAGTACGTAGTAAACTACTCAGGTGAGTACCTGCTTTCATGAGACTTAGTAGAGTAAGGCTTGCATGCTAAATGACAATGTGAATGTGTTATGTATGTCTAACCTGTTTTCGCAGGTATGCTCAAGAAGGTGAATGTGAGTTTTGAATGATGTTGTGATTGCCTGTAAGATGTGTAACGTCCCAAAAAAAAATTTAATGAACATAACAAGCAAATATATCCCAACTATCTCCAAATCCACAGTTACAATTGTAGCATCGTCAATGTTAACTGTTTGTTACAACGGAAGCGAATATAAAATAGTGTTGTTTGACTGATAGTTGAATTAAAACATGAAACGCTGCGGTCGCCATCAGCATGCTGGAGCCTTGCCCTTGTCCAACCTCGAGGATCCTGAAACAGAATAATAACGAGTAAGCACAAAGCTTAGTGAATCACCACTACACTTACCCTTCGCAGGAATCACATCCTGCCATCTATTAACAAATAACTAGGGAGTCGCCCACTGCTACATCTCGGGTTCCACCCGTTTGATGCCTGAACCGGGCCTCACCCGCTATGACTCATCACAGGTCCCACCTTTAGATGAAGCCATCTGCCCCGACCGGCCACGAAGGCACGGTTGGTTACTAACATCCCATAATAATAACACATAATAACTTATCACATTTAAGCACATACTTGGCAACGATAAACATCATACATATCACTTACACTTCACGGGAAATTAAGTAAGTTAGGGTAACTCACCTGAGTGACGACACAGTAAGGTCAGAAATGTTTCTCGACACTGCTTTGGCTAACAAATCCTGACTGTAAACCTACAACACGAAAGCTAAGTCAGGTCAAGTACAAATCTTCAAGTCCCAAGAGTCAATACCGACATTAACCTTGGCTTACTAACACAACCTTTACAACAATAAGGAATGCAACTTCAAAATACACAAAACCCGCGGACGCATCGCGTCCAACAAGCCGACGCGTCGTGTCGCGGTAGAGTGTCGGATTTCTAACTTCCGGATTTCGAACTTCCGGATTCCAAACTTCCGGATTCCAAACTTCCAGATTCCAAAATTCCAAATTTCAAACTTCCGGATTCCAAACTTCCGGATTTCAGGCCTAGTATCACGAAATACGCAAAAGTCGCATGGAATAACAATAAGTCGCATGAACTACGAAAGTCGCATGGGCCGACTGTCGCATGGACTCTAAAAGTCGCATGAGCATAAGTCGCATGGAATCAGGGTAAGTCGCATGGAATCAGGGTAAGTCGCATGGCTACATAAGTCGCATGAAAACAATAAGTCGCATGGCACTATGCAAGCTTATCCGACAGTCGCATGACACCACACCAAAAGTCGCATGGACTTTGGTGAGGGTCACACGACTCAGCTCTTCCCTGCCAGTTCATCTTTTTGAGAAAAACCCAGAACTTAAAGCTCCATTTTCAAAATCTCAACCTCCTCAAAACTTAACCAAATCACTTTATTTTTGTTTCAAAACATTTCTCCATTCATTTAAGCACTTCCTTCAATACTTAAACACATCTCAATAAGTATCAGGACTCAAAACTCACATTCTTTACTATTGTTCTTCATGAACCCAAAACCCCATAAAACCCAGATCTTATCTAGCTCTATAATCATCCAAACAAGATAAAATTGGTACCTACAGCATCAAAATGAGATAGAGAACATTACCTTATGATTCTATGGACAATTCCTTAGATTTCTAGATGATTCTTGGTCCTTCCTTCTCTTGTTCCTCGTGGGTTTGCACACACAGACACACACACACCACTTCTTTCTCTCAATGAAACAGTAACAAGGTTTTGGGGGTTGTGCCCTACCCTTCTATATATATATATATTCTTTAAAAGGCCTTGAGCCCACTTGACTTAACAAGCCCCATTTAATTGCTTAGTCCATTTAGATTGTTTCCCTTAGTCCATTAATAATTCACTCAATCAATCCCATGAAATGTCTAACCTATTCCACAATTAAATTCACAATCCACCACAACTCATCATATTCTCAATAATATTCTTTTTGTTTATAATACGAAAATAGGGTATTACATCTCATGATAACTGGATTCCGAAAAATGGATATTACAACTCTCCCCCACTAAAACACGACTTCGTCCTCGAAGTCATTCCTCGAACAGTTCGGGGTAATTCAACTTCATTTCGCTTTCGGGTTCCCAAGTCCATTCCGACCCTCTGTGGTGCTCCCACTGTACCTTGACTATCCCGATCTTCTTGTTTTTGAGAGTCTTGGTCTTTCGTTCGAGTATCGCCACCGGTTTCTCTACATAATTCAGCTTGTCGTCCACCATGATATCCTCCATAGGTACGAATGTCAATTCGTCCGCTAGGCACTTCCTTAAGTGTGACACGTGGAAGGTGTTATGAATACTTGATAGCTCCTCGGGTAGTTCAAGTCTGTACGCGACCTTCCCCACTCGTGCCACTACCTTGAAGGGCCCGATAAACCTTGGGCTCAACTTCCCCCGCTTCCTGAAACGGATGACTCCCTTCCACGGCGAAACCTTGAGTAGTACGAAGTCCCCGACTTGAAACTCTAGTTCCGAGCGACGCTTATCCGCGTAACTCTTTTGTCTACTCTGCGCTGCACGGAGTCTTTCGCAAATTTTCTGAATGTTCTCAGTCGTTTTCTGTACCACTTATGTACTCCCGAGCTCCCTCTGCCCCACCTCACCCCAACAAATAGGGGTTCTACAACGCCTGCCGTACAAAATCTCATACGGTGGCATCCCTATACTGGCGTGGAAGCTATTATTATACGAGAATTCTGATAATGGAAGGTAAATATCCCAGCTACCCCCGAAATCTAGCACACATGCCCACAGCATGTCCTGTAAGGTCTGTATCGTCCGCTCACTCTGACCGTCCATCTGCGAATGATAAGCTGTACTAAAGTGCAACCTCGTGCCCAGATCACTATGAAACTTCCCCCAGAATCTAGTCGTGAATCTCGTATCACTGTCAGACACCACTGACACTGGCACCCCGTGCCTCGAGATCACCTCTTTCATAAACACATCTGCCATCTTCTCTGATGAGTACGTCTAACGGATCGGAATGAAGTGTGCACTTTTCGTCAACCGGTCAACAATGACCCATATAGCTTCATAACCCCTCGGGGTTCGGGGCAACTTGGTTATTAAATCCATTGTGATATGCTCTCATTTCCACTCTGATATCTCTAAAGGTTGAACCTTTCCGTGGGGTCTTTGGTGCTCGGCCTTGACTCGAAGGCATGTTAAACATCCTTCTACATACTTTGCTATAGAGTGCTTCATACCCGGCCACCAATAATCGGATTTTAAATCTCAGTACATCTTTGTAGCCCTCGGATGAATTTAAAATTTAGACTTATGAGCCTCGTCGAGCAGCGTAAGCCTTGCATCTCCCATACTGGGTACCCAAATTCGTCCATGTCGCATAAGCAAATCTCGACCATCCTTTACGAGCTTAGTTGCTTGACCCTTAATGTAACACCGCTTCTGAAAACAGTTACTTTTATGATATTTCAAGTTTAGCAGCAGAAATTTTTGCTTTTAATGTTAACAAACAGTTAATTACGTCATCTTTGTTTCCAAAACATTCATTGGTGATACCTAACATACAGGAACCGACCATAATATCTATTTACATTACATCATAAACTCAAGTGTTCCACCCATAAGGGGCAACATATTTCCCAAAAGCAACCCGCCTCGCAGGCCATCTAGTCTTTACCTGAAAAGGGAAATCGTAGCACCATTAGCTAACACTTAGCTAGTGAGTACATACTTAGCATAAGCATCAATACAGGGAGTCATACATATCATATCATATCATGCATATGTTGGAATATGCCCGCTGACACGAACGAGTTAATAGCACTGCTGATGAAGTATAGGCCTATTGGGTCACACACCAAGTATTGGTTCCGACAACATGATCAAGCAAAAGAGAGGAAAAGGCCAAAATGGGTTTTGGCAGCATGGTACACGGGCCGTGTCCAGCCCAACTAGCACGGGGCATTTTGGCCCAAGTAGAGACCGTGTGCTTTGGGCCTACACGGCCGTGTAGATGAACACGGGCCATGTTGGGTCTGTTAGACACGGGCTAACTTGGCCCAATTGAGGCCGTGGGCTTTGGGCCTACACGGCCATGTTGACCAACACGGGCCGTGTAGAGTTCCTGTAACAGCAGAATTAACATCTTTTAAGTCACTTTTTCATGGGATTAACTAGAGGTTAATGGTTGCTACGTTTTCCTCTGCATATGAACCGACTTGAGAGGGTTGAAGAGCTTCTTGGAAGTTCATATTCTCTCTTGGTTCTTCTTCTTGAAGGTGATGAAGTTTGATGCACTTGAGAAGGTAATATACACATTGTGATCAAGCTTTGATGCACAAAGTTGTTGCTTGTCCTTGATTGTTGTCTTGGTGATCACACACCAACCTACTAGCATTTGGGAATCAACACAACCTGGGGTGGACTTCACTAAAGAAATCCTAGCTTGGATTTTTGAAGCTTGACTTGTTTGATTCTTGAAGCTTGACAAGAGGGAGATTGTGATACTTGCATAGTGGTACATTTCTTTCCATCTTGTTAATATTTTAGTTGCAATTTCATGTCTAGACATTGGTCCATGGGAAGTCTTTGTTTGGTTAGCTTATTATTTTGTATTATATCTTGCTTCCGTTGCTACTCGTTTATGCCAAACAAATACCTTCAGTGGTATCAGAGCCATATCTAACATGGCTTTGCACTAATGAGTCTAGAAAAACCATATGAAAATTTTATAAAAGAAAATTGTTTTCTTGAATTGATTTTTGGTATGGATGGTTGCTAGGCTAAAATTGATATATTTGTAGCCTACTTAATATGTTAGTTTTTACATCAAGTCTCAAAAGCCATATAAATTCATTGATATAAGAAAATTGTTTTCTTAAAATTGGTTTTTTCATTGAGACTCTTGTTAGATTCTTGTTAGGCTAAAATTGGTGTATTTGAAGCCTTGTTAATATTTTAGTTTTTTTATTTATATATTTGTTGTAACTTGGCATGAAGTGTACACAAATATATACTTATAAATGTATATATGAATATGTGTCACAAAAATGGTTTAGTACACTAATGCATATGTACAAGGATTGTCATTTTGGTGCCTTTGATGTTGTTGACAATCTTGACTAAAATATAGATATATATATGTATATCATGGTTTTGTGTGGCACACCATGTTTCACTTATGTTGCGTTTGGTTAATTCGGTAACACGATATGCTCTTAGACCTATGTGTTGTGGTGGTTGATTGATTCGGTTTTTTGGTGGCCTGCGTGCCGTATTGATGTAAATATTTATTTATATATATTTGTTGGTGCGGCTTGCACGCCGTTTATTTTATCCCGTGTATTTGTATAAATAGTGTAGGAATGCGGCCTGCGTGTCGTTTATATATATATATATATTCTATGTATTTGTAAATAGTATAGAATTAGAACCGGAGAAGTCAACGGGAGTCATGGTGATGACGTCTTGGCAAAAAGGAATCAACACGCTATTGGAGGTGTTGGATTCGGCGGGAGCTCACCCAACGAGACTTTACCTTGTCCTTAGGTTTTGGCCTCGTTTTCCCCGTTGTGGCTCACGCGAAAAACGCATAGGATTTTTGGGCATGTTACCGAATTGTACATATATATATTTGCGTGGTTGTGTTTTATTTTTCTATGCATGGATTAGGATTCGCATGCTAGACAATTTTTCTATAAAATTAAATAAAATACAACGTTTGTTAAAATGGTTAACAATCTCGCGCGAATAGAATTGACAAAGAAAATATAAACTTGGTATTATATTTAAAAGTGATTAAAATCGTTTTGACACTTACTTTGTTAATTCACAAAAGGGTTTTTTAGAAACCGGAAACAAAATCCCGTTTTTCAAAATGTAAATCACGCACCATCCGTAAGATGACACCACCTGAATCTAACGAAACAAGGATGATTGTCGAGCTAAGAACGAGTCATTCCTTGCGTAGTTGTGTGGAAGGTGAGTGGGGTAACTCGCATGATTGGTTGTTGAGCTAAGCACGAGCCAATTGATGGTCGGGAGTGCCACCCGTGTGTCTTGTCGGACGGTTTACAATTTTAGTATATAATTCTTGATTAGTTGTCGAGCTAAGCACGAGCTAAACAAAAATTATATATTAAGATTGGTGTAAGGAAGGGATCAAACATGCCAACCAACATGATGGATGTCAACGGATCCCGCAAGTGTCTAAGAGTTGTAATAGAGATTACAATTGGTAAAATGGTTGCCGGCATAAATAGCTTCGCCACGTGATCCGCGGCAAACCCGTCACGGTGCGAGGTGAAATAAGGTTCTTAGCCCTTGTTACGAATAATTGTTTTATCTAAAACTATGGGGTAATTATTTTTAACAAGGTTTATCTAAACTAACCAAAACTCGTATTATTGTTATTTATAGATGTCAAACCATAACAATACCACGTCAAACATCTCACTTCGAGTGTTCCTAGAAAGGGAGAAACTCACGGGGGTGAACTTTATTGCATGGCTTAGGGAATTGAGGATTGTCCTTCGCCATGAGTCAAAGTTGCACATCCTTGAGGAACCCCTTCCGGAGCCACCTGCTACCAACGCGACTTGGGCCGTCCGATACGGGTATGAAAAACGTGTTGAGGACACGCACGATGTTGCCTGCCTTATGTTGTCAACTATGAGCTCGGAGTTGCGAAAGCAGCTCGAGCACATGAGTGTGTACGATATGTTAAACAAGCTCAAGGACATGTTCCGACAGCAAGTTAGGCAGGAACACTATGAGTGTGTTAAAAGCCTAGTCGGTTGTAGGCTGCAAGAAGGCGGGAATGTTGGTCTTCACGTCCTTAAGATGAAGGCGAACGTGGACCAAATGGAGAGGTTAGGATTTATTATTAGGAGAGAGCTCGTTGTGAATATTGTACTCCAGTCTCTGCCCGCATCATATGATAAGTTTGTCACAAACTATCATACGCAAGGAGTGGAGAAGTCCTTAAGCGAATTGCATGGCATGTTGAAGTCTGCGGAGTCTGACATGGCCAAGCATAATTCCACCTCAACCACTCCCGTCTTGGGCTTAAAGAAATAAAAGAAAAGGAAGATGAGACCGACCCTAAAAGGAAAGGTTGGAGTTTCCAAGTCTATCCTTGATGTTGAGTCGAAGGGCATAGAGGATGTGCCTCAAGAAGAGACTCAAGAAAAGGTGGTTTGCTACTTCTGTGGAAGATTTGGAAATTGGGGCCGTCACGCCTACCCTACGTGCCGAGAGGATATAAAAATTCTCAGGAAAGAGAGAGTTAACTTTCCATCTTCAGGTACGTTCATGATTCATTGCTATTCTTCTATAAGCTGCGTTGTTGACCCGAGCGGATTGACTCACGTTTGTCACAAATTTGTTTGTTACAAAGTGTAGGTCCTTTGTTGAAAGAAAAGCATGAAGAACCGGGTCTCGAACGAGGAAACCATGGTGATTGTCCTCCAAGAGAAGATAAGGAGACTTGATCTCGCTTTTGTCGCCGGTTTATTTATTACTTTATTTTATTTTCCTGCGTGGCAAGTAACATCTCTTTGTATGCTCGCTTTAATTACGGTGAACAAAAATTTTGAAGTTTTAAGAATTGATGTTGAACCTTTTTAAAAGTTATTTATTCAAGGTTTTTATGTCATAGCTCATGTGTTGTTTTGCCCTGCGTTGCGTACAACTTTACATGTGGTGACGATGAGTTATTCTTAAAATACGAAATTTATTATGAAAATCTATTGTGAGATATTTTTGTTCAAAATTTCCATGTCATGGCATACACAAGGATTTGTTACAAATAATAGAATATTCATGAATAATTGACTCTTAATCCAAAATAGTTTGGATGAGTTATCTTTGTGTGATAATCAACTTAATCACATAAACAAGAAATATATCGCCTAGATCCATGTGGTTAGGATCTTGGAATAGTTTAGTCTCGGGCTAAACACTTTGATGTTGATCTTGTTTATTAGGCTAAGATGATTATGAGATCCTTCACCGGAGTTTGTGAGAGGATTATAAGCTTGTTGGATATTGATCACATTTTGTGGATAATCCGTTCAAGCATACCACAAAGAATAACGAAAGGGAAACCTCTTCATCACTACCTTGATGGTAGTAATTGCGAGACGTTTGTTAGTTTAGGCATATGTCTGAAACCTTGTTGGTGTTCAGAATTAGCCAAAACAACTTTAAGGATCAATAGGGCATATAGATCAAGGTACTTAGATCTAGTTAAGATGCTAAGGTATCTATTATCTATATTGGATGACCATATAGTGAATTGTGGAATTTTTTCACAATTCATATCCTACTAAGACACATTGGTACATGGTGTCATGGAGTAGGGAACCGGGTGTTAATGATTCGGTTTATGACGGGTCAAGAGTGTATGTCTGATTTGTTGGGACATTCATTCACCATTGTGACTAAGTCCTCAAATCTAAATTCAATTGATAGTCTATTTATCATTTATTGGGATACGACTAGAAAGGTTCTTTGCTTGTCTATCTTAATACTTCGGAGTTATCCATTCTACATTCTGTGGGAGAAGGATAAACTTGAAATCAAGAAGTGCTAATACATTTGAGGAGTTCTTCTAAGTTTTAGTTATTTAAACTTTTGAGAACAATGTTTGTTGCTTAAAAGGGGAAGAGGAAAGAAACTAAAACTAAGGCATTCCAGTGGAAAAACGTGGAACTTAAATGAAGACTTGATGATGATACGAGCATATAATCTAATATCTTTGATAGATGATCAGCGTGGTTATGTTGGTATGCCTGACTAAGAATCATTACTTCTTTTAATTCTGATTAGAGTCATATAGAGCCAAACAGATATGGGTTTCTCATATCTAAGTGGTAATGACTTAATGGTGAGTCTTGTTGAGTTCGCCACCTATCGGAAGACGTAGTGGATCTAGAATTCGCTAAAAATAAAAGAAGTGAATGATAAAGAGATGCAATCCATTTGGAATGTCCAAGTGCTTGACTTGACTTGATCCCATACCTAGGTGTATACCAAGGTGGTAGTGATGGGATTAACATGAATGGAATTGTAGACAACTTCAAATACCGACTAGTGGTATATTTTTTCATGGTGGTTATGGAGAAACTTGTCCTAGTGGCTATGTTGAAGAATGTTTGATACTCGTGGGTATTAATGACCGCATTTCGTCATGAAACAATATGATGAGGAAGTGCTTATAACACTATCCGAGGGTCTTAATATACGTCCGTAGTATCCGAATTATGTCTACAAAAGTGGATAAGACCACTTCGGGCTTATTCTTGCATCTTGAAGGAAAGATATCTTTGCTTACTATTAGAAAAGCATAGTGATGAGTTTTCTAAAAGCATAGATAAAACCTTTTACGTATGTCAGGGCTAGTGGGAGCTTTGTTGTATTGCTAGTGTTAAATGTCTATGGAAGATAATGTCCCGATATTAGGTTATATGCAAACCTAATTCAGGAATTACTGCTTCATAGGGGCATTTAAGATATGTTCTTAATGTTTGACGACTTGAATAGGCTTGGAGTAAGTAGTTACTTTAATGCGTGTTTCTGCTAGGATAACGGTTGATCTTTGATCAAAGCTGATGATCCTAACTTGTGGTGTTGTTTGTTGATTCTTAAGTATCACTAACCCTATTGTGGGCTTTTGAGACAATGAGGGTGTGATTACTTTAACTTTTTTTTGAAAAGTAAGATCTCTTTGATGCATACTTTTGAAGTAGTCTTGTCAAAAGATATATAATTGAATAACAAAAGAACTTGTGGATGTTGTGGGACAAATCCACTAGTTAAGCCGTTGTTATGGACTAGTAGTGTTTGTCATACTAGGTCCATTAGCATGTTTAATGCGTATAACTTGGCTTGAATATGTTTTGGTTTATGATTGATTTGTACTTATGTTTTGGGGACGTTAAGCAGTGTTGCAATTCATACCATATCGATTATTAAATGGAGATTTAATAATACGCAGAGGGCGGGTATTTTATGAATCCTTATTGTGTTCCATCTTAGCATGTTTAAACACTTCCGAGAATGTTTTTCATTCTAAAATCTCCACAATCGGTTATACTTTATGTGAAGGAAGTATAAATTAAGATTGAGGTAAAGAGTTAGTTTTGTTAAACGTGATTCTTGCCTATACTTGAAAGGGGTTTCAAGTGATTGGAGGACCCGCACCCGAGTTCGCTTCATGGTTCTAGTCATAAGAAACTCGGGATGATGATGACGTTTCATCCTTAAACTAGAGATGCATGTGATTCCAAAGCATAGATCTGCTTCGCTTTGATCGTTTTCTAACGCGGTCCGTAACTGGTCGTTATAAGGGAGATGATTGGGTAGATTATTATCTATGTGGCGGGACTATGTAGTCGAAAGGAATTTGTTCCTCTATGTATAGAGAAGATATCCATGGGCCCCTTGATGATTGAGTGCTGACGTTCATATGCATGGTCGTGCTCAAGTTATATTGATGATGGATCAATTTTAACTTGGTTTGTTGGTCACCACTAATCTAGAATCGATAAACATAATCGTGAACGATCTGAAGGTTGACTATATTCCATGCCTTGTGTTCACATAGGATGTCGCGAACAAAGGGATGTATATGTTCATTTATCTTTAGGACAATCATTTTATGATTGGGATCTTGTCAAGAGTGGCATACCCTATACTAACTTGGGAGCATAGATGTCTTGCTAGAGGCCGCTCTATGTTTGTGTTATTTTTCGTAGTCGTGCCATGTGCAAGTGGGAGTCTGTTGGAATATGCCCGCTGACACGAACGAGTTAATAGCACTGCTGATGAAGTATAGGCCTATTGGGTCACACACCAAGTATAGGTTCCGACAACATGATCAAGCAAAAGAGAGGAAAAGGCCAAAATGGGTTTTGGCAGCATGGTACACGGGCCGTGTCCAGCCCAACTAGCACGGGGCGTTTTGGCCCAAGTAGAGACCGTGTGCTTTGGGCCTACACGGCTGTGTAGATGAACACGGGCCGTGTTGGGTCTGTTAGACACGGGCTAACTTGGCCCAATTGAGGCCGTGGGCTTTGGGCCTACACGGCCGTGTTGACCAACACGGGCCGTGTAGAGTGCCTGTAACAGCAGAATTAACATCTTTTAAGTCACTCTTTAATGGGATTAACTAGAGGTTAATGGTTGCTATGTTTTCCTCTGCATATGAACAGACTTGAGAGGGTTGAAGAGCTTCTTGGAAGTTCATATTCTCTCTTGGTTCTTCTTCTTGAAGGTGATGAAGTTTGATACACTTGAGAAGGTAATATACACTTTGTGATCAAGCTTTGATGCACAAAGTTGTTGCTTGTCCTTGATTGTTGTCTTGGTGATCACACACCAACCAACTAGCATTTGGGAATCAACACAACTTGGGGTGGACTTCACTAGAGAAATCCTAGCTTAGATTTTTGAAGCTTGACTTGTTTGGTTCTTGAAGCTTGACAAGAGGGAGATTGTGATACTTGCATAGTGGTACATTTCTTTCCATCTTGTTAATACTTTAGTTGCAATTTCATGTCTAGATATTGGTGAAGGATTCTCATGCACAACAAAACCCAAGCACAACGGAAGCATGAAGATAAAAAGAAGTTCATTTCGGGTTTTCAAAACTCGTGCACAAGAAACACATAGTGGGATCTAGCTACAAGACATGATAGCAACAAGAAGAACAAAAGAAACCAGAAAATGAGACCATACCCTTGATGTCTCTGGTTGATTTGTTGTAGTAGATGTAATACTTGAACTCCAAGACGAGTCCCTCTATTGATATCCACACCAAGCCTTGCGTGAACCACCTTTGCTAAAGCTTGAACCACTATGCTTCCACCACGTGAACAAGGGCTCAAGAACAGCAGATGAACTCTTGACAACACCCACACAAACTCTCTCTCAAAGCTTCTATGAATCTCACAAGCTCTCTCAAGTGTGTAGGTTAGTCAAAAAGGCAAAAGGTTCTTTCAAGAGAGAAAACATGCACTTTTATAAGTGGTAGTGAAGTCTGTGAGACACCAGGGTCGGCCATAATGGCACCCTTTCATTGGACCAAACAATAGGTCCAATAATATCAAAGTGTCACTTAGACTTCAGCCTTCACGGGCTCTCACGGCCCGTGAGGAAGTCGTGAAGGCATCACCTCCACGATCCCCGACCGGCCCATGAAGCCTCGTGAAGGGCTTCACGTCACGACCTCTTCACGACCCGTGAGTGCCCGAGAAGGTCGACAGAAACCCTAATTATCTCTCTTGACATGTGCTGTCGGATTCAACGCTTGGCGTGTGACCCAATAGGCCCGTGCCTCATCGGCAGTGATCCAATATACGTGTATCAGTGGGCATATATCCAACATACTCCCACTTGCACATGATACATCGTCATATATTAATCACAGACAAAGAGCGGCTCTAGCTAAGCATCAATGCCCCCAAGTCGGCGCGAGTTGTCATCTTCGACAAAAACCTTATAGCCTTAAAGGCTTATGAGGTTCTATAGATAAGTGATCATGTGTATCCTTTTGTTTGTGATATCCTTGTGAACACGAGACATGGAATATGTCAATCTCCAGATCATTCACTATTATGTTTCTCGATTACCGATTGGTGGTGACCAAATAGACAAGTTGCATCTGATCTAAAATCAATGTAACTTGAGCACGGCCATGCATATTTGATGTCAGCTCCCAATCATCGAGGGGCCCAGGGATATCTCTCTTACTAGAGCAACAAATCCTTTCGACCACATAGTCCCATTATATGTTTCATACTTTACCCAATTATTTCCTTTATAACAGCCAGTTACGAACTGCGTTTGAAGATAACTAGAGTAAGGCAGATTCATATTCTGGTAACCTATGCGTCTCAAGTCTAAGGATGAAATGATATTATCATCCCGAGATACTTGTGACTAATAAATCCATGAAGTAAACTCAGGTGTGGGTCTTCTGGTCACTTGAAACACCTTTCAAGCACAAGTAAGTCTTGCACCCTTATTCAACCATTTTGAATACCGGGCCAACCACTTACTTCAATCTTATTTCATTCTTCCTCCCATATGAAGAATAACCGATTGTAGAAGGTTTTAGAATGATAAACATTCAAGGAAGTGTTTAAACATGCTAAGATGGAACACGGTATGGACTTGATGATTGTGACCGCAACAAGCGTATATATAAATCTCTATTCATATATCGAAACAAACATAAGTTACAATACCGTTTAAATGTTCCCATAAATACAAATACAAATCATACAAATCAAACAAACCAAATACATAGGTCAAGCCAAATCACTAGCGAATCTAACACCTATAGCTTTAGTGTGAGAATCATGAGGAGCTTGTTATAATGGCTTAGTGAATGGGTCCACAAGGTTCCCATCCGTCGGTACTCTACTAATGGCAACGTCACCATTCTCGATTACTTCTCTAATGAAGTGATATTTTCGAAGAATGTGTCTTGTCCTCTTGTGAGCTCTTGGTTCCTTTGCCAAAGCTACCGCACCCTCATTGTCACAAAAAATCTCAATAGGGTCGGTGATGCTCGAAACCACTCTTAGATCTTGGATGAATTTCTTCATCCACACAGCTTCCTTAGCAGCTTCACTTGCTGCAATATATTCTGACTCGGTTGTTGAATCAGCAACTGTGTCTTGCTTTGAGCTCCTCCAGCTTATTGCACCACCATTCAATAGGAACACGAACCCCGATTGAGATCGGCAGTCGTCCCTATCGGTTTGGAAGCTAGCATCAGAGTAACCCTTTACTCTAAGCTCTTCCTCGCCACCGTATACCAAGAACATTTCCTTTGTATGCCTAAGGTACTTTAGAATGTTCTTCACAGCCCTCCAGTGAGCCTCTCCCGGATTCGCCTGATATCTGCTAGTCATGCTTAAGGCACATGAGACATCAGGGAGTGTGCATATAATGGCATACATGATCGATCCCACAACCGAAGCGTATGAGACTCGTTTCATTATGTTCAACTCCTTTTGGGAGTTAGGGCATTGAGCCTTGCTTAATGCCAACCCATGCATCATGGGGAGATTCCCTTTCTTGGAATCCTCCATCTTAAATCGTTTAACGACTTTATCCACATATGTACTTTGGCTTAAACCAATAAGTCTTCTAGACCTATCCCTATAGATCTTATTTCCGAGAATGCATCCCGCATTTCCCAAGTCTTTCATAGAAAAGCAATTCCCAAGCCAATCCTTGACACTACGCAAGGTTGGGATATGATTTCCTATGAGTAAAATATCATCTAGATATAAAACTAGGAAAACTATTGAGCTCCCACTAGCCCTGACATACACGCATGGATCATCTTCGTTTTTCAAAAATCCAAATTCCTTGATCTTTTCATCAAAACAAAGATTCCAACTACGAGAGGCTTGCTTAAGTCCATAAATGGACTTCTTAAGCCTACATACCTTGTTAGGATACTTAGGATGTACAAAACCTTCAGGTTGTGTCATATACACCTCTTCAGAAAGCTTCCCGTTAAGGAAGGCGGTATTTACATCCATTTTCCATATCTCATAATCATGAAAAGCAGCTATGGCAAGGAGGATCCTAATGGACTTCAACATGGCCACTGGTGAAAAAGTTTCATCATAGTCAACACCCGGTGTTTGCGTGAAACCTTTTGCCACCAATCGGGCTTTGAAAGTGTCCAAGGTATTGTCCATGTTGGTTTTCTTCTTGAAAACCCATTTACACCCAACAGGTCGAAACCCGGGTGTTGGATCAACCATTTCCCAAACCTGGTTATCCGACATGGAGTTTATTTCGCTTTCCATTGCCTCCCTCCATTTGGCAGACTCAGGGCCCGCCATTGCTTCTCGGTAGCTGGTGGGTTCGTCTTGATCCACCAATAGCTCATTGCCCTCAGATATGAGAAATCCATATCTCTCTGGCTCATGATGAGCTCTACCGGATCTATGTGGGGTAGGAAGTGGAAGTGTGTCAAGTACCGCAGCTTCACTTTGCTCGGTGTCAACCATTGATGGTTGATTGCTAGTGCCAACATCAAGTTCTTTATCGGGTGTACCTTGAATTTCTTCAAGGTCTATTTCCTTTTGCCTCGGTACGTTGGATATAAGTTCCCTTTCAAGGAAAACGGCTCTTCGAGCAATAAAAACTTTGTTCTCTAAAGGTTTGTAGAAAATATATCCAATACCGGCAGGAGGATATCCGATAAAATAACACCTTTCGGAATGGGGTTCTAGTTTGTCATTCGTCTCACGTCTTACATAGGCTAGACATCCCCATACACGAAGATATGAGAGAGTGGGCTTTTTCTTGTGCCACAACTCATATGGTGTTGTTTCAACTTTCTTTGTTGGTACGAGGTTAAGGATTCTTACCGCTGTCTCTAGAGCGTAACCCCAAAAACTAATGGGTACCTCTGTTTGACTCATCATAGAACGGACCATATCTAATAATGTCCGATTTCTCCTTTCGGCAACTCCATTTAATTGTGGAGTCCTAGGAGGAGTTAATTGTGAGATAATCCCACATTTTCTAAGATGGTCCAGAAACTCCGAAGTAAGATACTCACCGCCTCTATCCGATCGTAGTATCTTAATCTTCTTACCCGATTGATTCTCTACTTCACTTTGAAATGTCTTGAACACCTCAAAGGTTTCAGACTTTTGTCTAATCAAGTAGATATATCCATACCTACTATAATCATCCATGAAGATAACGAAATATCTAGTATTGTTCCTTGTGATATTTTTAAAAGGACCACACACATCGGTGTGAATGACTTCCAAAAGATCCTTTCCCCTCTCACTAACTCCGGTGAAGGGTTCTTTGGTCATTTTGCCTAGTAAACAAGATTCGCATACATCTTTTGACCCAAGGTCAAATGATTCCAAGATCCCGTCCGTTTGGAGCTTGGTGATGCGGGTCTTGTTTACATGAGCAAGACGACCGTGCCATAAGGAATATTTATCCAAACAATTTTTGGATTGAGAATCAATATTCATGATAGGTCTCTTATTTTCAATGTATGCATCAACTTCATATATGCCATGACATGGTAAAGCTTTAAAATAACAAACATCAATTTTATAACATAAAATAGATCCATCCATAAATTTAAAAGAAAAACCATCGTCATACAAAGCATGTAAAGATAAAATGTTTCTTGCCACGTAGGGCGAATAACATACATTAATAAGAACAATGGAAAGGCCGGTTCTAAAAGAGAGCTCGACACTCCCTTTTGCTTCTACGGGCACAACCTCTCGGTTCCCCATAATTAGATCCAGCTCTCCATGCTCCAAGCCTCTACTTTCCCTTAGCACCTGCACCATATTACAAATGTGAGTGCCGTAGCCGGTATCTAAAACCCAGCCCTTTGAAATATAAGTTTGATGGAGCTCAATCATGAACGTACCTTGGTTCGAAGGTCCCGAGATGCTCATTGCCTTGAGCTTCTTGAGGCCATCTTGGTACTTTGGGCAGCTTCGGCGATAATGCCCCTTGTCCCCGCAAAAGAAGCATTGTGCATCCTCCGGGGCCTTGGCTTGGGGAATCTTCCCTTTGCCCTTTGCCACCGGGGTAGGGGTAGGCTTGGTGGCACCAACCTTTCCCTTACCCTTTCCCTTTTGGGAAGGATTCGGCTTCTTCTTTTGGATGCGGCCCTCCCGGATAGCCAAGACGGGATTGGATGAGGTGGCCTTGGGCTTCGAGATGCTTGACTCCGCGGTCTTGAGCATCCCATGAAGCTCCATGAGGGTTTTGTCCATACTATGCATATGATAACTCACGATGAATTGATCATATGCATTGGGCAAGGATTGGAGGATGAGATCAACCGCCATCTCCCTCCCTATGGAGAACCCTAACCTCTCCATGCGCTCCATGTTTGCTTTCATACGCAACACATGAGCGCTTACGTTCCCGCCATCCTGGAGCTTGCAACCTAGGACGGACTTGAGGCATTCGTACCTTTCTTGCCTCGCTTGCTGTTGGAACATATCCTTGAGCTGCGCGAGCAAGTCGAAAGCACTTAAATGATCCATTTGCTTTTGCAAATCGGAGCTCATTGTGCTAAGCATAAGGCACGTTATTTCCTCCATGTCCTTGAGGAGTTTTTCATGTGCCTCTCGGGCGGCCCTAGATGCCGTAGTCGCAGGGGCTTTGGGCAAGGCTTCCTCAATGATATGCAATTTCCCTTCATGGCGTAGCACAATCCGAAGTTGCCTATGCCAATCCATGAAATTGCTACCGTCGAGTTTCTCCTTCTCAAGGAAAACTCGTAGAGAAATGTTGCTCGTGGTGGTGGTACTTGAAGATGCCATCTATAATAGCAAAGTAGATTTGGTTAGTTTTATATTTAAGTTTGTTAAAACAATTTACCCAAAACAAATTTTTAATTATTTTAACAAAGAAAAGAACCTTATTTCACTTCCGTATATGACGGGTTTACCGCGGATCACATAAGGAAGTTATTTCGGGTTGGCAACCATATTGCCAATTGCAATCCATTATTGCAACTCTTTGGTCTTTGCAGGATCCTACGACAAGCACCGGTCGTTTGGCATGTTTGATCCCTTCTTACACCAATCCCAATTTAGAATTGTTGATTGACTCGTGCTAAGCTCGACAATCTTTCAAGAATTCTAATTTGAAATTATAAATCGTCCCCCAAGACATGCGGTAAGTACACTCCACAAGAATTGGCTCGTGCTAAGCTTGACAACCAAGTTTGCGAGTTACTACGCTCGCCTTCCACACAACTCCACAAAGATTGGCTCGTGCTAAGCTCGACAACCAATCATTGTGTTCTTAGATTTGGGTGGCATCGTCTTACGGATGGTGCGTGATTTATGTTTTATGGAAAAACGGGTTTTTGTTTCCGATTAATTTTGATTAACATATTTGAGTGACAAAAACTTATTTTTCACTTTAGTTGGTTTGTTAATCATGAGCGCGCGCGAGAGAAACATAAACCAATTTATAAAACTCTTGTGATTTAATTTATTGAAAAATTTTCTAGCATGCGAAAACCTAAACAATCCATGCAAGAAATAAATCACAACACACGCATAGCAAGGGGTTGGTAACCAAGCCAAAACCTATGCGTTCTACCCGTGAGCCTACGGGAAGAACGTGGTCAACTAGGGACACAATACAAAAAGTCATAGCTCCCACTTGATCCGCCATCTCCAACGGGATTAACCGGATCTTCTATTTTCAAGACACCATCCTCGATTCTTGATTGTGATCTCCATGCTCCATGAGTACAAGTACATAAACAATAGAAATGAAATGGCATGCAAGCCATGAAAATTCTATCATCTATTACAAGTACACGGATAAATGGAACGGTATGCAAACCGCAATAATAATTACAATAATCAATAAATAAATAATTATTACAAACCAAGTGACTCTAAGTCACCAAATAAAAAAAAGAGGGAGCAACCACAAATAACCACAAGGTCTAAGGCCAAGGTTACCAACAAAGAACAAGGCAAACAACCACAAAAACAAACGGTGTGCCAAAAACCGCAACAAGCAAATATTTTGATAAGAATTTCCAAGCAAACACTCAAGGCACAATGGAAATTCTTGTACATATGCATTAAGGTATAAAACCAATTTTTAAAACCTATATTCATATATACACACACATATGTGTATGCATGTATGCATCTAATGCCATGACCATACCATGCATACCCATAGTGGTACCAAAATATTATTTGGGGATTTCCAGAAACACCTGAACTAAAACAGAAACACAGCAATGACTCAAAAAACCGAAAAATTTCTTTTAAGGTCAAAAACACTGTTCATGAGCTCCTTCACGACCCTTCACGGCTCGTGAGGCCCGAGGGATTCACGACCGCTCACGGCCCGGATGAACTCGTGAAGCACCAAAAAACCATTTCACGACCAGACCCCAAACTACACTGGTCGTGTGACCTTCACGACCCGTGAAGAGAACTTCACGGCTCGTGAAGGCCTTCTGGACAGAATGCCAAAACTTCCAAAAAATGATTTTTCGAGCCATTTTGTGCTACCATCTTGTAGCAATGGCTCTGATACCACTGAAGGATTCTCATGCACAACAAAACCCAAGCACAACGGAAGCATGAAGATAAAAACAAGTTCATTTCGGGTTTTCAAAACTCATGCACAAGAAACACATAGTAGGATCTAGCTACAAGACATGACAGCAACAAGAAGAACAAAACAAACCAGAAAATGAGACCATACCCTTGATGTCTCTGGTTGATTTGTTGTAGTAGATGTAATACTTGAACTCCAAGACGAGTCCCTCTATTGATATCCACACCAAGCCTTGCGTGAACCACCTTTGCTAAAGCTTGAACCACTATGCTTCCACCACGTGAACAAGGGCTCAAGAACAGCAGATGAACTCTTGACAACACCCACACAAACTCTCTCTCAAAGCTTCTATGAATCTCACAAGCTCTCTCAAGTGTGTAGGTTAGTCAAAATGGCAAAAGGTTCTTTCAAGAGAGAAAACATGCACTTTTATAAGTGGTAGTGAAGTCTGTGAGACACCAGGGTCGGCCATAATGGCACCCTTTCATTGGACTAAACAATAGGTCCAATAATATCAAAGTGTCACTTAGACTTCAGCCTTCACGGGCTCTCACGGCCCGTGAGGAAGTCGTGAAGGCATCACCTCCACGATCCCCGACCGGCCCATGAAGCCTCGTGAAGGGCTTCACGTCACGACCTCTTCACGACCCGTGAGGGCCCGTGAAGGTCGACAGAAACCCTAATTATCTCTCTTGACATGTGTTGTCGGATTCAACGCTTGGCGTGTGATCCAATAGGCCCGTGCCTCATCGGCAGTGATCCAATATACGTATATCAGTGGGCATATATCCAACAATTGGTCCATGGGAAGTCTTTGTTTGGTTAGCTTATTATTTTGTATTATATCTTGCTTCCGTTGCTACTCGTTTATGCCTAACAAATACCTTCAGCATATCGTATCATACATATCGTAAATAAGCAAGCATTGCTAGCTTAACACATAACGGTGTGCTGACAAGATCAGTAAGAGTCATATCTTGTAGGGGAGTCTGTCCTGCTTAACAACTCAGACCGGGGAATCAAACACAACCATACGCGCTGGTGGGGGAGCATAAAGCAGTCCACCAAGCATCGTTCACAGAGCCCAAGACTCCTCAAGTAATCCGGTCGTTCCCAGCCGATTACCACTCACGTTAAGGCACGGCGGTTCTGCAGAACATCGACCCGGAATGCACCCCGAGTCACCGTTAAATCCAGAAATGACCGAAGTCATGTTAGGATCCAGCTAACCGGCTGACCTTAACCATGTGTCAGATGTTAGATGTCAGATGGTCTGCAGACCGTGCACATACACATAAACGTACATTTGATCCCACAGGGATCCATCATCATCATATATCGTACATATGTTCCCATAGGGATCCTTCATACAATCATTCATTCATACTTTCACATGCATCATCACATAGTTCATCATTCATGCATATCATCATATATTAACTAAGCGGTTCCAATCTGGGCCCGCTAACATGCACCTATTACACATCTTACAAGCAATCATAACATCATTCCGAAACTTACATTTATCTTCTTAAGCATACCTGCATAAACAGGTTAGACATACATACATACACATTCACACACAATCACATAGTCATCTTGGCATGCAAGACTTACTCTACTGAGTCTCAAGAAAGTAGGCACTCACCTGAGTTGTTTATTAGGCACAGGTATTTGACTTGAGTCCTCTAACAAGTTCACCTAGCATATTATACTGACTTTAATCATTCATACATACATAGCAAGACTATAACACAAACGCTTAAACTTGACTCAGCATAAATCCGCCAAAACTGTCAGATTTGGGGAAATCCGATGGTTTTGTCGGATTCATGAAATCCGGCACACATACTTGAAATCCGATAATCGCACGGAATCCGACAATCATGCGGATTCTGACACTTTACATGGAATCCGACAACTTGCGGATTCCAATACTTAAAGGAAATCCGGGACATGAGATCCGACAATCCAACAGATGCGGAATCCGACACTTACATGTGAATTCCGACAAACAATCGGATTTCAATACATGCGGATTCCGACAACTTCATAGTTTCGGAATCCGAAAACTTCATTGCCTGGAATTCCGATACACTTATTTAGTCATCTAAACAACTTTGTTTTTTTTTGTGGGTTTTAAGCCCAGAACGTCTTAGGACTTCATGTTCTATCCATTTAATCACCTTGAACACATAAAATCATATAAGAACACCAAATATACCAAAACCCACTTTAAAGTAAGCTTTTGCATGTTCTTCATGGTGATCTTGCATGATTTTGTGATTCTCACATATATGTAATCTTCCAACACACTTGGATCTAGACTTGCTAACCTTTGCAGATCAAACAATCAAGAGTTCTGGTTCTTCTTCCTTTTTCTAGAAATCCGAGAGCGAGAGAGCAGCGAGAAACAGAGGGAAGTGTGTGTTTGTTCTTCAAGTTTTGACTTTTGAGTCAAATTAAACACTTTCACACATATACACACACTCCAGAGGTGAACCGCCTCTGGATTTCCTATTTCTTTTCCTTTTTACTTAATTACCTATTTATTACATATATACACACATTTAAAAAATAAACACACAAACATATTTACTCATCTAACTCAACAAGTGTGTACATATGAATACTTCCTATTACACTAACTACGTACACGCATGTACTATCTACAACTAGGCCCAAGTTGAGGATGTTACAAATCTACCCCCCTTAAGAGGATTCCGTCCTCGAAATCCACTCGGTGATAAACAGGTAAAGGTATCTTGCCTTCATCACGTCCTCGATTTCCCACGTCGGGTTTGGACCTAAGTTGTGTTCTTATTTTACGAGGACTAGCTCGACTATCTCCTTACGCAGCTTCTTGACCTTCGTGTCAAGAATCTCCACAACTTCTTCTTCAACGTGGCACTTGCGTAAGTAACACACATTAAAGAAGACATATACACTGGTTAGTTCAGGCGGCAGCTCAAAAGTTACCGTCTGATCACTGACTTTACACACGACTCCGAATGGGTCTACAAAATGTGAACTTAGTTTCTCCCCTCCTATCCAAGACGAATACCATCTTTTCAAGGAGAAACTTACAAGAACACTCATACAAAGCATATTCTCCAACGTCTGGATCATACGTTCAGATTGATCATCAGTTTGCAGGTGATAGGCCATGTTCAGGTGAACACAAGTGCCTAACTCACGTTGCAAACTTTGTCAGAACTAGAAACAACAGACAATCAAAATCAACTAATCAAGAAAGACCGTGACGTGTCATAGTCTCACTAACATAAACTGAATCAAATTAGTCTACAAATGCAGACTCATTTGCAACACACAAAATGAACATCAATTTCCGAAGTCTCAAATCGCCGCGACCGATTACAAGGTCTCTGGTATTCATCTCAGCTTACGTGCATATATCTGATATCATTGTGATCTTCATAAATCTAACTCCCGTTGACGGGCCTCTACGACTTAAAGCATTTGTTACAACACTGGCTTCACCAGGGTAGTAACGGATTCTACAACAGACAGTAAAGTCTTCTGAACACACAACAAATACAACAGATACATCTTTACGAGTCAATTTAGCCAACGGACCCGCAAACTTCAAGAAACTGCGGATGAACCGCCAATAGTAGTTAGCTAAGGCAAAGAGACTTTTAATTTCAAAAGGAGTTCGAGAAACTCCCTAATTCATCACAGCTTCTATCTTAGTTCAATCTACTTGACATCATTCTTACCGATACTATGACCAAGGAAATACATTTCCCTTAGTCAGAACTCACACTTAGACAACTTGGCGTACAATTGTTCTCCTTCAAAAACCTTGAGAACATATCAAAGGTGGAACTCTAGCCACCGTAGTAGCTCTCGGAACAACTAAATCTTTCATTTGACATTACTAGACCGGAGGTAAACCCGGTAGTTTTTCAGGAAACACATCAGGGTAATCAAACACTACCCTGCTATCTAGGACTGGTCGTTTCTCTATCTTGGCATAAATAATTATGCGAACAAAGAGTCACAACTTTTGAAACAGAATTCTATGTTCTTAACAACGGAGATAACAGGAATATCAAACTCATGTCGTTCTCCACAAGCAACAGCTTAAGATCCATCGGAGAGAGGGATCTCGATCATCTTTTTTTTAATAGAAAATCTCAGCATCACAACTGCTGAGCCAATCCATCCCAATTATCGTACCACAAAAGGAGATAGGGAAACCCCCTCCCTTTACATCAAGAACACCTATTAGAACTTTCTTTGTAACAGAGACTACCTTAATACTAGCAATTTCCACATTAAGTTGATCGGTCATCTCAAAAACAAGTAATCTTAACTTCTAACAACAAAAACAAAGAAACAAAGGAGTAATCAAATCCATAGTCAAAGAACACATATGCAGGGGAACAGTTAGTAAGGAATGTACCGGTATTGACATCCCCGCATCTTTGGTCTCCTCCGCTGTCATCTGAAACGCCCTCCCCTTCGCACGAGGTGCATCGTCTCTCTTTTGGCCTCTAGAAGACCTTTTAGATCCGGCACCCTGTCTTTCCGGACAATCGTCAACTTGTGCCCAGGCTTATAGCATCAGTAACAGACATTTTCTTTGAAACCACATTCAGAACTAGCGTGGCCCTTCTGTCCGCACCTCCAGCACCGTTGGGTAGCACTAGAACACTCACCAGAATGGTAAGTGCGACACTGACAACACCAAGGAGAATCAGGCCTCGGCTTCTTGGAGGAATAAGTCTTTCCGCCTGCAGAGGATTGTCCTTTGGAAGGACCCGATTTATCAAACGATTGAAATTTCCTCTTTGACCCTGCACCAGCAGATTCGCCCTTGCAGTACAAACGATCACCTTCCAATTGTCGGGCTATATCAAAAGCCCGATCCAGTTCAGTAGCAGCCCATACATGTGGGCGAAATTCCAGTGGCAGAGTTGCCACAAACCACCTTATTTTGGTGGTCTCGTCTGGGATCAGATGGGGAACAAATCGCATCTTGTCAGTAAACGCGGTTATATGTTCTTCGATCGGCGTATCCCCTTTCTGGAGATCATTAAAATCTCTCTCCATACATTCCAGATCATAATCGGTGCAATACTTCTTCAGCACCTTCTCGGAGAATTGCTCCCAAGTGAGAGCACTTAACACTTCTTTTCAAACCGAAGCTTTTACCGTATCCCACCAATAGATGGCATGGCCTTTCAACATACGTATTGCGTATTTCACGCAATACTCTGGTTCACATTCACAGGATTCGAACACTTGCTCCATCTCCCGGAGCCATTGGATAGTAACAGTGGGGTTATCACTCCCCTAGAATGTCGGAGGATTGCAAGTTAGAAATTTCTTGTATGAACAAGTCTTGCGGGGCTTGTTCAGTGTAGCTTGCAGTAAGAGCTCCTTTGTCACATGAAGCTCTTCCTCCAATCGCCTAATATAAGCAGCCTGATCTGGCTCAGGTCTGCCCTCTCCAACATTATGCTGAGATCTCTGATCTTCAGCCTGATGAGGCATATGAGAAGCCTCATCTTCCATCTCTTTCAGAGCTTGCTCTGTATTGGCACGTTTGGCAGACATCTTAATTCAACTTTCAATATGACAGAGAAAGAGTAGTTAATACTCTATCTCACTTACTTACTTACTAACAAGTCATTGTACAAATAGCATACACATAGCACTCTCACTCAACCCCCCCCCCCCCCAATAGGAACACTTCTTTATGGTCGGGCCCGAGTTTGAGATCGGATACTCTTACAAGTACCCAATTCACTTAAACTTAGGCTCTGATACCTATTTGTAACACCGCTTCTGAAAACAGTTACTTTTATGATATTTCAAGTTTAGCAGCGGAAATGTTTGCTTTTAATGTTAACAAACAGTTAATTACGTCATCTTTGTTTCCAAAACATTCATTGGTGTTACCTAACATACAGGAACCGACCATAGTATCTATTTACATTACATCATAAACTCAAGTGTTCCACCCACAAGGGGCAACATATTTCCCAAAAGCAACCCGCCTCGTAGGCCATCTAGTCTTTACCTGAAAAGGGAAATCGTAGCACCATTAGCTAACACTTAGCTAGTGAGTACATACTTAGCATAAGCATCAATACAGGGAGTCATACATATCATATCATATCATGCATATCGTATCATACATATCGTACATAAGCAAGCATTGCTAGCTTAACACATAACGGTGTGCTGACAAAATCAGTAAGAGTCATATCTTGCAGGGGAGTCGGTCCTGCTCAACAACTCAGACCGGGGAATCAAACACAACCATCCGCGCTGGTGGGGGAGCATAAAGCAGTCCACCAAGCATCATTCACGGAGCCCAAGACTCCTCAAGTAATCCAGCCGTTCCCAGCCGATTACCACTCACGTTAAGGCACGGCGGTTCTGCATAATCTCGACCCAGGATGCACCCCGAGTCACCGTTAAATCCAGAAATGACCGAAGTCCTGTTAGGATCCAGCTAACCGGCTGACCTTAACCATGCGTCAGATGTCAGATGTCAGATGGTCTGCAGACTGTGCACATACACATAAACGTACATTTGATCCCATAGGGATCCTTCATACAATCATTCATTCATACTTTCACATGCATCATCACATAGTTCATCATTCATGCATATCATCAGATATTAACTAAGCGGTTCCAATCTGGGCCCGCTAACATGCACCTATTACACATCTTACAAGCAATCATAACATCATTCCGAAACTTACATTTATCTTCTTAAGCATACCTGCATAAACAGGTTAGACGTACATACATACACATTCACACACAATCACATAGTCATCTTGGCATTCAAGACTTACTCTACTGAGTCTCATGAAAGTAGGCACTCACCTGAGCTGTTTATTAGGCACAGGTATTTGACATGAGTCCTCTAACAAGTTCACCAAGCATATTATACTGACTTTAATCATTCATACATACATAGCAAGACTATAACACAAACGCTTAAACTTGACTCAGCATAAATCCGCCAAAACTGTCGGATTTGGGGAAATCCGATGGTTCTGTCGGATTCATGAAATCCGGCACACATACTTGAAATCCGATAATCGCACGAAATCCGACAATCATGCAGATTCCGACACTTTACATGGAATCCGACAACTTGCGGATTCCAATACTTGGAGGAAATCCGGGACATGAGATCCGACAATCCAACAGATGCGGAATCCGACACTTACATGCGAATTCCGACAAACAATCGGATTTCAACACATGCGGATTCCGACAACTTCATAGTTTCGGAATCCCCCAACTTCATAGCCTGGAATTCCGATACACTTATTTAGTCATCTAAACAACTTTGTTTTTTTTGTGGGTTTTAAGCCCAGAACTTCTTAGGACTTCATATTCTATCCATTTAATCACCTTGAACACATAAAATCATATAAGAACACCAAATATACCAAAACCCACTTCAAAGTAAGCTTTTGCATGTTCTTCATGGTGTTCTTGCATGATTTTGTGATTCTCACATATATGTAATCTTCCAACACACTTGGATCTAGACTTGCTAACCTTTGCAGATCAAATAATCAAGAGTTCTTGTTCTTCTTCCTTTTTCCAGAAATCCGAGAGCGAGAGAACAGCGAGAAACAAAGGGAAGTGTGTGTGTTTTTTCTTCTAGCTTTGACTTTTGAGTCAAATTACACACTTTCACACATATACACACACACTCCAGAGGCGAACCGCCTCTGGATTTCCTATTTCTTTTCCTTTTTACTTAATTACCTATTTATTACATATATACACACATTTAAATACATAAACACATAAACATATTTACTCATCTAACTCAACAAGTATGTACATATGAATACTTCCTATTACACTAACTACGTACACGCACGTACTATCTACAACTAGGCCTAAGTTGAGGATGTTACACTTAATCTATTCTCTGTTCTAGTTCTCCTTCCTGATTGCTTCCTCCTGGCTGGACCTTATTAAGTCAAATAAGGAGGTCGTTACTGTCAACTATAAACACTGCACTCGAAGCAGCATGCAACCTGTCTTCCTACTCAAAGCATCCGCCACCACATTGGCCTTACCTGGGTGACAGAGTATTTCACAATCGTAATCCTTCACGAGGTCTAGCCACCGTCGTTGTCTCATATTCAAGTTTTTCTGATCTGCGAAGTATTTCAAACTCTTGTGATCCGTGTAGATTGTACACTTTATTCCGTATAGGTAATGTCTCCAGATTTTCAATGCGAAAACTACCGCTGCGAGCTCTAGGTCGTGCGTTGGATAGTTGCTCTCGTGCGGCCTCAATCTTAGCCAGATCCACCTTTATACCGTTCTCGTTCACGAGATGCCCTAAGAACTGTACTCCTCGTAACCAAAATTCGTATTTAGAGAACTTAGCGTAGAGCTTCTCCTGCTTTAGCATTTCCAAAACTTGCCGTAAGTGTTGCTCGTGCTCCTTCCGCGTCCTCGAATACACTAAAATGTCGTCGATGAATACTATGACTGACTTCTCGAGCATTGGTCTGCATACCCTGTTCATAAGATCCATAAACGCTGTTGGGGCGTTGGTCAAACCAAACGGCATGACCACGAACTCATAATGGCCGTACCGCATTCTGAACGCCGTCTCAGTAATATCTTCTTCTCGTACCTTCAACTGATGGTAACCGGAACGAAGGTCGATCTTCGAAAACCATGTAGCCCCCTGAAGTTGATCGAATAAGTCTTCGATTCTCGATAGCGGGTATCTGTTCTTTACGGTGACCTTATTTAGTTCGCGGTAGTTGATGCACGTTCTGAAAGACCCGTCCTTTTTCTTGACGAAGAGTATAGGCGCGCCCCAAGGCGAACTACTTGGTCTGATAAACCCCTTATCTAACAATCCCTGGAGATGACTCATGAGTTCCTTCATATCAGGTGGAGCTAATCGGTAGGGTGTCTTCGCTATCGGTGCGGCTCCAGGTATTAGGTCGATCCGGAATTCAACCTGATGGTCCGGTGGTATCCCGGGCAGATCCTTCGGAAATACCTATGGAAATTCTTTGACCACTGGCACATCTGACACTTCTAATGTGCTCTTCTCCTTTTTACTGTCGAGTACATAGGCTAGGAAGGCGATGCATCCGTGATGAAGGTACTTCCTTGCTTTGGTTATTGTGCAGAATGCCGTTTCTTCCTTCCGGCGTTCCCCCGTGACGACAATTTCTCCCCCACTAGTGGTTTGGATCCTCCCTCTCCTCCGGTTACATTCAATGGTAGCTTGGTGACGACCCAACCAATCCATTCCCACGACGACGTGAAATACCCTCATAGCAATCGGTATAAGGTCGATTGTAAACTTCTCACCCTCTAGTTCTATTGCGTTATTCCTATAACTTAAAGCCTTGTCATCGGCTATTTCTACTTCCAAAGGTGCTTCTAGTTTCACAGCTGCTTGGTTGAGGTTTTTGCAAAACGTAAACGAAACAAATGACCTACTCGCGCTAGAATCAAATAAAACAAGTGTAGGTACTGAGTTTACAAGATGAGTACCTGCAACCACATCAGGCTCCGTCTTGGCTTCATCGGCAGTTAGCTGGAAGGCTCGACCCCTCCTCTTGGCGGCTTCCCCTTTCCTTTCCTGCTCCCTGTCGGCGATCCTCAAAGTTGCAGGTGCCACAGCCTTTACTTCTCCCTTGTTTAGTTGGGGGCATTCTGACCTCAAGTGTCCAGGCATAAAACAGTTGAAACAGACCCTTGCTCCTCCCCTGCAATCCTTGCTTAAGTGGCCTCGCTGTCCACACTTGAAACAACCCGGTGATCCCAGCTTGCATTCCCCATCAGGATTCCTCCCGCACTTCTGACACCTCACTAGTTCCTTTTTCCCTCCCAGCTTGGGCATTGTGAACTTAAATTTCTTGTTAGACCCGGTTGTCTGTTCAACCTTCCTCTTGCTCTGCCTTTCGACTTCTTGCTTTTCCAACTCAATCTCCCGGGCCCTCGCGGCCCCCATCATCTGTTCTAGAGTTTGGTACTTTGAAGAATCCACAAATTCACGGATTTCCGTCTTCAACACCCCCATATACCTGAACATCTTCATTTTCTCGTTGGCCACGTACTCTGGGCAGAAACGAGACCTTGCAAGGAATAGTTCATTCAGCTCTGTGATGGATTCAGTAGTTTGCTTCATGGCAAGGAACTCACTCGTGATCTTTTCGCCCTCAATTTGCGGGGTGAACTTTTCTGTAAACATCTCCTTAAAATTCTCCCAAGTAGAGTCAACCAATGCTTCACCCTTTTGTAACATCAGCAGCGACCACCAGTCCTTCGCTGCTCCACGCAGCAAGTTAACGGCAAAGAGGACCTTACGGTCTACCGGACAGTAGCTAGTACGGAAAGCAGATTCGACCTCGGCTATCCATCGGGTGCTCAGGACTGGGTCGGGTTTTCCTTCGAACACAGGCGGGTTGCAAGCTGCAAAGTCACGGTAGGTGCACCCGCCTTGGTTTGCCCCCAAGTTCTCGGGACGGCGGTTAGCTTCCCTCGCAGCCAACTCCTTCCTCACCGTCTCCGTAACCATTCTTTCCATCTCTTCAGCCATTTATTCAAACATGTTAGGGAGGATTTACTCCAAGGCCCTCCCTATCGTTGCTACTAGCCCGTCATCCGCAGGCGGATCCACGGTTCCACCCCCGGCGGCCACTACGGGTATCTCCGGCTGGCGTCTTGGATCAGTTTCGGCCGTGTAGCTTGCAAACTCTCCATCCCGGGGCACATTAGCGGGACCCCCCGCTAGTGGGTTTGGATTCCTTCTTGTGTTAACCATTCTGAAGTATAGATAACGCACTGTAACTTAGGTAGGCATTACCGCATATAACTTCCTATCGCACACTTAGCTCATTTATCAGTAGCCCTACGTGCACTAAGGCCACCCTAGCTACATACACTTCATAACAAACAAGTTATCCCTCACCAGATTCACAAGATTCCTCATGATTCTGTCAAGCTCTAGTGTGTATCGTGTATCTATAACAATATAGGCCTTCATATTATTACCGACACACTATACATACCAGATCTTAGCATTACCACTAGGCCTCTTGATTCACGGGCTTGGGTTTTGCATCACTAAGATTCTACACATACAAGCTTCACATATAGGTTATCATACATTGTTTGAGGTGTTCACACTACACTGAACGTTGCTATTATCTATTCATAATCATAGGAATAACATTTACATTTCATAACTCATCAATTCAATAAGTGCTTACCCTTCGGCTCTAGCTGACAACGCGTTTCAAAATGGTTTAGGAAATTTGTTTAGTTTGAAAATCTCATTTTGAACCAAGGTTTAAGTCCAAACACACCACTTGCGCGCTTGAATCACTTAAACCGAAGCTCTGATACCAAGTTGTAACATCCCAATTTTTTTTTAAATGAACATAACAAGAAAATATATCCCAACCATCTCCAAATCCACAGTTACAATTGTAGCATCGTCAATGTTAACTGTTTGTTACCACAGAAGCGAATATAAAATAATGTTGTTTGACTGATAGTTGAATTAAAACATGAAACGATGCGGTCGCCATCAGCATGTTGGAGCCTTGCCCTTGTCCAACCTCGAGGATCCTGAAACAGAATAATAACGAGTAAGCACAAAGCTTAGTGAATCACCACTACACTTACCCTTCGTAGGAATCACATCCTGCCATCTATTAACACATAACTAGGGACTCGCCCTCTGCCGCATCTCGGGTCCCACCTGTTTGATCCCTGAACCGGGCCTCGCCTGCTATGACTCATCACAGGTCCCACATTTAGATGAAGCCATCTGCCCCGACCGGCCACGAAGGCACGGTTGGTTACTAACATCCCATAATAATAACACATAATAACTTATCACATTTAAGCACATACTTGGCAACAATAAACATCATACAGATCACTTACACTTCACGGGAAATTAAGTAAGTTAGGGTAACTCACCTGAGTGACGACACAGTAAGGTCAGAAATGTTTCTCGACACTGCTTTGGCTAACAAATCCTGACTGTAAACCTACAACACGAAAGCTAAGTCGGGTCAAGTACAAATCTTCAAGTCCCACGAGTCAATACCGACATTAACCTTGGCGTACTAACACAACCTTTACAACAATAAGGAATGCAACTTCAAAATACACAAAACCCGCGGACGCGTCGCGTCGCGGTAGAGTGTCGGATTTCTAACTTCCGGATTTCGAACTTCCGGATTCCAAACTTCCGGATTTCAGGCCTAGTATCACGAAATACACAAAAGTCGCATGGAATAACATTAAGTCGCATAGAATAACAATAAGTCGCATGAACTACGAAAGTTGCATGGTCCGACTGTTGCATGGACTCTAAAAGTCGCATAAGCATAAGTCGCATGGATACACAATAAGTCGCATGGAATCAGGGTAAGTCGCATGGCTACATAAGTCGCATGAAAACAATAAGTCACATGGCACTATGCAAGCTTATCCGACAGTCGCATGACACCACACCAAAAGTCGCATGGACTTTGGTGAGGATCACACGACTCAGCTCTTGCCTGCCAGTTCATCTTTTTGAGAAAAACCCAGAACTTAAAGCTCTATTTTCAAAATCTCAACCTCCTCAAAACTTAACCAAATCACTTTATTTTTGTTTCAAAACATTTCTCCATTCATTTAAGCATTTCCTTCAAAACTTAAACACATCTCAAAAAGTATCAGGACTCAAAACTCAGATTCTTTACTATTGTTCTTCATAAACCCAAAACCCCATAAAACCCAGATCTTATCTAGCTCTATAATCATCCAAACAAGATAAAATTGGTACCTACAGCATCAAAATGAGATAGAGAACATTACCTCATGATTCTCTGGACAATTCCTTAGATTTCCAGATGATTCTTGGTCCTTCCTTCTCTTGTTCCTCGTGGGTTTGCACACACAGACATACACACACCACTTCTTTCTCTTAATGAAACATTAACAAGGTTTCGGGGGTTGTGCCCTACCCTTCTATATATATATATTCTTTAAAAGGCCTTGAGCCCACTTGACTTAACAAGCCCCATTTAATTGCTTAGTCCATTTAGATTGTTTCCCTTAGTCCATTAATAATTCATTCAATCAATCCCATGAAATGTCTAACCTATTCCACAATTAAATTCACAATCAACCACAATTCATCATTTTCTCAATAATATTCTTTTTGTTTATAATACGAAAATAGGGTATTACATCTCATGATAACTGGATTCCGAAAAATGGATATTACAAGATGTATAGTAGGTGCTTGCCAGTGGGTCCAGATTGGAACCGCTTAGTTAATATCTGATAATGTGCATGAATGATGAATTGTATGATGATGCATGTGAAGGTATGAATGAATGATTGTATGATGGATCCCTATGGTATCCTATGTACGATATATGATGATGATGATAATGATGGATCCCTGTGGGATCAAATGTACGTATATGTGTATGTGCACGGTCTGCAGACCATCTGACATCTGACGCATGGTTAAGGTCAACCGGTTAGCTGGATCCTAAGGGGACTTCGGTCATAATTCGGGATTTAACGGCGATTCGGGGTGCATCCCGGATCGAGGTACTGCAGAACCGCAGTGCCTTAACGTGAGTGGTAATCGGCCGGTTGTAGCTGGATTACCTATGGAGCCTCTGGCTTCGTGAACGATGCTTAGTGGACTGCTTTATGCTCCCCCACCAGTGCGGATGGTTGTGATTGATTCCCCGGTCTGAGTTGTTGAGCAGGACAGACTCCCCTGCAAGACACGACTCTTACTGATCTTGTCAGCACACCGCTATGTGTTAAGCTAGCAATGTGTGCTTATGTACGATATGTATGATGCATGAATTACTTTATTGATACTTATGCTAAGTATGTACTCACTAGCTAAGTGTTAGCTAATGGTGCGACGATTTCCCTTTTCAGGTAAAGACTAGAAGGCCTGGTGAGGCGGGTAACTTTTGATGTAGATGCCCCTTGTGGGTTGGAACACTTGATTTTTGATATGTGATGTAGTGAGATACATTATGGTCGGTTCCTGTATGTTAGGTAACACCAATGAATGTTTTGGAAACAAAGATGATGTAATTAACTGTTTGTTAATATAAAAGAAAATTTTCCGCTGCTAAACCTGAGTTATCATAAAGTAACTGTTTTCAGAAGCGGTGTTACACCATGTAACTTCATTAAGGATTCCACCCTTTTGTGCATATGATAGGTTTTTAACAAACTCATCATAAGACGCGGGCAGTGATTGAAGAATCATATTCACTACAAGCTCTCTCCCAATGGAAAAATCTAGCCTCTCAAATTGTTCAATGTATGTCTTCATCCGAAGGACATGAACACTAACTTTCCCACCTTCCTACATCTGAAAACCGACAAGGGCCTTGACACACTCATAGAGTTCCTGCCTAACCCGCTCTCGGAACATGTCCTTAAGCCAGCGGATCACAACCCTTCCTTCTACAACACCAACAAAAACAAACCTGCAAAAGCAACAACTGAGGGGAATTAGCACAAAGCTAAGTGAGTAGAGGCTAAACACCAAAAGCAAACATCAACAATCAATATCAAAGCATGTAATCACATATCCAAGAAGACCGGCGGTTCGGCGCAGAACCTACAACCAATGCCGGCCAAAGCAAAGGTTTACCGATAGCTCTCTACTGAATTGGCACAGTGAACTCCTCACTGAAGCAACATATGCAACAGTAAGGCTACCACTGTTCAACCAACCAGTAAACGAGCCCAGCCCAAGTCCACGTATAGCTGACTTCTCAAACGCAACTCAAAATCATCCTAAGAGCGTGTATCGACCAAATAGTCATGCAGCAGATATCAACAATCAATAATCACAATCAACAGTTCAATCAATCAATCCAATCTCAATCACATCATGCATCACATCAATAACATTAACCGTAATCTTTACCATACGCGATTAACGTCCACTCACCTCTTGTTCTCAAAAGGGGAACTCAGATTTCTTATATTACTGAGCCTTTGTGTTTCCTGAAAACACAGCAACACCAAAATCAGTCTTTTCTATCATAAAAATATATTTCTTCATATATTTATATCACATTAGCCTCATATGTAGTGTATTACTTTCACACAATAAATGTACCGAAAAGATAACGCATATAAACAATCATCAAAAAATCAATAATCCTGAAAAGTAGAGGTCGCGCCGCGACCTACTCAAGTGTCGCGCCGCGACGACCATTCGAGCAGACTCCTTCGAATGTGAAGCAACCTTCGAGCGCGATTTCAAATACGAAACCAACGCGTCGCGTCGCGTCGCGACAAATCTTCGAGCGGAAGAACTTCGAATGCGAAGTCTAAATCTTCGAACAAGGTCCTTCGAATGCGAAGTGTAGGGTCGCGCCGCGATCTACTGTTTTCCAGAAATCATCATCTTCTTCTTCACGTACAACCGACCAGAACCACCATGGATAATATCTAGAACTCCATAAACTTACTTAAACTCACTAAAAACATATACAAACATCTTTAAACATGTTTCCATGCATCATAAACATCTTTTAATCAATCAAATCACAAAATCTAACAAAACCCATTTGTTCATATAAGCTTCAAACTCAAACATGGTGATTCTTATATAAACTCATAAAACACTATAAGAAACATGCCAGGTTAAACAACAACATTCTATGGACATAAGCTCACCTTTAGTTTGAATTATAGAACTCTAATTCTTCAAATCAAGAAATCAAGTTTCAAGCTTTTGCAGAGCTTTCTTCACCTTGAAGGTTTTCTCTCAATTTACACACACTACACACTTTGCACTTTTCAATAAAATGAGCAGATAGTTCTATTCTCATATACACGTACACATGTATTTGTTTTAATCAAAGTAGGAGGTGTCCTGAATTATTTTCTTTTCATGCATACCAACTAAACTTAATTATATACATACATACATACTAATCATATCATACATACATATATAACTTTTCCTTTTCTTTCTCCAGTAAACATATATATATATATATAATAAATTAAGTTAATTAATTCAATTAACTTTTAATTAACACATAACAAGTTAAAACACAATTAATCACATACCGCTAACTCCCTAATCTCCTAGCCCAGGTTTGCGGGTGTTACGAATCTCTCCCCCTTAAGAGGATTCCGTCCTCGGAATCCCTTCTCGCTCAAACAACTGGGGATATCTGTCTTTCATTTCCGCCTCAGTCTCCCAAGTCAAATCAGAACCTAAACTATGCTTCCACTTGACCAACACCATCGGAATCTGCTTCTTTCGGAGCTTGGTCACTTTTCGATCTAACAGTTCAACAGGTTCTTCTATTAGTCTCTTCTTTGAATCAATTTTCAACTCATGTACTGGGAGAATCTGGCTTTCATCTTCAACCTTACATTTCCTCAGATAACAGACGTTGAACGTATCGTGAATTCCTGCAAGCGCTGCTGGAAGATCCTGTGTAATTGTCTGATCATTCACTATCTGAAGGATACAGAAAGGACCAATGTAACGGGGAGCCAACTTCCCACGTTTGCCAAAATGGATTACGCCTTTCCACGGAGAGACCTTTAGATGCACCAACTCCCCCACATTAAATGTTACTGGACGACGTCATGGATCCGCATACATTTTCTGTCTATCTCTGGCCGCTTTCAACTTTTATCTGGCTATAGCAACCTTGTCAACAGTTAACTAAACAATCTCGGGCCCTGCAAACTGTTTCTCACTAGCCTCTAACCAACATGTCAGAGTACGGCAGCGACGACCGTACAACATTTCATACGGAGGCATTCCAATACTGGAGTGGTAAGAATTATTATACACAAACTCTATCAAGGGCAGGTACGAATTCCAAGATCCACCATACTCAATTACACGGGCACCTAGCATATCTTCGAGTGTATGTATGATTCGTTAAGTCTGACCGTCAGTCTGGGGATGATAAGCAGTACTCAAGTTAATTCTCGTCCCCAACTCTCTCTGTAGACTCATCAAGAAGTTAGAAACAAACCTGGAATCTCTGTCAGATACTATCGACAACGGTATACCATGCCTCGCAACAATCTCATCAATATGCAGTTGAGCCAACTTACTCAGAGAAGCCATTTCACAAGTAGCCTGGAAAATGGGCACTCTTCGTCAGTCGATCCACAATCACCCAAATCATATCATGATTCTTCTGAGTTCGCGGAAGTTTAGTCACGAAATCCATCGTTATATGTTCCTACTTCCACTCAGGAATCTCCAACTATTTCAAGGATCCATAAGGCTTCTGATGTTCTGCCTTCACTTGCGCACAAATACGGCACGATTCTACAAAGTGTGCCACATCTGCCTTCATCGTAGGCCACCAGTAAAGCACTTTCAAGTCGTTATACATTTTAGTGCTTCCTGGGTGAACAGACAGTCCCGACTTGTGTGCTTCTGTCAAAATAAACTTCCTCAATTCTCCAACCATAGGCACCCACACACGAGTCTTAAATATTTTCAATCCATGAGAATCATCAGCAAGTTCATCCTTATGTTTCTTCATCAATTCATTCTTCAAGTTTTCTTCTTTCAGAGCATCCAACTGAGCAACTTTCAATCTATCCACTAAATCAGACACAATCTCTATACTCATGAATTGGATAGAACTCCCCGCTCCCTTGCGGCTTAAGGCATCTGCTACCACATTTGCTTTCCCAGGGTGGTATCTGATCTCGCAATCATAATCTTTTATCAACTCCACCCATCGTCTTTGTCTCATGTTCAGTTCTTTCTATGTAAACACATACTGAAGACTCTTATGATCAGTACAAATCACGCACTTGGTGCCACACAAATAGTGTCTCCACAATTTAAGGGAAAATACGACAGCTGCCAGCTCCAAATCGTAAGTCGGGTAATTCTTTTTATGTGGTTTCAACTGCCTTGAAGCATACGCAATCACCCGATCCCTCTGCATAAGCACACATCCCAATCCAGCAAACGACGCATCGCAATAAACAGTAAAGTCATTTGATCCACTTGGCAATGCAAGGATAGGAGCCTGACACAACAATTGTTTCAACATTTGGAAAGCTTTGTCTTGTTCATTACCCCAAACAAACTTCACGTCTTTACGAGTTAACTTAGTCAACGGACCCGCAATCTTGGAGAAGTCTTTAATAAACCTGCGGTAGTACCCGGCCAAACCCAGAAAACTCTTTATCTCAGACGGTTTCTTTGGAGCATTCTAATTCATCACAGCTTCCACTTTCGAAGGATCCACTTTCACTCCTTCATTACATATTATGTGCCCCAAGAATTGAACTTCCCTCAACCAGAATTCGCACTTTGAGAACTTAGCAAACAGATGTTCTTTCTTCAAAGTTTCTAGAACCTGTCTCAAATGCTTTTAATGCTCCAATTCAGTCTTTGAATATATCAGGATATCATCAATGAAGACTATCACAAAATCATCCAGGAATGGTCGACAAACCCTATTCATCAAATCCATAAAGATCGCAGGTGCATTGGTTAAGCCGAACGGCATAACCAAGAACTCGTAATGCCCGTAGCGCGTACGAAAGGCTGTCTTTGACACATCTTCCTCTGAAACACGCACTTGATGATAACCTGATCTCAAGTCAATCTTAGAAAAGAACAAAGCTCCCTGCAGTTGATCAAACAAATCATCGATTCTTGGCAACAGATACTTGTTCTTTATCGTCCTCTTATTCAATTCACGGTAGTCGATACACATACGCAACGTACCATCTTTCTTCTTCACAAACAGGACCGGTGCACCCCCACGGAGATGAATTTGGACGAATGAAGCCTTTATCTAACAGATCCTGAATCTGTGTCATCAACTCCCGGATTTCTGAAGGTGTCAACCTGTACGGAGCCTTCGCCACTGGTCGAGAACCAGGAATCAGATCAATCTTGAATTCTACCTCACGAACTAGAGGCAACCCTGGTAATTCTTCTGGAAACACTTTCGGGTATTCCGTTACCACCCGAATATCATTTATTGCCTGCTTTTCTTTCTTCCTGCCAATGACGTATGCCAAGTATGATTTACATCCCCTATCCAACGCTTTCTTAGCTTTCAAACATGAAATAATCGGGATCACAGACCCAGCCTTCTCACCCCTTGCTACCACTCTTGTACCATCAGCCAACGGGAAAGAAATCAACTTCTTGTGGCACTTGATACTGGCTTGATTCAAACTCAATCAATCCATCCCGAGCACCACATTGAACCCAGACAATGGCATAACAAGAAAATAAAAAGGAAAACACATGCCATCTATATCAATTTTAGCTCCAGCCACAGCAGTCGTGACCGGAACCATCATACCATCAGCTGCTTCTATCTCTAAAGCAGTAGCAAGTTCAATCACAAGCACATTTAATCTACCACAGAATTCCACAGAAACAAAGGAGCGATTTGCTCCATAATCAAACAATACTCTAGTAGGAGTAGAGTTTATCAGAAACATACCCGTTATGACATCGTCTGTGGTAGTGGCATCATCCACGGTCATTTTAAATGCTAGACCCTCAACAGTGGGTGGGTTCTTTCTCTTCTGACCAGCTAGAGACGATCCCCCAGCTCCTCCCCCTCCTGACCCTGACCCTAACTTCTTGCTTAACGGGCAGTCACCAACCCTGTGCCCCTCCATCTGACAATTCCAGCAGACACTCCTCGGTAATCTGCAATTCTTCAAATCATGGCCAAACTGGCCACACTTCACGCATCGCATTTTCTGGGGCGTACACTGCCCATAGTGATAGGATTTGCACCTGTTACACCAAGGTTCCATCTGAGTAGACCCACCTGAAGTAGGCCTCCTATTCTGCTCACCCTGTCGATTCCCACTGCTCTGCCCTCCTTGTTTCTGTTGAGTGTTATAGTGTTCGAATCTCGATTTCTGTTGGGAAATTCTTTCCCTACTCAACCTATTCCTCGCAATTATATCCCTTTCAGCTGATTTGGCTAAAGTGAAGGCCTGGATAGGGTGGTAGCCCACCTGGTGGGGCTACGGAGATCCGGATGTAGTGCCCCAACAAAATGGACAATCTTGGACTCTTCATCAGGTACCCAATGCTTGACGAACCTCATCTTTTCATTGAATTGCTTAATCAGTTGATCCACAGTCATGTTCTCGATCATCTGTAAATCCATAAATTCCTTCTTGATTTTGGCAATCTCGAAGGTACCATAATACTGTTCACATAATTTCTCCTTGAATTGACTCCAGGTGATGCTCTCCTGCTGTTGTTCTGTGAAATGGCCGGTAATAGAATCCCACCGGACCATTGCGTCTCCTCTCAACATCCGTGTTGCATACTTCACTTTTAATTCGTTTTTGCAATTACAGGCATCAAGTGCCTTCACCATCTCTCTCAACTAGTTCAAGGTAACGTTGGGATCAGAACTTCCCCTGTACTCAGAACGCTTGCAGTCAAGGAATTATTTGTATATACATGGTTGTTTGTATCCGGGAAACGCAAATGGATAAGCTCCTGGTTGTGGATATGGGTAATAAAATGGTTGTTGCATCATTTGGGTCATTGGTGGTAGAGGTGCTGTTACTGGTGTTGTTGCTTGTGTGGGAATCGCAATTGGCACTGGGGTTGGTTCAGGTTGATTTTGTTGTTGTTGCTCCATACTTTAGACTTTGTTTCTGAGTTCTACCAACTCATTTTCCAGTTGATACACATAATTACTTTGATCCTCTTCTCGGGCTTGACCCGATGTTCCAGCAGTCTCAGTATTCCCCAGATGTTCAAGTAGTGGTGCTTCATTTGCAGCTTGTGTCATAGGAGGAAGGATGGGAGTCTCTCTATCAGCCATAATCTATTACAATCACATCACCTCATAACTCATTAGCATAAACCATTAGTACTCAAAATACTAACTACTACAAACAACTCTAACTCACCCTAATTCCCCCGAAGGAAAGCTTGACCCGTCACGAGCCAAGATTTGGGAATGCAACACTCTAGCCGTGCATGCATCGCCAAACCTAGGCTCTAATACCAAACTTTAACACCGGAAAACCAAAGCCATTTTTTTAAAACGCGGTGCGGAAGCATAATTAAACAAACTTTACATTTAGTACAAATATATACAATCAACAAACATTTGTTAACAACAAAACATCAGTCTTGGTGTTACAAAAATAAACTGACTCGTTTCCTTTTAAAATTCAAAACATATCAGAGCAGGGTCAACTCTTCCTTCTACAACACCAACAAAAACAAACCTGCAAAAGAAACAACTGAGGGGGAATTAGCACAAAGCTAAGTGAGTAGAGGCTAAACACCAAAAGCAAACATCAACAATCAATATCAAAGCATGTAATCACATATCCAAGAAGACCGGCGGTTCGGCGCAGAACCTACAACCAATGCCGGCCAAAGCAAAGGTTTACCGATAGCTCTCTACTGAATTGGCACAGTGAACTCCTCACTGAAGCAACATATGCAACAGTAAGGCTAGCACTGTTCAACCAACCAGTAAACGAGCCCAGCCCAAGTCCACGTATAGCTGAATTCTCAAACGCAACTCAAAATTATCCTAAGAGCGCGTATCGACCAAATAGTCATGCAGCAGATATCAACAATCAATAATCACAATCAACAGTTCAATCAATCAATCCAATCTCAATCACATCATGCATCACATTAATAACATTAACCGTAATCTTTACCATCCGCGATTAACATCCACTCACCTCTTGTTCTCAAACGGGGAACTCGGATTTCTTATATTACTGAGCCTTTGTGTTTCCTGAAAACACAGCAACACCAGAATCAGTCTTTTCTATCATAAAAATATATTTCTTCATATACTTATATCACATAAGCCTCATATGTAGTGTATTACTTTCACACAATAAATGTACCAAAAAGATAACGCATATAAACAATCATCAAAAAATCAATAATCCTGAAAAGTCGAGGTCGCGCCGCGACCTACTCAAGTGTCACGCCGCGAAGACCCTTCGAGCAGACTCCTTCGAATGCGAAGCCACCTTCGAGCGCGACTTCGAATACGAAACAAAACACATCGCGTCGCGACCCTAGAAGCGTCGCGTCGCGACAAATCTTCGAGCGGAAGAACTTTGAATGCGAAGTCTAAATCTTCGAACAAGGTCCTTCGAATGCGAAGTGTAGGGTCGCGCCGCGATCTACTGTTTTCCAGAAATCATCATCTTCTTCTTCACGTACAACCGACCAGAACCACCATGGATAATATCTAGAACTCCATAAACTTACTTAAACTCACTAAAAACATATACAAACATCTATAAACATGTTTCCATGCATCATAAACATCTTTTAATCAATCAAATCACAAAATCTAACAAAACTCATTTGTTCATATAAGCTTCAAACTCAAACATGGTGATTCTTATATAAACTCATAAAACACTATAAGAAACATGCCAGGTTAAACAACAACATGCTATGGACATAAGCTCACCTTTAGTTTGAATTATAGAACTCTAATTCTTCAAATCAAGAAATCAAGTTTCAAGCTTTTGCAGAGCTTTCTTCACCTTGAAGGTTTTCTCTCAATTTACACACACTACACACTTTGCATTTTTCAATAAAATGAGCAGATAGTTCTATTCTCATATACACGTACACATGTATTTGTTTTAATCAAAGTAGGAGGTGTCATGAATTATTTTCTTTTCATACCAACTAAACTTAATTATATACATACATACATACTAATCATATCATACATACATATATAACTTTTCCTTTTCTTTCTCCAGTAAACATATATATATATATATAATAAATTAAGTTAATTAATTCAATTAACTTTTAATTAACACATAACCTTTGATTAATCAACAACATGGTGCAAGCACAATCTAACCTTTGATTAATCTTATAGAACTTCTAAATCTTCTATCCAAAATTCAAGTTTTGAAACTCTTTTCTTCAATGGCGGTTTTCCTCTCAAAAACACAATCACACTTTTACACTTTGAGGAAATGAGAAGAGTATTCATGCCATATGCTACACATATACATGTATTCAAATAAATAAGCAGGAGGTGTAAATTCCTCATAACATTCGTATGCATACGTAAACACTTACAAACATACATACATACGCATACTAACATACATGCATACAATTTATTCTTTCATTTAATATTTTAATTTAATAAACTTAAGACAACCATATAATCAAATAAATGAATTAACCACATAACAAATTAACGCAGTAAATCACATACCGCCAACCCGCTAATCGACTAGCCCAGGTTTGCGGCTGTTACAAACTCCAAATCAACTTTAGTAAAATTTCAGTGTTTCATATGACCATTTGACATATGTTGGAGCTTTCTAACATCAAAAACTCTCATCCAATTAATTCATATGAAAATCACAATTAAATGGACAAAGAAGTGTGCATTTTGGCCAAAACTTGAAATGGACCAATTCTAACACTTTCAACATCATATACACCTAATATGATGTATTGAAGGTGTTGCAACTGACCAAAACCTATAAAGTCATTGTTTGGTATCATTTTCTAATTTCTTGCCTATTTATGGCCTAATTTTCACTATTTTAGCCATTTCAAGCAAAACCACCATTTCAATTCAAAACCAATGTTCTAATCAATTCATACAAGTCATATGAACCTATTAGAACCTTAAAAATCAGTTCTTGATGTGTAAAAACAGATTAAGCTTATTTTGGCCATTTTGACCCATTTAGGCCAATTCATGAATATGTGCATAAACACCACTTCCAATCCACCATATGAGTTCTAATCAATCCTAACAAGTTATAAGAACAATTAGAACACTAAATTTCAATTCTTGAAGGTCAGATTCAGTTTGACCCGTATTTGACGAATTTTGACCCATTTGAGTCAAAATTCAAAACTCATCAAGATCACTACTTTAATTCTTGGAATTGATTCCTATGTACTTAGAAATGATATTGGAACTTATTTCAATCATAAATTTCAGTTCTTGATTGCTAAATCAAAGAACCCACTTGAAAACCTAGAAATTCAAGTCTTGAAGAACACAATCAAGAACAAGGAGGAATTTGAGCTTACAATGATCAAAGGATGACGAAGAACAACTTGCGGGACTAATTTGATCCTTGTTTTGCTGTTGGAACAAAGCTTTATGAGTTTTCTTTCAAAAACCCAAAATCAAGAACATGAAGAACACAAGTAGGAGACATGGAAGATGAAGCTTACAATGAAGAAGATGATGATTTAGGGCTGAATTAATCTTCAATTTTCACTTGAAATCAATTTACTTGATAATTCTCTTGTTAATCTCCTTCAATTTGCAAGAACAGAGAAACAAATGAGGGTGTGTGGGTGTTTACGTGTGTGTGTGTAGGTGTCTCTGTATGGAGAAAGGCTTAAAACCGACTTGTGGGTTATTATTATCCACAAGTGAGTATTTTGTTCTGCTTTTCAACTTACAACTCGTCACTCGTTTACCCCTTTCAACTAATGAGGCTATTTTTGAAATCATCGTTCGAAACCGTTCGATATTTTACAATCTTTATCTACTTTTATTATTATTTTTAGTAACCCATTTATTTATTATTTTCATATTTTATATCATATATTTTATTTAATTAAATTAAATAATCGACGTATCAAGTTCGCACACGTTTAGGCCCGTTTTGAGGATGTTACAGAATCACGTCGCAAACCCTATAATCAAACAAGTCATTCATGGATGAAGATGATTCAAACAACGATTAGGTTCGGTCATGATGATTTCTGATCTAGATCTACGGTTTCTTAAACAATTTCTTTTTCAATTTTGAGTTTTTACTTTCTAAAAGATGTGTATAATGTGAATTTGGGTTTCTGATCCAAATCGATGATGGATCTGAGTTTTTTAAAGATAAATAGGAATATGCAAATCATTGATGAATATGGGTTTTTTGTGATTGATTTCTAGTTTGAATTTGGGAATCGATTTCTAATTCGAATTTGTTAATCGATCGGGGTTTTGTGAATCAATAGGGTTTCCGGTTTGTAGGTTTTACTTACAGCTTGGGGCTTTGATTATGAATTGGTGATGAGCTATTGTTTCATCATCTTGAACCTATTGATGAAGAACAAGAACATATTCATCATAAACTTAGATCTTATTAATTTATTATCTTGATAATAATAATAATAATAATAATATCTAATCTAATAACCTTATTTAAAGAAAAGGATGATGATGTCATCATCTATTTTAAATTATTTTTCCACCAATTACAACACACCACTTTAAATAATTTCCTTAACTCAAGGAGCTTAACACATCATCATATATCCAACAAATTTCAAATATGGAGATGCTTAATAATCGAATAGATTGAATTAACTTTAAGATATAGACGTATTTGAAGGAAAATACAAAAATAGATTAGTTTATTAAAATTTACATTTTAATTTCTATGTAATATCTAATTTAAATTGAATTGAATTAAAGATTAGTTAATTTATTATATACATAATTTAAATTTGAAGATTAGTTGTTACGAATTTAAACACATTCAATACTAACTAATTATGAGAAATGTTAGCTTAGTTAAACCTAATTTGAAAAGATTCAAATTTAATTTTCAAAACGTAATTTTCAAATTCAAGCATACTATTATTTAAAATTCTAAAATTCTAAAAGCACCGCCAATATTTTTTCAAAACCAAATTTAAATAACTTTAAATTACCATATTTGATACTCCTATATGTATTCACGGTGGAAAAAAGAGGAAAAAATCAATATACTAAATCATTAATATTCAAAGAATCATTGTCGACCAGATTACACCATTTTATCATTGTTCTTCAGGTAAATAAGTTTTGTTTATATTTCATGAAAGCGATTCACATATGCTAACGTAATATATTGTTCTTCTTTTGATAGCTACTAATTATGGAGAATAAATAACCTCCTTCATAAGGCACACTCCAAACCGACCTTCATTGGGACAATATTCAAATGAAAGAAAGAAATCAAGGGTGATTCATTATACACGTGACAACTCTGTTCATTATAGTTCAATATCAATAGAAGTTCACGGATTCCTTTAAATGATATATCTAACGGTAGGTTTAATTTCAAATTAGAAATTTGTTCAATTCCATTCAAGTTCCAACGAAGGCAATTTCTTCTCTTGGTTTGTTTTGCCATGGAAATAAACAAAAGCGAAGGTCAATCTTTATCGAATGTTGGATTGTTTTTTAAACGACCTGTTTTCACTCATAGACAGTTATATGTGGCGGTTTCTTGAGTGAAGAGTAAGAAGGGTTTAAAAGTTTTAATTTGCGATGATGAAGGCAACCCTACTAATAAAACTATGAATATTGTTTATAAAAAGATTCTATAGAAAATCTAATGATAATCTTATGTATGAATTACAAACTTCTGTAATGTTTACTCATTTCTTACAAGATTTTAAATTCCTATCTATGCTTTCTAATTATTTTTACTATACGTGTTAGTACTCATTAAAACTATATTAACATGTTATCCGCGCAATACGGCGACGATGAATAATCATACTCAATAAACATGTCCGTTTTCGATAATGTAGGGTATGGTAGTCACGCACTATGATGAATAATTTACATTCGTAGCATGTTTATTTTGTTTCCCCTTTCCCCTTTTATTTATTTCTTATCTATTGACTTTTTCTGTAATTTCTAAAATAACTTTCGAAAAACAATACAATAAGAAAAAATTTCTTTACTTATAAAATAAGATGATGAAAATATATCAATGATTTTGAGAATTATGTTAATTTGAATGAGGAATTTTGTAGGTATGTGATAATGTTGATTTAAAAAAAACCAAGATGACCGGATAACCTTTAATAAAAAATCATATTACATTAATTGAAAATTTCGTATCTTTCAATATAAATAAAAGACTAATTAGAAAAAAATTATTATACAATCTAAACCATTTATTTTACAAAAGATTTAATCTTAACCGTTCATTTGATTCAAATTAAAAAATCAATTTTGACTTTTTAGAGTCAAAGTATTTTAAATCTTATCCTACTAAATTAATCAATATTTATAATTTTAAACCTATATTTATAGATTTTACTTATCTATATTTTTTAAACTATTATACCTAATTAATGCTTATATTTAAATGTAGACATTAAAAAAGGTTACTTTACTCATCATAATTTTAAAATTATTAAAAGATTTTACTTTTTATATTTATTATATATATTACAAATTTTATTGTAATTAAATTTTACACCTCTCTTAAAAGTGTCATCAGATCGAGCTCTTATTACGTTCATACAATGCAATAATATATTGGGCAAATTGCGCGAAAATACAATAAACTATGTCAATATTGTCATTGTATACAACCAACTTTATTTTGTATCTAAAAATACAAACAACTTACAATTTTGATTCATTGTATACAATTAACCTATGATATCAGGTTACCAACCGGTTTCTTCCTTATTTTTTATTTTTAAATTAATGTAATTAAAAAATAATTATTGTTCTTCAGTTTGTGAAAGAAAATAAGAAGATAGCAGTTGAAGGTTCTTTCAGATTCAAACAAAAAAATATCCTTATGAATGGTTCTTTGATGTTCAAAGTTCAAACAAATAACCCAAATAACAAGCCATGATATATATCAAATTGAAGATGAACTTCAGATACGAAGGAGACGGCGATGGTTGTTCGAAGACGACACAAGAAGCCTCGATTAGGTTTTGAAGGGGATGGCGGAGGTTATTCTAGATCTGAAAGGGATGGCGGCAGTTGCTCCAGATCTGAAGGGGACGGCGACGGTTGTTTGAAGGCGACACAAGAAGCTTTTGATTAGGTTTCGAAGGGGATGGCGGCGGTTATTCCAGATCTGAAGGGGACGACAGCGGTTGTTTCAGCTCTGAAGGCGGCGGAGGCAGTTCATCTTCTCCTTAAATCTAATTAGGTTTTGAATCTAATTTCATCCCCAATCTATCGAAGCTTTCGATTTTGGTTCATAAAGCGTTTGATTTCATATGGTTTTATGTGTTTATCTTCATCTAGCTCATATTCATCTTCATGTGTTCCAGATTTATGGTTTAATGTGCTATCTTCATCTAGTTCATATTCATCTTCTTGTGTTTCAGATTTGATTTTGGTTCATATTCATCTAATTTCATCCCCAATCAACTTTCTGGTTTATGAATGAATTCCTCATCAAACAATTCTTCTTCATTTTCAAATGGATCTGATAGTGTTAAGGTTGGGATTTTTATTTTTGGTTTTTGTGTTTGGGTTTTTGTTGTAGACCCAGTCGATATTTTGGTTGAGTTTTTTATTAAGTTTTGAAAAATCATATGAAGCTTTGAAGATGACTCAAGAACACCAAGAATATTTGAATATCCTAATTAAAAAAATTAAAAAAAAAAAGAAATAACCGGTAACCTGGTTATCAGGTTACCAGTTGTATACAATGACTCAAAAATAAAACTTGTTTGTATTTTTAGGTATATAATGAAGTTGGTTGTATACAATGACAATTTCGACATAGTTTATTGTATTTTCGCGCATTTTGCCCTAATATATTTAGTTAAACGAATATTAAATAATACTTTCACATAAATAATTATGGTTACCCGTGTATTTACACAAATATTTAAATAAACTAGTAATTTAATACATTATTATAAAAAAAGTTTTAGTTTGTTACAAATCTATACTAATATATAAAGCATTTAACACACTCTCTCATAAATGTTTTAATCTCTTAAATTTCAAGTCATTTGATATTACTAACTTACCATTATTTAAATCTTAAAAAGAAACCATTGAATACAATTTTAATAACTAAACTTTCTATAAAAATAATGTTTAAAAATGTCAACTCAATACAAATTAAATTTCAATTTATAAATATTACACAAATTAAAAATTAAATAAAAAAACCTCCATAGAAATATTATTTTAAATATTATATCATATACCAAATAATTTAATTAAAGTATTAGAAAATTCGTATAACTAAAACTCATAAACTTGATAACATGTAACCGAATTTATAAATACTCATATAAGTAAAATAAAAAGTTTAATTTATAATATATTTAATATTATTTTACTTGAACTCTTAAATTTTAAGTAATAAAAAATTACCAATATAGTTTTAAATATTTTTACATTTTTTAAAATACACCAACACAGCCACTAATATATTATCTCATACCTACACAATTTCTCATTGAAATCAATACAATTCACCAAGTCATTGATATGTTTTTATCATCTTATTTTATAAGTAGAGATTGTTTTTTTTTCTTATTTTATTATTTTTTAAAGGTTATTTTAGAAATTAACGAAAGAGTTGATAGATAATAAAGAAATAAGTAAAATGGAAAAGAAAGAAACAAAATGGATATGCTACAAATGGAAATTATTCTACTTCATCATAATGTGTGTATACCATACCCTACGTTACCAAAAACGGACATGTTATCGAGAATGAATTAGTCATCATAGTATGTGTATACCATACACTACGTTATCGTCGCCGTATTGCGCGGATAACATGGTATATATATTAAATTGAGGTTAACCCGTCATAGTTTGGAGCAGAACCCTAACTCGTTTAACCTTGAATCTTGATTCGAATCCGTGCATTTCCGCGTTACTCTATTTTAATTTCAAACTTTGATAAGCGTAATTCTCTTTGATTAGGGTTTTGTGCGTTTATACATGTGTTCTTGAATCTTTGTTCGAAGATTGGAAAATGGTAAATGATTCTGAACAGGTACATCAAGAGCAAGATCTCGTAGGTTCGTATTTCTTGGAGTTATGGAGATTGAAGTCCAAGAGGGCAGCGGCTTCATCTGCAAAAGACGTTGAAATGGTGAATTTTGATAAAGAAGACGAAGAACTAGAAGGGGAAGATGAGGAATCTGTTCCCACGGAACTCGACACTCTAAACAGTTCCGGCGGGTTTTCGATTGTACTGCCGGATAAGTTATCGGTTCAGTACCCGAGCGTAAATTTACATGGCCACGACGTGGGAGTTGTTCAGGCCAATTATCCCGCCCCTGTCAAGCGTCTCGTCTATTACTTTGAGATTTATGTCAAGAATGCTGGTGCCAAAGGTCATATCGCCATTGGATTTACTACCGAGGGTTTCAATTTGCGCAGGCAACCTGGGTATGTTTGCAATTACTGATTATATTTGTTGTATTTTTGCGGAATCCCAAATCGTTCGCACTGCGTTAGTTAGTTAGTTATATGAAGTAGTTATCAGTTACACCTGATGCATTCAAATTTGTAACTGTTGTGGCGATGGTTCTTAAACATCGAACAATAGTTTTCTTTGATAAGAATAATGCTACAGTGAAATAGAAATACATAATCACTTTTATATTTCTAACCGAAAGTCAAAGTTTTATGGGATTTGAATGTTCTATCTTACTAATCTTGACAAGAAGACAGTTTATATTTACTAATCAACTTGTTGATTAAATGTGCACATTTTTAAATCTGTACTTGTTGATTATTTGCGAGTGTAAATTGGTTGTAGTATATTGTGTTTCCAATATATCGAACACAATTAGGATTCTGGAATTGAACCCAAGTTCTTATAATACTCAATTAAGAACGAGTAAGTGGAAGAATCAGGGAAATAAGGGTTTCAATGACTGTTTAGGGTTAATCTGGATTGAGGACACTCTTGAATGGATGAATATAGTGAACGAATGAAGCTTCTTAATACGAATTACAAAAACAACCAACTAATCCTTAACTAACTTTCCGGCTCTAGTCAACTAAGTCCGTTAAGTTTGAACGTGTCAAACTCATGCAGCTGTATGCTTGATCTAATGTGTTGATCACATGCTCTGATTTAAGATTCTTGTCCTCAAGAATCCGTCAAGTGTTGCACCTGAAACATGCGGCATTGAATCTGGATTTATTCACTGTCAACTCCTAAATTATCCGACTTATCATCATTAGACTGCTATATTAGCCTATAAAATCATGCCTCATTGTTGATCTTCCAATTTTCCTATCTAAAATCTTGACAAGCACCAGTAAGTAGTAATCCATTTGAGTTTCACGGTGGGAAGATCCAGCTTGTATTGGTTGGCTGTAACAGTGTTTTAGGCTGTGACACATGATATACAGAATGACCTTTGGAATCTGCGTGTAGTGATAGTTTATACGTAACCTCACCACTCTACTTGACAACTTTAAGGCGTCTGTAGTACGCGGAGGCAACTTATGATGTTTGTGTAACCTTAAAGTAATTTGGCGACGAGTTTGCAACTTGACCAATCGCCAACTTCCAACAGTTCTTTCATTCCCCAATTGCTTTCATTCTATCTTGAGCTCTTTTGAGGTGGAATTTATGGAATTGAATGACTACTTGTCTAGCTGTTAGAGACCTATCATTGCTTCAACCGATAAATCTCCTGTCATATAGGACGCATGAAATGTAGGTGGTTTTTCACCATGGGGACTTGAAAGGGAGTTGTTTATGACTTTATGCGTGTGTGGAAGGCAGTAATAGTAATGACTTGAAAGGCAGTAATAGTAATGACTTGCTGTATAAGGTGCCTTGCAAACAACTGGCTTTAAACTGCTTTAAGAGCCATTAGAAATGTCAGTGAGTAGCATTGCTAATAATTCTGGACTACTAGGTACTTTAGAGATGGCATCAGCTTCTTTATTCTCATCTGATTTTTTTAAGCAATCTTATGATGAAAACCTAATAGATTTGGAAGCCATCTAACTTGAAAAAGGGTGTTCTATGTTTTATAAAATACTTAAAGTCTGAAGTGTCTGTTACTTAGGTATCCTATCTATTTCTCCAAAGTGCAAAACAACATCTGCTCCGATAGTTGTTTCTATAGGTCCCTTGATATTTTGGTGCTAAAGCCTTGCTTAAAAAGACTACAAGATGACCATTTTGTTGCAGTGCTACCTCAATTCCATACTCTGAAGCATTACTCTCCACGATGAATTCTTGATTTAAATATGGAGAACTGGAGCCAGTTTAAGCTATTGAAAGGATAATTGAGATTTATCAGTCCATGAAAAAGAATTCTTCTTTAACAATTTTCTGACTGGTTTACTAATGTGGGCATAGTTTTCGCAAACCTTTTGTAGTATCCATATCCAGTAAGCCCTAAAAACCCCCTCAATTGTTTAATTGATTTAGGAGTAAGCCAAGCTATCATAGTAGTAAACTTGGTCAGTAGAAACACATTCTCCTGAGATAATGTGGCCCAATTATCCTCTTGACCAGTGCCAATAACGCATTGGATTCTCTTTTGGATGCTGTAAGCGAGCATGGAAAGTAGAGCGTGCAATGATATGTCATCATACCTTGAAAGGAGGGAGCATTGGTAATCCCAAAATGCATAAACCAAAACTCAAAATGCCCATGATTTGTTCTAAAACTTGTCTTTTAGATGTCATCTTCAAACATTCTGATTTGATGAAGCAGACCAGAGATCCAGTTTGGAAAACACCTTAGCCACACTACACTAATAAATCAATTCTTCTATATTGAAGGGAAAACTTATGTTTAATGGGATGCTTGTTTATTTCTGTGTAATCCATAGACATCTTTCAAGTACATCTTCTTCTTAATGATGACCATTTGGGAAGAATAGGGACTATTCCTATTCCTTATAGCAGCAGATTCCATTAATTCCTGCACCATGGCCTCTATATCATCATTCTGTTTTGGAGGGTGTCTATATGGTCTCCATTCACTGATTGAGTTTCTTCAAGGGAATTCTGTGGTCATATGTTCTGTTTAGTGGCAGTTACGTGGGAACTATTAGCTGTAAATATTATCTGTAAATTAGTTGTATTATTTATAGATAGTATCTTCTATTTTAGGTGAGATAGTGGTCAATAATTCCTCCCTTAATGGTTGGAATCGTTTCCTTTTGTGTAGCCTCTCTTCTTTGTAAATAATACAACTAATTTACTGCTAATATTTACAGCTAATAGGAACAACAAATTAAATTGACCCAGGAGAGACGGGAACTCTTGTATGTCTTCTGTATTAAGCATTACTTAAATCCACATTTGAGTCTAGGTGCGTGAGGCTAGCTGGGATAGGACCATAGAAGATAGTTGAGCTCTGGATGTACTAGTAACCTCAGACAATTGTTTCCCTACTAACCACTTTAACTCTTTTTGAGTGGACCCTGTAAGACCCACCTTTCTGCTTTCATATGTAAATTCCATCCTTGGAGTATGAAAGTTTAAGTGTATGTTTTGCACTGTGGTACATAGTTGTATCCCTAAAACCATTTAACTTCCTCCTAGCGGTAATATTATCATATATTCATATCAGATTTAAACTCTTCACCATGTGACTTACAAGATTTCCATTTGCCACAAATTTTTACAATGGTCAGGAAGCTTTTAAGTGACCATCTGACCTCTCGGCTGTATCTAAATACAAAAATTTGTGTGTGCTACCTCTATCTATAAAGTTGTGTACAATTTGATTATTGTGATGAACATGGGCTATCATGGTTTGCTAATCATGCATACTGATACAAGCAGTGGTGAATTAGGGGTTATCAGAGGGAACACCATTTCATTATTCATTTAAGTGACCTTCCTTTGCTAGTGCTATTTCTTCTGTCTCCTGTAATTCTTAGAGAGCTATTTACTTTATTTCCCCGGTGCATAGTTTTGATTTTTTTTAGCCCTAGTTTTTTCAATTTCTTTTTGGATTAATTGTCCTCTGGGTTGAAAATTAGTTATCCTGGGTTTTGCATTTGTTTTGGTTTTGTGAATGAAGACCGAGTAGTACAAGGTACAGCAAAGACAGGTCCATCTGTTTTTTTTCTCTTTGCTATTTCATTCAGTATGAATTGAATTGGTTATTGATGTACTTATGTTTGCTCACTACTGGTTTGGGATTCTTTTTAGCAGCATTGTTATTAGCTTCTTGTAGTTTAGCTAGGCAGTCAATAAGCATCACTAGACTTTGTGGTTTAAACATGTGGCCAATCATTTCTATTTCAGGTTGTAATTACCCCTAGAAATAGACTAAATAGCTTGAGCCTCAGTCAACTCAACTTAACTATGTAAAAGATCTAAAGCATCTTGATAACTTTGAACTGTACTTTGTTTAATGATAACCAAGTTTTATAAGTGATCTTCATAAGCTGATCTAAACCGCCTTATATTATCTTCCAATTAAAATTCCCTATATAATTCCCATGCATCTTCACAAAACTGCATGTGGCGTGCTAGTGTATTATTTTACAAGTGTGCTAAAGCCAATTGTTGTATTCCCAATATCCAGAACCCAATTAGGATTGAGGAATTGAACCTATATTCTAAAAATACTAGTAAGGGAACGTGTAACTGGAAGAATTAGGGAAAGAGGGGTTTCTTTGAATGTTTACGGTTAGTCAGAAATGATAACAACCTCGAATGAATGAATACAATGAAAGAATGAAGCTTCAATACGAATTACGAAACAACCAACTAATCCTCTAACTAACTTTTCCGCTCTTACTCAACTAAGTCTGTTGAGATTGCATGTGACAAACTCATGCAGCTAAATGCTTGATCTCAGGTGTTGTTCACGTGCTCCGATTTAGTCTAATCGTTTGGGTTGTAAGAATGGGCCTACGGCAGTTTGTTTAGTAACGTGATCTTTGTGCTTTTAAGGGGCTATATTTGCACAACTAGTTTTCTTTGGTTTTTCTGCTTGGGAATGAATGGTTTCTTTCTCTAGATAAATAGACTAGAATCACTATTAAGCCCTCATAAATATCTCTTTGTGCATTCATCCGAATATAAAGACAGAAAGAATATTGTATTCCTTGTGTTTGGATAAAGTATTTCTTGAAATAACAATTTTGAAATTTCTGTTGAGTGAAAGGTGGGAAGCAAACAGTTTTGGTTATCATGGGGATGATGGACTCCTTTATCGTGGACACGGAAAAGGAGAGGCTTTTGGCCCAACTTATTCTACTGGTGATACAGTTGGTGGTGGTATTAACTATGCTTCTCAGGAGTTCTTTTTCACGTAAGTCTTTTAGTTTTTTAATGTTTTGTTTAAGAAATCAGGAGATTGTATTTCTTTTAGCAATTTATAGAAATAGAAATGTGCTTATCCTGTTGATACCAGGAAAAATGGTCAAGTTGTGGGAACAGTAGAGAAAGATGTAAAAGGTCGTTTATATCCTACAATTGCTGTTCACAGTCAAAATGAGGAGTAAGTTTGTCCGTTCTTCTCAAGACCCATTTTTCGCAAATTTCTTCACTTAAAAAGGCTGCCCTATGTTCTAAATAAAAGAATCTGCTATTTTAATTTATTGTTTAGCTATGCATATGTTGGGATTTCATTGGATATATGTTTTTGTTTTGAATACATGGAGATATTGTTTGGATTTGGCTATTGTTTTCAAAAGCTTGTTGGTTGCAGGGTCAGTGTCAACTTTGGGAAAGATCCATTTCTTTTCGATATTAAGGTAAAGTTATATGATATTCAATATCCTTTCAATTTTTTGTTGTACTTAAATTACGATTGATTTTTGACTTAATTTGAAGTGCATTTATAAGTATTTTGGTTTTAAAGATCTAGCAATTCTGAAATATGAGAAGATTATAATTGAACAACAGTTGTATAAGAAAACATCATGTATGATGTACGACACTATGCAATACATAGGCAAGAAAACATCATGTACGACACTATGCAATACATCTGTGCTTTTCTACTACACTCATGATATGCTTAATGAAATTATAACCCAAATACCCTACATATGAAACAAACCTTCCTGTTTCTAAGTTATTCTCTTTCTTAAGGTTATATAATAATAAATCTGTCTAATTATTAAAAATAATTTCTTTAATTAAAATAATAATTAATTTGGAATCTTATCAACTCATCGGTGGTGTTTCTTTCTTTTATCTTTTGCATGTACTTAGTTTCCCATAAGTGTCATTTCCACTTTGTGCAATAGATATTTTGATATTCCTTAGAATATCATGGTAATCAACTCAAGCCAGCTTTTTAAGCCAGTAGTAACAAGGAACCTCGATTCTGCATACTTTCTTCCATGACTACTTTATTCTTTGATTAATAATTTCAAAAGAAGAGTAAATTCGGATATTTAACTATGTAATTTGATCTAAAATTGAAGTTTCTGTTTTCTTTTTCTATTAAATGTTGAAAATGGAAGGAATAGTGGAAATGTGGAATGCCTACATGAGATTTTTATGGATTTGACATACATTGAGATTACTTTTGTAACTTAACAGTTGTTTTAACTTTTATGCTGCTATATAATGTGGTTGCCACATCCTTTTGTGTTTGTTTGGTGAACAGGCATATGAAGCAGCACAAAGGGCAAAGCAACATACATTTATTGAAAGAATAAGTATACCACAGACGGCGAGTTATGGGTGCGTATCTTACAAAAACTTTTTTCAACTGATTAAGTGCTTTATAATTATACCGAACTTTTTTTGAAAAAAAGAGTTTGGTATAAGTTGCAGCCTGCATGCTGTTTTTGCCCCTATTCTGTAAGTCGAATACATATTTTCTTGTTGTGATGAGTTGGGCTATATATCTGCCATTGTGGTGTAAGTTTGATATAATTTGCGGCATGCTTGTCTAATTTCAAGTTTATATTTTGGTCCAACTCCATGTACCTGCAATCTGTTGATGAATCCGACCAATGCACTATTGCTAATCTGGAATTATTCTTTTTTTATGTATTTTTAAATTATGATATCTAGTTCATCACTGATCACTCATAATTATGAAATCATCACGATATAGTGTTTAGTTTTTTTATTTGCTTTACTTCTTTTGCACGGTGTTTGTTATGCTTAATTGTTACAAAATCTTTTTCATGTTGATGACGTGTTGCTGCTAAAATGTTTTAAACTAAATTGGTTGTATCAGAATTGTGCGTTCGTACCTACAGCATTATGGTTATGAGGAAACCCTGAAGGTGTTTGATGAGGCTAGCAGAAGTTCAGTTCCTCCTATTACTGATTTTCATGATAATGGATTCAATGAGCATGCCGTGTATGCTTTAAATCATAGAAAAATTCTTCGAAAGGTATGACCATGATATTGTTGATTACTAGACAAAGATTAATGATTTTGATATTTTCATTTTGTCTTTTATGGTCTGAGGGGAGAGGATGATGTGATTGTTTAATATTATATGTATAAAGTTCACTTTCATTCCTACATGGAAAATCCTTCATTTCTTCTTTTTACCAGACTAGTTGTATGCTAAGATATTATATGTATAATGTTCACTTTATTATGGTTTAATGTATACATAGGCCACCCGAGTATTGAAAAATTATCATTAAGGGCCACCCAATTATTAACATTACTTTATAGGCCATCTAAATATGAAAACAACGGTTTCACTTCACATTTGTCTCTTTGTAAATTCGTTTATACCGATATCGGCAGAAATTTTAACTTCATAATTTAATTTTAATTAACGGAAATACATATTACATAACACGAGATACTACTAGGCCCAACTTTGCGGTGTTACAAATCTACCCCCTTAAAGAGATTCCGTCCTCAGAATCTATTCGGATACAAACAAGTGAGTCTAACGAGTCTTCATTTCGTCCTTAGTTCCCCACGTCATGTCGGAGCCTAGGCTATGCTCCTATTTAACCAATACCAACTTGATCATTTTCTTGCGTGGCTTCTTGATTTTTGAGTCAACTATTTGGACTTGTTCCTTTATGAGTCGCTTAGCAGCATCTACGTCTAACTCTTGCAATGGTAATATATGATCATCCTCCACTTTACATTTTCGTAGATAACACACATTTAAAGTATTATGAATGCCCAAGAGTTCTGGTGGTAGTTCAAGGGTAACAGTCTTTCCGTTGACTTCAGAATGATCTTGAAAGGACCAATGAAACAAGGGCTTAGTTTGCCTTTCCGACGAATAATGACCATACCCTTCCAAGGAGACACTTTAAGGAATATACCCAATCACCTACATCAAAAGTGACGGGTCGGTGTTTCACATCAACATACATTTTCTGTCTATCTCTTGTAGCCTTCAACTTTTCTTGCGCCACTTTTCTCGGTGTTTGACATAATCACAATTTCTTGCCCGCCAAATTGTTTTTCTTCTGGCTTGAGCCAACACGTAGTAGTATGACATCGTCTATCGTATAGCATTTCGTAGGGTGACATTCCGATACTAGAATGATAGGAATTGTTATGTGCGAATTTGATCAAAGGTAAATTAGAATCTCACGAACCCGCAAAATACAAGTACACAAGCACGAAGCGTATCATCTGGAGTCTGAAAAACTTGTTGAAAATTTGTATGATGATGAAATGACCTTAAATGTAAAGAATTTTTTTTCGCATCTAGAGTTGGAAAAACATTTTTAATATGTTTGTGGTATGATATGCTTATCAGTCCAATGGACATTTTTATTATAATTATTAATATATTCATGACTTGGCGGTTTTCCTTTTTCATGTTTTGCCTTGTGTAATTTGTTTGTGGAATTGCAAGAGCTGACTTGTTTTTTTTTCTATTCTTTTTGTTGAAGCTAATCAAGGGTGGTCAAATTGATGAAGCATTTGGTAATCTACATGAGTGGTATCCGGAGACTGTTCAGGTGAAGAGTTCAATGCATTAAATAATGCTGTTATTTTCTTTAGCTTATAATTTGGGTAAATAAAACTAATTGACTGCTTTGTAGAAAAATAAGTAAATCTATCACCGTCTAGTTGGCCATATGCCCGTATTTATATGCGAGGAAAATAATTTAAAAACTCCAGTTTGGAAAGGATACTATAAATTGATCCAATAAGTAACGTTATTAAACTGAAGCTTTTTTTTTTCAAAAACTTTTTTGAGGAAGAATTGATTACTACATAAACCGTCAACCTACTTTAACAACTGTAAAATGTTGGTCGTGTATAATTTACAAATTGTGTAACCATATTCCATCCTGTAGTTTGAAAAATGTGCCTTCAAATATTAAAGTAATAAAATGTATCTATTTATTCTTTAATCGCAAGTTTAGAGTTCATAGAAGTTGCTAGCTGGTTTGAGTATGACTCATTGACTCTTGGTTATATATTTATCATTGTTCTATGTCCTACTAATTTTCATGTTATACAGATTCTTATAAGAAATTTGGTTCTGCAGGATGATACATCAGCTATTTGTCTTATGTTACATTGTCAAAAGTTCATCGAACTAGTTCGGGTAAATGATGATGCGGATTCTTATACACTTTAATGCTTTTTTGCTAAATCTTTCTGAAAACCACAGTAGCTACACAAATTTAAGATATTTGTTTTTTTGTTTTTTTTTTTGTAAAGTTTTGCATCTGTTGTTCAGTGTGCCAATCTTTTTGATCTGTTCGTTTTTAGGTTGGACGTCTAGAGGAAGCTGTGGATTATGGGAGGACGCGATTCGAAAAGTTTTATAGCGTAAAAAAGTATGAAGATCTTGTTAAGGTAAATCACTAAATAAAACTGCAAAAAGAAGCAAAAGGCTGAAGTCATCACTAAAAATTCATGATATATTTTGGCAGTTTGTATTTTTGAGTTGGTGCTTATAAAGTTACGAGAGCAAGGTTCATAACCTAGTTTGACAAGGATATAGGCAAGCCATAGGTGATGGCAGTTTATTTTTGCTTAAGTGGTGGTCTTTTCTTAAATTCTTTTTGGAGGTGTTAACTATATGAATACCTCATGTTTTGGCTATGTACATGTAATCATACCAATCATTTAAGAAATTAAAAAAAAGAACTTTTTATGCTTTTTAGCTACTTATTTGTAGGGATGTAAACGAGCCGAGCCTAGCCGAGCTAGACACTTATCGCACCGGGCTCGTTTAGGCTTTTTAAGGTTCGAGCTCGAGCTCGAGCTCGGCTTGTTTAGAGCTTATGATGTTGAGCTCGAGCTCGGCTCATTTAATGTTTATGAAGCTCGGGCTCGGCTCGTTTAGGCTCATTTAATCTAGGCTTGTTTAGGCTCGGGTATTGTTTTGATATTTTTATTAAAATGATATATATAATTATTAAAAATTAAACATATAAAATATAAATTATATTATATATGGAGCTCGTTTAGGCTCGTTTAGGCTCGTTTAAGCTCGCGAGCCTACTCTTTGGAGCTCGAGCTCGGCTCGTTTATTAAATGAGCTTTAATCTAGGCTCGAGCTCGAGCTTGTTAAGGCTCGGCTCGTTTCGAGCTATTAACGATCCGAGCTCGAGTAGCTCGGCTCGTTTACATCCCTACTTATTTGAGATGGGGTTTGTTGTGTAGGATTGTGCTGCTTTGTTAGCATATGAAGAACCTAAGAAATCATCAGTTGGGTATCTACTGGAGGAATCACAGAGAGAGAATGTGGCAGATGCAGTAAATGCAATACTATTGTCTACAAATCCAGATCTGAAAGACCATAAAAGCTGCTTGCATTCTTATCTCGAGAGGCTTCTGAGGCAGCTAACTGCTTGTTTCTTGGAGAAACGATTACTCAACGGGAATCAAGGGGAAGCTTTTCATCTGCGAACACTACTACTCGCTAAAAACAGTTATAGTTAGTTGTTTTACACAACCATCCGTTCTGTTGATATATCTTGTTGACTTTTCTTTGACTATTTTTTTGACCCAAATGTTTCCTTGTAATAATACTAAACCTTTATTTGTACATTACCTTTTTTTTCATGGTTTAAATCCTTACTGGCGTGCATGTGCATTTGATCTATTGGTTGAAACACTTATCATATTTGATTCCGTAGAGCAGATTTACGGTTTTAGCCTCATGGGATTTCAATTCAGTATCGGCCATAGGTGGCAAGGAAACCGGCATGGTAACGTTGTACATTTGTGTAAATACGAGGATTTCTAATCAGGCAAAACTCTTTTTTTTTTGGTTTTTTATTTAAAAGCATGTGCGTTTTGGTCTGATAAAAGTAACAATAAATCTATTTTTGGCTATCTTCCAATATAAATAAAAAGCTAACTTTAATAAAATTTATTAGATAATAGCTGATTGATCTAGATAAATAATTTAATTATTAGATATGAAGAATGTTTAATATAGTTCATATTTAATTTATAGTTTTATTGGACTAATTTTAGCTTTTAGATTAATAGGATTAATGGTATATATTGTATTTTAAAATTTTAGACGGAGAAAACCTTAAAGATCATCCTTCTGCTTTATAGTAACCGCCGATTCAAGTTTCACCAAAGAAGAGTACACAGTTTCTTCAAATGATCAATGCTATGGGGAAAACTAACCTGTAACGCCTCAAAAAATTTTTAATAATAAATCCACCAATCAATAATTATTATTCAATAAAATAATATTATTATTAATGTCATTACAAATAAATGAATATTAAATCTCAATAGCGAAAGCTATAAAATAAATATTTTAATAAAATGTTAAATTGGAAGTCTTCGGTTTGCTGTCGCGCTGGTGCCTTGCCCTTGTCTTTGTCCGATGTCTCAAAAAGAATAAAACAACGGATAAGCTAGAAGCTTAGTGAGCAACACATCACTCATACCTTATGATTATCACACAGTATCACGTAAGAGTACATAAGGCCCCTTCTGCTAGTCCCACTCAGCCAAGATGTCTAAAGACATTCATCAAGTTGGTCTACTCGACATCAAATAACCCCATTGGTTATCAAATACACAAATAAGCAGCCAACACATCAAATACGCATAGCACATACATATAATCATCACATGTATACAAATACATCATAAGATAGGAGTTAGTGAAGCTCACCTGATTTATAGTTGATTACAGATACGCAAAGAGCATTTGGGATCAACTAATTCTGGCGATCACTTACAAATAAATCGTTCCTCATAAGTTCTTGTAAATCTACACTCGTACCCACTCAAGCGAGTTAGTTGATTGGTTAAATTTGCGAATTGGGCTTCTAGACCCAATTGGCATTAGAGTCCACAAGTCAATTTGGGATTCGATGGACTTGGCCCAATTTGCAATTCTGGTCCACTTATTACCATCAATTTGCAATTCTGGTCCACCTATTACCATCAATTTGCGATTCTGCCCACTTGACTTAATTTGTGATTCGGCTCTATCATGCATGTTCAATTAGCGATTCCCACATGTATATGAATTTAATTTGTGATTTAACACTAGAATTTAATTTGAAATTCATTCATAAAGTCAATTTTTGAATAATATCTACCATTTGCAGTTTGCGATTGCTATATCTACATCCAATTTGTGATTCCAACATTAATATTGAATTAGCAATTCAACAAAACATTACAATTTGTGATTACCCTATGCTCAAGAACAGACATGACGTACACAAGCTGGTGATACTTTCCCCCTTTGTTCTTCCCCAAATCTTAACCATTTCATAAAATTATTGGTTCTACATTCTCCTTACATCACCAAGGTCACCTTATGTAACAGTTTAGAAGGTATACATCTTAATTCTTGTTCTCGGTCTGGGGCTCAGCCACATCGACCCAAGAACCTGCCGATCCATTTGGTTTTTATTGTTCTTAATGGCTTCCAATCACGCATTCGAACAAGAGCCTTTGCCTTTCTTCGCTATGTAAATAGAGGGCCGGAGATTGCTCAGTGACATGTAAAAAGATATAGAATTTCCGACAACAGATTGAAAAACAGATTATTGTATTGTACGAGATTAGTTGATAGCTTATTCGCACATATATAAATTCATTCTTCGTAGACAAGCAGAGTCAACAAGCAGGTTAATCCTACACATTTAATTAGATTATCATCTGGTTTCATGGGACTAAAATCGATCATGAGATAGCACGTGGATATACAAGACCGCGTTCCTTCATGGAACAATATGTTGAGGAAGTGCTTACAACACTCTCCGAGGGTCTTTGATATCCATAGTATCCAAATTAAGTCAAACAGTGAGGATAAGTCCTTTGGACTTATGCTAACATCTTAAAAGTAAGATCTTTTCTTTCATGAGAAAATCAAAGTTATGAGTTTTGTAGAAGCATAGAAGATACTTTTACATATGTCAGGGATAGTGGGAGCTTTGTTGTATAAGTATGTATCGATTGAAGATAATGTCCCGTTATTAGGTGTTCTATGAACCTGAAATAGGGAATTATTGCATAATGATAATACTTGGGAGATACAAATTTGGAAATTTTGAACTACAAAAAATACAAGGATATTTTCTTGATGTTTGACGACTAATAAGCCTTGGATTAAGGATTTACTCTAATGCTAATTACCATAAGGATAACTGTCGATTTTGATCGAAGTTTATGATCCTTCTTTGTGGTGTTGATTATTGATTAGAAAAGTTCTTAAGTATCACTAATCCTATTGTGGATTTTTGTGACAATGAGGATGTGATTACTTTAGCACTTCGTTATATGATCTCTTTGACGGATACTTTGAATAGTAGACTGGTCAAAGGATAATTGTGAAAATAACAAGAATTCAAATGGATGTTGAGTTGTAAGTCCACTGGTTAAGCGGTTGTCATAAGACTAGTGATGATTGTCATACTAGGTCATGTAGCATTTCTTATGCAAATGATTTGGCTTGAATTTTGTTTTAGTAGTTGACCGTTTTATGTTAACTTTGGGAACTGCAAGCAGTATCGTAACTTTTGATTGCTTTCTATATATAGTGGAAACTATATATACGTAGATGCGGTTACTTTCATTAGTCTTTATTGTGTTCCATCTTAGCATGTTTAACCACTTTCCTGAGTGTTTATGCATTCTAGATTTCCACAATCGGTTATTCTTCAAAGGAAGGAAGTTTTGTAACACCGTAAAATCTAAAGCCATTTTTAATTGTGTTGCGGAAGCTTTAATCAAACAAACAAGGTTCATATTCTAAAAATCGCAGGACGCGTAGCGTCAAGCTCAATTGTCGGATTTCCTACCATCGGATTTCATAACTGTCGGATTTGAGAATCCGCTGGATTTCAAGTCCCAGATTTACATCAATCGGATTAAGGGTTCATCGGATTTCAAGTATAGGATTTCAAACTGTCGGAATCCGAGTTTATCGGATTATGGGTTCCGGATTCCTTGTTCTCGGATTTCAAGTATCCGGATTCTGGGTTATCGGATTTCTCAAAGGTATCAGTTTATAAGTGTAGGATTTAAATCCATAAACACTGCAGGTGCGTTAGTCAAACCGAACGGCATGACTAAAAACTCATAATGGCCATACTGGGTACGGAAAGCAGTCTTAGCAACATCGCCGTCAAAAACTCGTACCTGGTGATAACCTGATCTCAAATCAATCTTCGAGAAATACGAAGCACCCTGCAACTAATCAAACAAATCATCAATCCTGGGCAGAGGGTATTTATTCTTCACTGTCTGCTTATTCAGTTCTTTGTAATCAATACATAAATAAAGGAGCGATTCGCTCAAGAATCAAATAATACACGAGCAGGTAAGGAGTTTATAAAGAACCTACCGGTGATAACATCATCAGTAGCAGTAGCATCATCTACTGTTATCCGGAACGCCCTACCCTCTGGAGTCGGAGGATTCTTCCTTTTCTGCCCTCCTGCTACAGACGAGCCCCTAACCACCCCTGCCCCTGTCCCTGACCGTGTCCCAGCCTCGGGTCTTCTCCCTATAGGGCAATCATCCGCCCTGTGCCCCTCTTGATGACAGTTCCAACATACGTTTCGAGGGTACCGAAAATCCTTGGATTCGTGCCCGTGAGCTCCGCATCTCACACAACGCATCGTCTGAGCAGTACACTGCCCAGTGTGAGAAGGCCTGCACCACTGAGTTTTACTCCCCGAATCCCCTGAAGATACCTTTCTGTTCTGGTTGCCCTGGGACTGGTTACCCTGCCATTTCTTCTTTTGCTGGCTACCCCCAGCCTGGTCATACCTTGGCTTCTACAAATCCGCCTCATCCTTGCTCTGTTTGTCTTTGGCCTAGATGTCCCCCTCATAAGATTTTGGTAAGGTGAAGGCTTGGGACAGAGATCCTGCCAATCTTGTGGTGCTCCTGTATTTTGGCAATAATGCCCCGATAAAGTGCTGAACCTGGGAAGATTCGTCAGGCACCCACTGAGTTACAAACCTCAGTTTAGAATTAAATTGTTCAATCAACTCATCCACCATCATCTTCCTCGTCATCTTCAGTTCCATGAACTCCTGCCTTATTTTATTCAATTCGAAGGCGTTGCAGTACTGTTCACACAACTTATCCCGAAATTGATTCAACGTGATAGAATCCATCGGTGCTCTCGATAAATGGGTGGTAATGGAGTCCCACCAAACCATTGCTTTGCCTTTGAGCATCCTGGTGGCAAGACAAACTCGCATCTCATCTTCACAGTTGCACGCATCCAAAATCCTTGCAGTATCCCGCAGCCAATTCAGAGTAACATTAGGATCTGTGCTGCCGTGATATTCATCCGGTTTACAATCCAAAAACTGCTTATAAGTACATGGCTGCCTGTATCCCATGCCGGGTGGCAGTCCCATGAATGGATAAGAATAAGACCCTTGTGGCATCGACCCCTGTGGAACAGATCCTTGCGGATAGGGCCCCTGAGGAAACAACGGATAATAGAAGGGTTGAGTCATCGGTTGAGTAAATGGTGGTATTGGCATTGACATCGGAGGAACCTCTGCCAATGTAGTAACCGCTAGAAAGATAGGTTGTATTGTAACAATAGTTGATGTTACGGGAATAACCGGTGGTTGTACTACTGGAACCTGTCTCTGTTGCTCTAGCTCTTTCCTCAGATCCTGTAACCGACCCTCCAGTTGGAATATATATTCATCTCTCTCATCAACCGCTGTACCAGATGTACTAGCGTCAGTAGGAACTTCCACTGTTGCAGTAGGGACTTCGGCAGTAGTTGGGACAGTAGGGGTACCGGTTGAGAAATCACGTCCAGCCATTGTTATCTGTAACAATCACATCATCTCACGATTTATTAGATAAATCCGTTAGTACACAACATACTTACTCCACCACACTCCAATTCACCCCAATCCCACACCCAAGGAGTAATTGACCTACTACGAGCCAAGATTTGGGAATGTAACACTTCCACTGGGCCTACATGATATGCGTGTAGCGTACCAGTTTTAAATTTATAAAATCCGAATTATTTAGCATGACTACAACATAAATAGGCAAGAGAACCTAATCATATCGTAGTATAGTAAATAAGTACGGGTGTCGAACATAAGAGGAACGAGTATGATTTTGAATATAACTCTACTAATTAAATATTAAACTAATATAAACAACTAAAAGGGGAATTTAGAATCTTATCAATAAAGATTCAAACTTTATTATCCAACTCACTAAATAATAATAACAAGAACCAAGAACAAACCAAAGAAAGTGGAAAGCATCAAACTTTATTGGATTTAAGCTTATAATATGAAGATTCCCTCCCTAGATTTGAAGAAACTCTCTTTAAGTCAACCAATTAAGTGCACCGACAACTAAATATCATATACCGATTTCTATATTAGTCAGACTCTTGGTCAGAATATCTAACTCTATAATCATGCAATTAACTAACCCTATGGTCAAGGAGTCAAGCAAGATTAGTCATTTTAGTTTGTATCAATCAAGATTCTACCTTTAATGATTGTTTAAATCAACAAACCATTCAATTTACATATAAATGTCATCATATGCAATTGCACATACATTAAAGTTCCTATCTTTTCATGTTTAAGCCTAGGATTTGGTCAATCACTAGTCAAAACTATTTATTGGTTCTAAATAGTCATGATAAAAGCCACACAAGCAGATTAGTCCTCCTACTCATGCAAACTCAGAATATAAACATTCAAAAACAAGATCTAAAATACACGTGGATATTTGGTAGAACTAAAATTGATAAATATATGAAATTAAGCACCATAAACACAAAAGCGATTAACTTTCAAAGAATCTATCTCCCCTAGGGAGGAATATATAAAATATTAGCTTAGGAACATCATAACATACTTCTGGAAATTAATAAACATATGAATTACAGAAGATAAATAAATAAGAATGATAGAACCAGGATGATCCAAAGCCAAATCTTCAAACAATAAGCTTCAATCCTCCAAAGTTAAGCTCCCCAATCCTTGGAATATTTTTGGAACTTGTCGTCTTTTTTCTGCCTCCTCCCGTCGCTTGCTACCGTTCGCGAGCCCTTCTCTTTTATTTTCAGCCGTCAACTTCAATATATATATATAGATTCTGCCATCTTTTTCTTTTCTGTTTTTGTTTGTTTTATGGGCTAAAAAGCCCATTCATGTCCATATCCATCAAAGAATATATGTAGATATATATATCTACTGTTGGAATCTGCCCACCGACACACGTAGGCCGACATCACTGCCAATGAAGAGCGGGCCTATTGGGTCACACGCCAAGTTTCAATCTCGACAGCCTACTATAAGAGGAAAGAGTCAAAATGGTCAAATTCCAGTTGACCTAGGCTTCACGACCGTGAAGGATGCTCCACGGGTCGTGTAGCAACTCGTGTCCATGAGTCCTGTCGTGGGCCGCATGGTTCGTGAAACCCTAGGGCTTCACGAACCTACACGGCCCGTGAAGGAGGTCGTGAAGAAACAACCCACATGATTGTTGCACAGCGCGGCACGGCTCCTAGAGGATTAATGGCCGGTCGTGGCGCATTTATCCTTCACGGCCCGTGAAGGCAGAATTCTAAGTGACACTTGAATTTGGTTGGACCATCTTGTTGGTCCAATGAATGGGTGCCAATTAGCACGACTCTGGACTCTCAAGAACAGATGAAATCTCTTTATAAGGGGCATTGTTTGTTCATTCAACACTCTTGGTCAATTTTTGCAAGTATACACTTTGTGAGTTCTTCTAGTGTGAGAGAGAGAGCAAAAACAAGTGTTCAAGGGCTGTGCACAAGTGGTTCTAGGGCTGTTCCAGAAGAAGATCATCAAGTGTTGGTGCTTCTTTGTTTTGCTAGTACAAAGAGATTGAAGACTTAGCTTGGTGTGGACTTCTTTGGTGCTTGAGGCCATTTGTTTCAAGAGCTCATCCCACACTTCGAAGTTGTTCCAGAAATATCAAAGTCTTCAAGGGTATGGTTTGCTTACCTTCCTCTCTTTGTGTTTGTTTTTGGTTGCATGCATGTTCTTGCAAGTTTTCACCACCATTGGGAAATCTTGGGATCATTTTGTGTGTTTTTGTTGCTTCCGTTGCATGCTTTGATCCCCATGGATTACCAACAGTGGTATCAGAGCCATACTTGTAAGATGCATGCACCTTTATGGCTTGAAAATCCATATTTTTGATTTTGGACATTCTGTCTAGAAGGTCTTCACGGGCCGTGGAGCTTGCTTCACGGGTCGTGAAGGCCACACGACCAGTCTAGTGGGGTGGTGGTCGTGAAAGGGTTTTAATCTGTTTCACGAGTTGTGGAGCGTACTGCCTTCACGGCCTGTGAGGGCCCGTGAAGAGCAGTAGCTCGTGAAGGCATCGTGAACAGGCTATTTTTGGCCTTTTTGAAAAAGAAAACTTGATATGGATTTTAGCATTTGATTTTGGTGTTTCCAGAATTATTTCAGGCTGTTTAGCCTTGTAGATTAAGCCCCATAATATCCTAATTCTTTTATATGTATGTATTGGGTGGTTTTGGCATAAAATGCACACATGCATACATGTAAATTGTGTATATATGAATATGGATTTCAAAGTGTTTGGAATCCTAATGCATATGTACAAGGTTTATTCTTGTGCCTTTAGTTTTTGAATAAACTTAATTGGGATATTGTTTTGTGCATGGTTTGGTGTGGCACACCATGCTTTGTGGTTGTTTCGTTTTTGTGAGCACCGGTTTGAGCCTAGACCTTTGTGTGGTTGCTTTATTTGTTGTTCTTTCATTTGGTGGTTTGTACCACTTTTGGTTTGTAATAATTTATTTAATCCGGTTTGTAATAATTTATTTATTTGTGGTTTGCACGCCAAAGTATTTATTCTTTGTAATTGTATATTAGCTTAGAATAGATTGTGTGGCTTGCATGCCATTTCTCTTTAATTATGTATGTAATGAGAAGAGAAGACCGGAGGCACCAACGGGAGTCTTGGGAGACATCTTGGCTACCTCGGATCCGGAGGAGCGGGATCGAGTGGGAGCACGCCACGAAGTCTTGGATTGTTTGTCCTTAGTTGACATAGTTCCTCGGTTGGCTCACCGGGGAACACTTAGGTTGGCTCAAATCGGTTTTGTATGCGTGGTTGTGTAGTTTTATTTATTTGTTTTCTTGCGTGGTTGTAGGATCTTCGCATGCTAGAAAATCTTTTGAAAATAATAAAACTACATAGTTTTCCTCAATTGGTTAACAAACCCCGCTCGCTCACATGATTAACAAACGAATATAAAATGTTTATGTTCAATTGGTGAAAAATGCGTTTTGTCACTTATTTATTAATCAAAACGAAAAGAGGTTTTTAACCGGAAAAACAAAAGTCCCGTTTTTCTTAAAAACGTAAATCACACGCCATCCAAAAGATGACACCACCCGAATCTAATGAAGCATGGGACAATTGTCGAGCTTAGCACGAGTTGTTCAATGTGGACTTGTGTGGAAGGTGTGTGTGGTGTCTTGAAATCTTTGGTTGTCGAGCTTAGCACGAGCCAATTATTGTCAAGGGCGTCATCGTGTATCTTGTTGGACGATTTGCAATTCCAATTTAATACGCCTTGATAATTGTCGTGCCTATACCGAGTTATCAAAGCGGCTTATTGAGGAATCGATGTGGGAAGGGATCAAACATGCCAAACCGGAGCTATGAGTACCGATGGATCCCGCAAGTGCCTAAGAGTTGTAATCACGGATTGCAATTGGTAAAGCGTTTACCGGCCTAAATGCCTTCACAAAGTGATCCGCGGTAAACCCGTCATGTAGTGAAGCTATGTTGGGTTCTTAGCCCTTGTTAAATTTCAAGTGCTAAACTATTGGGTAATTATTTAACAAGGATTAAAATATGTCGAACTAACCTTTTGTGTGTTTTGCCTTCTTTTAGATAGCATCTACAAGCAACACCGCAACACACATGTCACTCCGTCCATTTTTGGAGAAAGAGAAACTAATAGGCGTAAACTTTATGGATTGACATAGGCAATTGAGAATTGTCTTGCGCCATGAAAGCAAGTTGTACGTCCTAGAGGAACCTCTTCCGGAGGCTCCTGCTACCACCGCTACGCGGGCCATTAAGGATGCTTATGAGAAGTGCCTTAAAGACACCAATGAGGTGACTTGCCTCATGTTGACGACCATGAGTTCCGAGTTGCAAAGGCAATTCGAGAACGTTGGTGCGTTTGACATGATCTTGCAGCTAAAGGAAATGTTCCAGCAGCAAGGGAGGCAAGAACTCTACGAGTGTGTCAAGGCCTTTATAGGGTGCCAGATGCAGGAGGGCGGGAACGTGAGCTCCCACGTGCTTCGTATGAAGCAATACGTGGACCAGCTCGAGAGGTTGGGCTTTCCAATAGGGAAAGAGTTGGCTACGGATATTATCCTCCAATCTTTGCCTCAAGCATATGGTCCGTTCATTGTGAACTACCATATGCATAGCATGGATAAGTCCTTGATGGAGTTGCACGGCATGTTGAAGACCGCTGAGTCTAACATGGCCAAGGCAAAGCCATCAACCTCCGCACCCGTCCTAGCCATCCATGAGGGTGGTGCTAAGAGGAAGCGGCCCGCTTCAAGCTCCAAGGGCAAAGGGAAGGGGAAGGCGAAGGTGGCAACACCCAAGCCCAAACCACTCCCGGCGCCGGAGCCGAAGGGGAAGGAACCCGCTCCTATAGCCCCCTCACCGGAAGAGGCCACCTGCTTCTTCTGCGGGGAGAAGGGACACTACCGGCGTAGTTGCCCCAAGTACACGGAGGAGCTTAAGAGGCTTCGCGCCAAGGGACAAGGCGCCTCCGGTATGTATATGATTGAACTCCATAACACTTCTACTTCTAACGCTTGGGTCTTGGACACCGGGTGTGGTACTCACATACTTAATAATGTGCAGGTACTAAGAAGAAGTAGGGACTTGGTTGATGGGGAGCTGGATCTCATCATGGGAAACAAGGCGGTTTTCCCGGTTGAGAAGATAGGGAGCGTGGACCTCGCCTTTCCATCCGCCTTATTTATTACTTTATTAAATGTATCTTATTCACCCTGCGTGGCAAGAAACATTTTATCATTTTATGCACTCGTTGACGATGAATTTAATTTTAATTTCTCTAATGGAATTATTTCATGCTTTAAGAATGATTTATATTATTTTAAAGCACATCCATATCGTGGCATATATGAGACAAGCGTATGCTTGCAAAGTAATAAATCAATCATGAATGTTGGTTCTAAATCCAAATGTGATTTGGATAAGTTATCTTTATGGCATGGTCGTTTGGGCCACATAAACAAGAAACGCATCGCCAAGCTCCAAGCGGATGGGATCTTGGAATCATTTGACCATGGGTCGGATGATGTATGCGAATCTTGCTTATTGAGCAAAATGACCAAAGCACCCTTCACCGGCGTTAGTGAGAGGGGCAAAGACTTGTTGGATATCGTTAACACGGATGTGTGTGGTCTGTTCAAGCATGTCACTAGGGATAACTCAAGGTACTTCGTAACCTTTACCGATGACTTTAGTAGGTATGGGTATGTCTACTTGGTGAGACAAAAGTCGGAAACCTTTGAGGTTTTCAAGACTTTCAAGAACAAAGTTGAGAACCAATTGGGTAAACGAATTAAGATGCTCAGATCGGATCGTGGTGGTGAGTATCTAAGTTCGGAATTCCGAGACTATTTAAAAGATTGTGGAATTGTTTCGTAATTGACACCTCCTAGGACACCACAATAAAATGGTGTCGCCGAGAGGAGGAACCGGACATTGTTGGATATGGTTCGGTATATGATGAGTCGTAAGGATGTACCCATTAGCTTTTGGGGCTATGCATTGGAAATGGCCGTTAGAATCCTTAACCTCGTACCAACTAAGAAGGTCAAGAAGACACCTTTTGAGATGTGGCATGGAAAGGTTCCATCGCTTTTGTAACACCGCCTTTGCTATTTTAAAAATCAGTATAAATTTAGGTTTTCAAACTGCATGGGTACGTTTATAATTTGAACTTTTACCTGTTTGTTAACTTACCTGAATTTCAAAAACTATGCAGCGGAATTTTAAATAACAAACAAACAACCCAAGCAGTTATTACAGTTTAAAAATACATGTTTGGCGTATATACAAATATACAATACCAAAAATTGCCAAGCATGCCTACCGGTGTTACATAATCTAAACCGACCATAATACTATTATACCAAAAGTAGTGTTCCTTCCAAAAAAGCTTCTATAACAGCCACGAGTGTCCCCAACTCACCAAGCCGTCTATTCCTTATCTGTAAAATGTTAAACATCAACAACATTAGCTATATAAATATAGCTAGTGATTACTAACAATCATGCATAACAATTAAGCAAGTCCTTAGCAATATAACAAGTAATATAGCAGAATAAGCAATCAATGCTATCCTAACATATAGTGGAGTGATGACATGTACAGCGAGTGTATTATATTGCCGGGTTGCAAAGCCAGCTCAAACCACTACCACCGGGGGAATCAGACACTACCATCCGTGCGGGTTTCATCACCTAAGTGAATCACCATGCTCGTTAAGGAGCCAAAGCTCATTAGGCTTAGCCATTTAAGGCACTCACCTCAATTGCTGAAAGGAACAGTACTCGAGTACCGTTAGTCCAGAACATTATGCCTGTAGGCCCAGGACCCAGCCGAAGCCGACCTTAATTACATATAAGTCCGGACATACAGATAGTTTCATCAATCACCCTTTGCAGGGACAAGTGCATGCATGCTTTATTCATATAACATATTATTCATCAAGTGTGCACATGTACTTAAATACATGTCTTGCACATCAATTAGCAAGGCATATCATGGATTCTTTATCATACTAGCATACATATGGCTTTCATAATACAAGTTGTGGCATATCATAATCATATAACTGTTCTTGCATTCAAAACTTCCTAAATTGAAGTCATAAGAGTCAGTACTCACCTTGCGTGTTTATAAACAACACAATATGAACTCGGCTCTCCTTGATAGCTTAATTACCTATTAGTACACATATAAGTCCACTTAGATTATCACATATAAACACATATTCTATTACTAGTGTTATATTCCTACTTATGTGTTTAATTGAGTAAAAATGTCTAAACCATACTAAATGCCTCTAAAATGGTCAAAAATGATTCAACTATTATCTATTGCATATTACAAGTTTACTTGAAAATCATACCACATGTACATACCCTCAATATTCTGTTTTTAATCCCCAAATACATGTTTAACTTATTACAAATACCTTAACCCATCCCAAATAACATTAACCATTGAAAAAACAAAGGTTACTTTGCTGCAAACACGTCGTGCCGCTACGCAGTACCAGAGCTGCGACTTTGTGCCCTGCAACTGCTGTTCTTCCTTCAAAACTCAATTCTAACTTGCCTTTAATTATTTCTAGCTCATGTACTAGTGTTGGGGCATCAAAAGGAGTTCATAAACATATAAACATCATACTTTTAACATATGATTCAAGTTTGAATCATCAAATTACCATAAAAGACCCATTTGGTCAAATTCTTGAAATTCATTCAAGATGGTATCTTTAATTCATAAATTCAACCTTAAACAACTTTTACATGATCCTAAAACAGATTACAATTCAAAGATTCAAGCTTTATTGGCTAATTTTGTTTTTCCTAATTTTAACCTAAAGCTTGAAATGAAGAACAAGGAAGAAGATAGGCTTACAAGCAAGAAGATGATGAGCAAGGAAGGATCAAGAGCAGATTGTGGACTTGTTTTTGCTTTAATTCCAGCTTCAATTGCTCTTGGATTGGATTTGTTGTTCAATTTCAAAGTGCAAGAGATGAGATTGTGAAGTGTGTGTATAAACGTGGGTGTGTGTGTGTGTGTTTGTCTGAGATATACATGAGGACCGACCTTGTGGGTTTTAATTATCCACAAGGGGTATTTTGTTCCCCTTTTCAACATACAACACAACACCCGAATAACCGTTTCAACTAACGAGGATATTTTTGAAAACCTCGTTTGAAACCAGTTAATATTTTATAATTCTTTTCTATTTTTATTACTATTTTTAAATTCACATTTAACTAGCCAATTACATATTTTCTATTTATTCTTACAAATATATTTATATTTAATTCATTTAATTAAATTGACATACCAAATGAAACACGCGAATAGGCCATATTTGAGGATGTTACAACTCTACCCCCCTTAAGAAGATTTCGTCCTCGGAATCTGTTCAACTGGGAATAAGTAAGGGTATCGTGTCTTCATGTCATCCTCTGTTTCCCATGTCAGGTTGGGACCTAGGCTGTGCTTCCACTTGACAAGAACCAGTCTGATCAGCTTCTTACGCAACTTCTTTGTCTTTGCGTTAAGAATTTCAACTGGCTCCTCTACAAGACACTTAGCCGGATCAACCTTCAGCTCTTGCAGAGGTAGAACTTGATTTTCTTCAACTTTACACTTTCTCAGATAGCAAACATTGAAAGTGTTGTGAATACCAGATAGCTCAGGAGGTAATTCAAGAGATACAGTTTGCTCGTTGACTTTTCGGATAATCCTGAATGGACCAATATAACGTGGACTCAGTTTGCCCTTGCGTCCAAACCGAATTACCCCCTTCCAAGGAGATACCTTCAAGAATACCCTATCGCCTTCACAGAATTCCACTGGTCGGCGCTTTGGGTCTGTATATATCTTTTGACGATCACGGGCTACTTTTAATTTCTCCAGAGCTATTTTGACTTTATCAGAAGTGATCTGCACAATTTCGGGTCCGGCATACTGCTTCTCACCCGGTTCAAGCCAACAAGTAGGAGTGCGACAACGCCTCCCGTATAACATCTCATATGGTGGCATCCCGATACTAGAATGATAAGAGTTGTTATAAGCAAACTCTATCAAAGGGAGATGAGAATCCCAAGAACCACCATATTCAAGTACACATGCCCTCAGCATGTCTTCAAGAGTCTGAATTGTTCTTTCAGACTGACCATCCGTTTGTGGATGATAAGCAGTACTCAGATGAACCCGTGTGCCAAGCTCACGTTGTAAGCTTTGCCAGAAGTTAGACACGAAACGAGAGTCACGGTAAGAAACAATAGAACAAGGTAAACCATGACGTGTGACAATCTCGTTGATATAGAGTTGAGCTAGGCGTGTCAATGATGCAGATTCGTTGGTAGCAAGAAAATGAACACTTTTGGTCAATCGGTCAACGATGACCCAAATCATGTTGTGCCCCTTCAGTGTCTTTGGTAACTTTGTAACAAAATCCATGGTTATATGATCCCATTTCCACTCTGGAATATCAAGTTGTTGTAGATTACCATAAGGCCTTTGGTGCTCGGTTTTGACTTGTGCACATATTTGACACTTCTCCACGAATGAAGCAATGTCTCTTTTAAGTGTAGGCCACCAATACAGCTTTTTGAGATCATAGTACATCTTGGTTATACCTGGGTGAATAGACAACCTGGAATTATGTGCTTCCTGTAATATCAAATCACGGTTGCCTCCAATGAAAGGTACCCAGATTCGGGATTGAAAAGTCTTCAAACCCTGGCTGTCATCAACAAGCTGATCTTTCAGCTTTCTCATAGTCTCCGCCTTTAAATTCTCCTCTTGTAGAGCTAGTTGCTGTGCTTCCCTCAATTTGGAAATAATATCAGGAACCACAGTAAGCTTCATGAATTTGGCTTCAGTTGAAACCCCTTTTCTGCTCAAGGCATCAGCTACTACATTAGCTTTGCCTGGATGATAACGGATCTCACAATCATAGTCTTTGATTAACTCAATCCAGCGTCGTTGCCTCATATTGATTTCTTTTTGAGAAAAGACATATTGCAAGCTTTTATGATCCGTGCATATAACACATTTTGTGCCATATAAGTAATGCCTCCACAGCTTCAATGCAAATACAACTGTTGCGAGTTCAAGATCGTGTGTTGGGTAGTTCTTTTCATGTGGTTTTAATTGCCTTGAAGCATAAGCAATCACCTTATCGCGTTGCATTAGAACACATCCCAAACCAGAATAAGCAGCATCACAATATACTATGAAATCCTCCGACCCGTTTGGCAGAGTAAGAATAGGAGCTTCACAGAGTAACCGCTTTAAAGTTTGAAAGGACTGCTCCTGTGCATCAGACCACACATAAGCAACATCCTTCCGTGTCAATCTAGTAAGAGGACCAGCGAGTTTAGAAAAATCGCGAATAATTCGCCGATAATAGCCAGCAAGACCAAGGAAACTCTTGATCTCTGTAGGAGTCTTAGGAACCTCCCAATTCATCACTGCCTCTACTTTAGCAGGGTCTACTTTCACACCTTCCCTGCATATAACATGGCCAAGAAAATGCACCTCCCGAAGCCAAAACTCACATTTAGAAAGCTTGGCATAGAGTTGTTCTCGCTTAAGAGTTTCGAGAACTTGACGAAGATATGATTCATGTTTAGCTTCGGTCTTTGAATAGATCAAGATATCATCAATAAATACTATCACGAACTTGTCCAGAAATGGACGACAAATTCGATTCATAAGATCCATAAAGATAGCTGGTGCATTGGTAGAGCCGAATGGCATCACCAAGAATTCGTAGTGGCCGTAGCGTGTACGGAAAGCCGTCTTCGGAATATCTTCCACTTGAACCCGTACCTGATGGTACCCTGATCGAAGATCAATCTTAGAAAAGCACGTTTCTCCCTGCAATTGATCAAATAAGTCATATATGCGCGGAAGTGGGTATTTGTTCTTTATAGTTCACTTGTTAAGCTCCCTATAATCTATGCACATTCGCATAGTCCCATCTTTCTTCTTGACAAAAAGAACTGGAGCTCCCCAAGGAGAAGAGCTCGGGCGAATAAAGCCCTTGTCAAGCAATTCTTGAATTTGATTCATCATCTCACGGACTTCAGAAGAAGCGAGACGATATGGAGCTTTAGCCGCTGGAGTAGCTCCGGGAACAAGATCAATCTTATAATCCACATCCCTGACTGGAGGCAGTCCGGGTAATTCATCTGGAAAAACTTCAGGATATTCTGACACTACCCTGATATTTTCTACTGGTTGTTTCTCCATTTGGGTATTAATAACATAAGCATAGTAGGAGACACAACCTTTTGTAACAGATTTTTGAGCTTGAATCACTGAAATGATAGGAATATCAGACTCCCGTCCTTCTCCCCTTGCGATAGCATAAGACCCGTCATTTAAAGGAAATCTGATAATCTTCTTAGAACATATAATCTCAGCATCTCGACTGCTGAGCCAATCCATCCCGATCACAGCATCAAATCCCGCGATAGGCATAATAAGGAATGAAATTGAAAAGCTATGCCCGTTGATATAAACAAGTGCTACCGGAACTCTCTCGGTAACGTGAACTACTTTACCGTCAGCTACTTCTACTTTAATTGGATCAATTAATGCAGTAATAGGTAGTTGCAGCTTCTTACGACAAGATATGGAAATAAAAGAGTAAGTAGCTCCGGTATCAAACAATATACATGCGGGGGTAGATTCAATAATAAAAGTACCCGTGATTACATCACCTGCAGCTTTGGCCTCTTCGGCCGTCATCTGGAACACACGCCCTTTTGCACGTGGGGCGCCGTCTTTCTTCTGCTCAGTGGATGATCCACCGGCTCGGGTACTTGGACTCTGAGGGCATCGGGCTATTTTATGCCCTGACTGATGACATCTGAAGCAGACATCATCCTTGTACCTGCATTCCTCCACTGAATGCCCCTTGGTTCCACACCTGGCACACCTTCTAGTTGCCTTAGAACAATCGCCATAATGGTAAGTGCGGCATTGATAGCGCCATTGACTATCAGGTCTAGTCCTCTTAGAGTCGCCTCCTTTGGTACCTGCAGATGATTGTCCTTTTAAAGGACTCGGGTTAGAAGAGGATTGAAATTTCCTCTTGTTGCTTTCCCCTGCAGATTCACCCCTGCATTGGATGCGATCACCATCCATCTGTCGAGCTATTTCAAAAGCTCGATCCAAATCAGCTGCTGCTCGGAGATGTGCCCGAAATTCAAGTGGTAGAGTAGCCACAAACTTTCGAATCTTCAGATTCTCATCAGTTAGTAAATGAGGTACAAACCTCATTTTATCAGAAAAGGCACCAATATGTTGCTCCATAGATTTATCTCCTTTTCGGAGATTGTTGAACTCCCGTTCCAGCCGTTCCATGTCATATTCAGTGCAGTACTTCTTCTGCACCTTCTCCGAAAACTGCTCCCAAGATAGAGCTTCTAGTACCTCCTTTCTGACTGAGGCCCTGACCGTGTCCCACCAGAATATGGCACGGCCCTTAAGCATCCTAACTGCATACCTCACGCGGTATTCAGCTTCACATTCACAGGACTCAAAAGCCTGCTCTGTTTCACGAAGCCACCTCATAGTAACCACGGGGTCATCACTCCCCTCGAAAGTAGGTGGTTTACATGTCAAGAATTTCTTGAAAGAACATGGCTGGCGAGGTGGTTTACCCAAAGCCGAGTGAAATAATAGCTCCTTTGCAACACGGAGCTCCTCTTCGAGGCGTCGTATGTATTCCTGTTGTACATTATCGGCTGGAGCACCTTCAGTGTGGTGCTGGAGACGCGCTGAGACTGTGCGTCTCCAGCCTGTGGTGGAATATGGGAGAAGAATCATTCATTATAGCACTTATACTTACATGTTAACATATAACTTAGCTATTAACAAGTACTTATCACATTACTCTCATACTCAATCCCCTTTACCCAATAAGGAACACTTCATAATGTTCGGGCCTGAGTTTGAGATTGAATACTCTTTCAAGTACCCAATTCCCTCAAACTTAGGCTCTGATACCTAACTTGTAACACCGCCTTTGCTATTTTAAAAATCAGTATAAATTTGAGTTTTCAAACTGCATGGGTACGTTTGTAATTTGAACTTTTACCTTTTTGTTAACTTAACTGAATTTCAAAAACTATGCAGTGGAATTTTAAATAACAAACAAACGACCCAAGCAGTTATTACAGTTTAAAAATACATGTTTGGCGTATATACAAATATACAAAACCAAAAATTGCCAAACATGCCTACCGGTGTTACATAATCTAAACCGACCATAATACTATTATACCAAAAGTAGTATTCCTTCCAAAAAAGCTTCTATAACAGCCACGAGTGTCCCCAACTCACCAAGCCGTCTATTCCTTATCTGTAAAATGTTAAACATCAACAACATTAGCTATATAAATATAGCTAGTGATTACTAACAATCATGCATAACAATTAAGCAAGTCCTTAGCAATATAACAAGTAATATAGCAGAATAAGCAATCAATGCTATCCTAACATATAGTGGAGTGTTGACATGTCCAGCGAGTGTATTATATTGCCGGGTTGCAAAGCCAGCTCAAACCACTACCACCGGGGGAATCAGACACTACCATCCGTGCGGGTTTCATCACCTAAGTGAATCACCATGCTCGTTAAGGAGCCAAAGCTCATTAGGCTTAGCCATTTAAGGCACTCACCTCAATTGCTGAAAGGAACAGTACTCGAGTACCGTTAGTCCAGAACATTATGCCTGTAGGCCCAGGACCCAGCCGAAGCCGACCTTAATTACATATAAGTCCGGACATACAGATAGTTTCATCAATCACCCTTTGCAGGGACAAGTGCATGCATGCTTTATTCATATAACATATTATTCATCAAGTGTGCACATGTACTTAAATCCATGTCTTGCACATCAATTAGCAAGGCATATCATGGATTCTTTATCATACTAGCATACATATGGCTTTCATAATACAAGTTGTGGCATGTCATAATCATATAACTGTTCTTGCATTCAAAACTTCCTAAATTGAAGTCATAAGAGTCAGTACTCACCTTGCGTGTTTATAAACAACACAATATGAACTCGGCTCTCCTTGATAGCTTAATTACCTATTAGTACACATATAAGTCCACTTAGATTATCACATATAAACACATATTCTATTACTAGTGTTATATTCCTACTTATGTGTTTAATTGAGTAAAAATGTCTAAACCATACTAAATGCCTCTAAAATGGTCAAAAATGATTCAACTATTATCTATTGCATATTACAAGTTTACTTGAAAATCATACCACATGTACATACCCTCAATATTCTGTTTTTAATCCCCAAATACATGTTTAACTTATTACAAATACCTTAACCCATCCCAAATAACATTAACCATTGAAAAAACAAAGGTTACTTTGCTGCACACACGTCGCGCCGCTACGCCGCACTAGAGCTGCGACTTTGTGCCCTGCAGCTGCTGTTCTTCCTTCAAAACTCAATTCTAACTTGCCTTTAATTATTTCCAGCTCATGTACTAGTGTTAGGGCATCAAAAGGAGTTCATAAACATATAAACATCATACTTTTAACATATGATTCAAGTTTGAATCATCAAATTACCATAAAAGACCCATTTGGTCAAATTCTTGAAATTCATTCAAGATGGTATCTTTAATTCATAAATTCAACCTTAAACAACTTATACATGATCCTAAAACAGATTACAATTCAAAGATTCAAGCTTTATTGGCTAATTTTGTTTTTCCTAATTTTAACCTAAAGCTTGAAATGAAGAACAAGGAAGAAGATAGGCTTACAAGCAAGAAGATGATGAGCAAGGAAGGATCAAGAACAGATTGTGGACTTGTTTTTGCTTTAATTCCAGCTTCAATTGCTCTTGGATTGGATTTGTTGTTCAATTTCAAAGTGCAAGAGATGAGAGTGTGAAATGTGTGTATAATCGTGGGTGTGTGTGTGTGTGTGTTTGTCTGAGATATACATGAGGACCGACCTTGTGGGTTTTAATTATCCACAAGGGGTATTTTGTTCCCCTTTTCAACATACAACACAACACCCGAATAACCGTTTCAACTAACGAGGATATTTTTGAAAACCTCGTTTGAAACCAGTTAATATTTTATAATTCTTTTCTATTTTTATTACTATTTTTAAATTCACATTTAACTAGCCAATTACATATTTTCTATTTATTCTTACAAATATATTTATATTTAATTCATTTAATTAAATTGACATACCAAATGAAGCACGCGAATAGGCCATATTTGAGGATGTTACAGCTTTCATATCTAAAGGTTTGGGGTTGTCCTGCCTACGTGAGACGTGAGGTGGAGGACAAATTAGAACCCCGAGCCGAGAGGTGTTTGTTCATTGGATATCTTGCCGGGTCTATGGGATATTTGTTCTACAAACCGTCCGAGAACAAGGTATTTGTTGCTCGGAGGGCCGTCTTCCTTGAAAGGGAGATGCTATCCAAAGACGCTAGTGGGAGAAAGGTAGATCTTGAAGAGATTCAAGAACCTTCCAATGACCAACCTGAAGTTGGCACTAGTTCACAAGATGATTCTTAGCACGGCGCTGCTGGAGAACCTGACACGGATCCTTTACCTCTTAGGAGATCCGGTATGGGTCGCAACGAGCCAGAGAGATATGGGTTTCTCATGTCTGAGGGCTGCGACCTAGTGGTGGATCATGATGAACCATCATCTTATCGGAACGCCGTGGTGGGCCCTGAGTCCGCTAGGTGGAAAGAGGCTATGGAGTCCGAGATGCAATCTATATCGGATAACCAAGTCTGGGATTTGGTAGATCCGGTACCCGGGTGTAGACCCGTAGGGTGCAAGTGGGTCTTTAAGAAAAAGACCGGCATAGATGGAGAGGTAGACACCTTCAAAGCCCGACTGGTGGCTAAGGACTTCACGCAAACTCATGGTGTAGACTATGATTAAACTTTTTCCCCGGTGGCTATGTTGAAGTCTATCCGGATACTCATGGCAATTGCCGCATTTCATGATTATGAGATTTGGCAAATGGATGTAAAAACCGCGTTCCTTAATGGGACACTTAGCGAGGAGGTCTATATGACTCAACCCGAGGGTTTTGTACATGCCAAGCATCCGGATAAAGTCTGCAAGCTTAAGAAGTCCATTTATGGACTGAAGCAAGCATCGCGCAGCTGAAACCTGTGCTTTGATGAGAAAGTCAAAGAGTTTGGCTTTTCGAAAAGCAAGGATGAGCCATGCGTATACGTCAGGGCTATTGGGAGCATAGTTGTGTTCCTAGTCTTGTATGTCGATGACACACTCCTCATTGGGAACGATGTCCCGACCCTTCAAGGTGTAAAAACTTGGTTAGGGAATTGTTTTTCAATGAAGGATCTAGGAGATGCAACTTATATTCTTGGGATCAAAATCTATAGAGATAGATCCAAGAGGCTTATTGGGCTTAGCCAAAGTACATATGTTGACAAAGTCCTAAAGCGGTTTAGGATGGAAGACTCCAAGAAGGGGTTCATTCCAAGGTCACATGGTTTGGTATTGAGTAAGACTCAATCCTTTAGTTCCCCAGAGGAACGGGAAGTAATGAAGCCAGTGCCATATGCTTCGGCTGTGGGCTCGATCATGTACGCCATGCTATGTACGAGGCCTGATGTATCGTGTGCCTTGAGCATGACGAGTAGATATCAAGCCAACCCTGGCGAAGCTCATTGGACAGCGGTGAAGAGCATTCTCAAGTATCTTCGGAGGACTAAGGAGATGTTCTTGGTGTACGGAGGTGAGGAAGAGCTTAGAGTAAAGGGTTACTCTGTTGCAAGCTTCCAAACCGATAGGGATGACTGCCGATCACAATTGGGGTTCGTGTTCCTATTAAACGACGGTGCTATATCCTGGAGGAGCTCCAAGAAAGACACCGTGGCCGATTCCACTATCGAGTCGGAATACATTGCGGCCAGTGAAGCTGCTAAGGAGGCCGTAAGGATGAGGAAATTTATGCTTGATCTGGGAGTGGTTCCAAGCATTAGCGACCCTGTTGAGATCTTCTATGACAACGAGGGTGCCGTTGCTTTAGCAAAGGAACCAAGGTCTCATCGACGCACGAGGCATATTCCGCGGAAATATTATTTTATCCGGGATGTGGTCGAAAATGGAGACATCGTCATCAGCAAAGTACACACGGATAGCAATTTGGTGGATCCGTTCACTAAACCGTTGTCGCAAGCTAAGCACGATGCCCACACACGTGCTATTGGGATTAGATTTGCTAGTGACTTGGTTTGAGTTGTATATTGGTTATTGTATTCGATGTATTTACTATGTTATTGGGAACATTAAGCAATATTGTATTTTTGAATGTATTGATAATTAAATGGAGATTTAATGATACGCGTGTAGCGAATACTTTCTTTAAATCATTATTGTGTTCCAACTTTGCATGTTTTATCACTTCCTTGAATGTTTTAACATTCTAAATTGTCCACGATCGGTCATTCTTCATGGAAGGAAGTATGAATGAAGATCGAGGGAAATGATTGGTCATAGTGTTCAATGGGATTGAATACAAGGAACGCAATATTTCGCCTATACTTGAAAAGAGTTTCAAGTGATTGGACGACTCACACCTGATCTTACTTCATGGTACATGTCAAGAGTAAATCAGGATGATAATATCTTTTATCCTTAGACCGGAGATGCATGTGTTTCACTACTTTGGTTTGCTTTATTCTGACTGCTTTCAAACGTAGTCCGTAACTGGCTATCATAAAGGAGGTATTTGGGTAAAGTATTGCCATTGTATTGGAGGCAATGTAGTCGAAGGAATTTGTTCCTCTGTAAAGAGAGATATCCCTAGGCCCCTCGATGATTGGGCGCTGACACCAAAAATGCATGGCCATGCTCGAGCTTGCAATGATTGTTGATCAGTTGCAACTCACCTTTTTGGTCACCACCAATCTTGATCGAGAAACATAATCGTAAACGATCGGAGAATGACTTTGTACCATGTCTCGTGTTCACTTGGATATCGCGAACAATAAGATAATTGATCACTTATCTATAGGACCATGTCAAACTCTTTTAGTTTAACTTGGTACTTGTCAGGGATGACATACCCCGTGTTTAGTTGGGGGCAGGGATGCCTTGCTAGAGGCCGATCCCTGCCTGTGGTGCCCATGGGTACGGTGTGTCATGTGCAAGTGGGAGTTTGTTGGAATCTGCCCACCGACACACGTAGGCCGATATCACTGCCAATGAAGCGTGGGCCTATTGGGTCACACGCCAAGTTTCAATCTCGACAGCCTACTATAAGAGGAAAGAGTCAAAATGGTCATATTCCAGTTGACCTAGGCTTCACGACCGTGAAGGATGCTCCACGGGTCGTGTAGCAACTCGTGTCCACAAGTCCTGTCGTGGGCCGCATGGTTCGTGAAACCATAGGGCTTCACGATCCTACACGGCCCGTGAAGGAGGTCGTGAAGACACAACCCTCACGATTCTTGCACAGCGCGGCACGGCTCGTGGAGGATTAATGTCCGGTCGTGGCGCATTTATCCTTCACGGCCCGTGAGAGCCCGTGAAGTAGTCGTGAAGGCAAAATTCTAAGTGACACTTGAATTTGGTTAGACCATCTTGTTAGTCCAATGAATGGGTGCCAATTAGCACGACTCTGGACTCTCAAGAACAGATGAAATCTCTTTATAAGGGGCATTGTTTGTTCATTCAACACTCTTGGTCAATTTGTGCAAGTATACACTTTGTGAGTTCTTCTAGTGTGAAAGAGAGCAAGAACAAGTGTTCAAGGGCTGTGCACAAGTGGTTCTAAGGCTGTTCCAGAAGAAGATCATCAAGTGTTAGTGCTTCTTTGTTTTGCTAGTACAAAGAGATTGAAGACTTAGCTTGGTGTGGACTTCTTTGGTGCTTGAGGCCATTTGTTTCAAGAGCTCATCCCACACTTCGAAGTTGTTCCAGAAATATCAAAGTCTTCAAGGGTATGGTTTGCTTACCTTTTTCTCTTTGTGTTTGTTTTTTGTTGCATGCATGTTCTTGCAAGTTTTCACCACCATTGGGAAATCATGGGATCATTTTGTGTGTTTTTATTGCTTCCGTTGCGTGCTTTGATCCCCATGGATTACCAACATCTACCATTCGAATATATATGTAGATACATATATATCTATCTTCCGCAACTTCAAATATATATATATATATACGACATGACTTTATATATATATATATATATATATATATATATATATATATCGCCGTATTTCCGAATATATATATATATATAAGTTGTTGTGCGTTTCTTTGTTTCCTTGATTCATGCCCCCTCAAATCTTATCTTCTTTTTAAATATAATGATTTAGTTATATAATATCTAATTATTAAGATATATATACTATATAAATATATAAAATATATCCTATCTCATTTTCTCTTTAATCCTTAATTTCTTCAAATAATTTCTTTTTTGTCTTTTTAGTCTGCAAAATAACAAATCAAAGGTAAACGCATCTTTTTACAATTAAATGAACAATTTTCGGCTAAAATTAAATAGATATCGCCCGAAATATATATCTAATAAACGCGATATCAAAATACCCCACACTTGAACTTTGCTTGTCCTCAAGCAAACTACAACTCTATCCAGGCTATAAAGTTTAAGTAATCAATACCATTCTTTGAAAAATTAAATATCACTTAAAAATGTTAAAAAGGTTGATTAAAAATAAAACATAGGTTATATCTAGACATATGCACATACCCATGATTTGATCCTTATTTACTTTTCAACCATCCAAAATAATTTTTTCATTTATACATATCCAAACCTTAACTTAAGAATTGCATTTATATTTAATTTGGTTAATTTACCCTTTAGGAATCCCCCAACCTCAAGACTTATTGCAGATTTTCAACTTTATTTTCACATATGCTTTTTCATCTTTTCAACTCTTTTTTTATAAGTCTATGACTTTCTTTGGAACCCATGTAGCGAATCCTCAACTCAACCGATCCCAAACCGGTTGGCTTTAGGTGGCTAGGTGTAGAACACCCTTCAGAGTTTACTAATTCGAGTTTCCAAAGGCCATGTATTTGACTTATATATTTCTAGCTCTTTTTTATATTTTTTTATTTTTTGCACATTGGATTTTTTACTTTTTCTTTTCTTTTTCAAACATATGTTTATAAAAATTGAAAAATTCATACTCAGTCTATTTTTGTAAAGCTTAGACTCAGAAAGGGCTTAACCTCATAATTTATGTAGCAATTCAAAAATTAAAATTTGGATACTATAAACTAAAATTTCTAAGGAATTGACGAAAAACCACAAGTACTATGCATAAAAGCTAGATATAACAATGAATTTTTTATAAATCAACAAATTTGATAATCTTAAATAATATCTAACTTTTAATTCGAATGATATTAAAATTTAACGCCCAAATACAATAATAATTTAATACGAGGACAATTAAATTTCAAGCGAGGAAATATTTTCTAACCACCTACCCTACACTTAAATTATACAATGTCCCCATTATACAGAATAAATATATAACAAGGTAAAAAGGTAGAAAAACTCCATGGGTATAATTAGGCGAATGGAGCAGATAGATGTCAGCATATACGCGCATACTCCATAAATTAAAAGCTCCAACTGAAATATAAATCACTCAAAGCATAACGTCAGACATACAGATTTATATGTACATCAAAGGATGGGAATGTCTGAATGTGATTTTATATGAAGGATTCCATAAGCATATACGATGAATTATCTAGGCTAGGACTCCCTAAAAACGAAAACAAAAAGAAACAAACCTAACTCACTTTCGTATGAATCACGGTTGCATTTAGCGTATGCAACAAGCCTTTAAACCCCTTGGTAGCCCGAGTGGATGAGTTGTAGTCTTGTGCGGGTTTCTAGGCAACACACCCACAAAGTTGAAAAGAAAGGAAACGAAATACAAAAATAAAGCAGAAAGAAAAACCTAAACTAACCACATGTTGCCTCCCGAGAAGCGCTTGTTTTTATCTGAGTCTCTAGCTTGACTCCGCATTTATTTCTTGTGCCTTTGAACGAATGACCCCACACTCGCAATCAAGTGCGGGTGGTAATATTTATACCTACCGGCCAATGTATATTTGTTACCAATCTGGAATGCTGCTACTAGTGCTGCGTTCCACGACGCCATCTCGATCTCTACAAACATCTCTCTCGCGTTCTGAATTTTGGATCCTCCTAGTGATTGTGAACTTGATTGTGACTCAAGCAAAGACTCCAACTGGCTCCCAATATTATTTGCCTGACCCTTTTCTGCACTTGAAGTACACCACAGAATTCCCGGCGCCAAAGGGATTCCATAATGCGACTCCAACTCCTCATTCGATTCCGTGGTTACCTCCTTTTCTGATTTCGGAGCGTCCTCGAAGAGTAGAAATTCCAGATAGTCCAAGATTTCATCTGCACAATTCTCCACGTCTTCTCTCTCAAGAAGGGAGGGTCCCCATACGAGTTTTAGTTCTAAACCTAACGTGGGTGTTAGCTGGACGAGGGTCGATGGTTCATCCTTTGAATATTCTTCTGGTTCCTCAAGCAGGCTAGCGAGACACTCTAGAATATCTCCATCGGACTGATCATCTTTTCTCGACTCCACCTCCACATAAGGATGAAAATGTATACTGTCATCAGAATCGGAGTCGTCTGAATAGTACGGTTCAGGACTAACATATGGTGAGCTAATCGGGTGGTCATTCTCATCATCTTTTGGGATAAAATCGTAATCATCCCGTTCGATGCCATCGTCGTAAAATTCATTCAACAAATCTTTAAGGAAGGACTCCCAACAGATTGGATGATCCTCAGGCCAATACATAATCACTAAAGAGACATCGACAGAAAACCAAAAGAGCGCGCGAAATGACTAACTAGAACTAAATACTAAAACACGAAAAGTAACTTCCTTTTGAGCCAAAACTCGCGGGAAGGATCGTTTATAAATAATTAGTCAAGTTATACCAAAATAAAAACGTTCCCCGGCAACGGCGTCAAAAACTTGATGTGCGTGTAGCGTACCAGTTTTAAATTTATAAAATCCGAATTATTTAGCACGACTACAACACAAATAGGCAAGAGAACCTAATCGTATCGTAGTATAGTAAATAAGTACGGGTGTCGAACACAAGAGGAACGAGTATGATTTTGAATATAATTCTACTAATCAAATATTAAACTAATATAAACAATTAAAAGGGGAATTTAGAATCTTATCAATAAAGATTCAAACTTTATAATCCAACACACTAAATAATAATAACAAGAACCAAGAACAAACCAAAGAAAGTGGAAGCATCAAACTTTATTGGATTTAAGCTTATAATATGAAGATTCCCTCCCTAGATTTGATGAAACTCTCTTTAAGTCAACTAATTAAGTGCACAGACAACTAAATATCATATACCGATTTCTATATTAGTCAGACTCTTAGTCAGAATATCTAACTCTATAATCATGCAAATAACTAACCCTATGGTCATGGAGTCAAGCAAGATTAGTCATTTTAGTTCGTATCAATCAAGATTCTACCTTTAATGATTGTTTAAATCAACAAACCATTCAATTTACATATAAATGTCATCATATGCAATTGCACATACATTAAAGTTCCTATCTTTTCATATTTAAGCCTAGGATTTGGTCAATCACTAGTCAAAACTATTTATTGGTCCTAAATATTCATGATAAAAGCCACACAAGCAGATTGGTCCTCCTACTCATGCAAACTAAGAATATAAACATTCAAAAACAAGATCTAAAATACACGTGGATATGTGGTAGAACTAAAATTGATAAATATATGAAATTAAGCACCATAAACACAAAAGCGATTAACTTTCAAAGAATCTATCTCCTCTAGGGAGGAATATATAAAATATTAGCTTAGGAACATCATAACATACTTCTGGAAATTAATAAACATATGAATTACAGAAGATAAATAAATAAGAATGATAGAACCAGGATGATCTAAAGCCAAATCTTCAAACAATAAGCTTCAATCCTCTAAAGTTAAGCTCCCCAATCCTTGAAATATTTCTGGAACTTGTCCTCTTTTTTCTGCCTCCTCCCGTCGCTTGCTGCCGTTCGCGAGCCCTTCTCTTTTTTTTTCAGCCGTCGACTTGAATATATATATATATATATATATATATATATAGATTCTGCCGTCCTTTTCTTTTCTGTTTTTGTTTGTTTTATGGGCTAAAAAGCCCATTCATGTCCATATCCATCAAAGAATATATGTAGATATATATATCTACCATTCAAATATATATGTAGATACATATATATCTATCCGCCGCAACTTCAAATATATATATATATATATATATATATATATATATATATATATATACGACATGACTTTATATATATATATATATATATATATATATATATATATATAAAACTTGTGCATTTCTTTGTTTCCTTGATTCATGCCCACTCAAATCTTATCTTCTTTTTAAATATAATGATTTAGTTATATAATATATAATATATAATATCTAATTATTAAGATATATATACTATATAAATATATAAAATATATCATATCTCATTTATCTCTTTAATCCTTAATTTCTTCAAATAATTTTTTTTTGTCTTTTTAGTCTGCAAAATAACAAATCAAAGGTAAACGCATCTTTTTACAATTAATATGCACACTTTTCGGCTAAAATTAAACAGATATCGCCCGAAATATATATCTAATAAAAGCGATATCACTACACTACCAAACCAAGGCTCTGATACCAAACTTGTAACACCGTATTTTTAACCCAAATTTTTTTCACTTTTAGTTACACAGCGGAAGCGTTTTAAACATTAAAGTAATTACAACTAATTACAAACCACTATTTACAAAATATCAGTATTACAAAACATGGATCGTCACAAATAATCTATCAGAGTCCTAGGTGATTACTCTAAAAGATGTAAAACAGTGATTGTATAACCTTCAAGCAATCTATGGCAAGATGAATATCAAGAGAGAGATAGAGAGAGCTACACACACTTTCACGTTCAAAGGATATTGCATATATTTCAGGAAACGTAAAACGCATAGTCGCCCATGGTACAAAGGTCCTATATATAGGCTAAGCCTACTACTTGGGCCTCATGGCTTTCCTACATTTTAACTAATATTAAAAATCTCCTCATAAATGGAGAGAAATCCAATTAAATTGAAATTTAAATGCAAAAAGTAAGTAATTACAAAATAGATCGATTTCTTATGCCAAACATCATCTGCCACCTTCTAATAATCCGCCGGCTGTCCAATGTCCTTTTGACCTGTTCAATGGTATGTATCAGCCCAGCCAATTCAGTTTCACTTAAGTCAGAATGATTCTTTTCGGCCTTTTCTTGGAGACTGTGAAATAGAAGTTTAAGAGTCCCATCTGAGTATGCCATTAAGTCTATCATCCGAATCATGATCTTTCGGCGGCGTTGATTGACAAAGATGACACCTCTTTGACCTGCAAAGCTAGGATGATTTTCATCAATAATTGTGAGCTCCTCAAGGGTTTGTAAATTTGTATGATGTTGTAGTGGTCTGAGCAGATTCACCTCGAGTTAATTACTCTCGGCGCCTAATTGTTGAGCATCCTCCTGTAAAAATTCAATAAATCTCCTCATATATTTCATTAGAGTTGATCGTCCTTGTTGTTCTTCATAGGACTTGTTGATCTTTGTGGATAGCTCCTCGTATATGAACTCAATGTCATGCAGCTTTACATGTCTGAAGTCTGCTTCATTGAGGGAGATTTTCTGACCATCTGCTCTTTGTACAACATACACAGCAAATCTGTACCTTAATGATTTTTGCATGCTAACGCGAAGTACTTTGCTGATTGGGTACTCTGACACTATTTGCTCCCTTAGGGTTTTGTATTCGTTGAGAATGTGAGGGTATCGTTCCTTTATGCATCATCAAGAACTCTCATTTATGGGGGAATCTTGTCTCTGATTTGAGAAGCGTAGATGGTAGGGATCCGATCCTCAAGGTAAGCAGCATTTACACCATATTTTCCCCAAATAGGGTCTTTCATAGCTTCCCTGGTGTACATGTTGTGTCTATCAAGGCCTGGGTCTGAAGTAGTTGGAATTGGACGGGATGGTTGGACATTAGGAGGAATAGGCCAATTTGATGATGTTTGTCATTGTAATAGTACCTGCTCAGTTTCTTGATTTTTCCTCAGGATGTCGGCAGCAGACACCTGGAATTTCTTAGTTTCAGGTGGAAACAATTAATGAACCTCCTCCGATATGCCCCGGAGAACCCTGGTAAGATCTAGTCTTTTAATGGTCTCCTCCATTTGCTTTTTAGTGACCGACTCACTCGCAGGCTTTGCAACCCTTGAAGAAGTTGGCTTTGGAACGGTTTGCACGGGCATATCATCAAATCTATCTAGTATCTGAACCTCCTCGGTTCTTTCTGGCAGCTTTTCAAACGAGAACCCTTCTATCTGTTTCAATAATTCATCTGACTCATCCCTTTCATCAGTATCTGCGGTTTCCATTTCAAATTCAAAATCTGGGATGGCAGGTTCAGGCTCAGACATATGTTGTTGATGTTGCTGTTGTTGTGGTTCTGATTCTGATTGTAGTTGTTGTCGCTTTTGTTGTTGTTGTTGTGGTTCTGGTTCTGCCCCAATCCCTATAGCAACTGCAAGTCATTCGGACGGAGGGGTAAAGGTCAAAACGCGGGATCTTTTCTCCCCCTCGTGGCGATCATGATCGGGATCATCATCATCACGCTTACGTTTTGACCCAGCAGCTTGGATTTACAAGTAGTTTCAAGCGTTGTAAACCTTGTTTCGACAGAATCTAACTTTTGAAATACCACATTCCCCAAACCCGCCATTGAATTCATGACTGTCTCATTAAACTCAGAGAGGGTGCTACCCTTATATGTTTGTTCGTTGCAAAGGGTTTCAAGGAGATCCAGGTTTTGTTCACGGTCGGGGGCTCTTTCTAGTAACCGGGCATAAAGCAGGGATTTGAGTGTGTCAGTAGATAAGCTTGGGCCGTCATCAACTATTGATTTCAGAGTGGCAAGTGTTTGTTTGATGTCAACTATTCCCTCAGTAATAGGGTTGAGAGCCTCCTACAATTCCTCTTTTGTAACATACCGAGACTCACATAAAGTGCTTGTTGAAGTCTCCGCCACAGAGGCGGAGCTACTCGTAAGTGGAGCTGATGTTGTGAACACTCCACCGAGATTTCCACCCGATCCTCGAATGGCACTTTCAGTACTGCCACCTACGGGTGTTCCGGACGGTTGTCTAGTAAACAACGTCGTAATATGTGCCAGTGTGGTTTGGTGTCTTGAAAGAAACGCAGAAATCTACGGTATATCGATGTGCGCTGAAGAAAGGGGCGAGGTTGAGAGAGGCAGAACTCTGGTTTCAATACCAGCCATCTCCGAATGAGAGGCCGGTAGAGTATGTGTATAATCTCTGTGGAATGAAACAGATGTCTGTTGAGAGACACCCGAGTGACTGTTTCAACACCAGAGCTGAGAATGTCAACTCCGATGGCAGGTGTGGCTTCCCTGTTTTTTGGGTTTGGGGGACCCTCAACACTCTCTTTTTCTTTTCTCCCCTCTCTCTCCTCTACCACAACCTCTTCTTCTTCTTCCACCTCTTCCTCTTCCTCAAAATCATATCCTTCACTGCCTTTGTCAAGAGGACCCGATTGATAGCCATATAAGAATTCAGTTTCTAAGTCGAAGGCTTTGGGTAGATTTGGAAATAGATCAGAAAAACTTAAATCTTCCTCTTCAGCCACCACTGGTGTTTTGGCTCGTTGTTCGTTTGTATTATCACGAACCAGTGGTGCTGCTCCAGGAGTAAAATCAATAACAGCTAAAGTATCAGAAGCAAAATCCAGAGCAGTTGCAGCTGTAGTTATTTCTGATGCAGAGGATTCCGGTACATGTTCAGGATTTGGAAGCACATCGGAAAAGGAATCTATCATAGCCTGGATTTGCACAGGGTCATACTCCGCCTCTCCCTCACTAAGTGTATCACCGACATCACCTTCACCACCCCTCTCATCACTTTTATCACCTGTCTCTCCCCTCTCAGCTTCCCCCATGGAAGGCTGAGGCCTAGGTTCTAGTACCTCACTTGGAGCTATTGGTCCTTAGATAGGTGCAACCGGCTCTGGTTGCGCCATAGGACCAAGTCCTACACTCTCCCTATATGCTCGCACCACATCATTTTGTGCACACAAATCTAGGAGCGAAGCCGGAAAAGGTCGAGGTTGAACCTGATGATCAACAGTGAGAAGCTTGCCGTACATGAACTGCTTCGGCCTGATAGAAGCATGATTTGGCCGGCGGGGAATTTCCTTATTTCTATCCATGGCGAACTGGACCATCATCGGCAAGAACCTTTGGTACGGCAGAAATCTGCCCTTTGCACGCTTAAGATCAGAGAGCTTGCCTTCAACTTGCTGCACAATATCTAGAAATATCAAAGAGGCATAATCAATGTGTAAGTGATTAGCCGCAGCATATATAAGTTTGATTTGATTTGTGTTTGGATATTCATATCCAGTATGCTTTGGTGTGAGACATCATTGAAGAATGGTGTGAAATGTATAGAAGATGGGGTGAAGGTTTGCTCGTTTGAAGTGGGAACGGAGTTGTAAGTCCCCAATGTACCCCATTGCACGAATTCCCTCAAGGCAGTTGACTCATCAGGCATCTCCTCAAAATCAAGGAGAGGAGGCCTGCTTCTAGAAGTTGGGAGTTAAAGTATTTCACAGATTCGACTGGCGGTGATATTGAGGGTGAAGTGGTCTACATCACCATGAACTGAGACTCGGCCAGTGTTTGGATTTGTAAGGGTGTGAACGGTGTTCCAGAACTGTTGTACATACAGCTTGGAAACATGAGTTCCAGAGGTTGAGGGATCAAATGTAAGAGCATGGTTTAGGGGGTGTATGTGGAGTATTTCAGTGATGATGGGGAAGTTTGGGTTTCTGAAGTTGTTGAGGTTGATGAAATGGTTATTATCATGGGTGACCACTCAAAGAAATTTGGTTCTTAGAAGAGTTAGTTATCAGGATTATGGGATTGGCTAGCTGTCGAAGAATGGTACGAGACAGAATCATCTTCCATAGCCATAGTATAGCCTGTAAGAATAGCCAAATGTGTTAGATAATTGATCATTCACATGTGAATTTCTTGGTCAAAACCCAAAATTTTATAACACCCGAGAAAATCTTCATTGAGGAAGTGATGATTTTTATGAACAAAAATGTTTTAGACACATGTTTTACAATGAATACATGTATCTAAACATTTTCTTAACACTGAAAATTTTCCCATTTTGCCCATAACATGAAGATTTAGCCAAAAATTGAAATCAATGCCATCTTCAACCACCCGAAGAACACTTTTCAAATTTTGCGAGTTTTTCTTTGATACATATATTGTTCTTGTGGTCCTAAGCACCATCGCAACTCAAGTTTCCATTAACACCATTGTTTGATGGTCGAAAAATGCATTGAAAGTTCATAAAGTGGTCTTCTGATTTGTACAGTAAAAGTTCATTTTTGAGCACTTCAACATGATTAAAAAACACGTTGTTACTTATATGATGTATACCTTGAGTATGTAAGCAAGTTTAACACACGTGAAAAAATTTGATAGCAAGTTTGCACCAATATTCGAAAGTAAGTTACCGAGGAATTCGAAATTTAAAAAATCTTTTGAATGCGTAAAGAACACACAAAGATTAAAAGGCTATTTATAGACATGAGTGTAACGGTAAGAACAAAAATTTACAGGCTCGAAGTGTGAAGGGATTCGAGGGTAAAAAACGCACTCGAAGTGGTCTTGAGGACCACTGTTGAGCTCGAAGTCCAAGCGGCTTCGAATTCGAAGTGTTAAAACTTCGAACTCGAAGTGAGTTGGGTTTGATCACAATTCATGTCCGCTCGAAGTCCATTGAATTGGCATTGTTTAGAATGCGAAGTCTACTAGCTTCGAATAGAAGCTAGTAAACGCGCTCGAAGTGCACTGAGGATTATTGACTTCGTATTCGAAGTCAACTGAGTTCGAATTGGCTCCCATAGAACACGCTCGAAGTGTCCTTGGAATTAAAACCTTCGTATGCGAAGTCCATTGTCTTCGAATTGTCCAAAGGTCGCTCGAAGTGAACTCAAAATTGAGGCTTTCGAGTTCGAAGTGCTCTAACTTCGAATTTGAATTGAAGTGCTCGAAGTCCACTTTTGATTGCATGCTTCGTGTTCGAAGTCCATAGACTTCGAACTATTTGTGTACTTCGAGTTCGAAGTCTATTGCCTTCGAATAAGACTTGTGAATTCGAAAATAATAAAATCTTTTTGTATTTTTCAACTTTCAAAGAAATAAAACATATTTTTGATATTTTTTGTAACACCCAGAATTTTATTATTAAGTTTATGCAAGAAATGTACAAAGTGTTACACGCGTTATAAATGGATATACGTGATAAGATGTGGTTTTAAACTAGAGGGGATAATACCGTCAATTTATAAGTTGATTAAGTGCAGGGGCCAGTTATGCAAATAGTTGAAACTTAAATATATATAATGCCAACTTTGACCATAGAAGTCAAAGTTTACACATATTTTCTGTGCAACTCACGATTTCAAGATCAGAGCATCAGCTATTTCATTTTTCTTTGAGCAAATAGCAGAGCAAGAGTTTAGAACAGGATTCTAACAATCATACAAGCACAAGGTAAGAGTTTCTAACTACTATTAATTGAACTAAGTGGGGTTTAGTTGATTCTATGGTGAATCAAGGATTTAAGCATGTTATTGTGATTATTACTTGTTTAAAAGTTGTTTGGGGTGTAGGAAAACACCCTAGTAGCATTAGAATGTATTAAAATTTAGTTTTGGAGGTATTTTGGCCGGAGACAGCATGTACAGTCGGTGAACTGCTACTACCAGTTGAAGGGCACGGGCGTGCCCCTCATGATCCAACCATGCCTCAGGGCGTACTTACAAGGCACGGGCGTGACCCAAAAAGGAACGGGCGTGACCCAAAAAGGAACGGGCGTGCCCTATTCTAGAAAGGCCCAGATTGTGCCTTGAGACCACGGGAGTACTTAGCTATAGGCACGGGGGTACTTGGGTAGAAGGCACGTTCGTACCTGGCAAGGCACGGGCGTGCCTAGTGTTTTGTTCAGTTATTAAGTTCAGCAGAATTTATGATTGATATATTTATTTGGTATTATTTCATGTAGAGACTTTATATTGGCGTGTTCACTAGATTACTATCGATTGTGGACTGTTATACAACATTACAGACTATAAGGTGAGTCTTCTAGACTTCACTTCATATTAGCAGCATGTGTAGTTTCATATCAGATTGCTAACATGCTATGTTATACATGTGAATATGTAAGCTTACTGCTATGTGCAGTAGGGCTCAGACGCGGTAAAGTACTGTGACCTAGGTTGCTGCCCTGGGTCTAGAACCAGAGGCTAGCATTGTTTGCCAGACATACGTGTATTATCTTCATATGATTTTATACGTGTGTTTATATGATGTTTAGTTTGGTTTACTCACTAAGCTCTCGTAGCTTATCAGATACTATTTTTAAAATGTTTAGCAGGTTTTTAGCAAAGACTAGGGCAAAGCTTCGGTTTGACTAGCATTTGATAAACTCTTTGAAATTAACGCCTGGTTTGTAAACATCAAGTTTTTAGTATCAAACTTGTGACAGTATTTATGTGCGTATCTATTGATACATCAGGATTTCAAACAAGTATTGCTTCCGCTTTTATGTAAACTATCAGATGCGAACACATATATGTGTTTGATCTAAATATTTCAAATTTTGGAATTTGGGGCATTACATTTTTCTTTGTTTTGTGAATGTTTTTGGTATTTTCTTTGATTTTCTAAATGTTTTTGTCTTTGTTTTTCTAAATGGTTTTGATATTTTCTTTGATTTTCTCCACCTACAAGCATGCGTAACTTGTACAAATGATTGACACTCCCCCTCAAATAGTGCTTGGATTATCTGCAACATGAACAAACAAAGTGAACTACCCACTCAATAAAAGACTGATGGTCAGACTTTATAATTCAACATACCTAATTTGGATACTAAATCATTAAAACGAGATTCGTCTAATGGTTTAGTAAACAGATCAGCTAGTTGATCATCAGTCTTGACATATTGAAGTTCTATTAGACCCTTCTCTACATTATCTTTAATAAAATGATACCGTATGTCAATGTGTTTGGTCTTTGAGTGGTGGACTGGATTGCATGAGATAGCAATGGCAGATTGTGAATCACACAGTAATGGTATCTTGTCATAGTGTAGGCCAAAGTCAGAGAGTTGAGTCCTAATCTACAAACTTTGAGAGCAGCACATTGCAGCAGCAACATATTCAGCCTCAACAGTTGAAGTACAGACACAGTTCTGTTTCTTAGAAGCCCAACACACTAACCGATCTCTCAAAAAGTGTGCACTGCCGGATGTACTCTTTCTGTCAAGCATGCAACCAGCATAGTCAGCTTCTGAGTAGGCATATAATTGAAGACTAGAATCCCTTGGATACCATAGACCTAGATCAGGGGTGCCCTTGAGATACTTGAATATTCTTTTGACTGCCAGTAGATGTGATTCCTTTGGATTAGCCTGGAATCTAGCACATAAGCATGTAGAAAACATCATATTTGTTCGACTAGCCGTTAGATACAGTAATGAGCCAATCATACCCCTATAAGTTTTTAAATCAGCTGCTTTTCCGTCAAGATCAGCAGACAATTTAGCTTTTGAAGACATGGGGGTAGATAGTGAAGAACAACTAAGCATGTCATACTTCTTTAACAAGTCGTTAATGTACTAGGATTGACTAATGAAGATGCCATGACTCAGCTGTTTCACTTGTAATCCGAGAAAGAAGTTCATCTCTCCCATCATACTCATTTGAAAGAGATTTTGCATGGTATATGCAAACTCATCACTGTACTTTGGGTTTGTGGAAGCAAAAATAATGTCATCCACATTAATTTGTACTAAGATTAAATCCCTTCCTTTGGCTTTGGTGAACAAAGTGGTGTCGGTTTTTCCTTTTATGTATCCCTCACTCAACAAATATTCTGATAGGACATCATACCATGCTCTCGGGGCTTATTTAGTCCATAAAGGGCTTTGTCAAGAATATAAACATGTTGAGGTAATTTGGAGTTGACAAAACCTTCTCGTTGAGACACATAGACCTCCTCCTTTAGGATACCATTTAAAAAGGCTGTCTTAACATCCATTTGAAAAACCTTGAAGCTTTTATAGGCAACATAGGCTAAGAAGAGTCGAATGAATTCTATCCTAGCTACAGGAGCAAATATTTCATCGTAGTCTATACCCTCATGTTGATTGTAACCCTTAGCAACCAGCCTAGCTTTGTTCCTCACCACTGTTCCATTGGAATCCCGTTTATTCTTAAAAATCCAATTGGTACAAACCATTGATATTCCTTCTGGAAGTGGTACCAGTCTCCAAACTTTGAGCCTTTCAAACTGGTTAAGTTCTTCTTGCATTGCAATGACCCAATCTGCATCGTTTAAAGCATCGGAGACTTTGGTGGGTTCTATCATGGATAGAAAACTGGAATAGAGACACTCATTTGCCGTTGTAGAACGAGTTCGGACTCCATATTGAACATTGTCTATTATTTGAGATTCAGGGTGGGATTGTGTCCACCGTATACCTCGGGGGTTTTGGATTGGACGAAAGAACTCATTTAAACGATTTGATAATTCAATGTCTTCCTCTGTTGATATTGGGTCTGAATCATAGATTGGAGTTCCCTCATAAACCGGCTCATGAGGAACTAAGACTGGATTAACAGTTGATGTAGACGGAGAATCCACGGTTGGATACGAAGACGAGTTGTCAACCTCCGTTGCAGTTGTAGCAGGAGACACTGCATCACTCTTGTCACCAGCATTTTGAACATCAGATTCAGACTATAAGAAATCAAATAAGAAATCTAAATTATTTTCTGATGATGATGGATTTATATTTGTTTCTTTTCTTTGAAGAACTGGTCCTGAACTGACTTGTCCAGAAGCAATTTCATTTCCCTTTTTAAAAGAGTTAACATCCAACATGTCATCAAATGTAACATTTATACTTTACATAACACATGTAGTTCTTTTATTTAACACTCTGTAGGCTTTGGACTCATGTGAATAACCTAGGAAAATTGTTTCATCAGCCTTGGCTTCGAATTTCCCTAGATTATCCTTTTCATTGAGTACAAAGCACATATTACCAAATATACGAAGATATTTGATATTAGGTACAATGCCATTTTGCCAATTCATATGGTGTTTTATTAAAACGCTTATGTATGAAAGAACGATTCTGTATGTAACACGCAGTGCTGACAGCTTCAGCCCAATAGGAAGGCGGGAGACCAGAATAAGCAAGCATGGTACGAGCAGCCTTAACCAGAGTTCGGTTGTGTCGTTCCATGACTCCATTTTGTTGTGGTGTGTATGCTGCCGAAAATTGATGAGTAATCCCCACGAGGTCAAAGTAGACTGATAAGCATTTGTTCTTGAGCTCAGTTCCATTATCCATGCGAATGGAGGCCACACTATGTTCATACTTGTTCTGCTGCTGTTTGATGAAGCTGATGATAGTAGGAGTCGCTTCATCTTTCGACCTTAAGAACTTGAACCAAGTATACCTAGAGTAATCATCGACAATTACTAAGATATATTTCTTCCCATTGTGTGTTTGTACTCTCATCGGACCGCATAGATCCATGTGCAGAAGCTCCATTATTTTCTTTGTACTGGAGATTTGCTTTACCCTGTGTGATGTGCGTTTCATCTTCCCTTTTTCATAGTCTGCACACAAATGATCTTTGAAGAACTTCAACTTAGGCAGGCCTCTCACCAGATCTCCAGTAACTAGTTTGTTGATGTTGTGGAAGTTGAGATGGGAGAGTTTCCTGTGCCACTACCAAGTGAGGTCTGATGAGGCCTTGCTGAGTAGACAAATGGAAGTCTTCGTGTTGTAGTTATTCAGATCTATTGAATACAGGTTACACTTTCGTGTTCCCGCGAGAAGTACATCACCCGTGTCTGTTGTCACTGAACATGAATTCTTTTTGAATGTAACTTCCAAATCTTTGTCACAAAACTGGCCAATGCTGAACAAATTATGGCCTAGTACTTCCACATAAGAGACCTTTTTTATTTTTATATTTTTCATTTCTATATCTCCGTACCCCAGTATTGGTGCAACATTGTCATTCCCAAAACGAACATTCCCGGAGTACTTGGGAACGAAGTTGTTGAGAAGACGTTTATCACCGGTCATGTGCTTTGTGCATCCTAAGTCCAGGTACCAGAGATTTGGTTCCTGCATACAGAGAAGAAAGAAGGTTTAGGTACCCATTTTGAGATGGGTCCTTGCATGTTAGATGAAACACTGGTGTGAACTATGTCTTGAAGAATGCAATGTATTCTTTTTGGTGTCTTCCATTGAATCATTTGTTGTTCGTTGTTAAACCTTGAAGTTTTCATCCAGAAAGGATCAGGAACAATCTTTGATACAATGGTTAGAGGAATTTCTCCTCTATCAAGAACTAGGGAACTCTTTGTGTTTTTGATGTCCATAACTTCAACCACATCTTTTCGTTGCCAAATTTGAATCATTTTTGGTTTTGCAACTGTTTGAGATATGGGTTTCGTTTTGGTGGTAGTATGGTTGGATTTAATGGTGAATGGTTTTGTTTCTTGCTGTTTGATTGATTTTGCTCTTGAGCTTGAGGTTTTTGATTTTCTCTTTGATGAATGAGACTTGGTACATTGTGATTGAGATTTTCGTGTTTTAGATTCTGTTTTATTCCAAGTCTTCAAAAGCTCTTTGTAGCCTCCCTTTCTGTATGCTTCTAACTCTTGAATAGTAATTAGTCTATTTGCATGGTTCCAATAATTCATGAGTTTTAAAGCGTGTTTAGTCACCCACTGATGAATGACTATACCATATGAAGAAATAAAGGGGGCATTTACTTGATTTGATCCAAGTGGCTTCCACCTCTCACATGTACTAATGCCCAATTGTTTACGAAGCCTGTCATATTCACACTTGTATTCACAATGTCCATGCAAACATCCATTACTTGTGCAGAAATGTGTGCTTGCTTTCATTTCTTTTGAGGAAAGGGAATTACAATTACTAAAGAATCTTGTAATGTGATGACACTTTTTGGAAAAATCAAAACACGGCTTAGAAACTCTGGGTTTAAACTTTCTTGTGATTCCATTGGAGCAAACACTTTTCATCTTGTTGTCTTTTCTGCTTACAGCTGAAACATTCAAAACGTGGTTAGGTGTGAATGGTTTTATGTTCTTGTGGACAACATTTGGTGGTGATTTTGATTTGTTTTTGGAAGAGTGTGTAAGATGGGCTTTGGGAATGGCATTCGGTTGCCTTTTGGTGGGTTCAGTTAATTATGTTGAGACTTTGAAGTCCATGATCCTTCCACCGTAGATTTCCCTTTTTCTTCTCTGGTATATTTGTGTGTTGGTTGAGAAGTAGATGGAGTGGAAGTGCTTGTGAAGATTTTCCTTTGACAGTGACGTGAAAGACTCTTTTCTGATTTATTTATTTCTCTTTCCAAATCATCAGTGATAATGGGTTGATAATAATAAGCGACAAGCTGTTCAAGTTGCCTTTGTAACACCATATGTGGTATATATATTCGGGCTTTTAGAACTGTTTGTGGCTTTTTGAGATCATCAGGATAGGTGAAACCATCAGACTTATCTATCATACTAAGCTTATGAGGCTCAGATGAGATAGAATCATTTAATTCCTGATAATTAAAATAAATTTCAGATTTTAGCGGATTATTTCTTTTAAATACTTCTTCCATAACCTCTTCTTCTCGTCCAACAAATACCATTTTGTTTGTGATGCCAGCATTCATTAAGTTAAAGTCATATAATTGCTTGGTTGTCACTTTCTCACTGATTTGTGGGTTTTCAAATCCAAGACCATCATAAGTCCATTTTGACTATTTTCTTTCTTTGGATTTGTTTAGAAAAATTGTTTGTTCTGTTTGACCCCGTTTGATCAGTGTATCTTCAAGCTCTTTTATTTTTTAGCACAGTTCACCCTTTTCCTTAAGAATAAATTTTGCATCATTTTCGGCGATGATCTTCTCTGCTTTTAGGTCATGCAGTTGAGTGCTCATGTTTGCAGTTAGCTCAATGAGTTCGTTTTCCTTTTCAATGATTTTTATTTTGAGCTATTCAATATCTTTATAAACATGTATGGATTCCATTTGTTGATTTCTGATTACTTCTTTTACTTTTTCTTTGTTTAGTTTTGATTTTAGTACCTTTTTCTCTAACTTGTTCATTCGTGATATGATGATCTGAACATGTTCCATGCTCAGACGACAACCTGCAATGGAGTTAGAGTGTACCTCATCATCATCATTGACAGCATCGAGCCATTCATCATCAGAATTGTCATATTGTGCCTCTGGCTCGGCTTCATCATCACCAAACTCTTCTTCAACGTCTGCCATTAAGCAGAATTGAGTTTGTGCCTCTTTCTCAAGATCACTGTCATCAGTGTCAGTGAGGAATTGGTCTTCTTCCACCAACATGTCCCTTCCTACACTCTTCTTTTTGGCTAGTCTAAGCTTTTGCTTGTAGTACTCGACATCTTTCTTCTTTTTCAGTGTGCAGTCTTTTATGAAGTGGCCGTTTCCCCCACAATTGTAGCATTTGCGATCTTATTTCCTCTCGTCCTTGGAAATTTTTGGTTTCTCAGCCACCTTATAATTTTCTGTGTCTTCGGGACCCAGAAGTGTACCTTTGGCGATTGTTGGTTTTAGAGTACCTATTCTTAAACGCCTTGGTGATGAATGACATGGCTTTGATGACTTGTTCCATTTCTGTACCATCTGACTCATCAGATTCTGAGTCAGATAAAGCCACTTGTTTGAATTTTTGAGTTCTGAAGGACTCGCGCGGGGTTGGTTCTGAAGCAATTAAGGCCAATGGATCAGTTGTGAGTCTGGGAGAAGTTTTTGAGACCCCATCTTGATATTTCTAAAGGTCCTCAAAAATGTTGTGGTATGTGACAATTGTAAGGTTTCGGTTGATGTGTTTGTACAGCTTGACATGCTCTTTCCATTGTTGCCCCAGAGCACGAAGAAATACACAATTGATATCCAAGTCTGTCCTTTCAACCTTGTTTGTTCTGAGTTCGTTTTGGAGTTTGCAGAAACGACTGTAAGTGTCAATTAACAGTTCGTTCTCCCTAGCAGAAAATTCGTGAAACATGTTCACCAATTGTGTTCTCTTTATGTGCTCTCCTTGCTCAGTCCCTTGCAATTTCCGTTTGATCTCATCTCAGATCTCTTTGGTAGTAGCTAAGCTATCAACCTTCATGTACATTTCAGAAGATAAACCTTGCTTTAGATAATACTTATCCAACCTATCAGCTTTCTTTCTTTCTCAGCAGCTGTTAACTCATCATGAGTTTTCTCTCTCACTGTTCCAACAATTGGAGGATTGTTGTCTGGTTGTGCATCCATGATTCGATTGAATTTCTTTTCTCTATTGAGAATAGAATCGATCATCATTTCACCATAAACTTCATTATGTTCAAGAAAATCCATGAACCTCCCTTTCCATACAAGGTAGTCATTTCGAAAGAGAACATGTGGTTTGGAATCTGTGCCAATGGCTAATATCTCATTGGAACTTGACATGTTTGATTGAATTACTTGAAAGTTTCAAAGTGATCGTTAACTTGAAAAAGTTGGGTGATTGGGTTCGAAGAAGGTTTCTTCGAATTGGAATATGTAACACCCGCAGACCTGGGCTAGGAGATTAGCAGGGTTTGCGGTACGTGCTTAATTATTTTATTATGATTAAATGGCTAGTTGTTTATTTAACTATTTAATCTAGACATATGTTTATCTATATATATATATATTTATGATGTGTAGTATGTATGTATTTTATTATATGTATGTAAGTATGTTAGTGTATCTATGCATGTATGTATTTGTGTACGCATACATATGTGTGTATGTAAATTAATAGGTGATTTCCACCTCCTACTATTATGCATGTGTACGTGTAGCTTTTGTGGGTAAACATTCATTATCTTCAAAAATTAAGAAAGGTGTAAGTGTGTGTTTGTAAGTTTCTCTTTTTGCCAAGCAAATCGAAGTAAAAGAAAGAAAGAAGATAACAATCGGATTCCATTTATTTTGTGTTCTAATTAAAGATCAAAGGTTGGTACATGTTTATTGTTGATTAATATTAAGATTCTTGAAGTTTTGATATGTATTTGATAAGTTTAGCATGTATAAACGGAAACACCATTAATGGGGAAAGTTGATAAACTTGAGAAATGGGTTTTGTCATATGATGATGTTTAAATAACTTTGATGTGTTCTTGATGATTCTTGACATGTTATATGAGGTTTGTATGTGTTTAAAAGTGTTTTTATGATGATTGAAGATGTTTAAAGTTGTATGTATGTATAAGTTTGTTGTCTGGAAGTTTTAGATGAAGAAAATGATGAGTTTCAGGGCTCATCCGACTTTCGGATCAGTCATGTGACTTTTATAAATGTTTCATCCGACTTTCAGCTTTATCCGACTTTTATGTTGAAAATCGCATGGCGACGCGTCCGAGGATTTTTGTGTGTGTGATGCGACTTTCTTTGCTTTGATCCGTATGTCGCATGAGAAACCCCTTTGATCCGTATGTCACATGAGAAATTCTTTGGTCCGACAGTCGCGTGGGACCTTTGGTCCGACTGTCGCATGAGGAGATCGACGCGACGCGTTGATGTACTTGACGCGACGTGTCCAGTGTATTTTCAGATGGAAACTTTTGTTTCACGAATCTTTTGGTTTGCCTTTTGTATGTGTATAGTATATGTAAATCTAACTTGTTGGGTATGAGTATGCTTGATATCCTATATGTAGGGACATATTTATGAATCAAGGACTGATTTCTGGATTGTTGTATTCTCAAGAACTGTGAAGACTCATTAATATTAGACCACTGAGCAACATGACTGAAATCACAAGTGAGTGGACGTTAAACACGGATGGTAAAGATTGCAGTTAATATTATGGATGTAAACCATGATTGTGGCTTGAGATGGAACTGTTGACTGTGATATTGAATGTTGTTAAGTGCTTCATGAATATTATGTCGATACGCACTCTTAGGATGATTTTGAGTTGCGTTGAGAAGTCAGCTATACGTAGGCTTGGGCTGGGCTTGTCTAACTGGTTGGTTGAACAGTAGTAGCCTTTCTGTTGCATTTGTTGCTTAGAGGGGAGTTTACTGTGCCAATTTAGTGGAAAGCTATCGGTAAACCTTTGCTTTGGCCGGCATTGGTTGTAGGTTCTGCGCCGAACCGCCGGTCTTCTCTAGATATGTGATTACATGATTGATGATTGATTGTGAATGTTTGCATTTGTTGTTTTAGCCTCTACTCACTTAGCTTTGTGCTAATTCCCCATAGTTGATGTTTTGCAGGTTGGTGTTTGTAGTAGAAGAAGGAAGAGTTGACCATTACTCTAATACTTATTTTGAAAATGAGACGAGCCAGTATTTAGTAACACCAAACTATAGTAGATGATGATGTTAACTTTCAAGCAATGATTGTACATATGTAATTATTGATTATATGTAATCAAGTCAGTTTTAATAAGCTTCCGCAACGCGTTTAAAAAAAATGTCTTGTGATTTTCCGGTGTTACAGTTTGGTATCAGAGCCTAGGTTTGGCGATGTATGCACGACTAGAGTGTTGCATTACCAAATCTTGGCTCGTGATGGGTCAAGTTTTCCTTCGGGGGAATTATAGTGAGTTAGAGTTGTTGTAGTAGTTAGTATTTTGGATACTAACGGTTTATGCTGATGAGCTATGAGGTGATGTGATTGTAACAGATTATGGCTGATAGAGAGACTCCCATCCTACCTCCTGTGACGCAATCTACAGAGGCACCGGTGATTGAAGATGTGAATCAAGCTGGAACAACATCTGGGCAAGAGCAAGAGGAAGACCAGAGCGAATATATCTTTAAACTAGAGAATGAATTGATGGATCTCAGGAATAAAGTCCTTAACATGGAACAGAGATTGAGTCAACCTGAACCACCACCTGTACCAATTGCGATAACCACACAAGCAACAGTACCACCAGTGTCAGTACCTTTACCACTAGTGACACAGATGATGCAACAACCTTTCTTTTATCCGTATCCACAACCTGGAGGGTATCCATTTGCATTTCCGGGATACAAACAACCCTGCACGTACAAGCAGTTGCTCGACTGTAAACCATCTGAATACCGGGGGAGTCCTGACCCCAGTATCACCTTGAATTGGCTTAGAGAAATGACGAAGACCTTGGACGCATGCAATTGTGAAAATGAACTAAAAGTTAAATACGCATCAAGGATGTTGAAGGGAGATGCCATGGTCTGGTGGGATTCGATTACCGGCCAATTCACAGAGCAACAGCAGGAGAGTTTGAGATTTCTAAAATAAAGAGGGAATTTATGGAGTTACAGATGACTGGGAATATGACGGTGGATCAATTGATAAAACAATTCAATGAGAAAATGCGATTAGCGAAGCACTGGGTACCAGATGAAGAGTCAAAGATCGCTCATTTCGTTGGAGCATTGCATCCGGATCTTCGTAGCGCCACCAGGTGGGCTACCACCCTATCACAAGCCTTCACTTTAGCCAAGTCGGCTTAAGGGGATTTAATAGCAAGGAACAAGTTGAGTGGGGAAAGAATTTCCCAGCAGAAATCGAAGTTTGAACATTATAATACTCAACAAAGGCAAGGAGGGTAGGGCAGTGGTAACCGTCAAGACAATCAGAATAGAGCAAGTACTGCAGGTGGGTCTGCTCAGAGGGCACCTTGGTGCAACAGATGCAAGTCTTATCATCATGGGCAATGTACGCCCCAATCCATGAGATGTGTAAAGTCTGGTCAGTTTGGCCACGATTTGAAAAATTGCAGACTACCGAGGAGCGTCTGCTAGAACTGTTAGAAGGAGGGGCACCGAGTTGGTGATTGCCCATTGAGTAAGAAGACAAGATCTGGGTTAGGAGGGGGAGGTGTTGGAGGGTCATCTTCAGCTGGGCAGAAACGAAAGAATCCACCCACGACTGAGGGTTGGGCATTTAGGATGGTTGTGGATGATCCTACTACCACAGATAATGTGATAACCGGTATGTTTTTAATAAACTCTATTCCTGCTATAGTGCTATTTGATTCAGGGGCAAACCGCTCCTTTGTATCTGTAGAATTCTGTGGTAGGTTGAATGTGCCTTTAACTGATCTAGTTAATGCTATAGAAATTGAGTTAGCTGATGGTATGATGGTACCGGTCACAACTGTTGTGGCTGGAGCCAAGATAGATATAGATGGTACTTGCTTTCCTGTTTAGTTCCTTGTAATGCCATTATCTGGGTTCGATGTGGTGCTTGGGATGGATTGGTTGAGTCTGAATCAAGCTAGTATCAAGTGTCACAAGAAATTAATTTCCTTCCCATTGGCTGATGGCACAAGAGTGGTAGCAAGAGGGGAGAAGGCTGAATCTGTAATTCCAATTATCTCGTGTTTGATGGAAAGAAAGAGAAGCAGACAGTGAACGACATCCGGGTGGTAACGGAATACCCGGAGGTGTTTCCAGAGGAATTACCAGGGCTACCTCTAATTCGTGAGGTAGAGTTCAAGATAGATCTGATTCCTGGTTCCCGACCAGTGGCAAAGGCACCGTACAGATTGGCACCGTCACAGATCCGGGAGATGATGACTCAGATACAAGATATGTTAGACAAGGGTTTTATTTGTCCAAGTTCGTCTCCGTGGGGAGCACCAATTCGGTTTGTGAAGAAGAAAGACGGTACACTGCGAATGTGTATTGATTACCGTGAGCTAAACAAGAGGACGATAAAGAATAAGTACCCGTTGCCAAGAATTGATGATCTGTTTGATCAACTACAGGGAGCTTCGTTCTTTTCTAAGATAGATTTGAGATCAGGATATCATCAGGTGCGTGTTTCTGAGGAAGATGTGTCAAAGACGGCTTTTCGTACGCGCTACGGGCAATACGAGTTTTTGGTTATGCCGTTCGGTTTAACCAATGCACCTGCAATTTTCATGTATTTAATGAACAGAGTCTGTCGACCCTTCTTGGATAAGTTTGTAATAGTCTTCATTGACGATATACTGGTGTATTCAAAGACTGAGGAAGAGCATGAGAAGCATTTGAGACAAATTTTGGAGACACTAAAGAAAGAGCATTTGTTTGCTAAGTTCTCTAAGTGCGAATTCTGGTTGAGAGAAGTACAGTTTTTGGGGCATGTGATCTGTGACGAGGGGGTGAAAGTGGATCCTTCGAAAGTAGAGGCAGTTATGAATTAGAACGCCAGACACCGTCCGAGATCAAGAGCTTTCTGGGGTTAGCTGGATATTACCGCAGGTTCATTAAAGATTTCTCCAAGATTGCGGGTCCGTTGACAAAGTTGACTCGAAAAGATGTGAAATTTGTATGGGACAGTGAACAGGATAAAGCCTTCCAGATGTTGAAACAGTTGTTATGTCAGGCTCCTATTCTTGCATTGCCAAGTGGCTCAGAGGATTTCATAGTTTATTGCGATGCATCGTTTGCAGGATTGGGTTGTGTACTTATGCAGAGGGATCGGGTAATTGCAGCTTCAAGACAGTTGAAACCCCATGAGAAGAATTACCCGACACATGACTTAGAATTGGCAGCAGTTATATTTGCCCTGATGTTGTGGAGACACTATTTGTATGGCACCAAGAGTGTGATTTGTACCGACCATAAGTGTTGGGTTTATGGGGCTCATCATTCCCTCGAGCCGGGTAAATCCGCGACTCTTAAATCCACCGTTCCTGTAGCAATGCAGGAGCATCCCATATCGGTGAGGTAAGAGGGATTCAAAATCCGAAAGATTGAAAAACCGATTTGAAATCCGAATGATTCAAAATCTGAGAAATTCAAATCCTATGATTTGAAATCCGAGATAATTCCAACTTTGTAAATCCGATCAATCAAATCCGTTGATTAAATCCGTGTCTCCAAAATCAGGTACTTTGCAAATCCGAAACTCAACCAATGGCAAACTAAATCCGATTGCAAACCCCAAATCCGCAACTCAATCCTTGTATTTCCAAAATCCTCAACACAGAATCCGATAGAAAAGTATCGGAATCCGAAAAAAATCTTTAGATTTTGTAAAATCCGATTGTTCTTGTGATCAAATCCGCATGTTCTTGCAACTGTTGTAACCGCCAACTTTCAAACTTCAAATTCTTCCGAATTTAGATCAAATTCGTGAATTTTTTCTTCCAGAGAGTTCGTACACACACTAATTACAATTCAGAATCAAATTTACAACAAAATTCAACCTCTAGAATACATTTTAGATCAATTTTTCTAAAAAACCGAAAAATAAAAAATCTCAAATTCAACACAAACTGTTGTAGTGATTGATTGCGGACTTACACAGATTAATTCTAATGATGATTGAAAATCCAATAAACTTCTAATCCTCCATTTTTATACACAATTCGATAGAAATCATATTATACTCAAAGTCGACCAAAATACCTCAAAATCTGACAAATTCCTTCGGATTGTTGCTGTTATCTCTCGAAATCTTCAATCAAGAGCCTTATCTTCGCAATGATTTGGCTCTGATACCAATTGTAGAGCAATTAAATGAATACACAATAGATTCAAGTAGAGAGAAATGTATGGAAACACCTTAAAGTGTGTGTTTTCTATTCCATATTATATCAAAGGTTACAAGGAAGGAAGACAACACTACTATATATACTATGTACAAAGTAAAACATAAAAACATTCAAAAATTGATCAACCGAAGATGTTTCAAGTTGTCTAGAGTGATGATGAAGAGTTCGAGGGAGATGAAGGGATTGTTTTGTTTAATAGCAAAAGAGAAAAGTTCTTCTTCAGGTTCAAAGAAGTTAATGCTTACCCAGATGGATCTTTGAAGATTTGGACCTTAAAAATTTTGGATTATAGTATGAGCTTAAAGGATGAAGTAGACCAAGCGCCCAGAGTCAGATTAACTGAAGTCATAAAGCTATTCGATGCCAAACAAGATGAACGAAAGATGATCAGACATTGGCAGAGAAAGATGGGTCAAAGAAATATGAGCTAGACTTAAACAAGGGGGAGAATGTTAGAGTTATATTTGTGTTTAAGTCTAGTCACAATTTAATGTTTTTATGTTTTACTTTGTACTTAGTATATATAGTAGTGTTGTTTCCTTCCTTGTAAACTTTGATATAATATGGAATAGAAAACACACACTTTAAGGTGTTTCCATACATTTCTCTCTACTTGAATCTATTGTGTATTCATTTGATTGCTCTATAATAGGAGCCTACAGTATGTATTTACACAGAAAGAGTTTAATATGAGACAGAGACGTTGGGTGGAATTGATTAAAGACTATGATTGTGAAATTAGATATCATCCAGGGAAAGAAAATGTGGTGGCAGATGCCTTAAGTCGCAAGGGAGCGGGAAGTTCTATCCAGTTTATGTGTATTGAAATTATATCTGATCTAGTGGATTGACTAAAGTCTGCTTAGTTGGAGGCTCTGAAGGAAGAACACTTGAAGAATGAACTGATGAAGAAACGTAAAGACGAACTTGCAGATGACTCTCGTGGATTAAAAGTATACAAGACTCGTGTGTGGATGCCTATGCTTGGAGAATTGAGGAAGCTGATTTTGAAAGAAGCACACAAGTCTAGATTGTCAGTACACCCAGGAAGCACTAAAATGTATAACGACTTGAAAGTGCTTTACTGGTGGCCTACTATGAAAATAGATGTGGCACCATTTGTAGAATCATGCCATATCTATGCACAGGTGAAAGCAGAGCATCAGAAGCCCTACGGATCTTTGAAGCAATTGGAAATCCCTGAATGGAAATGAGAACATATCACGATGGATTTCATAACCAAACTTCCACGAACTCAGAGAAATAATGATATGATTTGGGTGATTGTGGATCGGCTGACCAAGAGTGCTCATTTCTTAGCTACATGTGAGACGGCTTCTCTGAGTAAGTTGGCTCAACTTTATGTTAATGAGATTGTTGCGAGGCATGGTATGCCATTATCAATAGTATCTGATAGAGACTCCAGATTCGTTTCTAACTTCTGGAGGAGTTACAGAGAGAATTGGGGACGAGGATTAACCTGAGTACTGCTTATCGTCCCCAAACTGATTGATGATTGATTGTGAATGTTTGCATTTGTTGATTGATTGTGAATGTTTGCATTTGTTGTTTTAGCCTCTACTCACTTAGCTTTGTGCTAATTCCCCACAGTTGATGTTTTGCAGGTTGGTGTTTGTAGTAGAAGAAGGAAGAGTTGACCATTACTCTGATACTTATTTTGAAAATGAGACGAGCCAGTATTTTGTAACACCAAACTATAGTAGATGATGATGTTAACTTTCAAGCAATGATTGTACATATGTAATTATTGATTATATGTAATCAAGTCAGTTTTAATAAGCTACCGTAGCGCGTTTAAAAAAAATGGCTTGTGATTTTCCGGTGTTACAGAATAGTTCGAAGTGGTGAATTCGTATTGAGCAATGAGTTCGTATTGGAATTGTTCGAAGATGATTAACTTGGAAGTAGTTTGAGGTTAATCTTGGAATTCGAAGTCAATTTTGAAATGAACTTCGAATGGAACAGTTCTTTTGATCTTTTGAGTAGGAGTTATCTTTGAATGTTTCGTTTTCGGAGTCAACTTCGAATGAAATAGTGACTTCGAATACGGAATGTGATCAAGGCAAGTTGGTTTCGAATTGTATTCTGAATAGACACGCTCGAAGTCTGTGGTAATGCACTCAAAGTCCAAGGGTTGTAATGGACTTTGAATTCGAAGTGTTGTTTGGAATAAAATCCGCTCGAAGTCAAGGAGTTTGAATGGGCTTTGAATTCGAAGTGTTCTTGGGGAATTAAATCAGCTCGAAGTCGCCTATAACTTGTTTCGAACTTGTAACTTGTGTTGTTTTCGAATTCGAAGTGTATATAGTCTTCGAACTCGAAATATATTTCCTTATTTGATACGCTCGAAGCCTTCTATAGGCAACAAATTCCGGATTTCACGGGATATGTTTTCAACAACCTTGCTCGAAGTCTTCTTTGATGTATTAGGCGCGCTCGAACTCTACAGTAAACACCAAATCCTCATAAAAAAATCACAATCAATTGATTTTTATACCATCTTGGTCGTAATCCTTTGTAGATACAGAGTATATCAATTTATTTCATCATTCCAATTAAATCAGATGAACTAATGAAAACAAAACCATAGATGTATCCCACTAACAACTTCACGAATTCGTTCGATTTTGATCCAACGCAAATCATAATTGATTGTTCAGAATTTAGAGTCGATTTCGAGATGAATAGAATCAATTTTAACAGGATAAACACTCAAACCTTCATAGCTTCGATTTCAAAACAGTCGCCTTCTTCGATGATGCTTGTTAGTCGATGTTTTCCCAATCAAGAGCCAACTTAGATCAAGTTAGGCTCTGATACCAATTGAAAGATGTAAAACAGTGATTGTATAACCTTTAAACAATCTATGGCATGATGAATATCGAGAGAGAGAGAGAGAGCTACACACACTTTCACGTTCAAAGGTTATTGCATATATTTCAGGAAACATAAAAGGCATAGTCACCCATGGTACAAAGGTCCTATATATAGGCTAAGCCTACTACTTGGGCCTCATGGGCTTTCCTACATTTTAACTAATATTAACATACTCCCCAAGCTAACCACTCTCAGCCGAGCCGCTGACTTACCAAAACGTGTAAAAAGAGTGAGAGGTGGGGGATTAGCACAAAGCTAAGTGAATGGAGTAACACACAACAAATATATCAGCCTGAACCGAATGATATCAACAACCACAAATAAGCACATTGGGAAGACCGGCGGTTCTACAGGAACCTACAACCAATGCCGGCCAAAGCAAAGGTTTACCGATAGTCCATTTGCTATCCTCACACAGTATCATCCTCTGGTAGCAACAAATGCATCTCAAGGTCCTGATACTGCTTAGTCAATAGCAAATGAACCCATCCCATAAGCCCAGTCGTAAACTGACTTCCCTTCCAACATGTATACATATAACAGAATACAACAATTAACATTCACAGTTAATTAACCAACAGATATACAATCTATCCAACAATAGTTGCAACCAAACCAATACAACTAATATCACCCGTGAGCAAACATCCACTCACCTCAAGCTTTCAACTTTTTCACTCATTGGTCTTATATTACTGAGCCTTGTCTGTTCCTGAGAACACAACAACCAGCCATTAGTATTCAATTCATAAATATATATCAGACATATATTTATATCCTTTTAATCAAACATAAACATGTAAGATTCACATATGCATGCACATATATCACATATCATTGAACAATGCAAAACAACAAGTTACAACAGTCGGATTTCACAAGAAATCCGACACTACTATCAGAATCCGTCAAGAACCATCGGATTTCAAAGAATCCGATACACCCATTGGATTTAGGAGAATCCGCAACTAGAGTCGGATTTCCACACTTGGTATCTTAATTTGGCACCCACAATCGGATTTCATGTTTGGGATCCACCATCGGATTCAAGCCATCGGATTTCATCACTTGGATTATATACATCCGGATCTAGGAGTACCGGATTTCACAAATACCGGATTTCTACAATCGGTTTTCATCATCATCACCAAAATCCGCCACCTTCATATCTTCAACAATCCGACAACTTCAAACTTGTATAAATCATCTTTCCATATCATACAATTTATATACAAGTCTATAGAAACACTTAAAAACATTTTTAATCATGCTAGCATGCATCAAGAACACCTTTTAACATCAAGAACACTAAATCCGACAACTACATAAATGATGTTTACATGATGTTCATATCAAAACCCACTCAAACCGTAGCATGTTAATACTAACCACATCATGTTTCATAACAAGAGTCATGTTTCAAGAAGAAAACAATAAACATACAACCTTCTAACTTGAATTCACAATTCAAACACTTGAACTCCGATTGTTCTTCTTCTTTGCTCTCGGTTTTTCACACAAAAACACACACACATGCAAACTTCAAAGTGAAGTTATCTTCACTTAATCCCACGTATATACAAATGATAGCATGAGGTGGCATACTAAGCACATGCACACACACACACAACCATACACATACATATATATAAAACCCATAATAATTAAGTTAATGATTAATCAATTAACATAATAACATAATAATTCACGTGTAACATACCCCAAAGCCTATGTTTCTACTAGGTCCAATCTCAGGATGTTACAAGGTGTGCCTCTGCTGCTCCATGCTATGAACCAGATTCCTTAAATCTAACAATTAATTTTCAAGTTTAAAGATATACTCACTCTGATCTTCCTCATGAGCCTGACCAGACATTTCTGCACTCCCTGTATTAACCAAGTTTTCAATTACTAGCGCTTCTGATGTAGCTTGGGTCATAGGAGGAAGGACGGGGGTTTCTCTGTTAGCCATATCTGTTACAATCACATCATCTCACAGCTCATTAGTATAAACCGTTAGTACACAAAATACTAACTTCTACAAACATCTCTAGCTCACCCTACCCCCCCCCCCCCCCCGCCGAAGGAAAGTTTGACCCGTCACGAGCCAAGATTTGGGAATACAACACTCTAGCCGTGCATACATCGCTAAACCAAGGCTCTGATACCAAAACTATAACACCGGAAAACCTAAGCCATTGTTTTAAAAACACGCTACGGAAGCTTAATTAAACAAACCACTTAACATATAATACAAATATTTACAACTAAAACCATTTGTTCACAAACTACAACAACACTGTTTTGGTGTTACAAACTGCAAAAGCAACAACTGAGGGGAATTAGCAACAACAGAGGGGAATTAGCATAAAGCTAAGTGAGTAGAGGCTAAGCACAAACGCAAACATCAAGTCAACATCAAAGCATGTAATCATACAAACAAGAAGATCGGCGGTTCGGCGCAGAACCTACAGCCAATGCCGGCCAAAGCAAAGGTTTACCGATAGCCCTCTACTAAGTTGGCACAGTGAAAATTCCCCTCTGATGCAACGCATGCTTCAGTAAGACTATCACCGTCTAACCAACCAGTAAACGAGCCCAGCCCAATTCTACGTGTAGCTAACTTCTCAAGCGCAACTCAATATCATCCATAGAGAGCGTATCGGCCAAATAGTCATGCAACAGATATATCAATCAACAATCACAATCAATAGTCAACCATCACACTCAACAGTTTATCAATCACATACGCATGCATCACATCAATAACATTAACCACAATATTTACCATCCACATTTAACGTCCACTCACCTCGTATTCAACTCGAACTCAGATATCTAATATCACTGCGTCTTTGGATTGCCTGAAATCACGTTAACAACGAAATCAGTCTTGAACATAAAATATATTTACCCACATATATTTATGACTCAATATTTCTAATAAGTCCACATAACATAAACACTTGAAACACAATCAAAAGAACAATTAAACAAAGTGCATATTTCTGAAAATCATCGGACGTGCCGCGTCCAAGAATCGGACGCGTCGCGTCGGCCAAAGTATCGGATTTCCTCTATCGGATTTCAAGAATCCGCCGGATTTCAAATCCCAGATTCAATTTGTAGGATTCTAGCCTGCGGATTTCACTTGTAGGATTCAAACCATCAGATTTTGGGCTACGGAATTCAAACCATCGGATTTGAGCTTCGGATTACAAAGAATCCTCTAAATGTCGAGAACGCGTCACGTCCCTTCTCTGGACACGTCACGTTGCGTGAAACTCTACATCATCTTCTTCAAATTTCCAGCCGACTCAAACTTTAAAACTTCCATTTTAAGCTATGATTTCAACCCAAAATACTTTTAAACATGTATAAACATTATATAACATGTATACAGCTATCATGAACATCTTAGAACTCATTAAAACACCAAATCTTGCAAAACCCATTTATCAAGTTTGAGCTCCAACCTCCATTAATAGTGAAACCTTATAAAGACATGTATTTCAACAGATTCATGCATGAAAACGAATTATAACATGATATAAACACATACTAAGCTTAATCTTGATTTATAGAATCACAAATCTTCAACTCAACAATTGAAGTTTGTTACTTAGAGAGGTTTCTTCACATGAAAGATTTCTAAACACACAAAACACTTTTTCACATTGAACAAAATGAGCAGATGCTTTCTCATTTGCCATATATCCACACACGTATACATGCCACTGAATTTATTTAAGCAGGAGGTGGCTAACTTAATTATACTTATATTTTAACATACATACATACATGCCATACTTAAGAAATATTTCCACATCTATTTCATTCTCCAGCAATCATATATATATTTACATATATATATATATATATATATATATATATATTTGAGTTCATTATTAAAATCAAATGAATCAATTAACCACACATAATAAAATTAATGTAGTAAATCACATTCCGCCAACCCGCTAATCTACTAGCCTAGGTTTGCGGGTGTCACACTTTCTTCTCTTCTGGTGGATAAGGAATGAAAAACTCTTCTGAAGCTGTAAAGTGTCCTCCACTGTTCTCACAAACTTCATACGAGACATTTACTTCATCATATTTCAATGTATTTTGAAGTTTGGTTCTTGTTTTTCTTTTAAATTCCTCTTCTTGTTTTATTTCCTCTTCTCCCACAAACGTTATCTTTGAAGTCCATCCTTGACTCATTCTTTCCAATTAATATAATTGTGTGCAATTTATTTTTGAAAAGAAGTTGTTCTCATCATACCCCAAACCTTGTTTCTTTACTCTCTCCTCAAGATTTTGTACTTTCACATCTAGACTTTTCTTCTCTTTAATGATTAAATTTAGGTTTATCTCTGCACTCAGCTTTGCAGCATTTAAATCATGAACTTTCAACTCTGTTTCTTTTTGCATTTTGAGTAATTCATTCTCTTTGTCTTGAATTGCTTGTTCAATTTGGATTATTTTTTTATGACTGATTGGTTAATTCAACTTCACTTTTGGCTGCTTGATTCATTTTAAGATTTAAGTTCTTTTCTTGTCTCTTTTGATTCTTTGTTGTGAGTGATTGGTTCTTCGATGTTAGATGCTCCACCTATTGCATAAGAGTTAGTATATAATCTGTAGGAAATTCAGTTTGTTCCAACATTACCCTTTCTCCTGCTTCATGTTGATCAACAACGGTCTGGCTTGAGCTTTCAGCGCTAGCTTCAACCTCTTCCTCTTCATACTCACTCTCAACATCTGACTCATCAAATTTTGCCATAAAACCAGTATCAGATGCCACAATCACATATTTTTTTATCAGCCATAGGTAATTTTTCAGAGAAAACATTCACCATTTCATCATCACTTTCTCCATCAGTCTCTACGAACTCAAACTCCTCAACATTAGCCATCAGGACAAATTGTGCATGGACATTTGTATCTTCGTCACTATTGTCCGCGTCCGATAGAAACTGATCTTTCTTAGCTAGTAAAGCCTGTCCACAATTTCTTTGTTTAATCTGATTATGCTTAGCTTTGTAATACTCTGAATCTTTGACTTTAGGTTTCTTGCAGTCTCAAATGAAATGCCCAGAGCCACCACAGTTATAGCACTTCCTTTATTGGGGAGATTCAACTTTTCTTTCATAACGCTTCTTGAGCCTTTGACCGTCTTTTCTCCGAAATTGGTCATCCCTGTATCTAGACCCATATATAAACCTCTACTTATTTTTAGTTTTATTCTTTGAGAACTGGCTTTGCATCATGTTTGTATGATATGTCATTGCTTGCATAATCTTTTCATTATCTACTTGACTCTCATCATCTGAATCTGAGGAATTTGTCTCCTGTATCTATTTCATGTTGACAAATTTTGATGAGCTTTTCACTCTTTTATCATTAACCACCAAAGCCAAGGGATCAACATTCTCCTTTTGTATACCCACACTAACATCATCTTGATATTGATTAAATTATTCGAAAATCATGTGATGAGTGACTTTATTCAGGTTTTTCTGATTCATTTGCCTGTAAATTGCTACTTGCGATTTCCACTCAAGGCCTAAAGAATTCGGAAATCTTGTGTTCTTGGTCAGATTGGAGTAGTCATCCAACTTTTGGTTTCTGAGATCATTCAGCAGTTTATAGTATCTACTGTATATATCAAATAAAGCTTCACCATCTCTTCCTCTGAACTAGTCAAAAGAATTGACCAATGTTGTTCTTTAATCCACACTCCAGATTCAGTTCCTTCCATTTGACTTTTAATTTCATCCCAAATTTCTTTTGCAGTATTCAAGCCATTGACTTTGATATAAATTTCAGATGACAGACCATGCTTAAATTATATTTGGCTTTTCTATCTGTATTACCCCTGTGCTTTCCCTCTGTAGTGTACTCACTAGGAAATTTTTCTCTATGGATCTCATTTAGTGGTGGGTTATGGCTAGGATTAGCTTCTTGATCGATCCTAAAAACCCCATTACCCTTTAATATACTTTTCTTTATTTCTTTTCCATATTGTTCATTGTTTTCAATAAAATCCATGAACCTTCCCTTCCATTCGTGACTATAGAGTACAGGTGACTTTGTATCTGACCCAAAGGATAAGGTTTCACTGTAAGTATCCATATTTGCAACAAAATCTTGTCTTTGAAAGATGTAAATTTAAGAATCCGCAGCTTTATTGAAATCCGATATCAACAACTTTGAATTCCGATGACTCATATCCGAGTGACAAATCCGTAACTAAACTCAAATCCGGTGATTACAAATCTTTTTCAAAATCCAAGATTTAAAAAATCCGCTCTTCACATAATCCTTGAAATTCGATAATAAACCAATCCGTTAACAAAATCCACAACTCAGAATCCGCTATTCAGAATCCAGAACTTAGAATCTAAAATCCGATGTTTTCAAATACCGATTGTTTTCAAAACACTTCCAAGTCCGACACTTCAAATCAAATTACTTAAAATCCGTTGATTTTAAAATCCGTCAAATACACCGTTACTTGTAAAATCCGTAATTTCAATTCCAGCAGTTCAAATATTGTCGTAATCCAATAATATTTCTTAGATTTGAAGAAATACGGTAGCTCTTAGGTACAAATCCGACTGTTCTTCACACTGTAATCCGCCACCTTCAAAAATTTAAAAATCTTCAAATCTTGTTCAAATTCGAAAATTTCTTCTTCCTATGGCTTCGTCTAAGTGCGTATTACAATCAGTATGCAAACTTACACTAGAAATCAATCAAACGAACACATTTTCGATCAAAAACTCAAGAACTCAAAAAATATGAAATTCAAAATTCCTTACAATCTCATGTAAATTGAGATCGCGGACTATTACAAATTCAGGCTACTATTAAATGCGAATCTAATGCACTACAAACTTTCCATTTTAACAGTCGATTCAATCAAAATCAGAATTATTCAAAAAGTCGACTGATATCTTCGAAATCCGATAAATTGATCTTCAAACGTTGCTGTTTTTTCGCTAATTCTTCAATCAAGAGCCATCTTTGAAATAGATTAGGCTCTAATACCAATTGATAAAGCAAAATGAGTACAATAAGAAGAATCAAGTAGAGAGAAGAACACCGTTATGTGTTTGTTTATTTACTTTCAATATGGCAAAGGTTACATAGAATATGTGCATGTGTCACCTTATATACATCATGCTAAGGTGACATCTAAGTACAACATGTGAACTAGATACAAACATCAAATTCATTTCTAACAGCTACTTCTATTTCTAACGAATTAGCAAGCTTAATTACACGCACATTCAGTTTATCACAGAATTCCACATAGATAAATGAGCGATTAGCTCAAGAATCAAACTATACTCTAGCGGGAGTAGAGATTATGAGAAACATACCCGTTATGACATCATCTATGGTGGTGGCATCATCCACCGTCATTTTAAATGCCCTACCCTCAGTAGTGTGTGGGTTCATTCTTTTCTAGCCTGAAGCTGAAGATGATCCCCTAGTCGTTCACGCTCCTGACCTTGAACCTGTTTTCTTTCCCACTAGGCACTCTCCAACCCTGTGCCCCTCTTTCTAACAGTTCCAGTAGACATTCCTTTGAAATATGGGATTTTTAAGATCATGGCCAAACTGGCCACATTTCACGCATCTCAATATCTGCGGTGTATACTGACCGTTGTGATAGGACTTACACTTACCACACCATGGTGCCCGTTGAGTTGACCCACCTGAAGTAGGCCTCCTATTCTGATCTCCCTGCCTTGTACCACTTTACCCTCCCTACCTCTGTTGAGTGTTATAGTGTTCCAACATGGATTTTTACTAAGAAATCCTATCCTGACTAAGTCTGTGTCTCGCATTTATATCCCCTTCAGCCGACATGGCCAAAGTGAAATCCTGGGATGAGGTACTAGCCCACCTGGTGGCACAATGGTAATCTGGGTGTAAAGCTACCACAAAATGTGCAATTTGTGATGCCTCATCTGGCACCCACTGTTTCACAAATCTCAATCTTTCGTTTAATTGTCATCTTAAATCATCAACAGACATGTTGCATGTGATTTTCAGATCCATAAACCCTTTCTTAATCTTGGCAATTTCAAACGAACTACAATATTGCTCTCACAACTTCTCCTGGAATTGGCTTCAGGTGATACTCTCCTATTGCTCCTTGGTAAAATGCCCGGTTATAGAATCCCACCACACCATCGCATCTCCCTTAAGCATCCTTGTAGCAAACTTCACCTTTGATTCCTCTTCACAGTAACAGGCGTCCAACGCCCTGACCATTTCTAGTAACTAGTTCAAGGTAATGTTAGGGTCAGACTCCCTATGTACTCTACTAGTTTACAGTCCAAGAACTGCTTGTACGTGCATGGTTGTTTATATCCAGGAAAAGCAATAGGAAAGGCTCCCTGAGGCACAAGCGGATAGTAAAACGGTTGTGGCATAACTTGAGTTACTGGTGGTAGTGGTGTCGTTACTGGTGCAGTGGTTGATTGTGTTGTTATCGCAGTAGTGATTGGGGTTGGTTCAGTATGAGCCTACCTCTGCTGCTCTAGATGGTGAACCATATTTCGAAGATCCAACAATTCATTCTCTAGTTTAAATATGTACTCACTCTGATCCTCTTCGTGAGTCTGACCTGAAGTTCCTGCAACCTCTACTATATCCAAGTTCTCAATAACTGGTGCTTCTTTAGTTGTCTGGGTCACGGGAGGAAGGACGTGGATCTCTCTATTAGCCATATCTGTAACAATCACATCATCTCACAATTCATTAGCATAACCGGTTAGTACACAAAATACTAACTACCACAAGCATCTCCAACTCACTCTAATTCCCCTGTAGTAAAGTTTGACCGTCACGAGCCAAGATTTGGGAATGCAACTGTTGGTCCCAAAGAGGGTAAACAAGCAACTGATACAGTGTAGAAGGGGGGGTTGAATACACTTTAAACAATCAATCAAATTAATCAAATGTATATTCAATAATCAAATAGAACAATAATTATTATCACTCTCTAATCAAATCAATAGGATGATTTAATATTACACTGATTATAAACTCAACTCTCTCTAAACACACTTGTATCATAAACTAATTGATGATCAAACTTCTTTTTAAAACTGATTAACAAGAACTCTTGAAAACTCTCTTGAACTTTGAACTCACAAAGTTATCGCAACGCACGCGTATCAAGTATGACGAACACACGTACGTTTTGCAACTTATCCAATTGTATATTATTTGGTATTCTGTGTTCTATATATATATATATATATATATATATATATATATATATAAACCCATAGGAAGGTTTATACTCATACTTGATATGTCTACGAACAAATCGCAGTTTAAAAGTAGAACTTATATTTTCTTTAAAACCGTAACAAACTCCTTAATTAGAACATATATAATTAATTCCGTTTGAGATCTCTATCCAACTAATAGATAGTTTAAATTAGGTTCAAATATCCTAATTTAAATGTCGTAGATATAGAGAGTTAATAACAGAATTTAGAACTTACTTAAATTCTTGAACTCGCTTCTGACGCTGAGCTGACTCACTCAGTCTTGACATCGTCAAGCTGAGTTCTTGAATCTTGGGTTCTTGAATCTTCAAGTATTCAAGTCTTCAAGTCTTCACTCTTAAAACCTATCTAAGCTTAGAAGTCACTGAGTTATCTAGTACTTACATAGAAAACTCTATATCTGTTTATATACTGACTACTCAGTCTATAACAGACTTACATAATTCCTAACTGTTAACCTACCATCTATACATAGATATAATTTGTATCATCAAATCTAAATATTCTAAACATGGGACTAACAATCTCCCCCTATTTGATGATGATAAGATATTGAATCAAAGTAAGTATAGGTTAATAGAATTATGTTGAACCACTCTGGAACTTACCAAAGTTAGTTCTAGAAATAAGTATTGAACTGATCCATACTTATTCATCATATCTTGAACATACAAGATGTTTATATTACAAATCTATTATAAGACTTGTATTCTAAGTATTTGGATATACAACTACTTAGATACTGAACTTATCCAATTAATTTAAGTTCTGAACTCACAAAACTCATACTACTGAACTTATCAGTTTATAATTATCATATCAATCCTCAGCTTGAACTTACAAAGCTGTTTGTTTGAACATACCAAACATAATATTGAACATATCAAATAATAAAACAGTTGAACATATCAAACTTGAATTTGTATTAATGAACATATCATTTACATTGTAACTTGATCATTATGATCAGCTTATGCACACTTAGTGCAAAATTATAGAACTGGTCTATTTAATCAACAGGATCTCCAACTTCCAACCACATATCTAAACATTTAATTTCCCAAATAGCAGCCTCCTTGATAGCATTATTTATAATCTCTTCACCCTCTGGCAGCTCTCTCATCTTAGTTTTTCTTGATCTGACTTCTTTGTTGAGATGATATCTGAATACTGAGTTCTGAGTTGAGTCATCACATAGAATTCTCAAGTATAGAATCAATTCCAGGTTTGCCAAATGAAGATCTGCTACTCTCAAGAAGCACTGATTACCTTCCACATCCAAGTACAGAAATCCTTCCAAAGGCTGAGTGATGAAAGTATTTTCTTTGAACTCAACTCCCTCTTGAACTTGTATACTGATATTTCTTTTGGCTCGTTGGCTTGCTGCTCTGACTCTTGCAGCTTTGTTTCTATTGAGGAAGGTATCAATTTCATCAGCTGGAATTTCTCCTAATTTATCAATTCTTAAGAAGAGAGTCTTGAGCACATCAACTATCTCTTGTCTGATTTGACTTTTTTTCATTCTTTTGATAGTTGTAGCTACCACCTTTAACTTTTAGAAGCCTAACTTGTACAGACATCTCATATCTAGACCAATTTCTTGTTTGTTGTCTATTATAAAGTTGATTATCACCAATTCTCCTTTTCTACACAGTGTGATGGATTCAATCTTGTGATTAAAATGTGTTATTTTATAACAATGCCTTAGATCAGCGTCTGAGTAGGGAATTGGGGCAGGTCTGGGTCCAGAATAGTCAACTTCAGCTTTAGCTCCAGCAGCCTCAGCTTTAGCCTTTTCTCTTTGAAGCTCAACTTGTCTTTGCTGTTCTTTCATCTGCTCTACTGTCATGCCCAGTTCCATAGCCATTTCGTGTAACATTTGCTCAGCAACCATGTCACTGGCTTTCTGTGCTGCATCAGCTTCATCACTTGAGTCAGATTCATATGCAACTAATTGATGCTAACCTTGTTGCTCAGGCTCAGGCTCAGCAATGATGACCTTTCTTCTCTTTGCTAGAGGCATAGCACTTCTTTTCTTCATTTTTACCATCTCAAACACCTTACTCTTCCCTTTATCTATTTGTGAAGTTGGAACGGACTCAGCTTCAACAAACTTTGGCAATTCAGCTTGAGGAATGTTGGTGTGAGCATCTTGAGATGTTTCTTCATGTGGAACTTGTTGAGCTTGTGGAGATGTGATAATTTGGACTGTTGGAGCTTGTGGCTGTTGTTGGGAAGGCTGATCTATAGTGCTCACAAACTGATCATGAGCTTCTTCCTCGATTTGTACTTCCTCTGTATACTCCCCCTCAACCATATCATTACCTTTATTTGATTCTTCCTCCCACTTTTTGTTATCATCAATAGGGGAGGGTCTGGATTTAAGCACAAAACTTTCCAAACAGACCATAGAGTCAGATAGATCATTCAACTTATGCACCAGTTTAGCTTTATCACTCTTTCTTTTCTTGTGCAGGACCTGAAACTGAGATTGTAAATACTCCATAATGACTTGGGCATCAGTGGTCATCAGCTTGGGCTCCTCTGGTCTTCTCTTTACCTGAAAGTCCTCCTGACTAGTGGAGAAGTGTATTTTCACCGTAGGAGTAGCTGTTGAGTGTTCCTCAATAGGTGAGAGTGTGGGCCCCATATCCAAAGTTTGGTGCTAACCTATGGAATCAAGGGGGCCAGATTAGGGACCCTATAAACCTTCCTAGTGTATGAAAGGTTCATTGACATGTCATGCGAGAGTGTGTAAGAATGGAAGAGAAGAGTGACCAATGTCGTGAGGTATGGTAGTGGGGTAGGCTAGGCTTAGTGGTGAGGAGGGGGGTATTTGACCCTGGGGATTGGTCAGTATTTCAATGTTACTTTCATAGGTCTGTGAAGGCACAGAAGTAGGCTCTCCCATGGCACTAGTAGGTATGGGCTGAGTAGATACCATGCCCGGTATAGGCTGAAAGGTTGAATTGAGCCTAGAGGTTGTCACCTTAAGAGAAGGTGTCTCCCCCTCAGCTCCTGCCGGTGGAGGTATCAATGTGATATCAGCTCTAGAGTCCTCTTGAGGTGAAGGACCACCTTTGGCAGTTTTTGTTGTATAAGTGTAGGATATATCCTTGGTAGTAGTGGGCTGACCAAGGTTGACTGTAGAGTGTAAGATAGATGGAGATGTTTGAGGTGGGGGAAAGGAGTTAGACTGAGTTGGGCTTGACTCAGTCATATCTCCCAATTTTGGAGGTGGAGAAGTAAAAGAAAGGGAAGGAGATAAGGGACGCGAAGGTATACCTGCTGCACCTAGCAGTGGAGACTCAGAGCTAGGAAATGGACTCCTTTGCTCAGAACTCGAAGTGGTGGAGGAAATTCTTTGAGCACGGGGTCTGAACTGAGTCCTAGTTTGTTCAGCTTGAGAGGACTCAGCCTCAGATTCAACAGCATCACCCTCTTCTTCCGCAACTTCCTCCTCTAGTTCAACTTCACTTGACTCAGGAATCGGAAGCTATACATGCATCCTCATCTGAGCACTCATTGTGGGGTACTTAGGGAAAATATCATTAGTAAACATTCTGGAGCTGAGAATAGGAGTAGGGGTTGACTCATATTGGGTAGTATATCTTCTACCCAACTTGTCCTCGATCACCATGGATATAAATCTTACAAAGGGCACAATGGTATCCCTTATATTCTTGGTCACCAATGACTTGAGTGCCTCAAAGATTAACTCAGCGTAATCCAATCTTCGGTCATAAAATATGTTGTATAACATATGCATTTCAAAGTCATTAACATTATCCAGGCCACCCACCTTGTATCCAAGGGAACGAACCACAGTGGATACCATAAATCCCCATGCTGTCTGGAAAACAGATTTCCTTATAACTCGAACAACTTGAGGATGACCCATTAAGGGCAAGACGCTCCTTGATGTTTCTCTAGAAACCGTTGCCTCATACTGATTATGATCTGGGAGATGAAGAGTTCGGCGGAGACAATTTACATCGACTTCTATCGCCACTTTTCCACTTAGGACTGTACCCCGTATGACCGTTTGAGTCACATCCAGTTTACATGTATACCAGAACTCCGTGAGAAGTTGAGGAATGAGCACAGCAGGACCATGAATAAATGCATGTGCCAGGGGTCCCTTTCAAATGTATGAGACCCACTCCGCATAGCCAAGTTTGGACTTTGGAATGTCGATACAGGTGATGACATTGTTTTGTTTGTAGGTGGGGAGTGCGTTGTTCTTGAAATTTCCACCACGGATCATCTGAGCAGTCAGATTTAGAGTGTAACCTTCCATTGAAATCGAACTTATCGTATTAAAACACACTTAGCAGTAGTAGGGTTTAGCACGGAGCAATTGATTCTGCACACGACAAGGATAGGGTTTTAGAAAGTAGAGAAGAATAGATAAGATTTGGAAGAGTAAACGAAATATGATGAAGAGTCTCTCTTATTTATACATTTTCAATGTGGGAGAAAAGTTACCGTTAACGGAGGGTAATAAATATGACCGTTATAGTAACAACCGGCTACGCAGTTTGTTATAACAGCTATATTTAATGTAACTTAATTAGACTGACACTGTTACATTGATCCAAACTCATTCAAGATGAACTAAATTATCACTAAGATTCTCTTAAATAATTAATTTGTAAACGACTTACGTTTATTTGAAACAGAACATACCTTACATATTTGATACTATTGTGACATTCGGCAACAAATTTCCCAGGTTAGCCATTAGAAATTTATATTTTAAGCCTAGTATGACTAAGAATAGTATTTATGATTTAAATAAATCCATAATAATAATAGATTTCATAGAAATCCCGCCTATAAGGTTAGAACCTTCCGGAGCTCGAAAAATCGAATTATTAAAAGTCAAGAATTACAAATCATATACAATAATAATAATAATAACAATAAAAATAATTAAATACATCATAATAAATATAAATAAGTTAAAATATAAAACATATATATATATAAACTCATCAAAATAATTAAAACTTTGTTAATTAAAAGATTTAAACAAAATCACCATTTATACAAATTTATTTAAACTAATTACACATAATTTATAAAAAATAAAAAATAAAAGAAACCCCCCATCTCTTTTCTCTTGTCTCCTTCTCTTCCCAAGAATCACCACTTGATCTCCCTCATGCTCTATATAAGCCTCCTACTACTCTTCATCATTTCCTTTACCACCACACTCCATCTCTTCTCCTTTCTCTCTTCTTCTTTCACCAATAAAAATCTCCCAAGAACATCCAAGTCTTGTTCATCTTTTGAAGATCAAACACATAATCAAAGAAAAGAGTTGGTAAGATGATCATAACACACTCATCTCTACTCTTCTACATTTCTTCTTTTCTTCTTTCTTCTTCTTTTTATTTATTTTCTTTGATGTTCATCTTATTTCTTTTATATATATATATATATATATCTATAACCATCTAAATATAAACATTCTACCAATGTTGTAAGGAGCACATGAAATGTGCATCATCCTACCATTGTTCTATGGAACTTAATCAACTAAAAATCAAGAAAATAAGACTTTGATCATGCATGTGTTTCATCTTAACAAATGTTGTAAGGAACAAATAAAATGTGTATCATCCTACCATTGTTGTAAGAACAACAAGATGATTAATCATGAATATAAACATGTTATATTAAAGTTATGACCATAAGCAAAAAGAATAATAAATCTGGCAGATTCTGATGCTAGAACTCCCCACTTGTTTTTGTTATATCTGGAGTTCTAGGTATCAAAATCAGTTGATTCTTTTTGCTAATCTTAGTTTAAAGTGTTACCTTTTATTTAAACCTGGATTCACTAATTTTCATGAACGTTTGATCCTTCAAACATATTTAAAAAGACATATATGTTGAATCTGGAAATCTGACAGATTTAATAAGGTACACTTTAAACGCGTGTAACTTACTCATTCTTGGGTCAAAATACATCTAGTTTTTTTAAACGTTTCATCTTTGAGTCGTGGTTAATTCCCAGTTTGAATCATGTAAAAAAGAGGTCGTATGAGCCCTAGATAGACGTTTTAGTAACAACATGTCATCCAGACACTGATCAGTGGACATCTTATACACTTTCAATTATGAAAAATACTAAACATGGAGTATAAATTCCTATATTTTTACTGGACATTCTAGAAACATGTATTAAGATTATATTAAAATATAAAGCCTTAATATGACTCCTAAAATACAGTTTTTAATTTTTAAAGTTCAACTTAAAGAACTGAAAATTTTAGTGAACACTTATGATTTATGGAAAAATAGAGACAACCTTTAACTATTTAATAAATAAGTTAACAACAAATAAATAATACAAAATAATAAATAAAATAAGTCTAATAGAGCTACATACCTCTTATATTAGGAAAGGAGCTTCGGTAGGAACAAGAAATCCTTACGAGTGAACACATTTGCATACCGAGTGAGTATCATAGCCCCTTTTTACCGTATTTCATATTATTTTTGGGGTGAAAGAATGTGTATACGTTTCATGAAAAGTTTATTGCCTATCTTCTTATTTATTTAAAATATTATTTTGAGCACTTATGGTATTATTCTTTGATGTGCTTGGGTGATCGTTGTAAGGCCCTTTCGTTGGACATTATTCCTTAACTCCGCTAGTGAGCCGATGGTATTAGTAAGTAGCGCTATTTGGAGATTCTGACGTCTCCCATTTATGGTTGACGAACTATAGATGTACTTTACCACTACTAACGTCATTTAATATAGGCGTTAGGTTTATCATGGGCAATTGGTTGTCGGCTAGGTTGGATAATGGCTCAAGCAACAAACCATCATAGTCTATTACTACCATGTGCAACGTATTGGGCAATATAATACATCTTCTATCATTATTTCATACTTGGATTTTATTCAAAAACTTCCATCAATTATTTAAACTTTTCTCATGCAAAAGATATTTTGTGCATATATTAAAAACCTATGAACTCACCAACTCTAGTAGTTGACCGTTTTCTTTCTTTTACCCTTGCTTTTAGGTGATCGACGTTAGGTACCTTATGCATACAAGCATGATGTGTGGCATTTCCATCTTCATCGTCACATTTTATGAAAACACTATCTATTTTATTTACGCATCGTACAAGACAATGTCATTTAATTATTATTCGGTTATGTAACTTTTATTTATGTTTTACCCGAACTATTTATTTTTGTTAAGTTAATATAATGGTTATTGTCTATATGCCTTGTGCGATGATATCTTGTGCTGTAACATCTCGTGTTTCCGCTTTAGCGGGGTGTGACAACTATAAAGTTGTACTGACCGTTTGTTAGGACCAACCTAGACCTATGGAATTGACCACACATTATAGCGGATAACTCAGCTCAGATTGAGAACTCAGCTTAGAGTGAGTACTCAGCTCAGATTGAGCATCCAGCTCAGATTAAGCACTCAGCTTAGAGTGAGTACTCAGCTCAGATTGAGCACTCAGCTCAAATTAACCACTCAGCTCAGATTGAGCACTTAGCTCAGATTGACACTTCGTCGAGGTCAGCACTAAGCATATGGTAAACAGAGATAAAGAATGGAACATACCAATTAAGGGTTGAGCATGCCAAGCTTGCCAAGTAGAGTTGTAAATCTTGTGCCTTCAATTGGTTTAGTTAAGATATCTGCAAGCTCATCTTCAGTCTCAATGAAGACTAACTCTATCTTTCCCTTTTCGACAATGTCTCTGATGAAGTGATGTCTTATCTCAATGTGCTTGGTTCTTGAGTGAAACACTGGGTTGTGTGTAATGGCAATAGCAGTTTGATTGTCACAGAATATGGGAGTCTTTGAATAATACAAGTCAAAGTCCTTAAGCTGATGTTGCATCCACAGTATTTGAGCACAACAGCTCCCTGCAGCCACATACTCAGCTTCAGCTGTGGAAATTGCCACTGAGTTTTGTTTCTTGCTTGTCCAGCTAACTAATTTTCCACCTAAAATTTGACATCCTCCAGTAGTACTCTTTCTATCTAGACCACATCATGCGAAGTCTGAATCTGAGTACCCTATCAGCTCAAATCCTGATCCTTTGGGATACCACAAACCTAAATTTGGTGTTCCCTTCAGATATTTGAGTATTCTTTTAAAAGCTAGCAAGTGTGATTCCTTTGGATCAGCCTGATATCATGCACAAACACATGTAGCAAACATTATATCAGATCTGCTTGCTATCAAATAGAGTAATGAACCTATCATTCCTCTATATGTAGTCTGACATACAGATTTTCCATCAATGTCCTTGTGTAGCTTGACATTGTGTAACATTGGAGACTTTGCGGGATGGCTTGAGTCTAATCCATATTTCTTAATCAGATCAAAAACATACTTGCTTTGAATAATAAATATACCATCTTCTTTCTGATATATTTGAAGTCCCAAAAAATAAGTCATCTCACCCATCATGCTCATTCTGTATTGATTGGACATTATCTTAGAGAACCAATCACACAGACCTTGGTTTGTTGAACCAAAGATAATTTCATCCATATAGATTTGAACCAGAATGACATGTCCTCTGCTCTTTCTTATGAATAGAGTTTTGTCAATACTTCCTCTAATAAAATCATTTGAGAGCAAATAGGTGGACAGTGTATCATACCAGGCCCTTGGTGTTTGCTTGAGACCATAAAGAGCTTTGTCCAATTTATAGACATAATCTGGATGTTTAGAATCAATAAAACCAGGGGGTTGTTTCACATAGACCTCCTCCTATAGTGCTCCATTTAGGAAGCACTTTTAACATCCATTTGATACACTTTAAAGTTTTTGAAGGCTACATAGGCTAGAAATAACCTTATAGCTTCAATCCTTGCAACAGGGGCAAAGGTCTCATCATAATCAATACCTTCTTCTTGTCGATTCCTTGAGCTACTAGCCTTGCCTTATTTCTAATCACTACTTCATCCTTGTCCGTTTTGTTTCTATAGACCCACTTAGTGCCTATAATTGTTTTTCCCTTGGGAGTAGGGACAAGGTTCCAGACCTTATTTCTTTGAAATTCTGTCGGCTCCTCTTGCATAGCTTCAATCAAATCTTCATCTTCTAGAGCCTCTCCAGTCTTCTTATTTGAGATAGAAAACTAGAGTAGGCAACATAGTTTGCATTTGCCTTAGATCTAGATAACACACCATCTTCAATGTTACCAATAATATCATTAAGGGGATGATCTTTTAATACTTTGGAGTTTGTAATAGGAGACTGTGGTTCAGAGTCTGAATCTGAGCAGTGTCTCTTAGGCTGAATAGGACTTACTTATTCAGTCTGAGTAGGGATTGAAAGATCACTTAGATCTTTAATCTGACTTGTACCTGATGATTCACCGAGACTCTCAGGCTGATTATCTTCAATATTGATAGTTTCTTTTGATGATGCACATTTGTCAAATTTACCACCATCATTATACATGGGATTTGATGTGAGATCTTCTCTACTCCTTTCAAGCTCACTCAGACTAACTGGGTCAGCTTGAGCTTTGTCAGATTTGTCAATACTTGTCTCATCAAACATAACATGTACTGACTCTTCAATTACCTTTCTTTTAAGATTAAAGACTCTGTAAGCTTTGGAGATTGAAGAATATCCAACAAATAGACCTTGATCAACTTTGGGTTCCAACTTATGGAGTTGATCTCTTTGGTTTAGCACATAGCATGTTGAACCAAAAATATAGAAGGATCCAATGTTAGGTTTTCTGCCATGATACATCTCATAAGGTGTTTTACCATGTCTTTTAACTATTATAGATCTATTCTGGGTATAACAGGCTGTACTTACAGCTTCTGCCAAGAAGCTCAGCTTGAGCTTTGCCCCACATAGCATGGTTCTGGCAGCTTCAATTAAATTTCTATTTTGCATTTTAGCAACTCCATTTTGTTGTGGAGTTCTTACAAATGAGAAATTTTGAATAATTCCCTTTTCTTCACAAAAGCCTTCAAGATTTGATTTCCTAAACTCAGTCCCATGATCACTTCTGAGCTGCTTAAGAGACTTACCCTTTTGCAACTCTTCTTGTCTTTTGAAGTTGATTAACTCATATGCAGCTTAACTTTTGGCTTTTAAGAAGACTACCCAAGTGAATCTTGTGAACTCATCAACAATCACTAGAGTATACTTTTTACCACTTAGGCTTAGGGTGCTTATAGGTTCAAATAAGTCCCAATGCAACATATGCAACGGTTCTGTAATTGAAAAATTATGCTTGGACTTGAAAGATTCCGTATGATGTTTTCCCATTTCACAAGCTGAGCAGAGTTTGTCTTTAGCAAATTTGATCTTAGGCAGACTAGAGACTAACTCTTTACTAGACAATTTGTTAATATATTTGAAATTTAGATGTGATAGTCTCTTGTGCCATAACCAACTCAGCTTGGGAGTTGAGTCAAAATACAAACAGGTTTCAGTTGAAGGGTCTGCAGAGCTGAGATCTAACAAATAGATATCTCTCTCTCTCTCTTTTTGCCATTAGTATTGGCTTTCCCTTCTTATCATAAATTGTTCCTACATGCTTTCGGAAAGTGAATTCATAATCCTCATCACACAATTGACTGATACTTATCAGATTGTGTTTAAGGCCTTCAACATATGCTACCTTCTTGAAAGTGACAATTCTAGCAGTTATCTTTCCATAACCTTTAGTCCTTCCTTGAGAATTATCCCCAAATGTCACCTTGGGTCCTTCATTGTTTTGGAATTCACTTAGAATCCCTTTGCTTCCTGTCATGTGCCTTGAGCATCCACTGTCTAGGTATCACTCGTAGGAGCCCAGCACATGATCAACTAAACACATTAGTTTCTTTTTGGAACCCACTGTTTAGTGGGTTCTAAGGATGAGCACTTAGCTGATCCTTTAGAGTCTGACTAATCAGCTTGAATAGATTCTGAGTCTGTTTTAGACTGATCAACCTTTACTTTTTAAGGCCTAAGATTGGTACTTACACAATCTTTGGCTTCATGACCTCTATCACCACACTTATAGCATTTTCTTCTAAAGATGGGTGTTTGGGTGTCTTCTTTGAGTTTTCCAACATTAAATTTGGATTCAGTTTTAGGGTCATAAGATGTGGATAACCTTTCAATCCTTTTAGATAGTTTGTCTACTTGATTTTCTCTAACTTTGGACTTACCTTTGTCAGCTTTATGGTTACCCTTATTTGGTGAAGTCTGACTTACAGTCAACTTCCTGTTCTTAGACATCCTTTAATATTTGGCTTGAGAGTTATGTCTTTTTGAGTTGATGTGAGTTATTCTGTCAAAGACAGTTGTTCTCACAGGATTGTAATCCAATCTTTTGAAAACTGACTTACAGTTTTTGTTGGATCTGGAACATTCAGCTTGATGGTTTGTATGAATAACCTGAGGGCTTTCGGTTGGTCTCATAAACTTATTGGTTTTGACCTGCTTTCCATCCTTGTTCCTTAAAAATGTCTTTGGGAGTATATCATCTGATTTCATAGTTTTGTCTTCAAGACTGACTTGTTCTTTGATGATTTCATCAGCAGCAACACTATAATCTCCCCCTAGCACTGCTTTTACTTGATTTGGTATCTTCTGGTTGATACATTTTTCTGCTTCCCTTGATGATTTACACCAAGATTCACATATCTTTCTTAGATTGTCAACTTGTTCTTTTGATTCTTGTAATTCTTCACTTAGAAGTTTGTTTATGTGAAGCTGACATTCATAATCACTTTGAGTCTTTTTCCCAGCATTTATGAGAGTTCCAGAGTGTTTAAGTTCATCTTTTAATTTTGAAATTTCAGTTTTCAAACTAGAAACTGTGAGAGAGGTTTTGAATTCATTCAACAAATAGTTGAACATTAAACATTTTTGTTCATCAGTGTAAGAGTTAAAGTTATTTAACTTATACATTGAGGCAGGATCCCAGTTGCTGGTTTACTTACTCAGCTTAGCCGCTTCTGCTAGATCCTCATCAAAGGAACTATCTTCTAACTCATAGTCAACTTGTTCCTCTTCATCCTCAATGGCCATCAAACACCTATTTGGCTCATCATCATCTGAGGTAGATGATTCAGTATCCCAAGTCTCAGCAAGAAGACCTTTGGTGTTTTCATCTGGCTTGGCTTTGAGTCTTTGATATTTCTTTTTATATTTATCATCTCTGTAGGCATTCTTGTCAGCCATTGAAGCTGATTCTCACTTCTTAACTCTGTACTCAACAGCTATGTGTCCTATCCTTTGACAGTTGTAGCACTTAGCTTTCTTAGGATCAAAAGTAGACTTACCACTTTTGCTTCTGTCAGGTTGACCCCTTCCTCTTCTAAACTTTCTAAAGTTTCTTGCTAACATTGCCATTTGTTCAGTAAGAGCATCCATTTCTTCATTATCTGAATCTGAGTTAGGACTTACTTCCTCAGATTCAGATTCAGAGTCATTCTCAGCTTGAGACTTTTTAGATCCCTTCTTCTTTTCTGCAATTAATGCAGATCCATCATTATTTATAGATTCTTTTAGTTGTTGCTGGGCCACTTTCTTCTGTTCCGTGATCTATTGATGATTTAGAAGGAAACCATAGATAGATCTGAGATCATATTTTCCTAAGGTTCCTCTAGCATGAAGTGCAATGGTGATCTCATTGAATTGTTCTGGTAACACATCCAAGAACTTGAGTACCAACTCATTTTTATCTTTCTTGACACCTACCAAGAGCAGATCATAATCAAGCATTGAAATCTGGTAAACAGATCTGCCAGAGTTTCATTCTTTTTGGCAAAGAAAGTCTCATAAGAACGACTCAGATTTGTCTTCTTATGTTGCTTGACCAAGTCAGTGCCTTCATACGTAACACTGAGAGTATCCCACATCTCTTTTGCAGTTTGGCACCCAGCCACAGTATGCAGAAGAGGATTTGTCAAAGCATTTGTTATAATGCTCTGTGCCTTGTCACCTAGGTTGAGCAGTTTACGATCTTCCTTAGTCCAAGATGCTTCAGGCTTGGGAGTTTCTCTAGAGGGAACAGTTTTGTCAGTGGCAATAATATGGATCATGGGTATGATTGGGCCATCTTGAATCACGGTACTCATCCTGTGATCCACGGACTTCAGATATAGCATAGCTTTACACATAGGATAGTCAGTGCCATAAAAAATAGGACACCCTTTTGCCGCCATTGTTGGGATATGACTTGATTGCTTGCTAGTTGACGTCTTAACCTCTTGACAGCGGATCTTGATCTTCAACTTACGAAGAAACAGGCTCTGATACCAGTTGTTGGTCCCAAAGAGGGTAAACAAGCAACCGATACAGTGTAGAAGGGGGGGTTGAATACACTTTAAACAATCAATCAAATTAATGAAATGTATATTCAATAATCAAATTGAACAATAATTATTATCACTCTCTAATCAAATCAACAGGATGATTTGATATTACACTGATTATAAACTCAACTCTCTCTAAACACTCTTGTATCACAAACTAACTCATGATCAAACTTCTTGTTAAAACTGATTAACAAGAACTCTTGAAAACTCTCTTGAACTTTGAACTCACAAAGTTATCGCAACACACGCGTATCAAGTATGACGAACACACGTACGTTTTGCAACTTATGCAATCGTATATTATTCGGTATTTTGTGTTCTCTATATATATATATGTATACATATATATATATTAAAACCCATAGGAATGTTTATACTCATACTTGATATATCCACGAACAAATCGCAGTTTAAAAGTAGAACTTATCTTTTCTTTTAAACTATAACAACCTCCTTAATTAGAAACATATCTAATTAATTCCGTTTGGGATCTCTATCCAACTAATAGATAGTTTAAATTAGGTTCAGATATCCTAATTTAAATGTCGTAGATATAGAGAGTTAATAACAAAATATAGAACTTACTTAAATTCTTGAACCGGCTTCTTACGCTGAGCTGACACACTCAGTCTTGACATCGTCAAGCTGAGTTCTTGAATCTTCAAGTATTCAAGTCTTCAAGTCTTCACTCTTAAAACCTATCTCAGCTTAGAAGTCACTGAGCTATCTAGTACTTAAATAGAAAACTCTATATCTGTTTATATACTGACTACTCAGCTTAAGCTGACTAGTCAGTCTATAACAGACTTACATAATTCCTAACTCTTAACCTATCATATATACATAGCTATAATTTGTCTCATCAAATCTAACTATTAAAAACATGGGACTAACAGCAACACTCTAGCCATGCATGTATCGCCAAACCAAGGCTCTGATACCAAAACAGTGACACCGGAAATCCAAAGCCAAATTTTTTTAAACGTGTTGCGAAAGCTTAATTAAACAAACTTTACATACAGTACAAATATTTACAATCAACAAACATCTGTACACAAACAAAAAAACATCAGTCTTGGTGTTACAAAATAAACTGGCTCATTTCCCTTTAAAATTAAATATATATCAGAGCAGGGTCGAGCTTTCCTTCTACAAACTCCACCAACTCACAAACCTGCAAAAGCATCAACTTAGGGGAATTAGCATAAAGCAAAGTGAGTAGAAGCTAAACACAAAGGAAAACATCAACAATCGATATCAAAGCATGTAATCACACAATCAAGAAGACTGGCGGTTCGGCGCATAACCTACAACTAATGCCGGCCAAAGCAAAGGTTTACCGATAGCCCTCTACGTAATTGGCATAGCGAAACTCCTGGCTGACACAACACATGCATCAGTAGGATTACCACTGTTCAACCAACCTGTAGATGAGCCCATCCCAATTACACGTATATTTGACTTCTCAAACGCAACTCGATATCATCCAAAGAGTGCGTATTGGCCAAATAATCATGCAAACAAATATAATCAACAATCACAATTAATAATCAGACTCAACAGTCAATCAATCACATACGTGTGCATCACATCAATCATATCAACCATAATCTTTACCATCCACGAGTTAACATCCACTCACCTCATGATTCCAAACGTGAAACTCAGATATCTTATATCACTAAGTCTATCTGTTTCCTGAAAACACAGTAACAACGAAATTAGTCTCGGATATATAAATGTATATGCCCACATATATTTATATCTCAATTTCTCATAAACACTAAGTTTAATTTTCATAATATCAAATATATAACATACAACATCAAGAATTCAACAAACAAAAACATATCCTGAAAAACAGGGGACGCGTTGCGTCCAACCCAATTGTCGGATTTCCAAGTTCATCGGATTTCAAGGTAGGATTACAAGTCCCATATTCTTGTGTCGGTTTTAGGGTATCGGATTCTCAGTGTCGGGATTCAAGGATCGGATTTTGGGTCTCGGATTTGGACTATCGGATTACTAGGAATCCGTCGGATTCTCAGGAACGCGTCGCTTTCCTCCTCATTCCCTGTATCATCGTCTCTAAATTCCAACAGACATAAAACTTACAAAATCTCATTTTAACTTCTGAATTCAATCCCAAACACTTCTAAAACATGCACAAACTTCATAGAACATGTATACAAACATTTTAGAAACCTTAAATCTCATCAAAAAAAATCAAAATACACAAAACCTACTTAAAAAGTATTGAGCTTCAAGCTCCATTAATGGTGGTTTCTCATATACTCATGGATTTCAACTGAAAAGCATACCAAGATGAACAATACCATGCCAGGATCATATACTAACCTTCCCTTTGATTTATCAACCACAATCTTATACTTTGAATCTTCACGTTTGAAAGCTTTTGTAGGTTTCTTCAATGAGAGGTTTTCTAAACATAATTACACACACTTCACCTTTTTCCCTATGAAAATATGAGCTGGTGAAGTCTCAAGCCACCCCATGTATACATGTATTTTCAATTTGTTAAGCAAAAGGTGTCCTTATGTTATCTTATCCATAACTTTCATGCATACATAAACATATAGTAACATACTATCATACATACATACTTAATCATATATTTACATATTTCCAGTGAACATTTACATATACATATCATTTTCAATTTGTTAGTTAATTAATTCATTTAATTAATCTAACTTAATTATCAATATTACTATCCACATAAAATAGATTAACACGAATAAACACGTACCGCTAACCCGCTAACGACTAGCCCGGGTTTGCGGGTGTTACAACATGGTAGACAGAAAAAGCACATCGGGTAGTGCAAACTTCTTGGGAGATTGTTTAGTCTGCTTGAGTTTAAAGAAATAGATCTGTATGTTCGCATCTACTGTAGAAACTGAATTTGTGGCTGCTGCCAGTTGTTGCTAAGAGAGTTTGTGTTAATTTTAGAAAAATGTAGAAAAACGTATCTTATAGGCATGGCCTGTAAATAGGTCTTAGGCCCCTTGGCCTTGTAAGCTTTTGGCACGTTAATGAAAGATCAATATTGAAAGCAAAAGGTGTAATGTGTGTTTCTCTCAAATATCATCTTCCCTCTACACTATTACTTGAAGTTTTATATCACCGGATTGACCTTTCAATTAGTATCAGAGCCACACTTGATCTAAGTTGGCTCGTGATTGGGTGAATCGACGAAGAACAAGCTGAATTGAGGAATCTACTGTTCAAAATTCGAAGTTATGAAGGTTTGAGTGTATTTTGTGTTGAATTTGATCCCATTCATCTCTAAATCAATTCCGAGTTCAAAAACAAACTGATATGATTTGATTTGGATCATAATCGATTGAGTTTTTGAAGTTGTTTATAGAAACATCTACGGTTTTTGCTTCAAAAGTTCATCATATTTCATGAGGATGATGGAATCATTGGGATATTGTTGATCTATAGAGAATTACGAGAAGAAGGATATATAATTCGAGTTGTTCATTGATTTTGATAAGGATTAAAAATTTCAGTCAAGAACACATGAAGATTATCAAGAACAGCCTAGATCTGAGTTTTTGATCGATTTGGATTCACATTTCGAAGGTATTAGTGTTTTACTGTTCATTTCGAGCACGTTAGTTACTCATTAGAAGACTTCGAGCTTGTCAGTTGAAAACAGATCCCTAAAAATCCGGAATTTGTTTCTCAAAGCACACTTCGAGCGTATCTATTCTCAAATTTGAAGGTAGCACATCTCGAATTCGAAGCCTTAACACTTCGAGTTCGAAACCAATACCACAAGTTCCAAGTTCGAAATACGATCAAGACACCTTCGAGTAGAGTCAAACCCTCAAGTTCACTTCGAATTCGAAATCCTCTAATACTAAGTCTTCGAGCGCATCCATACGTTTCAAATCCACTTCGATTTCACAACTCATTGACTACGAGTGTGTTTTCAATTCCAAACACATTACGAAAACCAAAATTCACTTCGAAGTTTTACTTCATTTCACATTCATACATCATTTGTTCGAATCTATCTTTGAATTGTTCCTTCGAATTCCCATTACAACTGTTCCATTCGAAGTCAACTGAAAAGTTCATTTCGCATTCTTTATTATCCACTTCGAATTCAAAACAACTTCAAACCAATACTTCCGAATTCACTACTGTTAGTCCCAGATTGAGTACGCAACAACAAATGTTTGTAGAAGAGGGGGTTAAATACAAACTTTTGCTTTTAAAAATTAAAGACACACTTGTATACTTTTATATAATTCTTATTGATATGAATCAAGAATTACATGTACTAGAAGCGGAAATTCTAAGTACAATAAAAGGTGGCAATCAATTTGTCTAACACATAGACAAACTAACTCTAAAACAACTAATGCATATAGAGTATTCAACACATGAACAAGTTTGATTCTGCACAATGCTTATACTCTACGAAATTTCTCAACTGATGAGATTTTCTTTTAGTGTAGTAGAGACTTCACTTTGTTGTGTTGTGTAGTATATTCGCTGTTTACATGTCCACCATGCATGAGTATATTTAGAAGTCTTGGTGGATCCGGTTGCATGAAGGTAAGAGACCAAGAGGATGTGGAAATATAATATTTTAATTGTATAGGTAGTGGGTGAAAAGTAAAGTTACTTTAAAATATAAAATATTAAAGTCCACATCTACTGTCGTGTAGAAGTATCTTTCCCTTTCCATGATTGTACTTTAATCAAAACCATGCTTCTAATTGATTTGACTTTACCAAGTATGGGATTGCCAGCCATACTTAGTTGTTTGAACAAATCTTCAAGATCTTCGTCTGTTTGAGGTATCATTATCCTTTTCCAGAGGATAAGGTCAAACCTTTTTGTCTCATGCTTGATCCAAAAAGTGCATTTTACTTTTACAAACAAAGATCAAAGGCATAATACAACAACACATTTTCTGCCTTTTACATATGACTTACAATCTGAAAAGATAGAGTAGATTTGACATTTTTCATGACTCAGCTAATAGATTGTACTAGGAACTCTGATATTCATTACTCAGTTGACAAAATATATCAGTTGATCACTTTTTGCTAGGACTCAGTTGACATATATTGCTCAGCTGATCATATAGATGCTCAGCTGATCAATAGTAAGCTTAGGAGGACATAAGCTCATGTATTTGGATGATCAGTTGATCAAGAGTGCTCAGCTGATCAATCAAATACATCAGTTTATGAGGAGAGATGACTTGTGTAAAGGAAGACTTACTTAGCTGATGCTTTGTGCCTCAGCTGATCCATTTGTTCACTCAGCTGATAGAGTAGGCACTCAACTGATCAATCTGTTCACTCAGCTAATCACTTTCTTCACTCAGCTGATCAATCTGTTTACTCAGCTGATGAAATATTTTCTTCAGCTGATCAACAATTTTTCTCAGCTGATAGACTGTTTTCCTCAGCTGATGGTCTTCTTTACTTGTTTTCTTCATCTGATGCTCTTTGGCTGATATCCTTTGGCTGATACATTGAGTAGGATCTGATGCTCAGCTGATGGCTTATTTTCCTCTGTTGATGGTTCCATACTTAGCATATTTTTACATAAACTGATTCAAACAACACATGTTTGAATTCTTTCTAAGTCATACTGAATATAGGGTTTGGTTATCATCAAATCCTATGTTTTAGGATAGGCAGAGTTGATTATTAGGGTGAAGTGATTATCTCCCCAACAATCTCCCCCTATTTGATCATGACAAAACCTTTTTCTTTTTGAAGAATCAGTTTGACTTCGAATACAAAAGATTTGAACTTTTAAGTACATTTGGCTACCTAGCTATCTGTTTTTGGTAGCTCTTTTTATTTGAACCTTGTTCTGTTTTTTGTTTCTTTTCTAATGTTCCATTTTGTTCTGTTTTTGTGGAATCTTTTTCTGTGTTGTACCATTTTGTTCTGTTTTTGTGGTATCTTTTCCTTTTTCCATTTTTATATGTTTTTGATTTTCTAATATACATAAACATCACTTGAAATAACAGAATAAAGAAATGTACGTAAGTGATTACATAGATTAATTACTAACTAACTATTCTATAATGTACAATCAACTAAATAACAACAAAATCTTCAGAGTTAGAATCAGTCTTCAATCATCCCACCATGGTTCTTCTTTAACTTCAAAATCTTTGGCATGGGGATTAGCTTCAGCTAAGACTTCACATTGGGCTTGAACAAGGGCTTCAAAGTTTTCATTTCCAGTTTTGCCTCTTGTAGATATCCTTAGCCCAAATAGAAACTTCTTGCTAGCTTTAAGGATTTTAGACTGTCTAAAGAACCTCCATGTGCCAGCTCTGTCCAGAAAGAATATACCTTCAATAGGCATAATTATAAACTTGTACAGCTCAGGAGTGATGTTCAGTGGAAGAGAAGTGTTGAAACCCTCAAAATCTGATAGGAATTCATGCTGGTGTAGTACCTCTCTTATCTAAGATGGTTTGAAGGGCTTGGAGACTTTCTTATGAAGATTATCAATTGTGTGCACATGCCTGTAATAGTCATCTGGAGTGAAGGCCCTTTGTGACACAGCTAGAGCTATCCAATTCTAAATTTTCTGAATGAATTGAAGTTTGAGCTTTGACTTGGATTTGAAGAGAAGGTACAGGATCTCAACTAACTCTGTGAACCCATATATGTGACACCTCTCATAGGATACAACTTCACAGCTGTTGAAGTTGTTTTGTCTGATAGCTTTGAGGTAGGGTTCACCATCACCTTTATGGACAGTGGCTCTTGTTATTGGAGTTGGTTCTATTCTGTTTCTCAGAATATTAATTCTTTCTCTGAAGCTTTGAAGTCTTTGTTGACTTAGATTGATGGGAGCAGATAAATCAAGGATGAAGAGGGTTTTGATGGCATCAGCATGGGATCTAGCTTTGAGTATATCAGCCTGAGATTTTTCCCTTGCCAATTTGTGTTGAGCAGCAGCTTGATTTTGACTTTGTTCTTGCTCTTGCTGATATGCTAGCTCTTTGGCTTGGTAGATTTCTTCAACTGAAACACCCAATGCTTGATCCATTTGAGCATTTTCCCTTTCTTCCTTTTCTTTAAGAGCAAGCTCCCTTTTCATTTGAGCATCTGCTTCAACTTGCTCATCTGTCATCTTTTGTTTGCCTTTATCCTTAGGAGCAGAGGTTGAAGCCTTTTGGACTGATGGGGTAGATTGGACTGGTGGAGCATATGGCTTAGGGCTCTGTCTTCTTCTTCCGAGGATGTCAGAAAGTGGAGTATCATTCTCATCATCAGAATCAGACTCTATGGTGATTGATGGAGAGCAACCCTCAGCAAATTTTCTTTTAGGCTTTGGCCTGTTTGCCATCCTTTTCAGCCTTTTGGGAAACCTTTGCTCCCCCTTAGAAGATGCTTTTCTTTTAATGGGTGAGGGAGCTGTTGCTTTGGGTGCTTCCTGCTGCATGATTTTTGAGGCAGTTTCAGCATAAGCAGCATCAATATCCTCTGAGTCAGGATCATCCTCCCTTGAAGAACTTGAGAATTTCTCCCCCTTTTTGGCATCTTCAAAAGGAGGAGGGGAGTCACCTGCTACAGGCTTATAGGTTGGGGTAGGGGCAGGGGTATGGGTATGGGTGGAGGAAGGGCTAGAGGTAATTTTAGAGAGCTGAAGGGAGAGGTCATCCTTGAGATCTTTGATAGCTTTCCACAATGAGAGATGACTCATTCTGGATTATTCTGTTAAGGTCCCTATGTCATCAAGGATGCCTTTGAGAAAAGAAGGCATAGGGAGTAGTTGTTCAGAAATGGGTACAAAAATGTTGGGGTTTATTGGGTGTAGGGTTTGAAGTTGGGATAGTAGGTTGGAGATGGTTTGGTTTAGGGAAGAGATAGTGGATTGAGGAAGGATGGGATTTTGTGGTTGAGAGGGAAGAAGGGTAGAAAGATGGTCTATGTTGGTAAGGATTGGGGTAAGGTTAATGGGTGCAGGGGAGGGTGTGGGTGTGGTTTTTAGAGACTCAATGTCTTTGGTAAGTTGAGACAATTGAGCAGAGGTTTGGGTTAGTTGATCAAGGTTTTGGTGAATTGTCTGGATAAGGTTAAGGTTTGGGGTTTGTGTAGATATGGATGGGGTAGAGGTGGAAGGAGTAGATAGAGGTTCAAAGAAGTTGGGTAAGGTTTGTGTTCCCTCATTTGAGCCTTGGTGTATAAGCTCAAATTCATTGGGAAAGAGTGTTGAGCCCTGTGCAAGTGGTTGGTTTGTACCACGAGCATTGGCAGGTTGTGCTTGTGTAAGAAGAGAATTGATAAGTGGTGCAAGATAAGTGGATTGAGTGTGGGATGCACTCAATAATAGGGTATCCCTTATTGGATCCACATTCTGTTGTGAGAATGTGGATGGTATAGGCTGACTCAATATTGGGAGAGACACAGTATGACCTTGGGTTGAGGTCTGTCTTTCAATGAGATCAACCTGTTGGGAGGTTGTCTTAGCTAGCGGTTTAAGTCCCATTTTTACAGATGTATCCTGTTGTGAGGATACATCCACTGGTTCAAAGGTTGCAACATCCAATTGCTCCCCCTCAACATGAGGAAGGGTAATTGGAGTTGAGGTCAGAGGTGTGGATTGCACTCCCTCAAAGTGCTCATAATGAGTCACTTCTGGTGACCTTGTATATATGGGGCTACGGATAGGAGTAGAACTAGTGACCACAGGAAGTTCACTAGAGCTTGGCAGTTGGAGTGGTGTTTGGACTAGAGATGAGGATGGGCTATCAAAGGTTGGGACGACCATTTGAATATCCTCAGAGGTGGAATCGACTCTGTCCATACCTTGGGTCATGATGTGCCTACTTCTGTCGATGAGCTCCAGAAGTTGCTCAGAGATCTCTTGTTCTTGGGCATCGCCATCATCACCAAGAGGACTTAACTCCATTGGACTGATATGAGAAAAATCACCAGCATCACCAACACCAGCATTAGCATCATCATCCTTAGAGCCAGTGTGGCTTTCATCAGCATCATCATCACCAGCATTATCATCGTTTTCATCACCATCATTATCTTCTGCATTGTCATTTGCAGCATCTATCAACTCTTGCATTTGGGCAGTGAATGGAGGACCTCTGTTTGCCTTTAAGAAATGGAATATCTTTTCACCCATGGCAGGGACAGGAATATGCTCAAGATGTTCTGTTAAGCCCATATAATCATCCTCTCCAATCTACTGCATAGCTATCAGGCTCAAAAATCGAATATAGGGCACCTGTGACCTTGATGATTTCTTGGTTGTGCTCTGGGTGATTTTGTCAAATAGATCCAAAAATATGACTTGAGCAAAGTCGATATTTACCCCAAAGGCTAGGACATAGAGCACCATAAGCTCGGTTTGGTTGATGAGATGATGTCTTCCAGATTTAGGACCGAAGCAACGTATGACCACGTTGGCCAAATACTTCCATGGATGAGCGAGAGCAGAGACTTTGACTTGACCATGCACTACAGGTTCATTGTAGCCGATGGTGTCTAAAACGGTTTGAACTTCTGCTGTGGAGGGAAAAGCGGTGTAAGGTAGGAAGTTAGGAATAGCAGAGGCTTCACGAAGGGTTTCGGGGGTGAACTGGAGATGATAGTTTCCTTGGGCTAGGGTGTAGTGGATGGTGTTGGTGCTTAGGTTATAGGTTGCGGAGTACCATATTTCACCGATAATGGTAGGGTAAATGTAGTGTGGATCAGCGGTGAGACTATCAAACAGGGGATGGGCTTGAAGGAACTGAACCATTGGTTCATAACCTTGGTTTTCTCGCGAGGACAGGGATGGTGGTGCAAAGGAGAATGTTGTTGGGAGTTATATTCATCGGTTGATTGGGTGCAACATTCTCACCGGGGTTAACAGCTGGGTCTAGAATATAGGTGGCCATTTGGTAGGGATGATGAACACTGAGTATCGAGAGAGAAGGTAGGGTAGTTCTTTGTAGAGAGAGAAAGGGAATTTGGAAAGTTTGAACAGGTAAAGGTGAATGAGAGAGAAATTGGGATATTTATGAAGGTTAGTTAACAGAGATCGTTAGATACTGACAAAAGATCTAACGGAAAACAAATTAATTAGTTATTAAATGAAAACTGACAAACAGAGTAAATAACTAGGGTTAAAAAGCATTAAATGAGAGTAAAAAGTGAAAATTTACTAAGTGTAGAATCATCAGCTGATCAAGGAGAGTATCAGCTGAGGGTTATCAGCTGATGAAAAACTATTAGTTAATAGGTATCAGCTGATGTAAAACTATCAGCTGATGGAAAACTATCAGCTGATAGTGAGAATTTGGGGTATCAGCTGAGTAAAGTACTTAGCTGAGCATGTCTTCCTTATCTTAAAGTGATCAGCTGAGTAAATTTGATCAGCTGATAGGCATCAGCTGAGCATAGTTACTCAGTTTACACAAATTAAGTAAGACTTTGATATGCTTAGATAAGTATCATATAATTTTCAACACTTGTAAATTAGCACAATCTAAATTACCACTATTCTAAACTAAAAATTAAGCATACCTAGTTTGGATATTAGGACGTTGAACCTTTCTTCATCTAATGGCTTTGTGAATAAGTCTGCAAGTTGTAAATCAGTGTTAATGTAGTGCAAAGTTACCTTCTTCTTTTGCACATTATCTTTGAGAAAATGATGTCTGATTTCAATATGCTTTGTTTTTTAATGCATGACTGGATTATTTGAGATGGAGATTGCACTTGTATTGTCACAAAGAATTGGGGTGTCTTCAAACTTCATATCATAATCAAGTAGTTGATTTTGTAACCACAAAATTTGAGCACAACAGCTTCCTGCATCAATGTATTATGCTTCTGCAGTAGATGTTGACACTGAATTCTGTTTCTTACTAGACCAACTAATCAATCTTCCTCCTAGAAGTTGACAACCGCTTGAAGTACTTTTTCTGTCTAATGTGCATCCTGCAAAATCAGAATCAGAATATCCAACTAACTCAAAATCTGAGTCTTTGGGGTACCAAAGACCAAGATTAGGAGTTCCTTTGAAATATCTGAATATTCTTTTAACAGCAGCAAGATGTGATTCCTTAGGGTCTGCTTGATATCTTGCACAGAGACATGTTGAAAACATTATATCTGGTCTACTTGCAGTGAGGTATAAAAGTGACCCAATCATTCCTCTATAAGTAGTAATGTTCACTGATTTGCCATCAGTGTCCTTTCCTATCTTAATAGAAGTAGACATAGGTGTTTTCATTGAAGAACAGTTTTCAAAATCATATTTTTTGAGTAAATCTTTGACATACTTTGTTTGATGAATGAAAATACCATCAACCTCTTGTTTAATTTGCAAACCAAGAAAATAGTTTAACTCACCCATCATGCTTATTTGATAATTATCAGACATGAGTTTAGAAAACTTTTTGCATAGTTCCAAATTAGTAGACCCAAATATTATATCATCTACATATATTTGCACAAGTATCACATCACCTTTGTACTTCCTAATAAATAAAGTGCTATCAATGCATCCTCTTGTAAAACCTTTGTTAATGAGAAAAGAAGAGATGGTATCATACCAGGCTTTTGGAGCTTGCTTAAGACCATATAATGCTTTGTTTAGGAAGTAAACATGATCAGGTAAGCTTGACTCCTCAAAACCAGGAGGTTGTTTGACATACACCTCTTCTTTCAAATCTCCATTCAGAAATGCACTCTTCACATCCATTTGGAACACTTTGAAGCTTTTGAAGGCAGCATAGGCTAGGAATAATCTGATAGCTTCCAATCTTGTAACAGGGGAAAAGGTTTCATCAAAATCAATACCTTCTTCTTGACAGTACCCCCGTGCCACTAGCCTTGCTTTGTTTCTGATGATTTTCCCATTTTCATCTAGCTTATTTCTAAACACCCACTTTGTTCCAATGATGGATTTATCCTTTGGTTTGGGTACCAAAGTCCATACATTATTTCTTTTGAATTCTGCCAGTTCCTCTTGCATGGAAGACACCCAGTGGGGATCATTGAGAGCTTCATCAACCTTCTTTGGTTCAATCATTGAGACAAATCCAGCATACAAACAGATGTTGCAATCTTTTGATCTTGTTCTAACTGGATCATCTATGTTGCTTATCACCAAATTATGAGGATGGTGCTTGAGGTCTTTGAAGGCTTTTTGGATTTCTTGGGAATTGGGATTCATTTGGATTTGGGGAGAAGAAGTTATATGTTGGCTATCAGCAGTAGAGATGAGTTCATTTTGAGTGGCTTATATAACTTCATTATTGCAATCTGTGGGTATATCTACTGAAGAGGAAATGAGTGATATGGAATTGGAATCCAATGATGTTGAGTCATTTTCCACATGATTCAGTAGAGGTATAGTATTGGATGAGGATGGTTGTACATGGTTAAAAACTTGGATAGGAACAAGTTCATCTATATCATGAGCAGCTGGTGGAGAGGGATCTACTTGCTCTGGAAGAACTTCTCCAGTTTGCATAAGATCATTAAATTCTTTACCTGAAACATGATTAGAAGAACAAGAAGCAACAAAGTCATTTTCATTACAACTTACATTGATGGATTCTTCTATGACTTTGGTTCTGAGGTTGTATACTCTCTATGCTTTAGAAATCACAGAGTAACCTACAAACACTCCTTCATCAGCTTTAGGCGCAAACTTCTGCAATTGATCTTTTTGATTGAGTATGAAACATTGACAACCAAAGATATGCAGAAAGCTGATGCTTGGCTTCCTTCCCTTGAGCACTTCATATGGAGTTTTGTTGTGCCTCTTGATAATAAGGGACCTGTTCTGTGTGAAACATGCACAACTTACAGCCTCAGCCCAGAAATTAAATGCTAACCCACTTTCACACAACATGGTTCTAGCAGCTTCAATCAATGTTCTGTTTCTTCTTTCAGCTACACCATTTGTTATGGGGTTCTTGGAGTAGAAAAGTTTTGAGATATCCCTTTCTCATCACAGAAAGATTCCAGAGTTTGATTTCTAAATTCAGTTCCATGATCACTTCTAAGACTCCTCACCAGATTGCCATTCAACACTTCCATCTTCTTGATAAAACAGATAATTTCTTCAGCAGCCTCACTCTTTGCTTTAAGAAAGAAAACCCAAGTATATCTTGAGAATTCATCAAACAATACAAGAGCATACTTACTTCCACCAATACTAGCAGTTGCAATAGGACCAAAGAGATCCATGTGCAACATATAGAAAGGTTCTGTAATTGAGAAGGCCTACTTGGATGGAAATGATGTCTTATGCTGCTTTCCCTTCTCACAAGAAGTGCAAGGTTTAGGCCTAAGATAAGTCAGTGAAGGTAGTCCTGACACTAGTTCACCCTTGCTCAACTTGTTGATATTTTTGAAATTAAGGTGGGAAAGCCTCTTATGCCACAGCCAGTTTGTATCCTCATTATTCTTGGAGTACAAACATGTTTCCTTTGAAGGGTCACCAGAGGACATGTCAAGTGTGTACACATCCTTGGTTCTCTTGGCACTTAATACTATATTACCTTCTTTATTTATGATCGAGCCTCTTGTCTTTGTGAAGTGGACTTCATTATCTCCATCACACAATTGACTTATGCTTATGAGATTATATTTCAGCCCTTTGACATATGAAACTTTTGACAGCTTGAGGTTCTCATTATGAAGCTCACCATAGCCTTTAGTTTGCCCATGGTTGTTGTCACCAAAAGTCACCCTTGGACATTTCTCTTTCTTGTAGTTACTGAGCAAAGCCTTGTTACCTGTCATGGTTCTTGAACATCCACTGTCAAGAAACCAAGAACCAACACCCTGCACAGATTTGAATGAAAGAAGAGTAAGTGACACAAGTAGGAATCCACTACTCAGTGGATCCCTGTGGAATGCACCTAGCTTTCCACTTCATCTCAGGTTTCTTATGTATGAGAGGAGTGACTATGTTATCATCACAAGTCCGCTGTATTGAATTCCCTTCTAAAGAACATTCTAATGCCTTATGCTCTTTGCTTCCACATTTATAACAATTTTTAGATTTTGTGGCCTTAGAGCATTGAACAACATGGTTTGAATGCCTATGAGCTTTCTTATCAGTCATCATTTGACTAACTTGACCATTTAGCTTATGAAGCTTATCCTGTAAATTTCGTAGGTCTTTATTTACAGACACCTTAGATTGATCTTTGTTTTTGTAAAGTTTTGACCAATCTTTGGAGTGGCAGAAATGGGAACAATGTGAACATCATTCTTTTTACTCATAGTTTCTTCTATTAAAAGAGAGTTGATTACTTCTAGATCAACTGATTGTTTAGAAGATGAGCTATGATCAGCTGACAGGTTATCAGCTGAGCATTTATCATCTTCTAACCTATCAGCTGATGGAGTAGTATTAGCTAATGATTCTTTAGTTTGTGAAATGCTAAGAATTAAGTCATCTGTTTTCAAGGTTTGACAACATAATGTCTCTGAGGTCTCAACTAATGATTCCTTTCCTTTAATCACATCCTTTGACTTTGTGTTATTAGTATTTTTACATTCTGAAATCTTACTAGAGGATGATTCAACAGAAGGAATAATTGATTCTTTTGAGTGGGAACTCTTGCTTCTAACAAACTTATTTGTGAACACACTTTTGCCTTTAACAGTCTTGTGAAAGGTCTGTGGCAAGATGTCAGCTTTGTCTAAGATATTAAGGTTCTTACTAGAATCAACATAGTTAGCAGCCTTAGAGTAATTTCCACCAATAATAGCTTGAACTTGTTTGGGTATCTGCTCCTTGACACACTGAGTGGTCTTTTCTGCAGATACACACCAAGACTTTACTACTTTTTGGAGGTCATTAAACTTTTTGGTTGCTTCACTAGTTTCTTTTACGAAGATCTCATTAAGTATCTTTTGATTAGCTAGTTCATCATTTAAGATTGTTATCTGCTTAAGTTCCTCATCCTTAAGAATTAACTTTTCCTTTAGTGATTCTACTTCTAGTTTTAGCTTATTCTCTCTTTGAATAGCAGACTGTAAATCAATACACAAGTAATCAAACATAGCATTCTTCTCATTATCATCATAGTTAATAAATTTTCCAACCTGATACATAGAAGAAGGATCCCAGTTGGTAGTTGAACAAGCTTTAGCAGCCTTTTTCATATCTTCATCAAAGGAACTACCATCATTGTTGTTGGCCATCATGCAGAACTGAGCAGAGATCACCTCATCTTCATCTGAGGAGAGATCTTCTTCTGCCCAATCTTCTTCTTCAGCAACAAGAACTTGGCCCTGGGATTTCTTCTTCTTCTTCTTCTTCTTGTCAAGGACAGCAGCAAGGAGTTTCGTATACTTGGCTTCATAATCAATCTTTCCCTCCTACTTTTGCATAGATGAAGAACCAGTGTTATATTTGGACATACAGTCACTGGCTATGTGGCCAATCTGAACCTCTTGACACCCTTTCCCTTCTTGAAAGGTCTGAACTTCTTAACCAGCATAGCTACACCTTCAACCAACTCCTCCAGATTACTTTCCTCACAATCCTTCTCCTCATCACTTTCTCTAGCACTCTCCTCTCCATCTCCTTCTTTATCAGAACCAGAATCTATAGCTGCAAAGCTTCTCATCTTTGTATCTCTTGATACAAGGGCAGTTGGTGCAGCTTTCACAACCTCATTCATCTCCTTGGATGACAACTTCCTTTGTTTGACTGATTGCTCATGGTTGAGTAAGTTACCATAGAGAGCAACCAGAGACATTCCCTTAATCTTTTCACTATGTCTTAGAATAGTGACAAAGTGATCCCATGTTTCAGGGAGGGAGTCTAGAAACTTGTTCACCAAGACAAAGTTGCTCTTGGTTATGTCTGCCCTTTTCGAGTCATTAACAAGGCAGTTGAACCTGGTGTATGTCTGAGTAAGACTCTCACCTTTCTGAGAAAAGAAGAATTTATACTCTCTGTTGAGGAGGAGCTTCTTGTTCTCCTTCACCTCTTCAGTCCCTTCATATGCAACTGTGAGTGTATCTAACATCTCTTTTGCAGAAGAACAGTTAAGCACTAGATGATAGATTTCATTGGGTAGTGCAGAGACAAGAGCTGATCTAGCCTTCACATCTAGGCTAACCAACCTCTTATCCTCATCTGTCCACAGATGGATGGGTTTGGTTATGATTCTTTCAGTTGTAGAGGTTTGACCTTCAGATTCTGATGGAATAGATAACACTGATGTTGGAACATAAGGACCATCAGTGACTATTTCAAGCATTTAGATATCAAGGGTGGATATGAAAAGATGTGCTCTACTTTTCCACATGGAGAAATTTTCAGCATCAAACATGGGACATCTTGTTAAGGACCCAGTGTTTGAGATATTCATATTGTAAGCGGATGAGGCCATATTGAGAGGGGTAGAAGCAGTTGTTAAGGACCCAGTGTTTGAGATAGTCCCAGATTGAGTACGCAACAACAAATGTTTGTAGAAGGGGGGGTTGAATACAAACTTTAGCTTTTAAAAATTAAAGACACACTTGCATACTTTTATATAATTCTTATTGATATGAATCAAGAATTACATGTACTAGAAGCGGAAATTCTAAGTAAAATAAAAGGTGGCAATCAATTTGTCTAACACATAGACAAGCTAACTCTAAAACAACTAACGCAAATAGAGTGTTCAACACATGAACAAGTTTGATTCTACACAATGCTTATACTCTACGAAATTTCTCAACTGATGAGATTTTCTTTTATTGTAGTAGAGACTTCACTTTGTTGTGTTGTGTAGTATATTCACTGTTTGCATGTCCACCATGCATGAGTATATATAGAAGTATTGGTGGATCCGGTTGCATGAAGGTAAGAGACCAAGAGGATGTGGAAATATAATATTTTAATTGTAAAGGTAGTGGGTGAAAAGTAAAGTTACTTTAATCAAATGTTTTGATAAAAGTTATTGTACTTTTCTGCAAAAGTGCAACCCATTCACAATATAAAATATTAAAGTCCACATATACTGTCGTGTAGAAGTATCCTTCCCTTTCCATGATTGTACTTTAATCAACACCATGCTTCTGATTGATTTGACTTTACCAAGTATGGGATTGCCAGCCATACTTAGTTGTTTGAACAAATCTTCAAGATCTTCGTCTGTTTGAGGTATCATTATCCTTTTCCAGAGGATAAGGTCAAACCTTTTTGTCCCATGATTGATCCAAAAAGTGCATTTTACTTTTACAAACAAAGATCTAAGGCATAATAGAACAACACATGTTCTGCCTTTTACATATGACTTACAATCCGAAAAGATAGAGTAGATTTGACATTTTTCACGACTCAGCTAACAAATTGTACTAGGAACTCTGATATTCACTACTCGGTTGACAAAATATATCAGTTGATCACTTTTTGCTAGGACTCAGTTGACACATATTGCTCAGCTGATCATATAGATGCTCAGCTGATCAATAGTAAGCTTAAGAGGACATAAGCTCATGTATTTGGATGATCAGTTGATCAAGAGTGCTTAACTGATCAATCAAGTACATCAGTTTATGAGGAGAGATGACTTGTGTAAAGGAAGACTTACTTAGCTGATGCTCTGGGCCTCAGCTGATCCATTTGTTCACTCAGCTGATAGAGTAGGCACTCAGCTGATCAATCTGTTCACTCAGCTGATCACTTTCTTCACTCAGCTGATCAATCTGTTTACTCAGCTGATGGAATATTTTCATCAGTTGATCAACAATTTTGCTCAGCTGATAGACTGTTTCCCTCAGCTGATGGTCTTCTTTACTTGTTTTCTTCATCTGATGCTCTTTGGCTGATATCCTTTGGCTGATACATTGAGTAGGATCTGATGCTTAGCTGATGGCTTATTTTCCACAGCCGATGGTTCCATACTTAGCATATTTTTACATAAACTGATTCAAACAACACATGTTTGAATTCTTTTTAAGTCATACTGAATGTAGGGTTTGGTTATCATCAAATCCTATGTTTTAGGATAGGCAGAGTTGATTATTAGGGTGAAGTGATTATCTCCCCAACAACTACTATTCACTTCGAAGTTAAGTCACTTCAATTCGATACTTTCGAATTCCATTTCACAAGTCGAAGCACACTTCGAAGAAATCAACTTCGAACCCCAATCACCAACTTTTCAAGTAAACAATATTTTTTCAAACTTTCAAGTATTTTAACAAAAATGTCAAGTTCTAACGACCCTCCAATTCTTGGAATGGTCAGAGAGAAAACACCTGATGAATTAACTATTGTTGAGAAAGAAAGAAAGAAAGCAGATAGGTGTAGATCAAAGATCAAGTAGAATGAAGGATCAAAGTTGAGAGAAATTGTCAAATCACCTTAAAGTGTGTGTTTGTATTACTTGAATATGACAAAAGTTACATTGAAAGGATACTATGGTCACTATATATACAACTCCCTATTAGTGACCTTTGTTATTAAACAGAACTATTCCCTCATCTTCTTCAAATTCGTCATCACAACTCCAAATTACCTGATGTATCTTCAGCTGGTCAAGCTTAGAATGATTTGTCTTTGGTTTCAACAGATTGATTTTTTCTTTGTCAGCTTCAGCTCCCAACTGAAGATCTTGCTATTGGTCATCTGTGTCTTATGAAATCCTAGAGCTTTTGATAGCCAGCCGATTCCTCAACATTCTTTTCCAATTTTATTTCAAGCTGCTCAAGTAGGAGGTTTACGTCATCAAGGTTTACGAATTTCAGGTCTACATGTCCAATGGTATAGCTCTTCAGATCTAACCTTGTGACAAGAAAACTGATCATATCATTGAATAGAACTATTTGAATTCCAACATAATTCAGCTTGATGATCTGATGTGCGCAGAATGAACAGGCATGGCATGGAGCTGTGTGCCACTTCTTTCAATAACAGTACCCTCCGAATGAGGAACCGTTAGATCATGTGCTAAATCACCTTGGAATGAAACAATATTCTATGGAGAGAATACTGAGTGGCTGGGTGGGGTATATGCATGCTCTGGTGGGAAGGCGGAGTCTTTTTCAATGTTAGGTATAAACCAAAAGGCAGATGTGGTGTCCCGTCTAGAAATTGTTGGAACTCGTGGTGGGCACAAACGCAGCGGAAGAAAACAACAAAGTAGCATGCAAGGCATAAAATGAAAGCACACACAAACCCCATAACTAGTTCCAATGGTGGAACACACTACAAAGCAAATTGCAACAACAAGAACAAGAAGGAGAAGAAAGTACCTCCTTACCATGGCTGGAAATCGAGCTCTACATGTGGATCGGGATGAAGATGAAGAAACAAATGGCATCTTCTCCATTGCAAGTCCAAACCAAGTATGCTTAATCCCATTGTACTAGCAATCCATAGATGAATGTCCACCATGACTCCATCATCTAGAACAGCCTATGTATATCTCCTCTTGCACCATGGAACACTCACCATCACACTCAAGAATGCCTCACTTAGTGTATGTGTATCTTTTCCTTTGGAGCCAAGAGAGAACTATTGTCTAGAGAGAGTTGTTCATGTGTTCTCTAAGTATATCAGCCTCAATGACCAGCATCTAACCTCAAAAACCCACCCATAAAGCATGGATATTGATTGGACCATCAAATGGTCCAATAAAACACAAGTGTCATAACAGCTACACTCTTCACAACCCCTCACGGGCTCTCACGGGCCGTGAAGCCTAAGTGCGCCACGAGGGGACTTAGAACTCCACGAGCCGTGCCGCCCGGACGAGACTCGTGAGGGCATCTCCTTCACGACCCCTCACGACCTCGTCACGGGCCATGAAGCCCAAAGGAATCACGACGCGTGGCGGCCGTCGAACATTCGTTAGGGTAGCCTGCTTCACGACCCGTGGAGCACCCTTCACGGTCGTGAAGCCCCGAATCAAAACACTTTTGATTCTTTGACATTCTCCTTCCACATTAAGCTGTCGGGATCAATCCTTGGAATGTGACCCAATAGGTTCGCGCTTCATTAGCAGTGATACCGGCATACGTGTATCAGTGGGCAAATTCCAACAAACTCCCACTTGCACATGACACACCGTACCCATATGCATCACAGACAAGGAGCGGCCTCTAGCAAGAAATCCCTGCCCCCAAATCAACGCGAGGTATGTCATCCCTGACTTTACCTAATCACAATCCAAACGGGTTTGAAAAGGTCCTACAGATAAGTGATCAATCATCCTATTGTTCGCGATATCCGGGTGAACACGAGACATGGTACAATGTCATTCTCCGATCGTTCACGATTATGTTTCTCGATCAAGATTGGTGGTGACCAAAATATGCAAGTTCGCAACTGATAAACTATCATTGCAAGCCTGAGCACGGCCGTGCATTTTGGTGTCCGCGCCCAATCATCGAGGGGCCCAAGGATATCTCTCTAAGCAGAGGAACAAATTCCTTCGACTACATTGCCCCATTACATCGGTAATACCTTCCCCAAAAGCTTCCTTTATAACAACCAGTTATGGACTGCGTTTGAAAGCAATCAGAACAAGGCAGACCAATGTCGTGGAAACACATGTATCTCCGGTCTAAGGACGAAATGATATTATCATCCCGAGTTACTCTTGACATGTACCATGAAGTACACTCAGGTGTGGGTCGTCCAATCACTTGAAACTCTTTTCAAGTATAGGTAAAGTGTTGCGTCTCTTGTATCCAATCACCATTGAATACACGACCAACCCTTTCCCTCAGTCTTTGTTCAAACTTCCTTCCGATGAAGAGTGACCGACTGTGGACTTTTAGAATGTAAAACATTTAGGGAAGTGGTAAACATGCTAAGATGGAACAAAATAAAGGCAACTGAGAGTACCCGCTACACGCGTATTAACAAATCCCCATTTGATAATCGATACTAGCAGAAGCACAATGTTGCTTAACGTTCCCATAATCAGCATATCAAAATTTCAACTAAAACAAACTCAAGCCAAGTCTTTGCAAGCATTAGTATGTCAATCATCACTATCTTGCAACTATGGCTTTAGGAAAACGGATCCGCCACCATGCTATCCGTGTGTATTCGTAAGATGACCATATCTCTACCTCAACCAATCACTCAAAAGTGTGCGTTTGTGAGATAACGGTCTTTTGTCAAGCTATCGCACCTTCATTGATTCATCAGAACTCAATAAGATCAAGGATGCTTGAGATATAGGTTATCTTGCACAAGCCACCGTACTCTCATTGTCTCATAAGATCCCAATAGAGTCAGCGATGCTTTGAGAAGCATACTTATTAACACCATATTTAGTAGGATCACGAACCCCGATAAATATCGGCAGTTATCCTAAGAAGTATATAAGCAAGCATTTGAATAACAACTTATTCTATGTTGCTTCTTACTATAGATCAACAAGAACATATTTCAATATTTCTTTAAGTCCTTCCAAAGGTTTTGTATATCCTATAATCGTTATGGATGCATAATTCTTGATTTAAGCTTTTCCAAGCAAGATCAGGACATTATCTCCAATACGTTGTATGTGCTAGACATATTTAGTATAGGATTACAAAATGCTCCCACTAGCTCTGGCATTCTTCCATGTTTCATCATTGCTATTTGAAAACTCAAACAAATGATTTTCATATCAACGCAAAGATTCTAACATTGAGATGGCAACATAAGTCCACAAGTGGACTACTTAGGGTTTGTAGATTTCATTAGGATACTTATTGATAGTGAAAGACCCTTGAAAATGTTGTTAGCATTTCCTCAGAAATTCCTATTAAGGAATGTAGTCTTCACATCTATCCAATATAGCCTAAAAGGCACTTATAAAATAAGTATCCGTGTGGACTTCAACATAACCACCGGGAGAATGTTTCTAGATGATACCTTCCTCATGGTCAATCATCGTGAAACCATTCCTACCAGTCGGTATTTGAAGTAGTCTACAAACTTATCCATGTTTGGTCTATTTCCTCAAATAACCAATCACATCTTGCGGGTTCATACCCAGGTGTAGGATCAACCAAGTCGAAACCTTGGATATCCGTCATGGATAGCATCTTATTTTATCATTTCCTCCTTTCTCCTATCGGACTCCAAGCCCACTACGCTTTCCGGTAGTTCACGCATTCATCACGAATCATCATAAAGTTGTCTTCCTCAGATATAATGAATTATATCTTTCTGGTCTTATGACAACTTCTACCAAGAGGTAACGATTTTATGCCAGGTTTTCCAGCATTGTCATGCTGAGTTTCAATCATTTCTGATTGGGTGCTAGTGTCAACATCAGGTTCATCCATTCAAGGTATACTTTACTCTCACTAGCATCCATGGATATTAATTTGTTAAGAGACTCTACCTTTGAGCAACTTACAGGTTCTCACAAGGTTTGTCAAGACAAATATCCCATGATCTTAGTGGAGTATCTAATGGAGTAAATACCTCTAGATCCTGCGTTCCTCCACCTCACGTCTAAACGTAGGCTAGACAATCTAGACCTTGGAATAGACAAACAAGGATCCTCCTTTCCGTCATATCCTCTAAGACGTTTACATGACCATCTTTGTTGTTCATAAAATTTAGAACTCATGCCCACCATTTGGAGAATGACCCAAAACAATTTTGGACATAAAAGTGTAACCTATCACTTGTCGGACCATATCAAAATGTCCGGTTCCTCCTTTAGACGACCACATGTAACAATATGTCTTAAGAGGAATGAATTGTGAGACAATCCTATAATCCTTATGATATTCACATAATATAAGACTATGGTACTCAACATCTTAACTAGATCCAAGTATCATAGTTGCATTGCCCTCTCTATCATGTACCTCGTTATGGTGAGTTATGAACACCTCTAAGGTTTCAAAACTAGTCCATTAAAATAGACATACCATCCCTTCTACCATCACCGGTAAAGGTAACAAGGTATCTAAAGTTACTCCTTAATGTTTGCTTGAACGGTCAACACACTAAAAGTGTGAACGAAATCCAACAAGCTTTCAATCCTCTCACATACTCAAGTGAAGGATGCTTAAGTCATTTAACCTAATAAACAAGATATGCATTCAACATTTGACCCATGGTCAAAGGGTTCCAAGTTCCTAAACCTCACGGATCTTGGTGAAGCAAGTCTTGTTTATATAGCTAAATCGACTTCTACATAAGGATAACTTATCAGTACATTTATGATCGTTCTATTACTCCTTAAGCAAAAGCTTAGTTTAAATGCCACGACATGGATAAAATTTGAAATAAATCACCACTAATTTCAAAAGTCAAAGTAATATCCATCGTCAACAAAGGCGTTTAGATATAATGTTTCTAGCCATGCATGGCATAAACATACATCCAATAAAGTAATAGAATAGCTGGAAGGAAAGGCAAGATACAAACTTCCAATCCTCTCAATAGGGACAACAACTATGTTTCCCTTTTCGAATTCCAATTCTCCATGCCTCATCCGCCTACTTTTCTTTTAACACCTTCACTTTGTTACAAACAAATTTGTCACAAACGTGAGCATTATTGCTAGCGTTTAAAACCTAGCCTTTAGAAGTAGAAGAGCAATGGAGTTTGATCATGAATGTTCCTGAAGTCAAGGAGCTAATTTCTCTTACTTATAAGTGATTTTAGCTCTTTCGAGCCCATAGGGCAGGCGTGGTGGCGCCAATTTTACAATCTTTCCGCAGAAGTAGCAAATTACCCCTTGCGGAGTCATATCTTGAGACACAATCTCATTGCCCTCTGACTTCACATATATGGTAGGTTTGGTAAAACCAAACTCTCCACTTGAGGTCAATTTCTTCTTCTCGGTTTCTTGTTCCTTTATAATGTTAGCAGGAGTTGGTGAGGCAAGTCATACTTTGGCCATGCAGGACTTGGTAGTCCACAACATGCCATAATGCTTTATCAAGGACTTCTCCATATTGTGCATGTGATAGTTCACAATGAACCCTTTACATCACGTGGGCAGCGACTTTGGAGAATTTTCATTCACCACAAGCTCCCTCCCTATGGCGAATCCATGCCTCTCCTTTAGGTCCACGTACCTCTCTAACTCAAGGATATGGACACTAATTTTCCCGCCTTCATGCATCCTTCAACCGATCAAGACCACGATGCACTTTTACATGCATGTAGAGGTCTAGGTCGCGTTGGTAGCATTTTGGCTCTAGAAGGGATTTCTCTAAAGTGTGCAACTTTGACTCATGGTGGAGGACAAGCCTCAACAACCAATCCTAGTCCATGAAGTCCACACTAATGAGTATCTCCTTCTTTAGGAACGAACGGAGTTTTAAGTTGAAGCGGTGTCGTTAACGTTTTCCCATTGAAGATATAAGAATACACGTTTTAGTTTGTTTTGATACAATCCTCGTTATGATAACTACCCATTTAGTTTTAAGAAAACCAATTATCTAATCAAGGGCTAAGAACCTTATTTCACTTCACTACATGACGGGTTTGCCGCGGATCAATTCATGAAGTTATTTAGGCCGGTAAACGCTTTACCAATTGTAATCCGAGACAACAACTCTTAGACACTTGCGGGATCCATCAACACTCATAGCGTCGGTTTGGCATGTTTGATGCCTTCTCACACCAATTCCTCGTTAAGCCGCTTTGGCAACTCGGTATAGGCACGACAATTACCAAGGCATATTAAGTTGGAATTGTAAATCGTCCGTCAAGATACACGATGACACCCTTGACAATCATTGGCTCGTGCTTAGCTCGACAACCAATAATTTCAAGTCGCCACACTCACCTTCCACACAGATCCACATGGAACAACTCGTGCTTAGCTCGACAATCATCCCATGCCTCACTAGATTCAGGTGGTGTCATCTTACGGGTGGCGTGTGATTTACGTTTGAGAAAAACGGGACTTTTGTCTTTCTAGTTTAAAAAACCTCTTTTCAAGTTGATTAACAAACAAGTGACAAAACGCATTTTTAACTTTAATATAAACCAATTTATATTTATTTGTTAATCGTGAGCGCGCGGGGTTTGTTAAACAATTTAACAACTCTTGTGATTTTATTATTTTGAAAAGTTTTCTAGCATGCGAAGATCCTAAACAACCACGCAAGAAAATAACAAAATAAATCACAACCACGCACAAAGCAAATATCCGGTAACACGCCCCTAAACCCTATGCGCCCTCCCCGTGAGCCAAACGGAGAGAGCAAGGCCAAACTAAGGACACAACCAAAAGGCCTCGCCGGATGTGCTCCCACTGAATCCGTCATCTCCAAATGATCCGCCGGATCCACTATAGCCGAGACGTCTCCTCCACGACTCTCGATGGTTGTCTTCGGTCTTCTTTTCACAATTACAAACAATTTGAAAAGAAACGGCATGCAAGTCGCGATTGCTATTCTAAGCTACTTACAACAAGTACAAAGGAAAGCAATGGCATGCAAGCCATAATAAAATTTACAAACCGAATTAAATATTATTACAAACCATTGTGACTAAAAGTCACCAAATGAATTAATAAATAAATAAACAACCAAACAACCAACACATAGGTCTAATGGGCAAGGCGTTACCGGACACAACAACAACCACAAACAAAACATGGTGTGCCACAACAAAACCATGCAAAATGTATCTCAATTAAGATTGTTAACACAAGCAAGCACTCAAGGCACAAAAAGGAACATTCCTTGTACATATGCATTAGTATCCCAAACAATTTGAGAACACATATTCATATATACACAATATAAGTGTACGCATGTGTGCATTTTATGCCAAAACCACCCAATACATATAAATATATGAATCAAGACACATAAACGGGGCTTTTCAAGTGTCCAAACAAAAGGACAGATTCTGGAAAAATAGAATCGAAAGGTGCTAAAACCGAAAATTTATTTCTTTTATAAACATGGATAAAAACACTGTTCACGAGACCTTCACGGCCCAAAAGCCATCACGGGCCCTCACGGCCCGTGAAGCCCATGAGCTCCACGACTCTGACACAGTCAAAACCTTTCACGAGTGACAACCCATGAAGCCACTCGTGTAGGCTTCACGACCCGTGAAGCCAAAAGCTCCACGGCCCGTGAAGTAGTTTTGGACAGAATGTCCATTTTTGGTTTTCAAGCCATCAAAGTGCAATTTCTTTGTAGAGATGGCTCTGATACCACTGTTGGAACTTGTAGTGGGCACAAACGCAGCGGAAGCAAACAACAAAGTAGCATGCAAGACATAAAATGAAAGCACACACAAAGCCCACAACTAGTTCCAATGGTGGAACACACTATAAAGCAAATTGCAACAACAAGAACAAGAAGGAGAAGAAAGTACCTCCTTACCATGGCTGGAAATCGAGCTCTACATGTGGATTAGGATGAAGATGAAGAAACAAATGGCTTCTTCTCCATTGCAAGTCCACACCAAGTATGCTTAATCCCATTGTACTAGCAATCCATAGATGAACGTCCACCATGACTCCATCATCTGGAACAGCCTATGTAGATCTCCTCTTGCACCATGGAACACTCACCATAACACTCAAGAATGCCTCACTTAGTGTATGTGTATCTTTTCCTTTGGAGCCAAGAGAGAACTAGTGTCTAGAGAGAGTTGTTCATGTGTTCTCTAAGTATATCAGCCTCAATGACCAGCATCTAACCTCAAAAACCCGGCCATAACGCATGGATATTGATTGGACCATCAAATGGTCCAATAAAACACAATTGTCATAACAGCTACACTCTTCACGACCCCTCACGGGCTCTCACGGGCCGTGAAGCCTAAGTGTGCCACGAGGGGATTTAGAACTCCACGAGCCGTGCCACCCGGTCGAGATTCGTGAGGGCATCTCCTTCACGACCCCTCACGATCTCGTCACGGGCCGTGAAGCCCAAAGGCATCACGACGCATGGCGGCCGTCGAACAATCGTTAGGGTAGCCTGCTTCACGACCCGTGGAGCACCCTTCACGGTCGTGATTCCCCGAATCAAAACACTATTGATTCTTTGACATTCTCCTTCCACATTAAGCTGTCGGGATCAATCCTTGGCGTGTGACCCAATAGGCTCGCGCTTCTTTAGCAGTGATACCGGCATACGTGTGTCAGTGGGCAGATTTCAACAGAAATGGCTGGAGAACCCTCAGCAATCATTTTTTCTTTTCACATCTCTTTCTCCCTCACTTTGTTTTTGCCTCTTAGCATCTTCTTCTGCATTCAGCACACTAACATCATCATATAAGACTTGAGTATCAATGATGTTGAAACATTTTCTGAATATCTTTTTGAAATGAGTCGGTCTCACTATCAGTTGTGTCCACAGCAACTCCCTCTCTAATCTCACTAACACCTTCACCTCCTTCACTACCCCTCTCAGATATTTTTTACTTTGCTTTTCCCTGTCAGCTTCTCCCAGAGAAGTCTGACTCTTAGATTCACTACCACTCTCGGAACCTAGTGTTCTTAGGGTAGAATCAGCAGGTTCTAGCCAATTCAGAAGAACAAGATTGTTATCTCACGCATACTGCTGGACACATTCACTTTCCAAATCCAACAACTGTACCAACTCGGCAGGCATTACAAAAGTATTAACGTTAGGCATCGCCGGTATTTTGTAAACCATGATCATCATTTGTATTTGAATGGCCAGCTCACAATCACACATAGAGATCTCAGTATCTCTGGCCAACACCCTTTGAATAATCATAGATAGAAACCGTGGAAACGGTAAAAAAATTTCATCTTTTTCCTGGTATCACTTTATCACGGATGATCTTTGATATTCCAACAAAAATCAGCTCTGCATAATCATAATGAAAATGCTTAGTCCTACCAATCGGAACTTTCAATGCAAAGGCATTAGCACCATCAATTCCTTTTGTAACACTTGTTAAACATCTCATAATGATGACGTAGAGTGTCTGCCATTGGGGAACCAAAGCAGATCTTTTAAACTTAGACATCCCCGTCAGTTCATCACCATTCCATCCAAGGTCCATTACATGAGTCAAAATTTGTTTGTCAGTAGGTATAGGATCAAAATCAGGTTTGGACGGGTATGTGTTTTGTTTTCGCAGTCTTAGAATTCGTCTGATACTTTCAACTCCCATTTCAAACTCCACGTGATCATTTTGACCTTAAAGCACTGGATTACCTTCCTCACTTTCTGTTAGGGAAAGAGAACCCCACAATTGTTGCACATAAACCTCCGGGACATGAGGTACAGATTCAAGAGGGTTGAAGGTAAAGACATGGTTGAGTGGATGAGAAAAATGAATTTTGTAACGATTTGGTAATCTATTTTGGTAACATCGGGTACAAAATAGGCATTATTTAGTTGGTTTGGTAGGTAATTGGCTCGAGGGTAAATGGTATCTGAGGGAATTTGCGACATCTATAAGATAAAACAGTTAGTACTCAATTCAAAACATTCAAATATTTCTGAAAATTCCTAAGTGTTGAATAAAATCCGACACTTATAAATCCGATATGGCCATTTCTTAAAAATCCGACATGTATCAATCCGATAAACATGTACTTTACAAAATCTGAGATTCATTTGTCTTCAAAATCCTTTATAGGTAAACAATCCGACATTCATGTCTTTAAAATCCGATAAGATTAAAAATCCGACACTCGTGTGTTTTTCGAAAATCCTACATTCCCTATTAGTGACCTTCGCTATTAAACAGAAGTATTCCCTCATCTTCTTCAAATTCATCATCATAACTCCAAATTACCTGATACATCTTTAGTTGGTCGAGCTTAGAATGATTTGTCTTTGGTTTCAACAGATTGGTTTTTTCTTTGTCAGCTTCAGCTCCTAACTGAAGATCAATAAAGTCATCTATTGGACATCTGTGTCTTATGAAATCCTAGAGCTTTTGATCGCTATCTGATTCCTCAGCATTCTTTTCCAATTTTATTTCAAGCTGCTCAAGTAGGAGGTTTACGTCATCAAGGTTTACGAATTTCAGGTCTACGTGCCCAATGGTATAGCTCTTCAGATCTAACCTTGTGACAAGAAAACTGATCATGTCATTGAATAGAACTCTTTGAATTCCAACATAATTCAGCTTTATAATCTGATGTGCCGATTCAATATAACTTTTTCTGACTGTCTTTTTCAACATAATTCAGCTTGATGATCTGATGTGCCGATTGTATAGCCCTTAAGATCTGACCTTCTGACTGTCTTTTTCAAGGCCTCCCTGGTCAGCACATAACTTTTTCTTACGTTTGGTAAAGACCAGGTGTGAACCAGATCTATTTGTGAAGTCATAGGAATTTTCCATTCAGATTCTTTTGATAATTCATGTAGTTAAGCTTCTTTCTTTTGTTGTTTTATGATGTTAGCAGGAGTTCTTCTGAATTTTCCTGAAGATTGTGGAAATTGTTCATTTACTTCTTTATGCACTTTCAAGACACTTTCCAAGTTGTACTTTTCCATTTCAGTTTCAGCAGGATTTACAACCATTTGTTTGCTCAGCCACAAAGCTAGCGTTAGATTCTCATCCTCAGCCTTAACCTCAGGCATATCAGTGTTTCCAAATTCAATCATTTTAGTCTGCTTGCCTTTGTATTTCTGTTTGAACGATGTTTCCTCCAATCTAGCAGCAACTGCACCGATTCGCTGAGCAGCCAGGGTATCAAAATATGACTTTAATCTTTTCTCCCCCTCAGGACGATCGGTGGTTGTTTTGCACGTAGAATCCACTTCTGTTCTTAGCAAAGATAATATATCCAGATCCTCATAAGTACTATCACTTTTAATTCATCCACCGTCAAAGCATCAGTCACTTTATCTTTCATCTCATTTTTTCTTTTCTCAACCAACTCATCCAATTTTGTCTGAATTCGAGTTAACTAAGTCAAGTTGTAGCCGTTGAATATCATCAATACGGATATATAAATATTCAACCCCAGTAACAAAATCGGCCTTGGAAACAAATTCTTTAGCCGACTCTGATTCAGTTAGGGTAACTCCGGGATCACTTAGATTTCCCGTTGAGGTACCAACACCTCTAGCTGGAGTGAAGGACCACCCACATTCACAGCTGGAGTGATGTTGACTGTGGTGGGTTTCCCAACTAATCCTTGGATATGGCCTGTTAGGGCTTCACCTATAGTAGTTTCAGCAGGTCTATCACTAAATAGACTGCTTAGTGCATCAAGTGTCTGCATGTGTTTAGAAAGGAAATCAATAATTTGTTGATAGTTTTCAATGTGCGCAAAATGAACAGGCATGGCATGGAGCTGTGTGCCACTTCTTTCAATAACAGTACCCTCCGAATGAGGAACCGTTAGATCATGTGCTAAATCACCTTGGAATGAAACAATATTTTGTGGAGAGAATACTGAGTGGCTGGGTGGGGTATATGCATGCTCTGGTGGGAAGGCAGAGTCTTTTTCAATTTTTGGTATAAACCAAACAGCAGATGTGGTGTCTCAGCTAGAAATGGCTGGAGAACCCTCAGCACTCATTTTTTCTTTTCTCACATCTCTCTCTCCCTCACTTTGTTTTTGCCTCTCAGCATCTTCTTCGACATTCAGCACACTAACATCATCATATAAGACTTGAGTATCAATGTTTTCAAATTCAAAATAAAAGTCCTTCATTTGGTCATCATATGAAGTTATAAATTGGATGTATTCTTTGACCATCAGGACCTAACTCCTCCTCGATTTGTTCATCATGATGTTGAAACATTTTTTGAATATCTTTTCGAAATGAGTCGGTCTCACTATCAGTTGTGTCCACAACAACTCCCTCTCTAATCTCACTAACACCTTCACCTGCTTCCTACCCCTCTCAGATATTTTTTCACTTTGTTCTTCCCTGTTAGCTTCTCCTAGAGAAGTCTGACTCCTAGATTCACTGCCACTCTCGGAACCTAGTGTTCTTGGGGTACAATCAGCAAGTTCAGGCCGATTCAGAAGAACAAGATTGTTATCTCTCAGCACTGCTTGACATATTCACTTTCCAAATCCAACAACTGTACCAACTCGGCAGGCATTACAAAAGTATTAACGTTAGGCATCGCCGGTATTTTGTAAACCATGATCATCATTTGTATTTGAATGGCCGGCTCACAATCACACCTAGAGATGTCAGTATCTCTGGCCATCACCCTTTGAATAATAATAGATAGAAACCGTGGAAACGGTAAAAAATTTCATCTTTTTCCTGGTATCACTTTATCATGGATGATCTTTTATATTCCAACAAAATCAGCTCTACATAATCATAATGAAAATGCTTAGTCATACCAACCGGAACTTTCAATGCAAAGGCATTAGCACCATCAATTCCTTTTGTAACACTGGTTAAACATCTCATAATGATGGCGTAGAGTATCTGCCACTAGGGAACCAAAGCAGATATTTTAAACTTAGACATCCCCGTCAGTTCATCACCATTCCATCCAAGGTCCATTACATGAGTCAAAATTTGTTTGTCAGTAGGATCAAAATCAGGTTTGGACGGGTATGTGTTTTGTTTTCACAGTCTTATCTGATACTTTCAACTCCCATTTCAAACTCCACCTGATCATTTTACCTGAAAGCACTAGATTACCTTCCTCACTTTCTGTTAGGGAAAAAGAAACCCACAATTGTTGCACATAAACCTCTGGGACATGAGGTACAGATTCAAGAGGGTTGAAGGTAAAGACATGGTTGAGTGGATAAGAAGAAATGAATTTTGTAATGATTGAGTAATCTATTTTGGTAACATCGGGTACAAAATAGGCATTATTTAGTTGGTTTTGGTAGGTAATTGGCTCAAGGGTAAAGGGTATCTGAGGAAATTTGCGCCATCTGTAAGATAAAACAGTTAGTACTCAATTCAAAACTTTCAAATATGTCTGAAAAATCCTAAGGGGGCGTTTGGTTCGCAGATTTTTTTCATGGGATTTGCATTCTGTCAAGGGATTGGGAATTTGCAGGAATTGCATTTGGCAGGATTGTGAATCCTATCCTGTGTTTGGTTAACAAAATCTGTCAGGATTTGCATTCCTGATATCCTGTTTGTTTGGTAATTCAATCAAAGGATTTGGATTGTTTCAGTGACAAATGACAGAATTACCCTTCATTTATATTTTAAACAGTTTTTATTGTTTAATTAATTATTTAACAAATAAATAATAACTAATTAATTTACACTATTTAATAATAAAAAATGTAACTAAAATTTAAGCATAATAGTTCCAAAAAGTCTAACACATAACTCAATAATAATAATAATAATAATAATAATAATAATAATAATAAGGTTAAGTGAGGGTAAAATGGTAAATGGCACATTCCCCTCTATCAAGGATTTTAAAATACCATGGGGGGTGGTGGTATTTCCTAATTCCTTCATATGAGGGAATTGGTGGGATTTCTTTAAAATCCCATCATTTGAAATCCCTAGTTTTTTTCCTAAACAAACACAGGATTTCTTGGGTTTTTAATTCCCAATCCCAGGAATTCCCAAGGAATGCAGTGAACCAAACGGGGCCTAAGTGTTGAATGAAATCTGACACTTAGAAATCCGATAAGCCCATTTCTTAAAAATCCGACATGTATCAATCTGATAAACATGTACTTTGCAAAATCTGAGATTCATTTATCTTCAAACTCCTTTATAGGTAAACAATCCGACATTCATGTCTTGAAAATCCGATAAGATTAAAAATCCGACACTCATGTCTTTTTCAAAAATCCTACATTCCCAATTAGTGACCTTTGCTATTAAACAGAACTATTCCCTCATCTTCTTCAAATTCATCATCACAACTCCAAATTACCTGATACATCTTTAGTTGGTTGAGCTTAGAATGATTTGTCTTTGGTTTTAACATATTGATTTTTTCTTTGTCAGCTTCAGCTCCCAACTGAAGATCAATAAAGTCAGTTATTGGTCATCTATGTCTTATGAAATCCTAGAGCTTTAGATAGCCAGCCGATTCCTCATAATTCTTTTCCAATTTTATTTCAAGCTGCTCAAGTAGGAGGTTTACGTCATCAACGTTTATGAATTTCAGGTCTACGTGCCCAACGGTATAGCTCTTCAGACCTAACCTTGTGACAAGAAAACTGATCATATCATTGAATAGAACTATTTAAATTCCAACATAATTCAGCTTGATGATCTGATGTGCCGATTCAATATAAATTCTTCTGACAGTCTTTTTCAACATAATTTAGCTTGATGAACTGATGTGCCGATTGTATAGCTCTTAAGATCTGACCTTCTGACTGTCTTTTTCAAGGCCTCCTTGAACAGCACATAACTTTTTCTTACGTTTGGTAAAGACCTAGTGTGAACCGGATCTATTTGTGAAGTCATAGGAATTTTCCATTCAGATTCTTTTGATAATTCATGTAGTTAAGCTTCTTTCTTTTGTTGTTTTATGATGTCAGCAGGAGTTCTTAATTTTCCTGAAGATGGTGAAAATTGTTCTTTTACTTCTTTATGCACTTTCAAGACACTTTCCATGTTGTATTTTTCCATTTCAATTTCAACAGGCTTTTCAACCATTTGTTTGATCGGCCACAAAGCTAGCGTTAGATTCTCATCCTCAGCCTCAACCTCATGCATATCAGTCTTTTCAAATTCAATCATTTTAGTCTGCTTGCCTTTGTATTTCTGTTTGAACGATGTTTCCTCCAATCTAGCAGCTACTGCACCGATTCGCTAAGCAGTCGGGGTATCTAAATATGACTTTAATCTTTTCTCCCCCTTAGGACGATTGGTGGTTGTTTTGCACGTAGACTCCACTTCTGTTCATAGCAAAGATAATATATCCAGATCCTCATAGGTACTATCACTTTTAATTCATCCACCGTCAAAGCATCAGTCACTATATTTTTCATCTAGTTTTTTCTTTTCTCAACCAACTCATCCAATTTTGTCTGAATTCGAGTTAACTAAGTCAAGTTGTAGCCGTTGAATATCTTCAATACGGACATATAAATGTTCAATCCCAACATCAAAATCAGCCTTGGAAACAAATTCTTTAGCCGACTCTAATTCAGTTAGGGTAACTCCGGGATCACTTAGATTGCCCGTTGAGGTACCAGCACCTCCAGCTGGAGTGAAGAACTACCCACATTCACAGTTGGAGTGATGTTGACGTGGTGGGTTTTTCTACTAATCCTTGGATATGGCCTATTAGGGCTTCACCTATAGTAGTTCCGGTAGGTCTATCACTGAATAGACTGCTTAGTGCATCAAGTGTTTGCGTGTGTTTAGAAAGGAAATCAATAATTTGTTGATAGTTTTCAATGTGCGCAGAATGAACAGGCATGGCATGGAGCTGTGTGCCACTTCTTTCAATAATAGTACCCTCCGAATGAGGAACCGTTAGATCATGTGCTAAATCCCCTTGGAATGAAACAATATTATTTGGAGAGAATACTGAGTGGCTTGGTGGGGTTTATGCATTCTCTGGTGGGAAGGAAGAGTCGTTTTCAATGATAGGTATAAACCAAACAGCAGATGTGGTGTCCCGGATAGAAATGGCTAGAGAACCCTAAGCACTCGTTATTTCTTTTCTCACATCTCTCTCTCCCTCACTTTGTTTTTGCCTCTCAGCATCTTCTTCTACATTCAGCACACTAACATCATCATATAAGACTTGAGTATTAATGTTTTCAAATTCAAACGAAAAGGCCTTCATTTGGTCATCATATGAAGTTATAAATTGGATGTATTCTTTGACCATCAGGACCTAACTCCTCCTCGATTTGTTCATCATGATGTTGAAAATTTTTTTGAATATCTTTTTGAAATGAGTCGGCCTCACTATTAGTTGTGTCCACAACAACTCCCTCTCTAATCTCACTAACACCTTCACCTGCTTCACTACCCCTCTCAGTTATTTTTTCAATTTGCTCTTCCCTGTCAGCTTCTCCCAGAGAAGTCTGACTCCTAGATTCACTACCACTCTCGGAACCTAGTATACTTGGGGTAGAATCAGCAGGTTCTTGCCGATTCAAAAGAACAAGATTGTTATCTCTCACATACTGCTGGACACATTCACTTTCCAAAACCAACAACTGTACCAACTCGGCAGGCATTACAAAAGTATTAATGTTAGGCATCGCCGGTATTTTGTAAACCTTGATCATCATATGTATTTGAATGGTCGGCTCACAATCAGACCTAGAGATGTCAGTATCTCTAGCCATCACCCTTTGAATAATCATAGATAGAAACTGTGGAAACAGTAAAAAATTTCATCTTTTCCCTGGTATCACTTTATCATGAATGATCTTTGATATTGCAACAAAAATCAGCTCTGCATAATCATAATGAAAATGCTTAGTCGTACCAAATGGAACTTTCAATGCAAAGGCATTAGCACCATCAATTCCTTTTGTAACACTTGTTAAACATCTCATAATGATGGCGTATAGTGTCTACCACTGGGGAACCAAAGCAGATCTTTTAAACTTAGACATCCCCGTCAGTTCATCACCATTCCATCCAAGGTCCATTACATGAGTCAAAATTTGTTTGTCAGTAGGTATAGGATCAAAATCAGGTTTTGACGGGTATGTGTTTTATTTTGGCAGTCTTAGAATTCGTCTAATACTTTCAACTCCCATTTCAAACTCCACCTGATCATTTTGACCTGAAAGCACTGGATTACCTTCCTCACTTTCGGTTAGGGAAAGAGAACTCCACAATTGTTGCACATAAACCTCCGGGACATGAGGTACAGATTCAAGAGGGTTGAAGGTAAAGACATGGTTGAGTGGATGAGAAGAAACGAATTTTGTAATTATTGGGTAATCTATTTTGGTAAGATCGGGTACAAACTAGGCATTATTTAGTTGGTTTGGTAGGTAATTGGCTCGAGGGTAAAGGGTATCTGAGGGAATTTGCACCATCTATAAGATAAAACAGTTAGTACTCAATTCAAAACTTTCAAATATTTCTGAAAATTCCTAAGTGTTGAATGAAATCCGACACTTAGAAATCTGATAAGCCCATTTCTTACAAAATCCGACATGTATCAATCCCATAAACATGTACTTTGCAAAATATGAGATTCATTTGTCTTCAAAATCCATTATAGGTAAACAATCCAACATTCATGTCTTGAAACTCCGATAAGATTAAAAATCCGACACTCATATCTTTTTCAAAAATCCTACATTCATTAGTCTTGAATATCCGAAAAAACCGATAATTAGAAATCCGGTATTTTCAAAATCTGACAAGTCTAAAAACCGACATGAAATCCGATATTTTTAAAATCCGATAAACAACTTTCCAATTTCAACAATCAACTGGATTTGTAACAAAATCCGACAAACTTGAAATCCTATGAACACTAAACTATCGGATTTACAGGAAATCCGATATTTTATCCATTTTTATGAACAATAGATTTTTGAAAAACCGATACACTCAAATCCTCTATTTTGTTACACTTAACACTCAGAACCCATAATATTTATGCAATTACCCCTATCCAAGATCTCCTTTCGACTCAATCGAAACATTTAACAACTAAACTCCTTACTCGTCGAGTTTAAAAATCCCGATGAAAACTTTGAAAACCGACAATCATAGATCTTATCAATACTCATCCCAAAGTTCGATTATTTTGAAATCGAAACTCATCCCACAAAGTTATATCCAAATCCGAGTCTATCTATGTAAACACAACACTTAATTTCATGGATTTGCATATCGACAGTTTTGAGGGTTTTGAAGTTAAAAAATCCGATTAAAAACCAAGTAAACGTTGATGAAATTTAAAGAAAATTTTACCTTATGAATCAGAAAGGAATTGAGAACTTTATCTGTGATTTGAACACACAAACAAACACTTCGAAAGTTTTGATTTCTTGTAAGAACACTCGGGTGCCGTTTGGTTCGCAGAATGTTTCTGAGAGAATTGGAATCTGTGAAGGAATTGGATTCTGTAAGGAATTGGAATTTGAATTTGTGATCAGTTTGATGGGCAGGAAATGGAATTGGAATATGGTTCTAGTAATGTAAATTAACATAATTACCCTTCTTGTTTTTTTACTTATTTTTAGTTTGTTTTATAACTTTTATGTAAAAATATATTATATAAATTATAAATTATTACTATTTTTAGTTTGAATTTGGCGACTGCGACTGATGAAGAAGATGCTGTGATGGAGGGTCTGGAGGCGACGGCAGAGGAAGGTTGTGGCGGAGGGTCTAGAGCGGTGGCGGAGGAAGGCTGCGGCGGAGGGTCTGGAGGTGGCAGCGGAGGTAGGCTGTGGCGGAGGGTCTGGAGGCGGCAGCGGAAGGCTACAACGGAGGGTCTGGAGGTGGTGGCGGAGGAAGGTTAAGATGGAGGTTTGGAGGTGGCAGTAGAAGGTCTGACAGAGGAAGGCGACGGCGGAGGGTCTGGCGGAGGAAGGCTGCGGTAGAGGGTTTTGTAGAATATTTGGAAAACCAACACTATAGTCGAATTTTCCTTTATAGGAAATTGAAAAATCTGACCCAATGAAATCCGAATACCAAAAAACCGATCCATAGAAATCCGAAACCAAAAACAGATTTATTGAAAACCTACAACCTACTCGGATTTATGATAAACCCGATAGAAGTATCGGAATCCGACAAAGTAGCAGATTTTGACTCAATCCGACAACATTTGTGAATTTAGAACACTTAATACCAAAATTTTGTTATTTCAAAGCACTACACTCCCCCTTAACACAACATTTCATCTTGAACAATAACCCTTTGATCATGAAGATGAAAATTTTCAAAACCCTTAAGATATCAATTTGAGATGAAGAAAAAAATATTTTTGAATTTCTCTATTTTGTAAATGTTTTTGATTTTTCATTGATTATATACAAAACCTGATGTAATTTCTCCCCCTACAAGTATGAACCATTTGTGATTCATAACTTGTATTTGATGTGTCAATCCTTTGACTGAAGTTCGACCTGCACCACCAACACATACCGTGTAAGATCTATTAAATCATAATGATATGTTAAACAGTCAAATTCAACTTTCCTAATCTTGACACTAAAGCATTAAAACAAGATTCGTCTAATGCTTTTGTGAAAATATCAGCAAGTTGATTTTCTGTTTGAACATATTTTAATTCAATTAAGCCTTTTTCTGCATAGTCTTTGATGAAATGATATTTGATGTCTATAAGTTTTGTTTTAGAATGATGTACTGGATTGCATGTAATTGCAATGGCACTATGAGAATCACACATTAAAGCAATTTTGTTGTATACCAGACCGAAGTCAGACAGCTGGGTTCTAATCCAAAGGCACCGTGAGCAGCATTTAGCAGTAGGAATGTACTCTGCTTCAGCTGTTGATGATGAAACACAGTTTTGCTTCTTGGATCCCCAGCAGACCAGTCTGTCTCCTAGAAAATGTGCACTCCTAGATGTGCTCTTTCGATCTACCATGCATCCGGTATAATCTACATCAGAATAGGAAATAAGTTCAAATCCAGAATCCCTAGGATACCACAAACCAAGATCTGGGGTACCCTTTGTTGGAATATGCCCGCTGACACGAACGAGTTAATAGCACTGCGGATGAAGTATAGGCCTATTGGGTCACACACCAAGTATTGGTTCCGACAACATGATCAAGCAAAAGAGAGGAAAAAGGCCAAAATGGGTTTTGGCAGCATGGTACACAGGCTGTGTTCTTGAACACCGGCCGTGTCCAGCCCAACTAGCACGGGGCGTTTTGGCCCAAGTAGAGACCGTGTGCTTTGGGCCTACATGGCCGTGTAGATGAACACGGGCCGTGTTGGGTCTGTTAGACACGGGCTAACTTGGCCCAATTGAGGCCGTGGGCTTTGGGCCTACACGGCCGTGTTGACCAACACGGGCCGTGTAGAGTGCCTCTAACAGCAGAATTAACATCTTTTAAGTCACTTTTTAATGGGATTAACTAGAGGTTAATGGTTGCTACGTCTTCCTCTGCATATGAACAGACTTGAGAGGGTTGAAGAGCTTCTTGAAAGTTCATATTCTCTCTTGGTTCTTCTTCTTGAAGGTGATGAAGTTTGATACACTTGAGAAGGTAATATACACTTTGTGATCAAGCTTTGATGCACAAAGTTGTTGATTGTCCTCGATTGTTGTCTTGGTGATTACACACCAACCAACTAGCATTTGGGAATCAACACAACTTGGGGTGGACTTCACTAGAGAAATCCTAGCTTGGATTTTTGAAGCTTGACTTGTTTGATTCTTGAAGCTTGACAAGAGGGAGATTGTGATACTTGCATAGTGGTACATTTCTTTCCATCTTGTTAATATTTTAGTTGCAATTTCATGTCTAGATATTGGTCCATGGGAAGTCTTTGTTTGGTTAGCTTATTATTTTGTATTATATCTTGCTTTTGTTGCTACTTGTTTATGCCAAACAAATACCTTCACCCTTAAGATATCTAAATATGCGTTTTACCGCCAAAAGATGAGATTCTTTGGGATTTGCCTGAAATCTGGCACAAAGACATGTTGAGTACATAATATCAGGCCTACTAGCTGTCAAATACAACAACGAACCTATCATACCTCTGTAGGTTTTCAAATCAACTGCCTTTCCTTCCGGATCAGCAAATAGTTTTGTTCTTGAAGCCATGGGTGTTGTAGTAGATGAGCAGCCAGTCATATCAAATCTTTTTAACAGATCTTTGATATATTTAGCCTGGTTAATAAAAATTCTATGACTAAATTGCTTGATTTGCAATCCGAGGAAAAAATTAACTTCCCCCATCATGCTAATTTCAAAATGCTTTTTCATTGTATTGGAAAATTCATTGCCATATGTAGGGTTCGTAGATCCAAATATTATGTCATTGACATATATTTGTACCAACACATAATCTTTTCCCATTTCCTTTTTGAATAGTGCGGTGTCTGTTTTCCCTTTGATGTATCCCTCGTGTAGAAGATGTTCTAACAGCTCATCGTACCAAGCTCTCGGGGCTTGTTTTAATCCATAAAGAGCTTTGTCGAGAATATACATGTTATCGGGTCTGTTAGGAACAGATCTTGTTTGAACACCGGCGTTGAAACAACCTATGACTTGAGTCTCAGGATGACTCTTCAACCAAACAGGTTCGGGGGATTGAACCTGAATGTATTCATTTATGTTTCTAGGCTCATTGGAGTTAATGTCTTTCATTGACTGATCATATCGTGGACTTTGTTCAATAGCAGGAATATGCATAGCTTCAAACTCTGAATTGTTAAAATTTTATGTCTGTTGAATTGTAGATACACTTGGTGGCTCAGTTATTGTTATAGACTCTTGCGGAATATCCTGTAAAACAGTAGACGAGTTATCATTCTTTTTAAAGAAATCAAACATAAATTCCATGCTTATATCATCTTTTTGACTTAATGACTCATCTCTTTTGTTTATGTTGAAAATTGGTTCTTTAGCTGAGTTAGGTTTACCCGTTAAAGAATTTAGATTTACTAAATCGTCAAACGTAACATTCATGTTTTCAACAATCATGTTAGTTCTTCGATTCAGAATTCTAAAAGCCTTTTTGTCCATTGAGTAACCTAAGAAAACTCCTTCGTCTGCTTTCGAATCAAACTTTGACAGTTTGTCCCATTCATTTAGTAAAAAACACCTATTACCAAATACATGAATGTATTTGATATTAGGCACTATTCCATTACATAATTCATATGGAGTTTTATTAAAGTGATGATGTAACAGAGAGCAATTCTGGGTGTAGCATGTAGTGTTCACGGCTTCAGCCCAATAAGATGGTAGCTTCGAATACTGTAATATCGTTCGGGCAGCTTCAACCAGTGTTCTGTTTTTCCTTTCCACTACCCCATTCTGTTTCGGAGTATATGCTGACAAGAACTGATGTGTTATACCTTCAGAATCCAAGTAAGAATCAAGCGTTATGTTCTTGAACTTTGTCCCATTATCAGTTCTAATGCCCTTCACCAGTTGTCCGTTTTGAGTCTTGTGTTTCATCAGAAACAAAATTGGTTGTAGAGGTACTTCACGTTTGTGACTCACAAACCGAACCCATGTATATCGGGAGTAATCATCCACCATCACAAGAATGTATCTCTTTGCGCTTCTAGACTGAACCTTCATTGGGCCACAGAGGTCCATGTGGATCAACTGCAAAGGAGCGATAGTTGAAGAAATTTGACTTACTTTATGTTGTACTCTCTTCATTTTACCCGCCTCACAATCCTTACACAGATGATCTTTTTCAAACTTCAGCTTTGGTAGACCTCTGACCAAATTTCCATTTACCAGCTTGTTCATGTTCTTGAAATTTAGATGTGACAACTTGCGATGCCATGACCAATTTAAATCTGATGAAGCTTTTGTAAGTAGGCATACTGGTGCGCCGGAACCTTTCTCAGACAAGTCAATTGTATACAAGTTTGACTTTCTGTTGCCATCCAAAATCTCAGCTCCGTCTTCTGTCCTTAAAGAATATGAGCTCTTCTTAAACACTATCTCCATTCCTTTGTCACAAAACTGTCCTATGCTAAATAGATTGTGCCCAAAGCTCTCAACATAAGATACTTTTTCAATCTTTAAGTTTCCAGTCTCTATAACTCCATGGCCGAGTACCGGAGAAACTTGGTCATTCCCAAACTTGACATTGCTAGTGTATTTACTCACAAAGTGTTTGAGAAGACCTTTGATGCCCGTCATGTGTTTCGTACAGCCAGAGTCCATGTACCAGAGATGATCCTTCAGCACATGGAAAAGAAACTAGATTCATCTTTTATGTTAGATGCTTCAAATGTTTTAACAAGATTTGAATTTTCTTTGTTAGCCACTTTCTTTATAATCCATTTCTTAGTTGAAAATTTTCTTTTATTCTGTGTCTGAGTTGATTTGACCACCGGTGAAAACTGCTTGGCTTTGGTGTAATCGATGAATATGAAGCGGCTTTAAATTGGACTTGTTTGCTTGATGTGAATTTGTTATATTTTGATGGAGTTGGTGCTGTTTTTTGATTTGCATTCATTATGTTCAGATGTCCTTTCCATTATCCTGGCCGGACTGGTACCTTTCTGTTAGCATACCGTTTCAAAAACCCAACTCTTTGATGTTTGTGAATCCATTGGTGGATGATGAATCCATTCTTGTTTACAAATCAAAACAAAATTTTATCATCATTAGGATTCTTCCAGTTTCTGTTCGGTTTTAACCCTCTTGTCATTCGATTTTTATGATACTGACACTTGAACTCACAGTGTCCTTCAGGACAGCCAACTCCAGCACAACTCATCTTGTTGTCAGTTATTTTTGTTTTTGAGTTTTCAGTTGTGATTTTCCAAGAAAAAGTGATTCACAATTCTTATTGCAGTATGATTTATGAATATTACAAAATGGTTTAAATGTGTTCTTGGACGCAGACTTGATTACATGCACACCATTCTTCACACCTTTGGTGATTGTTTTCTTCACTCTTTTGCTTGACCCTTCGTTTCCTTTTGACTGATTTGATTTTAATTTAGAAAAAGAAGTGTTGTCAGAGACATGAAGTGGTTTAACAGTCTTTGAATCATGCAAAGTTGATGATTTTTTGATCTTTGGCATTTTAGGAATTTGCTTTGTTTTTTATGTTGATCCTTCCTCTCTAACACTATTGGGATCATAGAATTGATTGCACTTATGTGACATAAATTACCTACACGCCTTTGAACACTGAGGATACACAATATCCAAATATCTATCAAATTCAGTTAACAAGCGTTCAACCTTCTCTTCAAGCATTCTTCTTTCAATTGCATTTGAAATAAATTCCGGAATTAGGTATTGTGTAATATCAGAATTGTTAACTTTTCTTTCAGTTATGATTCAATCTTAATTTCAGATGCAGCGGAATTTAGCTTCTTGTTACGATTGAAGATTGTTTCTTTTAGTACACAAATTTCCACTTCAAATTCAATTTTCTGATTAATGCATGCTACCTCAAACAATTCCCGCCTTTTCTACAGTTCCATATGTGGAATATAAACTCTTGCAGTTCCATTGTTTTCTTGATATTTTGTTTCTTTCTTCTCCTCAGGTGGATGCGGAACAAAACACTCAACGGATAATGAAGAACAACCACCACTTCCAACTTCATATGAGGCATTGAGTTCATCATAATTAAGTGTGTTTTGAAGTTTTGTTGTGGTTTTTCTTTTTAATTCTTCATCCTGTTTTATCTCCTCTTCTCCCACAAACACCATTCTAAAAGTCCAAACCTGATTCATTCTTTCAAGTTGGTATAATTGTGTGCAATTTATCTTTGAGAATAAATTGTTTTCGTCATACCCTAAACCTTTATATCTATTCTTCACGTTTGGTTCAAGGTTTTAAAAGATATTGTGACGAGTAGTGATTTGCTTCTTAACTCTTTCCTCAATATGTTAAACTTTTACGTCAAGGTTCTTTTTCTCTTTCATGATTAAGTTGAGAGTTATTTCTGCAGACAACTTTGCTGCATTCAAATCATGAACTTTTAATCCAGTTTCTTTTTGCAGTTTAATTAGTTCATTTTCTTTGTCTTTGATATCTTGTCGAAGTTGTACTATTTTTTATGATTGAGTTGTTAGTTCGACTTCACTTTTGTTGCTTGTTCCATTTTCATATTAAATTCTTTTCATTCAGCTTTTGGTTCTTGTTCGTGAATGATTGATTCTGTGAAGTTAAGAGCTCCACCTGTTGCATGAGAGTTAGTATATACTCAGTAGGAAATTCTGAATGATCAATTACTACCTTTTCGTCAGCTTCGTGTTGATCAGCAACAATTGGGCTTGTGCTATCAGTAGCAAGCTTAGCCTCTTCTTTTTCTTCTTCCTCCTCATATTCACTCTCAATATCTGATTCATCAAATTTAGCCATAAACCCTGAATCAGCTCCCACAATCTCATCCTCACTCTCTCCGTCAATTTCTTCGAATTCAAATTCTTTAACCTCAGCCATCAAAACAAATTGGGCATGGACATTAGGATCTTCGTCACTGTTGTCCGTGTCAGAAAGAAATTGATCCTCTTCTGCTAGCAATGCCTTCCCATTGTTTCTCTGCTTGATCAGGTTGAGTTTAGCTTTGTAATATTCAGAATCCTTGACTTTAGGCTTTTTACGGTCTTTGATGAAATGCCCAGTGCCACCACAGTTGTAGCACTTTATTTCCTGGGTAGTTTCAACCTTCCTTTCATATCTTCTTTCAAGCCTTTGACCATCCTTCTTCTGGAATTGGTCATCTCTTCTTCTAGATCCAGAAGTGAACCTTTGACTGTTGTTTGTTTTATTCTTTAGAAACTTGTTTTGCATTATATTAGTCAAATAAGCCATAGCTTCCATGATTTTCTCATTGTCTAACACACTCTCCACCTCTGAATCTGAATATTCTATCTCTTGAACTTGTTTCATCTTGAGAGATTTTGTAGAGGTCTTTACCTTTTTCTCATTAACTACTAAGGCCAGTGGATCTACATTCTCTTTTTGTGCACCCATACCAACATCATCTTGATATTGGTTTAACTCTTCAAATATCATATGATGGGTGACTTTATTCAAATTCTATTGGTTCATTTTCCTGTAGATAGCCACCTGTGATCTCCATTTAGGTCCTAGAGAGTTTAGAAACCTTGTGTTTTTAGTTAAATTTGAAAAATCATCAAGCTTCTTGTTTCTAAGGTCATTGAGCAATTTACAGTAATGAATGTATGTTTCAATAAGTGCTTCACGCTCTCTAGCTTTGAAGTGGTCAAAAGAGTTAACCAGTGTAGTCTCTTTTATCCAAACTCCAGATTCAGTGCCCTCCATTTGGCTTTTTATTTCATCCGAGATTTCTTTGGCTGTATTCAAGCCATTAAGCTTGTTATAAAACTCTAATGATAGACCATGCTTTAAGTAATACTTTGCCTTTCGATCAGTTGTGGCCCTGTGTTTCTCTTCAGCTGTGTATTCACTCGGAAGCTTTTCCCTATGAATTTCATTGAGTGGTAGATTATGATGAGGGTTAGCTTCTTGATCTATCCTGAATACTTCGTTGCCCTCAAGTATACTCTTTTTCACTTCTTCACCATATTGTTCATTATTATCAATGAAGTCCATAAATCGACCCTTCCAAACATGATATTCACCTCTGTAATCTGAACCAAATGACAGTGTTTCACTCTAAGTACTCGTCTTTGCTTTAGGATCTTTTCTTTGATAAGATTTGAAATTGAAGAATCTTCAAGTGTTGAAACAAATCCAATGAACAGCAAATCCTTGCAAATCCGATTAATTTGGAAATCCGATAACTTGTATATCCTATTGATGTGGAAATCCGAGAACTTTCAAATACCGATAACTTGAAAATCCGATTGATGTAGAAATCCGATAACTTTCAAATTCCGATAACTTCGAAATCCGAGAATCTTAAAAATCCGAGAACTTCAAAAACCTTTGAAAATTCGTAAACCAAGTCAATCCAAATCAAATCCGGAACTCATATATTCTTGAAATCCGATGATTAAATCCGAGTAAGCAAATCCGATAGTAACCAATCCAATCAAATCCGATTACAATCAATCTGGTATCAAATACGCAATTCAAATCAGCTCAAATCCGTTGTAAATCCAAATCCGCAACTAAGATTCCCAAATCCAACTCCGTAGCTCAAACTAAATCCGCAACTTATATTCCCAAATCCGAACACTAAATCCGCAACTTAATCTAATCACTAAATCCGACACTTACAATAATGTCGGAATTTGAAAAAAACCTTCGGATTTGAATAAATCCGATTGTTCTTGAGCAAAAAATCCGCAAGTTCTTTCACAGGCTAATCCGCCAACTTCTAAGATTCAAATTTCTTTGAATTTTGATCAAATTCTAAAATTTTTTCTTTCCACTAGCTTTGTATACTAGCAAATTACACTCCAGAAACAACTTTACAACAAAAATCAGACAATTGAATACATTTTCCATCAAAATTGTTTCAAACTTGCAAAACACAAAAATTCCAATTCACTACAATCTGTTGTAATATAAGATCGCGGACCAACACAGATCTATTCCAATGATGATTGCGAGTTAAACAAGCTACTAATATTCCATTATCACTTACGAATTGATTGAAATCAGAAGGCTTCAAAATGTGACCCAAACCTTAGAAAATCCGATGATTTGCTTTGAATGTTGTTGTTATCATTTGAATTCTTCAATCACGAGCCTTTTCTTACCAAAGATCAGGCTCTGATACCAATTGTAGAGCAAAGATGAAGTAGAATGAAGGATCAAAGTTGAGAGCAATTGTCAAAACACCTTAAAGTGTGTGTTTGTATTACTTGAATATGACAAAAATTACATTGAAACGATACTAAGGTAAGTATATATACATATCCCTATTAGTGACCTTATAAGTACATTTTTATCTATTTAAGTACAAAATGTAACTAGAACACAAACACATATTTTATTTCTAACAATAGGCTTGCTAAGTACTTTCTAAAACAAGGCTTATCCTCTGCAATGTACTTGAAGGTGGATAGCTTAGCAACGGTCAAAGAAATATGGGATGAAATCAAGAGACAACTCCAAGGGACTGAGCAAGGAGAGCATATAAAACGAACACAAGTTGTGAACATGTTTCATGAATTCTCTGCTAAAGATAACAAACTGTTGATTGATACATACAGTCGTTTCTGCAAGCTCCAGAATGAGCTAAGAACAAACAAGGTTGAAAGAACTGGCCTTGATATCAACTATCAGTTCCTGAGAGCTCTTGGTCCTAAATGGAAGGAGCATGTGAAACTATACAAGCACATCAATCGAAACGTCACAATTGTTACATATCACAACATCTTTGAGGAACTCCAACAATATTAGGACGAGGTCTCAAAGTCTGCTCCAAGGATGTCTACTGATCCCCTAGCTCTTGTAGCTGCAGAACCATCACCCCGCGAATCCTCTAGAACTCAAAAATACAAGCAAGTTGCCCTATCTAACTCAGAATCTGATGAGTCAGATGGTACAGAAATGGAACAAGTGATAAAGGCCATGTCCTTTATTACAAAGGCATTCAAGAATCAGTACTCCAAAACCAACAATCGTCAGAGATACACATCTGGGTCCCGTAGACAAGATAACTTCAAGGTTACTGAGAAACCAAGATTCATAAAGGAGGAGAAGAAGGAAGACAGAAAGTGTTACAATTGTGGGGGTAATGGCCACTTTATCAAAGACTGTATTCAAAAGAAAAGGAAAGATTCTGAGTACTACAAGCAAAAACTCAGACTAGCAAAAAGAAAGAGTGCAGGAAAGGCCATAATGGTTGAAGAAGACCAGTTCCTCACAGATACCGATGACAGTGATCTGGGTGAGGAAGCACAAGCACAATTTTTCCAGATGGCTGATGTTCAGGATGAATTTTCAGAAGTAGATGAAGAGCCAGAGGCACACTATGACGACTCAGACGATGAAATGCTTGATGCTGAGGATGAGGAACCTAATCTCTGATACCTAGACTTAGGGTGCACCAAGCATATGACAGGTGATAAGAGTCTTCTCAAAAACTTCTTTCCCAAGTACTCCGGGAATGTTCGTTTTGGGAATGACAATGTTGCACCGATACTGGGGTACGAAGATATAGTGAAAAGGAGTATCAAAATCAAGAAGGTTTCTTTTGTAGAAGGATTGGGCCATAACCTATTCAGCATTGGCCAGTTCTGTGACAGAATTGGAGGTCACTCTTAAAAAGAATTCTTGTTTAGTCAAAACGGAAACAGGTGATGTGTTTCTAGCAGGAAGAAGGAAGTCTAACTTGTATTCCATCGATTTGAACAACTACAACACAACGACCTCTGTTTGTCTTCTAAGCAAAGCCGCATCAGACTTCACTTGGCAGTTGCACAGGAAACTCTCACATCTCAACTTCCACAACATCAACAAATTGGTTACTGGAGATCTAGTGAGAGGCCTGCCAAAGTTAAAATTCAACAAAGACCATCTGTGTGCAGATTGTAAAAAAGGCAAGATGAAACGATCATCTCACAAAGCCAAGCAAGTCTTCAGTACAAAAAAGACAATGAAGCTTCTGTCCATGCATCTATGCGGTCCGATGAGAGTCCAAACACGCAATGGGAAGAAGTATATCCTAGTCATTGTTGATGATTACTCTAGGTATACTTGGGTCAAGTTCTTAAGCTTGAAAGATGAAGCAACTCCTATCATCATCAGCTTCATCAAACAACAACATAACAAGTTTGCATATAGTGTCGCCTCCATTCGAACGGATAATGGAACTGAGTTCAAGAACAAAATCTTGTCTGACTATCTTGACCTTGTGGGGATCAGACATCAATTAATTGCAACATACACTCCACAATAGAATGGAGTGGTAGAACGACGCAACCGAACTCTGGTTGAGGCTGCTCGTACTAAGCTATCATACTCCGGTCTCCCACCTTCCTATTGGGCTGAAGCAGTCAGCATAGCGTGTTACACACAAAATCGTTCTTTCATCCATAAACGTTTCAATAAAACCCCTTATAAATTGGGTAATGGCATTGTGCGTAATATCAAATATCTTCATATATTTGGTAATAGGTGCTTTGTACTCAATGAAAAGGATAATCTAGGGAAGTTTGAGACCAAGGCTGACAAAGAAATTTTCCTAGGTTATTCGCATGAGTCTAAAGAATACAGGGTGTTAAATAAAAGAACTAACTATGTTATGGAAAGCATAAATGTTACATTCGACGATATGTTGGATGTTAACACTTTTCAAAAGGAAAAAGAAGTTGCTTCTGGACAAATCAGTTCAGGACCAGTACTTTAAATAAGAGAAACAAATATAAATCCAAGTTCATCAGAACACAATTTAGATTTCTTATTTGATTTTTTAAAGTCTGAATCTAATGTTCCTAATGCTGGTGACAGGAATGATGCAATGTCACCTGCTACAACTGCAACGGAGATTGACAACTCGTCTTCATATCCAACCGTGGATTCTACGTCTACATCAACTATCAGTCCAGTTGTAGTCCCTCATGAGCCATTTTGTGAGGGTACTCCCATTTATGATTCAAAACCAACACCAAAAAGGAAGATATTGAACTCATAAACAGATTAAATGAGTTCTTTCCTCCAACATAGAACCCATGAGGAATACGATGGACACAATCCCATCCCGAATCTCAGATTATAGGAAATGTTCAAGACTGTGTAAGGACTCGTTCTGCAACGGCTAATGAGTGCCTTTATTCCAGTTTCATATCTATGATTGAACACACCAAAGTCTCCGATGCTTTACAAGATGCTGATTGGGTCATTGCAATGAAAGAGGAAATCAACCAGTTTGAAAGACTCAAAGTCTGGAGATTGGTACCACTCCCAGAAGGTAAATCAGTAGTTGGTACCAAGTGGATATTCAAGAACAAACGGGATTTCGATGGAATAATGGTTAGAAATAAAGCTAAGCTGGTTTCTAAAGGTTACAACCAACAGGAGGGAATAGACTACGATGAAACATTTGCTCCTTTAGCTAGGATAAAGCCATAAGACTATTCTTAGCATATGCTGCCTACAAAAGCTTTAAGGTTTTTTAGATGGACGTCAAGACAACATTCATGAATGGTATCCTCAACGAGGAGGTTAATGTGTCTCAGCCAGAAGGCTTCGTCAATCCCAAACTCCCACAGCATATTTGTATTCTAGACAAAGCGTTATATGGACTAAAACAAGCCCCGAGAGGTTGATATGATGTCTTGTCTGAATATTTGCTGAGTGAGGGATACAGCAAATGAAAAACCAACACCACTTTACTCACAAAATCCAAAGGAAAGGATTTAATCTTAGTAAAAATTTATGTGGATGACATCATCTTTGGTTCTACAAACCCAAAGTACAGTGACGAGTTTGCACTTACTATGCAAAATCGTTTTCAAATGAGTATGATGGGAGAGATGAATTTCTTTCTCGGATTACAAGTGAAACAGTTGAGTCATGGCATTTTCATAAGTCAATCCAAGTACATTAAATACTTATTGAAGAAATATGACATGCTCAGCTGTTCCTCTTTATCTACCCCTATGTCTTCCAAAACAAAACTGTCCGTCGACCTTGAGGGAAAAGCAGCTGATATAAAAATATATCGGGGTATGATAGGCTCATTACTGTATTTAACAACTAGTAGGCCAGATATAATGTTCTCTACATGCTTATGTGCTATATTTCAGGCTAATCCAAAGGAATCACATCTGCTGGAAGTAAAAAGGATATTCAAGTATCTCAAGGGTACTCCTGATGTAGGTCTGTAGTATCCAAGGGATTCAAGTCTACAACTATATGCCTATGGGTTAGGACTCAGCTCTTTGACTTTGGCCTACACTATAACAATATCCCACTACTGTGTGATTCATAATCTGTCATAACTATCTCATGCAATCCATTTCACCACTCAAAGACCAAACACATTGACATACGGTATCAATTTATTAAAGATAATGTCGAAAAAGGTTTAATAGAATTGCAATATGTTAAGACTGATGATCAATTGGTTGATTTGTTTACTAAACCATTAGACAAAACTCGTTTTAGTGAATTAGTATCCAAATTGGGTATGTTGAATTATAAAGTCTAACTATCAGTTATTTGTTTTGAGTTGGTATTTCACTTTGTTTGTTCATGTTGCAGATAAAAGAAAACACAATCTAGGGGGGGTGACAATCATCCGTACAAGTTACACATGCTTGTAGGGGGAGTAAATACTTAAAAAACATTGCATAAATCAATGAAAATATCAAAAACATTCACGAAACAAAGAAAATGTCAAACATATGCAAAATTCTTGAAAATATCAAAAATATGTGTTTTTATTAGTTTAAAATTGAAAAATACATAAATATTTGATTTTTGGTTTTTGAGAAGAAAAGAACAAAAAGATTTTTAATCTTGTCTTATTCACTTCGAATTCGAACTCTTAATCTTCGAATTCTCACAGGGCATTTAAGTCTAATGAACTTCGAAAATTCCTTAAAGGCCTCGCATTCGAAATAAACATTAGTCTACATTCGAAAGGAAAATCAAAAGACTTCAAGCACTACTCAACTTCGTATTCGAAATCAATTGAGTTCGCATGTGAAGCACACCCAAGTCAAAGGACTTCGAGCGAATACCTTGATTCGAACTCAAAGCCAGTGGACTTCGAATACAAAACCCATTCCTTTAAGAAGACTTCGAGCGCGTTTATTAGCCTCAATTCGAAGCTAGTAGACTTCGAACTGTAAAGAGTGTATTTCCAATACACTTCGAGTGTGCATGAACAGTGCTTTGAACTAAGTCAAAGTCAACTCTTTTTGAGTTCGAAGCCTCTTGGACTCCAAAGTCAACAGTGGTTCTCATGACCACTTCGAGCATGTTTTTCGCTCTCGAACCCTTTGGACTTCGAGCGTGTAAAATTGAAATTTTTACCGTTAACCCTTTTTTATAAATAGGTGAATCATTTGGTGTGTTGTTCATGCTATCAAACCCATTCAAATTTACGAAAAGATTTCAACGGTTACATTTTAACCCATGTTGTGATCTAAGTTGCTGCTCAATTTCAAACTTTTGTGTTTTAGTTGCTAACCAAATCAAGGTATACATAAAACAAGCACTAAATCATGTGAAACACAAGTTTAAAAGCTACAAATCCAACTGGCACTGTTTAACTCGGAAATCAGCTTTTTCCGACTTCAAATGCATTGTTCGATGTTTAAATAAAGTTGTTAATGCAAATGTGGTTTGCGATGGAACATAAGAATACTAGGACAATGTTTTTGTCAAAGAAAAACTCGAAAAATTTGAAAAGTGTTCTTCGTGTTCTTCAAGTGGTTGAAGACTGGGCTTGATTTCAATTTTGCCTAGATCTTCATGTTATGGACCAGATGAGAAAATTTTCAGTGTTACAAAAGTGTTTAGATACATGTATTCATTGTAAAACATGTGTTAAAACACATTTTTGTCCATCAAAAATACCACTTCATCAATGAAGGATTTTTTGGGTGTTATACAATTTTCTTAAGGAGTTGACAAATTTTCAAAGATTTTACTTGAAGTCAATGTTTACAAGTCAACAAAAGTCAAAGTGTTTCACACTAGAATGTTTTGATCTAACAAGTCAATATATTCCAGTGAGTTATTGTTCGAAGTGCAATAAACTAACCTATTGGCTGCTCTTACAGGTTTAAACATGGCTATGGAAGATGAATATGTCTCATATCGTTCTTCGACAGCTAGCCAATCTTATAACCCTGATGATCAACTCCTTCCTACAAACCAATTTCTCTTAGTTGTCACCCATGACAATAACCACTTTATAAACCTAGACAACTTTCGCAACCTGAATTTCCCCATTATCTCTGAAATTCTCCGCATTCATCCCCTAAACCATGCTCTTACTTATAACCCATCCACATCTGGGACACATGTCCCTGAGTTATACGTTCAACAATTCTAGCACACCACCCATACACATACCAATCCCGACTCCGGTCGCGTATCCATTAGCGGTGGTGTAGACCACTTCACCCTGAACATCACTGCGAGCCGGTTGAGGGAAATCCTCCGGCTTCCTACTGCCAGAAGCAAGCCTCCTCTTCTTGACTTTCAGGAGATGCCTAACGAAACCACTGCCCTTGAGGACATTAGAGCCATGGGTTATCTTGGGGACTTACCACTTCGTTCCCACTTTAAAAGAGCCAACCTTCACCCATATACTATACATTCCTAACCATTCTCCAACGTTGCCTCACCCCTAAACACACTGGATATGAATACCCAAACTCCAACCAAATCAAACTCATATATGTTGTGACTAATCACTTGCATATTGATTATGCCACTTTAATTTTTCTTGACATTATGTAGCAGGTGAGGGCAAACTCTCTGATCTAAAGAGAGCAAAGGGCAGATTTCTGCTGTATCAACGGTTTTTACCTATGATGGTCCAATTTGCAATGGACAGAAATGAGGAGATACCTCGAAGACCAAATCATGCTGTTATCAGGTCAAAACAGTTTATGTATGTCAAAGTTATGACTGCTAATCATCCTATTCAACCGCAACCATTCTCGGTTTCTCTGTTGTATCCAGGTGCTCAGAATGACATTGTTAAAAATTATAGGCAGAGCGTAGGATTAGGCCCTATGGTGCAACCTAAGCCAGTTGTACCTACCTAGGGCTTGTAGTACCAAGTGAGGACATAGTAGATAGGCCTCAGTCTTCCACAGGGGAAGAAGAGAGGGATCTGCAGAGAGAGACAATCCTAGAGATAGGTGGTGAAGGGGATGAGGTCGAAACACATAGTGGGGGAGAGGTTGAATATGATCCTGCCCAAATACAAGAAATGCTTGATTCATTCTCTAATGTACTCCCTAAACCAGAACAACAACCGGAGTCTCCTAATTTGCTTGCTGGTGCAGTGGCTCCTGACCTTGAAATGGATACCTTTGCCCTGACCACATATACTCCGGGTGCAGCACCATTGGTCTCCGATAATTCTGAACGCCAAAGAGCTAAAACACCAGTGGTAACTAAGGAAGAGGATCTAAGTTTCTCAGATCTATTCCCTAATTTACCCAAGGCCTTCGACTCTGAAACGGAATTTATGTATGGCTATCAACCAGGTCCTTTAGACACAGCAAGTGCAAGCCATGAATTTGATCTTCTTTGGATGTCTATGATGAGTATGAAAGAGAAATGGAAGAAGAAGAGGTAGAGATAGGAGAGAGAGAGGTGAGTAAAGAACAAATGAGTACTGAGGGACCCCCAAGCCTAAGAAGCCAGGAAGCCACACCTGCTACCGGAGCTGTGATCCCAACAGTGCACACTTACCCCTCCAGCCAGTCAAGTATCTCTCAACAGATGCTTGTTTCAACACACGGAGAACTAACACATACTCTATCGGCCTCTCATTCGGAGATGGCTGGTATGGAAACCAGAGGTCTGCCTATCCCGACCTTGACCTTCTCTTCAGCGCACATCGATATACCGCAAATATCCGCATTTTTTTCTAGACACCAATCCACACTTGCACAAATAACGACGTTGTTTACAAGACAATAGTCAAGAACACCTGTAGGTGGCACTACTAAAAGTGCCATTTGAGGATCAGGTGGAAATCTCGCCGGAGTGTATACCATTGCAGCTTTGCAGGCGAGTAGTTCTGCCTCTGTGGCAGAAACTTCGACGAGCACTCTAAGTGAGTCTCGGTTTGTTACAAAGGAGGAATTGGAGGAGGCCCTTACCCCAATTACTGAGATCCTAGTATATATCAAGCTTACACTTTCCTCGTTAAAAACCATGGTTGATGATGGCTCGGGCTTATCTACTGACACTTTGAAATCACTGATTTATGTACGATTGCTGGAGAGAGCCCCAGACCGTGAACAAAACGTAGATCTCCTTCAAACCCTTTAGAATGAATAGACCTACAAGGGTAGTAATCTGAATGAATTTAAAGAAACAGTTATAAACTCAATGGAGTATCTGGGCAATGTGGTCTTTCAAAAATTAGATTCGGTGGAAAACAGGATGACAATTCTTGAGTCTACATGCAAATCCCAAGCTGCTGGGTCAAAGCACAGGCGTGATGACGATGATCCCGATCATGATCGTCACGAGGGGGAGAAAAGACCGCGCGTTTTGACCGTTACTCCTTTAACAGAACGATTAGCAGCTGCAAAGGGGATCAGGGAAGAATCTCAGCAACAGCAACAACAACAACAACAACAACAACAATCTCAATAACAACAACAACAACAACCAAAACTACGACAACAACAAGCACAAACTGAACCTGAACCTGACATCCCAATGTTTGAATTCGAAACTGAAACTACAGATATCGGTGAAAGGGATGAGTCAGATGGACTACGAAACAGATTGATGAGTTCTCTTTTGACAAATTGGCAGAAAGAACAGTGGAAGTCCAGATAGTGGATAGGTTTGAGGATATGCCGGTGCCTATTATTCAAAAGCTAGCTTCTTCAAGGGTTGCAAAGCCTGCGAGGGAGTTGGTCACCAAAAAGAAAATGGAGGAAGTGATCAGGAAACTAAATCTCACAAGAGTCCTCCAAGGTATATCAGAGGAGGTTCATCAACTATTCCCTCCTGAACTAAACAAAATTCCAGGTGTCAGCTGCCGACATCCTAAGGAAAATCAACAATTAGAGCAGGCTAAACAACTACAACAATCATCTGAATGGCCACTACCTTCGAATGTCCAACCAGCTCCATCAGGTGTCAGCTGATCAACACAATATGTTCACTAGAGAAGCTATGAAACACCCGCTGTGGGGAAAATATGGAGTGAACATTGCTTACCTTGAGGATCGGATTCCTACTATCTTTACTTCTCAAATCAGAGACAAGATTCCTCCAGACCTGAGGGGTCTTGTTGATGTTCAAAGGAGACGATACAATCATATCTTTAATGAATACAAGACACCAAGGGAGTAGATTGTGTCAGAATACCCGATCAGCAAAGTACTTCGCATCAACATGCAAAAATCTATGAGGTACAGGTTTGCTGTTTATGATGTATAGAGAGCAGATGGTCAGGAAATCTCCTTAAATGAAGCTGATTTCAGACATGTCAAGCTACATGACATTGAGTTCATATACGAGGAGCTATCCACCAAAATCAACAAGTCCTATGAAGAATAACAAGGACGATCAACTCTGATGAAGTATATGAGAAGATTTATTGAATTTATACAAGAGCATGATCTACAATTGGGAGACGAGAGTAATCAACTCGAGGTGAATCTGCTCAGACCTCTACAAAACCATCCTGATCTACAAACCCTAGAAGAGCTAACCGTTATTGATGAAAATTATCCAAGCTTTGCGGGTCAAAGAGGTGTCGTCTTCATCAACCAACGTCGTCAAAAGATCTTCGTTCGGATGGCAGACATGATGGCATACTCTGATGATACTTTGAAATTGTTGTTCCACAGACTCCAAGAAAAGGCTGACAAAGAACAATCAACTACAAGTGAGTCGGAACATGCTGGGTTGATAAGAACTATTGACGCTGTTAAAAGGATGTTGGACAGTCGTCGGATTATTCGAAAGTGGAAGATGATGTTTGGAATAAGAAATAGGTCTATATTGTAATTACTATCTTTCTGCATTTCTATTTTAATGTAATAGGCTTTCTCTCCATTTAGGGGGGAGATTGATAATTTTAGAAAAATGTAGAAAAGCCTATCTTGTAGGCGTGACCTATAAATAGGTCTTAGGCCCCTTGGCCTTGTAAGGTCTTGGCACATGCATTAAAGCAAGATCAATATTGAAAGCAAAAGGTGTAGTGTGTGTTTCTCTGAAATATCATCTTCTCTCTACACTGTTACTTTAAGGTTTATATCACGGGATTGACCTTTCAGTTTGTGGATGAGAACTCAACTCAGAGACTTTGGTCTGAAATACTCTAAGATTCCCTTGCTATGTGACTCTCGAAGTGTAATTGCAATCTCCTGCAATCCGGTACATCACTAAAAACCCAAGCACATTGATATCAGATATCAATTCTTAAAGGACGATGTGGAGAAAGGTCTCATTGAATTACAGTACATTCATACTAATATCCAATTAACTTAGTTATTCACCAAATATTTACATGAATCACGGTTTAACTTTTTGGTGTCTAAGATTGGAATGCTGAATTTGAAACTGTAATTCATTATCTCACTGTTCCGTCTCATTAGGCTTTGTCTTTAATTCATCAAATAGTACTATGCATAGTTTTGTTTAGTGTGAAGGAATAAAAGATGCTTGTGGTTCACTGGTCTTCACGAATGCATTCATATGCATTCCAGTAGGGGGCGAAAATCAGAAAATTAGAAAATCAGCTAAAACTAGAAAAACATTCGTAGTTGAAGAACTTAAAATTTTCTATTTTCTCAACTATCAAGGGGGAGCGAGTTCATTTTATTGTATAAAAAAAGATCTGCAGTTCAAGAACTTAAAATTTTCTATTTGCTAAGAACTCACTGATCCGACCTTCAATTAACTATATATATCCGACTTCCGGTTGGTTGTATGATCCGACTTTCAACACTTAAGAAAATTCTGAAATTTTCAATGGATCACACATCAGAACTAAGCCAAAGTAAAAGTTCAATATTCACATGTGAAATCAAACAACTCATAATCAAAAACATTCACATATGAAAGCAATAAGTCCACTCTTTGCCATAACTTTACAATTGATCTGTTTTCTCAACTTGTTTCAGATGGCTGCAAACCAACCAGCTCAACCTCTTACTGAGGAAAGACTAGTACCTGCCGATGAACATCTCAAAACAAGTAGCAACAACGTTTACTTCGACCTAGAAACTGACACCAAAATTCCTCTTATCATTGAAACTATCCGAACCCACCCTCTACGCCAAGCCATAATTGGAAACCCAAACACCTCACCTACCCATGTGCCAGAAATATACCTTCAACAATCATGGTATACCTTCAAGGAAGGAGTAACACGCTTGGGACACCAATGCCTCCACGGAAAAATCAAAAATGGCCGTGTGACCCTCTCAACCCCCAAACTCCGAAACCTACTGAATTTACCCGGAGCCAACCATTACCTTGGCAAAAAAGAATTTGATGAAGCTCCGGGACTTAATGATTTGCTGTAGCTCATGCATGGACTAGGATATGATGGAGAACTCACTCAAATTCACCAATTCCAAAGAACAAATTTGGTTCATCTCTTGTAGACTCTCGCAACCATCATCTTTAGAACACTCACCAGAATCCACAAGGGTACAGATGGAGGCTCCTATTATTCTCTAGTACTGCTAGCAGGTGTTGCATACCACATGCACCTGGATTATGCCACTGTCATCTTTGAGGAGATCGTCCGCATGGTCAATGAAAAGACCACTACTAGACGAAAAGAATTCATACCCTTCCAACGGTTTCTCACAATCATGCTGGCAAACAATCTGGACGACTACCACACCATCCCTCACAAACTGGAAAACCCCCAATTCCCCGTCCAACACATTACCATATTTTTAAGAATCAGGGACTTCCCTAACATTGCAACAATGCAGATGCCAACAGCTCTACTCCACAAGCTTGATCAGGAGAGTGAGGGAGTACATGAAGGAAAATAGGATCGCTCCTATGGCGCAACCATAGCCGGTTGTTACTTCCCGAGGAGCTGTAGAGCCTGGTGAAGGTTTTAGCAGTCTAGGATCTTGTGAGCACACGGGTGCCTCGAGCAGGGTTGAGCATGAGCGAGAAAATTTAAGTGAGCAGGGTGGTGGAAGTGGTGAGGGAGGTGATAAACAAGAGAGTAAGGGTGATCACACCGCATCTACATTTAACAAGCTCAACATAAGTGACTCTGAGGCCTTCGTTAGCGACAAATCTGCGAGTAAGTCCTCTTCACATAGGACAGAAACTGAGTCCGAAGCTACCCCCTTGACGCTAGAACAACAAGCAGTCGCTGCTGAGTCGGCTGGGACTTGGATGATGTTAGAAGAGCCCAAATACATGTATTAAAGGTTATAAAAAATATCCACAACTTTCAAGGGTGATGTGTTTGGAGAAGAAGGTGTTAGTAGGGGAGTGATTGAGAAAGAAAAATAGGAGGGAGCAGGATATCTAATCCACAAAAAGCCGGGCAACCACATCTACTACCGGTGCAAGCACAAATCCCACCATCTATTCGGCCTTCACTTACATGAGGGCCGTTTCATTCCACGGGGACATAGCACATACGTAGTCGGTGACTCATTTAGAGTTTAATGGCTTTGAAATAAGTGGACAATCTCCCCCATCCACATCCATTCTTCGCTCACCATTGAGTTTAGCACCTACTCGACAAGGAATAAGTATCTTTGCTAGGACACAATGAAAGTCTAAAGATGTGATAGAGATGAGTAATCGAGATGATACTTGTAAGAAATATGAAGAACCAAACAAGAACACAAGTATGAACACATTGCTTTAGATTGAAGATAAGTTGATATTACTTTGTACGTGAGTTACAGCTGTAGGAAATTACAAATGCAAAGGTTACCTTGCAAACTAGTTTGCAAGATATATAAACAGAATGCCTCATGGACCTAAAGCCTCATGGGCTTACATCACTAAACTATCTTATATTACAGTTGTGGGCCAAGCCCAATACACTTAACTAGTCTAGTAACAATATATAATTAATACAAAAGAACACAAGGCCTACAAACATATATTGGACTAACATTCTCCTCCTTTTGTTGCCTTGTGCTGAGCAGGGATGTATCATGTGCTCCTTTGACCCAGGAATATTTCCCAACTCCTAATAGTCTTCCTTTCCCTAACCTTTTCTTCTAGTAAGTCAACAACCTTTGTTATTTTCACCAGCAAGTCTCGTTCTTGCATATGTCTATTTTGGAAGTAGGTTCTAAGGTACTTTGAAATGCATCGTTGGAGAGTACCATCAGAATAGGCATTTAGTTCTGAGAGTCTGAGGAAGGCTTTACCACCATTAAGAGTTGACATTATCAACCCATCAGCACCTTCATAGTCTTCATCATACTCCTCAAAGATTACATATTTTCGGTATTTATCCAGTTTATAGAAATGTTGGTTAGGCTTTAAAACATTTATGTTTTCAAGATCAGCCTCAACACCCAATTACAGATCACAAGTATGACTTAGGAGTATTTTCTTTGTCATTAATTCACTTATGACTACCAGCCCCCTTTATTCCTCTCTGTTTTTACCGATTTCGCAAGCCAGCTCATCCTCGAGGTGTGTGATGTCTCCCAAGTGTAAGTGCCTCAATTCGACCTCATGAAACGTATACCTCTTCCCATCTGCTCTTGTAACATGGAAGTGAACCATTGAGTAGTTGAGGAAGTTAAGCATATACACCACATCAATCTTTGCAATAGGATACTTGGAAGCCACCTATTCCTTTGGACTTGCATGAAATGTGGCAGCAAATCTTACAAACTTTTCATGCTCAGTATAGAGTTAAGCATGTGGATATCATCAACCTCCCTGAGCTATTCCGAGTAGATTTGGGGAATCCTATCTTTAAGATAAGGGGCCCCTAGCCACTAGGTCGGCCAGCGAGGCTGGGACTTTGCAAGGGCTTCTCTAGGCCTAATGTTTTCAATTGTTGGCCTTTCTACAATAAATCTTTCATGAATGGCCAATGGTTTAGGTCCTCCATGGTACGCTTCAGGTATCGGCTACTCACTTTCTTGTTGTTCAGGTTGTTACGGTTGTTGCTGACTTATCAGATCCACCAGGATAATATTGAACTGCCCTTGTTGTGGAGTGAAAGATGTCATGCGGCTCCTGATTCAAGGTTGTAAAAACCCTTCTTATGTTGATCAAGGGTTGCTCCTCATCCTCCTCTGCCTCTGATACTGACCTTTTGCCTTTTGCTTTTTCAATTGAGGCTTTAGGGAGCAAAGGTTTAGGTTCAGGGATTTATGTTAGGAATGTAGGAGTTTAGATTTATGGGATTTAGATTGACAGGGTTTCAGGTACCTCTACCTCAGCCCCTTGATTTAATTCAAATTTAAAGTCCATACCATGTTGTTTCTCACCACCCCCACTGCCACTGCCACTCTGACCCTCCTGAGGCGTTGATAGAGGAGCAGCTTCTAATCGTAGAACTAAACTTTGCATGCCGATGTATCTCCGACCAACCCTCTACCTTTCCTCCCCCTCATGTGTAACATCCGCAAACCCGGGCTAGTCGATTAGCGGGTTAGCAGTACGTGTTTAATTGCTTAAATTTAATTATATGTTCTTATGAGTTAATTAATTAGTTAGTTAATCAACTAATTTAAATTAATATAATATTATGAATAAATTCTTGAACTTTTATGTATGTATGATATCATGTATGTATAGTATGTATACGTATTCATGTAGGTATGCAAAGTTCCTAATATGTCAACACCTCCTGCTTGGGTTATTGAGGTGAAATTGTGTACGTGTATATAGGACTATATTGGAAGACTATCTGCTCATATAAGAAAGTTAGTGTGTGTGTTTTAAAGGTGAAAACATTCCTGCTAGAGAAGAAAGCATCAAAGTAACAAACTTGATATAACACCCGCAAACCTGGGCTAGTAGATTAGCGGGTTTACGGTATGTCTTTGTTTGTGTTTTAAATTCTTTAATTTAATTAGAAGAATAATTAAGTGAATTAGTTTAATTAATTAATTAATTGAATTTTGAAATAAGATGTATGTATGGCCGTACGTATATATGCATGTATATGGGTGGAATTACACGTGGGGTGGGAAGTTAGGAGAGGATGACACCTCTTTGCATGTAAGCTTATGTGTGAAATGAATATCACTATCTGCCATTATCTTTACAAACAAGAAAAGTGTGTATGTGTGTGCTCTCTCTTGCCAAGAAGAAAACCGAAAGAAAATAAAGAAGAAAAGAATCGGAATTCCATTTGTGTGTGATTAATCGAAGATTTAAGGTTGGTGTTCATAAATTGACATGTTATTATATTTCTTGATGTGTAATATGATTTTAGAACATGATCTATGTTAAGATTTAGGATTGCATGTTAGAACACCATAATCGGTTTTTGATAGAATATGATTTTGATGATTCATGTGTTCATATGATATATGCAAATTATGATGTTCACTACATAAGAAAGTGTTTAAAGGTGTTTAAATTATATTCTGGAGTGTTGTTATGAGTTCATGAAATCTGGGTTTGGATTAATATATATATATATATATATATATATATATTGAAGTTGTCGGATTTGATATATTATGAACCTTTCGGATTGTTGAGAAGAAGAAATCTGAGTCTTGCTAAAATCCGGATCTTATAAAATCCGAAGGTGGAAATCCGAATCCTTAAATCCGGATGTTTTGAATACCGATACTTGGATTATGGAAACCCCAAATCCGAATACTTGTTGGTCCCAAAGAGGGTGAACAAGCAACCGATACAGTGTAGAAGGGGGGGTTGAATACATTTTAAACAATCAAACAAATTAATCAAATGTATATTCAATTATCAACCAGTACAATAACTATTATCACTCTCTAATCAAATCAACATGATGATTTGATGTTACAATGATTATAACCTCAACTCTCTCTAAACACTCTTGAATCACAAGCTAATTGATGATCGAATTTCTTGTTAAAACTGATTAACAAGAACTCTTGAAAACTCTCTCGAACTTTGAACTTACAAAGTTATCGCAACACACGCGTATCAAGTATCACGAACACCCGTACGTTTTGCAACTTATGCAATCTTGCAACTTATGCAGTCGTCGTTGTGTATCGCGTATCTGTTCTCATACACACGTAAGAACATCTATGTAAAACCCATGAGAAGGTTTATACTTATACTTGATATATCTACGAGTAAATCGCAGTTTAAAGATAGAACTTATCTTTTCTTTAAAACCGTAACAAACTCGTTAATTAGAACATATCTAATTAATTTTCGTTTAAGATTTCTATCCAACTAATAGATAGTTTAAATTAGTTTTAGATATCCTAATTTAAATGTCGTAGATATAGAGAGTTTATAACAGAATTTAGAACTTACTTAAATTCTGAACTGACTTCTGACGCTGAGCTGACATACTCAGTCTTGACCTTGTCAAGCTGACTTCTTGAATCTTCAAGTCTTCAAATTTTCAAGTCTTCATTCTTAAGTCCTATCTCAGCTTAGAAGTTACTGAGTTATCTAGTACTTACATAGAAAACTCTATATCTGTTTATACGCAGACTACTCAGCTGAAGCTGACTAGTCAGTCTAAAACAGACTTACATAATTCCTAACTCTTAACCTATTATCTATACATATCGATCGTTTGTCACATCAAATCTGACTATTCTAAACATGGGACTAACAATCTCCCCCTATTTGATGATGACAAAACATTGAATCAAATAAGTTATAGGTTAATAGAATTATGTTGAACCACTCTGGAACTGACCAAAGTTAGTTATTGACATAAGTATTGAACTGATCCATACTTATTCACGTATCTTGAACTTAAAAGATATTTATGTTACAAATATATTGTAAGACTTGTATTCTAAGTATTTGAATATACAAGTACTTAGATTCTGAACTTATCAGAAGAAATTTAAGTTCTGAACTTACAAAACTTATATTACTGAACTTATCAGTTTACAATTGAACATCAATCATCAGCTTAACCTTACAAAGCTGTCAGTTTGAACATATCAAATAATAAAACAGTTGAACATATCAAACTTGATTTTGTATTTATGAACATATCATTTACATTTTAGCTTAATCTTTATGATTAGCTTCTTCACACTTAGTGCTAACAAAAACATAGAACTAATCTATTTACTCAACGTAATCTTCAACTTCTAACCACATATCAGAACATTTAATTTCCCAAATTGTAGCTTTCTTGATAGCATCAACCATAATTTCTTCACCTCCTGGCATTTCTTTCATCTCAGCTTTTCTTGATCTGATTTCTTTGTTGATATGATATCTGAATACCGAGTTCTGAATTGAGTCATCACATAGAATTCTCAAGTATAGAATTAATTCCAGATTTGCCAAATGAAGATCTGTTACTTTCAAGAAACATTGATTACCTTCCACATCAAGATACAAGAATCCTTCCAAAGGTTGAGTGATATAAGTGTTCTCTCTGAATTCAACTTTCTCTGGAACTTGTAAAGTGATGTCTCTTTTAGCTTGCTGGCTTGCTGCTCTAACTCTTGCAACTTTGCCTCGATTAAGAAAGGTATCAATTTCATCAGCTGGAATGTCACCTAGCTGATCGATTCTTATGAAGATTGTCTTAAGCACATCAACTATCTCTTGTCTGATTTGATTTTTTTCATCTGCTTGATAGTTGTGGCTACTGTCTTCAGCTCTGAGAATCCCAACTTGTACAGACATCTCATATCTAGACCAATTTCTTTTTGTTGTCTAGTACAAAGTTGATGATTACCAATTCTCCTCTTCTACTCAGTGTAATTGATTCAATCTTGTTATTAAAATTGTTGGAATCTGCCCACTGACACACGTATGCCGGTATCACTGCTAATGAAGCGCGAGCCTATTGGGTCACACGCCAAGGATTGATCACGACAGCTTTATGTGGAAGGAGAATGTCAAATAATCAAAAGTATTTTGAGGTCGTGAGGGGTCGTGACGGAGATGCCCTCACGAGTCTCGACCGGGCGGCACGGCTCGTGGAGTTGTAAGTCCCCTCGTGGCGCACTTAGGCTTCACGGCCCATGAAAGCCCGTGAGGGGTCGTGAAGAGGGTAGCTGCAGTGACACTTGTGTTTTATTGGACCATTTGATGGTCCAATCAAATGACATGCAATTTGGCCGAGTTTCTGGAGCCAATAGGCATGGTTCGAGGCTGTAGAACACAAGAAACCATATACAACTTATCTCTACTCCATATTCTCTCTTGGTAATAAATGGGTTTCCTGCTACAACACTAAGATGGTGATCTTGAGTGTTCATATGAAGATCATTGGTGCAATTGGAGAACATCTTTGGGTTGTTCCAGATGGTGAAGTCTTGGTTGACGTTCATATAATGGATTGCTAGTACAATGGGTCAAACTCTTCTTGGTGTGGACTTGCAATGGAGAAGAAGCCTTTTGTTTGTTCAGCTTCATCCCAATCCACATGTAGACCTCGCATTCCATCCATGGTAAGGAGGTACTTTCTACTCCTTCTTGTTCTTTAGTTGCAATTTGCTTTGTAGTGTGTTCCACCATTGGAACTAGTTGTGGGCTTTGTGTGTGCTTTCATTTCATGTCTTGCATGCTTCTTTCTTGTTTGCTTCCGTTGCGTTTGTGCCCACCACGAGTTCCCAACAGTGGTATCAGAGCCATCTCTACAAAGAAATTGCACTTTGATGGCTTGAAAACCGAAAATGGACATTCTGTCCAGATGAGCTTCACAGGCCGTGAAGGTTTTGGCTTCACAGGTCGTGAAGCCTACACGAGTGGCTTCACGGGGTGTCGCTCGTGAAAGGTTTTGACTGTGTTAGAGTCGTGGAGCTCATGGGCTTCACGGGCCGTGAGGGCCCGTGAAGGCTTCTGGGCCGTGAAGGTCTCGTGAACAATGTTTTTATCCTTGTTTATAAAAGAAATAGATTTTCGGTTTTAGCACCTTTCGATTCTGTTTTTCCAGAATCTGTCCTTTTGTTTGGACACTTGAAAAGCCCTGTTTATGTGTCTTGATTCATATATTTATATGTATTGGGTGGTTTTGGCATAAAATGCACACATGCATATACTTATATTGTGTATATATGAATATTTGTTCTCAAAGTGTTTGGGATACTAATGCATATGTACAAGGATTTTTCTTTTTGTGCCTTGAGTGCTTGCTTGTTTGAACAATCTTAATTGAGATACATTATGCATTGTTTTGTTGAGGCACACCATGTTTTGTTTGTGGTTGTTGTTGTGTCCGGTAACGCCTTGCCCGTTAGACCTATGTGTTGGTTGTTTGGTTGTTCTTTTATGTATTCATTCATTTGGTGACTTTTAGTCACAATGGTTTGTAATAATATTTAATTCGGTTTCTAAATTTGTAAATTTATTATGGCTTGCATGCCATTGCTTTCCTTTGTATTTGTTGTAAGTGGCTTAGAATAGCAATCGCGGCTTGCATGTCGTTTCTTTTCAAATTGTTTGTAATTGTGAAAAGAAGACCGAATACAACCATCGAGAGTCGTGGAGGAGACGTCTCGGCTATATTGGATCCGGTGGATCAGGTGGAGATGACGGATTCAGTGGGAGCACTTCCGGCGAGGCCATTTGGTTGTGTCCTTAGTTTGGCCTTGCTCTCTCCGTTTGGCTCAAGGGGAGGGCGCATAGGGTTTAGGGGCGTGTTACCGGATATTTGCTTTGTGCGTGGTTGTGATTTATTTTATTATTTTCCTGCGTGGTTGTTTAGGATCTTCGCAGGCTAGAAAACCTTTCAAAATAATAAAATCACAAGAGTTGTTAAATTGTTTAACAAACCCCGCGCGCTCACGATTAACAAATAAATATAAATTGGTTTATATTAAAGTGAAAAATGCGTTTTGTCACTTGTTTGTTAATCAACTTGAAAAGAGGTTTTTTAAACCGGAAAGACAAAAGTCCCGTTTTTCTCAAATGTAAATCACACGCCACCCGTAAGATGACACCACCCGAATCTAGTGATGCATGGGATGATTGTCGAGATAAGCACGAGTTGTTCTATGTGGATCTGTGTGGAAGGTGAGTGTGGCGACTTGAAATTATTGGTTGTCGAGCTAAGCACGAGCCAATGATTGTCAAGGGTGTCACCGTGTATCTTGACGGACGATTTACAATTCCAACTTAATACGCCTTGGTAATTGTGGTGCCTATACCGAGTTTCCAAAGCGGCTTAACGAGGAATTGGTGTGAGAAGGGATCAAACATGCCAAACCGACGCTATGAGTGTTGATGGATCCCGCAAGTGTCTAAGAGTTGTAATCTCGGATTGCAATTGGTAAAGTGCTTACCGGCCTAAATAACTTCATGAAGTGATCCGCGGCAAACCCGTCATGTAGTGAAGTGAAATAAGGTTCTTAGCCCTTGTTAAGATAATTGGTTTTCTTTAAACTAAATGGGTAATTATCGTAACGAGGATTGTGTCAAAACTAACTAAAACTTGTATTCTTATATCTTTAATTGGCAAACGTTAACAACACCGCTTCAACTTAAAACTCCGTTTGTTCCTAAAGAAGGAGATACTCATTAGTGTGGACTTCGTGGACTAGGATTGGTTGTTGGGGTTTGTAGCATCCTCAAATATGGCCTATTCGCGTGCTCCATTTGGTATGTGATATTTAATTAAATGAATTAAATAAGAATATACTTATTAGAATTAATAGAAAATAGCTATTGGCCAGATGAATGTGAAATTAAAGATAGTAATAAAAATAGAAAAGAATTATAAAATAATAACTGGTTTCAAACGAGGTTTCCAAAAATATCCTCGTTAGTTGAAACGGTTATTCGGATGTCGTGTTGTATGTTGAAAAGGGGAACAAAATACCTCTTATGGATAATTAAGAACCATGAGGCGGTTCTTAACTTAATATCTCAGATAACACACACATACACACCACGACACACACACCTCTCACTCTCATTTTTCTCTTGCACTTTGATCTTGAAGGGTAACACAAACAAATCTCAACCAAGGCTGGAATTGATCACTTCTCAAGTCCATAATCTGCTTCTAATCCTTTCATCATCATCATCATCTTGCTCTTGGTAAGGTTCTACCACCCTTGTTCTTCAATTTGGGGTTTAGGTTAAAATGGGTAAAACAAATTTAATTAACCAAGCTTAGAATTCATGATTGTAATCTGTTCTAGGACCATTTGTAAGTTGTTTAGAACTGATTTTAGGAATTAAAGTAGCTATTTTGATTGAATTTCTTGAAATTGACCAAATGGGTCTTAAATGGAGAATTCATGGTTTAATCTTGAATTTGTTGTTATAGTAGCTTATGTTAATGTTTATAGACTCCCTTTGATGTCCTAAACTTAGTACATAACTTGGAATTAATTAAGAACATGTCAAAGTTGGGTTTGGAATGGCTGAATTCTGGGCAGAACATCATTTTCGTGGCTCTGGTTGAACGTCGCGGCGCGACCCTTAAGGGTGTCGCGGCGCGACCGGCTGTGCAGCAAACAGAAATCTGTTTCGCAAAGGATTAAGTGTAGGTAATGATCTTGTGTCATATTTTACTCAATTAAGAGATGTTTTAGGATGGTTTGAGCACTTTGCCAAGTTAAACACATTTAGGAATAATAATAACACTAGTATTAGTATATATATATATATATATATGTGGTGATCTAAATGGAATCATATGTAAACGATAGGTAATTAAGCACCAAGGAAGGACAAACACATACTTGTGTTATATTTGAGCACCAAGGTGAGTACCGACTTGTATGAATTCAATAAAGGAAGTTTTTGAATGCTAATTGTTTAAATTAACACGGTATGTTAATTTTATGCAAATAGACTTGTATATTTACATATATAAGCTTAGAAACAAGTTATTGACATGAAGTATGATATATTTGGCATATATTTAAATATATGCATATTTATTGAGATATCTGGATATATATGATTTCATATGTGAAAGCATGCATGCTATGATCTCTTTTCTGAGATAATGATGAGCTATGTGAATGTCCGGACATATTTGTGATTAAGGTCAGCTTCGGCTGGATCCTATAAGGCCTTCGGGCGACAGTTCGGGATCAATGGTACTCGAGTGCCATTCCTTAGATATTTGGGGTGATTGCCTTAAATGGCTGAGCCTAATGAGCCTTTGGCTCCGTAACGAGCAGGTGGAATCACTTACGTGATGATACCAGCACGGTTGGCAGTGTTTGATTCCCACGGTGGTTGTTATTGAGCCGGACTAGCTATCTGGCAAGATATAGCACTGCTGGACATGTCAGCATTACCGCTAATTGTTAGGATAGCATTGTATGCTCATATTTGATTCAAGACTTGCTATTATTGCATTTATATTTGTCTGTATTCACTAGCTATTTTATATAGCTAATCCAGTTGTTGTTTTCCTTTTTCAGACAGAGTATAGGCAAGCCTGGTGAGACGGGAACCTTATGATTTTGTACGGGCTTTGAGGAACACTGCTTTTGGGTATATAATATATATACAATGGTCGGTTTAGTTTAAAGTAACACCGGTAGTCGTGTTTGGGAAGTTTTGTTTTGTATATTTGTATATACGCCAAACACGTGTTTAAATTGTAATAGTTTAATAGGCTTAGGTTTGTTTATTATTTTTGAAAATTCCGCTGCTTTGTTTTTGAAATTCGGTTAGGATAACTAACAGGTAAACATTCAATTTACAAACGGACCAATGCAGTTTGGAAACTCGAATTTTAACTGATTTTTAAGGTTTCAAAGACGGTGTTACAAGTTAGGTATCAGAGCCTAAGTTTGAGGGAATTGGGTGCTTGAAAGAGTATTCAATCTCAAACTCGGGCCCGACCATTATGAAGTGTTCCTAATTGGGTAAAGGGGTTTGAGTATGAGAGTTATATGATAAGTATTTGTATTTAGCTAGTCTATATGTATATGTGTAAATATGATTGCTATAATGAATGCTCCTTCTTTCATATAGCAAAAGTTGAATATGTCTACACAACTGGGTGCTACTGAACAGGCACTCAAGGAAATGGAGGACAAAGCCTCCCATATACCTTCTCAGTAGGCTGCAGATCAGCAGTCTGAGCACCATTCTGAAGGTGCACCAGCTGAAAATGTGCAACAGGCGTACATCAGACGCCTTGAGGAGGAGCTCCGTACTGCAAAGGAGCTTCTACTCAGCTCGGCTTTGGGTAGACCAACCCGCAAGCCATGTTCATATAAGAAATTCCTATCATGCCACCCACCTACTTTTGAGGGGAGTGATGACCCCGTAGTTACCATGAGGTGGATTAGAGAGATGGAGCAGGCCTTTGAATCCTGCGAGTGTGAGTCCGAATACCGTGTCAGGTATGCTATTCGGATGTTGAAAGGCCGTGCCATATACTGGTGGGACACGGTCAAAGCCTCTATCAGAAAGGAGGTACTTGATTCTTTACTTTGGGAGCAATTCTCAGAGAAAGTGCAGAAGAAGTACTGCACTGAGTATGATATGGAACGCTTGGAGCGTGAGTTTAACAATCTCCAAAAAGGAGATAAGACTATGGAGCAACACATCGGTGCTTTTTCTGATAAAATGAGGTTTGTACCTCATTTATTAACTGATGAGAATCTCAAAATACGGAAGTTTGTTGCTACATTACCCTTGGAGTTTCAAGCACATGTCAGAGCGACAAGTGATCTGGATCGAGCATCTGAGATAGCTCGACAAATGGAGGGTGATTGTATCCAATGTAGGGGTGAATCTGCAGGAGGAAGCAACAAGAGGAAGTTCCAGTCTTCTTCTAACCCAAGTCCTTTAAAAGGACAATCTTCTGCAGGTACCAAATCTGGTGATTATAAGAAGCCTAAATCTGAAGGCTCGTGGTGCAATCAATGTCGTTCCACTCATTCTGGTGATTGTTCTAAAGCTACTAGAAGGTGTCCTAGATGTGGTATCAAAGGCCACCCAGTGGAAGATTGCAGGTTTAAGGAGGATGTCTGCTTTAGATGTCGCCAGCCTGGGCACAGAATAGCCGAATGCCCATAGGGTTCTAATACACGAGCTGGAGGATCATCATCAGAGCCAAAGAAAGACGGCGCCCCACGTGCTAAAGGGCGTGCGTTCCAGATGACGGCCGAGGAGGCCAAAACTGCATGGGATGTGATTACGGGTACTTTTATTATTGAATCTACCCCATTATGCATATTGTTTGATACCGGAGCTACTTACTCTTTTATTTCAATATCTTGTCGTAAGAAGCTGCAAGTACATGTTACTGCATTAACTGATCCAATTAAAGTAGAAGTAGCTGACGGTAAAGTAGTTCACGTTACCGAGAAAGTCCCGGTAGCACTTGTTTATATCGACGGGCATATCTTTCTAATTTCATTCCTTATTATGCCTATCGCGGGATTTGATACTGTGATCGGGATGGATTGGCTCAGCAGTCGAGATGCTGAGATTATATGTTCTAAGAAGATTATCAGATTTCCTTTAAATGACGGGTCTTATGCAATAGCAAGGGGGGAAGGACGGGAATCTGACATTTCTATCATCTCGGTTATCAAAGCTTCAAAATCATTGGCGAAAGGTTGTATATCCTACTTAGCATATGTAACTGATGCTAAGATGGAGAAGCAACCAGTTGAAGACATCAGGGTAGTGTCAGAATATCCTGAGGTGTTTCCAGATGAATTACCCGGGCTACCTCCAGTCAGGGATATTGAATACAAGATCGATCTTATTCCAGGAGCTACTCCGGTGGCTAAAGCTCCATATCGTCTCGCTCCTTCAGAGATCCGCGAGATGATGAACCAAATACAGGAACTACTTGACAAGGGCTTCATTCGCCCGAGCTCTTCTCTTTGGGGAGCTCCAGTTTTATTCGTCAAGAAGAAAGATGGCACTATGCGAATGTGCATAGATTACAGGGAGCTTAATAAGCGAACTGTAAAGAACAAATACCCACTCCCGCGCATAGATGACTTGTTTGATCAACTGCAGGGAGCAACATGCTTTTCCAAGATTGACCTTCGATCAGGGTATCATCAGGTACGGGTTCATACTGAAGACATACCGAAGACTGCCTTTCGTACACGTTACGGCCATTATGAATTCTTGGTTATGCCATTCGGCTTAACCAATGCACCAGCTATCTTCATGGATCTCATGAACCGAGTTTGTCATCCATTTCTGGACAGGTTTGTGATAGTCTTTATTGATGACATATTGATCTTTTCAAAAACTGAAGCTGAACATGAATCACACCTTCGTCAAATTCTCGATACTCTCAAGCGAGAACAACTGTATGCCAAACTTTCTAAATGTGAGTTTTGGCTTCGGGAGGTGCATTTTCTTGGCCATGTTATCTGCAGGGATGGTGTTAAAGTAGACCCTGCAAAAGTAGAGGCTGTGATGAATTGGGAGGTTCCCAAAACTCCTACAGAGATCAAGAGTTTTCTTGGTCTAGCTGGCTATTATCGGCGGTTTATCCGTGATTTTTCTAAACTCGCTGGTCCTCTTACTAAACTGACACGGAAGGATGTTGCTTATGTGTGGTCTGATGCACAGGACAATCCTTTCAATCCTTGAAGCGGTTATTATCTGAAGCTCCGATTCTTACATTGCCAAACGGGTCGGAGGATTTTATCGTCTATTGTGATGCATCTTATTCTGGATTGGGTTGTGTTCTAATGCAACGCGATAATGTGATTGCCTATGCTTCAAGGCAATTAAAACCACATGAAAAGAACTACCCAACACATGATCTTGAACTCGCAGCAGTTTATTTGCATTGAAGCTGTGGAGACATTACTTATATGGCACAAAATGTGTCGTATGCACGGATCATAAAAGCTTACAATATGTCTTTTCTCAAAAAGAACTCAATATGAGGCAACGACGCTGGATTGAGTTAATCAAAGACTATGATTGTGAGATCCGTTATCATCCAGGCAAAGCTAATGTAGTAGCTGATGCCTTGAGTAGAAAAGAGGTTTCAACTGAAGCCAAATTCATGAAGCTAACTGTGGTTCCTGATATTATTACAAAATTGAAAGAATCACACCAATTGGCTCTACAGGAGAAAAATCTGAAAGCTGAGACTATGAGAAAGATAAAGGATCAGCTAGTTGAAGATAGTCGGGGTTTGAAGACATTTCAATCCCGAATCTGGGTACCATTAATTGGAGGCAACCGTGAGTTGATACTAGAAGAAGCTCATAATTCCAGGTTGTCTATTCATCCAGGTATTACAAAGATGTATTATGATCTCAAGAAGCTATATTGGTTGCCTACTCTTAAAAGAGACATTGCTTCATTCGTGGAGAAGTGTCAAATATGTGCACAGGTCAAAACCGAGCATCAAAGGCCTTATGGCAATCTGCAACAGCTTGATATTCCATAATGGAAGTGGGATCATATTACAATGGATTTTGTCACAAAGCTACCTAAGACACTTAAGGGGCATAATATGATTTGGGTCATTGTTGACCGTTTGACCAAAAGTGCCCATTTTCTTGCTACAAACGAATCTGCATCATTGACACGCCTAGCTCAACTCTATATCAACGAGATAGTCACTCGTCACGGTTTACCTTGTTCTATTGTCTCTGACCGTGACTCTCGTTTCGTGCCTAACTTCTGGCAAAGCTTGCAACATGAGCTTGGCACACGGGTTCATCTGAGTACTGCTTATCATCCACAAACGGATGGTCAGTCTGAAAGAACAATTCAGACTCTTGAAGACATGCTTAGGGCATGTGTGCTTGAATATGGTGGTTCTTGGGATTCTCATCTCCCTTTGATAGAGTTTGCTTATAACAACTCTTATCATTCTAGGATTGGGATGCCACCATATGAGATGTTATACGGGAGGCGTTGTCGCACTCCCACTTGTTGGCTTGAACCGGGTGAGAAGCAGTATGCCGGACCTGAAATTGTGCAAATCACTTCTGATAAAGTCAAGATAGCTCTGGAGAAACTTAAAGCGGCTCGTGATCGTCAAAAGATATATGCAGACCCAAAGCGCCGACCTGTTGAATTCAGTGAAGGCGATAGGGTATTCTTGAAGGTATCCCCTTGGAAGGGTGTAATTCGGTTTGGACACAAAGGCAAGCTGAGTCCACGTTACATTGGTCCATTCAGGATTATTCGAAAAGTCAACGAGCAGACTGCATCTCTTGAATTACCTCCTGAGTTATCTGCTATTCATAACACTTTCAATGTATGCTATTTGAGAAAGTGTAAAGTTGAGGAGAATCAAGTTCTGCCTCTGCAAGAATTAAAGGTTGATTCGGCTAAACGCCTTGTAGAGGAGCCAGTTTAAATTCTTAATGCGAAGACAAAGAAGTTGCGTAAGAAGATGATCAGACTGGTACTTGTCAAGTGGAAGCACAGCCTAGGTCCCAACCTGACATGGGAAACCAAGGATGACATGAAGGCACGATACCCTCACTTAATCCCAGAAGAACAGATTCCGAAGACGGAATCTTCTTAAGGGCGGTAGAGTTGTAACATCCTCAAATATGGCCTATTCGCGTGCTCCATTTGGTACGTGATATTTAATTAAATGAATTAAATAAGAATATACTTATTAGAATTAATAGAAAATAGCTATTGGCCAGATAAATGTGAAATTAAAGATAGTAATAAAAATAGAAAAGAATTATAAAATAATAACTGGTTTCAAACGAGGTTTCCAAAAATATCCTCGTTAGTTGAAACGGTTATTCGGATGTCGTGTTGTATGTTGAAAAGGGGAACAAAATACCTCTTATGGATAATTAAGAACCATGAGGCGGTTCTTAACTTAATATCTCAGATAACACACACATACACACCACGACACACACACCTCTCACTCTCATTTTTCTCTTGCACTTTGATCTTGAAGGGTAACACAAACAAATCTCAACCAAGGCTGGAATTGATCACTTCTCAAGTCCATAATCTGCTTCTAATCCTTTCATCATCATCATCATCTTGCTCTTGGTAAGGTTCTACCACTCTTGTTCTTCAATTTGGGGTTTAGGTTAAAATGGGTAAAACAAATTTAATTAACCAAGCTTAGAATTCTTGATTGTAATCTGTTCTAGGACCATTTGTAAGTTGTTTAGAACCGATTTTAGGAATTAAAGTAGCTATTTTGATTGAATTTCTTGAAATTGACCAAATGGGTCTTAAATGGAGAATTCATGGTTTAATCTTGAATTTGTTGTTATAGTAGCTTATGTTAATGTTTATAGACTCCCTTTGATGTCCTAAACTTAGTACATAACTTGGAATTAATTAAGAACATGTCAAAGTTGGGTTTGGAATGGCTGAATTCTGGGCAGAACATCATTTTCGTGGCTCTGGTTGAACGTCGCGGCGCGACCCTTAAGGGTGTCGCGGCGCGACCGGCTGTGCAGCAAACAGAAATCTGTTTCGCAAAGGATTAAGTGTAGGTAATGATCTTGTGTCATATTTTACTCAATTAAGAGATATTTTAGGATGGTTTGAGCACTTTGCCAAGTTAAACACATTTAGGAATAATAATAACACTAGTATTAGTATATATATATATATATGTGGTGATCTAAATGGAATCATATGTAAACGATAGGTAATTAAGCACCAAGGAAGGACAAACACATACTTGTGTTATATTTGTGCACCAAGGTGAGTACGGACTTGTATGAATTCAATAAAGGAAGTTTTTGAATGCTAATTGTTTAAATGAACACGGTATGTTAATTTTATGCAAATAGACTTGTATATTTATATATATAAGCTTAGAAACAAGTTATTGACATGAAGTATGATATATTTGGCATATATTTAAATATATTTAAATATATGCATATTTATTGAGTTATCTGGATATATATGATTTCATATGTGAAAGCATGCATGCTATGATCTCTTTTCTGAGATAATGATGAGCTATGTGAATGTCCGGACATATTTGTGATTAAGGTCAGCTTCGGCTAGATCCTATGAGGCTTTCGGGCGACAGTTCGGGATCAATGGTACTCGAGTGCCATTCCTTAGATATTTGGGGTGATTGCCTTAACTAGCTGAGCCTAATGAGCCTTTGGCTCCGTAACGAGCAGGTGGAATCACTTACGTGATGATACCAGCACGGTTGGCAGTGTTTGATTCCCCCGGTAGTTGTTATTGAGCCGGACTAGATATCTGGCATGATATAGCACTGCTGGACATGTCAGCATTACCTGCTATTAATTGTTAGGATAGCATTGTATGCTCATATTTGATTCATGACCTGCTATTATTGCATTTATATTTGTCTGTATTCACTAGCTATTTTATATAGCTAATCCAGTTGTTGTTTCCCTTTTTCAGACAGAGTATAGGCAGGCCTAGTGAGACGGGAACCTTATGCTTTTGTACGGGCTTTGAGGAACACTGCTTTTGGGTATATAATATATATACAATGGTCGGTTTAGTTTAAAGTAACACCGGTAGTCGTGTTTGGCAAGTTTTGTTTTATATATTTGTATATACGCCAAACACGTGTTTAAATTGTAATAGTTTAATAGTCTTGGGTTTGTTTATTATTTTTGAAAATTCCGCTGCTTTGTTTTTGAAATTCGGTTAGGATAACTAACAGGTAAACATTCAATTTACAAACAGACCCATGCAGTTTGAAAATTCGAATTTTAACTGATTTTTAAGGTTTCAAAGGCGGTGTTACAAGGTTTGTCCTCCACCATGAGTCAAAGTTGCACATTTTAGAGAAATCCCTTCTATAGCCAAAATGCTACCAACGCGACCTAGACCTCTAAATGCATGTAAAAGTGCATCGTGGCCTTGATCGGTTGAAGGATGCATGAAGGCAGGAAAATTAGTGTCCATATCCTTGAGTTAGGGAGGTACGTTGACCTAAAGGAGAGGCATGGATTCGCCATAGGGAGAGAGCTTGTGGTGAATGAAAATTCTCCAAAGTCCCTGCCCACGTGATGTAAATAGTTCATTATGAACTATCACATGCACAATATGGAGAAGTCCTTGATAAAGCATTATGGCATGTTATGGACTGCTAAGTCCTGCATGGCCAAAGTATGACTTGACTCACCAACTCCTGCTAACATTATAAAGGAACAAGAAACCGAGAAGAAGAAATTTACCACAAGTGGAAAGTTTGGTTTTACCAAACCTACCATATATGCGAAGTCAGAGGGCAATGAGATTGTGCCTCAAGATATGACTCCACGCCTGCCCTATGAGCCTGAAAGAGCTAAAATCACTTATGAGTAAGAGAAATTAGCTCCTTGACTTCAGAAACATTCATGATCAAACTCCATTGCTCTTCTACTTCTAAAGGATAGGTTTTGAACGCTACCAATAATGCTCACGTTTGTCACAAATTTGTTTGTGACAAAGTGAAGGTGTTAAAAGAGAAGTAGGCGGATGAGGAATGGAGATTTGGCATTCGAAAAGGGAAACATAGTTGTTGTCCCTATTGAGAGGATTGGAAGTTTGTATCTTGCCTTCCTTCCAGCTATTCTATTAATTTATTGGTTGTATGTTTATGCCATGTATGGCTAGAAACATTATATCTAAACGCCTTTGTTGACGATGGATATTACTTTGACTTTTGAAATTAGTGGTGATTTATTTCAAAGTTTATCCATGTCATGGCATTTAAAGTAAGCTTTTGCTTAAGGAGTAATAGAACGATCATAAATGTACTGATAAGTTATCCTTATGTAGAAGTCGATTTAGCTATATAAATAAGACTTGCTTCACCAAGATCCGTCAGTTTTAGGAACTTGGAACCCTTTGACCATGGGTCAAATGTTGAATGCATATCTTGTTAAATGACTTAAACATCCTTCACTTAAGTATGTGAGAGGATTGAAAGCTTGTTGAATTTCGTTCACACTTTTAGTGTGTTTATCGTTTAAGCAAACATTAAGGACTAACTTTAGATACCTTGTTACCTTTACCGGTGATGGTAGAAGGGATGGTATGTCTATTTTTAATGGACTAGTTTTTGAAACCTTAGAGGTGTTCAAAACTCACCATAACGAGGTACATGATAGAGAGGGCAATGCAACTATGATACTCGGATCTAGTTAAGATGCTGAGTACCTTAGTTTTATATTTTATGTGACTATCATAAGAATTATGGGATTGTCTCAAAATTCATTTCTCTTAAGACACATTGTTACATGTGGTCGTCTAAAGGAGGAACCTGACATTTTGATATGGTCTGACAAGTGATAGGTTACACTTTTATGTCCAAAATTGTTTTGGGTCATTCTCCAAATGGTGGGCATGAGTTCTAAATTTTATGAACAACAAAGATGGTCATGTAAATGCCTTAGAGGATATGACGAAAAGGAGGATGCTTGTTTGTCTATTCCAAAGTCTGGATTGTCTAGCCTACGTTTAGACGTGAGGTGGAGGAACCCAGGATCTAAAGGTATTTACTCCATTAGGTACTCTACTAAGACCATGGGATATTTGTCTTGACAAACCTTGTGAGAACTTGTAAGTTGCTCAAAGGTATAGTCTCTTAAGAAATTAATATCCATGGATGCTAGTGAGAGTAAAGTATACCTTGAATGGAAGAACCTGATGTTGACACTAGCACCCAATCAGAAATAATTTAAACTCAGCATGGCAATGCTGGAGAACCTGGCATAAAATCATTACCCCTTGGTAGAAGTTGTCATAAGACCTGAAAGATATAATTCGTTATATCTGAGGAAGACAACTTAATGATGATTCACGATGAATGCGTCAACTAACGGAAAGCGTAGTGGGCTTGGAGTCCGCCAGGAGAAAGAAGGAAATGATTAGATGAGAATCCATGACGGATATCCAAGGTTTCGACTTGGTTGATCCTACACCTGGGTGTGAACCCGCGAGGTGTGATTGGTTATTTGAGGAAATAGACCAAACATGGATAAGTTCGTAGACTACTTCAAATACCGACTGGTAGGAATGGTTTCAGGATGATTGACCATGAGGAAGGTGTCATCTAGAAACATTCTCCCAGTGGTTATGTTGAAGTCCACACAGGTACTTATTTTATAAGTGCCTTTTAGGCTATATTTGATGGAAGTGAAGACCACATTCCTTAATAGGAATTTCTGAGGAAATGCTCACAACATTTTCGAGGGTCTTTCACTATCAATAAGTATCCTAATGAAATCTACAAACCCTAAGTAGTCCACTTGTGGACTTATGTTGCCATCTCAATGTTAGAATCTTTGCGTTGATAGTGATGATTGACATACTAAAGCCGTTTTACTAAGTAGTACACGGATAGCATGGTGGCGGATCCGTTTTACTAAAGCCGTAGTTGCAAGATAGTGATGATTGACATACTAGTGCTTGCAAAGACTTGGCTTGAGTTTGTTTTAGTTGAAATTTTGATATGTTGAATTTGGGAACGTTAAGCAACATTGTGCTTCTGCTAGTATTGATTATCAAATGAAGATTTGTTAATACGCGTGTAGCGGGTACTCTCAGTTGCCTTTGTTGTGTTCCATCTTAGCATGTTTACCTCTTCCCTGAATGTTTTACATTCTAAATGTCCACAGTTAGTCACTCTTCATCGGAAGGAAGTTTGAACGAAGACTGAGGGAAAGCATTGGTTGTGTATTCAATGGGGATTGGATACAAGAGACGCAATACTTTACCTATACTTGAAAAGAGTTTCAAGGGATTGGACGACCCACACCTGAGTTTACTTCATGGTACATGTCAAGAGTAACTCAGGATGATAATATCATTTCGTCCTTAGACTGGAGATACATGTGTTTCCACGACATTGGTCTGCCTTGTTCTGATTGCTTTCAAACACAGTCCGTGGTTGTTATAAAGGAATCTTTTGGGCAAAGTATTGCCGATGTAATGGGGCAATGTAGTCAAAGGAATTTGTTCCTCTATTTAGAGAGATATCCTTGGGCCCCTCTATGATTGGGCGCTGACATCAAAATGCACGGCCGTGCTCATGCTTGCAATGATAGTTGATCAGTTGCAACTTGCATATTTTGGTCACCACCAATCTTGATCGAGAAACATAATCGTGAACGATCGGAGAATGACTTTGTACCATGTCTCGTGTTCACCCAGATATCGCGAACAATAGGATGATTGATCACTTATCTGTAGGACCTTTTCAAACCCCTTTGGATTGTGATTAGGTACTTGTCAGGGATGACATACCTCACATTGATTTGGGGGCAGGGATGTCTTGCTAGAGGCCGCTCCCTGTCTGTGATGCATATGGGTACGATGTGTCATGTGCAAGTGGGAGTTTGTTGGAATCTGCCCACTGACACACGTATGTCGGTATCATTGCTAATGAAGCGCGAGCGTATTAGGTCACACGCCAAGGATTGATCCCGACAACTTTATGTGGAAGGAGAATGTCAAATAATCAAAAGTGTTTTGATTCGGGGCTTCACGACCGTGAAGGATGCTCCACGGGTCGTGAAGCAGGCTGCCCTAACGATTGTTAGACGTCCGCCACGCGTCATGATGCCTTTGGGCTTCACGGCCCGTGACGAGGTCGTGAGGGGTCGTGAAGGAGATGCCCTCACGAGTCTCGACCAGGCGGCACGGCTCGTGGAGTTCTAAGTCCCCTCGTGGCGCACTTAGGCTTCACGGCCCGTGAGAGCCCGTGAGGGGTTGTGAAGAGGGTAGCTACAGTGACACTTGTGTTTTATTGGACCATTTGATTGTCCAATCAAATGACATGCAATTTGGCCGAGTTTCTGGTGTCAATAGGCATGGTTTGAGGCTGTAGAACACAAGAAACCATATACAACTTATATCTACTCCATATTCTCTCTTGGTAATAAATGGGTTTCATGCTACAACACTAAGATGGTGATCTTGAGTGTTCATATGAAGATCATTGGTGCAAGAGGAGAACATCTTTGGGTTGTTCCGGATGGTGAAGTCTTAGTGGACGTTCATCTAATGGATTGCTAGTACAATGGGATCAAACTCTTCTTGCTGTGGACTTGCAATGGAGAAGAAGCCTTTTGTTTCTTCATCTTCATCCCAATCCACATGTAGAGCTCGCATTCCAGCCATGGTAAGGAGGTACTTTCTACTCCTTCTTCTTGTTCTTTAGTTGAAATTTTCTTTGTAGTGTGTTCCACCATTGGAACTAGTTGTGGGCTTTGTGTGTGCTTTCATTTCATGTCTTGCATGCTTCTTTCTTGTTTTCTTCCGCTGCGTTTGTGCCCACCACGAGTTCCCAACAAAAATGTGTTCTTTTATAACAATGCCTTAGATCCACATCTGAGTAGGGAATTGGGGCAGCTCTTGGACCAGAATAATCAGCTTCAGCTTCAGCTCTGGCAGCCTCAACTTTAGCCCTTTCTCGTTGAACTTCAGCTTGTCATTGTTGCTCTTTTATTTCCTCCACTGTTACGCCTAGTTCTTTAGCCATCTCTTGTAACATTTGCTCAGCAAGTATGTTACTGGCTTTCTGTGCTGCATCAACTTCATCACTTGAGTCAGATTCATGTGCAACTAATTGAGACTTACCTTGTTGCTTTGGCTCAGTCTCAGCAATGATGACCTTTCTTTTCTTTGCTAAAGGCATAACACTTCTTTTTATTCTTTTTACCATCTCAAACACCTTACTCTTCCCTTTATCTATTTGTGAAGTTGGAACGGACTCAGCTTCAACAAATTTTGGCAAATTAGCTTGAGAAAGATTGGTGTGAACGGCTTGAGATGTTTCTTCAAGTGGAGTTTCTGGTTGAGCTTGTGAAGTTGTGGTTATTTGGACTGTTGGAGCCTGTTGTTGTTGAGAAGGCTGATCTACAGTACTCATGAACTGATCATGAGCTTGTTCAAATTGTACTTCCTCTTTATCCTCCCCCTCAACCTTATCATCATACTTCTTTGATTCTTCCTCCCCCTTTTTGTCATCATCAATAGGGGAGGGTCTAAGTTTGAACATGAAGCTTTTCAAGTTGGCAACTGAAGTTGACAAATCATTAAGTTTGCGCATCAACTTGGCTTTGTCAGTTTCCACTTCTTGTGAAGAAGCTCAAACTGAGTTTGTAAATAGTCCATAATGACTTAAGCATCGGTTTTCATCAGCTTGAACACCTCAGGTCTTCGTCTCACGTCAACATCCTCCTGTCCAGTGGAAGAGTGTATTTCCACCGTAGGAGTAGCTGTTGATGTTGGGTTTTCGTGGTCTAAAATCGCAACGGAAGCAAAACGAGTAGAAAATAATTTCAAAAATTTTACCACGAATACGCCCACCAAATGGACCAAAACTCTAGACATGACTAAGCAACAAAATAGAACATACAAAGAACTAGAAGTATACCCTCGATGCAATCTTCTTTGTATGCGCAAGTTTGGAGTTCGGGAGTCTTGTGCACTGATGTGTACACTTCTATTGAAGTCCACACCAAGTCTTGATCTTTTCCCACTTGCTAGAGTGTTAGGTATGCCAACCTAAACACCACAAAGATGTCTACACAATAGAACCAAAAGCCTTGGAACTACTTTGTGTGTTTGAGAGAGAGAAGTGTGCAATATATGTATTTTTCTTTCAAGAGCTTGTAACACCACAAAGGAATCAAGCACCACCTTTTATAGACTCTTCAAAAGAGAATAAAAACGTGCATGCATTGATCATCCATCAATAAGCAATAAAACACAATAATCTCCTTCATAAACAGCTTTGAAAGCTGTTTAAGAAGACTGTAACTACACGGGGCACGGCTGTGCCTCACAAGGCACGGGCGTACCAACCCAAAAGGCCACGCCGAAGTCACGCTCGACTTAGGCTCGTGCCTGTCCACTCGTAAAAGGGCACGGGCGTGCCTCCGAGAGGCACGGGCGTACCTAGCAACAGGCCACGCCCATGTCATGCCCGACTTGGGCTCATGCCTGCCCGTAGGGCACGGCCGTACCTCATAGAGGCACGGGCGTGCCTTGGCCTACCAGAGCCAGTTTCTGGTTTTCTCTCTCATTAGACCATCCGTGATGCCGGAATCGATACTTGGCGTGTGACCCAATAGGCCCTTGCTTCATCAGCCATGATACCAACTTGTGAGTGTGTCAGTGGGCATAATCTAACAGACTCCCATTTGCACATGACAAACTCACGAAAGGTGTCACCGACATAGAGGGGCCTCTAGCAAGGTATCTATGCCCCCAAGTCAGCACAGGGTTTGTCTTCCCAAAACAAATACCTAACCAAAAGGAAAGGTCCTATAGATAAGTGATTATATACCCCTTCGTTCACGATATCCGTTGTGAATGCAGGTCATGGAACATGATCAACCCCAAATCATTCACGATTATGTTTCTCGATATAGACTAACTATGACTAACAAAACAAGTTGCACAATTGATCCACTATCAATTCAACTTGAGCACGGCCATGCATTTTGATTTGTCATTAGCTTAGTCAACGAGGGCCCAAGGATATCTCTCAAAAGAGGAACGAAATACCTTTGACTACACCGTCCTATCATAATAACAAGTTCTTGCCTGAAAACTACCCTTATAACTGCCAGTTACGAACTTCGTTAGAAAGCAATCTAAACAAGTCCAAGTTAATAATCAAGCAACGCGTGCATCTCCAGTAGAAGGATAAATAATATTATCATCCTGATTTATTCGTGATAATATCCATGAAGTAAACTTAGGTACGGGTCCTCCGATTACTTAATCACCATTAAGTATAGGCTAGTGTTGCGTAAACAAGTATTCAATCCAAGATGAAAACTTTACCAACCACTTGCCTCGATCTTAATTCACTTCTTCCTCCCAATGAAGAATGACCGATCGTGGAGTATTTAGAATAAACTAGTTTATTCATGGGAGCATTAAACATACAAAGATAGAACATAATAATGTTTCATAAAGTAACCGCACCATGCGTATATTAAATCCCCATTTAATAGTCATTACAATAAGAAATACATTATTGCTTTAATGTTCTCAATTAACAAATACAACTAAAACAACTAAACCAAGTCACTAGCAAATCTAATACCAGTTGACTTAGCATGAGAATCATGCTTAACTTGTGACAAAGGTTTGGTGAGTGGATCTGCCAGGTTCCCCTCAGTTGGTACTCTACTAACCAGAATGTCACCATTCTCGATGATATCACGAATAAAATGATATTTCCGAGCAATGTGTATCGTACGTCGATGCGCTCTTGGTTCCTTAGCTAGAGCTACTGCACCCTCATTGTCACAGAAGATCTCAATAGGGTTAGCGATGCTAGGAACAACTCCAAGGCCTTGAATGAATTTCTTCATCCAGACGGCTTCCTTAGCAGCCTCGCTTGCAGCAATATACTATGACTTCGTGGTTGAATCGGCCACGGTATCTTGCTTGGAACTTCTCCAACTTATTGCTCCACCATTTAACAAGAATATAAATCCCGATTGAGACCGGCAATCATCCTTGTCCGTTTGGAAGCTAGCATCAGAATATCCAGTAACTCTGAGCTCCTCCGATCCACCGAACACTAAAAACATTTCATTAGTTCTCCGAAGATATTTAAGGATTTTTTTAACCGCAACCCAATGACTTTGAACAGGATTAGCCTAATCTCGGCTCTTCATGCTCAAGGCATACGACACATAAGGCCGCGTACAAAGCATAGCATACATGATCGATCCCACTGCCGAAGCATACGGGACTCGACTCATTTCCTCTAATTCCTTTTGAGAACTAGGACGTCGAGACTTGCTCAACGCCATACCACGCAACATAGGCAAATTCCCTTTCTTTGCATCTTGAACCTCTTCAAGACTTTATCTATCTACGTACTCTGGCTCAAACCAATGAGTCTCTTAGATCTATCTCTATAGATCTTTATCCCCAAAATATATGCTGCTTCTCCCATGTATTTCATAGAGAAGCAACTCCCAAGCCAGGTTTTCACTTCTTGCAAGGTAGTCACATCACTTCCTATGAGTAGTATATCATCTACATACAAGACTAGGAAAACTACAACACTCCCACTAGCCCAGACATACACACAAGGTTCATCCTTGCTTTTAGAAAAGCCAAACTCTTTGACCTTTTCATCAAAGCAAATGTTCTAACTCCGAGATGCTTGCTTAAGTCCATAAATGGACCTCTTAAGCTTGAAGACTTTATTAGGATATTTGGGGTTTACGTAACCATCAGGTTGTGCCATGTAAACCTCTTCTGCCAACTTCCCATTAAGGAAGGCAGTCTTGACATCCATCTGCCATATTTCGTAATCGTAATATGCAGCGATAGCCATTAGTATCCTAATAGACTTCAACATAGCCACCGGAGAAAAGGTTTCATCATAGTCTACACCATGAGTTTGAGTCAAACACTTTGCTACCAGTCGGACTTTGAAGGTGTCTACTTTTCCATCCATGTTAGTCTTCTTCCTGAAGACCTATTTGCACCCTACAGGCTTGTGTCCGGGTACCTGATCAACCAAGTCCCAGACTTGATTATCCGCCATGGATTGCACCACACTATCCATTGCCTCCTTCCACCTAGCAGACTCAGGGCCCGCTACGGCTTACCGGTAGTTGGTCGGTTCACTATGATCCACCAATAGTTCGTCGCCCTGAGATATGAGAAACCCATATCTTTCCGGCTCATTACGAACTCTACCAGATCTACGGAGCTCTAATGGTTGTGTATCAGGCACCCCATCCACCGTTGGTTGAGGTTCCACTTCTTCCGGTGTGCCGACCTCAAAAGCGGTACTAGTGCCAACATCAGGTTGATCATTGGTGTCATCAAGAATTTCTTCTAGATCGACTTGCCTCCCACTGGCTTTTGCAGATATCAACTCCCTTTCAAGAAAGACCGCCCTTCGAGCAACAAACACCTTGTTCTCCGAAGGTTTGTAAAACAAATATCCCATAGAACCAGTTGGGTAGCCAACGAAAATACACTTCTCGGCTCTGGGTTCAAGTTTTTCTTGAGCTTCACGTCTCACGTAAGCGTCACAACCCTAGACCTTGAGATAAGCTAGCGAAGGAACCCTTCCATGCCACATCTCGAACGGTGTACTTGCAACCTTCTATGTTGGTACAATGTTTAAGGTCCTAGCAGCAGTTTCCAAAGCATAACCCCAAAAACTTGCGGGTAGCTTTATATGACTTATCATGGGCCGAACCATATCCAATAAAGTTCGGTTCCTCCTCTCGGTGACCCCATTTAATTGTGGTGTCCTGGGTGGAGTAAGTTGTGAAATAATTCCACAACCCCTAAGATGATCAGGAAACTCGGTACTAAGATACTTACCACCCCTATCGAATATGAGAATCTTAATCCGCTTGCCCAATTGATTCTGCACTTCGTTTTGGTATGTCTTAAACACCTCAAAGGTTTCAGACTTATGCTTAATCAAATAAACATAACCATACCTACTGAAATCATCAGTAAAAGTAACAAAGTACCTACAGTTGTTTCTTGTAGCAGACCTGAATGGACCACACACATCCATGGGAATAATGTCCAACAAGTCTTTGCCCCTTTCACTAACGCCGGTGAAGGGCGCTTTAGTCATTTTGCCTAATAAACAAGAATCGCATACTTCGCTTGACCCGTGGTCAAACGATTCCAAAATCCCATCCACTTGGAGTTTGGTGATACGTTTCTTGCTTATATGGCCAAGACGACTATGCCACAAAGACAACTTGTCCAATACACCTTTGGACTTAGAATCAATGTTCATGATTGATTTATTACCATCCAAACACACACTTGTTTCATAAATCTCACGACATGGATAAGCTTTAAAGTAATGAACATCATTTCTCAAACAAGAGATAATTCCATTATTAAAACCAAAATCATATCCATCGTCATACAAAGCATGAAAGGAAATAATGTTTCGTGCCACGCAGGGCGAAAAACAAACATTCAATAAGGTAATAGAAAGCCCTGAAGGAAAGGCGAGATCAACACTCCCAATCCGCTCCACGGGAACCACATCCTTGTTTCCCATGATCAGGTCAAGCTCTCCAGCACCCAGCGCCCTACTTCTTTTTAGCACATGCTCATTATTACAAATATAAGTGCGACAACTGGTATCAAGTACCCAGCCGTTAGAAGTAGCGGTATTGTGGAGTTCAATCATAAACGTACCTGAGTTACCCACTCCCTTCAGTTTTACCCGCTTGAGCTCCTCAAGGTACTTTGGGCAAGAATGCCGCCAATGCCCCTTTTCCTTGCAGTGGAAGCACTCGGCTTCCGCAGGGTCCTCGGCCGGTGGAACCATCTTGGCTTTCCCCTTGCCCTTCGGCGCTGGACTCGGGTTAGGTTTTGCAACCTTCCCCTTACCCTTTCCCTTAGAGGGGGGAGCGCCTTTTCTTTTGGTTCTGCCTCCCTGGATGGCTAGGACGGGTTTGGACGAGGAGGGCTTCTTGGACATGTCAGACTCGACGGTCTTTAAAATTCCGTGAAGTTCCATTAGGGACTTGTCCATGCCATGGACATGATAGTTACACACAAATTGTGAAAAGGAACTAGGAAGAGAACGGAGGATCACATCCACCGCCAATTCCCTCCCTAACGGGAATCCTAACCTCTCCAAGCGATCAACCAATGCTTTCATCTTAAGCACGTGAACACTCACATTTCCGCCCTCCTGCATATGGCAATCGAAAAGGGACTTTAGGCACTCGAAGCGCTCTAGCTTAGCCTGCTGTTGGAACGTTTCCTTCAGCTGGTTAAGCATATCATATGCTCCTAAATGTTCCATTTGCTTTTGAAGCTCATGAATCATTGACGAGAATAATGCAAGCCACTTCGTTCGTTTCCTTGTCACGCTTGTCATACGCGTCTCGGACCGCCCTAGTCGCATTAGCCGCAGGTGCCTCCGGCAAAGGCTCCTCGATGGCCCACATCTTTTGTTCATACCTAAGGGCTATCCTTAGTTGCATGAACCAATCCATGAAGTTTTGGCCATCGAGTTTGGCCTTTTCGAGGAACAACTTTAGGGAAATAGAGTTCGATGAAGATGTAGAAGCGTTGTTGGATGCCATTTACCCAATACTTATAAAACTTAATTATTTGAACAAGGCTAAGAACCATATTTCACTCTATCTCATGACGGGTTTACTGCGGATCATGAAATAAGTTATTTAGGCCGGTAGACAAATTACCAATTGCAACCATTGCAACTCTTAGATCCTTGTGGGATCCTTTCGACATCAAATGTCTAAGGCATGTTTGATCCCTTCATACACCAATCCTTTTATTATTTCTTAAATGACTCAGCTAGAGATCGACATCATTTAAGCAACATAAAAGAACTTGTAAGTCACCCGTCAAGACACACGTTGGTACCCTAGCCCAATCATTGGTTTGTGCTTAAGCTCGACTACCAATATTGCGGGTTGCCACACTCACCTTCCACACAACTCCACAAGGCATGACTCGTGCTAATGCTCGACAATCATCCAAGTTTCGTTAGATTTGGGTGGTGTCGTCTTAAGGGTGGCGCGTGACTTACTTTTCGAAAAACGGGGTTTTGTTTTTCCTGTTAAAATAATATTTTAACAAATTTTAACGAATTAGCAATTTAAGTGACAAAAACTCCCTTTTATTCACCATTTAATATAAACACTTTTATATTAATATTTGCCAATTCTTATGCGCGTAGAAATATAAACTCATTTATAAATCTCTTTTGTTTTATATATTTTCAAAAATTCTCTAGCATGCAAATCCTAAAGAATTCAAATATAAAACAATCACGCATAAATATAGATAAATAAAGACCCGGTAACATGCCTAAATCCTAAGTGTTTTCCCCGTCAGCCAAAACGGGGAAAACATAGTCAATCTAGGGACAACACCAATGGATGCTCCGTCACGATCTCCACTCCGGCGAATCTCCCGGACTTAGTTCGTCAAGACGCCAACACCGTGTCTCCCGGTCAGTTTTGATGCAATATTACACATTTGAAATAATCTAAGTACGAGTACATAATAATAAGAAAACGACATGCAAGCCGTGTCACACCCCGCTAAAGCGGAAACACGAGGTGTTACAGCACAAGATATCATCGCACAAGGTAAATAGACAATAACCATTATATTGACTTAACAAAAATAAGTAGTTCGGGTAAAAGATAAATAAAAGTTACATAATCGAATAAAAATTAAATGACATTGTCTTGTAAGATGCGAAAATAAAATAGATATTGTTTTTATAAAACGTGACGATGAAGATGAAGATGCCACACATCATGTTTGTATGCATAAGCTACCTAACGACGATCACCTGAAAGCACGGGTAAAAGAAAGAAAACGGTCAACTACTAGAGTTGGTGAGTTCATAGGTTTTTAATATATGCACAAAATATCTTTTGCATGAGAAAAGTTTAAATAATTGATGGAAGTTTTTGAATAAAATCCAAGTATGAAATAATGATAGAAGATGTATTATATTGCCCAATACGTTGCGCATGGTAGTAATATACTATGATGATTATTGCTTGAGCCATTATCCAACCTAGCCGACAACCAATTGCCCATGATAAACCTAACGCCTATATTAAATGACGTTAATAGTGGTAAAGTACATCTTTAGTTCGTCAACCATAAATGGGAGACGTCGGAATCTCCAAATAGCGCTACTTACAAATACCATCGGCTCACTAGCAGAGTTAAGAAATAATGTCCAACGAAGGGCCTTACAACGATAACCCAAGCACATCAAAGAATAATACCATAAGTGCTTAAAATAATATTTGAAATATATAAGAAGATAGGCAATAAACTTTTCATGAAATATGTACACATGCTTTCACCCCAAAAATAATATGAAATACGGTAAAAAGGGGCTATGATACTCACTCGGTATGCAAATGTGTTCACTCGTAAGGATTTCTTGTTCCTACCGAAGCTCCTTTCCTAATATAAGAGGTATGTAGCTCTATTAGACTTATTTTATTTATTATTTTATATTATTTATTTGTTGTTAACTTATTTATTAAATAGTTAAAGGTTGTCTCTATTTTTCCATAAATCCTAAGTGTTTACTGGAATTTTCAGTTCTTTAAGTTGAACTTTAAAAATTAAAAACTGTAATTTAGGAGTCATATTAAGGCTTGATATTTTAATATAATCTTAATACATGTTTCTAGAATGTCCAGTAAAAATATAGGAATTTATAATCCATGTTTAGTATTTTTAATAATTAAAAGTGTATAGGATGTCCACTGATCAGTGTCTGGATGACATGTTGTTACTAAAACGTCTGATTAGGGCCCATACGACCTCCTTTTAACATGATTCAAACTGGGAATTAACCACGACTCAAAGATGAAACGTTTAAAAAAAACTAGACATATTTTGACCCAATAATGAGTATGTCACACGCGTTTAAAGTGTACCCTTCTAAATCTGTCAGATTTCCAGATTCAACATATGTGTCTTTTTAAATATGTTTGAAGGATAAAAGATTCATAAAAATTAGTGAATCCAGGTTTAAATGAAAGGTAACACTTTAAACTAAGATTAGCAAAAAGATTCAACTTATTTTGATACCTAGAACTACAGATATAACAAAAACAAGTGGGGAGTTCTAGCATCAGAATCTGCCAGATTTATTATTGTTTTTGCTTATGGGTCATAACTTTAATATAACATGTTTATATTCATGATTAATCATCTTGTATGAGTATAAGCTTTGATAATCCATGTGTTCTTACAACAATGGTAGGATGATACACATTTTATGTGTTCCTTACAACATTTGTTAAGATGAAACACATGCATGATCAAAGTCTTATTTTCTTGATTTTTAGTTGATTAAGTTCCATACAACAATGGTAGGATGATGCACATTTCATGTGCTCCTTACAACATTGGTAGGATGTTAATATTTACATGATTATAGATATATATAAAATAAATAAGATGAACATCAAAAAAAAATAAATAAAAAAAAGAAGAAAGAAGAAAAGAAGAAAGGTAGAAGAGTAGAGATGAGTGTTTTAGGATCATTTTACCAACTCCTTTTCTTTGATTTGTCTTTGATCTTCACAAGATGAACAAGGGTTTGATGTTCTTGGGAGATTTTGTTGGTGAAAGAAGAAGAGAGAAAAGAGAAGAGATGGAGTGTAAGAAAATGAGAGAGAGAGTAAGTTGGTTGAAGGTAGTGTGAAAAATGAATGAAAAGGGTTGGTATTTATAGAAAAAAAGAAGAAGAGAGTGAGGGGGGTGAGGTGGTGATGATGGTTGAGTGTGTAAGTAAAATAAATGATTGTGTTGTGTTGGGTTAATTTCTATTTTCTTTTTCTTTTTCTTTTTCTTTTTGTTTATTATATACAATATATATATAATTATATACATGTTTTTATATATAAATGTATATAATTTTATTTATTTATTTATTATTATTATTATATTTATTTATTATTTATTATTTTTTATATAAATATAAATAAATATATATATATATATACATTTGCTTTTGGTGACGGTTGTCACAGTCTCCCCTAGTTAGAGAAATTTCGTCCCGAAATTTACTTTGTACTAACGTTATTAAAGATGTGAGGATATTTATGTTTCATGTAGTCTTCGCGTTCCCATGTGTATTCGGGTCCGTACTTGAATTCCAATCGAACTTTTATAATTTGAATCTTACTTTTTCTAAGCTGTTTGACCTTACGGTCAATAATTTCAATTGGTTCATGTACGAAATTTAACCGATCATCCGAACATACTTTAGGGGTAGTACTAGAGTTTCATCAGCTAATAATTTCTTTAGATTTGACACATGGTAGGTATCGTGTATGGCATTTAGTTCTTGTGGTAATTTAAGCATATACGCCCCTCGCCTAATTCTTCTAATTATATCAAATGGTCTAAAGAATCTGGGATATAGTTCTCCTCTTTTCCTAAAATGTACTATTTTCTTCCACGGCAATACCTTTATAAGCATTTTTATCGCCCACTTGGAACTCTAAAGGCTTACGGAGATTATCAGCATAAATTTTCTAATGATCTTTGGCAGTCTTAAGCCTATCTTTTATAATTGTATTCTTGTCGATGACCGCTTGCATGATATCAGGTCTAGTCAATTTCCTATCGCCAATTTCCAACAAATTAAGTGGGGATCTACACTTGCGCCCATACAAGACTTCATATGGTGCACACTGGATGCTAGTGTGACACCTATTATTCTAAGAAAACTCAACTAATAGTATATGTGAATCTCAAGTTCCACTAAAATTTATTACGCATGCACACAACATGTCTTCTAGTGTCTAAATCGTTTGCTCCGATTGCCCATCCGTGTGAGGGTGGTAGGTGCTGCTCAGGTTTACTTGCGTACCTAACGCCCTTTGTGACGATTGCCAAAATCGGGATGTGAACCGACTACCTCTATCGGATATTATTGCAATTGGTACTGCGTGTCGGGCAACAACTTCGTCAATATAATTCTGAGCTAGTTTTCCACTTTGTAATCTTCCCGTATAGGGAGAAAAGGTGCCGATTTCGTGAGTCGATCTACTATAACCCAAATGGAATCGTACCCTTTTGCAGATCGGAGTAATTTAGATACGAAATCCATGCTTATATGTTCCCATTCCATTCTGGCTGTTGCAACAAACCGGATGGCTTCTGGTGTTCTATCTTAACCCTTGCGCAAGTTAAACATTTCCCACGAACAAGGAGACGTCTTTCTTTATTCCAGGCCTACCAATAGTATTCCTTGAGAACATTTTGTCGGCTCCAGGGTGGATTGAATATTATAAGCCTCGTCTAAAATTGTTGATTAACGGTTATTAAACTTAGCTATCCAATTCTTGTTTTCGAAGTGGTGCACTCCATCTGGCATGTTTTGAATCATCGCTCCAAGTGATATAGGGTCTCGTTCTTCAAATTTTCCGTCTTTGATGCTTCTTTTTGAGCATCAACTATTCTTTCCTTTAGGCTTGTTTGAATGGTTGCTCCTAAAGCTTGTACCCTAGATGGATTCACTCTTTTGTTTCTTCATAGAGCATCAGCAACCATATTGGCCTTGCTAGTATGGTATTTGATTTCACAATCGTAGTCACTAAGCCCTTCCACTCATCTTCTACGCCTCATATCGAGCATCTTTGGATCAAGAATATGCTGAAGACTCTTGTGGTCTGTATAAATAGTTCGCTTAGTACTATAAAGGTAATATCTCCATTTTTTTAAGGGTATATACTACGGCTCCTAACTCTAAGTTGTGGGTAGTAAATTTCTTCTCATGCACTTTGAATTGTCTCGAATCATATCAATGACTTTCTCTTTTTGCAACAACACACAACCCAATCCTTGGTGTGACGCATCGCAATATACCACGAAGTTATATGTTCCTTCGGGTAACGACAAAATTGGTGCATTGCTAACTTATTCTTAAGCGTAGAAAATGTTTTTTTTTCACCAAACAAACTTCTTATCCTCTTGAGTTAATGCCGCGAGTGGTTGCACAAATTTTGAGAAATTTGCTATAAATAAATGTACTTAACCGAGAAATTTACAATTTCAGTCGGGATATATGGGGTTCCTATTTCTTTATGGCTTCGATCTTTGTTGGGTCAACATGAATTCCTATTAATTACGTGGCCTAGAAAACGTAATTCCCGGCATACAACTTCTGATCCTTAAGTAACTTTAGTATCAACCTTAAATGCTTTTCATGGTTGCTCTTGTGTCGCATGTAAATGAGTATATCATCAACAAACACAATCACAGCTTATCTAAGTATAGTCTGCATACTCGGTTCATTACGTCCATGAAGACAATTGGTGCGTTTGTCAATCAAAAGGGCATAACTATAACGTGTTCTAAACGCGGTTTTGGGCACGTCCTCTTCACAGATTCTTAATTGATGATATCCAAATTGAATATCGATTTTAGAAAAATAGGTAGCACCTTGAAGTTGATCGAAAAGGTCATCGATTCGAGGAAGAGGGTATTGATTTTTGATGGTCAATATGTTGAGTTCCCTATAGTCTATGCACATTCGCAGCAATCCATCTTTCTTTTTGACGAATAGGACTACGGCTCCCCATGGTGAGGTACTTGGTCGAATAATTCCTTTGTCGACTAGCTCTTGAAGATGTGCAGGCAATTTCCTACATTTCCAACGGGGCTAACCGATATGGTGCCTTTGATACGGGCGCGGCTCCAGGGATTAAATCAATCCAAATTTATCTTGTCTAACTGAGGGTAATTCATCCGGAAACACCTTGGGAGAATCCCGAACGATTGGAAAATCGTGAATGTGATTTTCCTAAACCTCCGTTTCTACAACGTGAGCGAAGAATGCCATATAGTCCTTTCTTAAATATTTTTGCATTTTCATGCATGATACCACCTTGACGTTCTTCCTGGTCTTTTCTCCTTATATGACAAGCGTTTCATCTTGTGATAGTGGAATCTGAATGATCTTTGCAGAACAAAGTATTTCAGCTTGATTTTTGGATAGCCAATACATACCAACAACTACATCAAAGCTCCTTAATTTGATTGGTATGGTCTACATTGAAGTTTTTGCTGGCTAAGTTCAAGGTACACTTAGTGATTATATCTCTAGTCTTGACTTCTTGTCCATTAGCAAATTCCATGATTTAGGCCTCTTTCAATATTTGAAATTTTAGATTGAGCTTTGGCCTAAAAACTAGTGGTACGAAGCTTCTATATATTCTAGAGTTAGATAGCATTGATGCATTATAATTGTTCAGAAGAAACATACTAGTAATCACATTCGGGTCTCTCCTTTGTACAAATTCTACTTAGCTAGGTTATGGTGATCCTAAGATATAAGGTCTAACAACTAACACTCCCGTTCAATCATATAGCAATGCATGTAAAATTTTAAAATCATACATTTCATAACGTGATTTAAGCAAAACATGTTCAGTCATATAGTTCCCGTTACTACTCAGGGTGCCTCTATGTGCTCCCTAAATCAGCAGTTCTCTCCCTCCTAATAAAAAGGTCACGATGTTACTCTCGTTGTTAAGGGGACTCTTTTCCTAGCCGTGAGCCTAACACATGTTTCACAGGAAGTTGGTGTTGATAATACACTAGGTCGTGAAACTCGGGAACTCTCCTACTAAGTTTCTATTCTAACCTCCATGGGTAAAGAATATGTAATCTTAGTGCGTCAACCTAATGATGACATTACAGACTTCGATATATATAAAATTGGTTACTAAGTGTGCTAATATATGCAAGTACTTATGATATGCCATGCTTATGCACACACACAATAATCGTGCTCCAGAAAGAAAATAAATGAAAAATGTTTCTAAGTATATTTTTATTATAACTAACCTAAGTCTCATATCGTACATAGCTAAATTAGACATAGGTGATCAAGCTTTGTCTAATTAAGGTATAACAATGTGGTACTCAACTTAATTATATTATCAATACACTTGATGCATTTTAAACAAAATTATTTTGAAAATCATTTTTATAAACCTTTGGTTATAGTTGGTGTTTTCCCCCCATAAGGGAAACAACATATTCTATAACCTTAGGCTCTGATACCAAATCTGTCACACCCCGCTAAAGTGGAAACACGAGGTGTTACAGCACAAGATATCATCGCACAAGGTAAATAGACAATAACCATTATATTGACTTAACAAATATAAGTAGTTCGGGTAAAAGATAAATAAATGTTACATAATCGAATAAAAATTAAATGACATTGTCTTGTACGATGCGAAAATAAAATAGATATTGTTTTTATAAAACGTGACGATGAAGATGAAGATGCCACACATCATGTTTGTATGCATAAGGTACCTAACGACGATCACCTGAAAGCACGGGTAAAAGAAAGAAAACGGTCAACTACTAGAGTTGGTGAGTTCATAGGTTTTTAATATATGCACAAAATATCTTTTGCATGAGAAAAGTTTAAATAATTGATGGAAGTTTTTGAATAAAATCCAAGTATGAAATAATGATAGAAGATGTATTATATTGCCCAATACGTTGCGCATGGTAGTAATATACTATGATGATTATTGCTTGAGCCATTATCCAACCTAGCCGACAACCAATTGCCCATGATAAACCTAACGCCTATATTAAATGACGTTAGTAGTGGTAAAGTACATCTATAGTTCGTCAACCATAAATGGGAGACGTCGGAATCTCCAAATAGCGCTACTTACAAATACCATCGGCTCACTAGCGGAGTTAAGGAATAATGTCCAACGAAGGGCCTTACAACGATAACCCAAGCACGTCAAAGAATAATACCATAAGTGCTTAAAATAATATTTGAAATATATAAGAAGATAGGCAATAAACTTTTCATGAAATATGTACACATGCTTTCACCCCAAAAATAATATGAAATACGGTAAAAAGGGGCTATGATACTCACTCGGTATGCAAATGTGTTCACTCGTAAGGATTTCTTGTTCCTACCGAAGCTCCTTTCCTAATATAAGAGGTATGTAGCTCTATTAGACTTATTTTATTTATTATTTTGTATTATTTATTTGTTGTTAACTTATTTATTAAATAGTTAAAGGTTGTCTCTATTTTTTCATAAATCATAAGTGTTCACTGGAATTTTCAGTTCTTTAAGTTGAACTTTAAAAATTAAAAACTGTAATTTAGGAGTCATATTAATTCTTGATATTTTAATATAATCTTAATACATGTTTCTAGAATGTCCAGTAAAAATATAGGAATTTATAATCCATGTTTAGTATTTTTAATAATTAAAAGTGTATAGGATGTCCACTGATCAGTGTCTGGATGACATGTTGTTACTAAAACGTCTGATTAGGGCCCATACGACCTCCTTTTAACATGATTCAAACTGGGAATTAACCACGACTCAAAGATGAAACGTTTAAAAAAAACTAGACATATTTTGACCCAATAATGAGTATGTCACACGCGTTTAAAGTGTACCCTTCTAAATCTGTCAGATTTCCAGATTCAACATATGTGTCTTTTTAAATATGTTTGAAGGATAAAAGATTCATGAAAATTAGTGAATCCAGGTTTAAATGAAAGGTAACACTTTAAACTAAGATTAGCAAAAAGATTCAACTTATTTTGATACCTAGAACTACAGATATAACAAAAACAAGTGGGGAGTTCTAGCATCAGAATCTGCCAGATTTATTATTGTTTTTGCTTATGGGTCATAACTTTAATATAACATGTTTATATTCATGATTAATCATCTTGTATGAGTATAAGCTTTGATAATCCATGTGTTCTTATAACAATGGTAGGATGATACACATTTTATGTGTTCCTTACAACATTTGTTAAGATGAAACACATGCATGATCAAAGTCTTATTTTCTTGATTTTTAGTTGATTAAGTTCCATACAACAATGGTAGGATGATGCACATTTCATGTGCTCCTTACAACATTGGTAGGATGTTAATATTTACATGATTATAGATATATATAAAATAAATAAGATGAACATCAAAAAAAATAAATAAAAAAAAGAAGAAAGAAGAAAAGAAGAAAGGTAGAAGAGTAGAGATGAGTGTTTTATGATCATCTTACCAACTCCTTTTCTTTGATTTGTCTTTGATATTCACAAGATGAACAAGGGTTTGATGTTTTTAGGAGATTTTGTTGGTGAAAGAAGAAGAGAGAAAAGAGAAGAGATGGAGTGTAAGAAAATGAGAGAGAGAGTAAGTTGGTTGAAGGTAGTGTGAAAAATGAATGAAAAGGGTTGGTATTTATAGAAAAAAAGAAGAAGAGAGTGAGGGGGGGGGTGAGGTGGTGATGATGGTTGAGTGTGTAAGTAAAATAAATGATTGTGTTGTGTTGGGTTGATTTCTATTTTCTTTTTCTTTTTGTTTATTATATACAATATATATATATATATAATTATATACATGTTTTTATATATAAATGTATATAATTTTATTTATTTATCTATTATTATTATTATATTTATTTATTATTTATTATTTTTTTTATATAAATATAAATAAATAAATATATATATATATACATTTGCTTTTGGTGACGGTTGTCACAAGCCACGATCCTAATAATCTATTATGAGTACAAAGATTTAAATAAACGACATGCAAGTCGCACGCAAGCCAAAACCAAAACCAACCACAAACAACACAAAGGGCTATGGGCAAATTAAGTTACCGGGCTACCACAACAAACACAACCAAACAAAAGCAATGGTGTGCCACAAAACCATGTCCAACAGAGATATATATATTTTGATCAAGATTGCAAAAACACTCAAGGCACAACAAGCAACCCTTGTACATATGCATTAACAATTTTAATACACCTTTAAAATTGCATATTCATATATACACCTAAAGATATATGTTTTTGTGAACTTCATGCCAAGTCACACAAAACATATAAAATTAGGAATTAAAATATAGTGGGGATCAACAGAATCCAGACTAGTCTAAAACCCGGATTTTAATATATTTAAACATATTGTTTCAAAAACTAATTCTGACCAAAAAAACCATTAGGCACGGGCGTACCCCAGAGGGTACGGGCGTGCCTACCATTTTGTCAGTGCACAGTTTAAACAATTTTAAACAGTTTACAAATTCTGCCGGCACGGCCCGTACCCCCACCGGTACGCCCGTGCCCCGGTCGCCTGCACGGCCCGTACCCCTAGAGGTACGACCGTGCCCGGTCACCGGAATACCATTTTTGACAGAAAACTCAGAAAATCCGGTTTAACTCCAAAAGTGCAAAGCCATGTTAGAGATGACTCTGATACCACTGTTGGGTTTTCGTGGTCTAAAATCGCAACGGAAGCAAAACGAGTAGAAAATAATTTCAAAAATTTGACCACGAATACGCCCACCAAATGGACCAAAACTCTAGACATGACTAAGCAACAAAATAGAACATACAAAGAACTAGAAATATACCCTCGATGCAATCTTCTTTGTACGCGCATGTTTGGAGTTCGGGAGTCTTGTGCACTGACGTGTACACCTCTATTGAAGTCCACACCAAGTCTTGATCTTTTCCCACTTGCTAGAGTGTAAGATATGCCAACCAAAACACCACAAAGATGTCTACACAATAGAACCAAGGCCTTGGAACTACTTTGTGTGTTTGAGAGAGAGAAGTGTGCAATATATGTATTTTTCTTTCAAGAGCTTGTAACACCACAAAGGAATCAAGCACCACCTTTTATAGACTCTTCAAAGGAGAATAAAAACGTGCATGCATTGATAATCCATCAATAAGCAATAAAACACAATAATCTCCTTCATAAACATCTTTGAAAGCTGTTTAAGAAGACTGTAACTGCACGGGGCACGGCCGTGCCTCACAAGGCACGGGCATACCTAGCCACATGCCACGCCCAAGTCATGCCCGACTTGGGCCCATGCCTTCCCGTAGGGCATGGCCATACCTCATAGAGACACGGGCGTGCCTTGGCCAACCAGAACCAGTTTATGGTTTCCTCTCTCATTAGACCATCCGTGATACCGGAATCGATACTTGGCGTGTGACCCAATATGCCCTTGCTTCGTCAGCCATGATACCAACTCGTGTGTGTGTCGGTGTGCATAATCCAACAGTTGAGTGTTCCTCAATATGTAAGGATGTGGGTCCCATATCCAAAGGTTGGTGAAGACCTATGGAATCAAGGGGGCCAGAATGGAGACCCTGTAAACCTTCCTGGTGTGTGAAAGGTTCATTGACAGGTCGTGCGAGAGTGTGTGAGAATAGAAGAGAAGAATGACCAAGTTCGTGAGGTATGATATTGGGGTCTGCTAGGCTTATTGGTGAGGAGGGGGGTAATTGACCCTGGGGATTGGTCAGTATTTCAATGTTACCTTCATGGGGCTGTGAAGGCACAGAAGTAGGCTCTCCCATGGCACTAGTAAGTATGGGCTGAGTAGACACCATACCCGGGATAGGCTTAAGGGTTGAACTGAGCCTAGAGGTTGGCACGTTAAGAGAAGGTGTCTCCCCCTGAGCTCCTGCCGGTGGAGGTATCAATGTGATATCAACTCCAGTGTCCTTTTGAGGTAAAGGACCACCTTTGGCAGATTTCCTCATATAGGTGTAGGAAATATCCTTGGTAGCAGTGGGCTGACCAAGGTTGGCTATAGATTGTAAAATAGATGGAGATGTTTGAGGTAGAGGAAAGGAGTTAGACTGAGTTGGGCTTGACTCAGTCCTATCTCCTAAGTTTGGAGATGGAGAAGTAAAAGAGAGAGAAGGAGATAAGGGTTCAGAAATCATACCTGCTGCACCTAGCAGTGGAGACTCAGAGCTAGGAAACAAACTGCTTTGCTCAGATATCGAAGTGGTGGATGAAATTAGTTGAGTACGAGGTCTGAACTGAGTCCTAGGTTGATCAGCTTGAGGAGACTCAGCCTCAGAACCAATATCGTCACCCACTTCTTTCGCAGCTTCTTCCTTTGTCTCAACTTCACTTGACTCAGGAGTCGGAAGCTGTACATACGCCCTCATCTGAGCACTCAAAGTAGGGTGCCTAGGGAAAATATCATGGGCGAACATCCTATTGCTGAGAACAGGAGTAGGGATTGACTCATATTGAGCATTATATCTTCTACCCAACCTGTCCTCGATGACCATGGATATGAATCTTGCAAAGGGTACAATAGTGTCCCTGATGTTCTTGGTCACCAATGACTTGAATGCCTCAAAGATCAACTCAGCATAATGCACTCGTCGATCATAAAATAAGTTGTATAATAATCGCATTTCAAAGTCATTTACATTATCCAGGCCTCCCACCTTGTATCTAAGGGAACGAACCACAGTGGATACCATAAATCCCCATGCCGTTTGGAAAACAGATTTCCGTATGACGCCAATCACTTGAGGATGACCCATTAAGGGTAACGCACTTCGTGATGTCTGCCTAGAAACCATTGCTTCATATTGATTGTGAATTGGGAGATGAAGAATTCGGCGGAGACAGTTTGCATCAACTTCTATCGCCACTTGTCCACTTAGGACTGTGCCCCGTATAACCAGTTGAGTTGCATCCAATTTACATGTATAACAGAATTTTGTGAGAAGTTGAGGGATGAGCACAGCAGGTCCACGAAGAAATGCATGTGCCAGGGGACCCTTGCGAATGTAAGAGACCCACTCCTCATATCCCCTGCCAATTTTGGACTTTGAAATGTCGGTACAGGCGATGACGTTGTTTTGTTTGTAGGTGGGGTGTGTATTGTTCTTGAATTTTCCTCCACGAATCATTTGTTCAGTCAGGTTTAGAGTATACCCCTCCATTGAAATCGAACTTATCGTATTGGATTGCACTTAGCAGTAATAAGCACTTAGCAATGAACTCTGCACACAGCAACGTTAGGGTTTAAGAGAGAGGGATATTTTGGATGTTTAAACGAAATATGATGAACAATCTCTCTTATTTATACCTTTTCAATGTGAGAGAAAAGTTACCGTTATCTGAGGGTAATAAATATGACCGTTACCGTAAAAACTTCTACGCAGTTTGTTACAACAGTTAAATTTATTGTTAGTTACCCAAACGCACACTATTATATTGAAAAGATGTTTTATTAAAAAATGTATATGAGAAAAAATTTCTGAACTACTAACGTTTATTTACAGGACACACCGTAAATATGTTGGACTTACCATATTTTAGGACTAACATAGACTTGTGGAACTGACCACACTTTGGAACTGATTACTCTCCTGATCCTGAATGGTCAGCTTATATGGAGTATTCAGCTGATCCTGAACGTTCAGCTTATATGAAGCACTCAGTTGATCCTGAACGTTCAGCTTATGTGAAGCACTCAGCTTCAGCTTGAGCACTTAGCTAAGATTTTGACACTTAGTCAAATATAGCACTTAGCAAATATTAAACAGAGATAAAGAACGGAACATACCAATTAAGGGTTGAGCATTCCAAGCTTGCTGAGTAGAGTTGTAAATCTGGTGCCTTCTATTGGTTTCGTGAAGATATCCGCAAGCTGATCTTCAGTCTTAATGAAGACTAACTCTATCTTTTCCTTTTCTACAATATCTATCTCAATGTGCTTGGTTCTTGAGTGAAACACTGGGTTGTGTGTAATGGCAATAGCACTTTGATTGTCACAAAATATGGGAGTCTTTGAATAATGCAAATCAAAGTCCTTCAGCTGATGTTGCATCCACAATATTTGAGCACAACAGCTCCCTGCAGCTACATATTCAGCTTCAGCTATTGAAATTGCCACTGAGTTTTGTTTCTTGCTCATCCAGCTGACTAATTTTCCACCCAAAAGTTGACATCCTCCAGTAGTACTCTTTCTATCAAGACCACATCCTGCAAAGTCTAAGTTTGGTGTGTTTTAATATAGGTCTAAGGCATAGTTTGCATTTGCCTTAGATCTAGTTAACACACCATCTTCAACGTTCCCAATGACATCATCAAGAGGATGATCTTTTAATACTCTGAAGGTTGTAGTAGGAGACTGAGGTTCTGGGTCTGAGTCAGAGCAATGTCTCTCAGGCTGAATAGGACATACTTCTTTAGTCTGAGTAGGAATTTGATGATCACTTAAATCTTCAATCTGACATGTACCTGATGATTCACCGAGATTCTCAGGCTGATTATCTTTAATATTGATAATTTCTTTGAGTGATGCACGTTTGTCAGATTTACTATCATCATCAATCATCAGAATCATCCATAACATACATGGGATTTGATGTGAGATCTTCTTTACTCCTCTCAAGCTCACTCAGACTAACCGAGTCAACTTGAGCTCTGTTGGATTCATCAATACTTGTCTCATCAAACATAACATATACTGACTCTTCAATTACATTTCTTTTAAGATTAAAGACTCTGTAAGCTTTGGAGATTGAAGAATATCCAACAAATATCCCTTGATCAGCTTTGGGTTCCAACTTATGGAGCTGATCTCTTTGGTTTAGCACATAGCATGTTGAACCAAAAATACGGAAATATCCAATGTTGGTTTTTCTGCCATGATATATCTCGTAAGATGTTTTACCATGTCTTTTCACTATAATTGATCTATTCTGAGTATAGCAGGCTGTACTTACAGCTTCTGCCCAGAAGCTCAGCTTGAGCTTTGCCTCACATAGCATGGTTCTGGCAGCTTCAATTAAGGTTATGTTTCTCCTTTCAGCAACTCCATTTTGTTGTGGAGTTCTTACAGATGAGAAATTCTGGATAATTTGTTTCACTTCACAAAAGCCTTCAAGGCTTGAGTTTCTGAACTCAGTCCCATGATCACTTCTGAGTTGTTTAAAAGACTTACCCTTTTGCAACTCTTCTTGTCTTATGAAGCTGATTAACTCATGTGCAGCTTCACTTTTGGCTTTTAAGAAGATTACCCAAGAGAATCTTGTGAACTCATCAATAATCACTAGAGTATACTTTTTGCCACTTAGGCTTGGGGTGCTGATAGGTCCAAATAGGTCCAAATGCAACATATGCAATGGTTCTGTGATTGAGAAATTCTGTTTGGACTTGAAGGATCCCTTATGATGTTTTCCATTTCACAGGCTGAGTAGAGTTTGTCTTTAGCGAATGTGATTTTAGGCAGACCAGAGACTAACTCTTTGCTAGACAACTTGTTAATATATTTGAAGTTTAAATGAGACAGTCTTTTGTGCCATAACTAGCTTAGCTTGGGAGTTAAGTCAGAATACAAGCAGGTTTCAGTTGAACGATATGCGGAGCTGAGATCTAACAAATAGATATCTCTCTCTCTTTTTGCCATTAATATTGGTTTTCCCTTCTTATCATAAATTGTCCCTGCATGCTTTCTGAAGGTGACTTCATAATCCTCATCACACAGTTGACTGATACTTATCAGATTGTGTTTAAGGCCTTCAACATATGCTACCTTTTTTAAAATGACTTTTCCAGCAGTTATCTTTCCATAACCCTTAGTCCTTCCTTGAGAATTATCCCCAAATGTCACCTTGGGTCCTTCATTGTTTTAGAATTCACTTAGAATCCCCTTGCTTCTTGTCATGTGCCTTGAGCATCCACTATCGAGATACCACTTGTAGGAGCCCTGCACATGATCAACTAAACGTATTAGTTTCTTTTTGGAACCCATTGTTTGGTGGGTCCTGAGGATGAGCACTTAGCTGATCCTTTGGAGTTTGATTTATCAGCTCGAACAGATTCTGGGTCTGTTTTGGACTGATCATCCTTTTCGTTTTTAGGTCTAAGATTTGTACTTACACAATCTTTGGCCTCATGACCTCTATCACCACACTTATAGCATTTTCTTCTAAAGATGGGTGTTTGGGTGATTTCTTTTAGTTTCCCAACATTAAATTTGGATTCGGATTTAGGGTCATATGATGTGGATAACCTTTCAATCCTCTTCGATAGTTTGTCTACTTGATTTTCACTGACTTTGGACTTACCTTTGTCAGCTTTATGGTTACCTTTATTTGGTGAGGTCTGACTTACAAACAACTTCCTGTTTTTAGACATCCTTTCATGTATGACTTGAGAATTATGTCTTTTTGAGTTAACATGAGATATTCTATCAAAAACAGTTGTTCTCACCGGATTGTAATCCAATCTTTTGAAAACTGACTTACAGTTTCTGTTGGATCTGGAACATTCAGCTTGATGATTTGAGTGAATAACTTGAGGACTTTGGGTTGGTCTCACAAACTTATTGGTTTTGACCTGTTTCCCTTCCTTGTTTCTTAAAAATGTTCTTGGGAGTATGTCATCTGATTTCATCGTTTTGTCTTCAAGACTGACTTGATCTTCGTTGATTTCATCAGCAGCAACACTATAATCTCCCCCTAGCACTGGTTTTACTTGATTTGGTATTTGCTAGTTAATGCACTTTTCTGCTTCTCTTGATGACTTACACCAAGATTCACAGATTTTTCTTAGATTGTCAGCTTGTTCTTTTGATTCTTGCAGTTCTTCACTTAGAAGTTTGTTTATATGAAGCTGACATTCATAATCACTTTGGATCTTTTTACCAGCATTTAAGAGAGTTTCAGAGTGTTTAAGTTCATATTTTAGTTTTCAAACTAGATTGAACTGTGAGAGGTTTTGAAGTCATTTAACATATAGTTGAACATTAGACATTTTTGTTCATCAGTGTAAGAGCTAAAGTTATTTACCTTATACATTGAGGCAGGATCCCAGTTACTGGTTTTCTTACTCAGCTTAGCTGCTTCTGCTAGATCCTCGTCAAAGGAACTGTCTATGAAGTAGATGATTCAGTATCCCAAGTTTCAGCAAGGAGGCCTTTGGTGTTTTCATCTGGCTTGCCTTTGAGTCTTTGATATTTCTTTTTATATTTATCAGCTCTGTAGGCATTCTTGTCAGCTACTGAAGCTGATTCTCCCTTCTTTACTCTGCACTCAGCAGCTATGTGTCTTATCCTCTGACAATTATAGCACTTAGCTTTCTTAGGATCAAAAGTAGAGTTACCACTTTTGCTTCTGTCAGATTGACCCCTTCCTCTTCTGAACTTTCTAAAGTTTCTTGCTAACATTGCCATTTGTTCAGTAAGAGCATCCATCTCTTCATCATCTGAACCAGAGTTAATACTTACTTCCTTAGATTCAGATTCAGAGTCAATCTCAGCTTGAGACTTTTTAGATCGCTTCTTTTTCTTTTCTGCAATTAATGCAGATCCAACATTGTTTATAGATTCTTTTAGTTGTTGCTGGGATACTTTCTTTTGCTCCATGATTTGTTGATGATTTAGAAGGAAACCATAGATAGATCTAAGATCATAGTTTCCTAAGGTTCCTCCAGCATGAAGTGCAATGGTGATCTCATTGAATTGTTCTGGTAACACATCCAAGAACTTGAGTACCAACTCATTCTCATCTTTCTTGACACCTACCAAGATCAGATCATTTATCAAGCATTGAAATCTGGTAAACAAATCTGCCAGAGTTTCATTCTTTTTAGCAAAGAAAGTTTCATAAGAACGACTTAGATTTGTCTTCTTATGTTGCTTGACCAAGTCAGTGCCTTCATACGTGGCAATGAGAGTATCCCACATCTCTTTTGCAGTTTGGCACCCAACCACAGTATTGAACAGTTTACGATCTTCCTCAGTCCACGATGCTTCAGGCTTGGGAGTTTCTCTAGAGGGAACAGTTTTGTCAGTGCCAGTAATATGGATCATTGGTATGATTGGGCCATCTTGAATCACGGTACTCATCCTGTGATCCACAGACTTCAGATATAGCATGGCTCTAAACTTCCACATAGGATAGTCAGTGCCATCAAAGATAGGACAACCTTTTGCCGCCATTGTTGGTATGTGACTTGATTGTTTGCTAGTAGACATCTTAACCTCTTGACAGCGGATCTTGATCTTCAACTTATGAAGAAACTTGCTCTGATACCAGTTGTTGGTCCCAAAAAGGGTGAACAAGCAACCGATACAGTGTAGAAGGGGGGGTTGAATACACTTTAAACAATCAAACAAATTAATCAAATGTATATTCAATATTATCAACCAGTACAATAACTATTATCACTCTCTAATCAAATCAACAGGATGATTTGATGTTACAATGATTATAACCTCAACTCTCTCTAAACACTCTTGAATCACAAACTAATTGATGATCGAATTTCTTGTTAAAAACTGATTAACAAGAACCCTTGAAAACTCTCTCGAACTTTGAACTTACAAAGTTATCGCAACACACGCGTATCAAGTATCACGAACACACGTACATTTTGCAACTTATGAAGTCGTCGTTGTGTATCGCGTATCTGTTCTCATACACACGTAAGAACATCTATGTAAAACCCATGAGAAGGTTTATACTTATACTTGATATATCTACGAGCAAATCGCAGTTTAAAGATAAAACTTATCTTTTCTTTAAAACCGTAACAAACTCCTTAATTAGAACATATCTAATTAATTTTCGGTTAAGATTTCTATCCAACTAATAGATAGTTTAAATTAGATTTAGATATCCTAATTTAAATGTCGTAGATATATAGAGTTTATAACAGAATTTAGAACTTACTTAAATTCTGAACTGACTTCTGATGCTGAGCTGACATACTCAGTCTTGACCTTGTCAAGCTGACTTCTTGAATCTTGGATTCTTGCATCTTCAAGTCTTCAAGTCTTCAAATTTTCAAGTTTTCATTCTTAAGTCCTATGTCAGATTAGAAGTCACTGAGTTATCTAGTACTTACATAGAAAACTCTATATCTATTTATACGCTGACTACTCAGCTGAAGCTGACTAGTCAGTCTAAAATAGACTTACATAATTCCTAACTCTTAACCTATTATCTATACATATTGATATTTTGTCTCATCAAATCTGACTATTCTAAACATGGGACTAACAATACTATATTTATGTAATCCTAAACTTGGAAAGTAATTTAAGTCAGAATCCGACACATAGAATCCGAATGGTTGAAAATCTGAAACAATGAAATCCAGGACTTAGTGAAATCCGATACCTATGATTTTGGGAACTTGGAAATCCGATTAAGACAAAACAGACAAATTGGAATCCATCAGATTCCTAAATCCGACAGTTGTGAAATCCTTATAGATAGTTGCGGATTTTGGGAAATCCGACACTTAAGTTGCGGATTTTGAGAAATCCAAGTGTAAATCCGATAGATTCAAGAATCCGACATTTTGTGTTTGGATTTTTAATTATTTATTTATTGTTGATATTATGAATGAATTATAAATATATGTCAGATATATTTATAAGTTTTGAGAATGATTGGTTATTATTTCATTTCAGGCAATCCAAAGGCTCAGTAACATTAGACTTCTGAGTGCTTCGCCTAAACTTGAAAGGTGAGTGGATGTTGGATGTGACTGGTAAAGATTGTGTTTAATATTACTGATGTGAGGCATGATTGTATGTGATGGTTTGTTATTGGAACTGTTGATTGTGAATATTGTTGATGTCTGTTGCATGACTATTTGTTCGATACGCACTCTTGGTATGATTTTGAGTTGCGTTTGAGAAGTCAGCTATAGGTGGAATTGGGTTCGGCTCGTTTACTGGTTGGTTGAACAGTGGTAGCCTTACTGTTGCATATGTTGCTTCAGAGTGGGATTGCACTGTGCCAATTCAGTAGAGGGCTATCGGTAAACCTTTACTTTGGCCGGCATTGGTTGTAGGTTCTGCGCCAAACCGCCGGTCTTCTTAGTGGTTGTGATTACATGATTAGTATTGACTTGATGTTTGCTTTTGGCTTTAGCCTCTACTCACTTAGCTTTGTGCTAATTCCCCACAGTTGTTGCTTTTTGTAGGTTTGTGTTTGTGAGTGCTCGTGGAAGGAAAAGTTGACTTGACTCTGATGTTTTGATTTAATGAAACGAGCCAGTTTATTTTGTAACACAGACTTAAGCATGTTGGATTTAAGAACAGATATTTTGTTTGTAAATGATTGTTATGCTTGTGAATGGATTGTATGTTTAAAGTTAATTAAAGCTTCCGCAACGCAATTAAAAAAAATGGCTTAGATTTTACGGTGTTACACTTGAAATCTCAAAAGTATAGGATTTGTTATTCATAATTCAAGCAAAGGTTAGTTTGGAATTCTATCATGTGAATATACATCTTCGTATGTTCATATGTGGAATTACATGTACATATAGAGAATCACCATGAATGGATTTTGAAGAAAACTTGATAAGTGGGTTTTGTGGATTTTGTTGTTTTTAATTGTTTGAAAGTGTTCATGATGTTTGTATATATGTTATATGAAGTTATATGTGTGTTAGATGTGTTTTGTTTCAAGAAATATGATGTTAGTAATGGATATGATATGTTTATGCGGCGCGAAAATTTTAAAGGCCGCGGCACGACCCCGTCGGGATCCGACAATTCCAAATCCGGTCACAAGAAATCCGATAATATTGAACTCCGACCTTATGAAATCCGATATTTGCAAATCCGACCCTAAGAATCTGATTCTTTGAAAACCGGTACCGAAATCTGACACTTGCAAATCCGGGATTCGAAATCTGTTAGCATTGTGGCGCGACGCATATGTAGGTCGCGGCACGACCAGGCTATTTCAGAAAGTTTCATTGTTATGCTTTTTGTTTGTGTTGAAACTTATTGAGTTATCATTTGTGTGGTTATATTAATTTGTTTACAAGCTATTGAGATATAAATATATGTGGGCAGATATATTTATATATCCGAGACTAATTTCGTTGTTACTGTGTTTTCTTGAAACACCAAGGCTCAGTAAAATTAGATATCTGAGTTACGTGTTTGAAACCACCAGGTGAGTAGACGTTAATCGCGGATGGTAAAGATTATGGTTGATGTTATTGATGTGATGCATGCATATGTGATTGTTAGACTGTTGAGTCTGATTGTTGATTGTGATTGTTGATTGATTATATCTGTTGCACGACTATTTGGCCGATACGTGCTCGAGGTATGTGTTGGAGTATGCCCACTGACTTACGTACGCAAATATCACTACCGATGAAGCATAAGCCTATTGGGTCACACACCAAGGGTTAATCTCGACAACAACCAAAGTGAAAGGGGCGAAAGGGACTTAAATTGTTCAAGTTACAAAAGGGGTCTAGCCAGGGGGAGTTCACGGCGTGAACTTGTGTCAGAGTGCAGATCACCGTTTTGCTTTTGCCTCCACTCTCCATCAATGTTTCAAGCATCATGATTGAGATTTGGCCGGCCTTGGGGTACTGAATGGGCATCTAGGAGTCTTTAAAAGGACTTTGCATGTTGCTCCTTCTACTCTCTTGCTTGAACATACATAAACACACTAAAGGCTTCTTGTGAGGTGCTAATAGAGTGTTCATAATGAAGGTGTTCGTTTGGCATAATCAAGTAGTAGCGGAAGCATAATATAGAACAAAATTTCAAAGCAAAGCAAACGAATACTTCCCATGGAACAAAATCTAAACATGAAGTTGCAACTAAAATAGAATAAACAAGATAAAAGGAAAGGTTATACCACAATGCAAGATCACAAAAGCTTTCCTCCTTGTCAAGGTGTTAGAATTCAAACAAGAATTCCTCTAGTGTTGTCCACCCCAAGATATCTTGATTCCCCAATGCTAGTAGGTTGGTGTTAGACACTAAAACAACAATCAAAGTGTATATCTCACTCTCTTGTGCATCAAACTTGATCACCAAAGAGAATGCCAACTTAAAGAGAATGTAAGCATGAACAAGACACTTGAACTTCTCCAAGTTCTGTTCCAGAGCTATCAAAAATGTAGCACACATTAACACACTTTTTAATCCCATTAAAATGAGTGTTTAAGGCTTGCAACGTCCCAAATTTTTTTTTAAAGCTAATGGTACGACTAAAAGTCTACGTTAATTGAAACATTGTATGGTATCATTTACATTCCGAGTGAAAACCCATAAAAATCTTAAGTTCGAGTACAATCAATTTGGATTACATTAGAAAACTCATGAGAGTGAAAATATTGCGGAAGTTTGCCGGGGATGAGCTATCAAACACGAGTTGGAGCCCCGCCGTGGTCATCACGTGAAAAGATGGTTAAACAACAACCGTAAGCACAAAGCTTAACGAGTACTTTTACTTACAAACCAAACAGTTCATCAGAACACATTCTTCGTACCCACTACTGCAATAAGTGGTCTCATCAAATAACATGTTTCTCATACCCACGACCGTAGTAAGTGGACTCAACATACCCGCCTGTTAGACGGTCTCGTCTCACCCGTTGTCGTCATAAAGATCTAACATACCCAGCACCGAAGTACTGGTCTCATACCCAACACTGGAGTATTGGTCTCATACCCGACACCGAAGTGTTGGTCTCATACCCGACACCGAAGTGTGCGGTCTCACATACCCGTCATCAGAGTGAACGGTCTAACATACCCGTCACCGGAGTGAACGGTCTAACATACCCGGCACCGAAGTGCTGGTCTGCATACCCAACACCGAAGTGTTGGTCTCATACCCGACACCGAAGTGTGCGGTCTAACATACCCGTCACCGGAGTGAATGGTCTAATCTCATTCAGTTATAAGTCATAGCTCTTCACGTATTCACATGCATATATAAACAACTGGAATCTATTTAGATCATAATGAGAATACTCATGATATAATTATCATATACCACATGCATAACACATCACACGTACTACTATCATGTATTTGAGTGTATTCACATGTTTTATAACTTATCATCTGCTTACACATCATCAGTCGCATGCAAGGTCTATTTAAAACACACCCGACACCGATGTGTTGGTCTACACATAGCATTCATGTACTCCACAATTATTATTCACTTTCTTAGGCACTATCAAACGAATTTGATGTCTATTTAGAAATGTAAGTAAGAATTCTCACGTGTCAGTAGTTCTCGTCACGCTGTTCTTACTTCACAACCTGACTCGTGATTATCCTTCAATTGATCGTCACTTGGTCCAAGTCCAAAAATGGTTAATACCGGGTTCTTAACTTTCCTAACTTACACAACTCCCCATAAGTCGTATGGGTACACACCACTGAAGGTCACATGGACACTTCTAAAAAAATCGCATGAGTGCATACACTATCACTAAAAGTCGCATGGAACAACTACGTAGTCTGAAAGTCGCATGAACCATATGAATACACTAGATGAAAGTCGCATGACCACATGTATACCTCCAGGTGACTGTCGCATGAACACAGGCATACTTCCAGGTGACTGTCGCATGGACATGTACCTTTGTCTATGAGACCGTCGCATGGAACTACTGAAAGTGTTCGTCCCACAGAGGGTAAACAAGCAACCGATATAGTGTAGAAAGGGGGGTTGAATACACTTTAACACAATCAATCAAATTAATCAAATGTATATTCAATGATCAAACAGAATGATTACAGTTAGCACTTTCTAATCAAATCAACAGGATGATTTGATGTTTACACTAATTATAAACTCAACCCTCTCTCTCTAAACACTCTTGTATCACAAACTAACCGATGATCGAACTTCTTATTAAAACGGATTAACAAGAACTTTTGAAAACTCTTTTGAACTTTGAACTCACAAAGTTATCGCAATACACGTTTATCAAGTATGACGAACACACATACATTTTGCAACTTATGCAGTCGTATCCTATTCAGTATTCTGTGTTCTTTTTATATTGAAACCCATAGGAAGGTTTATACTCATACTTGATATATCTACGAACAACTCGCAATTTAAAGATAAAACTTATCTTTTCTTTAAAACCGTAACAAACTCCTTAATTAGAACAAATCTAATTAATTCCGTTTGAGATCTCTATCCAACTAATAGATAGTTTAAATTAGGTTCAGATATCCTAATTTAAATGTCGTAGATATGGAGAGTTTATAACAGAATTTAGAACATACTTAAATTCTTGAACTGACTTCTGACGCCGAGCTGACTCACTCAGACTTGACATCGTCAAGCTGAGTTCTCGAATCTTGGGTTCTTGAATCTTCAAGTCTTCACTCTTGAACCTTATCCCAGCTTAGAAGTCACTAAGCTATCTAGTACTTACATAGAAATCTCTATATCTGTTTATACGCTGACTACTCAGCCTAAGCTGACTAGTAAGTCTATAACAGACTTACATAATTCCTAACTCTTATCCTATCATACATAGCTATGATTTGTCTCATCAAATTAACTATTCTAAACATGAGACTAACAATCTCCCCCTATTTGATGATGAAAAAATATTGAATCAAAGTACATATAGGTTAACAGAATTATGTTGAACCGGAACTGACCAAAGTTAGTTCTTGAAATAAGTATTGAACTAATCCATACTTATTCATCATATCTTGAACTTACAAAATGTTTATGTTACAAATATATTATAAGACTTGTATTTTAAGTATTTGGATATACAACTATTTAGATACTGAACTTATAAGAATTAATTTAAGTTCTGAACTTACAAAACTTATACTACTGAACTTATCAGTTTATAATTGAACATATCAATCCTCAGCTTGAGCCTACAACGTTTTTTGTTTGAACATACGAAACATAATATTGAACATATCAAATGACAAAACAGTTGAACATATCAAATTTGAATTTGTATTAATGAACATATCTTTTACATTGTATCTTGATCATTATGATCAGCCTATGCACACTTGGTGCTTACAAAATTATAGAAGTAATCTATTTAATCAACAGGATCTCCAACTTCCAACCACATATCTAAACATTTAAGTTCCCAAATGGAAGCTTCCTTGATAGCATTATTCATAATCTCTTCACCTTCTAGCAACTCTCTCATTTCAGTTTTTCTTGATCTGACTTCTTTGTTGAGATGATATCTGAATACTGAGTTATGAGTTGAGTCATCACATAGAATTCTCAAGTATAGAATCAATTCCAGACTTGCCAAATGAAGATCTGCTACTCTCAAGAAGCACTGATTACCTTCCACATCAAGATACAAGAATCCTTCCAAAGGTTGAGTGATATAAGTGTTTTCTCTGAATTCAACTCCCTCTGGAACTTGTAAACCGATGTCTCTTTTAGCTCGCTGGCTCGCTGTTGGATTATGCCCGCTGACACACACACGAGTTGATATCATGGCTGATGAAGCAAGGGCCTATTGGGTCACACGCCAAATATCAATTCCGGCATCACGGATGGTATAATGAGAGAGAAAACCATAAACTGGTTTTGGTGGGCCAAGGCACACCTGTGCCTCTATGACGTACGGCCGTGCCCTACGGGCAGGCACGAGCCCAAGTCGGGCGTGGCCTGTGCCTAGGTACGTCCGTGCCTCTAGGAGGCACGCCCGTGCCCTGTGCCCAATGGACAGGCACGAGCCCAAGTCAGGTGTGACTTGGGCATGGCCTTTAGGGCTGGTACGCCCGTTCCTTGTGAGGCACGGCCATGTCCCGTGCAGTAACAGTCTTCTTAAACCGCTTTCAAGGCTGTTTATGAAGAGATTATGATTTTTTAATTGGTAACTAATGGAATATCAATGCATGCACATTTTTATTCTCTTTTGTGGAGTCGATATAATGTGGTGCATGATTCCATTGTGAGGTTGCTAGCTTTTGAAAGGCATACAAATACATATTACACACTTCTCTCTCTCAAGCACACAAAAGACATCCAAGGCTTTGGTTCTTTTGTGTTGGTCATCTTGGTGGTGTTTAGATAGGCTTATCTAACACTCTAGCAAGTGGGAGGCGATAGTAACTTGGTATGGACTTCGATAGAGGTGTACACGTTAGTGCACGAGACTTCCAAACTCCAAACCCGTGTGTACAAAGAAGATAGCATCAAGGGTATGACTCTATTTCTTTGTATCTTTATTTTGTTGCTTAACCATGTTTAGAGTTTTGGTCCATTTGGTGGGCGTATTCGTGGTCAAATTTTGAAAATCATTTTCTACTCGTTTTGCTTCCGTTGCGATTTTAGACCGCGAAAACCCAACAGTGGTATCAGAGCCATCTCAAACATGGCTTTGCACTTTTGGATTTAACCCGTATTTTATGAGTTTTCTGTCAAAAACGGTTTTCTGGTGACCGGGCACGGCCGTACCTCTAGGGGTACGGGCCGTGCCGGCGACCGGGGCACGGGCGTACCAGTGGGGGTATGGGCCGTGCCGGCAGAATTCGTAAACTGTTTAAACTGTACACTGAAAAAAAGGCTAGGCATGCCCGTACCTTGTGGGGTACGCCCGTGCCTTCTGGTTTTTTGGTCAGAATTGGTTTTTGAAACTATATATTTAAATATATTAAAATCCGGGTTTTAGACTAGTCTTGATTCTGTTGATCCCCACTATATTTTGGTTCCTAATTCTATATGTTTTGTGTGACTTGGCATGAAGTTCACAAAAACATATATTTTTAGGTGTATATATGAATATGCAATTTTAAAGGTGTATTAAAATTGTTAATGCATATGTACAAGGATTGTTTGTTGTGCCTTGAGTGTTGTTCTGCAATCTTGATCAAAATATATATATTTGTTGGACATGGTTTTGTGGCACACCATTGCTTTCGTTTGGTTGTGTTTGTTGTGGTAGCCCGGTAACTTGTTTTGCCCATAGCCCTTTGTGTTGTTTATGGTTGGTTTTGGTTTTGGCCTGCGCGATGTATTGTTGTAATATTTATATTTGGTGCGACTTGCATGCCGTTTATTTAAATCTTTGTACTCGTAATAGATTATTAGGATCGCGACTTGCATGTCGTTTTCTTATTATTATGTACTCGTATTTAGATTATTTCAAATATGTAAGTATTGCTTCAAACCAACCGGGAGACACGGTGTTGGCGTCTTGACGATCCAAATCCGGGAGATTCACCGGAGTGGAAATCGTGACGGTGCATTCCTTGGTGTTGTCCCTAGATTGACTTTGTTTTCCCCGTTTTGGTTCACGGGAAAAACATTTAGAATTTGGGCGTGTTACCGGGTCTTTATTTATATTTAAGCGTAGTTGTTTTATATTTAACTACCCGCAGGCTTCCATGCTCACTAAGGATCACCTACACATGTGAGAGATAGTATCTGTTAGCTATAAAAGCTAGTGATTATAGAAGAGCATAATAATCAACATAAATATATCACATATCATCAATCATGCTCAAACAGTGCTATCCTAACATCTCGCGATGAGCTGGTGTAGTCAGAAGGCGACATATCTCGCAGGGAGCTAACCCGGCTCAATGCACCAAACTAGAGTACCAGACACATCAACCGCTCCCGTGGATGAGCTGTAAAGCGGTCCACCATTGCGTTTTGGAATCAACCGATTCCTCTGTGTACGGCCATAAGCTATACCCAAGGAGGACTGCTTAGTCCTTAATGTAGAACAACTTTTTTCTTGTTGTAGGACAGCTTTGTCCTTAGGGTCCGGATCGTTCACAAACACATATCTCATCCAATCAGATCTTCATTGCCCGCATCTAATCATATATCATCATAATATACGCCTAATCAAGTGCATATCATAGTGTCAACATGTTAAGTCTAGCATCATCATGCAACCTACACTTAATCAGGTGTGTGTACATATCAAGGTATAAAATTCTCAGATCATTTGTTAATATATGTTATAGAGATATCAATCGTTATGTTATCAGGCACTCACGTGACGAGCTAGAATATTAAACAATATGATACCGAAGCTCTTGGACCAACTGATGTACCTAAACAGAGTTTCTAGATATTAAAAAAAACTTGTTAAATAGAATCTGCAAGAGGCGGGGCATGCCCGTACCTAGCCAACGCACGCCCGTGCCTGACAAGGCACACCGCGGGCTTAACAAGGCATGCCCTGTACCTGATACTCAGGTACCCCCCGTGACTGCAGGGAACCCCCGGACTAGCTAGGGTTAGGCACGCCCGTACCTTTGGGAGGTACGGCCATGCCTCCCACGGTACGCCCTAGGGTACGGCCTGTTCTTGAGAGGCACGCCCGTGCCTTTCCATATACAGCAGCAGGTTCGTGCAGAACCTTTTGTTTTCTAGCCAAACCATTCCAAATCATAACCAAAACATTACCAATCGATTTCTATCATTCATATGTGAAATAACACATCAGAACTAAGCTAAAGCAATAACTTTTATGCATCAAAACATTTAATTTCAACTTTGGGACTAAGATCTCCATTTTGACCCATTTGCACTTTAATTTCTAAAATCAATCCAAATCATTAGTTTAATTCAATACTCTGATTTCTATGGAATTATAAACCAATTAGGAACTGATTGGTAACATTAGAATCAATTATTGGGATCAAATTCAATTAAACCCAATTGAACCTAGACTTAGAAAGATGAAGCACTTGGACAAGAACTCACTTGAAGATTAAGGAGATGATGATTATAGCAGATTGTAACTTGAATTCAGTAGCAACGCTTGAATTCAAATGTGAGAGTCAAGAAAGTGATGTTTGTGTTTGCAAGGAGAGGTATACGTGGGATGCCTAGTTGTGGGTTAATTATATTCACAAGTGGGTATCTTGTTCCTCTTTCCAACTTACAACTTAACGCACGAGTACCCGTTTTAACTAACGGGGATATTTTTGGAAAGCTCATTCTAAGCCATTTAATATTTTATATTCTTATCTATTTTTAATAATGTTTTTATTTTATCATTTATTTATTATTTTCTTCTATTTTCCAATTAATCAATTATATATATATATATATAATTCTTTTATTCAATGTTTAATTCGAGTTTTAGACGTACCAGATTCGAACACGACTAGGCCCAATCTGAGGATGTTACATACCCTGAAATGACTTTGATAAAGATGCAATTGGGATTACGAGTTGTTATTAAATTGTTGGAAATCAAATTAGTGTTTGTGTTCTAATCATATTTTGTATGCTTTATTAGATGATTTTGTACTTAGATGGTCACATATATGAATATGTATATATAGTGACCTTAGGCTCATATCATTGTAACTCTTGCATTTGACAGATATATCAAACACACACTTAAAGGTGTTTTGACCTTTTCCTCTCAAATTAAATCTACATTCTACTTGTTTTTTGATTCTACAATTGGTATCAGAGCCTGATCTTTGATAAGAGATGGCTCATGATTGAAGAATTTGTGAGATAACAGCAACAAGTGAAGCAATTCATCGGATTTCAGAGTTTTTCGTCAACATTTGAAAATTTCTGATTCTAATCAATTCGAAAGGTACAATGGAACGTTTGTAGCTCTTTAGATTCGCAATTACAATTAGAATCGATCTGTATTGGTCTGCGATCGTGCATGTAAACAATCTGTATCGAATTGTAAATTTAGTGTTTTGAGAGTTCTAAACATTTTGATCAAAAATGTATTCAATCGTTTGATTTTGATTGTAAAGTTGTTTCCTGAGTGTAATTCGCTAGTATACGATTAGGATAGAGAAATTCTTGAATTTGATCAAAATTCGAAAAAAGTTGAATTTTTGAAGTTGGCGTATTGTACTGTGAAGGAACTATCTGATTTGGTGCTCAAGAACAATCGGATTTCTCAATTCAGAAGGTTTTTATCGGAATCCAACAAAATTAAGAGTGTCGGATTTGAAGGTTGTTGGATTTAGTTGCGGATTGGGATAAGTTTGTGTTTTGATTTGAGTTCCGGATTTGAGACTTACGGTTTTGGTGTTGAGTTATGGAATCTTGGTTACGGATTTGGTTATTACAGGATTTTGGGATTATCGGTTTTGTATTACCGGATTTGGTGATTATCGGTTTTGAGTTACCGGATTTGGTGATTATCGGTTTTGAGTTACCGGATTTGGTGATTATCGGATTTACTTTGTTTCAAGGATTTTTTTGAGTTCTCGGACTTAGTGATCTACGATTTGCAATTCAACGGATTTTGACTCACGGATTTTAAGCTTTATCAGAATTTGGGAATTTGAATATCGGATTTGGACTCAGATTTCAGTCTCGGATTTGGTTAACCACTAGATGAAATACACAGGGAGAAGCTTCCAAGTGAGTATACGGTTGAGGAGAAACACAGAGCTACAGCTGATCGGAAAGCAAAGTATCACTTAAAACATGGTCTATCATCTGAGTTCTATATCAAGGTTAATGGCTTGAATACAGCCAAAGAAATCTAGGATGAGATTAAAAGTCAAATGGAGGGCACTGAATCTAAAGAAAGGATAAAAGAAACTACTTTGGTCAACTCGTTTATTCAAACTTAACAAAGAACACAAGGTTTCTAAATTCTCTAGGGTTTGAATGGAAATCACAAGTTGCAATCTATAGGCAAATGTGTTGGTATCTGCCCACTGACACACGTATGCCGGTATCACTGCTAATGAAGCGCGAGCCTATTGGGTCACACGCCAAGCATTAATCCCGACAGCACTTTTAGAAAGAGAGGAGTAAAATGGTGGTTTTAGTTGTCTATGGGTGCTTCATGACCATGAAGGTTTGTGCTTCATGGGTTGTGAAGTCTAGGTGCTCCATGACCATGAAGCTGATTGCTTCATGGGCTGTGAAGGCTGGGTGCTTCATGACCATGAAAATGTCTTCATGGGCCGTGAAGGCTATGCGCTTCACGGGCTATGAAGAATCCTTCACGGGTCATGAAGAGGCAGCTGAAGTGTCACTTCTGTTTTATTGGACCATTTGATGGTCCAATCAAAATGCTTGATTTTTTGCCGGATTTTTGGTGTCAAATGGAAGTGTTAGAGGCTAGAGAACTCATGCATACACAACACCACTTTCTCTACTCTAAATTCTCTCTTGGTTCCAAAGGGTTTCATGCAACAAACACTAAGATGATGATCTTGAGTGTTCTTATGAAGATCAATGGTGCAAGAGGAGAATAATGATAGGCTGTTCCAGATGGTTAAATCATTGAGGATGTTCATCTATGGCTCACTAGCATATGGGGATCATGTTCTACTTGGTGTGGACTAGCAATGGAGGAGGATGCCTCATGTTTCCTCGTGTTTATCCCAAACCATTTGATGAGCTCGATCTCCACATGAACTAAAGGTATAATTTCTATTCCTTCTTCTCCTTGTTTGAGTTGCAATTTGCTTTGTAGTGTATTCCACCATTGGAACTTGGTTGTGGGTTTACTTGTGCTTGTTTGTTTTTTCTTGCATGCTACATTTCTTGTTTGCTTCCGCTGTGTTTGTGTTCCCCACAAGTTCCAACAGTGGTATCAGAGCCATCTCTACAAAGGAATTGCACTTTGATGGCTTGAAAACTGAAAATAAGCATTCTGTCCAGAATTCTTCACAAGCCGTGGAGCTTTTGGTTTCACGGGTCGTGAAGCCTAAACGACTGGCTTCATGGGTGTCGCTCCTGAAAGGTTTTGACTGTGTCAGAGTCGTGGAGCTCATGGGCTTCATGGGCCGTGAGGGCCAGTGAAAGCTTCTGGGCCGTGAAGGTCTCGTGAATAGTGTTTTTATCCTTGGTTAAAAAAGAAATAAGTTTTCGGTTTTGTCACCTCTCGATTCTATTTTTCCAGAATTTGTCCTTGTTGTTTGGATACTTGAAAAGCCCCTTATATGTGTCTTGATTCATATATTTATATGTATTGGGTGGTTTTGGCATAAAATGCACACATGCATATACTTATATTGTGTATATATGAATATGTGTTCTCAAAGTGTTTGGGATACTAATGCATATGTACAAGGATTGTTCTTCTTGTGCCTTGAGTGCTTTGCTTGTTTGAACAATCTTAATCGAGATACATTTTGCATGGTTTTGTTGTGGCACACCATGTTTTGTTTGTGGTTGTTGTTGTGTCCGGTAATGCCTTGCCCATTAGACCTATGTGTTGGTTGTTTGGTTGTTTGTTTATGTATTCATTCATTTGGTGACTTTTAGTCACAATGGTTTGTAATAATATTTATTCGGCTTATAAATTTGTATATTTATTTATGGCTTGCATGTCATTGCTTTCCTTTGTACTTGTTGTAAGTAGCTTAGAATAGCAATCGCGGCTTGCATGCCGTTTCTTTTCAAAATTATCTGTAATTGTGAAAAGAAGACCGAAGACAACCATCGAGAGTCGTGGAGGAGACGTCTTGGCTTTCTTGAATCCGGTGGATCATTTGGAGATGACGGATTCAGTGGGAGCACATCCGGCGAGGCCATTTGGTTGTGTCCTTCGTTTGGCCTTGCTCTCTCCGTTTGTCTCACGGGGAGGGCGCATAGGGTTTAGGGGCATGTTACCGGATATTTGCTTTGTGCGTGGTTGTGATTTATTTTGTTATTTTCTTGCGTGGTTGTTTAGGATCTTCGCATGCTAGAAAAACTTTTCAAAATAATAAAATCACTAGAGTTGTTAAATTGTTTAACAAACCCCGCGCGCTCACGATTAACAAATAAATATAAATTGGTTTATATTAAAGTGAAAAATGCGGTTTGTCACTTATTTGTTAATCAACTTGAAAAGAGGTTTTTTAAACCGGAAAGGCAAAAGTCCCATTTTTCTGAATCGTAAATCACACTCCAGCCGTAAGATGACACCACCCGAATCTAGTGAAGCATGAGATGATTGTCGAGCTAAGCACGAGTTATTCCATGTGAATTTGTATGGGAAGTGAGTATGGCGACTTGAAATTGTTGGTTGTCAAGCTTAGCATGAGCCAATGATTGTCAAGGGTGTCACCATGTATCTTGATGGATGATTTACAATTCCAACTTAATACGCCTTGGTAATTGTCATGACTATACCAAGTTGCCAAAGCGGCTTAACGAGGAGTTGGTGTGAGAAGGGATCAAACATTCCAAACCGACGCTATGAGTGTTGATGGATCCCGCAAGTGTTTAAGAGTTGTAATCTCGGATTGCAATTGGTAAAGCGTTTACCGGCCGAAATAACTTCATGAAGTGATCAGTGGCAAACCCGTCATGGAGTGAAGTGAAATAAGGTTCTTAGCCCTTGTTAAGATAATTAGTTTTCTTAAAACTAAATGGGTATTTATCGTGACGAGGATTGTATCAAAACTAACTAAAACATGTATTCTAATATCTTTAATTCGTAAACGTTAATGACACCACTTCAACTTAACACTCCGTTCGTTCCTAAAGAAGGAGAAACTCACTAGTGTGAACTTTGTGGACTAGGATTGGTTTTTGAGGATGTCCTCTACCATGAGTCAAAGTTGTACATTTTGAGAAATCCCTTCTAGAGCCAAAATGCAACCAACGCGACGTAGACCTCTATATGCATGTAAAAGTGCATCGTGGCCTTGATCGGTTGAAGGATGCATGAAGGTGGGAATATTAGTGTCCATATCCTTGTGATGGAGGAGTATGTGGACGTAAAGGAGAGGCATGGATTCCCCATAGGGAGGGAGCTTGTGGTAAATCTCCAAAGTCCTAGCCCGCGTGATGTAAATGGTTCAATGTGAACTATCACATGCACAATATGGAGAAGTCCTTGATAAAGCATTATGGCATGTTATGGACTGCTAAGTCTTGCATGGCCAAAGTATGGCTCGCCTCACCAACTCCTGATAACATTATAAAGGAACAAGAAACCGATAAGAAGAAATTTGTAACACCCGCAAACCGGGGCTAGTAGATTAGCGGGTTTGCGGTATGTGTTTGTTTGTGTTTTAATTGCTTTAATTTGATTATGCGATTATTTAAGTAATATTAGATATTTACTTAATCTAGAATTAAAGAAATAAGATGTATGTATGAATATATGACCGTATGTATGTGGGTATGCATGTGAGTGGGTAGTACACGTGGGGTGTGTCAAGAGGAAATAGTGACACCTATTTTGCATGAAAACATATGTGTATGTGTGTGTGTGTGCGAACTACTACCTGTTCATTCTCTCCAAAAAGAAGAAAGTGTGTATGTGTATTTTGCTCTCTCTGCCAAGATGAAACCGAAAGAAGAAATAGAAGAAAAAGAATTAGGATTTCAATTTGAGTTTATATAAATCAAGATTTAAGGTTGGTGTGTTTATAAATTACCATGTTATTATCCTTCTTGATTAGTAATCTGATATTTAAAGAAATGATTTATGTTTGAAGATTGCATGTTAATATGAAGAACACCATAATCGGTTTTTATAGAATATGATTCTGATGATTTTGTGATTATATGTGAAGATGATGTTTTAATGCATGAAAATGTGTTTTAATATGTTAAAATTATGATCTGGTATGATTTGATGATTATTATGAAATCTGGGATTTATGAGTTTTGATGAATATATGATGTTCTTGGATTGTTGGGAAATGTAAGAAATCCGATTGTTTGAAGAAAACCAATATTGTTGAAATCTGGAACCTTAAATCCGAAGGAAGCAAAACCGATACAATCCTATATTGGAAATCCGATAGTTGGAATATGACAACATCAAATCCGATTGTTATATATAAACATGAAATCATATAATTGGAAAGTGACAAGTCAAAATCCGATACATGTAATCCGATACCCAAATCCGGAACTTGAAATCCGGGAATAATGAAATCCAAAACTCCTAGATCCGGAATTTTAAATCCAAGTGCTTGAAATCCAATTAAGGCAAAGCCGACAGATTGGAACCCATCGGATTCCTAAATCCGACAATTGTGAAATTTCAATAGCTAAGTTGCGGATTTTCAGAAATCCGAGTATAAATCCGATAGTTTCAAGAATCCGACACTTTGTGTTTTGATTTATATTTGTTTATTGATTGTTGATGTTATGTATGAATTATAAATATATGTCAGATATATTTACAGGACTTGAACTGATTGATTGCTATTGTGTTTTCAGGCAATCCAAAGACTCAGTAACATTAGATTTCTGAGTACTTCAACTGTGATTGAAAGGTGAGTGGATGTTGGATGCGAATGGTAAAAATTATGGTTAATATTACTGATGTGAGGCATGATTGTATGTGATGATTTGATATTGGAACTGTTGTTTGTGAATATTATGTATTGATGACTGATGCATAATTATTTGATCGATACGCACTCTTAGTATGATTTCACTAGTACAAAAATGACCTTTAGTCACACTTTTTCCAAAACAGCCCAGTCACACTTTTGATTTAAAGTGTGACTAAGGGTCATTTTTTGAATTCTGCCATACTTTTAGTCACATTAAATTTTGGTTGTGTGACCATTTCATAGTAAATAAATGCCTTTAGTCACACTTAAACATAAAAATGTGACAATTGTGTAGTAAGTAAATACCTTTAGTCACTCTTATACCAAAAAAGTGACATTTACTAGCCACACTCGTAAAAAGTGTGACCAAATGTCATAATATGGCACTAATATGTGAATAAAATTTGTGATGAATTTTAAAAGAGACCATAGATATATATACGGTCACATGAAGTAATTATTTATGTGTTTATATCATGTAGTGAGTTTATTAGTCACACTTTTTCCAAAACAGCTCAGTCACACTTTTGGTTTAAAGTGTGACTAAAGGTCATTTTTTGAATTCTGTCATACTTTTAGTCACATTTAATTTTTTTTGTGTGACCATTGCATAGTAAATAAATACCTTTAGTCACACTTAAACATAAAAATGTGACAATTGCATAGTAAGTAAATAACTTTAGTCACTCTTATACAAAAAAGTGACAATTACTAGCCACACTCGTAAAAAGTGTGACCAAATGTCACGATATGCCACTAATGTGTGAATAAATTTTGTGATGAATTTTAACAGAGACCATAGATATATATACGGTCACATGAAGTAATTATTTATGTGTTTATATCATGTAGTGAGTTTAGTCACACTTTTTCCAATGTAGCTAAAACTAATACATATGGTCACATTAATTATTTGTCTATGTGTTTGTATTATTCACTTAGTAAAATAAACAAATGATGTTGTATTTTATTATGCGTGACTAAAGATGACTACTTGTCATTATAATAAAAGAAGATGTGAGTGTAAGCATTACATGGTGATGGTTTAATTTCCTGTGTGTGACTAAAGGTAAATCATGTTCTTGATAAAATGAAAAAAGTGTGACTATAGTTAAACAATAGTCACCATAAAAGAAAATTATGTGACCGTAAGTAGTTGATGGTCACTTATTCAATAATTATGTGTTTTTTAAAGAAAAAAAACATATGACATGTATTTGATGGTTACACTTAAATTATTACGGTCAATAATGATAACAACTATTACAGTTAACATAAATTTGAATGACTATACGTTATAGATAGTCACACTTCTGAAAATATTAGGTGACCATAAAATATTTTTAGCTACATTTAAAGTATTTTTGTGTGACTAAAATTGAATAACATTACCAAATTATGTATAATTTTGTGTTAAAATCTAACAATCCGTCATGTATTAGGTTGTAGCCTAGTGGTAAGCACTTACGTGCTTTGGTGTGATGTTTGCTCATTGACCTAAGGTCATGGGTTCAAGTCTTGTTGAGCACAATTAGGAGTAGATTTAGGAGCTTTTAAAAAAATGTATTCAAACATTTGTATGACTATAGGTTATAGATAGTCACACTTTTGAAAACATAGTGTGACCATAAAACGTTTTCAGCTATGTTTTAAATATTCCTGTGTGTCAAAATCTAACAATTTGTCATGTATTCATACGTTCGTGTGACTATAGGTTATAGATAGTCATACTTTTGAAAACTTTGTGTGACCATAAAATAGTTTCAGTTACGTTTTAAGTATTTCCGTGTGACTAAAAACTAAACAATAGTCACACTCGACTATATTAACACACACAATATGTGACTAAAAGTTAAACGATAACCACACTTATAATAAATTTGTGTGACCCTAGGCTGAACAATAGTCACTAAAATAACAAAATTGTGTGTACAGAAAAGGTTTTTGGTCACACTTTTGGATGAATATTTTGATTTCAACATGAAAAGTCTATACCCCATAGTCACACTTTTAAGCTACGGTCACATTTTTTCATATGATAAGGTCACTAAATTTTCGTGTGACCATAAAATGCCTAAAATGGCACAATCTTTGGTCACACTTTTGATGGAAAAAAAAGTGTGACCATATGCCTATGGTCACACTTTTTTGGTGTGACTAAAGGTCGTTTTTGTACTAGTGTTTGGAGTTGCGTTTGAGAAGTCAGCTATACGTGGAATTGGGCTGGGCCCGTGTACTGGTTGGTTGAACAGTGGTAGCCTTACTGTTGCATATGTTGCTTCAGAGCGGGATTTCACTATACCAATTCAATAAAGGGCTACCGGTAAACCTTTGCTTTGGCCGGCATTGGTTGTAGGTTCTGCGCCGAACCGCCGGTCTTCTTAGAGTTGTGATTACATGTTTAGTATTGGCATGATGTTTGCTTTTGGGTTTAGCCTCTACTCACTTAGCTTTGTGCTAATTCCCCACAGTTGTTGCTTTTTCCAGGTTTGTGCTTGTGAGTGTTCGTTGAAGGAGAAGTTGACCTGACTCTGATGTCTAGATTTAAAAGAAACGAGCCAGTCTTTTTGTAACACAGAGTTTATGTTTGTTAGATATTAAAGAACGGATATTTTGTTTTGTAAATGTTTGTAAATGAAGTATATGTTTAATTAATTAAAGCTTCCGCAGCGTAATTAAATAAAATGGCTTAAATTTTACGGTGTTACAGTTTAGTATCAGAGCCTAGGTTTGGTGATGCAGGCATAGCTAGATTGTTGCATTCCCAAATCTTGGCTCGTGACGGTTCAAGCTTTCCTTCATGGGGGAATTAGAGTGAGTTAGAGTTGTTTGTAGTAGTTAGTATTTTGAGTACTAACGGTTTATGCCAATAAGTTATAAGATTATGTGATTGTAACAGATATGGCTGAAAGAGAGACCCCTATCCTCCAACCTGTGACCCAATCATCTGCAGAGGCACCTGTGATAGAAGACTTGGATACTACTAACCGAGCAGGAACATCTGGGCAGGAGCATGAAGAAGATGAAAGAGAATACATATTTAAACTGGAGAATGAACTAATGGATCTTAGAACTAAAATTAATAACTTGGAACAAAGATTTACCCAATCTGAACAAACTCGAGTGCCAACTGCGATCTCTACTCAGGCAACCATACCACCAGTATCAATGCCCCTACCACCTATGACATAGATGATGCAGCAACCGTTTTACTATCCGTATCCACAACCGGGAGCTTACCCTTTTGCGTTCCCTAGGTTTAAGCAACCATGCACGTATAAACAATTCCTTGACTGTAAGCCTTTTGAGTACAGAGGAAGTTTTGACCCTAATATAACCTTGAACTGGCTGAGGGAAATGGTGAAAGCACTTGATGCTTGTAACTGTGAGAATGAATTAAAGGTAAAATATGCATCGAGGATGCTGAAAGGTGATGCTATGGTTTGGTGGGATTCTATCACTGGCCATTTTACTGAACAACAATAGGAAAGCATTACTTGAAGTCAGTTCCAAGAAAAACTTTGTGAACAGTATTGCGGTACATTTGAGGTTGCTAAGATCAAGAAAGAATTCATGGATCTACAAATGACCGGAAATATGACAGTGGATGATCTGATTAAGCAATTTAATCAGAAGATGAGATTTGTAAAACATGTTGGGATATGCCCGCTGACACGAACGAGTTAATAGCACTGATGATGTAACAACCTCAAAATGGGCCTAGTCGTGTTCGAATCTGGTACGTCTAATTTTTTAATTAAATATTGAATAAAAGGAAAATTAATATATATGGTTGATTAAATAAGAAAATAATAAAGAAATGATAATATTAAAATATTATGATAAATGGATAAGAATAATATTATATTAAATGGTTTAGAATGAGGTTTCCAAAAATATCCCCGTTGATTAAAAAAGGTACTCGTGCGTTAAGTTGTAAGTTGGAAAGGGGAACAAGATACCCACTTGTGGATATGCACAACCCACAAGTAGGCATCTTTGGTGACTCACGTGAGCCACCTCTTGAGCCAAATACACACAATTTCCAAGCTTTTGACTTTTGTGTTGTATTCTTGCAAATTGAAGAAGGGAAGATTTATCAAGAACATCCAAGCAATCTGATTTGCTGATTTCAAGTACTGATTCAAGACTTCCATCTGCTGTTAATCATTTCTTAATCATCTCCATCTTCAAGTGAGTTTCTATTCTTGATTCTAAGTTTCACCAAGTTTAGGTTCTAATTGGGTTTGGGTGAAATTGATGCCAAGAATTAAGTTTGATGTTGCCAATCTGTTTCTAGGGTATTTCTAAGTTCATTGAAATCAGAATCTGTAATTAAAATGAAGGTTTGGTTTGAATTTGGAAATTAAAGTGGTAAATGGGTCAAAGAGATGATTTTGGTCCCAAGTTCTGATTTTGATGTTTTGATGTGTTCTAATGGTACCTTTGAGTTGTATTAGATGTGTTGTGTCACATATGAACAATAGAAACCGATTGGTAATACTCTGTAAGTGTTTTGGTATGATTTGGGATGGAAACAACAGGTTCTGCACGAACCTACTGCTGTACATTGAAGGGCACGAGCGTGCCTCTCAAGAACAGACCGTACCTTAGGGTGTACCTAGGAGGCACGGCCGTACCTCCCAAGGGTACGGGGCGTGCCTAACGCTAGTGAGCCCGGGGGTACCCTGAAGTCACGGGGTGTACCTGAGACCCAGGTACGGGGCGTACCCGGGGCGTGCCACGCCAGGCACGGGCGTGCCTTGGCAACGTACGGGCGTGCCCTGCCCCTGGAAGAATCTGTTTTACAAGGTTTTTAATAGCTGTAAACCTTGTTTAGGTATTCTAGTTGATCAAGAAGCTTCAGTATCAAATAGTAGGGTATTCTAACTCGACAGGTGAGTGCCTGATAACATAACGATTAATATACCTATAACATATATTAACAATGATTACAGAATTGTAAACCATGATTTGTACATGTACTTGTTCAAGTGTAGGATAGCATGATGATGCTAGAATATACCATGTTGACACAGTATAGTATGCACTTGATTAGGTGTATGCTATGATGAGTATTGAATATATATATATATATGTGCGCATTGACTGATGATTCGATTGAATCAATTGTTTGTTTGTGATTGATCCGGATCCTATTGACAAAGCTGTCCTACAAGAACAAAGCTGTTCTACTTAAGGACAAAGTTGTCCTCTTCGGGTATAGCTGCGGCTGTACAACAGAGGAATCTGCAGATTCCAAAACGCAACGGTGGACGCTGTATAGCTCCCCCACCAGGGCGGTTGATGTGTTTGGTACCCTAGTTTGGTGCATTGAGCCGGGTTAGCTCTCCTGCAAGATATGTTACCTCCTGACTACGCCAACTCATCGCGAGATGCTAGGATAGAATTATCTGAGCATGATTGATGATATATGATGTATTTATGTTAATCATATGCTATTTGAGTACTCACTATCTATTATAGCTAACATATGCTACACCCTACATGTGCAGGTGATCCTTAGTGAGCTTGGGACCCTGCGAGTAGTTTGTTTTCATTAGAGGAACACTTTGTCTGTAATAACTCTCATATAATGTTTCTTTGTATTTAATAATGGTCGACCGGATAAGTAACAGTAACACCGAACTTGTATGTGGCATCTTTTGGTTTGTAATATATTTGCCACGTGTTTTCTATTTCCGCTGCGTGTTTTCAAATGAATAAGATAAATAAATGTTTTAAAAAGAAAAATCTGGTCCTCGAAATGGCGGTGTTACAGCTGATGAAGTATAGGCCTATTGGGTCACACACCAAGTATTGATTCCGACAACATGATCAAGCAAAAGTGAGAAAAGGCCAAAATAGGTTTTGGCAGCATGGTACACGGGCCGTGTTCTTGAACACGGGCCGTGTCCAGCCCAACTAGCACGGGGCATTTTGGCCCAAGTAGAGGCCGTGTGCTTTGAGCCTACACGGCCGTGTAGATGAACACGGGCCGTGTTGAGCCTACTAGACATGGCTTAACTTGGCCCAATTGAGGCCGTGGGCTTTGGGCCTACACGGCCGTGTTGATCAACACGGGTCGTGTACGTCCGCTGTGACAGCAGAATTAACTGCCTTAAACACTATGTTTAATGGGGTTTATGGTATTAACTTTGGGAGACCAAAAGGCAACGTTTTTCTCTGCAAAACACAGACTTTTGGGTGGTGCTTGGTGAGAGTTTATCCTAAGAGCTTTCTCTATAACTTCATCTTCTTCTTGGTGAGCTTTTTGGTGCACAAGATAGATAGAGATTGGCTTGATTGTTGTTTTGGTGTATAACACCAACCTACTAGCATTTGGAATCAACACAACTTGGGGTGGACTTCACTAGAGGAATCCTAGTTTGGATTCTTGAAGCTTGACAAGAGGAAGATTGTAGTACTTGCATAGTGGTAATTTACTATCCATCTTGTTCTTTTATTTAGTTGCAATTCCATGTCTAGATGTTGGTCCATGGGAAGTCTTTGTTTGGTTAGCTTAGATTTTTGTATTATATTTTGCTTCCGTTGCTACTCGATTATGCCAAACGAATACCTTCAGTGGTATCAGAGCCATATCTAACATGGCTTTGCACTTACGAGTCGAGAAAAACCATATAAATATTTATATATAAGAAAATTGATTTCTTGAAATGATTTTTCATGTAGATGGTTGTTAGGCTAAAATTGATATATTTGTAGCCTACATAATATTTATATAAATATTTTTATGTTAGAAAATTGTTTTCTTGAAATGGTTTTTCATGTAGATTCTAGTTAGGCTAAAATTGGTATATTTGTAGCCTACCTAATATTTTAGTTTTTACATCGAGTCGAGAAAAACCGTATAAATACTTTTATATAAAAAAATTGTTTTCTTAAAGTTGGTTTTTCATTGAGACTCTTGCTGTACCCTTGTTGTGCTAGAATTGTTATATTTGTAGCCTTGTTTATATTTTAGTTTTTATATTTATATATTTGTTGTAGCTTGGCATGAAGTGTACACAAATATATACTTATAAATGTATATATGAATATGTGTCACAAAAATGGTTTGGTATACTAATGCATATGTACAAGGATTGAAGCCTAGGTCAACTGGAAGCCTAGGTCAACTGGAATTTGACCATTTTGACTCTTTCTTCTTATAGTAGGCTGTCGAGATTGAAACTTCGCGTGTGACAGACAGGGAGCGGCCTACGTGTGTCGGTGGGCAGATTCCAACAAACTCCCACTTGCACATGACACACCGTATCCATGTGCACCACAGACAGGGAGCAGCCTCTAGCAAGGCATCCCTGCCCCCAACTAAACATGGGGTATGTCATCCCTGACAAGTATCATGATAAACTAAAAGAGTTTGACATGGTCCTATAGATAAGTGATCAATTATCTTCTTGTTCGCGATATCCAAGTGAACACGAGACATGGTACAAAGTCATTCTCCGATCGTTCACGATTATGTTTCTCGATCAAGATTGGTGGTGACCAAAAGGTGAGTTACAACTGATCAACAATCATTGCAAACTCGAGAATGGCCATGCAATTTTGGTGTCAGCGCCCAATCATCGAGGGGCCATGGATATCTCTCTTTACAGAGGAACAAATTCCTTTGACTACATTGCCTCCAATATAATGGCAATACTTTACCCAAATACCTCCTTTATAATAGCCAGTTACGGACTACGTTTGAAAGCAGTCAGAATAAAGCAAACTAAAATAGTGAAACACATGCATCTCCGGTCAAAGGATAAAAGATATTATCATCCTGATTTACTCTTGACATGTACCATGAAGTAAGATCAGGTGTGGGTCGTCCAATCACTTGAAACTCTTTTCAAGTATAAGCGAAATATTGCGTCCCTTGTATTCAATCCCTATTGAACACTATGACCAATCATTTCCCTCGATCTTCGTTCCTACTTCCTTCCTTGAAGAATGACCGATCGTGGACTGTTTAGAATGTAAAACATTCAAGGAAGTGATAAAACATGCAAAGTTGGAACACAATAATGATTTAAAGAAAGTATTCGCTACACGCGTATCATTAAATCTCTATTTAATAATCAATACATTCAAAAATATAATATTGCTTAATGTTCCCAATAGTATAGTAAATACATCGAATACAATAACCAATATACAACTCAAACCAAGTCACTAGCAAATCAAATCCCAATAGCACGTGTGTGGGCATCGTGCTTGGCTTGCGACAACGGTTTAGTGAACGGATCCGCCAAATTGCTATCCGTGTGTACTTTGCTGATGACGATGTCTCCATTTTCGACCACGTCCCGGATAAAATGATATTTCCGCGGAATATGCCTCGTGCATCGATGAGACCTCGGTTCCTTTGCTAAAGCAACGGCACCCTCATTGTCACAGAAGATATCAACAGGGTCGCTAATGCTTGGAACCACTCCCAGAGCAAGAAGAAATTTTCTCATCCATACGGCCTCCTTAGAAGCTTCACTGGCCGCAATGTATTCCGACTCGGTAGTGGAATCGGCCACGGTGTCTTGCTTGGAGCTCCTCCAGGATATAGCACCGCCGTTTAATAGGAACACGAACCCCGATTGTGATCGGCAGTCATCCCTATCGGTTTGGAAGCTTGCATCAGAGTAACCCTTTACTCTAAGCTCTTCCTCACCTCCGTACACCAAGAACATCTCCTTAGTCCTCCGAAGATACTTGAGAATGCTCTTCACCGCCGTCCAATGAGCTTCGCCAGGGTTGGCTTGATATCTACTCGTCATGCTCAAGGCACACGATACATCAGGCCTCGTACATAGCATGGCGTACATGATCGAGCCCACAGCCGAAGCATATGGCACTCGCTTCATTACTTCCCGTTCCTCTAGGGAACTAGGGGATTGAGTCTTACTCAATACCAAACCATGTGACATTGGAATGAACCCCATCTTGGAGTCTTCCATCCTAAACCGCTTTAGGACTTTGTCAACATATGTACTTTGGCTAAGCCCAATAAGCCTCTTGGATCTATCTCTATAGATTTTGATCCCAAGAATATAAGTCGCATCTCCTAGATCCTTCATTGAAAAACAATTCCCTAACCAAGTTTTTACACCTTGAAGGGTCGGGACATCGTTTCCAATAAGGAGTATGTCATCGACATACAAGACTAGGAATACAACTGTGCTCCCACTAGCTCTGACATATACGCATGGCTCATCCTTGCTTTTCGAAAAGACAAACTATTTGACTTTCTCATCAAAGCACAGGTTCCAACTGCGCGATGCTTACTTAAGTCCATAAATGGACTTCTTTAGCTTGTAGACTTTATCCGGATGCTTGGCATGTACAAAACCCTCGGGTTGAGTCATATAGACCTCCTCGCTAAGTGTCCCATTAAGGAACGCAATTTTTACATCCATTTGCCAAATCTCATAATCATGAAATGCGGCAATTGCCATGAGTATCCGGATAGACTTCAACATAGCCACCGGGGAAAAGGTTTCATCATAGTCGACACCATGAGTTTGCGTGAAACCCTTCGCCACCAGTCGGGCTTTGAAGGTGTCTACCTCTCCATCTATGCCGGTCTTTTTCTTAAAGACCCATTTGCACCCTACGGGTCTACACCCGGGTACCGGATCTACCAAATCCCAGACTTGGTTATCCGACATAGATTGCATCTCGGACTCCATAGCCTCTTTCCACCTAGCGGACTCAGGGCCCACCACGGTGTTCCGATAAGATGATGGTTCATCATGATCCACCACTAGGTCGCAGCCCTCAGACATGAGAAACCCATATCTCTCTGAATCGTTGCGACTCCTACCGGATCTTCTAAGAGGTAAACGATCCGTGTCAGGTTCTCCAGTAGTGCCGTGCTGAGAATCATCTTGTGAACTAGTGCCAACTTCAGGTTGGTCATTGGAAGGTTCTTGAATCTCTTCAAGATCTACCTTTCTCCCACTAGCGTCTTTGGATAGCATCTCCCTTTCAAGAAAGACGGCCCTCCGAGCAATAAATATCTTGTTCTCGGACGGTTTGGAAAACAAATATCCCATAGACCCGGCAGGATATCCAATGAACAAACACCTCTCAGCTCGGGGTTCCAATTTGTCCTCCACCTCACATCTCACGTAGGCAGGACAACCCCAAACCTTTAGATATGAAAGCGATGGAACCTTTCCATGCCACATCTCAAAGGGTGTCTTCTTGACCTTCTTAGTTGGCACGAGGTTAAGGATTCTAACGGCCGTTTCCAATGCATAGCCCCAAAAGCTAATGGGTACATCTGTACGACTCATCATACACCGAACCATATCCAATAATGTCCGGTTCCTCCTCTCGGCGACACCATTTAATTGTGGTTTCCTAGGAGGTGTCAATTGCGAAACAATTCCACAATCTTTTAGATAGTCACGGAATTCCGAACTTAGATACTCACCACCACGATCCGATCTAAGCATCTTAATTCGTTTACCCAATTGGTTCTCAACTTCGTTTTTGAAAGTCTTGAAAACCTCAAAGGTTTCCGACTTTTGTCTCACCAAGTAGACATACCCATACCTACTAAAATCATCGGTAAAGGTTACGAAGTACTTTGAGTTATCCCTAGTGACATGCTTGAACGGACCACACACATCTGTGTGAACGATATCCAACAAGTCTTTGCCTCTTTCACATACGCCGGTGAAGGGTGCTTTGGTCATTTTGTCCAACAAGCAAGATTCGCATACATCACCCGACCCATGGTCAAATGATTCCAAGATCCCATCCGCTTGGAGCTTGGCGATGCGTTTCTTGTTTATGTGACCCAAATGACCATGCCATAAAGATAACTTATCCAAATCACATTTGGATTTAGAACCAACATTCATGATTGATCTATTACTTTGCAAGCATACGCTTGTCTCATATATGCCACGACATGGATGTGCTTTAAAATAAAATAAATCATTCTTAAAGGATGAAAAAATTCCATTAGAGAAATTAAAGTTAAATCCATCGTCAACAAGTGCATAAAATGATAAAATGTTTCTTGCTACGTAGGGCGAATAAGATACATTTAATAAAGTAATATATAAGCCGGATGGAAAGGCGAGGTCCACGCTCCCTATCTTCTCAACCGGGACAACCGCCTTGTTTCCCATGATGAGATCCAGCTCCCCATCAACCAAGTCCCTACTTCTTCTTAGTACCTGCACATTATTAACTATGTGAGTACCACACCCAGTGTCCAAGACCCAAGCGTTAGAAGTAGAAGTGTTATGGAGTTCAATCATATACATACCGTAGGCGCCTTGTCCCTTGGCGCGAAGCCTCTTGAGCTCCTCCGTGTACTTGGGGCAACTACGCCGGTAGTGTCCCTTCTCCCCGCAGAAGAAGCAGGTGGCCTCTTCCTGTGAGGGGGCTATAGGAGCGGGTTCCTTCCCCTTCGGCTCCGGCGCCGGGAGTGGTTTGGGCTTGGGTGTTGCCACCTTCGCCTTCCCCTTTCCCTTGCCCTTGGAGCTTGAAGCGGGCCGCTTCCTCTTAGCACCACCCTCATGGATGGCTAGGACGGGTGCGGAGGTCGATGGCTTTGCCTTGGCCATGTTAGACTTGGCGGTCTTCAACATGCCGTGCAACTCCATCAAGGACTTATCCATATTATGCATATGGTAGTTCACAATGAACGGACCATATGCTTGAGGCAAAGATTGGAGGATAATTTCCGTAGCCCACTCTTTCCCCATAGGAAAGCACAACCTCTCGATCTGGTCCACATATTGCTTCATACGAAGCACGTGGGAGCTCACGTTCGCGCCCTCCTGCATCCGACACCCTACAAAGGCCTAGACACACTCGTAGAGTTCTTGCCTTGCTTGCTGCTGGAACATTTCCTTTAGTTGCGAGATCATGTCAAACGCACCAACGTCCTCAAATTGCCTTTGCAATTCGGAACTCATGGTCGTCAACATGAGGCAAGTCACCTCATTAGTGTCTTTAAGGCGCTTCTCATAAGCATCCTTAATGGCCCGCGTAGCGGTGGTAGCAGGAGCCTCCGGAAGAGGTTCCTCTAGGACGTACAACTTGCTTTCATGGCGCAAGACAATTCTCAATTGCCTAAGCCAATCCATGAAGTTTACGCCTATGAGTTTCTCTTTCTCTAAAAATGGACGGAGTGAAATGTGTGTCGTGGTGTTGCTTGTAGATACCATCTAAAAGAAGGCAAAGCACACAAAAAGGTTAGTTCGACATATTTTAATCCTTGTTAAATAATTACCCAATAGTTTAACACTTAAATTTAACAAGGGCTAAGAACCCAACATAACTTCACTACATGACGGGTTTACCGCGGATCACTTCGTGAAGGTATTTAGGCTGGTAAACGCTTTACCAATTGCAATCCATGATTACAACTCTTAGGTACTTGCGGGATCCATCGGTACTCATAACACCGGTTTGGCATGTTTGATCCCTTCCCACACCGATTCCTCAATAAGCCGCTTTGATAACTCGGTATAGGCACGACAATTATCAAGGCGTATTAAATTGGAATTGCAAATCGTCCAACAAGATACACGATGACGCCCTTGACAATAATTGGCTCGTGCTAAGCTCGACAACCAAAAATTTCAAGACGCCACACGCACCTTCCACACAAGTCAACATGGAACAACTCGTGCTAAGCTCGACAATTGTCCCATGCTTCATTAGATTCGGGTGGTGTCATCTTTTGGATGGCGTGTGATTTACGTTTTTGAGAAAAACCGGACTTTTGTTTTTCCGGTTAAAAACCTCTTTTCGTTTTGATTAACAAATAAGTGACAGAACGCATTTTTCATCAATTCAACATAAACCCTTTATATTCGTTTGTTAATCATGTGAGCGAGCGGGGTTTGTTAACCAATTAAGGAAAACTATATAGTTTTATTATTTTCAAAAGATTTTCTAGCATGCGAAGATCCTACAACCACGCAAGAAAATGAATAAATAAAACTGCACAACCACGCATACAAAACCGATTTGAGCAAACCTAAGTGTTCTCTAGTGAGCCAACCGAGGAACTAAGTCTACTAAGGACAAACAATCCAAGACTTCGTGGCGTGCTCCCACTCGATCCCGCGCCTCCGGATCCGAGGTAGCCAAGACGTCTCCCAAGACTCCCGTTGGTGGCTCCGGTCTTCTCTTCTCATTACATACATAATTTAAAGAGAAATGGCATGCAAGCCTCACGATCTATTCTAAGCTAATATACAATTACAAAGAATAAATACTTTGGCGTGCAAGCCACAAATAAATAAATTATTACAAACCGGATTAAATAAATTATTACAAACCAAATGTGGTACAAACCACCAAATGAAAGAACAACAAACAAAGCAACCAAACAACCACACCAAGGTCTAGGCTCAAACCGGTGCTCACAAAAACGAAACAACTACAAAGCATGGTGTGCCACACCAAACCATGCACAAAACAATATCCCAATTAAGTTTATTCAAAACTAAAGGCACAAGAATAAACCTTGTACATATGCATTAGGATTCCAAACACTTTTAAATCACCCAATACATACATATAAAAGAATTAGGATATTATGGGGCTTAAACTACAAGGCTAAACAGCCTGAAATGATTCTGGAAACACCAAAATCAAAAGCTAAAATCCATATTAAGTTTTCTTTTTCAAAAAGGCCAAAAACAGCCTGTTCACGACGCCTTCACGAGCTACTGCTCTGCACGGGCCCTCACGGGCCGTGAAGGTAGTACGCTCCACGACTCGTGAAACAGATTAAAAACCTTTCACGACCACCACCCCACGAGACTGGTCGTGTGGCCTTCACGACCTGTGAAGCAAGCTCCATGGCCCGTGAAGACCATCTGGACATAATGTCCAAAATCAAAAATATGGATTTTCAAGCCATAAAGGTGCATGCATCTTGCAAGTATGGCTCTGATACCACTGTTGGGAATCCATGGGGATCAAAACACACAACGGAAGCAACAAAAACACACAAAATGATCCCATGATTTCCCAATGGTGGTGAAAACTTGCAAGAACATGCATGCAACCGAAAACAAGAACAAAGAGAAGAAGGAGATCAAATCATACCGTCGAAGACTTTGATACTTGGCTGGAACAAATCGGATTTGGGATGTAAGCTAATTGGCACTCATTCATTGGACCAACAAAATGGTCCAACCAAATTCAAGTGTCACTTAGAATTCTGCCTTCACGACTTCTTCACGGGCTCTCACGGGCCGTGAAGGATAAATGCGCCACGACCGGCCATTAATCCTCCACGAGCCGTGCCGCGCTGTGCAAGAATCGTTAGGGTTGTGCCTTCACGACCTCCTTCACGGGCCGTGTAGGGTCGTCAAGCCCTAGGGTTTCACGAACCATGCGGCCCACGACAGGACTCGTGGACACGAGCTGCTTCACGACCCGTGGAGCATCCTTCACGGTCGTGAAGCCTAGGTCAACTGGAATTTGACCATTTTGACTCTTTCTTCTTATAGTAGGTTGTTGAGATTGAAACTTGGGGTGTGACCCAATAGGCCCACGCTTCATTGGCAGTGATGCTGGCCTACGTGTGTCAGTGGGCAGATTCCAACACTTCCAAGTTTCATAAACTAAATCAAAACATCATTTTAATTCACCAATTGAGTTCCAATCAACTTATAATTGATGTAGGGATCAATTAGAGTTGATTCAAAAACTCAATTTGAGTGTACCTTGACTAAACCACAAAACCCACTTTGTAAGGTTTCTTACCAAATGAAGAACAAGAAGGTGAAGATGATGATGAAGAAGATGAAGATATCACAAGGATTTATCTTGCTAGAAATCAGTTGAAAACCAGAAATCCTTCAAGAGATCTTCAAGAACAAGAGTAGAGAGAGTTTGAGAGTTGTCTGTGTTTGTGTTTGAACACAACACACAAACGTGACATTTCAAAGGCATAAACCGCCTATGGTTTAAGCCTAGTAACAAAGGGGTATTTTGTTCCCCTTTTTAACTTACAACTTGACCTACGATTACCCGTTTTAACTAACGGGGATATTTCTAGAATCCTTACTTAAAATCATTCATAATTCATTCGTGTTACTTACTTTACTACTACTTTTATATTTTAACATATAACTACTTAAAACATATAACACATAACAACAAAATACATACTTTATTATTATTTCAACCAATTTACATACACATGCATAGGAATTACAACTCGGTTCAATACGAGGATGTTACACACAGTACTGCTCACAGAGTTTCTCCTGGAATTGACTCCAAGTGATGCTCTCCTGTTGTTGCTCTGTAAAGTGGCCGGTAATTGAATCCCACCAGACCATTGCATCCCTTTTAACATTCTCGATGCGTATTTCACTTTCAGTTCATTCTCACAGTTACAAGCATCCAATGTCTTCGTCATTTCCCTAAGCCAATTCAGAGTGATACTGGGATCAGAACTCCCCCGGTATTCAGAAGGTTTGCAGTCAAGGAACTGCTTATAAGTGCATGGTTGTTTAAATCCTAGAAACTCAAATGGATAACCTCCAGGTTGTGGATACGGATAGAAGAAGGGTTGTTGCATCAACCGTGTCATTGGTGGTAGAGGTACTGACACTGGTGGTACTGTTGCTTGTGTGGTTATCGCAATCGGTACGAGAGTTGGTTCAGGTTGACTCAATCTCTGTTCCAAGTTAAGGACTTTATTCTTGAGATCCTTCAATTCGTTCTCCAATTTGAAGATATATTCATTCTGATCTTCCTCTTGTTCTTGACGAGACGTTCCTGCTTGATTTACATCTTCAATCACTAGTGCCTCTGTAGATTGGGTCATAGGAGGTAGGATGGGAGTCTCTCTATCAGCCATAATCTGTTACAATCACATCACCTCATAGCTCATTAGCATAAACCGTTAGTATCCAAAATACTAACTACTACAACAACTATAACTCACCCTAATTCCCCCGAAGGAAAGCTTGACCCATCACGAGCAAAGATTTGAGAATGCAACACTCTAGCCGTGCATGCATCGCCAAACCTAGGTTCTGATACCAAACTGTAACACCGTAAATTCACAAGCCATTTTTTATTTTTTTTAAACGCACTGCGGAAGCTAAATAAACAACTTGATTAAATATAAACATCATTACAAATATACATTCATTTGTTCCAAAGATAGTAGCAACATCATAAATTTCTTTTGGTGTTACAAAATACTGGCTCCTCTCTTTTTCAAAATAAGTATCAGAGTGTGGTCAACTCTTCCTTCTTCAACTACAAACACCAACCTGCAAAGCATCAACTGAGGGGGATTAGCACAAAGCTAAGTGAGTTGAGGTTAAAGAAACAAACGCAAGCATTCACGATCAATAATCAATCATGTAATCACATATCCAGAGAAGACCGGCGGTTCGGCGCAGAACCTACAACCAATGCCGGCCAAAGCAAAGGTTTACTGATAGCTTTCCACTAGATTGGCACAGTAAACTCCCCTTTGAGCAACAAATGCAACAGAAAGGCTACTATTATTCAGCCAACAAGTTAGACAAACCCAGCCCAAGTCCACGTATAGCTGACTTCTCAACGCAACTCAAAATCATCCTAAGAGTGCGTATCGACCAAATATTCATGCAGCAGTTATCAACATTTCAATATCACACAGCATTTCAATCAATACAATCTGAATTTACAATCATGCCTCACATCAATAAAATTAACTGCAATCTTTACCATCCATGTTCAACGTCCACTCACCTCAATTTTAGCCTTGAACTCAGAAGTCTAATATCACTGAGTCTTAGGATTGCCTGTAAACAGAGCAATAATCAAATTAGTTTCAATCTCATAAGTATATCTTATCCATATATTTATAAATCATTCATCTAACAAACATCAAACAATAAACAAATACAAGTTCAAAACACAAGTATCGGATTTCCTCAAAAGAATCGGATTCCAAGAATCCGCAACCCATGATTCGGATTCTACCAATATCGGATTTGGGAATCCGATGGATTCCTTATTGTTGGATTTTCCTTAATTAAATTCCAAGTACTCGGATTTCACTTCAATCGGATTCTATCAACTATGTCGGATTTCAAGTACTTAGATTTGATTAATCGGATTTTATGGTTTCCGGATTTGGGTTATCGGATTTCAAGTCTTGGTTTCCAAGTATAGGATTTTGAGTTTCGGATTCAATCATTCGGATTTAGGGTCTCGGTTTACAAATGTTTCAGATTTTATAAGTTCTCGGATTACATGTATCGGTTTTCATCATTCGGTTTTCCAGACTTTCGGTTTTCCAACATTTAGGATTTCTAATCAATCGGATTTCATCTTCTTTCAACAAATCGGAAAGTTTCATAGATTCTTTCAAATCACCATTTTCATAACTCAAACCCAGAAATTCATAATGTTTTATAAAATCACACAAATATTTTAAAACATGCTTTAAACATCTTTTAAACACATATTCATGCATCAATTCACCATTTTAACATATAACCACATAAACACACAAAAACCGACTCAAAATTCATGTTCTTCAAAAACTGATTCTATGATTCATCATGCAATCATGTTAATCTAATCAGAATTCAATCTAACAATATTTAACCATGATATTACTAACATCTAACCTTGAATCTTGATTTAAAACACAAAATATATGAAATCCGATTGCTAGATTCTTCAATTTCTTCTTCTTCGGTTTCTTTGGTAGAGGAGAAAACACACACAAACACTTTCTTTGCTTTTGAATAATGCATGCTAATTCTTGACAAGCCACACGTATACAAACTTGAAAACAGGAGGTGGCATCACCTCCTCCATTTGACACCCACGTATACACATTTATACATGCATTCATACATACGGTTTCCCACATACATACATGCATATAATTATACATATATATATATATATATATTAACTCATTATGGAAATTAATTCAATTAGCCATTTAGTCAAGTTTAAAACATTTAAACACGTACCACAAACCTGCTAATCTCATAGCCCAGGTTTGAGGGTGTTACATGTCGGATTTCCCAAAAATATTGGATTTCAATCTATCGGATTTAGAATTCCGCCAATCAGAAGTACCGGATTTCACAAACTGTCGGATTTCAGTCTATCGGATTTAGAAATACGCCAATTAGAAGTATCGGATTTCACAAAATGTCGGATTTCACCTTAGGATTCTATCAATCGGATTTCCATCACTCGGATTTGATGGAACTCGTGGTGGGCACAAACACAGCGGAAGCAAACAAGAAAGTAGCATGCAAGACATAAAATGAAAGCCCACATAAAGCCCACAACTAGTTCCAATGGTGGAACACACTACAAAGCAAATTGCAACAACAAGAACAAGAAGTATATAAGCAAGCATTTGAATAACAACTTATTCTATGTTGCTTCTTACTATAGATCAACAAGAACATATTTCAATATTTCTTTAACTCCTTCCAAAGGTTTTGTAAATCCTATAATCGTTATGGATGCATAAGTCTTGATTTAAGCTTTTCCAAGCAAGATCAGGACATTATCTCCAATACGTTGTATGTGCTAGACATATTTAGAATAGGATTACAAAATGCTCCCACTAGCTCTGGCATTCTTCCATGTTTCATCATTGCTATTTGAAAACTCAAACAAATGATTTTCATATCAATGCAAAGATTCTAACATTGAGATGGCAACATAAGTCCACAAGTGGACTACTTAGGGTTTGTAGATTTCATTAGGATACTTATTGATAGTGAAAGACCCTCGAAAATGTTGTGAGCATTTCCTCAGAAATTCCTATGAAGGAATGTAGTCTTCACTTCTATCCAATATAGTCTAAAAGGCACTTATAAAATAAGTATCTGTGTGGACTTCAACATAACAACCGGGAGAATGTTTCTAGATGATACCTTCCTCATGGTCAATCATCGTGAAACCATTCCTACCAGTCGGTATTTGAAGGAGTCTACAAACTTATCCATGTTTGGTCTATTTCCTCAAATAACTAATCACACCTCACGGGTTCATGCCCAGGTGTAGGATCAACCAAGTCGAAACCTTGGATATCCGTCATGGATAGCATCTTATCTTATCATTTCCTCCTTTCTCCTAGCGGACTCCAAGCCCACTACGCTTTCCGGTAGTTGACGCATTCATCATGAATCATCATACAGTTGTCTTCCTCAGATATAATGAATTATATCTTTCTGGTCTTATGACAACTTCTACCAAGAGGTAACGATTTTATGCCAGGTTCTCCAGCATTGCCATGCTGAGTTTCAATCATTTCTGATTGGGTGCTAGTGTCAACATCAGGTTCTTCCATTTAAGGTATACTTTACTCTCACTAGCATCCATGGATATTAATTTCTTAAGAGACTCTACCTTTGAGAAACTTACAGGTTCTCACAAGGTTTGTCAAGACAAATATCCCATGGTCTTAGTGGAGTACCTAATGGAGTAAATACCTCTAGATCTTGGGTTCCTCCACCTCACGTCTAAACGTAGTCTAGACAATCCAGACTTTGGAATAGACAAACAAGGATCCTCCTTTCCGTCATATCCTCTAAGGCGTTTACATGGCCATCTTTGTTGTTCATAAAATTTAGAACTCATGCCCACCATTTGGAGAATGACCTAAAACAATTTTGGACATAAAAGTGTAACCTATCACTTGTCGGACCATATCAAAATGTCCGGTTCCTCCTTTAGACGACCACATGTAACAATGTGTCTTAAGAGGAATGAATTCTGAGACAATCCCATAATTCTTATGATAGTCACATAATATAAAACTAAGGTACTCAGCATCTTAATTAGATCCAAGTATCATAGTTGCATTGCCCTCTCTATCATGTACCTCGTTATGGTGTGTTTTGAACACCTCTAAGGTTTCAAAACTAGTCCATTAAAATAGACATACCATCCCTTCTACCATCACCGGTAAAGGTAACAAGGTATCTAAAGTTACTCCTGAATGTTCGCTTGAACGGTCAACACACTAAAAGTGTGAACGAAATCCAACAAGCTTTCAATCCTCTCACATACTCAAGTGAAGGATGTTTAAGTCATTTAACCTAATAAACAAGATATGCATTTAACATTTGACCCATGGTCAAAGGGTTCCAAGTTCCTAAACCTCACGGATCTTGGTGAAGCAAGTCTTGTTTATATAGCTAAATCGACTCCTACATAAGGATAACTTATCAGTACATTTATGATCGTTCTATTACTCCTTAAGCAAAAGCTTAATTTAAATGCCACGACATAGATAAACTTTGAAATAAATCACCACTAATTTCAAAAGTCAAAGTAATATCCATCGTCAACAAAGGCGTTTAGATATAATGTTTCTAGCCATACATGGCATAAACATACATCCAATAAAGTAATAGAATAGCTGGAAGGAAAGGCAAGATACAAACTTCCAATCCTCTCAATAGGGACAACAAGTATGTTTCACTTTTCGAATTCCAACTCTCCATGCCTCATCCGCCTACTTCTCTTTTAACACCTTCACTTTGTAACAAACAAATTTGTGACAAACGTGAGCGTTATTGCTAGCGTTTAAAACCTAGCCTTTAGAAGTAGAAGAGCAATGGAATTTGATAATGAATCTTCCTGAAGTCAAGGAGCTACTTTCTCTTACATATAAGTGATTTTAGCTCTTTCAGGTCCATAGGGCAGGCGTGGTGGCGCCAATTTTCCAATCTTTCCGTAGAAGTAGCAAATTACCCCTTGTGGAGTCATATCTTGAGGCACAATCTCATTGCCTTCTGACTTCACATATACGGTAGGTTTAGTAAAACCAAACTTTCCACTTGAGGTCAATTTCTTCTTCTCGGTTTCTTGTTCCTTTATAATGTTAGTGGGAGTCGGTGAGGCGAGCCATACATTGGCCATGCAGGACTTAGCATGCCATAATGCTTTATCAAGGACTTCTCCATATTGTGCATGTGATAGTTCAGAATGAACTATTTACATCACGTGGGCAGGGACTTTGGAGAATTTTCATTTACCACAAGCTCCCTCCCTATGGCGAATCCATGCCTCTCCTTTAGGTCCATATACGCCTTCATCTCAAGGATATGGACACTAATATTCCCGCCTTCATGCATCCTTCAACTGATCAAGGCCACGATGCACTTTTATATGCATTTAGAGGTCTAGGTCGCGTTGGTAGCATTTTGGCTCTAGTAGGGATTTATCTAAAATGTGCAACTTTGACGCATGGTGGAGGACAAGCCTCAACAACCAATCCTAGTCCACGAAGTCCACACTAGTGAATATCTCCTTCTTTAGGAACGAACGGAGTTTTAAGTTGAAGCGGTGTCGTTAACGTTTGCCAATTAAGGATATAAGAATACACGTTTTAGTTAGTTTTGATAGAATCCTCGTTACGATAATTACCCATTTAGTTTTAAGAAAACCAATTATCTTAACAAGGGCTAAGAACCTTATTTCACTTCACTACATGACGGGTTTGCCGCGGATCACTTCATGAAGTTATTTAGGCCGGTAAACGCTTTACCAATTGTAATCCGAGATTACAACTCTTAGACACTTGCGGGATCCATCAACACTCTTAGCGTCAGTTTGGCATGTTTGATCCCTTCTCACACCAATTCCTCGTTAAGCTGCTACGGAAACTCGGTATAGGCACGACAATTACCAAGGCGTATTAAGTTGGAATTGTAAATCGTCCGTCAAGATACACGGTGACACCCTTGACAATCATTGGCTCGTGCTTAGCTCGACAACCAATAATTTCAAGTCGCCACACTGACCTTCCACACAGATCCACATGGAACAACTCGTGCTTAGCTCGACAATCATCCCATGCATCTCTAGATTCGGGTGGTGTCATCTTACGGGTGGCGTGTGTTTACATTTGAGAAAAACGGGACTTTTGTTACATTTGGTCAAAGTTGCCAAAAGCAAACACTTCAAGCAAACTATCGGATTCTCTCGTTTCTTCTTCTCAACTCTCTCGGTTTTCCCCTATTTCATGAAGCAACAAGGATTTGGTGGTTTTGATTCCATTCAAAGGTAAATACTTGTTTGTTGTTAAGAATCAATACATATGAAACTGTTTTTATGATTAAAATCATGATTGAAACTCAAATCCTTGCAAAACATCACTTAGAACATTCAAAGCTTACTTTGCAAATGGGTTTTGGTTGTTTGGTGTTAATGTGTGGGTTTGATGTGTTTTCAAAGCCATACCAACGAAAATGAGTGTTTTCAGAATGTATGAATGTCAAAAACAAACAAGAAACAAGCTCTGAAAATAAGCCATTGAAGGTGGCGGTTTCCATGTTAGAACAGCCGGATTCCAAGACATGAAGGTGTCGGAATCCGCATGTTGACAAATCGGAGTAAAGTCTCAGATTCCGAGACTTGGGTGTCGGAATCCGCATCAAGTTTAAATCCGTATGTTTGAATCCGTGTTGTGGGTCTAAAATCCGAAAGTATCGGATTTTCCAATGTCCATGTAAGTTATAAGTCAAAATCCGAAAGAATCGGATTTCTATGTAAGTGTCGGATTCCGACAAAAGTGTCATATTTCGATAAAAGAATCAGATTCCGATTGAAAGTCGGATTTCCATTTTTGTGACCAAGTTTCCAAGTGCATAAGTGTTGAAATCCGATAAGTATCAGATTTTGCAAAGTGTCGGATTTCCCTTTGAAGTGTCGGATTTCATGAAATCCGACAGTCTGCCGGATTTGCGTGGAATCCGGATTTGGGGATTTCCTTTGTTGGCTTTGTAGCTATTCTAAGTATGCTAAGATGATTAATGTAAATCCTAATGTTCTAGGTGAACTGAAACCCTAGACAAGGCAAGAAGATAAATAACTATATGTTAAGTTACTCAGGTGAGTACCGACTTCCATAAGCCTCAGTAGAGCATGAATTATGTGTTAAATGATTTGAGTACGATTGTGCTCATAAGATGATAAGTAAGAATTGCCATGTTATTTAAAGTACAATGTAATGTTAAGTACCTGATGTAAGTAAGTTAAGTGTATGCTAGCGGGATCCAGTACTGGAACCGCTTAGTTAAGTAAATGCTATGCGTGATACTGATTCTGAATGAATCAGTTAAGTAAAGATGTGATGATATGTATGCTAGGGATCCAGATTGGATCCATAAAGAAGTAATTGAATGTAATTGCATGCTAAAAGAAGTAAATGAATATGCATGCTAAGTAAATGAACAAGATATGTGTATGTGTTCGCGAACTTCAGCAAGCATGCTTAAGGTCAGCCGGTTAGCTGGATCCCAGGGACCCTTGATCAGGAGATTCGGGATTTAATGGTGATTCGAGGTAACATTCCGGATCGTTGGTTCTGCAGAACCGCCATGCCTTATATCATGAGGGTTAATCAGTCAAAAATGGCTGAGTTGCCTAAGGAGCCTCTAGTTCCGTTAACGATGCTTGGTGGACGGCGGAGGGTTGTCTCTGATCCCCCGGTGTACTGGTGTTGAGCGGGACTAGATATCCTGCAAGAAACAACTTATACCGATCGTGTCAGCACACCACAATGTGATAGGATATCATTGTATGCTTATTCCTGAAATGCATGATCTTACTCAAATGAAGTTTACGTCAAGTTTGTGCTCACTAGCTAAGTGAAGCTAACTGTGCCATGTTAACTGCTTTCGCAGATCAAAGATAGATTGCCTAGTGAGCCGGGTCCCCTACCTCTGGATTTTTTTTGGCAGGAACACTTGATGTGGTAATAATTACATTGTGGTCGGTTATTTTGTATTGTAACACCAGATACTTAGACAATGTCTTATGTAAATATTTCCACTGCTTAATGATATTAATCGTGATTAAGTTCACGTTTGTTTAAAAACGCAAATTTTTGCTAAAATCTGGTAATTGCAAGACTGGTGTTACAAATAGGAATCAGAGCCTAAGTTTGAGGGAATTGGGTACTTGCAAGAGTATTCAATCTCAAACAAGGGCCCGACCATAATAAGTGTTCCTTGGGGGGGGGGAAAGTTTGAGTATGAGAGTTATATGAATATTACATGCTATGATATAACTTGTCACATAAGACAAGTAAGAATGACTAAGTACTGATTACTCTTTTGTGTTATATAGAAGAGTTAAGATAAAGATGTCTGCTGATATAGCTAACACTGAGCAAGCACTCAAAGAACTTGAAGATGAGGCTTCTCACATGCCTCACCAAGCTGAAGATCAACGCCCTTAGCCTAGTGCTGGTGGCGCAGTACCTGATCCAGACCAGTTAGCGTATATAAAGCGTCTGGAAGAGGAGCTCCGTCTTACAAAAGAGCTCTTGTTGAAATCCACTCTCACCAGAGCACGCAAGCCCTGCTCGTATAAGAAGTTTCTGATGTGCCATCCGCCAACATATGAGGGGAGTGATAACCCTACTGTGAAATGGAGCAAGCTTTCGAATCCTGTGAATGTGAGCCTGAGTATCGTGTGAATTACGCAGTACGCATGTTAAAAGGGCGTGCTATATTCTGGTGGGATACTGTGAAGGCCTCTGTAGGCAAAGATATATTGAGTGCGCTCACTTGGGAGCAGTTTTCTGAAAAAGTGCTCCAGAAGTACTGTACTGAGTACGATATGGAGCGTATGGAACGAGAGTTTAATGATCTCCGGAAGGGAGATAGACTGATTGAAGAGCATATAACCTCATTCATTGATAAGATGAGGTTTGTTCCACACCTGATACCAGATGAAGTCACAAAGATAAGAAGGTTTGTGCCGACTCTGCCACTGGAATTTCGTGCCCATGTTCGGGCAGCTCTAACACTAGATCGGGTATTTCAAGTGGCCCGAAAAATTGAAGGTGATCGTATACAGTGTCGGGGTGATTATGCCAGTGGTGGGAGTAAAAGGAAGTTTCAGCCATCTCTCCAATCGGGCTCTTCAAAAGGGCAATCCTCTCGAGGTGGAAAATCTGAAGCTCCAAAGAAACCAAGACCTAACAATCCTTGGTGTTCTTCATGCCGTACTTATCACTCCGGGGAATGCTCTGCAGCAACCAGGAGGTACGGCAGGTGTGGGGCAGAGAGGGCATTCTGTGAATGAGTGCCAATACAAAGAAGATGTTTGTTACCGGTGTCGCAAACCCGGTCACAAGATGGTTGATGCCCTGAGAGACAAGGCTCCAGAGCAGCTGGGTCTTCTGGAGGGTAGAAGAAAGACAATGCCTCACGGGCTAAAGGGCGGGCATTTTAGATGACTGTAGAGGAGGCAAAGGCTGCAGGTGATATCGTCACTGGTACATTTCTTGTTAATTATTATCCTGTCAGTGTGCTATTTGATTCTGGAGCAACATATTCTTTTGTTTCTGTTGCTTGCTGTAAAAGACTCTAGTTACCTATTATGCCTCTAGACGAGCCTCTTAATGTAGAAGTTGCGGATGGCAAAGTAGTCTCGGTTACCGAGAAAGTCCCAATTGCCGTTATTTATATTGATGGGAGTAGTATCCCTATCTCATTCTTTGTTATGCCTATTTTGGGCTTCGATGTCGTAATTGGAATGGATTGGCTTAGCAAGCGAGATGCTAAGATTCTCTGTTCCAAGAAAATGATTAAGATCCCTCTTGATGATGGATCTTACGCAGTTGCTTGTGGAGAACGACGGGAGTATGATATTCCCGTTATCTCCGTTATTAAAGTTCAGAAGTTTATATAGCTAAGGGTTGTAATTCCTTCCTAGCATATGTTATTAATGCTGCGATGGAAAAGCGACCAGTTCAAGATATCAAGGTAGTTTCTGAATTCCGTGAGGTCTTTCCTGATGAATTACTGGGTTTACCTCCGGTAAGAGATGTTGAATATAAGATAGAATTGATTCCTGGAGCTACGCCCGTAGCTAGATCTCCATATCGTCTTGCTCTTTCTGAAATCCGCGAGATGATGACGCAAATCTAGGAATTACTCGAGAAAGGTTTCATTCATCCTAGTTCCTCACCTTGGGGAGCTCCTGTCTTATTTGTCAAAAAGAAGGATGGAACCATGAGGATGTGTATCGATTACAGGGAGCTGAATAAGCGAACTGTAAAGAATAAGTATCCTCTTCCGCGTATCGACGATCTTTTCGATCAGTTGCAGAGAGCTACGTATTTCTCGAAGATTGATCTCCTTTCAGGGTATCATCAAGTACGAGTCCACGAAGAAGACATTCCAAAGACGGTTTTCCGGACTCGTTACGGTCACTATGAATTCTTGGTTATGCCATTCGGCTTGACTAATGCTCCTGCCATATTTATGGATTTGATGAATCGTGTCTGTCGTCCTTTTCTTGATAAGTCCGTGATTGTTTTTATTGATGACATTCTTGTTTACTCGAAGACTGAGGCTGATCACGAGCTTCATCTTCGTCAGGTTCTCGAGACTCTCAAACGAGAACAGTTGTACGCCAAGTTTTCTAAGTGTGAGTTCTGGCTTAGGGAAGTTCATTTCCTTGGCCATGTTATCTGTCAAGAAGGCGTTAAAGTAGACCCGGCTAAGGTGGAAGCGATAATAAATTGGGAGGTTCCTCGAACTCCCTTTGAAATAAAGAGTTTCCTTGGCTTGGCCGGCTACTATCGGCGATTTATTCGCAATTTTTTGAAACTTGCGGGCCCGTTGACCAAGCTGACCCGTAAGGATGTTTCATTTGTCTAGTCGGAAGCTCAAGAAGAAGCGTTCTGGACCTTAAAGCGATTGTTATGTGAAGCTCCGATTCTTACCTTGCCGGAGGGTTCGGAAGACTTCGTTGTTTATTGTGATGCCTCTTATGCGGGGTTGGGTTGTGTCCTTATGCAAAGAGATAAAGTAATCGCGTATGCCTCTCGGCAACTGAAATCTCACGAAAGGAACTACCCAACTAACGATCTTGAACTTGCTGATGTTGTCTCCGCACTGAAATTGTGGAGACACTATCTTTACGGCACTAAGTGTGTGATATGCACAGATCACAAAAGCTTGCAGTATGTCTTTACATAGAAAGAACCCAATATGCGGTAGCGCCGTTGGTTGGAGTTAATCAAAGACTACGACTACGAGATTCGCTACCATCCCGGTAAAGCCAATATTGTAGCGGATGCTATGAGCCGTAAAGGGCCAGCAGCTGAGGCAAAGTTCATGAAGCTTACTGTTGTATCAGATTTGATTGCAAAGTTAAAAGACGCCCAGTAATTAGCTTTGCAAGAGGACAATCTGAAATCTAAAACGATGAAGAAATTAAAAGACCAACTGGGTGAAGATAATCGTGGGTTGAAGACGTTTCAATCCAGGATTCGGGTGCCTCTGCTCGGAGGTAATTGTGAGCTAATTTTGCAAGAATCTCATAAGTCAAAGTTGTCTATCCATCCGGGTACCACCAAGATGTATAATGACCTGAAAAGGTTGTATTGGTGGCCCACTCTGAAGAAAGACATTGCTTCATTCGTGGAAAAATGTCAGATATGTGCCCAAGTCAAGACAGAGCATCAAAGGCCTTATGGCAATTTGCAACAGCTTGACATTCCGGATTGGAAATGGGATCACATCACGATGGATTTTGTGACTAAGTTGCCAAAGACGTTTAGAGGGCATGATATGATTTGGGTCATTGTTGACCGACTGACTAAAAGTGCTCATTTCTTGGCAACCAACGAGTTGGCTTCGTTGACTCGTTTGGCACAGCTGTATATTGATGAGATAATAACACGTCACAGTCTTCCTTGTTCAATTGTTTCTGATCGTGACTCCAGATTTGTATCTAACTTCTGGCAAAGTTTACAGCATGAGTTAGGCACTCGTGTGCATCTGAGCACTGCCTATCACCCGCAGACCGATGGCCAATAAGAAAGAACGATTCAGACTCTTGAAGATATGCTTCGAGCGTGTGTGCTTGAATACGGTGGATCTTGGGATTCTCATCTCCCATTGATTGAATTTGCTTAAAATAATTCGTATCATTCCAGTATTGGAATGCCACCGTACGAAATGCTCTACGGGAGATGATGTCGTACTCCGACTTGTTGGTTGGAGCCCGGAGAGAAACAGTTCGCTGGACCTGAGATTGTCCAGATGACTTCAGATAAAGTGAATGTGGCTTTAGAAAAGCTTAAAGCAGCCCGAGATCGACAAAAGATGTATGCGAATCCTAAGCGTCGTCCCGCTACATTCGATGTCGGAGATCGTGTATTCTTGAAGGTTTTCCCTTGGAAGGGCGTTATTCGCTTTGGGCGCTAAGGGAAGCTAAGTCCACGTTTCATAGGCCCATTCAAGATTGTGCGTAATGTCAATGATCAGACGGTAACTCTTGAGCTGCCGCCTTAGCTATCAGGAATCCACGATACCTTCAACGTGTGCTACTTGCGTAAGTGCAACGTTGAAGAGGAACAAATTGTTCTGTTACAAGAACTGAAGGTTGACTCTTCTAAGTGACTCGTAGAAGAACCTATTGAAATTCTTGACACTAAGGTCAAGAAGCTACGAAAGAAGATGATCAAGCTAGTTCTTGTTAAGTGGAAGCACAGTTTAGGTCCGAACCTGACGTGGGAAGTCGACGAAGAGATGAAAACAAGATACCCTCACCTGTTTATCACTAAGTAGATTTCGAGGACGGAATCTTCTTAAGGGGGGGTAGATTTGTAACATCCTCGATTTGGGCCTAGCTGTTAGATGTGTAATTAAAGTTGCAAACTAGTTATGTAAATGAAAAGTTAATTAAATGTGTATATGTGTGTTATGTGTTAATGTGTATATGTATACAAATATATGAAAGTAAAAAGGAAGAAAAGAAAATAAAAGAAATCCAGAGGCACCTTTGGTAAGATATATATATATATATATATATGGAAATGTTTACTTTTGGTCAAAGTTGCCAAAAGCAAACACTTCAAGCAAACTCTAGGATTCTCTCGTCTCTTCTTCTCAACTCTCTCGGTTTTCCCCTATTTCTTGAAGCAACAAGGATTTGGTGGTTTTGATTCCATTCAAAGGTAAATACTTGTTTGTTGTTAAGAATCAATACATATGAAACTGTTTTTCTGATTAAAATCATGATTGAAACTCAAATCCTTGCAAAACATCACTTAGAACATTCAAAGCTTACTTTGCAAGTGGGTTTTGGTTGTTTGGTGTTAATGTGTGGTTTGATGTGTTTTCAAAGCCATACCAACGAAAAATGAGTGTTTTCAGAATGTATGAATGTCAAAAACAAACAAGAAACAAGCTCTGGAAATAAGCCACTAAAGGTGGCAGTTTCCATGTTAGAACAACTGGATTCCAAGACATGAATGTGTCGGAATCCGCATGTTAACAAATCCGAGTAAAGTATCGGATTCCGAGACTTGGGTGTCAGAATCCGCATCAAGTTTAAAGTGTCGGATTTCATGAAATCCGACAGTCTGACGGATTTGGGTGGAATCCGGATTTGGGGATTTCCTTTGTTGGCTTTGTAGCTATTCTATGTATGCTAAGATGATTAATGTAAATCCTAATGTTCTAGATGAACTAAAACCCTAGACAAGGCAAGAAGATAAATAACTCTCTGTTAAGTTACTCAGGTGAGTACCGACTTCCATAAGCCTTAGTAGAGTAGGAATTATGTGTTAAATGATTTGAGTACGATTGTGCTCATAAGTTGATAAGTAAGAATTGCCATGTTATTTAAAGTACAATGTAATGTTAAGTACCTGATGTAAGTAAGTTAAGTGTATGCTAGCAGGATCTAGTACTAAAACCGCTTAGTTAAGTAAATGCTATGCGTGATACTGATTCTGAATGAATCAGTTAAGTAAAGATGTGATGATATGTATGCTAGGGATCCAGATTGGATCCATAAAGAAGTAATTGAATGTAATTGCATGCTAAAAGAACTAAATGAATATGCATGCTAAGTAAATGAACAAGATATGTGTATGTGTTCGCGAACTTCAGCAAGCATGGTTAAGGTCAGCCGGTTAGCTGGATCCCAGGGACCCTTGATCAGGAGATTCGGGATTTAACGGTGATTCGAGGTAACATTCCGGATCGTAGGTTCTGCAGAACCGCCGTGCCTTATATCATGAGTGTTAATTAGTAAGAAATGGCTGAGTTGCCTAAGGAGCCTCTAGTTCCGTTAACGATGCTTGGTGGACGGCGGAGGGTTGTCTCTGATCCCCCGGTGTATTGGTGTTGAGCGGGACTAGATATCCTGCAAGAAACAACTTATACCGATCGTGTCAGCACACCACAATGTGATAGGATAGAATTGTATGCTTATTCCTGAAATGCATGATCTTACTCTAATGAAGTTTATGTCAAGTTTGTGCTTACTAGCTTAGTGTAGCTAACGATGCCATGTTAACTGCTTTTGCATATCAAAGATAGATTGCCTGGTGAGCCGGGTCCCCTACCTCTGGATTTTTTTTGGCGGGAACACTTGATGTTGTAATAATTACATTGTGGTCGGTTATTTTGTAGTGTAACACCATATACTGAGACAATGTTTTATGGAAATATTTCTGTTGCTTAATGATATTAATCGTGATTAAGTTCACGTTTGTTTAAAAACGCAAATTTTTGTTAAAATCTGGTAATTGCAAGACCGGTGTTACACCCATATCTCTCTGGCTCATGGCGAGTTTTACCGGATCTACGGGGAGGTAACGGGTTTACGTTATTCTCCACATTGTCATGCTCAGACTCAACCTCACTAGGTTGTTGACTAGTGCCAACGTCAGGTCTTTCATCCGTTGACTCTTGAATTTCTTCAAGATCAATCTTAGTCCCGCCTTGCTGATTGGATACTAATTCTCCTTCTAAAAAGACCGCCCTCCGAGCAACAAATACCTTGTTCTCGGAAGGTTTATAGAATATATATCCAATACCCGCAACTGGATATCCGTTGAAATAAAACTTTTCGGATCGGGGCTCCAACTTGTCATCTACCTCACGTCGTACGTAGGCTTGACAACCCCAAACCTTTAGATAGGCAAGAACGGGAGGTTTCCCATGCCACATCTCGAAAGGTATTTTATCGACCTTCTTCGTTGGAACGAGATTAAGGATTCTTGTTGTCATTTCAAGAGCATAACCCCAAAGGCTCATAGGCACTTGGGTGTGACTCATCATAGACCGAACCATATCTAACAATGTTCGGTTCTTCCTCTTGGCGACACCATTTAATTGTGGCGTCCTAGGAGGTGTAAGTTGTGAGATAATTCCACAACCCTTAAGATGATCACGAAACTCTTGACTAAGATACTCACCACCCCTATCGGATCTAAGGTTATGTTTGTTTTCTAAAATAAGGTCTTATTTTAAAGAAAGGGTTGCGGATACGCGGACGTTTCTGATAAGCTTGTTTGTTTTTTCAAAAAAACGTCTTGTGACATTCGGCAACAAATTTCCCAGGTTAGCCATTAGAAATTTGTATTTTAAGCCTAGTATGACTAAAAATAGTATTTATGATTTAAATACATCCATAATAATATTAGATTTCATAGAAATCCCGCCTATAAGGTTAGAACCTTCCGGAGCTCGAAAAATCGAATTATTACGAGTCAAGAATTACAAATCAGGTACAATAATAAAAATAATTAAATAAATCATAATAAATATAAATAAGTTAAAATATAAAACATATAAAAATAAACACATAAAAGTAATAAAAAAAACTTTGTAATTAAAAGATTTAAACAAAATCAACAATTATACAAAATTTATTTAAACAAATTACACTTAATTATTCAAAAAAAAATAAAAGAAACCCCCCCCCCCCATGGCCGGCCAAGGCACCCCCCCCCCTCTCTTTTCTCTTGCCTCCTTCTCTTCCCATGAATCACCACTTGATCTCCCCAATGCTCTATATAAGTCTCCAACTACTCTTCATCATTTCCTTTACCACCACACTTCATCTCTTCTCTTTTCTCTCTTCTTCTTTCACCAACAAAAATCTCCCAAGAACATCCAAGTCTTGTTCATCTTTTGAAGATCAAATACATAATCAAAGAAAACAGTTGGTAAGATGATCATAACACACTAATCTCTACTCTTCTACATTTCTTCTTTCTTCTTTTTTTTATTTATTTTCTTTGATGTTCATCTTATTTCTTATATATATATATATATATATCTATAATCATCTAAATATAAACATCCTACCAATGTTGTAAGGAGCACATGAAATGTGCATCATCCTACCATTGTTGTATGGAACTTAATCAACTAAAAATCAAGAAATTAAGACTTTGATCATGCATGTGTTTCATCTTAACAAACGTTGTAAGGAACACATAAAATGTGTATTATCCTACCATTGTTGTAAGAACACATAGATTATCAAAGCTTATACTCATACAAGATGATTAATCATGAATATAAACATGTCATATTAAAGTTATGACCCATAAGCAAAAAGAATAATAAATCTGGCAGATTCTGATGCTAGAACTCCCCACTTGTTTTTGTTATATCTGGAGTTTTAGGTATCAAAATCAGTTGATTCTTTTTGCTAATCTTAGTTTAAAGTGTTACCTTTCATTTAAACCTGGATTCACTAATTTTCATGAACGTTTGATCCTTCAAACATATTTAAAAAGACACATATGTTGAATCTGGAAATCTGACAGATTTAAAAAGGTACATTTTAAACGCGTGTAACTTACTCATTCTTGGGTCAAAATACGTCTAGTTTTTTTTAAAAGTTTGAATCATGTAAAACAGAGGTCGTATAAGCCCTAAACAGGCGTTTTAGTAACAACATGTCATCCAGACACTGATCAGTGGACATCCTATACACTTTTAATTATTAAAAATACTAAACATGGATTATAAATTCCTATATTTTTACTGGACATTCTAGAAACATGTATTAAGATTATATTAAAATATCAAGCCTTAATATGACTCCTAAATTACAGTTTTTAATTTTTAAAGTTCAACTTAAAGAACTGAAAATTCCAGTGAACACTTATGATTTATGGAAAAATAGAGACAACCTTTAACTATTTAATAAATAAGTTAACAACAAATAAATAATACAAAATAATAAATAAAATAAGTCTAATAGAGCTACATACCTCTTATATTAGGAAAGGAGCTTCGGTAGGAACAAGAAATCCTTACGAGTGAACACATTTGCATACCGAGTGAGTATCATAGCCCCTTTTTACCGTATTTCATATTATTTTGGGGTGAAAGCATGTGTATACGTTTCATGAAAAGTTTATTGCCTATCTTCTTATCTATTTCAAATATTATTTTGAGCACTTATGGTATTATTCTTTGATGTGCTTGGGTGATCGTTGTAAGGCCCTTTCGTTGGACATTATTCCTTAACTCCTCTAGTGAGCCGATGGTATTAGTAAGTAGTGCTATTTGGAGATTCCGACGTCTCCCATTTATGGTTGACGAACTATAGATGTACTTTACCACTACTAACATCATTTAATATAGGCGTTAGGTTTATCATGGGCAATTGGTTGTCGGCTAGGTTGGATAATGGCTCAAGCAACAATCATCATAGTCTATTACTACCATGTGCAACGTATTGGGAAATATAATACATCTTCTATCATTATTTCATACTTGGATTTTATTCAAAAACTTCCATCAATTATTTAAACTTTTCTCATTCAAAAGATATTTTGTGCATATATTAAAAACCTATGAACTCACCAACTCTAGTAGTTGACCGTTTTCTTTCTTTTACCCGTGCTTTCAGGTGATCGTCGTTAGGTACCTTATGCTTACAAACATGATGTGTGGCATCTTCATCTTCATCGTCACGTTTATAAAATCAATATCTATTTTATTTTCGCATCGTACAAGACAATGTCATTTAATTTTTATTCGATTATGTAACTTTTATTTATCTTTTACCTGAACTACTTATTTTTGTTAAGTCAATATAATGGTTATTGTCTATTTACCTTGTGCGATGATATCTTGTGCTGTGACACCTCGTGTTTCCGCTTTAGCAAGGTGTGACAGATTTGGTATCAGAGCCTAAGGTTATCCGAATGTTGTTTTCCTTATGGGGGGAAAACAACAACTATGACCAAAGGTATATAAAAATAATTTTCACAATAATTTTGTTTAAAATGCATCAAGTGTATTGATAATTAAGCTGAGTACCACATTGTTATACCTCAATTAGACAAAGCTTGATCACCTATGTCTAATTTAGCTATGTACGATATGGCACTTAGGTTAGTTATAATAAAAATATACTTAGAAACAAATTTTATTTATCTTCTTTCTAGATCACGATTATTGTGTGTGTGCATAAGCATGGCATATCATAAGTACTTGCATATATTAGCACACTTAGTAACCAATTTTATATATATCGAAGTCTGTAATGTCATCATTAGGTTGACGCACTAAGATTACATATTCTTTACCCATGGAGGTTAGAATAGAAACTTAGTGGGAGAGTCCCCGAGTTTCACGACCTAGTGTATTATCAACACCAACTTCCTGTGGAGCATGTGTTAGGCTCACGGCTAGGAAAAGATTCTCCTTACCAACGAGAGTGACCTCGTGACCTTTTCATTAGGAGGGAGAGAACTGCTGATTTAGGGAGCACATAGAGGCACCCTGAGTAGTAACGGGAACTATCGTAAGGACATTAAGGGTGACCCCCAAAGAGGGAAGGTGGGTACAAAGCATATCACTAGAACTGAGTATTCATCATACTAGTTTAGACCACCGACACCATGTCCTATGTAATTTTTTTTTCTATGCTCTCGGAGTCGCAACACCGTGAAGCGTTAAGAGCTGTGGGGACTACCATTGCAACAAGGAGGGCCGTGTAGATGATTTAATTATATATGTGCTTGGGAGGATATTTTTTTATAGTAATGGTGAGATTGCTAGTAAGTATGATGGTACGCTAGGGTTGTTTTTAAGGAGATTGAATTAGTGAAAGATTTGGAGTTTTTTTCGATTATTAAACTAGGTGGTTTATTTTGATGATTTGTTAAACATTAATCACTTGATGTCTTTTAGGAAATCATTTTGGTACTTTTGGGAACTATATGATTGAACATGTGTTGCTTAAATCATGTTATGAAATGTTAGATTTTTAAATTTTACATGCATTGCTATATGATTGAACGGGAGTGTTAGTTGTTAGACCTTATATCTTAGGATCACCATAACCTAGCTAAGTAGAATTTGTACAAAGGAGAGACCCGAATGTGATTACTAGTATGTTTCTTCTGAACAATTATAATGCATCAATGCTATCTGACTCTAGAATATATAGAAGCTTTGTACCACTAGTTTTTAGGCCAAAGCACAATCTAAAATTTCAAATATTGAAAGAGGCCTATATCATGGAAATTGCTAATGGACAAGAAGTCAAGACTAGAGATATAATCACTAAGTGTAACTTGAACTTAGCCAGTAAAAACTTTAACGTAGACCATACCAATCAAACTAGGGAGCTTTGATATAGTTGTTGGTATGTATTGGCTATCCAAAAATCAAGCTGAAATATTGTTCTGCAAAGATCACTCAGATTCCACTATCACAAGACGAAACGCTTGTCGTATAAGGAGAAAAGACCAGGAAGAACGTCAAGGTGGTATCATGCATGAAAATGCAAAAATATTTAGGAAAGGACTATATCGCATTCTTCGCGCACGTTGTAGAAATAGAGGTTTAGGAAAAGCACATTCACGATTTTCCAATCGTTCGGGATTCCCCCAAGGTGTTTCCAGATGAATTACTTGGATTACCCTCAGTTAGACAAGACAAATTTAGATTGATTTAATCCCTGGAGCCGCGCCCGTAGCAAAGGCACCATATCGGTTAGCCCCATTGGAAATGTAGGAACTGTCTGCACATCTTCAAGAGCTACTCGACAATAGAATTATTCGACCAAGTACCTGACCATGGGGAACCCTAGTCCTATTCGTCAAAAAGGAAAGATGGATCGCTACAAATGTTTATCGACTATCGGGAACTCAACAAGTTAACTATTAAGAACCGATACCCTCTCCCTCGAATCGATGACATGTTCGACCAACTTGAAGGCGCCAACTATTTTTCAAAAAATCGATCTTCGCTCGGGATATCACCAGTTGAGAGTTCACGAAGAAGACGTCCCTAAGACCGCCTTTAGAACCCGCTATGGACATTACGAGTTCTTAGTTATGCCTTTTGGGTTGACTAATGCTCCAGCAGTATTTATGGACTTAATGAATAGGGTATGTAGACTATATTTAGATAAGTTTGCAATAGTGTTCATAGACGACATTCTCATCTATTCGCGAAGCAAGGAAGATCATGGGCAGCATTTGAAATTAATCTTAACACTACTCAAGGACCAGAAGTTGTATGCCAAATTCTCCAAGTGTGAATTTTGGATCTGAGAAGTACACTTCCTTGGTCACGTAGTTAATTCAAATGGAATTAATGTCGATCCAGCAAAGATCGAGGCTATAAAAAAGTGGGAAGCACCGAAGACGCCAATTGAGATTCGGCAATTTCTTGGTTTGGCAAGATATTATAGGCGTTTCATCGAAAACTTTTCACGCATGGCTCAACCATTAACGACTCTGACTCGGAAGGATAAGAAATTCATTTGGGGAGAAAAGCAAGAAGAAGCCTTTCAAACCTTAAAGCAGAAGCTATGCAACGCACCTATCTTGGCGTTTCCAACTGGAACAGAAAACTTTGTAGTCTATTGCAACGCATCACACCAAGGGTTGGGATGTGTTTTAATGCAAAAAGACAAAGTTATCGCCTACGCTTCGAGACAATTGAAGGTTCATGAGAAAAACTACACTACTCATGATTTGGAGTTAGGGGCGGTAGTGTTTGCACTCAAAATATGGAGACACTATTTATATGGCACCAAGTGTACTGTCTACACTTACCATAAGAGTCTCCAGCATATTTTTGATGAAAAGATGCTCAATATGAGACAAAGGCGATGGGTAGAACTACTCAATGATTATGATTGCGAAATCAAATATCACCCAGCCAAGGCCAATGTGGTAGCCGATGCGTTGAGTAGGAAGGAAAGAGTAAAACCAACGAGAGTACGAGCATTAGGAGTTGTTGTGCAAACAAGTCTGAAAGGAAGGATCCTCGAAGCTCAGGAGCAAGCATTAAAAACAGAAAATCTAAAAGAGGAAAACCTCCGCCATTTGGAGCACAGGTTCGAGATTGGAACTGATGGAGTACGTTACTTCGAAAAGAAGGTTTGGATACCCAAGGCGAATAACATTTGGTTAACGATATTGGATGAGGCACATAAGTCTAAGTATTCTATTCATCCCGGAGCCGATAAAATGTACAAGGATTTGAAGGAATACTACTGGTGGCCCGGAATGAAGAAGGATGTCGCCCTATACGTGGGGAAATGTTTGACTTGTGCAAGAGTTAAGGCAGAACACCAGAAACCCTCTGAATTACTGCAGCAACCCGAAATCCCGGAATGGAAATGGGAACAGATAACTATGGATTTTGTGACTAAGTTACCCCGATCCGCAAAAGGGTACGATTCCATCTGGGTAGTAGTAGACCGGATTACAAAGTCAGCACATTTCCTACCCCATTCGTGAAGATTACAAGATGGAAAAGCTGGCACGAATCTACATCAATGAGATCGTCATGCGTCATGTAGTGCCCATTTCTATCATCTCGGATAGGGATAGTCGCTTCACTTCCCGATTTTGGCAATCACTTCAGAAAGCATTGGGAACGCGAGTCAATTTAAGCACCTCTTACCACCCCCAAACAGACGGACAATCGGAAAGGACTATTCAAACGCTGGAAGATATGTTACGTGCTTGTGTGTTAGATTTTGGTGGGAGCTGGGACTCGCATTTGCCACTGGTTGAATTTTCATAGAATAATAGTTATCACACCAGTATCCAGTGTGCACCCTATGAAGCATTGTACGGACGCAAATGTAGATCCCCGCTCAGCTGGTTGGAAATTGGAGACCGACAATTGTCCAGACCCGACGTCGTGCAGGAAACCACTGATAAGATAAAGATTATCAGGGAAAGGCTCAAAACCGCTAGGGACCGACAAAAGAGCTACGCCGACAATCGCAGGAAACCCCTAGAGTTTCAAGTTGGCGATAAAGTTCTACTAAAGATATCACCTTGGAAAGGGATAGTGTGTTTTGGTAAAAAGAACAAGTTAAGTCCCAGGTACGTTGGGCCATTCGAGATAATCGAAAGGATTGGACCGGTAGCCTACAAGCTAAAACTGCCACAAGAACTGAGCGCCATCCATGACACGTTCCATGTGTCGAATTTAAAGAAATGCCAAACGGAGGAAACCTTAGTCTTACCCTTAAAAGATGTGCAAGTTGATGACCGGTTGCACTTTATAGAAGAACCAATCGAAATCCTTGACCGGGAGGTCAAAAGACTAAGGAGAAGCAGGATCCCCATCTTAAAAATTCGTTGGAACTCAAGGCACGGGCCTGAATACACTTGGGAGCGAGAGGATTATATGAAACTCAAATATCCGCACCTCTTCGCCAAAAAGCAAGTCCAGGACGTCAACGAATTTCCCAGGTTAGCCATTAGAAATTTGTATTTTAAGCCTAGTATAACTAAAAATAGTATTTATGATTTAAATACATCCATAATAATATTAGATTTCATAGAAATCCCGCCTATAAGGTTAGAACCTTCCGGAGCTCGAAAAATCAAATTATTACGAGTCAAGAATTACAAATCAGGTACAATAATAAAAATAATTAAATAAATCATAATAAATATAAATAAGTTAAAATATAAAACATATAAAAATAAACTCAAAAAAGTAATAAAAAAACTTTGTAATTAAAAGATTTAAACAAAATCAACAATTATACAAAATTTATTTAAACAAATTACACTTAATTATTCAAAAAAATAAATAAAAGAAACCCCCCCCCCCCCCCATGGCCGGCCAAGGCACCCCCCTCCCCTCTCTTTTCTCTTGCCTCCTTCTCTTCCCAAGAATTACCACTTGATCTCCCCCATGCTCTATATAAGCCTCCTACTACTCTTCATCATTTCCTTTACCACCACACTCCATCTCTTCTCTTTTCTTTCTTCTACATTTCTTCTTTTCTTCTTTTCTTCTTTCTTCTTTTTTTATTTATTTTCTTTGATGTTCATCTTATTTCTTTTATATATATATATATATATATATATATATATATATCTATAATCATCTAAGTATAAACATCCTACCAATGTTGTAAGGAGCACATAAAATTTGCATCATCCTACCATTGTTGTATGGAACTTAATCAACTAAAAATCAAGAAAATAAGACTTTGATCATGCATGTGTTTCATCTTAACAAATGTTGTAAGGAACACATAAAATGTGTATCATCCTACCATTGTTGTAAAAACACATGGATTATCAAAGCTTATACTCATACAAGATGATTAATCATGAATATAAACATGTCATATTAAAGTTATGACCTATAAGCAAAAAGAACAATAAATCTGGCAGATTCTGATGTTAGAACTCCCAAATTGTTTTTGTTATATATGGAGTTCTAGGTATCAAAATCAGTTGATTCTTTTTGCTAATCTTAGTTTAAAGTGTTACCTTTCATTTAAACCTGGATTCACTAATTTTCATGAACGTTTGATCCTTCAAACATACTTAAAAAGACACATATGTTGAATCTGGGAAATCTGACAGATTTAAAAAGGTACACTTTAAACGCGTGTAACTTACTCATTCTTCTGTCAAAATACGTTTAGTTTTTTTTAAACGTTTAATCTTTGAGTCTTGGTTAATTCCCCGTTTGAATCATGTAAAAACGAGGTGGTATGAGCCCTAAACAGGCGTTTTAGTAACAACATGTCATCCAGACACTGATCAGTGGACATCTTATACACTTTTAATTATTAAAAATACTAAACATGGATTATAAATTCCTATATTTTTACTGGACATTCTAGAAACATATATTAAAATTATATTAAAATATCAAGCCTTAATATGACTCTTAAATTACAGTTTTTAATTTTTAAAGTTCAACTTAAAGAACTGAAAATTCCAGTGAACACTTATGATTTATGGAAAAATAGAGACAACCTTTAATTATTTACTTAAATAAGTTAACAACAAATAAATAATACAAAATAATAAATAAAATAAGTCTAATAGAGCTACATACCTCTTATATTAGGAAAGGAGCTTCGGTAGGAACAAGAAATCCTTACGAGTGAACACATATGCATACCGAGTGAGTATCATAGCCCCTTTTTACCGTATTTCATATTATTTTGGATTTTATTCAAAAACTTCCATCAATTATTTAAACTTTTCTCATTCAAAAGATATTTTGTGCATATATTAAAAACCTATGAACTTACCAACTCTAGTAGTTGACCGTTTTCTTTCTTTTACCCGTGTTTTCAGGTGATCGTCGTTAGGTACCTTATGCTTACAAACATGATGTGTGGCATCTTCATCTTCATCGTCACGTTTATAAAAACAATATCTATTTTATTTTCGCATCGTACAAGACAATGTCATTTAATTTTTATTCGATTATGTAACTTTTATTTATCTTTTACCCGAACTACTTATTTTTGTTAAGTCAATATAATGGTTATTGTCTATTTACCTTGTGCGATGATATCTTGTGCTGTGACACCTCGTGTTTCCGCTTTAGCCGTCTGCGCGCCCGCACACGTTTTTAATAAGGCTGTTTGTTTTTCCGCATACATAAGATCTTATTTTGTCTTATTTTTGCTTATTTTAAGAAGCTAAAAAATACATCTTTTTTTCGCAGACCTTATCGACTTAAGACCTTCTAAAACACATCTTCTCCTGAAGACATGAAATAAGACATAAGACATTTATGTCTTCGAAAAGAAACGACACCTAAGTATCTTAATCTTTTTGCCCAATTGATTCTCTAATTCGTTTTGGAAAGTCTTGAAGACCTCAAAAGTCTCAGACTTTTGTCTAACCAAGTAGACATACCCATACCTACTATAATCATCTATAAAGGTAACGAAGTATCTAGAATTGTCTTTTGTGATATGCTTAAACGGACCAGACACGTTGGAATGTATAATGTCCAATAAGTCTTTACCCCTCTCATTCACGCCGGAAAAGGGTGCTTCAGACATCTTGCCTAATAAACAAGATTCGCATACTTCATTTGACTCGTGGTCAAATGATTCCAAGATCCCATTCGCTTGGAGCTTGGAGATATGAGTCTTGTTTATATGGCCAAGTCGACCATGCCATAAAGACAATTTGTCTAAACCATTTTTAGATGTTGAATCAATATTCATGATTGAACGATTATCACTAATAAATACCACGACAAGGATAAGCTTTAAAATAAAAAAATATTATTTTTAAAACAAACAATAACTCCATTGTCAAAAGAAAAACCAAAACCATTGTCGTGTAATGCATGAAGAGAAATAATGTTTCGCGCCACAAGTGGCGAATAGCATACGTTCAATAATAATATGGAAAAACCAGAATTATAAGATAATTCAACTTCTCCTCGAGCCTTGACCGGGACAATCTCCTTGTTTCCCATTATCAAGTCAAGCTCGTCACTTTCCATCCTTCTACTTGTCCTTAGCACCTGCACAATATTACAAACGTGAGTGCCACAGCCGGTATCTAATACCCAACTACCAGATGTAGAAGTATGATGGAATTCAATCATGTACGTACCTGAATCGGAAGTCCCTCCGATGCTCAACCCCTTGAGCTTCTTAAGACCTTCTAGGTACCCCGGGCAATTACGGCGCCAATGGCCCATCTTCCCGCCGAAGAAGCATTCCGCTTCATTCAGAGTTTTAGCTTGGGGAACCATCTTCCCTTGCCTTTACCCTCCGAAGCGGGGCTAGACTTGGCAGCGCCAATCTTCCCCTTACCCTTACCCATAGGGGTACAAGCGGATCTCTTCTTCTTCTTCTTCTAGATTCGCCCCTCCCTTATAGCAAGAACGGGATTTGGAACGGCGGGCTTGTTTTTGGTCATGCTAGACTCCGTTGTCTTAAGCATACCATGAAGGTCCATAATGGAGTTATCCATACTATGCATATGATAAATCATAACGAATTGATCATATGCGGTGGGCAGGGACCATAGGATCAAATCCACGACTAGCTCCCTCCCTATGGTAAATCCGAGCCGTTCCATGCGCTCCACGTTTGCTTTCATGCGCAACACGTGAGCACTCACATTCCTACCATCGGCCATCTTACTACCAAGTACCGTCTTAAGACACTCAAACCTATTTTGTCTCGCTTGCTGCTGGAACATTTCCTTAAGCTGAGCGATCAAGTCAAAAGCACTCAAATGATCCATTTGCTTTTGGAGATCGGGGATCATAGTACTTAGGATGAGGCAAGTAATGTCCTCTGTATCCTTGACATGCTTCTCATAAGCGTCTCGGATAGCCCGAGTGGCATTGGCAGCACGAGCCTCGGGTAGGGCCTCCTTTATGGTAACCATCTTCCCTTCTTGGCGTAGGACAAGTTTAAGTTGCCTAAACCAATCCAAGAAGTTGTTACCATTGAGTTTCCCCTTTTCAAGGAAAACTCTAAGCGAAAAATGGTTGGTGGTGTTGGTGTTGGTGTTGCTTGAAGACGCCATCTAAAATAGCAAAGTAGTTATAGTTAGTTTGGAAATCCTTGTTAAAATAAGTACCTATAGTTTTAAACAAAACAATTTATTTGTCACAAGGGCTAAGAACCTTATTTCACCTCGCACCGTGACGGGTTTACCGCGGATCACGTGGCGAAGCAATTTAGGCCGGTAACCATTTTACCAATTGTAATCTCTATTACAACTCTTAGACACTTGCGGGATCCGTTGACATCCATTATGTCGGTTGGCATGTTTGATCCCTATCTTACACCAATCTTAATATATAATTTTTGTTTAGCTCGTGCTTAGCTCGACAACTAACCAAAAATTATATACTAAAATTGTAAATCGTCCGACAAGACACACGAGTGGCACTCTCGACCATTTATTGGCTCGTGCTTAGCTCGACAACCAATCATGCGAGTTACCCCACTCACCTTCCACACAACTACACAAGGAATGACTCGTGCTTAGCTCGACAATCATCCTTGCTTCATTAGATTCAGGTGGTGTCATCTTACGGATGGTGCGTGATTTACATTTTGTAAAACGGGATTTGGTTTCCGGTTTAAAAAAACCCTTTTGTGAATTAACAAAGTAAGTGTCAAAACGATTTTAAGCACTTTTAATATAATACCATCTTTATATTTTCTTTGTCAATTCTATTCGTGCGCAATTGTTAACCAATTTAACAAACATTGTATTTTATTTAATTTTATAGAAAAATTGTCTAGCATGCGAATCCTAATCCATGCATAGAAAATAAAATACAACCACGCAAACATATATATATATATATATGATTCCGTAACATGCCCAAAAATCCTATGCGTTTTCCCCGTGAGCCACAACGGGGAAAACGAGGCCAAAAATCTAAGGACAAGATGTGGTCTCATTGGGTGAGCTCCCACTGAATCCAACACCTCCAATAGCATGTTGATTCCTTCTCGCCAAGACGTCATCACCATGACTCCCGTTGACTATTCCGGTTTTAATTCTATACTATACATGAATACATAGAAAATATATAAACGACACGCAGGTCGCAATCCTATACTATTTATACAAATACATAGAATACAAGAAACGGCGTGCAAGCCGCACCAATAAATAAATAAACAAATATCGTTACAACAATACAGCACGCAGGCCGCCAAAACCCAAAAATAATCAATTACCACAGCACATAGGTCTAGGGGCATATCTTGTTACCGAATCAAACCAAAAATATCAAATAGAAACATGGTGTGCCACACATAACCATGATATATTAAATATATATCTATATTTTAGTTAAGATTGTCAAAGCATCAAAGGCACCAAAAGGACAATCCTTGTACATATGCATTAGTGTACCAAACCATTTTTGAGACACATATTCATATATACATTTATAAGTATATATTTGTGTACACTTCATGCCAAGTTACAACAAATATATAAATATAAAAACTAAAATACATTAACACGTCTACGAACAAATCTATTCCAGCACAACAAGAGTCTCAATGGAAAAACCAATTTTAAGAAAACACTTTTCTTATCCAAAAACACGTTTATGGTTTTCCGAGACTCAATAGTGCAAAGCCATGTTAGATATGGCTCTGATACCACTGAAGGTATTCGTTTGGCAAAACAAGTAGCAACAGAAGCAATATGTATAACAAATAAAATGATGCCAAACTAATGAATACACTCCCATGGACCAAAATCTAACAATGAAATTGCAACTAATATAAACAAGATAAGAAGAAAGGTTATACCTCAATAGTGCAAAACTCAAATCAACCTTCCTTGTCAAGTAGCTTAGAATCCAACAAATAACTCCTCCAATGAAGTCCACCCCAAGCTTGTTTGATTCCCAAGTGCTAGCAAGTTGATGTGCAACCACCAAAACAACAATCAAGTGTGTGTATGTCTTGCTTCTTGTGCTCAAGAACACCAAGAACAAGATGCACAAGAGAGAGAGAGTTCTAGTATCAACCAAGAGAAAAAGTGTTAGCCAAAAGCCTCTACTAGAGCAGATAACTCGTGGTCTCTTTGTCTACCAGAATTATGAGAAGTAACCCCATTAAACCAAGTGTTTAAGGCTGTTAATTCTACTGTTACAGCGAACGTACACGGCCCATGTTGATCAACACGGCCGTGTAGGCCCAAAGTCCACGACCCCAATTGGGCTAAGACGGCCCGTGTCTAACAGGCACTACACGGCCCGTGTTCATCTACAGGGCCCGTGTAGGTCCAAACTACACGACCTGGAACTGGGCCAATACGCCTCGTGTATGTTGGACTGGACACGGCCCGTGTTCTAGAACACGGCCCATGTACCATCCTGCCAAAACCCATTTTGGCCTTTTCCTCTCTTTTGCTTGATCGTGTTGCCGGAATCAATTCTTGGTGTGTGACCCAATAGGCCTATACCTCATTGGTAGTGCCATTAACTCGTTCGTGTCAGCAGGCATATTACAACAAATCCATCATTATATGCTCCCATTTCCACTCAGGAATCTCCAACTGCTTCAAGGATCCATAAGGCTTCTGATGCTCGGCCTTCACCTATGCACAGATATGGCATGATTCCATAAAATGTGCCATATCTGCTTTCATAGTAGGCCACCAGTAAAGCACTTTCAAATCGTTGTACATTTTAGTGCTTCGTGGGTGTACAGACAGTCTAGACTTGTGTGCTTCTGTTCAAATTAACTTTCTCAATTCTCCAAGCATAGGCACCCACACACGAGTCTTATATCCTTTTAATCCACGAGAATCATCAGTAAGTTCATCCTTACGTTTCTTCATTAATTCATTCTTCAAATTTTCTTCTTTCAGAGCTTCCAACTGTGCAGACTTTAGTCTATCCTCTAAGTCAGATACAATTTCCATACGCATAAACTGGATAAAACTCCCCACTCCCTTGCGGCTTAAGGCATCTGCTACCACATTTGCTTTTCAAGGGTGGTATATGATTTCGCAATCATAGTCTTTAATCAATTCCACACATCGTCTCTGTCTCATATTCAACTCTTTCTGTGTAAATACATATTGTAGGCTCTTATAGTCGGTACAAATCACGCACTTGGTGCCATACATGTAGTGTCTACACAACTTAAGAGCAAAAACAACAGCTGCCAGTTCCAGATCATGGGTCGGGTAATTCTTTTCATGTGGTTTCAACTGTCTTGAAGCATACACAATCACCTGATCCCTCTGCATAAATACACAGCCCAATCCAGCAAACGACGCATCGCAATAAACAATAAAATCGTCTGATCCACTTGGCAAAGCAAGGATGGGAGCCTAACACAACAACTGGTTCAACATCTGGAAGGCTTTATCCTAATCACTACCCCATACAAATTTCACATCTTTTTGAGTCAACTTAGTTAACGGACCCGCAATCTTGGAGAAGTCTTTAATAAACCTGCGGTAATACCCAGCTAACCCAAGAAAATTCTTGATCTCTGACGGTGTCTTTGGAGCATTCCAGTTCATCACTGCCTCTACCTTTGAAGGATACACTTTCACTCCTTCATTGCAAATAACATGCTCCAAGAACTGAATATCTCTCAACCAGAATTCGCACTTTGAGAACTTGGTAAACAAATGTTCTTTCTTTAGTGTCTCCAAAACCTATCTCAAATGTTGTTCATGTTCCTCCTCAGTCTTTGAATAAACCAGCATATCATCAATGAAGACTATCACAAAACTATCCTAGAATGGTCGACAGACCCTGTTCATTAAATCCATAAAAGTCGCAGGTGCATTGGTTAAGCCGAACGGCATAACCAAGAACTCGTAATGCCCGTAACGCATATGAAAGGCCGTCTTTGACACATCATCTTCCGAAACACGCACCTGATGATATCCCGATCTCAAATCAATCTTAAAAAATACGAAGCTTCTTGTAGTTGATCAAACAAATTGTCAATTCTTGGTAGTGGATACTTGTTCTTTATTGTTCTCTTATTCAGCTCACGGTAGTCGATACACGTATGCAACGTACAATCTTTCTTCTTCACAAACAACACCGGTGCTCCCTACGGGGACGAACTCGAACGAATAAACCCTTTATCTAACAAATCCTGTATCTGGGTCATCATCTCCCGGATCTCTGAAGGTGCCAACCTGTACGGTGCTTTTGCCACTGGTCAGGAACCGGGAATCAGATCTATCTTGAACTCTACCTCACGAACTGGAGGTAGTCCTGGTAATTCCTCTGGAAACACCTCTGGGTATTCCGTTACCACCCTGATGTCGTTCATTGTCTACTTTTCTTTCTTTCCGTCAATTACATAAGCCAGGTACAATTCACATTCTCTATCCAATGCCTTCTTAGCTTTCAAACACGAGATAATAGGAATCACAGACCCAACTTTTTCTCCCCTTGCTACTACTCTTGTGCTATCAGCAAACGGAAAGGAGATCCACTTCTTGTGATACTTGATACTGGCTTGATTCAGACTCAGACAATCCATCCCAAGCACCACATCAAACCCAGATAATGGTATTACAAGAAAATAAACAGGAAAACATGTACCATCTATGTCTATCTTGGCTCCAGCCACAACACTCGTGACCGGAACCATCATACCATCAGCTATCTCTATCTCTAAAGCAGTAGCAAGTTTAGTTAAAGGCACGTTTAACCTACCACAGAATTCTATAGATACAAAGGAGCGATTTTCCCCTGAGTCAACTAATACTCTAGCAGGAATAGAGTTTATCAGAAACATACCGGTTATAACGTCATGTGTGGTAGTGTCATCATCCACAGTCATCTTAAATGCCCGATCCTCAGCAGTGGGTGGGTTCTTCCTTTTGTGAAAAGCTGAAGATGATCCCCCATCTACTCCCCCTCCTGACCCCGACCTTGCTTTCTTGCTCAGCGGGCAGTAACCAACCCGGTGCCCTTCTTTCTGGCAATCCAGCAGACACTCCTCGGTAGTCTGCAATTTTTCAGGTTATGTCCAAACTGGCCACACTTCACACACCTCATTGACTGGGGCATGCACCGCCCATTGTGGTATGATTTGCACCTGTTACACCAAGGTGCCCTCTGAGCAGACCCACCTATAGTAGACATCCTACTTTGATTTACGTATCGGTTTCCACTGCCCTCCTTGTCTCTGTTGAGTGTTGTAGTGTTCAAACCTCGATTTTTGTTGGGAATTCTTTCCCTACTCAACCTGTTTCTTGTAATCAAATCCCCTTCAGCCGATTTAGTCAAAGTGAAAGCCTGGGATAAAGTGGTAGCCCACCTGGTGGCACTACGAAGATCAGGATGTAAAGCCCCAACAAAATGGGCAATCTTTGATTCTTCATCTGGTACCTAATGTTTCACGAATCTCATCTTTTTGTTGAATTGCTTGATGAGTTGGTCCACAGTCATATTTCCGGTCATCTGCATCTCGATGAACTCCTTTATTTTAGCAATCTCAAAAGTACCACAATACTGTTCGCATAGCTTCTCCTGGAATGGACTCCAGGTGATACTCTCCTGTTGTTGCTCCGTGAAATGGCCTGTAATCGAATCCCACTAGACCATGGAATCCCCTTTCAACATCCTTGATGCATATTTTACCTTTAGCTCATTCTCGCAATTACAGGCATCTAGTGCCTTCAGCATTTCCCTAAGCCAGTTCAAGGAGATATTGGGATCAGAACTCCCTCGGTATTCAGAAAGTTTACAGTCAAGGAACTGTTTATAAGTGCATAGTTACTTATACCCTGGAAAAGAAAATGGATATGCTCCTTATTGTGGATATGGGTAGTAGAACTGTTGTTGCATCATTTGTGTCATCGGTGGTAAAGGTACTAACACTGGTGGTATAGTTGCTTGAGTGGAAATCACAGTTGGTACTAGGGTTTGTTCAGGTTGGTTCAATCTCTGTTCATTCTCTAGTTTAAAAATGTATTCACTCTGATCTTCCTTTTGTTCTTGACCAGACGTTCCAGCTTGGTTTACATTACCCAAATCTTCAATTACCGGTGCCTCTGCTGCAGCTTGGGTCACAGGAGGTAGGATAGGAGTCTCTCTGTCAGCCATAATCTGTTACAATCATATCAGCTCATAGCTCATTAGCATAAACCGTTAGTACTTAAAATATTAACTACTACAAACAACTCTAACTCACCCTAGTTCCGCCGAAGGAAAGCTTGACCTATCACGAGCCAAGATTTGGGAATGCAACACTCTAGTCGTGCATGCATCGCCAAACCTAGGCTCTGATACCAAACTGTAACACAGGAAAATCACAAGCCATTTTTTTTAAATGCACCACGGAAGCTAACTCAAATAACTTAATTACATTAAACCAATATTTACAAAAGTACATAGCTTTTTCAAAACTAACATCAACTACAATTGTTTTGGTGTTACAAAATGACTGGCTCGTCTCTTTAAAAACACAGTATCAGAGTAATGGTCAACTCGTCCTTCTACAATCACAAACACGATCCTGCAAAACATCAACTGAGGGGAATTAGCACAAAGCTAAGTGAGTAGAGGATAAACATCAAATGCAAACATTCACAATCAAAATCATAGCATGTAATCACATATCCGAGAAGACCGGCAGTTCGGCGCAGAACCTACAACCAATGCTGGCCAAAGCAAAGGTTTACGGATAACTCTCCATTGAATTAGCACAGTAAACTCCACCTCTAAAGCAACATATGCAACAGAAGGGCTATTACTATTCAACCAACCAGTAGACGAGCCCAGCCCAAGTCCACGTATAACTGACTTCCTAACGCAACTCATAATCATCCTAGGAGCGCATATCGAACAAATAGTCATGCAGCAGTTATCAGCAGTCAATATCACAATCAACCGTTCAATCAAACCAATCTCAATCCACAATCATGCATCACATCAATAATATTAACTGCAATATTTACCATCCGCGATTAACATCCACTCACCTCAATTTCAGCTCGAACTAAGATGTCTAATATTACTGAGCTTTTGGATTGCCTGAAAACACATCAATAACCAAATCAATCTCAAACTCATAAATATATCTATCCATATATTTATAATTCATTCATAAAATCAAACAACAATAAACAAATATAAATCCAAACACAAAGTGTCGGATTTCCCAAAATTATCGGATTTCAGTCTATCAGATTTAGAAATCCGCCAATCAGAAGTATCGGATTTCACAAACTGTCGGATTTCAGTCTATCGGAATTAGAAATCTGCCAATCAGAAGTACCGGATTTCACAGACTGTCGGATTTCACCTTAGGATTCTATCAATAGGATTTCCATCACTCGGATTCTAATAGTTCCGGATTTGGGTATCGGATTAGAGTATAGGTTTGCTAGTCTCGTATTTCATTCCCAGATTCTAGCATTTATCGGATTTCACCAATGTTTCGGATTTAAGGTATCGGTTTTAAGTCTCGGTTTCTCAAGTGTAGGATTTAATATATAACAATCAGATTTGGGTTCTTGTATCGGATTCTAGTATAGGATTTGAGTGTCGGTTTATAGGTTTCCGGATTCCAAACTTCCGGATTATGGATTTATCGGATTTGAGCTTCGGTTTTACAAGTATCGGTTTTAACAAGCGTCGGTTTTACCATCTTCTTCATCAAATCCGAGAGCTTCATATCTTCATAAGAACTCAGAACCCAGAACTTTTAACAGTTATCAAATCATTTCAAAAACATGTTTAAACACTTCTAAACATATATTCATGCATCAATACATCATATATTTCATAAGAACACACAAAAACCATCAAACTCATATCCTTTCAAAAACCGATTATAGGGTTCTTCATAAATACTTAATATTCAATCATCAATCACTCTATGTTAACATTTAAACAAGTATATAATAAAAAAAACTTAACCTTGAACTTGAATTAGAACACAAAATCCTGGAATCTGATTCTCTTGTTCTTTCTTTTCTTCTTCGGTCGAGAGAAATTACACAGACACACACTTTCACCTTTTCTTTGTTTTGAGATAATGAGCAATTATTCTAAGCCAGCCACATTTACCTCAAAAAAGTAGGAGGTGGCAATCACACCACTTCACACATACATATGGATACACATATACATGCATGCATACGGTAACATACATACATACAATGAATACATGCATAAGTACTTTAACTAATTAATTAAATCATTAGCCACATAATCACATTTATACCAGATAAGCACGTACCACAAACATGCTAATCTCCTAGCCCAGGTTTGCGGGTGTTACACAAAGAAATATTGAAATATGTTCTTGTTGATCTATAGTAAGAGGCAACATAGAATAAGTTGTTATTCATGTGCTTGCTTATATACTTCTAAGGATAACCGCCGATCTTTATCGGGGTTAGTGATCCTACTAAATACGGTGTTGTCAATAATTTGCTTCTTAAAGAATCACTGACTATATTGAGATCTTATGAGACAATGAGAGTATGATGGTTTATGCGATAAACCTTTATCTCAAGCATCATTGACCTTATTAGATTCCGTTGAATCCATGAAGGTACGATGGCTTGTCAAAGGACCGTAATCTCACTAACACACACTTTTAAGTGATTGGTTTAGGTAGAGATATGGTCATCTTAAGAATACACACGGATGGCGTGGTGGCGGATCCGTTTTACAAAAGCCGTAGTTAAAAGGTAGTGACGATTTTCATACTAGTGCTTGCAAGGACTTGGCTTAAGTTCGTTTTAGTTGAAATTTTGATATGCTGATTTTGGGAACGTTAAGCAACATTGTGCTTCTGTTAGTATTGATTATTAAATCAAGATTTGTTAATACGCGTGTAGCGGGTACTATCAGTTGCCTTTATTGTGTTCCATCTTAGAATGTTTACCACTTCCCTGAATGTTTTACATTCTAAATGTCCACAGTCAGTCACTCTTCATCGGAAGAAGTTTGAACGAAGACTGAGGGAAAGGGTTGGTCGTGTGTTCAATGGGGATTGGATACGAGAGACGCAACACTTTATCTATACTTGAAAGGAGTTTCAAGTGATTTAACGACCCATACCTGAGTTTACTTCATGGTACGTGTCAAGAGTAACTCAGGATGATAATATCATTTTGTCCTTAGATCGGAGATACATGCGTTTCCACAACATTGGTCTACCTTGTTCTGATTGCTTTCAAACGCAGTCCGTAACTGTTTGTTATAAAGGATGCTTTTAGGTAATGTATTGCCAATGTAATGGGACAATGTAGTCGAAGGAATTTGTTCCTCTATTTAGAGAGATATCCTTGGGCCCCTCGATGATTCGGCGCTGACACCAAAATGCACGGTCGTGCTCATGCTTGCAATGATAGTTGATCAGTTGCAAACTTGCATATTTTGGTCACCACCAATCTTAATCGAGAAACATAATCGTGAACGATTGGAGAATGACTTTGTACCATGTCTCGTGTTCACCCGGATATTGCGAACAATAGGATGATTGATCACTTATCTGTATGACCTTTTCTAACCTACTTGGATTGTGATTAGGTACTTGTCAGGAATGACATACCTCGTGTTGATTTAGGGGCATGGATTTCTTGCTAGAGGTTGCTCCCTGTCTGTGATGCATATGGGTACGATGTGTCATGTGCAAGTGGGAGTTTGTTAGAATCTGCCCACCGACACACGTATGTCGGTATCACTACTAATGAATCGCGAGCCTATTGGGTCACACGCCAAGGATTGATCCCGACAGCACGTTTAGAAATAGAGGAGTAAAATGGTGGTTTTGGTTGTCAATGGGTGCTTCATGACCATGAAGGTTTGTGCTTCATGGGTTGTGAAGGCTAGGTGCTTCATGACCATGAAGTTGATTGCTTCATGGGCTGTGAAGGTTGGGTGCTTCACGACCATGAAGCTGTCTTCATGGGCAGTGAAGGCTATGCGCTTCACGGGCTATGAAGAATCCTTCACGGGTCGTGAAGAGGCAGCTGAAGTGTCACTTGTGTTTTATTGGACCATTTGATGGTCCAATCAGAATGCTTGCTTTTTGGCCTGATTTCTAGTGTCAAATGGCAGTGTTATAGGCTAGAGATCTCATGCAAACACAACACCACTTTCTCTACTCTAAATTCTCTCTTGGTTCCAAAGGGTTTCATGCAACAAACACTAAGATGATGACCTTGAGTGTTCTTATGAAGATCAATGGGGCAAGAAAAGAATATTGATGGGCTGTTCCAGTTGGTGAAATCATTGAGGATGTTCATCTATGGCTCCCTAGAATTTAGGGATCATGTTCTACTTGGTGTGGACTAGCAATTGTAACGCCCCAATTTAAAAATAACCACAATGGTACATAAAATTTATTTATAAAATGCACATTTAGTTTAAAACGTACGCGGAAGCATTTTACTATAAAACCAGGATAATGCCAAAAGATATATATACAAGAGTACATACTTAGTGTACTTTAAAAGTTAAATATTTACAAAACTGGGTGTTAAAATTGTTTCAAAAGATTAACCCAAAAAGTAGTCAAACAGGAGCCTTGCCCTTATCCTTGCTGCGTCCTGCAAAAGATTAAAAAGCAGTATCTAATAAGATACGAGAGCTTAGTGAGTATTCCAAACTAATAACATATAAACACGCGTATAGAATCATATAAAGATAATACACTTATGCCAGATAATCATTGCTAAACACTGGTTCTAGACCCAGGGCAGCCACCTTTGTAACAGTAGTGTATCACCTTTGAACCTTACTGCACATAGCAGTTCGGTATATATACACATATGAATAACATTACATGTTATAATTTGTTATGATAGCATACATGCTGCAGATATGATTAATAGTCTAGAAGACTCACCTTATGATATTTTTGATATGTAATGATCCATAGGTAATTATAACTCAGATAAGTAATTCAATCACCGTCCTATATAAATAATATGATAAAGTGTTACAACACTTGAATACTGATCTGAAATAGGGCCTACACGGGCCGTGTATCTCTACACGGGCCGTGTACCTCATGTTCTACAGGACCATGTAACCATACATGGCCTTGTGACCGCCTTTGACAATCTGACATTTCAAAATCCGCAAGTTCATACTACACGGGTCGTGTACCTATACAGGGGCCGTGTATCTAACAAACAATCCGACAGTTCATCTAAAAAGTGTCGGATTTTCGTTGCAAAAACGTGAAAACTCAAGAAAACTATGCAAGGAGTGTTTTCCTACGCCCCTTATGATAAAGGAACATAACCCAATCATTTATATACACTTCTAACATGATTCAGCATAGAATCATGTATTTTAACTCATAAACTTCATGAAAACCATAAAAGATCTTACCTTTAGTGTGCTAAAGTGCTAGGATCTTGTGATATATGCTTGATCTTCAGTTTGCTAACAAAATGATGTTTGCTAAAGGAGCAGAAGTTGTAATCGTGGGTTTGCTAGTATGAAAAGCCAACTTTGACTAAATATTTTCAAAGTTGGTTACTTATATAAATGAGTTTAGTGAAATGGCAATTTTGGTCCTTGTACTATATTGACTTATAAATTGACAATATAAACCCTTCTAATTTAATAAACTGTTGGAATCTTCCCACTGACACACGTATGCCGGTATCACTGCTAATGAAGCGTGAGCCTATTGGGTCACACGCCAAGGATTGATCCCGAAAGCTTAATGTGTAAGGTTCATTCGAGGCTTCACGACCGTGAAGGATGCTCCACGGGTCGTGAAGCAGGCTACCCTAACGATTGTTCGACGGCCGCCACGCGTCGTGATGCCTTTGGACTTCACGGCCCGTGACGAGGTCGTGAGGGATCGTGAAGGAGATGCCCTCACGAGTCTCGACCGAGCGGCACGGCTCGTGGAGTTCTAAGTCCCCTCGTGGCGCACTTAGGCTTCATGGCCCGTGAGAGCCCGTGAGGGGTCGTGAAGAGGGTAGCTGTAATGACACTTGTGTTTTATTGGACCATTTGATTGTTCGAGGGCCGCCACGCGTCCTGATGCCTTTGGGCTTCACGGCCCGTGACGAGGTGGTGAGGGGTCGTGAAGGAGATGCCCTCACGAGTCTCGACCGAGCGGTACGGCTCGTGGAGTTCTAAGTCCCCGCATGGCGCACTTAGGCTTCACGGCCCGTGAGAGCCCGTGAGGGGTCGTGAAGAGGGTAGCTGTAATGACACTTGTGTTTTATTGGACCATTTGATGGTCCAATCACTTGGCTTGCTTTATGGCCGGCCAAAAGAGGGTCTTGAGGCTGGTTAGGGCAGATGAACAAGATAGAACACATGAAGAACTCTCTCTAGACACTAGTTCTCTCTTGGCTACAAAGAAAAACATATACATACACTAAGGTGAGTTCTTGAGTGTGGTAATTGTTTCATGGTGCAAGAGGAGATCTACATGGGCTGTTCCAGATGATGGAGTCATGGTGGGCGTTCATCTATGGGTTGCTAGTACAATGGGATTAAGCATACTTGGTGTGGACTTGCAATAGAGAAGAAGCCTTTTGTTTCTTCATCTTCATCCCAATCCACATGTAGAGCTCGAATTCCAGCCATGGTAAGGAGGTACTTTCTACTCCTTCTTCTTGTTCTTTAGTTGCAATTTGCTTTGTAGTGTGTTCCACCATTGGAACTAGTTGTGGGCTTTGTGTGTGCTTTCTTTTTGTCTTGCATGCTACTTTCTTGTTTGCTTCCGCTGCGTTTGTGCCCACCGCGAGTTCCAACAGTGGTATCAGAGCCATCTCTACAAAGAAATTGCATTTTGATGGCTTGAAAACCGAAAATGGACATTCTGTCTAGAAGTGCTTCACGGGCCGTGGAGCTTTTGGCTTCACGGGTCGTGAAACCTACACAAGTGGCTTCATGGGGTGTTGCTCGTGAAAGGTTTTGACTTTGTCAGAGTCGTGGAGCTCATGGGCTTCACGGGTCGTGAGGGCCCGTGAAGGCTTCTGGGCCGTAAAGGTCTTCGTGAACAGTGTTTTTATCCTTGTTTATTAAAAGAAATAATATTTCGGTTTTAGCACCTTTCGATTCTCTTTTTCCAGAATCTGTCCTTTTGTTTGGACACTTGAAAAGCCCCGTTTATGTGTCTTGATTAGTATATTTATATGTATTGGGTGGTTTTGGCATAAAATGCACACATGCATATACTTATATTGTGTATATATGAATATGTGTTCTCAAAGTGTTTGGGATATTAATGCATATGTACAAGGATTGTTCCTTTTTGTGCCTTGAGTGCTTTGCTTGTTTGAACAATCTTAATTGAGATACATTTTGCATGGTTTTGTTGTGGCACACCATGTTTTGTTTGTGGTTGTTGTTTTGTCCGGTAACGCCTTGCCCGTTAGACCTATGTGTTGGTTGTTTGGTTGTTTATTTATGTATTCATTCATTTGGTGACTTTTAGTCACAATGGTTTGTAATAATATTTAATTCGGTTTGTAAATTTGTAAATTTATTATGGCTTGCATGCCATTGCTTTCCTTTGTACTTGTTGTAAGTAGCTTAGAATAGCAATCGTGGCTTGCATGCCGTTTCTTTTCAAATTGTTTGTAATTGTGAAAAAAAGACCGAAGACAACCATCGAGAGTCGTGGAGGAGACGTCTCAGCTATATTGGATCCGGTGGATCATTCGGAGATGACGGATTCAGTGGGAGCACATCCGGCGAGGCCTTTTGGTTGTGTCCTTAGTTTGGCCTTGCTCTCTCCGTTTGGCTCACGGGGAGGGCGCATAGGGTTTAGGGGCGTGTTACCAGATATTTGCTTTGTGCGTGGTTGTGATTTATTTTGTTATTTTCTTGCGTGGTTGTTTATGATCTTCGCATGCTAGAAAACTTTTCAAAATAATAAAATCACAAGAGTTGTTAAATTGTTTAACAAACCCCGCGCGCTCACGATTAACAAACAAATATAAATTGGTTTATATTAAAGTGAAAATGCGTTTTGTCACTTGTTTGTTAATCAACTTGAAAAGAGGTTTTTTAAACCGAAAAGACAAAAGTCCCGTTTTTCTCAAACGTAAATCACACGCCACCCGTAAGATGACACCACCCGAATCTAGTGATGCATGGGATGATTGTCGAGCTAAGAACGAGTTGTTCCATGTGGATCTGTGTGGAAGGTGAGTGTGGCGACTTGAAATTATTGTTTGTCGAGCTTAGCACGAGCCAATGATTGTCAAGGGTGTCACCGTGTATCTTGACGGACGATTTACAATTCCAACTTAATACGCCTTGGTAATTGTCGTGCCTATACCGAGTTTCCAGAGAGGCTTAACATGGAATTGGTGTGAGAAGGGATCAAACATGCCAAACCGACGCTATGAGTGTTGATGGATCCCGCAAGTGTCTAAGAGTTGTAGTCTCGGATTACAATTGGTAAAGCGTTTACTGGCCTAAATAACTTCATGAAGTGATCCGCGGCAAACCCGTCATGTAGTGAAGTGAAGTAAGGTTCTTAGCCCTTGTTAAGATAATTGGTTTTCTTAAAACTAAATGGGTAATTATCGTAACGAGGATTGTATCAAAACAAACTAAAACGTGTATTCTTATATCTTTAATTGGCAAACATTAACGACACCGCTTCAACTTAAAACTCCGTTCGTTCCTAAAGAAGGAGATACTCATTAGTGTGGACTTCGTGGACTAGGATTGGTTGTTGAGTCTTGTCCTCCACCATGAGTCAAAGTTGCACATTTTAGAGAAATCCCTTCTAGAGCCAAAATTCTATCAACGCGACCTAGACCTCTAAATGCATGTAAAAGTGCATCGTATCCTTGAGATGAAGGCGTATCTGGACCTAAAGGAGAGGCATGGATTCTCCATAGGAAGGGAGCTTGTGGTGAATGTATATTCTCCAAAGTCCCTGTCCAAGTGATGTAAATGGTTCATTGTGAACTATCACATGCACAATATGGAGAAGTCCTTGATAAAGCATTATGGCATGTTGTGGACGCTAAGTCTTGCATGGCCAAAGTATGGCTCGCCTCACCAACTCCCCCTAACATTATAAAGGAACAAGAAACTGAGAAGAAGAAATTGACCTCAAGTGGAAAGTTTGGTTTTACCAAACCTACCATATATGTGAAGTCAGAGGGCAATGACATTGTGCCTCAAGATATGACTCCACAAGGGGTAATTTGCTACTTCTGCGGAAAGATTGGAAAATTGGCGCCACCACCCCTGCCCTATGAGCCTGAAAGAGCTAAAATCACTTATAAGTAAGAGAAATTAGCTCCTTGACTACAGGAACATTCATGATCAAACTCCATTGCTCTTCTACTTCTAAAGGCTAGGTTTTAAACGCTAGCAATAACGCTCATGTTTGTCACAAATTTGTTTGTTACAAAGTGAAGGTGTTAAAAGAGAAGTAGGCGGATGAGGCATGGAGAGTTGGAATTCGAAAAGGGAAACATAGTTGTTATCCCTATTGAGAGGATTGGAAGTTTGTATCTTGCCTTTCCTTCCAGCTATTCTATTACTTTATTGGATGTATGTTTATGCCATGTATGGCTAGAAACATTATATCTAAACGCCTTTGTTGACGATGGATATTACTTTGACTTTTGAAATTAGTAGTGATTTATTTCAAAGTTTATCCATGTCGTGGCATTTAAAATAAGCTTATGCTTAGGGAATAATAGAACAATCATAAATGTATTGATAAGTTATCCTATTGTGAAAGTCGATTAAGCTATATAAACAAGACTTGCATCACCAAGATCCGTGAGGTTTAGGAACTTGGAACCCTTTGACCATGGGTCAAATGTTGAATGCATATCTTGTTTGTTATGCTAGATGACTTAAACATCCTTCACTTGAGTATGTGAAAGGATTGAAAGCTTGTTGGATTTCGTTCACACTTTTAGTGTGTTGACCGTTCAAGCAAACATTAAGGAGTAACTTTAGATACCTTGTAACCTTTACCGGTGATGGTAGAAGGGATGGTATGTCTATTTTAATGGACTAGTTTTTTAAACCTTAGAGGTGTTCAAAACTCACCATAACGAGGTACATGATAGAGAGGGCAATGCAACTATGATACTCGGATCTAGTTAAGATGCTGAGTACCTTAGTTTTATATTATGTGACTATCATAAGAATTATGGGATTGTTTCACAATTCATTCCTCTTAAGACACATTGTTACATGTGGTCGTCTAAAGGAGGAACCGAACATATTGATATGGTCCGACAAGTGATAGGTTACACTTTTATGTCCAAAATTGTTTTGGGTCATTCTCCAAATGGTGGGCATGATTTCTAAATCGTATAAACAACAAAGATGGTCATGTGAACACCTTAGAGGATATGACGAAAAGGAGGATCCTTGTTTGTCTATTCCAAAGACTGGATTGTCCAGCCTACGTTTAGACGTGCGGTGGAGGAACCCAGGATCTAGAGGTATTTACTCCATTAGGTACTCTACTAAGACCATAGGATATCTGTTTTGACAAACCTTGTGAGAACGTGATGTAAGTTGCTCAAAGGTAGAGTCTCTTAAGAAATTAATATCCATGGATGCTAGTGAGAGTAAAGTATACCTTGAATGGAAGAACCTGATGTTGACACTAGCACCCAATCAGAAATGATTGAAACTCAGCATGGCAATGCTGGAGAACCTAGCATAAAATTGTTACCTCTTGGTAGAAGTTGTCATAAGACCAGAAAGATATAATTCGTTATATCTGAGGAAGATAACTTTATGATGATTCATGATGAATGCGTCAACTACCGGAAAGCGTAGTGGGCTTGGAGTCCGCTAGGAGAAAGGAGGAAATGATAAGATGAGATGCTATCCATGACGGATATCTAAGGTCTCGACTTGGTTGATCCTGCACCTGGGTGTGAACCTGCAAGGTGTGATTGGTTCTTTAAGAAGATAGACCAACATAGATAAGTTTGTAGACAACTTCAAATACCAACTAGTAGGAATGGTTTCAAGATAATTGACCATGAGGAAGGTATCATCTAGAAACATTCTCCCGGTGGTCATGTTGAAGTCTACACGGATACTTATATCTATAAGTGCCTTTCAGGCTATGAAAGATAGAAGTAAAGACCACATTCCTTAATAGGAATTTTTCTGAGGAAATGCTCACAACACTTTCCGAGGGTCTTTTAGTATCATATGTATCCTTATAATGTCTACAAACTCTAAGTAGTCCACTTATGGACTTACGTTGCCATCTCAATGTTAGAATCTTTGCGTTGATATGAAAATCATTTTTTTGAGTTTTCAAATAGCAATGATGAAACATGGAAGAATGCCAGAGCTAGTGGGAGCATTTTGTAATCCTATTCTAAATATGTCTAGTACATATGTCGTGTTGGAGATAATGTCCTGATTTTGCTTGGAAAGGCTTAAATCAAGAATTATGCATCCATAACGATTATAGGGTATACAAAACCTATGGAAGGAGTTAAAGAAATATTGAAATATGTTCTTGTTGATCTATAGTAAGAAGCAATAAAGAATAAGTTGTTATTCAAGTGCTTGCTTATATATTTCTTAGGATAACTGCCGATCTTTATCGGGGTTCGTGATCCTACTAAATATGGTGTTAATAAGTATGCTTCTCAAAGCATCGCTGACTCTATTGGGATATTATGAGACAATGAGAGTACGATGGATTATGAAAGGTACAATAGGTTGACATAGGACCATGATCTCACCAACGCACACTTCTTAAGTGATTGGTTGTGGCGGAGATATGGTCTTCTGCATACACACGGATGGCATGGTGGCGGATCTGTTTTGCTAAAGCCGTAGTTGCAAGATAGTGATGATTGTCATACTAGTGCTTGCAAAGACCTGGCTTGAGTTTGTTTTAGTTGAAATTTTGATATGCTGATTTTTGGAACGTTAAGCAACATTGTGCTTCTGTTAGTATCGATTATCAAATGAAGATTTGTTAATACGCATGTAGCGGGTACTCTCAGTTGCCTTTATTGTGTTCCATGTTAGCATGTTTACCACTTCCCTGAATGTTTTACAATCTAAATGTCCACAGTCAGTCACTCTTCAATGGAAGGAAGTTTGAACGAAGACTGAGGGAAAGGGTTGGTCGTGTATTCAATGGTGATTGGATACAAGAGACGCAACACTTTACATATACTTGAAAAGAGTTTCAAGTGATTGGACGACCCACACCTGAGTTTACTTCATGGTACATGTCAAGAGTAACTCAGGATGATTATCTTTTATCCTCTGACCGGAGATACATGTGTTTCCACGACATTGGTCTGCCTTGTTCTGATTGCTTTCAAACGCAGTCCGTAACTGGTTGCTATAAAGGAGGCTTTTGGGCAAAGTATTGCCAATGTAATGGGGCAATGTAGTCGAAGGAATTTGTTCCTCTGTTTAGAGAGATATCCTTGGGCCCCTCGATGATTGGGTGCTGACACCAAAATGCACGGCCGTGCTCATGCTTGCAATGATAGTTGATCAGTTGCAAACTTGCATATTTTGGTCACCACCAATCTTGATCGAGAAACATAATCGTGAACGATCGGAGAATGACTTTGTACCATGTCTCGTGTTCACCCGGATATCGCGAACAATAGGATGATTGATCACTTATCTGTAGGACCTTTTCAAACCTGTTTGGATTGTGATTAGGTACTTGTCAGGGATAACATACCTCGCGATGATTTGGGGGCAGGGATGTCTTGCTAGAGGCCGCTCCCTGTCTATTATGCATATGGGTACGATGTGTCATGTGCAAGTGGGAGTTTGTTGGAATCTGCCCACTGACACACGTAGGCCGGTATCACTGCTAATGAAGCGTGCGCCTATTGGGTCACACGCCAAGGATTGATCCCGACAGCTTAATGTGTAAGGAGAATGTCAAAGAATCAAAAGTGTTTTGATTCGGGGCTTCGCAACTATGAAGGATGCTCCATGGGTCGTGAAGCAGGCTACCCTACCGATTGTTCGACGGCCGCCACGCGTCGTGATGCCTTTGGGCGTCACGGCCCGTGACGAGGTCGTGAGGGGTCGTGAAGGAGATGCCCTCATGAGTCTCGACCGAGCGGCACGGCTCGTGGAGTTCTAAGTCCCCTCGTGGCGCACTTAGGCTTCACGGCCCGTGAGAGCCCGTGAGGGGTCGTGAAGAGGGTAGCTGTAATGACACTTGTGTTTTATTGGACCATTTGATGGTCCAATCACTTGGCTTGCTTTATGGCCGGCCAAAAGAGGGTCTTGAGGCTGGTTAGGGCAGATGAACAAGATAGAACACATGAAGAACTCTCTCTAGACACTAGTTCTCTCTTGGCTACAAAGAAAAACATATACATACACTAAGGTGAGTTCTTGAGTGTGGTAATTGTTTCATGGTGCAAGAGGAGATCTACATGGGCTGTTCCAGATGATGGAGTCATGGTGGGCGTTCATCTATGGGTTGCTAGTACAATGGGATTAAGCATACTTGGTGTGGACTTGCAATAGAGAAGAAGCCTTTTGTTTCTTCATCTTCATCCCAATCCACATGTAGAGCTCGAATTCCAGCCATGGTAAGGAGGTACTTTCTACTCCTTCTTCTTGTTCTTTAGTTGCAATTTGCTTTGTAGTGTGTTCCACCATTGGAACTAGTTGTGGGCTTTGTGTGTGCTTTCTTTTTGTCTTGCATGCTACTTTCTTGTTTGCTTCCGCTGCATTTGTGCCCACCACGAGTTCCAACATAAACATATCTAATCTCATAAAGGCAACTAGTATAAACATTTAACACTTCCTATTACAATAATTCTTAAGAAATTTAAGACCTTGGGTGTTACAAATGGAGGAGGATGCCTCATGTTTCCTCGTGTTTATCCCAAACCATTTGATGAGCTCGATTTCCAGATGAGCTGAAGGTATAATTTCTTTTCCTTCTTCTCCTTGTTTGAGTTGCAATTTGCTTTGTAGTGTATTCCACCATTGGAACTTGGTTGTGGGTTTTCTTGTGCTTGTTTGTTTTGTCTTGCATGCTACATTTCTTGTTTGCTTCCGCTGTGTTTGTGTTCCCCACAAGTTCCAACAAAATGAACCAGAAGAATCTAAATAAAGTCACCCACCATATGATATTTGAAGAGCTAAATAAATATCAAGATGATGTTGGTGTGGGGACACAAAAAGAGAATATTGATCCACTTGCTTTAGTGGTCAATGACAAAATGGTGAAGAGCTCCATAAAGTCTATCAAGATGAAACAAGTACTAGAAACAGAATCTTCAGATTCAGAGGAAGAGTGTATGGTGGATAACGAGAAAATCTTGCAAGCTATGGCTTATCTGACAAACATGATGCAAAACAAATTTCTGAAAAACAAAACAAACAACAGGTAGAGGTTCACGTCCGGGTCAAGACGTAGGGCTGACCAAGTCCAAAAAAGGATGGTCAAACACTAGAAAGAAGGTATGAAAGAAAGGTTGAAAATGCCCAGGAGAGGAAGTGCTACAACTGTGGTGGCACTGGGCATTTTATCAAAGATTGTAAGAAGCCCAAAGTCAGGGACTCAGAATACTATAAGGCAAACCTTAACCTGATCAAACAAAGGAATAGTGGACAAGCTCTACTTGCTGAAGAAGATCAGTTTCTGTCAGATACGGATAACAGTGATGAAGACAAGAATGTTCATACACAGTTCGTACTGATGGCTAATGTTGAAGAATTTGAATTTGAAGAAACTGATGGAGAGAGTGATGATGTGGTTGTGGGGAATGATTCTGGATTCATGGTTGAGGAATCGGATGCTGAGAGTGAATATGAGGAAGAAGAAGAAGAAGAAGAGGTTGAGGTTGCTACCGATGGCACAAGCCCAAGTGTTGTTAATCACTAGGAAACTGGAGAAAAGGTAATGATTGATCATTCTGATTTTCCTGCTGATTACATACTAACTCTCATGCAACAGGTGGAGCACTTATCATCACATAATCAATCACTCACAAACAAGAATAAAAAGCTGCTAGAAAAGAATTTAAATCTAAAAATGGATCAAGCAGCAAAGAGTGAAGTGGAACTTATAAATCAATAATCAAAAACAGTACAACTTCAACAATTCATTAAAGACAAAGAAACTGAATTAATTAAACTTCAAAAAGAAACTGAATTAAAGGTTCATGACTTGAATGCTGCAAAGTTAACTGCAGAAATAAATTTAAACTTAATCATGAAAGAGAAAAAGAACCTTGATGTGAAAGTACAAACTTTGGAAGAAAGAGTGAAGAAACAAGTTACTACACATAAGAATATCTTTAAAAACCTTGAACCAAATGTGAAGAATAGATACAAAGGTTTAGGGTGATGAAAGCAATTTCTTCTCTAAAATAAACTGCACTCAATTATATCAACTTGAGAGGATGAATCAATGATGGACATCAAAGATGATTTTTATGGGAGAAGAGGAGATAAAGAAAGAAGAGGAGTTAAAAAGAAAAACCACAAACAAACTTCATAATATTCTGAATTACAATGAACTCAATGCATCATATGAGGTTGATAAGACAAGTGTTGGGTGTTCTTCATCTTATGAAGAATGTTTTGTTCCTCACTCACATGAAGAGAAAACAGATTCTAAAAGTCATGAAACAAAGTCAAGAAAAACTGCAAGAATATATATTCCACACATGGAACTACAGAAAAGGCAAGAATTGTTTGAAATAGAATGTATTAATGAGAAAATTTTATTTGAAGTGGAGAATGGTGCTTTAAAAGATACAATCTTTAATCTCAACAAAAAGTTTAACAATTCTGCTGCATCTGATTCAGTTGAGAAGATTAAGATTGAAATAACTGATAACGAAGTAAATAACTCTGACATTTCACAATACTTGATCCCGCAATTCGTTTCAAATACAATTGGGAAGAGGATGCTTGTAGAGAAGGTGGAACGTCTGCTAAAAGAATTAGACAGATATCTTGATATCGTGTATCCAGAATGTCCAAAGGCGTGTAGGGAGTTTTTATCGCATAAGTGTAATCAATTATGTGATCCCAACAGTATACGAGAGAAAGGATCAACTTCTACAACAAAGCAGATTCCCCTAGTGCCAAAAATTGCAAAGTCATCAATTTCAAAAGTTTACAAGAATGTTAAACCAATTCATGTCTCTAACAAAATTTCTTTTTCTGAACTAAAATCAAATCAATCACAAAGAAAACAAGTCTCAAGCAATAGTGTGAAGAAAACAACCAAGAAAGAAGTCAAGAATAGCGGTACAACAAAGGCGTCAATGAAGTGGATTGCAAAGGAGAAAATGAAAGAAAAAGAAAAGAAGATTTTGAATGTAGTCAAATATGTGTCAAAGAACACAGTGAAACCTTTTTGTACATTCATAAATCCTACTGTAATAAAGATTGTGAGTCAGTGTTTTCATGGAAAATCAAATCTGAAAAATCAAAAACAAAAACATCTGATGAGAAGATGTACTGTGCTGGAAATGGATGTTTTGAAGGTCTTTGTGAGGTCAATTATTGTTATAATCAAAACAAAATGAAAAGAGTAATTAACCCGAAGAAAAACTAGAAGGGTCCAAATGAAAACAAAATTTTATTTTGGTTTGTAAACAAAAATGGTTACATCATTCACCAATGGATTCACAAACACGAGAAAATTGGGTTTCTGAAAAAGTTTGCGAACAGAAGAATACTAGTCCGCCAAGGAAAATGGAAGGAACATTTACTAATAAAGAATGCAAATCAAAAAGTTGAACACTCACAAGTTCTTCCAAAACAAATTCATCTGAATTCTGTTGTTAAAACAAAAAGAAATAACAAGCCGATCAAACAAATTCAAAGGAATTCAGCTTCACATTCATCAAAGGCTATACCATTCAAAAACAAAGGAGAAATTCAATGGTTTTACCCAAACTAAAAGTGAAAAGCATGTATCTTGAGAAATTTTCACATGTAAATAAACCAAAGATTTTTTAATCACCTGAGTCACAAACAACAGAAAATTTTGAACTGAGAAATGGGTTGTTAAGAAAATTGTTCACAAAGAAATTTTAATTCATGATATAAAGTCTGATGTTTCTACCAGTAAAGTTCAGTCTGGTTTCTTTTCCATGTGCAGAAAGATTATATTTGGTACATGGACTCCAGCTGTACGAAGCACATAACGGGCAACAAGGATCTTCTTAAACACTTTGTGGGTAAATACTCTGGAAATGTAAAGTTTAGGAATGATCAAGTGTCTCCGATACTAGGCCATGGAGTGATAGAAACAGACAATTTGAAAATTGAAAAAGTGTCTTATGTAGAGGGCTTAGGGCACAATTTTTTTAGCATAAGACAGTTTCGTGACAAAGGAATGGAGGTCGGGTTTAAAAAGAGTTCGTGTTCATTAAGGACGGAAGAAGTAACTGAAATCTTGGGAGGAAACAAAAAGTCAAACTTGTATACAATTGACTTGTCTAAAAAAGGTTCTGGAACACTAGTATGCCTATTGACAAAAGCTTCATCAGATTTGAATCGGTCATGGTATCGTAAGTTGTCTCATATAAATTTTAAAAACATAAACAAGCTGGTGAATGGAAATTTGGTCAGAGGTCTACCAAAACTGAATTTTGAGAAAGATCATCTGTGTAAGGATTGTGAGTCTGGAAAAATGAAGAGAGTACCACATAAAGTTAGTCAAATTTCTTCAACGACCGCTCCTTTGCAGTTGATACACATGGACACCTGTGGACCAATGAAGGTACAGTCCAGGAATGCTAAATGATATATTCTTGTGATGGTGGATGACTATTCCCGGTATAAATGGGTCCGGTTTGTGAGTCACAAGAGTAATTTTGTTTCTGAAGAAACACAAGACTCAAAAAGGACAACCGGTGAAGGGCATTAGAACTGATAATGAAACAGAGTTCAAGAACAGGACAGTAGATTCCTACTTGGATTCTGAAGGTATCATTCATCATTTTTCGGCAACATATACTCCGGAGCAAAATGGAGTAGTGGAAAGGAAAAACAGAACACTGGTTGAAGATGCGCGAATGATGCTACAGTATTCAAAATTGCCACCGTCATACTGGGCTAAAGATGTCAACACGGCATGCTACACACAAAACCATTCATTAATTCATTGTCGATTCAATAAGACTCTTATGAATTATGTAATGGAGTAGTGCCTAATATTCAAATACTTTCACGTATTTGGTAATAGGTGCTTTGTGCTGAATGAGATGGACAAACTGTCAAAGTTTGATCCAAAATCAGATGAAAGAGTTTTCTTAGGTTACTAAATGGATAAGAAATCTTTTAGAATTTTGAAGCGAAGAACTAACATGATTGTTGAAAGCATGAATGTTACGTTTGACGATTTAGTAAACCTAAATACTTTAACGAGTAAACCTAACTCATCAAAAGAACCAATTTTGAAATAAATAACACTGATGAGTCATTCAGTCACACTGATAATATTAGCTTGGACTTCATGTTTGATTTCTTTAAAAAAGAATGATAACTTATCTATTGCTGTACAGGATAATCAACAACTTTAGGAGTTTGTGACACTAACTGAACCACCAAGTGTGTCCACTACTGAGGGAGGTCTAAGATATGATTAGTCAATGGACGATATTAATTCACAAGAACCTGGGGATTTAAATTAATACATTCAGGTTCAATCCCCCGAACCTGTTTGGCTAAAGAGTCATCCTGATCTTCAAGTAATAGGAAGTTTGAACGCCGGTGTTCAAACGCGATCTGCAACTACTAACGAATGTCTTCATTCTAGTTTTTTGAGCATGGTCAAACCTAAAAGAGTATTAGAAGCTCTAGAAGATCCAGACTGGATAATTTCTATGCAAGATGAACTGAATCAATTTGAGCGATTGAAAGTCTGGAGGTTAGTTCCAAGACTTGAAGGAAAACCAATAGTGGGAACTAAGTGGGTTTTTAAGAATAAGAAGGATTCGAATGGTGTGGTGGTTAGGAATAAAGCTAGGTTAGTGGCTAAGGGATATAATCAACAGGAAGGTATTGATTATGATGAAACGTTTGCACCTGTAGCAAGGATAGAAGCAATAAGACTTTTCCTAGCCTATGCCTCCTACAAGAACTTTACGGTTTGCCCCTGTAGATCCTTACAGACCGATGATGTCTACATTCTCGACAAAGGTCTTTATGGATTAAAAGAAGCCCCGAGAGTTTGGTATGATGAGATGTCAAAACATCTTTTACACGACGGATGCGTCAAAGGGAAGATAGATACCACATTATTCAAGAAGAACATGGGAAAAGATTATATGTTGGTTCAAATATATGTCGATGACATAATATTTGGTTCTACAAATCCTAAATACGGCAATGAATTTTCAAATACAATGAAAAAACGATTTGAAATGAGAATGATGGCGGAAGTTAACTTTTTCCTCGGATTGCAAATCAAACAATCAAGTCATGGGATTTTTATTAACCAGGCAAAGTATATCAAAGATCTGTTAAAGAGATTTGATATGACTGGCTGTTCTTTTATTACAACACCCATGGCTTCAAGAACAAAACTATTTGCTGATCCGGATGGAAAGGCAGTAGATTTGAAAACCTACAGAGGAATGATAGGTTCATTGTTGTATTTGACGACTAGTAGGCCTGATATTATGTACTCAATATGTCTTTGTGCCAGATTTCAGGCAAATTCCAAAGAATCTCATCTTTTGGCGATAAAACGCATATTTAGATATCTTAAGGGTACCCCAGATCTCGGTTTGTGGTATCCTAGGGATTCAGGATTTGAACTCATATCCTATTCTGATGCAGATTATGCCGGATGCATGCTAGATCAAAAGAGCACATCTGGGAGTGCACATTTTCTCGGAGACAGACTAGTATGCTGGGGATCTAAGAAGCATAACTGTGTCTCATCTTCAACAGCTGAAGCAAAATACATTGTTGCTGCAAACTGTTGTTCACAGTGCCTTTGGATCAGGACCCATCTGTCTTATTTTGGTCTAGAATACAACAAAATCCCGTTGATGTGTGATTCTCAGAGTACCATTGCAATTACATGTAATCCGGTACATCATTCTAAAACCAAACATATAGACATCAGATATCATTTCATAAAAGACTATGTAGAAAAAGGATTAATTGAGTTAAATTGTGTCCAAATTGAGAATCAACTTGCTGATATTTTCACAAAAGCGTTAGACGAATAATGTTTTAATGCTTTGGTGTCAAGATTAGGAATGTTAAATTTGACTTTTTATCATATTATTTTTCATCAGATCTTACACGGTATTTTTAGTGGTGCAGGTTTTAATAGATGAGTCAAAGGATTGGAACATCAAATACAAGTTATGAATCACGGATGGTTTATACTTGTAGGGGGAGAGATATAACAGGTTTTGTATATAATCAATGAAAAATCAAAAACATTTACAAAAAATAAAAAATTCAAAAATATTTTTTTCTTCATCTCAAATTGATGTATTTTTGTGCATGATTTGAGGGGGGGTTTTATTTGTTTTTGAATTTGAATTTTGAACTTTTCATTATAATACTTTGGAAATTAAAAAAAAATGTTGAATTGAGGGGGAGTATGTTGATTTAAAAGAACAAAGTTTTGGTTTTAAGAGTTCAAAATCCTCAAGTATTGTCGGATTGAGTCAAATTTGAGATATTGTGTCAGATTTCTTCAAAAAACCACTATTTTTGTCGGATTCATGAAATCCGAGTGCTTTGTTGGTTTTTACCTCAAATCCGATACTTTTCTTATTGGATTTCAATGGGTCGGATTTTATACCATGGGTAGCGGATTTCTAACCCATAGGTATCGGATTTTTGGTTTTCCTATAAGAGGAAAATCCGATTGTGTTATCGGTTTCTGAAATCCGATAACTGCAAAAGCGCTCTCAAAAAGCAAGATTTTCAAAGTGTTTGTTTACGCGTTTCATTGCTAGATCTATGTTCGCATACTCTTTCTTATTCCAAAGGTATAATTTTTGTGAGATTTCATTAAGATTTTGGTGGTTTTTGTTCGTTTTAAAAAGCTAGAAAATTGCACATTTTTAACTCGAAAAATTCTGATGTTTAAGAGTTTTTAAGTCGAGTAGTTCAAAAGGAGTGTTTTATTTAAGTTTAATTGCATAAATCTTTGATTGTTGGTCAGTTTTTGTAATGGAATTGAAGGATTTGAAAGTGTCGGTTTGTTGATAAATTTGAAGTTCAAAAATTGATGAACTATTGGATTTACAAAGAATCCGATAGTTTAAGTGTAACATATGTCGGATTTCATGGTTGTCGGATTTTGAGAAAATCAGATAGATTGGTCAAACTTAATAGATGATCAGATTTTGAGATTCAAAAGGATTTGGAAATATATCGGATTTTAGGATTTATCGGATTTTTATACTTGTCGGATTTTTGAAGAAAGGAGTGTCAGAATTGGGAATTGTCGGATTTTACAAAGATTATTATTGGATTTCAAACAAATCTGTCAGATTTCTAAGTGTCGGATTTCACTCCACACTTAGGAATTTTTGAAAATTTTGGAAATTTTTCACAAAGGGATTTTGCTTTGAATTGAGTACTAACTGTTTTGATCTTACAGATGGGGCAAATACCTTCTGAAACACTTTTCCTTGAGCCAATTACCTTCCCAACCAACTCAACAATGCCTACTTCGTACCCGATATAAACAAAATAGAATATCCAATCATAACATAACTGATATCCTTACACCCACTGAACCATATATTCACTTTTAACCCTCTTAAGTCTGAACCACATGTCGGGGAAGTCTATGTACAACAATTATGGGACTCATTGTCATTAACAGAAAGCGAACAAGGAAATCTTGTGATTGCTGGTCGAATTGACCAAGTTGATTTTGAGATGGGAGTGGAAAGCTTAAGATGGATTATCAGATTACCCAAACAAAATTCTTATCCTTCAAAATCTGATTTTGAACCAACTCCAACTGATAAACAAATTTTAATTCATGTAAATGATCTTGGCTGTAATGGAGACGAGTTGATTGGAATGTCAAAATTCAAAAGATCTGGTTTGGTACCTCAATGGCAAACACTCTATGCCACCATTTTGCGATTTTTAACAAGTGTAACAAAAGGAATTGATGGTGTAAATGCCTTTGCTTTGAAAGTCTTGGTTGGTATGGCGAAGCATTTTCACTATGATTATGTAGAATTGGTGTTTCTTGAAATATCAAAGGTGATAAGAGAAAAGGTAATACCTGGTAAAAGACGTAATTTCTTACCGTTTCCGTGGTTCCTTATAATGATCATTCAGAGGTTGATGGCCAGAGACATTGAGATCTCCAGGCGAGATGGTGACCCAGCTCAACAGATTCAAATGATGATTAAGCTCTATAAAATCCCGGCAATGCCAAATGTTGATATTTTTGTGATGCCAGCTGAACTAGTTGGGTTATTGGATCTTGAGAGTGAAAGCGTCCAGCAGTACGTGAGAGATAATAATATTGTTCTTATGAATCAACAAGAGACTGCTGATTCTACCCCGAGAACGCCAGGTCCCGAGAGTAGTGCAACTAGGAGTCAGTCTTCTATAGGAGAAGCTGACAGGGATGTGGAGAGTGAAAAAAGTATTGAGAAGGGTGGCGAAGCTTGTTAAGGTGGTGAGATTAGTGAGTGAGGTTCCGAGGACGTCTCTGAAATAGTTAAAAAGTCATTCAATCAGTGCATAGTTCCCAATCAAGTGAAACAGATTCATTTCATAGGGATATTGACAAAATGTTTCAACAAACAAATGAGGAGGGCGTGGAGGAATTAGGTCCTGATGGTCAGAAAATTCATCCAATAGTTCGTGCATATGATGATCAAATGATTGACTTTAATCTTGAGTTTGAAAGTACTGATTCAGAAGAATTATATGAAAATATTGGTGTACTTAACGTAGAAGAAGATTTTGAGCGGCAAAAGCAAAGTGAGGGAGAGAGAGAAGTGAGAAAAGAAAAAGAGAGGGCTGGGGGTTCCCCACCCACTTTAAGCCGAGATACCATATCTACTGTTGGGTCTATACCTAACATTGAAAAAGTCTTTGTCTTCCCACCAGAGCGTGCACAAACCCCACCCAGCCACTCAGTATTATCTCAACAGAATATTGTTTCATTCCATGGAGAATTTACACATGATCTATCGGTTCCTCATTCGGAGGGAACTATCAACAAATTGTTGATTTTCTTTCAAAACACAAGAACACACTTGATGCGCTAAGCAGTCTATTCAGTGATAGACCTGCCGGAACTACCATAGGTGAAGCCCTAACAGGCCATATCCAAGGATTGGTAGGAAAACCCACCACAGTCAACACAACTCCTGCTGTGAATGTGGGTGGTCCTTCAACTTCAGAATTCGTTTCTGGAGGTGTTGGTACCTCAACGGGCAATCTAAGTGATCCCAGAGTTACCTAAACTGAATCAGAGTCGGCTAAGGAATTTGTTTCCAAGGCTGATTTTGATGCTGCTATTGAACATTTACATGTCCGAATCGATGACACACATCGACTTCAAGTTGAAAGGTTAAATGCATTGAAAAAGCAAAACGACATAATCGAGTATAAGTTGGATGCACTTTTTGAGAACAGAGAAAGTGAAATCAAAGAAAAAATGACGAATGATATGACAGTTAATGATGTGAAAAGCCTTTTACTTGTCAAATTAATTGGTAATGCGGAAAGTACATCGGAGAAGTTTGATTTGTTGAAATTGTTGAGAACTGAGGTTCAATCTACATGCAAATTGCTGCCGGGTCATCAAAAAGGCCTAGGCATGACGATGATGATTTAGACACCAATTGTCCTGAGGGGGAGAAATGATTAAAGACATACTTTGATACCCTGGCTGCTCAGCGAATTGGTGTAGTTGCTTCTAGATTGGAGGAAACCTCGTTTAAACAAAAATATAAAGGTAAGAAAACTGAAATGGAAGTGGTGATGGAAAAAAAATTGAATTTGAAAATGTTGATACTTCTGATGTTGAGGTTGAGAATGAGGATTTGACTTTAGCACTATGGATGAGCAAACAACAGATGGTTGAAATGCTTGAATCTGATTTAGAGAAGTACAATTTGGAAAGCTTATTGAAAGTAAATAAAGAAGTGACAGAACAGTTCCCGCCATCTCTGGGAAAATTCAGAACAACTCCTGCTGACATCATCAAACAACAACAGAAAGAAGCTCAAATAAGTGAAATATCTAAAGAATCTGAATGGAAAATCCCTTTGACTGCTCAAATAGATCCGGTTCATACTGGATCTTTGCCGAATATAAGGAAAAGTTATGTGCTGACCAGAGAGGCCCTGAAAAAGAAAGTTAGAAACGGGTGATACCAACATATACCTGTGGCCTTTCTGGAGGAAAAAATTGTCTATATCTACACAGATGAGATCGAAGAGATGCTAGATATTAATTTGATGGGTGCTAAGAATGTGGATGAAGCTAGAATAAAATTAATTCTTAGCATGCACACCGGAAAGAAAGAGGATATTGAGTCGGCACATCAGATCATCAAGCTGAATTATGTTGGAATTCAAAGAGTTCTATTCAATGATATGATCAGCTTTCTTGTCACAAGGTCAGATCTGAAGAGTTGTACTATTGGGCACGTAGATCCGAAATTCTTAAACCTTGGTGACGTAAATTTCCTACTTGAGCAGCTTGAAATAAAATTAGAAAAGAATGTGGAGGAATCCGCAGGATATCAAAAGCTCTGGGAGTTTATCAGATTTAGATGTCAAATAGTTGAGATGAGTGATCTCTAGTTGGGAGCAGAAGCTGACAAAGAAAAAATCAATGTGATTAAACTAAAGACAAATCACTCAAAGCTTGACCAACTGGAAATGTTTCAGGTGATTGGAGTTGTGATGACGAGTTTGAAGGAGATGAGGGGATTGTTCTATTTAACAGCAAAAATAATATATTCTTCTTAAGGTTGATGAGGTGCGTGCATACTCAGATGGTTCATTGAAAATTTGGTCAATCAAAATAAAGGAGTATAGACAAGCTTAAAAGAAAACATTGATCAAGCGCCGAGAGTCATATTAACTAAAGTGATTAAATTGTTTGAAGCCAAACGCGATGAAAGGAAAATGATCAGACATTGGCATAGGAAAACTGGGCAGAGGAACGTGGATTAGAAACAAACAAGGGGGAGATTGTTGGAAATCAAATTAGTGTTTGTGTTCTAATCATATTTTCTATGCTTTGTTAGATGATTTGTACTTAGATGGTCACATATATGAATATGTATATATATAGTGACCTTAGGCTCTTATCATTGCAACTCTTGCATTTGACAAATATATCAAACACACACTTAAAGGTGTTTTGACCTTTTGCTCTCAACTTGAATCTACATTCTACTTGTTTTTTGCTTCTACATAAATAAGTGAAGATGTTCAAAGATAATGGAATGATGAACAGGAAATGGCATGTCAGCTTATGAAACAGTTGTTAAACATCAAGTTTTCTTTACTACATGCTGAAGAGTTTTGTACTATACTATGATACTGTATTTGTGGGTTTGGAATGTGATTTTATACAGTGGAATTGAATGATTGTATATGTATTGTGACAATTGAAATTTCATGAGAGGAATTATTAAACCCATGACTTGGTATTTGTAGCAATTAAAGTTTGCCATAATATTGTGGAGATATTGACTATATGGAAGGAGATGTGTGATTAAATTGAACGTTAGAATGTGTAGTAAATGCTTATACATAAAGAGTTGAACATGTGGTTGAGATAGTGGTTGGAATAAATCAAAAAATATGATTGAGAGATTTAATATCACCTCAAAAAGCTAACTTGATGACAGATGTGTTGAGATGTGAAGGAGCTAGTGATGATAACATTTGATTTATGCGAATTGAAAGTGTATTTGACTTAGTGGATGAATTAAAAACTTCTCCACTGTTGGTTTTGAAGGATAAAAGATTGAAGTCATAGAGTATGAGAAAGAGAAAAGAGGAATTAATTGCCGAATCATATGGATTGAAGACGTGTAGGTCTCGTATTTGAGTGCCTTTGCTTGGAAATTTGGAGTTTGATTATAACAAAGACTGATATTAAAGTATTGTGATAGTGGCTTACTATGAGAGAATATATAACACATTTTGTGGAATTTTGACGTATTATGTACGAGTCAAAGCAGAGTACCAGAAACTTATGAATCTTAGAGATAATTAGAAATACTAGAGTGCAAGTGAAAGCATGTCACGATGGAACTTATAACCAAACTTTTATGTATACAAAAGAGTTCTGATGTGGTACAAATGATTATTGATTGTTTAATGAAAAGCACCTGTTTTCTTGCCACTAGTGAGACGACATCTTTTGGCAGATTAACTTAATTGTATGTTGATGACATGGTTCAAAGATGTGTTGTTTCATATTTAATGATTTCTAACAGAAATTCAGGATTCGTTTTAACTTCTAGAAGAGTGACAACAAGAGTTGGGAACACGAGTTGAGTTGAGTACAACTAATTTTTTTCCATATTTGGATGGTCAAACGGAACGAGTTATACAGATATTTGAGAATATATTGCGTTCATGTGTGTTAGAGAACGATGATTCGTGGAATTTATATCTACCTTAATCAAATTTGTTTGAAGTAATTTTGTCAATTGAATATCAGTATACCACTTTGGGGGATGTAATGTGGTAATCGCTGTAATACTCCAACATGTTGATTTAAAGCAATAGAGAAACAATATGTCGATACTTTTGTATGGTAGACAGTGAATGAATAAAAGTTAATTTGGAATCTTCTATCTGAGTTAAACGGGTATTCATGAGACGTTTGATGTTTATCTAATGCGTAAGTGTAAAAAAGGAAAGGTTGAAAGACGGATTCTCCCAATTCAAGAGCTAATTATTGATTCGAAGAAGTGATTAGTAAGAGAAGCTGTTGAACTCTTATGATTGTAAGATGACAAAGATGTGTTAGAAACAGATTTCTATTTCTAAATTGACTTGACAAATAGAAGTGAACCTGAAGAATTAATACTTTCAGTTGAATGTGCACAATGAGATTCCGAGGACGGAATCCTCTAAAGGAGGGAAGATTTGTAACATCCGAAAACCCGGCCTAGTCATGAGCGGGTTGGTGGTAAGTTGAATGGTGTTTATTTACGTGTGTTAATATTTAATTATGTGACTAAAATGAATATTTTATATCGCATGATTTTATCAGTTAGATAAATTTGGCTCTGCACAAGGGTTGTAGAAGATACCTCAATGTATGTTAACTGATTATGAAAGATTAATTAATTTGATTACTGTATGCTAGAAAGCAATGTAGCACACTGGGTTTGGGGTTATCCAGAAAAGATAATGTTTGACCCAGATTGAGTACACAACAACAAATGTTTGTAGAAGGGGGGTTGAATACAAACTTTAGCTTTTTAAAATTTAAAGACACACCATTATACTTTTATATAATTCTTATTGATTATGAATCAAGAATTACATGTACTAGAAGCGGAAATTCTAAGTACAATAAAAGGTGGCAATCAATTTGTCTAACACATAGACAAGCTAACTGTAAAAAACAAATGTTTAACACATGAGCAAGTTTGGTTCTACATAATTGCTAAACTCTACAAATATTTCTCAACTAATGAGATTTCTTTGTGTTGTGTAGAAACTCTATTCGGGTATTTTGCAGGTCCACCATGCATGTATATTTATAGAAGCTTGGGCATCCGGCTGTATGAAGGAAGGAGTCAAAAAGTATGTGGAAATATAATATTTTAATTGTAAAGGTAGTGGGTGAAAAGTAAAGTTACTTTAAACAACTATTTGATAAAAGTAATTGTACTTTTCTGAAAAAGTGCAACCCACTCACAATATAAAATATTAAAACCCACATCTTCTCTCATGTAGAACTTTTTTCCCTTTCCATGCTTGTACTTTAAACAACAACCATGCTTCTGTTTGATTTGACTTTACCAAGTATGGGATTGCCAGCCATACTTAGTTGTTGAAACAAATCTTCAAGATCTTCGACTGTTTGAGGTATCTTTCTCCTTTTCCAGAGGATAAGATCAAACCTTTTTGTCTCGTACTTGAGCCAAAAAGTGATTTTTACTTTTACAAACAAAGATCTAAGGCATAGTAGAACAACACATGTTCTGCCTTTTACATATGACTTTTACAATCTGAAAGATAGAGCAGATTTGACATTTTGCTCGACTCAGCTAACAGAAAGTACTAGGAACTTTAACTTTCACTACTCAGATGACAAGATAGATCAGTTGATCAATTTTTGCTAGGATTCAGTTGATACATATTGCTCAGCTGATTATATAGATGCCCAGTTGATCAATAGTTATCTTAGGAGGACATAAGCTCATGTATTGATATGATCAGTTGATCAAGAATGCTCAGCTGATCATTAAATACATCAGTTTAAGTAGAAAGATGACTTGTGTTTGAAAAGACTTACTTAGCTGATGCTCCGGGCCTCAGCTTATCCAATGTTCACTCAGATGATGGTGTAACTTAGCAAAGTCCTTGCTCAACTGATGGTGTAGGCACTCAGCTGGTCGAATTTCTTCACTCAGTTGATAGTTCATTTTCCTCAGCTGATGGTCTTCTTCACTTGTTTTCTTCATCTGATACTCCTTAGCTGGTGTCCCTTAGCTGATACTTTGAGCAGGGGCTGATACTCAGCTGATGGTTCCATGCATAGCATATTTTCTAGAATCTGATCCAAACAACACATGTTTGAATACTATCTAAGTCATAATGAATGTAGGTTTTGGTTATCATCAAATTCTATGTTTTAGGATAGGCAGAGTTAATTATTAGGATGAAGTGATTATCTCCCCAACAGATAATGTTACTATATTATATCAATAAATGAATTGTGAATTGGTTATGATATATGTACATACGTATGGTTGTACATGACTTTGATGAGGTCCACCTCATGCTTCATTTAACTCATTGAAATCGTATTGTGTGTGTACGTGTACTGATTGTATATATGGATATAGTTGAAGTACCTCCTCATTTTGTATGTGTAAAAAGTAAGTGTGTGTGTGTATGTGGGTTTTGAAGAAACAAGAAGTAAACCAAGAACAAAGCTAGAAGTTGAAAACTTGGAAGTTGGATTTGATGTGTTTTATTGCAAAGAAAAGGTTAGATAATATTTCTAGTATGGTTTATATTGATCCTTGATTTATATGTTTGCTGGTATGTTGGAAGAACATGCGAACTCCATTAATGGAAGTGTTGAAGAAACTTGACATGTGGGTTTTGTTGGTTTTGAGACTTTAATTGGTTTTCTTAGGTTTATGATGATGTTTCAGGTATATGCGCGACGTGACGCGTCCAAAAGTGGGACACGACACGTTCCCGGTTTTGGTCCAACCTTCGCATGTTTGATCCGACTATTTGGGTTTGTTCGTTCGACTCTTGGTTCATCCGACCTATTGGTCCGACTTTCGGATGAGTAATCCGACCTTCGGATGGTGGTCTGACTTTCGCATGTTAAGATCCGACTTTCGCATTACGCGACGCGACACGTCGGTTTCTTGGACACGACAAGTCCGCGGGTTTTCAGAGTTTATTGTTGTTTGTCATTTCTTTGATGTTGTGTGTTATACATATTCATATGTGAATCAAGCTTATTGTATATGAGCAATAGAGACATAAATATATGTGGATGTATATATTTATGAATCAGAGGCTGATTTCACTGTTGTTGTATTTTCAGGAAACACAAAGGCTCAGTAACATTAGATATATGAGTGCGGTGATTGAGAACAAGAGGTGAGTAGAGGTTTACTCACGAGTGGTATTGGTGGTAACTGTTATGATTAATATTGAAATGATTGATGATATGATAGACGGTTTAGTCTGATGATTTGTTGATCAAGTATTGATTAACTGATTGTGTATTGTCTGATCAAGTGATGATTATGTATTCATGATATGATGACTACCGGTTATTTGGTAGAAGCCAGCTACGCGTGAATTGGCCTAGAAGTGCACCAGCTAAGCGTGAATCGGGCTGGTGGAGGCCAGCTAAGCGTGAATCGGGCTGGTGGAGGCCAGCTAAGCGTGAATCGGGCTGGTGGAGGCCAACTAAGCGTGAATCGGGCTCGTAGAGGTCAGCTATGCATGAATCGGGCCGGGCTAGTCGCTATTGGTCAAGAAGTTGTAGACCCTTTGGTGCATGCATTGTATAGGAGGGGATCTAACTGTACCAAGTGGCAATGGGCTATCGGTAAACCTTTGCTTTCGCCTGCAGTGGTTGTAGGTTCTGCAGAACCGCCGATCCTCTGATTTCCTTTGGACTTATGTGGATGTTTGAGATTGTTAACTGCTATTTGTTGATTGATTGTGGTTTGTTGCTGATTTCTATTTGTTTTAGCTTCCATTCACATAGCTTTGTTCTAATTCCCCACTGTTGAACCTTTTTGCATGTTCGGTGAGTACAACTGTATACCTGGAGTTTGTGTGTGAAGGGAAATTTGACCAACATTTTGATATTATGTTTTGAATAGAGACGAGCCGTGTTTTGTAAATCTTTTGTAACACAAATGATTACTGTATTTTTTAAACAGTGTAAAACGTTTTGTGGGTGATTGTAATTATGACAATTTGTAACGCTTCCGAAACGATATAAAAAAAATGGCTTGAGAATTTCGGTGTTACAAGAAGGGTTTAGTTCTCTAAGCTTTTTCATTCCCAATTCAAAATCTTGAACGGTGAGGCTTGTTGTACACCTTCACTACAAATCCTTGTAAGCCTTTCCCTTCAACCTTTGTTTCATGTTTTCATGGATCTGTTTGAGACAATACGTATGCTCAGCACAAGGAAACACTTTTCCAATTGTAGGAATCAAGCCCTATTACAATTAATAAAGTGAAATTAGCAAACAAAAGTGAAGTTTAAATTGTGAAAGTGAATAATCAACTAACTTTTTGCCTATCACTTATGAATGTGAAGTTAGAGTTTGTTGTAAGATCAAGATCATCCCCAAGACACTGAAGAAACCAAGTCCAAGAGCTTACTATTTCTGCTTCAACAATAGCATACACCACAGGATATATTGAATTATTGCCATCCAAAGCAACTGCAGTTAAAATCTAACCAGGGTAAGGCCCTTCATGAAGGCCCCATCTAAACCAATTAGCTCTCTCAAACCTGATTTGAAACCCTGTTTTAAAGGTCCCAAACAGATGTATATTCTCTTAAATTGCCTTGTAAGAGAATTAGGGTTGGGTTCTTCTTAACCTTTATCTTGATTCTAGATCCTAGATTGCTATTCAATAGTTCCAAACAGTAGTCCCTCAAAATCCCATACTGTGAAGTGTAATCTCCCTTCAGAAGGGTTGCAGCCTTGGCCTTTGCCCTAAAAGCTTTCAATTTTGAAATCCCTAGTTCAAACCTCCTCTAGATTTGTTATTGAAGTGCTCTGATAGGTATATTAGGGTTGTCTTGAATTACCTCAATAATTTCATGAGAGAGAAGCTCGGATGTACAGGCCTTTAAAGTCCTACATTTAAAGCAATGGTGCTCATTGATGTATGTCTTTACTTGCGAGGTTTCAGCATTTGGTAATTTTGAAATATGCAAAGTCCAAGGGCACTTATGAGGGTTCAAATCTTTCTCACCACTAGGCCCACCCTCACTACTTACCTGTGGACATGTACCGATACATATAGTCCTCACCCTCTACTTGTCATTTTTTACCATCTTAAGTTCCCTGTTTGTTTCCACAGCATGGTTTCTTATCATATCCTTCACTTCTTTAGAGTTGCTAAAGGTTTGACCAAGATAGAAATTAGTCTTAACAACACTCTGTTCCTCATCTCTCCTCATTTTTCTCTTCCTCACACTACTAAACCCCATCTTCATATTCATCATCAGTTTCAAATTCCTCAGTATTAACTACATTAATCCCATCCTCATCTAAACTGATATCTTCCTCGCCTACACTTTCTGATGGTCCGATGTACTCAATGGTGCTATCAACATACTTGTCAAAATCCCTTATATAAACCTCTATGTCATTAATATCAATGTTATCATCCATAATGAAGCCACTGTCATGACTCTCATCACTCTGACCATGCAAAACAATATCAATATGAAAAAAAATCATCATCGGTAATAGTTGTATTACATCCTTGATCTAACTGGCTAACAGGATCATCACTAACAACTGATATCCCTTTAGAAGTACTCCTAATCTGTAACTTATCAATTGGTTTAGCACAAGGAAACTCTGTTTCATGTTTTTATGGATCTGTTTGAGACAATACGTATGCTTAGCACAAGGAAACACTTTTGGAAGTGCAAGAATCAAGCCCTGTTACAATTAATAAAGTGAAATTAGCAAACAAAAGTGAAGTTTAAACTGTGAAGTGTAATCTCCCTTCAGAAGGGTTTCAGCCTTGGTCTTTGCCCTAAAAGCTTTCATTTTTGAAATCCCTAGTTCAAACCTCCTCTAGATCTATTCTTAAAGGTCTCTGATAGGTATATTAGGGTTATCTTGAATTACCTCAATAATTTCATGAGAGAGAAACTTGGATGTACAAGCCTTTAAAGTCCTACATTTAAAGCAATGGTGCTCATTGATGTATGTCTTTACTTGCCAGGTTTCAGCATTTGGTAATTTTGAAATGTGCAAAGTCCAAGGGCACTTATGAGGGTTCGAATCTTTCTCACCACTGGGCCCACCCTCACTACTTACGTGTGGACATGTACCGATACATATAATCCTCACCGTCTACTTGTCATTTTTTACCATCTTAAGTTCCCTTTTTGTTTCCACAGCACGTTTTCTTATCATATCCTTCACTTCTTTGGAGTTGCTAAAGGTTTGACCAAGATATAAATTAGTCTTAACAACACTCTATTCCTCAATAACATTTTCTCTCCTCATTTTTCTCTTCCTCACATTACCAACCCCATCTTCATATTCATCATCAGTTTCAAATTCCTCAGTATTAACTACATTATTCCCATCCTCATCTAAAGTGATATCTTCCTCCCCTACACTTTTTGATGATCCGATGTACTCAATGGTTATATCAACATACATGTCAAAATCCCTCATATCAACCTCTGTGTCATTAATATCAATGTTATCATCCATAATGAAGTCACTGTGATGACTCTCACTCCATCACTCTGACTATGCAAAACAATATCAATATGAAAAAAAATCATCATCAATAATAGTTGTATTACATCCTTCATCTAACTGGCTAACACGATCATCACTAACAACTGATTTCCCTTTATAAGTACTCCTAATCTGCAACTTATCAATTGGTTTTTCAACTTAGGTAACTTGACTAATAGGATCCTCATGCCATTTAATCAACAATTTTTTAGCAGCTTTTGCCTTGTGTTTTTGGCCCTCACTTGGATAAATAATTTACTCAATAACCACTTTAGGTTTGTTAGCGGAGCAATGGTATGTATCTAACTTGCTCAGCCTACGTTCAATATACACATTAATTAACTTGTGTTGGATAATAAACTTACTTACACTGTGAACATCTATGTCATTGCCTAGGGCATTAAGACTGAAGTCTAAGTCATTATTTGGATCAAGATGATAGTAATAAAGCTTTCCACCATCGTCCAGTCCCAAATCTTCAATAACATCATTCAACTCATGGATAGAGAACATATCAATATCCAAACAGTCAACGTACCCTTTTCATATTTCTGCCCTGGAATTGACTCGGTGAATACACCACCATAATGTAGACGAATTGAGAACAGGTTTGCGTGTTCCTTTGCAAATTATTGATCATTAACTTCAATAACGTCTTCTGATAACAAAAGAAATACACATATATATAACTGCATTAAAAAATTACCATATAGTTGATTGCAATCATATTATTCTTCATCGAGTGATTGAATACTCCATGCATGGACCACCATTATCGCCAAAGATTAAAGTTACAGTTGGGATTACAAGTTCTTGGAGTTAAGAGAGAAGAGAGAAATGGCGGGATAAAGCATTGACGTACTACAAGTATGATAGGGATGTGTACTGAAATTGGGAAAGAGGAAACCATATACTTCAGAATGTTGTATGTATTTGGAGTGTTAAGATTGATTATATGAATATATAAGTGTGTAATTGTGTGTTTGTGAATATATGTGTATATATGTGTATATTGAGTATAATAAATATACTAATTAAAATAAAAGAAACGAAAAAGTCCAGAGGCAAACCGCCTCTGGATAGTGTGTGCAAATATATATATGAATATTATGTTTCAATTGACTAAGATAAGTCAAAGTTGGCAAGAGAACTAGCAAAACACACAAAAACGTACACACCATTTATGTCTCGTTTTTGAAGAAGGAAAGGAAGAAGTTGCGGTTGTAAATCCAAAGAAGGTTAGTACTATAGATTTAAACATGTTTGAAGTTAGATACATGTTGTGTTATGGTTAGAAACACAAATTCATGTAAGAACACCATTGAAGAACATATGAAGCTTACTTTGGAAGTGGGTTTTGCATGTTTGGTGTTCTTATTTGGATTTGATATGTTTGTGAAGGTTGTATGGGTATAACATGAAGCTCTGAAGTGTTGTAAATATAAAACCAACAAGTATGCGGGAGCTAATTCAAATCAACTTAATTACATTAAACCAAAATTTTAAAATATACAATCTTTGTTCAAAAGTTAACACAACAATCACTGTTTGGTGTTACACAATAACTGGCTCGTCTCTTTTTCTTAAAACTAGTATCAGAGTGTGGTCAACTCTTCCTTCTTCAACTCAAACACGAACCTACAAAACATCAACTGAGGGGAATTAGCACAAAGCTAAGTGAGTAGAGGCTAAAAATCAAATGCAAACATTCATAATCAACATCATAACATGTAATCACATACCCTGAGAAGACCGGTGGTTCGGCATAGAACCTACAACCAATGCCGGCCAAAGCAAAGGTTTACCGATAGCTTTCCACTGAATTGGCACAATAAACTCCACCTTTGAGCAACAAATGCAACAGAAGGGCTACTACTGTTCAACCAACCAATCAGATAAGCCCAGCCCAAGTCTACGTATATCTGACTTCTCAACGCAACTCAGAATCATCCTAAGAGTGCGTATCAACCAAATAGTCATGCAGCAGTTATCAACAATCAGTATCACAATCAGCAGTTCAATCAATCCAATCTCAATCCACAATCATGCATCACATCAATAGTATTAACTACAATCTTTACTATCCTTGATTAACGTCCACTCACCTTAGTTTCAACTTGAACTCAGATATCTAATTTTATTGAGGTTTTGGATTGCCTGAAAACACATCAATAACCAAATCAGTTTCAACCTCATAAATATATCTATCCATATATTTATAAATCATTCATCAAACAATAATAAACAATAAACAATCCCAAGTTCAATATATAAAATATCGGATTCCCAAGAATCCGCTACTTAATGTCGGATTTGCCAAGTGTCGGACTATCCTTCACTCGGATTCTGAGGCCCGGATTTGAGACTATCGGATTTCATCAAAGTCCCGGATTTTACTTCACCGGATTTGGGGTTATCGGATTCTAAAGTATCGGTTTTCACATGTATCGGATTTGGGGTTCCGGATTTAGGATTGTATTGGTTTTCAAGTTTCCGGATTTAAGGTATCGGATTTCAATCACTTCGGATTCTAAACTTCCGGTTTTCCAACTATCGGTTTTCCTACTATAGGATTTCAAGTGTCGGTTTTAGCCTTCTTCCCCAACCAAATCCGCCAGTTCATAAATTCCTTAAATCCGCCATCTTCAAAACATCATATCTCAAACCCAAATTTCATAAATTCATCATATCATCTCAGAATCATATTTAAATATTTTTAAACACATATTCATGCATCATTCATCTTACAAGCATATAAACCATAAGAGCAAATAAAACCCAAAAATCAAGTTTCTATAATACTGATTCTAGTGTTTCTCATAAAAACATGTTATTCAATTAGAACTTATTCCAGATTCAGCATGAAAATAAAATAGAAACAAATCTAACCTTTGATCTTGACTTAAATCACACGGGTTATAAAATCCGATGACTTCTTGTTTTTTCTTCCGTCGACCGAGAGAAACACAAGGCACACACACAAAAACACTTTCTTTGTTTGAGAAAAATGAGGATTATGCAACATGTGTACCTAATTAAGCAGGTGGTGGCATCTCACCTCCTAAATCCCAAATACACTAACACGTGTACTAATATATACATACGTACATGTGATACATACTTATTAACACATATACATCCATACATACGGCTACACACATACATACCTATAATTCATACATATTAAATTAATTAATCATTCTATTAACCATTTAATTACATTAAAAGATAAGCACTTACCACAAACCTGCTAATCTCCTAGCCCAGGTTTGCGGGTGTTACAAATCTCTCCCCCTTAAAAGGATTCCGTACTCGGAATCCTTTCATGCTCAAATAAATGGGGATATCCTTTTTTCATCTCTGCTTCAGTCTCCCATGTCAAATTAGAACCTAGACTGTGCTTCCACTTGACCAACACCATCGGTATCTACTTCTTTCGGAGCTTGGTCACTTTGCGATCCAACAGTTCCACAGGTTCCTCTATCAATCTCTTCTTTGAATCAACTTTTAGTTCATGTACTGGGAGAACTTGACTTTCATCATCAACTTTGCATTTCCTCATATAACAGACGTTAAAAGTATCGTGAATTCCTTCAAGCTCTGCTGGAAGATCTAGTGTAACTGTCTGGTCATTCACAATATGACGTATGCGGAAGGGACCAATGTAACGGGGAGCCAACTTCCCGCATTTACCTAAACGAATTACGCCCTTCCACGGAGATACCTTCAAGTACACTAACTCTCCCACTCAAACTAAACTGGACGACGACGTGGATCTGCATACATTTTCTGTCTATCTCTGGCAACTTTCTACTTGTCTCTTGCAATAGCAACTTTATCAGCAGTTATCTGAACTATCTCGGGTCCTGCAAACTGTTTCTCACCAGCCTCTAGCCAACACGTCAGAGTACGGAAACGACGGCCGTATAACATTTCGTACGGAGGCATCCCAATACTGGAGTGGTAAGAATTATTGTACGCAAACTCTATCAACAGCAGGTGCGAAACCCAAGATCCACCATACTCAATCACACAAGCACGCAACATATCCTCAAGTGTTTGTATGGTTCGTTCGGTCTGACCGTCAGTCTGGGATGATAAGCAGTACTCAGGTTAATCCTCATCCCCAATTCCCTCTATAAACTCTTCCAGAAGTTAGAAACGAATCTGGAGTCTCTGTCAGATACAATTGACAACGGTATGCCATGCCTCGCAACTATTGCGTTAACATACAGTTGAGCCAACTTACTCAGAGAATCCATCTCACATGTAGCCAGAAAGTGAGCACTCTTTGTCAACTGATCCACAATCACCCAAATCATATCATTATTCTTCTGATTTCGCGGAAGTTTGATCACGAAATCCATCGTTATATGCTCCCACTTCCATTCAGGAATTTCCAATTGCTTCAAGGATCCGTAAGGCTTCTGATGCTCGGCCTTCACCTCTGCACAGATATGGCATGATTCCATGAACTGTGCCACATCTGCTTTCATAGTAGGCCACCAGTAAAGCACTTTCACGTCGTTGTACATTTTAGTGCTTCTTGGGTGTACTTACAATCTTGACTTATGTGCTTCTATCAAAATCAGCTTCCTCAATTCTCCAAGCATACGCACCCACACACGAGTCCTGTAAACTTTCAATCCACGAGAATCATCAGTAAGTTCGTCCTTACGTTTCTTCATCAGTTCATTCTTCAAGTTTTCTTCTTTCAAAGCTTCCAACTATGCAGACTTTAGTCTATCTACTAAGTCAGATACAATCTCCATACGCATGAATTGGATAGAACTTCCCGCTCCCTTGCGGCTCAAGGCATCTGCTACCACGTTTGCTTTCCCTGAGTGATATCTGATTTCGCAATCATAGTCTTTAATCAATTCCACCCACTGTCTCTGTCTCATGTTCAACTCTTTATGTGTAAATACGTACTGTAAGCTCTTATGATCCGTACAAATCACGCACTTGGTGCCATACAAGTAGTGTCTCCACAGTTTCAGGGCAAATACAACTACTGCCAGCTCGAAGTCATGTGTCGGGTAATTCTTCTTATGGGGTTTCAACTGTCTTGAAGCATACGCAATCACCCGATCCCTCTACATAAGTACACAACCCAATCCAGCAAACGACGCATCGCAATAAACAATGAAATCCTCTGATCCACTGGGCAATGCAAGAATATGGGCCTGACATAACATTTGTTTCAACATTTGGAAGGCTTTATCTTGTTCACTACCCAAACGAACTTCACGTCTTTTCGAGTCAACTTTGTCAACGGATCCGCAATCTTGGAAAAGTCTTTTATAAACCTGCGGTAGTATCCAGCCAACCCAAGAAAACTCTTGATCTCGGACGGTGTCTTTGGAGCATTCCAGTTCATAACTGCTTCCACTTTCGAAGGATCCACCTTTACTCCCTCGTTACAGATCACATGCCCCAAGAACTGTACTTCTCTTAACCAGAATTCGCATTTTGAGAACTTGGCAAACAGATGCTCTTTCTTCATTGTTTCCAAAACTTGTCTCAAATGTTGTTCATGCTCCACCTCAGTCTTTGAATATATCAGGATGCCATCGATGAAAACTATTACAAAATCATCAAGGAATGGTCGACAGTGAAGGTATTTGATTGGCATGGTCGAGTAGCAACGGAAGCAAGATATAATACAAAAATTCTAAGCTAGCCAAACAAACACATCCCATTGACCAAAATCTAACCATGAAATTGCAACTAATATATAAACAAGACAAGAAGAAATGGTTATACCTCAATGCTAAACACATAGCAATCCTTTCTTGTCAAGTTGTAAGAATCCAACAAAGAATTCCTCCAATGAAGTCCACCCCAAGCTTGTTTGATTCCCAAGTGCTAACAAGTTCGTGTTTTGACACCAAAGCAACAATCAAGAACAATATGTGTGTGTGTGTTTCTTCTTTTTGTGCACCAAATCTTGATCACCAAGAAGAATATAAACCAAGAGAGAATATTAGCAAGATGTAACTCATGAACACTTCAAAAGTCTCATCAATAACAGAGAAAAATGTAGCCTTTTGTCTGCCCAAAGTTAATGATATAAAACACCATTAAACATAGAGTTTAAGGCTGTTAATTCTGCTGTTACAGCAAACGTACACGGCCCGTGTTCATCAACACGGCCGTGTAGGCCCAAAGTCTACGGCCCCAGATGGGCTATGACGGCTCATGTCTAATAGGCTGGACACAGCCCGTGTTCATCTACATGGCCGTGTCGGCCCAAACTACACGACCTTGAATTTGGGCCAAAACACCCCGTGTATGTTGGACTGGACACGGCCCGTGTTCAGTAACACGGCCCGTGTACCCTCCTGCCAAAACCAATTATGGCTTCTTTCTTCTTTTGCTTGATCGTGTTGCCGGAATCTATACTTGGTGTGTGACCCAACAGACATATACCAACAGTGCTATCAACTCGTTCGTGTCAACGGGCATATACCAACAGACAGACCTTGTTCATTAAATCCATAGAAATTGCAGGTGCATTGGTTAAGCCGAACGGCATACCCAAGAACTCGTAGTGCCTGTAGCGCGTACGAAAAGCCGTTTTTGTCACATCTTCTTCTAAAACACGCACCTGGTATACCCTGACCTCAAATCAATCTTAGAAAAGAATGAATCTCCCTGTAGTTGATCAAACAGATCATGAATTCTTGGCAACGGATACTTGTTCATTATCGTTCTCTTATTCAGCTCACGGTAGTCGATACACATTCATAACTTACCGTCTTTCTTCTTTACAAACAATATAGGTGCTCCACACGGGAATGAACTTGGACGAATAAACCCTTTATCTAATAAATCCTGTATTTTGGGTCATCATCTCCCGGATCTCTAAAGGTGCCAACCTGTATCGTGCTTTCGCCATTGGTCGGGAACCAAGAATCAGATCAATCTTGAACTCTACCTCACGAACTAGAGGTAGACCTGGTAATTCCTCTGGAAACACCTCCGGGTATTCCGTTACCACCCGGATGTCATTCATTGTCTGCTTCTCTTTCTTTCCATCAACCACATATGCCAGGTATGATTCGCAACCTTTATCCAATGCCTTTTTAGCCTTTAAACATGAGATAATAAGAATTACAGACCCAGCCTTCTCTCCCCTTGCTACCACTCTTGTACCATCAGCTAACGGTAAGGAGATCAACTTCTTGTGGCATTTGATACTGGCCTGATTCAGACTCATCCAATCCATCCTGAGCACCACATCGAATCTAGATAATGGATTTACAAGGAAATAAACGGGAAAGCAAATACCATTTATATCTATCTTGGCTCCAGCCACAGCAGTTGTGACCGGAACCATCATACCATCAGCTACCTCTATCTCTAAAGCAGTAGCAAGTTCAGTTAAAGGCACGTTTAACCTACCATAGAATTCTACAGATACAAAGGAGCGATTTTCCCCTGAATCAAATAACACTCTAGTAGGAATAGAGTTTATCAGAAACATAACAGTTATCACATCATCCGTGGTAGTGGCATCATCCACTATCATCTTGAATGCCCGACCCTCTACAATGGGTGGGTTCTTCCTTTTCTGCCCTGCTGAAGATGATCCCCCAGCTCCTCCCCCTCCTGACCCTGACCCAGGTTTCTTGCTCAATGGGCAGTCACCAACCCGGTGCCCCTCTTTTTGACAGTTCCTGCAAACGCTCCTCGGTAGTCTGCAATTTTTCAAGTCATGGCCAAACTGGCCACACTTCATGCATCTCATGGATTGGGGCATACACTGCCCGTGGTGATAGGACTTGCACCAATTGCACCAAGGTGCCCTCTGAGCAAATCCACCTGCAGTAGGTGTCCTACTCTGATTACCCTGTCGGTTTCCACTACCCTGTCCTCCTTGTCTCTGTTGAGTGTTGTAATGTTCAAATCTTGATTTTTGTTGGGAAATTCTTTCCTCACTCAACCTATTCCTTGCAATCAAATCCCTTTCAGCCAACTTGGCTAAAGTGAATGCCTGGGATAGTGTAGTAGCCCACCTGGTGGCACTACGGAGATCAGGATGTAATGCCCCAACAAAATGTGCAATCTTGGACTCTTCATCTGGCACCCAATGCTTAGCAAATCTCATCTTTTCGTTAAATTATTTGATGAGTTGGTCCACAGTCATACTTCCGGTCATCTGCAACTCCATAAATTCCCTCTTAATCTTTGCAATCCCAAAAGTACCACAATATTGCTCGCAAAGTTTCTCCTGGAATTGACTCCACGTGATGCTCTCCTGCTGTTGCTCTGTGAAATGACCGGTAATCGAATCCCACCAGACCATGGTGTCTCCCCTCAGCATCCTCGATGCGTATTTCACTTTCAACTCGTTTTCGCAATTGCAGGCATCCAATGCCTTCGCCATTTCCCTAAGCCAATTCAAGGTGATACTGGGATCAGATCTCCCTCGGTATTTTGAAGGTTTACAGTCTACGAATTGTTTGTAAGTGCACGGTTGTTTATATCCTGGAAACGCAAATGGATAACCTCCAGGTTGTGGATACGGATAGAAGAATGGTTGCTGCATCATCTGAGTCATTGGTAGTAAAGGTGCTGACACGGGTGGTACGGTTGCTTGTGTGGATATCGCAGTTGGTACAGGGGTTGGTTCAGGTTGATTCAATCTCTGTTCCATGTTAAGGACATTAGTTCGGAGATCCATCAACTCATTCTCCAGTTTAAAGATGTATTTGCTCTGGTCTTGTTCTTGCTCCTAACCAGACGTTCCGCCTTGGTTTATATTACTCAAATCTTCAATAACCGGTGCCTCTGCTATAGATTGGGTCACAGGAGGTAGGACAGGAGTCTCTCTGTCAGCTTACAATCACATAACCTCATAGCTCATTATCATAAACCGTTAGTATCCAAAATACTAACTACTACGGACAACTCTAACTCACCCTAATTCCCCCGAAGGAAAGCTTGACCCGTCACGAGCCAAGATTTGGGAATTCAACACTCTAGTCGTGCTTGAATCGCCAAACCTAGGCTCTGATACCAAACTGTAACACCGGAAAATCACAAGCCGCTTTTTTTATTATTGCGTTGTGGAAGCTATTTTAAATCAACTTAATTACATTAAACCAAAATTTACAAATATACAATCTTCGTTCAAAAGTTAACACAACAATCATTGTTTGGTGTTACAAAATAACTGGCTCATCTCTTTTTTTTTTAAAACTAGTATCAGAGTGTGGTCAACTCTTCCTTCTTCAACTCAAACACGAACCTGCAAAACATCAACTGAGGGGAATTAGCACAAAGCTAAGTGAGTAGAGGCTAAACATCAAATGCAAACATTCACAATCAACATCATAACATGTAATCACATATTTTGAGAAGACCGGCGGTTCGGCGCAGAACCTACAACCAATGCCGGCCAAAGCAAAGGTTTACCGATAACTTTCCACATAATTGGCACAGTAAACTCCACCTTAGAGCAACAAATGCAACAGAAGGGCTACTATTGTTCAACCAACCAGTTAGACAAGCCAGCCCAAGTCCACGTATAGCTGACTTCTTAACGCAACTCAAAATCATCATAACAGTGCGTATCGATCAAATAGTCATGTAGCAGTAATCAACAATCAGTATCACAATCAGAAGTTCAATCAATCCAAGCTCAATCCACAATCATGCATCACATCAATAATATTAACTGCAATCTTTACCATCCATGATTAACGTCCACTCACCTCAGTTTTAGCTTAAACTCAGATATCTAATTTTACTAAGCTTTTTGATTTCCTGAAAACACATCAATAACCAAATCAGTCTCAACCTCATAAATATATCTATCCATATATTTATAAATCATTCATCAAACAATAATAAACAATAAACAGTCCCAAGTTCAATATACAAAATATCGGATTTCCTAAAACTATCGGATTCCCAAGAATCCGCTACTTAATGCCGGATTTGCCAACTGTCGGACTTTCCTTCACTCGGATTCTGAGGCCCGGATTTGAGACTATCGGATTTCGTCTCCCCGATTTTACTTCACCGGATTTGGGGTTATCGGATTCTAAAGTATCGGTTTTCACATGTATCGGCTTTGGGGTTCCAGATTTAGGATTGTATTGGTTTTCAAGTTTCCGGATTTAAGGTATCGGATTTCCATCACTTCGGATTCTAAACTTCCGGTTTTCCTACTATAGGATTTCAAGCGTTGGTTTTAGCCTTCTTCCCCAACCAAATCCGCCAGTTCATAAAATCCTTAAATCCGCCATTTTCGAAACATCATATCTCAAACCTAGATTTCATAAATTCATCATATCATCTCAGAATCATATTTAAACACTTTTAAACACATTCATGCATCAATTCATCTTACAAGCATATAAACCATGAGAACAAATAAAACCCAAAAAACAAGTTTCTATAAAACCGATACTAGTGTTTCTCATAAAAACATGTTATTCAATTAGAACTTATTCCAGATTCAGCATGAAAACAAAATAGAAACAAATCTAACCTTTGATCTTGACTTAAATCACACAGGTTATAAAATCCGATGACTTCTTGTTTGTTCTTCCTTCGGCCGAGAGAAACACAAGGCACACACACAAAAACCCTTTCGTTGTTTGAGAAAAATGAGGATTATGCAACATGTGTCCCTAATTAAGCAGGTAGTGGCATCTCACCTCCTAAATCCCAAATACACTAACACGTGTACTAATATATACATATATACACATGATACATACTTATTTACACATATACATCCATACATACCTATAATTCATACATATTTATTAATCATATAATAGAATTAAATTAATTAATCATGCTATTAACCATTTAATCACATTAAATAAGATAAGCACTTACTACAAACCTGCTAATCTCCTAGCCCAGGTTTGCGGGTGTTACAGATTATGAAGATGTCGGAAATGCATGATTACAAGGTGTTAGATTCCGAGACCTATGAAGGTATCGGAATCCGTTGGCTTGTCGAAATACGCATGTGTGTCGGAATCCGCTAGAATATCGGATTCCGCATGCCTGTCGGATTTCCTTCTAAGTGTCGGAATCCGCTAGAATGTCAGATTCCATATTTATCGGATTTCCTTCTATGTGTCAGAATCCGTAAGAGTGTCGGATTTCATATACATGTCGGATTTCCGCAGATATATGTAGCGGATTTCTCAAAATCCGCAAGGACTATCGGATTTCCCAAATACGACCGTTTTGGCAGATTTATGCTAAAATCCTTATTTGAGTTCCTATGTGTGCTTTAGTAGTTGTACTATGTATGTATAGATGATTGATGTAAGTAACAATGTTCTAGGTGAACTTGTTACGTTTGTAAAGCTAGAACAGAATATTGGTGTCGTAAGTTACTCAGGTGAGTACCTGCTTTCATGAAACTCAATAGAGTAAGGCTTGACTGTTAGATGGTTATTTGATTAATTATGCATGTTTATATTATATATGTCTAACTTGCTATTGCAGGTATGCTGAAGAGGGTAAGGATAAGTTATATGATGTCAATGGGCTATGCCTAATGTCTGTAAGATATGTACTAGGTGTATGCCAGCGGGTCCAGATTGGAACCGCTTAGTTAATACATGATGATATGTAAGATGATGGATCCCTCTGGGATTATATGTATGTATGTATGTATGCAGACTATCTGAAGCATGGTTAAGGTCAGTCGGTTGTAACTGGATCCCATGAGTACTTCGGGATTTGACGGTGATTCGGGAGGCATTCCGGATCATAGGTTCTGTAGAACCGCTGTGCCTTAACATGAGTGGTAATCAGCTGGATGACCGCTGGATTACTTGTGGAGCTTCTGGCTCTATGAACGATGCTTGGTGGACTGCTATACACTCCCCCACCAGCGCGGTTGGTTGTGTCTGATTCCCCGGTCTGAGTTGTCGAGCAGGATTGATTACCCTGCAAGACATGACTCTTACTGATCTTGTCAGCACACCGCTATGTGTTAAGCTAGCAATGATTGCTTATGTATGATATATGTTACATGACATGCTTTGTTGATGCTTATGATAAGTATGTACTCACTAGCTATGTTGTTTTAGCTAATGGTGCTACGTTGCCCCTTTTCAGGTAAAGACTAGAAGGCCTGGTGAGGCGGGTTGCTTTTGTTGTATATAAACCCTTGCGGGTTGGAACACTTTGATTTATGATGTAATATGATACTATGGTCGGTTCTTGTATTAGGTAACACCAACGGTTATTTTGAGATGATATTGATGTAAATATTTGATGAAAGCTTTTAAAAAGAAAATTTCTGCTGTTAAATCTGATGTTTTGAGTTGGTTGAATTGATCTACTCATAATTCAAAGTCGAATTATCACTAAATTTGTTGTTTTCGGAAGCGGTTTAACAATTAGGTATCAGAGCCTAAGTTTGAGAGAGTTGGTGTGACATTCGGCAACAAATTTCCCAGGTTAGCCATTAGAAATTCTAACTTTAAGCCTGGTATTACTAAAAATATTATTTACGATTTAAATACATCAATATTAATATTAGATTTCATAGAAATCCCGCCTATATGGTTAGAACCTTTCTGAGCTCGAAAAATCGAATTATTAAAAGTCAAGAATTACAAACCATATACAAAAATAATAATAATAACAACAAAAATAATTAAATACATCATAATAAATATAAATAAGTTAAAATATAAAACATATATATATATATAAACTCATAAAAGTAATTAAAACTTTGTTAATTAAAAGATTTAAACAAAATCACCATTTATACAAAATTTATTTAAACTAATTACACATAATATTTTTTTTAAAAATAAAAAAATAAAAGAAACCCCCCATACTCTATATAAGCCCCCTACTACTCTTCATCATTTCCTTCACCACCACACTCCATCTCTTCTCTTTTCTCTCTTCTTCTTTCACCAACAAAAATCTCCCAAGAACATCCAAGTCTTGTTCATCTTGTGAAGATCAAACACATAATCAATTAAAAGAGTTGGTAAGATGATCATAACACACTCATCTATACTCTTCTACATTTCTTCTTTTCTTTTTTCTTCTTTTTTTTTAATTATTTTCTTTGATGTTCATCTTATTTATTTTATATATATCTGTAATCATGTAAATATAAACATCATACCAATGTTGTAAGGAGCACATGAAATGTGCATCATCCTACCATTGTTGTATGGAACTTAATCAACTAAAAATCAAGAAAATAAGACTTTGATCATGCATGTGTTTCATCTTAACAAATGTTGTAAAGAACACATAAAATGTGTATTGTTTTAAGAACACATGGATTATCAAAACTTATACTCATACAAGATGATTAATCATGAATATAAACATGTTATATTAAAGTTATGACCCATAAGCAAAAAGAATAATAAATCTGGCAGATTCTGATGCTAGAACTCCCCATTTGTTTTTGTTATATCTGGAGTTCTAGGTATCAAAATCAGTTGATTCTTTTTGCCAATCTTAGTTTAAAGTGTTACCTTTAATTTAAACCTGGATTCACTAATTTTCATGAACGTTTGATCCTTCAAACATATTTAAAAAGACACATATGTTGAATCTGGAAATCTGAAAGATTTAAAAAGGTACACTTTAAACGTGTGTAACTTACTCATTCTTGGGTCAAAATACGTCTAGTTTTTTTAAAAAGTTTCATCTTTGAGTCATGGTTAATTTTCAGTTTGAATCATGTAAAAAAATGTCGTATGTGCCCTAAACAGACGTTTTAGTAACAATATGTCATCCAGACACTGATCAGTGGACATCCTATACACTTTTAATTATTAAAAATACTAAACATGGATTATAAATTCCTATATTTTTACTGGACATTCTAGAAATATGTATTAAGATTATATTAAAATATCAAGCCTTAATATGACTCCTAAATTACGGTTTTTAATTTTTAAAGTTCAACTTAAAGAACTGAAAATTTCAGTGAACACTTGTGATTTATAGAAAAATAGAGACAACCTTTAACTATTTAATAAATAAGTTAACAACAAATAAATAATACAAAATAATAAACAAAAATAAGTCTAATAGAGCTACATACCTCTTATATTATGAAAGGAGCTTCGGTAGGAACAAGAAATCCTTACGAGTGAACACATTTGCATACTGAGTGAGTATCATAGCCCCTTTTTACCGTATTTTATATTATTTTAGGGTGAAGGCATGTGTATACGTTTCATGAAAAGTTTATTGCATATCTTCTTATTTATTTCAAATATTATTTTGAGCACTTATGGTATTATTCTTTGATGTGCTTGGGTGATCGTTGTAAGGCCCTTTCGTTGGACATTATTCCTTAACTCCGCTAGTGAGCCGATGGTATTTGTAGGTAGCGCTATTTGGAGATTCCGACGTCTCCCATTTATGGTTGACGAACTATAGATGTACTTTACCAGTACTAACGTCATTTAATATAGGCGTTAGGTTTATCATGGGCAATTGGTTGTCGGCTAGGTTGGATAATGGCTCAAGCAACAAACCATCATAGTCTATTACTACCATGTGCAACGTATTGGGCAATATAATACATCTTCTATCATTATTTCATACTTGGATTATAATCAAAAACTTCCATCAATTATTTAAACTTTTCTCATTTAAAAGATATTTTGTGCATATATTAAAAACCTATGAACTCACCAACTCTAGTAGTTGACCGTTTTCTTTCTTTTACCCGTGCTTTCAGGTGATCGTCGTTAGGTACCTTATGCATACAAGCATGATGTGTGGCATTTCCATCTTCATCGTCACATTTTATGAAAACACTATCTATTTTATTTTCACATCGTACAAGACAATGTCATTTAATTATTATTCGGTTATGTAACTTTTATTTATGTTTTACCCGAACTATGTATTTTTGTTAAGTTAATATAATGGTTATTGTCTATATGCCTTGTGCGATGATATCTTGTGTTGTGACACCTCGTGTTTCCGCTTTAGCGGGGTGTGACAGTTGGGTACTTGTAAGAGTATTCAATCTCGAACTCGGGCACGACAATAAATAAGTCTTCCTATAGGGGTGGTTGAGTGAGAGTGTTGTATGAATGTTAACTGTTGTAAGATAGGTTGTGAGTAAGATAAGTAAATGAGATAGAGTGTTAATTGCTCTTTCCCTGTCATATAGAAATTTGAAAAGATGTTTGCCGAACGAGGTAATACCGAACAAGCTCTAAAAGAGATGGAAGACGAGGCTTCTCATATGCCTCATCAAGCTGAGGATGAACGTTCTCAGCACAATGCCGGAGATGGCAGGCCTGAGCTAGATCAGGCTGCCGATATAAGGCGTCTGGGAAGAAGAGTTGAGAATAGCTAAAGAACTCTTGTTGCAGACCACGTTGAACAAGCCACACAAGACTTGTTCTTACAAGAAGTTTTTGTCGTGTAAGCCTCCGACATTTGAGGGGAGTGATAACCCCATAATTACTATTCAGTGGTCCCGAAAAATGGATCAAGTATTTGAATCATGTGATTGCGAACCAGAGTATTGCGTGAAATAAGAAGTATGTATGTTAAAAGGCCGTGCCATCTTTTGGTGGGATACGATAAAGGCTTTTGTTGATAAAGAGGTGTTGAGTGCTCTGTCTTGGGAGCAATTCGCAGTTTCGTCACTTTCCGATCTAGTAGTTCTATAGGTTCTTCCACCAACCTCTTGCTGGAATCCACTTTAAGATCATATAGAGGTACAATCTGACTTTTATCCTCAACTCTACATTTCTGCAAGTAACACACGTTGAAGGTATTGTGAATACCTGACAATTCAGCCGGAAGATCGAGAGTAACCGTCTGATCATTAACCACCCGCTGGACACGAAACGGCCCAATATAACGAGCAACCAACTTTCCCCGCTTCCCAAAACGGATAACCCCCTTCCACGGAGAAACCTTCAGATATACCAATTCACCCTCAACGAACACAACAGACTTACGACGTGGATCAACATACATCTTCTGTCGATCCCTCGCAGCTTTCAACTTTTCTCGCGCAATAACCACTTTGTCTGCGGTGATCTGCACAATATAAGGCCCTGCATACTGTTTCTCACCCGCCTCTAACCAACAAGTAGGAGTACGGAAGCGACGACCATATAACATCTCATATGTCGGCATACCGATACTCGAATGATAAGAATTGTTGTACGCGAATTCAAATAGCGGCCAATGGGAATCCCAAGAACCTCCATATTCTAACACACATGCCTGCACCATATCCTCAAATGTTTGAATAGTTCGCTCAGATTGCCCGTCTGTCTGAGGATGGTAAGCTGTACTCAGATTTACACATGTACCCAACTCCCGCTGTAAACTGTTCCAGAAGTTCGACGCAAAGTTGGAATCTCTATCGGCTACAATCGAAAGCGGTATACCATGTCGGGAAACAACTTCATCAATGTACAATTGAGCCAACTTACTAAGTGATGCCGTCTCACTGGTAGCCAAGAAGTGAGCACTCTTTGTTTAATCTGTCAACGATCACCCAAATAATATCATGATTCCTATGCGTACGTGGAAGTTTAGTTACGAAATTCATCGTTATGTGCTCCCACTTCCACTCTAGAATTTGCAACTGTTTCAGTGATCCATAGGGTTTCTGGTGCTCCGCCTTAACCTGTGCACAAATATGGCAAGACTCCACAAACTGTGCAACATCTGTCTTCATTGTAGGCCACCAATACAACACCTTTAGATCGTTATACATTTTTGTAATACCTGGATGAATAGATAGTCTAGACTTATGAGCCTTAGTCATGATCAAACTCCGGAGACCTCCAAGCAAAGGCACCCAAACACGAGATTGATATATCTTCAATCCCATAGAGTCATCATTCAAATCATTCTTTTTCTTAGTCATAATCTGAGACTTCAGGTTTTCATCCTTCAAGGCTTCTAACTGAGCGGCCTTCAATCTGTCAATCAAGTTGGAGATTATTTCAATTCGCATAAACTTGATATGTTCACTAACTCCCTTGCGACTCAAAGCATCGTCTACCACGTTGGCTTTCCCTGGATGATAGCGAATCTCGCAATCATAATCTTTAACAAGTTCTAGCCATTGTCACTGTCGCATATTGAGTTCCTTTTGCTAAAACACATATTGTAGGTTTTTGTGATCCGTACAAATGACGCACTTTCTACCATAAAGATAGTGTCTCCACAATTTTAAATCAAAAACCGCAGCTGCCAGTTCTAAATCATGGGTTGGATAGTTCTCTCATTAGGTTTCAACTGACGAGAAGCATACGCAATCACTCTATCCATTTGCATCAACACGCAACCAAACCCTGCCAATGACACGTCACACTAAACTATGAAGTCATCTGACCCATCCGGTAAAGCAGGAATAAGAGCCTGGCACAAGAGTCGTTTCAACGTTTGAAAATCTCTCTCCTGTTCATCACTCCATTTAAATGGAACCTCCTTGCGAGTCAATTTAGTCATGGGATTCGCAATCTTAGAAAAATCTTTAATGAATCTTCTGTAATAACCAGCCAATCCCAAGAAGCTTTTAATCTCAGAAGGCGACTTCGGAGCCTCCTAGTTCATTACTGCTTCTATCTTTGCTGGATCAACCTTGACTCCATCACTGCATCACTGCAAATGACATTACTACTTCTATCAAATTTGTTTGTTACAAAGTGAAGGTGTTAAAAGAGAAGTAGACGGATGAGGCATGGAGAGTTGGAATTCAAAAGTGGGAAACATAGTTGTTGTCCCTATTGAGAGGATTGGAAGTTTGTATAGTGCCTTTCCTTCCAGCTATTCTTTTACTTTATTGGATGTATGTTTACGCCATGTAAGGCTAGAAACATTATATCTAAACGCCTTTGTTGATGATGGATATTACTTTGACTTTTGAACTTAGTGGTAATTTATTTCAAAGTTTATCCATGTCGTGGCATTTAAAATAAGCTTATGCTTAAAGAGTAATAGAAAGATCATAAATGTATTGATAATTTATCCTTATGTAGAAGTCGATTTAGCAATATAAATAAGACTTGTTTCACCAAGATTCGTGAGGTTTAGGAACTTGGAACCCTTTGACCATGGGTCAAATGTTGAATGCATATCTTGTTTGTTACCCTAGATGACTTAAACATCCTTCATTTAAGTATGTGAGAGGATTGAAAGCTTGTTGGATATCGATCACACTTTTAGTGTGTTGCCCGATCAAGCAAACAATAAGGAATAAATTTAGATACCTTGTTACCTTTACCGATGATGGTAGAAGGGTTGGTAGGTCTATTTTAATGGACTAGTTTTTGAAACCTTAGAGGTGTTCAAAACTCACCATAACAAGGCATATGATAAAGAGGACATTATAACTATGAGACTCGAATCAAGTTAAGATGTTGAGTGCCTTAGTTTTATTATTATGTGACTATCATAATAATTATGGGATTGTGTCACAATTCATTCTTCATGGGAAACATTGTTATATGTGGTCGTCTAATGGAAGAACCGGATATTTTTATATGGTCCGATAAGTGATAGGTTACACTTGTATATCCAAAATTGTTTTGGATAATTCACAAGATGGTGGGCAAAAGTTCTAAATCTTCTAAACAACAAAGACGGTCGTGTAAACACCTTAGAGGATATGATGAAAAAGGAGGATCCTTGTTTGTCTAATCCAAAGTCTGGATTGTCCAGCCTACGTTTAGACGTGAGGTGGAGGAACCCAGGATCTAGAGGTATTTACTCCATTAGGTACTCTACTGAGACCATGGGATATTTGCTTTGAGAAACCTCGTGAGAACGTGTTGAAAGTTGCTCAAAGGAAAATTTTATTTGGAAACTAATATCCATGGATGCTAGTGAGAGTAATGTATACCTTGAATGGAAGAACCTGATGTTGACACTAGAACCCAATCAGAAATGATTGAAACTTAGCATGGGAATGCTGGAGAACCTGGCATAAAATTCATTACCTCTTGGTAGAAATTGTCATAAGACCAGAAAGATATAATTGATTATGTCTGAGGAAGACAACATTATGATGATTCATGATGAATGCATCAACTACCGGAAAGCGTAGTGGGCTTAGAGTCCGCTAGGAGGAAGAAGGCAATGAAACTGAGATGCTATCAATGACGGATATCCAAGGTTTCGACTTGGTTGATGCTACACCTTAGTGTAAGCCCGCATGGTGTGATTGGTTCTTTGATGAAATAGACCAAACATGGATAAGTTTGTAGACTACTTCAAATATTGACTAGTAGGAATGGTTTCACGATGATTGACCATGATGAAGGTATCATCTAGAAACATTCTCCCGGTGGTTATGTTGAAGTCCACACATATACTTATTTTATAAGTGCCTTTTAGGCTATATTGGATGGAAGTGAAGACCACATTCCGTAATAGGAATTTTCTGAGGAAATGCTCACAACATTTTCGAGGGTCTTTCACTATCATAAGTATCCTAATGAAAACTACAAACTCTAAGTAGTCCACTTGTGGACTTATGTTCCCATCTCAATGTTAGAATCTTTGCTTTGACATGAAAATCATTTGTTTGAGTTTTCAAATAGCAATGATGAAACATGGATGAATGCCAGAGCTAGTGGGAGCATTTTGTAATCCTATTCTAAATATGTCTACCACGTACATCGTATTGGAGATAATGTCCTGATCTCGCTTTGAAAATCTTAAATCAATAATTATGCATCCATAACAATTATAGGATATACAAAACCTATGAAAGGAGTAAAGAAATATTAAAATATGTTCTTGTTGATCTATAGTAAGAAGCAACATAGAATAAGTTGTTATTCAAGTGCTTGCTTATATACTTCTATGGATAACCACCGATCTTTATTGGGGTTCGTGATCCTACTAAATATGGTGTTGTTATTAAGTATGCTTCTCAAAGTATCGCTGACTCTATTAGGATCTTATGAGACAATGAGAGTACGATGGCTTGTGCAAGATAACCTTTATCTCAAGCATCTATGATCTTTTTGAGTTCTGATGAATCAATGAAGGTACAATAGCTTGACAAAGGACCGTTATCTCACCAACGCACACTTTTGAGAGATTGGTTGAGGTAGAGATATGGTCATCTTATGAATACACACGAATAGCATGGTAGCGGATCCGTTTTACTAAAGCCGTAGTTGCAAGGTGGTGATGATTTTCATACTAGTGCTTGCAAAGACTTGGCTTGAGTTTGTTTTATTTGAAATTTTGATATGCTGATTTTGGGAACGTTAAGCAACATTGTGCTTCTGTTAGTATCGATTATCAAATGGAGATTTGTTAATACGCGTGTAGCGGGTACTCTCAGTTACCTTTATTGTGTTCATCTTAGCATGTTTACCACCTCCCTCAATGTTTTACATTCTTAATTTCCACAGTCAGTCACTCTTCATCGGAAGGAAGTTTGAACGAAAACTGAGGGAAAGGGTTGGTCGTGTATTCATGTAACATCCTCAACTTGGGCCTAGTTGTAATTAGTATGTAAGTATGTATAGCTATTGTAATAAGATGTATTATGTAAGTACTTGTTTAATTAAGTGTATATATGTTTGTATGTTTACGTATGTGCGTATGCATGTATGTTAATATGTATGAGTATTAAGTATGTGTAATGAATTTAAAGAGGAAACCCTCGAATGAAGAATGAGGCAACCGCCTCTACTATACGTGGATATATATATGTGGTAAGTTGACTTTGGTCGAACATAGTAAAACACACACAAACAAAACCGCAAACGCTTTTCTCTCTTTTCTCTCGGTGCTTTCTCTCGGATTTCAAAGAACAAGAAGCAGTTGATCGTTGTTGATCTTCAAAGGTTAGCGATAGAATTCATAGATATCTAGAAGTTTAGAATCATGTATAACATGTTAAGAATAATGAAATCATGCAAGAACACCATGAAGAACATGCAAAAGCTTACTTTAAAAGTGGGTTTTGGTATATTTGGTGTTCATATATGATTTGATGTGTTTAGAATGGCTAGAGGGATCGAGTGTGATGTTCTATGATGTTCTGGGCTTAAAGCAAGCCAAAATGAAATTGTTTAGATGATTAAATGAAGCTATCGGAATCACAGATGAAGTTGTCGGATTCCGCAACTATGAAGTTGTCGGAATCCGCATGTATTGGAAACCAAAGGAATTGTCGGAATCCGATAGAAGTGTCGGATTCTGCAACTCTGTCGGATTTCATGTTTTGTAGTCTTTTTAAATATGGAATCCACAAGTCAATCGGATTTCCATAGTTTCGGATTCTAAGTGTCAGAATCCGATAAGTATCGGATTTCAATGGAAGTATCGGATTTCCTTCTATGTATCGGAATCCGCAAGTGTCGGATTTCGTGTGCATAGTTGGAATTCATAAGTGTTGGAATCCGAATGTTGAGTATCGGATTTCATGGTTTGAAGTGTCGGATTTCATGAATCCGACAGAACCATCGGATTTTCCCAAATCCGACAGTTTTGGCGGATTTGTGTATTGTCCAAAGTTAAATGTTGTTTTGTGAAGTCTTGTATGCACGTGTGAATGATTGAGGTTAATGTGATTTGCTAGGTGAACTTGTTAGAGGACCCAAGTCAATACCTGTGCCTAGTAACAGCTCAGGTGAGTGCCTACGACCATGAGACTCAGTAGAGTAAGGCTTGCATGCTAAGTGACTATGTGAATATACTATGTATGACTAACTTGCTTTTGCAGGTACGTTCAAGAAGGTGAATGTATGATTGATTTGATGTTAGAATATGTACCAGGAGCATGCCTGTGGGATCAAATGTACATATATGTGTATGTGACTTGTCTGCAGACTATCTGACGCATGGTTAAGGTTAGCCGGTTAGCTGGATCCTAACAGGACTTCGGTCATTTCTGGATTTAACGGTGATTCGGGGTGCATCCCGGATCAAGGTTCTGCAGAACCGCCATGCCTTAACGTTAGTGGTGCTCAGCTGATTGTAGCTGGATTACCTGTAGAGCCTTTGGCTCTGTGAACGATGCTTGGTGGACTGCCTTGTGCTCCCCCACCATCGCGAATTGGTCGTGTCTGATTCCCCGGACTGAGTTGTTGAGCGGGATTGATTACCCTGCAAGACACGATTCTTATCGATCTTGTTAGCACACCGCTATGTGCTAAAGCTAGCAATGACTGTTAATGATACGATGCATGACTTAATCTATTGATGCTTATGATTGTATGTATTCACTAGCTAGTGTAGCTAATGATACTATGTTACCCCTTGTGGGTGGAACACTTATATTTTGTGATGTAATGTAAATAGATACTATGGTCGGTTCCTGTACGTTGGTAACCCCTATGTTCTTTGATAATGTAAGTGACCGTTGTTTGTGTTATAAAAGAAAATTTTCCGCTGCTAAAATCTGTTTTGACATTAAAGCAACTGAATTTAGAAGCGGTGTTACAATTAGGTATCAGAGCCTAAGTTTGAGTGAATTGGGTACTTGTAAGAGTATTCGATCTCAAGCTCGGGCCCGACCATAAAGAAGTGTTCCTATGGGGGGATTGAGTGAGAGTTATATGTATGCTAGCTTTATATGATGACTTGTTTGTAATATAAGTCAGTGAGATTGAGTAATAACTGCTCTTTCTCTGTTGTATAGAAAATTGATATAAGATGTCTGCCGGACGTGGCAACACAGAACAAGCATTGAAAGAGATGGAGGATGAGGCTTCTCATATGCCTCATCAGGCTGAGGATTAGAGGTCTTAGCACAATACTGGTGGTGGCAGACCTGAGCCAAATTAGTCTGCTATTATCAGGCGTCTGGAGGAGGAGCTTCGAATAACAAAGGAGCTCTTATAAGCCACTCTGAACAAGCCCCGCAAGACTTGTTCTTATAAGAAGTTTCTAACTTGCCATCCTCCAACGTTCCAGGGGAGTGATAACCCCACAGTTACCATACAGTGGCTCCGGGAAATGGAGCAAGTTTTTGAATCATGTGAATGTGAGCCCATGTACTGTGTCAAGTATGCAGTACGTATGTTGAAAGGCCGTGCCATCTTTTGGTGGGATACGGTGAAAGCCTCTGTTAATAAGGAGGTGCTGAATGCTCTCACCTGGGAGCAGTTTTCCGAGAAGGTGCTGAAAAAGTACTGCACCGATTATGATTTAGAAAGATTGGAGAGGGAATTCAATGATCTCCAAAAAGGGGATAAACCGATCGAAGAACACATAACTGCATTTAGTGATAAGATGTGGTTTGTTCCCCATTTGATTCCTAATGAGACCACCAAGATAAGGCGGTTTGTGGTAACTCTGCCACTGGAATTTCGCCCTCATGTACAGGCTGTTGTTGAACTTGATCGAGCTTTTGATATAGCTCGACAACTGGAAGGTGACCGCTTATACTGCAAGGGCGAATCTGCCGGCGCAGGGTCAAAATGTAAATTTCAACCGTCTGATAAATCGGGTCCTTCCAAAGGACAATCCTCAGCAGGCGGGAAAACTGACTCCTCTAAGAAGCCGAGGCCAAATTTTCCTTGTTGTAATCCATGCCGTACATACCACTCTAGTGAGTGTTCTAACTCTACCAGACGTTGCTGGAGATGCGGACAGAAGGGCCACGCTACGACCGAGTGTGGTTTTAAAGAGGATGTATGTTATCGGTGCCACAAGCCTGGGCATAAGCTGACTGATTGCCCAGACAGACAAAGCTTTGGAGCTAAAGGGTCTTCTTCTTCTAGGGGACCAAAAAGAGATGACGCGCCACGCGCGAAAGGCAGGGCATTTCAAATGACGGCCGACGAGGCCAAAGCAGCAGGAGATGTTGTCACGGGTACTTTTCTTGTCAATTATATTCCTGCTAGTGTCTTATTTGATTCTGGAGCTACCTACTCCTTTGTATCTGTGGCCTGTCATAGAAGATTGCAATTACCTGTCGTTTATTTAACTGAGCCGCTCAGAGTAGAGGTCGCTGAAGTCAAAGTGGTCTCTGTTACAGAGAAGGTCCCAGTAGCTGTGATTTATATTGACGGGAGTAATATCACTATTTCTTTCTTTGTTATGCCCATTGCGGGATTTGATGTCGTGATCGGGATAGATTGGCTCAGTAAACGTGATGCTGAGATTATCTGTTCCAAAAAGATGATTAAGATTCCTCTCTCTGATGGATCTTATGCTGTTGCACGTGGAGAACGACGGGATTCTGATATTCCTATTGTCTCCATGATTAAAGCTCAGAAGTCGATTGGCAAAGGTTGTGACTCTTATTAGGCGTACGTTATTGATGCTACGATGGAGAAGCGACCAGTTCGTGATATTCGGTGGTGTCTGACTACCCTGAGGTATTCCCTGAAGAACTTCCGGGTTTGCCTCCGATTCGTGATGTTGAGTTCAAGATAGAACTTATTCCAGGAGCTACACATGTGGCTCGTTCTCCGTATCGTCTTGCTCCTTCTGAAATAAGAGAGATGATGACTCAAATTCAGGAGTTTCTCGACAAAGGTTTTATTCGTTCGAGTTTCTCGCCGTGGGGAGCTCTTGTGTTATTTGTGAAAAAGAAGGACGGAACGATGTGAATGTGCATAGATTACAGGGAGCTGAACAAGCGAACTGTACAGAATAAGTATCCGCTTCCTCGTATAGACGATCTTTTTGATCTATTGCAGGGAGTTACATGTTTTTCTAAGATTGATCTCTGGTCAGGGTATCACCAAGTACGAGTTCGTGAAGAAGACGTGCCGAAAACTGCGTTTCGAACTCGTTACGGTCACCACGAATTTCTGGTTATGCCGTTCGGCTTAACCAATGCCCTTGCCGTCTTCATGGATCTAATGAATCGGGTTTGTCATCCGTTTCTTGATAGATCTGTGATTGTATTTATCGATGACATTCTTGTATATTCGAAGACGGAGGCTGATCACGAGCTTCATCTTCGTTAGGTTCTTGAGACGTTAAAGCGAGAACAGTTGTATGCTAAGCTATCTAAGTGCGAATTCTGGCTTAAGGAAGTTCATTTCCTGGGCCATGTTATATGTCATGACGGTGTCAAAGTAGATCCAGCTAAGGTGCAGGCTGTGATGAATTGGGGAGTTCCTCGAACTGCTTCCGAAATTAAAAGTTTCCTTGGCTTAGCTGGCTACTATCGGCGGTTTATCCGTGATTTCTCGAAGCTTGCGGGTCCGTTGACCAAACTAACTCGCAAGGATGTTGCTTTTGTCTGGTCAGAAGCTCAAGAAGTAGCTTTCGAAACCCTGAAACGATTATTATGTGAAGCTCTAATCCTTACTTTGCCTGAGGGTTCGGAGGACTTCACGGTTTATTGTGATGCGTCTTACGCGGGTTTGGGTTGCGTCCTGATGCAACGTGATAAAGTGATTGCCTACGCTTCTAGGCAGTTAAGATCACATGAGCGGAACTACCCAACCCATGATCTGGAACTTGCTGCCGTTGTCTTTGCACTGAAGCTGTGGAGACATTATCTTTATGGCACAAAGTGTGTGATTTGCACAGACCACAAAAGTCTTCAATATGTCTTTACTCAGAAAGAACTCAACATGCGGCAACGCAGTTGGTTGGAGTTAATAAAAGACTATGATTGTGAGATCCGTTACCATCCTAGCAAGGCCAATGTTGTAGCGGACGCTTTAGGCGTAAAGGACCGACATCAGAAGCTAAGTTCATGAGAATCACCATTGTCTCAGATTTGATTTCTCGACTGAAGGAAGCTTAACAGACTACATTGCAAGAAGAAAATCTGAAGGCTGAAACAATGATGAAATTGAAGGATCAGCTTGCTGAAGTTAATCGTGGGTTGAAGACTTTTCAATCCAGGATTTGGGTACCTTTTGCGGGAGGTAACCGTGAGCTGATTCTGCAGGAAGCCCATAAGTCCAAATTATCTGTCCATCCGGGAATTACAAAGATGTACCACGACTTTAAGATGCTATACTGGTGGCCAACACTGAAGAAAGACATCGCTTCATTCGTGGACAGATGTCAGATCTGCGCACAAGTGAAGACGGAGCACCAGAGACCTTATGGTAATCTGCAGCAATTAGATATTCCGGAGTAGAAATGGGATAATATCACGATGGATTTCGTGACAAAGCTACCGAGAACGTCCAGAGGACACGACATGATCTGGGTTATCGTTGATCGACTTACGAAGAGTGCTCATTTCTTTGCAACGAACGAGTCTGCTTCGCTGACCCGTTTAGCCCAGTTGTATATCGATGAGATAGTGTCACGTCACGGTCTTCCATGTTCTATTGTATCTGATCGCGACTCTCGGTTTGTCTCAAATTTTTGGCAGAGTCTGTAACGCGAACTTGGCACTCGTGTTCATCTGAGCACCGCCTATCATCCGCACACTGATGGCCAATCTGAACGTACGATACAGACGTTAGAAGATATGCTTCGTGCCTGTGTACTCGAATTTGGTGGATCGTGGGATTCTCATCTCCCATTGATTGAATTTTCTTACAACAATTCCTATCATTCCAGCATTGGAATGCCACCATACGAGATGCTTTACGGAAGACGATGTCGCACTCCGACCTGTTGGTTGGAGCCTGCCGAGAAGCAATTCACTGGACCTGAAATTGTCCAGATAACCTCTGATAAGGTGAATATGGCTCTGGAAAAGCTAAAAGCAGCTCGGGATCGACAGAAGATGTACGCGGATCCGAAGCGTCGTCCCGCTACATTTGAAGTCGGTGACCGTGTGTTCTTGAAAGTTTCTCCTTGGAAAGGCGTCATTCGTTTTGGGCGCAAGGGGAAGCTAAGTCCACGTTTCATTGGCCCATTAAAGATTATACGCAAAATGAATGATCAGACGGTGACTCTAGAGCTGCCGCCTGAACTATCTGGAATACATGACACCTTTAACGTGTGCTACTTACGCAAGTGCCACGTTGTGGAAGAACAGATTATTCCTTTGCAGGAATTGAAAGTTGATTCTTCCAAGCGACTAGTTGAAGAACCTGTTAAGATTCTTGACACGAAGGTCAAGAAGCTACGCAAGAAGATGATTAAACTAATCCTTGTAAAGTGGAAGCACAATCTGGGTCCAAACCTGACGTGGGAAGTTAAGGACGAGATGAAGACAAGATACCCTCGCCTGTTTATCACTGAGTAGATTCCGAGGACGGAATCTTCTTAAGGAGGGTAGATTTGTAACATCCTCAACTTGGGCCTAGTTGTAATTAGTATGTAAGTATGTATAGCTATTGTAATAAGACGTATTATGTAAGTACTTGTTGAATTAAGTGTATATATGTTTGTATGTTTATGTACGTGCGTATGCATGTATGTTAATATGTATGTGTAATGAATTTAAAGAGGAAACCCTCGAATGAAGAATGAGGCAACCGCCTCTGCTATACGTGGAAATATATATATGTGGTAAGTTGACTTTGGTCGAACATAGTAAAACACACACAAACAAAACCGCAAACGCTTTTCTCTCTTTTCTCTCGGTGCTTTCTCTCGGATTTCAAAGAAGAACAAGAAGCAGTTGATTGTTGTTGATCTTCAAAGGTTAGCGATAGAATTCATAGATATCTAGATGTTTAGAATCATGTATAACATGTTAAGAATCATGAAATCATGCAAGAACACCATGAAAAACATGCAAAAGCTTACTTTAAAAGTGGGTTTTGGTATATTTGGTATTCTTATATGATTTGATGTGTTTAGAATGGCTAGATGGATCGAGAGTGATGTTCTATGATGTTCTGGGCTTAAAGCAAGCCAAAATGAAATTGTTTAGATGATTAAATGAAGCTATCGGAATCACAGTTGATGAAGTTGTCGGATTCCGCAACTATGAAGTTGTCGGAATCCGCATGTATAGGAAACCAAAGGAATTGTCGGAATCCGATAGAAGTGTCGGATTCCGCAACTCTGTCGGATTTCATGTTTTGTAGTCTTTTTAAATATGGAATCCGCAAGTCAATCGGATTTCCATAGTTTCGGATTCTAAGTGTCGGAATCCGGTAAATATCGGATTTCAATGGAAGTATCGGATTTCCTTCTATGTATCGGAATCCGCAAGTGTCGGATTTCGTGTGCATGGTTGGAATTCATAAGTGTTGGAATCCGAATGTTGAGTATCGGATTTCATGGTTTGAAGTGTCGGATTTCATGAATCTGACAGAACCATCGGATTTTCCCAAATTCGACAGTTTTGGCGGATTTGTGTATTGTCCAAAGTTAAATGTTGTTTTGTGAAGTCTTGTATGCACGTGTGAATGATTGAGGTTAATGTGATTTGCTAGGTGAACTTGTTAGAGGACTCAAGTCAATACCTGTGCCTAGTAACAGCTCAGGTGAGTGCCTACGACCATGAGACTCAGTAGAGTAAGGTTTGCATGCTGCGTGACTATGTGAATGTACTATGTATGACTAACTTGCTTTTGCAGTTACGTTCAAGAAGGTGAATGTATGATTGATTTGATGTTAGAATGTGTACCAGGAGCATGCCAGTGGGTCCAGTTAGGAACCACTTAGTTAATGTATGGTGCTATGCATGAATAACTACTTAATGATGTTGTATGTAAGATGATGGATCCCTGTGGGATCAAATGTACGTCTATGTGTATGTGACTTTTCTGCAGACTATCTGATGCATGGTTAAGGTCAGCCGGTTAGCTGGATCCTAACAGGACTTCGGTCATTTCTAGATTTAACGGTGATTCGGGGTGCATCCTGGATCAAGGTTCTGCAGAACCACCGTGCCTTAACGTGAGTGGTGATCAGCTGATTGTAGCTGGATTACCTGTAGAGCCTTTGGCTTTGTGAACGATGCTTGGTGGACTGCGTTGTGCTCCCCCACCGGCGCGGATTGGTCGTGTCTGATTCCCCGGACTGAGTTGTTGAGCGGGATTGATTACCCTGCAAGACATGATTCTTACCGATCTTGTCAGCACACTGCTATGTGCTAAAGCTAGCAATGACTGTTTATGATACGATGCATGACTTAATCTATTGATGCTTATGATTGTATGTACTCACTAGCTAGTGTAGCTAATGATACTATGTTTCCCTTTTCAGGTAAAGACTAGAGGGCCTGCGAGGCGGGTTACTTTTGGGATGTACATTGCCCCTTGTGGGTGGAACACTTATACTTTGTGATGTAATGTAAATAGATACTATGGTCGGTTCCTGTACGTTGGTAACACCTATGTTCTTTGATAATGTAAATGACCGTTGTTTGTGTTATAAAAGAAAATTTTCCGCTACTAAAATATGTTTTGACATTAAAGCAACTGAATTTAGAAGCGGTGTTACAATTCAATGGTGATTGGATATAATAGATGCAACACTTTACCTATACTTGAAAAGAGTTTCAAGTGGTTGGACAACCCACACCTGAGTTTACTTCATGGTATATGTTAAGAGTAACTCAGGATGATAATATCTTTTGTCCTTTGACCAGTGATACATGTGTTTGCACGACATTGATCTGCCTTGTTCTGATTGCTTTCAAACGCAGTCCGTAACTGGTTGTTATAAAGGAAGCTTTTGGGAAAAGTATTACCGATGTAATGGGGCAATGTAGTCGAAGGAATTTGTTCCTCTATTTAGAGAGATATCCTTGGGCCCCTCGATGATTGGGCGTTGACACTAAAATGAACGGTCGTGCTCATGCTTGCAATGATAATTGATCAGTTGCAACTTGCATATTTTAGTCACCACCAATCTTGATTGAGAAACATAATCGTGAATGATCGGAGAATGACTTTGTACCATGTCTCGTATTCACCCGGATATCGCGAACAATAGGATGATTGATCACTTTTCTAAAGGACCTTATTAAACCCGTTTGGATTGTGATTAGGTACTTTTCAGGGATGACATACCTTGTGTAAATTTGGGGGCAGGGATGTCTTGCTAGAGGCCGCTCCCTGTCTGGGATGCATATGGGTACGGTGTGTCATGTGCAAGTGGGAGTTTGTTGGAATTTGCCCACTGACACACGTATGCCGGTATCACTGCTAATGAAGCGCGAACCTATTGGGTCACATGCCAAGGATTGATCTTGACAGCTTTATGTGGAAGGAGAATGTCAAAGAATCAAAAGTATTTTGATTCGGGGCTTCACGACCATGAAGGATGCTCCACGGGTCGTGAAGTGGGCTACCCTAACAATTGTTCGATGGCCGCCACGCGTCGTGATGCCTTTGGGCTTCACGGCCAGTGACGAGGTCGTGAGGGGTCGTGAAGGAGATGCCCTCACGAGTTCTCGACCGGGTGGCACAGCTCGTGAAGTTCTAAGTCCCCTCGTGGCGCACTTAGGCTTCACGGCTCGTAAGAGCCCGTGAGGGGTCATGAAGAGGGTAGCTAAAGTGATACTTGTGTTTTATTGGACCATTTGATGGTCCAATCATGGGACTTGCTTTTTGGACGACCAAAAGTGGATCTTGAGGCTGGTTAGGAGCAGATGAACACATATGAACATATCACAACTCTCTCTACTCCATATTCTCTCCTGGTGCTACATGGATTGCTACAAACACTAAGTTGGTAATCTTGAGTGTGATGGTGAGTGTTTCATGGTGCAAGAGGAGATCTACAAGGGCTGTTCCAGATGATGGAGTCATGGTGGACATTCATCTATGGATTGCTAGTACAATGGGATCAAGCATACTTGGTGTGGACTTGCAGTGGAGAAGAAGCCATTTGTTTCTTCATCTTCATCCCAATCCACATGTAGAACGCGATTTCCAGCCATGGTAAGGAGGTAACACCAACGGTTATTTTGAGATGATATTGATGTAAATATTTGATGAAAGCTTTTAAAAAGAAAATTTCAGCTGCTAAATGTGATGTTTTGAGTTGGTCGAATTGATCTACTCATAATTCAAAGTTGAATTATCACTAAATTTGCTGTTTTCGGATGCGGTGTTACATTTACTTTAACTATTTATTCGTTTAAAATATACTATTCTACACTAACACACTCTCTCTCTCTGTCACACAAAATCTTATTAACTTCTCTTTTCTTATTTCATAAATATATATTTTTCTTATTTTAATGTCTTTTAGAATTTATTTTTAAAATTAATAAAATAGTTTATACACTAACACACTCCAAGTTGATCAATAGTTATCTTAGGAGCACATAAGCTCATGTATTGATATGATCAGTTGATCAAGAATGCTCAGCTAATCATTTAAATACATCAGTTTATGTAGAAAGATGACTTGTGTTTGAAAAGACTTACTTAGCTGATGCTTTGGGCCTCAGCTTATCCAATGTTCACTCAGCTGATGGTGTAACTGAGCAAAGTCCTTGCTCAGCTGATGGTGTAGGCACTCAGCTGGTCGAATTTCTTCACTCAGCTGATAGTTCATTTTCTTCAGCTGATGGTCTTCTTCACTTGTTTTCTTCATCTGATACTCCTTAGCTGATGTCCCTTGGCTGATACTTTGAGTAGGGGCTGATACTCAGCTGATGATCAGCTGATGGTTCCATACTTAGCATATTTTCCAGAATCTAATCCAAACAACACATGTTTGAATACTATCTAAGTCATGCTGAATGTAGGGTTTGGTTATCATCAAATTCTATGTTTTAGGATAGGTAGAGTTGATTATTAGGGTGAAGTGATTATCTCCCCAACAATATCATCCTATTTGATGATGACAAAACCTTTTTCTTTTTGAAGAATCAGTTTGACTTCGAATATTAAATAAAAAAAATTTTAAGTACATTTAGCTACCTAGCTATCTGTTTTTGGTAGCTCTTTTTATTTCGAACCTTGTTCTGTTTTTGGTTTCATTTTTAGTGTTCCATTTTGTTTTGTTTTTGTGGAATATTTTTCTTTGTTACCATTTTGTTCTATTTTTGTGGTATATTTTTATTTTCCATTTTTATATATTTTTGATTTTCTGATTTAAATAAACATCACTTTAATAACAGAATAAAGGAAAATACAGAAGTATTTAGAAAGATTAAAGTCTAATCTGAACTGGTCTAAACATGATTTACAATGTATATACAATCAACTAGAGTGATCAACAATTCCTCAGAGATTGATCAGTCTTCAATCCCACTATTCTTCTTCTTTGACTTTAAAGGCTTTGGCAAGAGGATCTTCTTCAGCTAAGACTTCACATTGGGCTTGTACAAGGGCTTCAAATTTCTCATTTTTGGTTCTACCTCTTGTTGATATCCTTAGTCCAAAGAGAAAATTTCTGCTAGCCTTGGGGTTCTCAGACTGTCTAAAGAACCTCCATGTGCCTCCTCTGTCCAGAAAGAATATACCCTCAACAGACATAGATATAAACTTGAAAAGCTCAGGAGTGATGTTGTGTGGCAAGGCTGTGTTGAGACCCTCAAAATCATATAGATATTCATGTTGGGGCAGTACCTCTCTTAGCTCAAAAGGTTTAAAGGGCTTGGAGCCTTTCTTGTGTAGATTATCAACTGTATGCACATGCCTATAGTAATCATCTGGAGTGAAGGCCTTTTGTGCCACAGCAAGAGCTATCCAATTTTGAATCTTTTGAATAAAATTGCACTTTGAGCTTGCTTTTGGATTTGTAATGAAGGTACAGGATCTCAACCAATTCTGTGAACCCATAGATGTGACACCTTTCATATGATACAACTTCATACTTGTTGAAGATGTTTTGCCTTATAGCTTTGAGGTAGGGTTCACCATCACCTTTATGGATAGTAGCTCTTGTGATAGGAGTTGGCTCGGTTCTGTTTCTTAAAATCTTTATTCTTTCTCTGAAGCTTTGTATACTCTGTTGACTTAGATTGTAGGGAGTAGATAGGTCAAGATTGAACAGGGTTTTGATTGCATCCGCATGGGATCTTTCTTTGAGCATCTCAGCTTGAGATTTCTCCCTTGCCAATTTATGTTGAGCAACAGCTTGACTTTGAGTTTTTTCTTGTTCTTGTTCATATGCTAGCTCTTTGGCTTGGTAAATCTCCTCAACTGGAACACCCAATGCTTGAGCCATTTGGGCATTCTCCCTTTCCTATTTCTCTTTAAGGGAAAGCTCCCTCTTTCTTTGTTCATCCTCTTCAACTTGCTCTTGTGTCATTTTTCTTTTTCCTTTATCTTTTGGAGCAGAAGTTGAAGGCATTTGGACTATTGGAGCAAATTGGACTGGAGGAGCAGATGGTTTGGGACTTTGTCTTCTTCTTCTGAGTCTGTCAGATAGTGAAGTATCATCCTCATCATCAGAATCAGACTCTACATTGATTGGTGGAGAGCAACCCTCAACAACCTACTTTTTAGACTTAGGCATGTTTGCCATTCTTTTCAATCTCTTAGGAAATCTTTGCTCCCCCTCAGAAGGCGCTTTTCTTTTGAGAATAGGAGGAGCTGTTGCTTTGGGTGCTTCCTGCTACAAGATCTTTGTGGCTGTTTCAGAATAGAAAACATCTATCTCCTCTGAATCGGGATCATCCTCCCTTGTTGAACTTGAAAATTTCTCCCCCTTTTTGTCATCATTAAAAGGAGGAGGGGAGTCACCTGTGGTTGGTTTTAAAATATTTATAAAACACGGCTCGTCTCTTTTCAAAACATAATATCAGAGCATTGGTCAAATTTCCCTTTCCCATAAACAAGGCTAAACATCCAAACCTGCAAAAGCAATCAACCGAGGGGAATTAGCACAAAGCTAAGTGAATGGAAGCTACTAACAAGCAATCAACAACAACAAGCAACAACAACAACTATCCGATCAAACAAACAAATCTCAAACAGATCAAACCATCATCACAAACCAATCCAACCTCTAGAGGAACGGCGGTTTTGTAGAACCTGTAACCGATGCGGGACAAGGCAAAGGTTTACTGATAGCTATTTGCTACTTGGTACAGTTAAACCCCTTCTGTTGCAACAAATGCATTGAAGATCAAGAACTGTGCAACCAATAGTAGATAGCCCAGCCCAATAACATAGGATAGTTGACCTCTAACCATGTACGCATATCATTAACCATACGTACAGGTCTCACCACGTGCACATATAATTAACCATGTACACCGGTCGCCCAACAATCCAAGAGATCTCAAATAGCAAACAACAATCAACTACCAACAAAATCAGTCAACACAGTCTAACAACATATATCAGACTAGGCAGTCTATCATGGCAAATCAGACTAAATAGTATATCATGGAAAATCAGACTAAACAGTCTATCATGGCAATTCAAAGTATATGAATATCTCAAATTATGTAACCATAAATGTTACCACCAACACCACTCGTGAGTACATTTCCACTCACCTCAGTCCTCGATCCCGTTTGCTCAGTTGTCTAATATCACTGAGTCTTCGTAGTTCCTGAGAACACAACAAACCAAAATCAATCTCAATTCATAAATATATATTCACATATATTTATATCTTCCTTAGTCATAAACAATAAATTAATATCACATCAACATGTATATAAAACATCATCTAAACCATCAAAACTATCGGATTTGAAGTAAATTCGCTAAAACTATCGGATTTGAGGAAATCTGATACACAGTGTCAGATTTCCACACTTTTGGATTCTTGGTGTCGGATTTCACCCTTGCATCTGATTTCACTTATCGTATTCAATATCGTCGGATTTCAAGGTCTCATAATTAGTTTTGTCGGATTTCAAGGTCTCATAATTAGTTTCATCAGATTTCTAAGAATCCGCAAACTACAAGTGTCGAATTTGGCTTTCATCGAATTATTCATTCTCGGATTCTAAGTTCCCATATTGAAAGTATCGGATTTGAGGCATCCGGATTTCATAACTTTTCGATTCTGGTATCGGATTTTCAAAGTACCGGATTCACAACAATCGGATTTCATCCTCTTCTTCATTTAACCAAGTCCCACAGCTTCATCACGATCATAACTCAAAACCCAGAAGTTATAACATTCATCAAAACTGACCGAAAACATGTTTAAACGTATTCAAACATGTATTCATGCATTATAACATCTTATAAACATACAAATCATAAAAACATACAAAACCCATCAAAAATCATGTTTCTTCAAAACTGATCCTATTGTTCTTCATAGATTCATGTTATTCAATCAGAAATCATTCAAGACTATCATTTAAACATGTTATAAACAATATCTAACCTTGACTTGAATTAAAACACCCAAAATTCGGAAATCCGATTCTTCTTGTTCTTTCTTTTCATCCTTCGGCCGAAGGAAACACAGAAACACACACTTACACTTTCATTTTTCTTAAATGGAAATTATCCTCATATTAGCATATACACACACGTATACATTCACTAAAACCAAGGCAGGAGGTGGCAATCCCACCTCTTGTACATTCACGTACACACATACATACATACAATAACATACATGCATACTTTCTTTTTATTTCCATTCTAGTAACACATATAAATACATATATATATATTTCAATTCATTTAATTAACTCTAATTAGCCATATTATTAATCAAATGCAATTAACGCGAAATCACGTACCGCTTACCCGTTAATCCACTAGCACGGGTTTACGGATCTTACAAATCTTCCCTCCTTCAGAGGATTCCGTCCTCTGAATCTTATGGCATACATCAAACGGAATATCCACTCTTCATATTCATTCATTTCTGATTGTCAATTCAATTGTATCACATAAACATCTTACTGAAAAACACATGAACCCTTCTTCATATCTTTCTCAATTTACAATCATCAACTTTCTAACGACTTATCTTTCAAATCTCTTCTTCAACTTATCACATAACTCATAGACTTGATAAATCTATCTTTTATCTCATTTCCTTTCACATTCACGCAGTTAGACAATATCATCACATTTCCTGAATACTTGTTCATAGTGATATGTTTATCTCAATTAACGAATTCCCCATATTGCTTTTACTCATGTCTTCCATTAACATGTCAAAATATTTGTCAAAACATTGTCAAAACATTCCTTTGATATTCACATAACAACTCACATCATGACATGTTAACATTCACTTGATAAAAACCGCATCACACTGTTGGGTTTTCGTGGTCTAAAATCGCAACGGAAGCAAAACGTGTAGAAAGATATTTTCAAAAATTGACCACGAAAGTGCCCACCATATGGACCAGAACTCTAGACATGGCTAAGCAACAAAACAAAAAATACAAAGAAATAGAATTATACCACTCAGGTTTGGAGTTTGGAAGTCTCGTGCACTAGCGTGTACACCTTTATCGAAGTCCCCACCAAGTCTTGATCGTTTCCCACTTGCTAGAGCGTTAGGTGTGCCAACCTAAACACCACAAATATGGTCTACATAAAAGAACCAAAGCCTTGGATGTATTTTATGTGTTTGAGAGAGTTATGCAAATTGTATCAACTTTGTGTATTTCTTTCAAGCAACCAAAACCATTAGACTTCATGTGGTTTATATAGAACTCAAAATTGATTTCAAAAAACGTGCAACAATTAATCCCATGGCTGTTACATGATCAATACACATAAACACACTTTAACTAGCTTTGAAAGTCTAGTTGAGAGGTTGTTACTGCATGAGGCACGGCCGTGTCTCATAAGGTACGGGCGTGCCAGCCAAGAGGCCACGCCCAAGTCATGCCCGACTTGGGCTCGTGCCTGTCCATTGGGCACAGGGCACGGGCGTCCCTAGCCACAGGCGACGCCCAAGTCACGCCCGACTTGGGCTCGTGCCTGCCCGTAGGGCACGGCCGTACCTCATAGAGGCACGGGCGTGCCTTGGCCCACCAGAACCATTTTCTGGTTTTCTCTCTCATTAGACCATCCGTGATGCCAGAATCGATACTTGGCGTGTGACCCAATAGGCCCTTGCTTCATCAACCATGATACCAACTCGTGTGTGTGTCAGTGGGCATAATCCAACAAACTCCCACTTGCACATGACAAACTCACGAAAGGCGTCACCGACATAGAGCCGCCTCTAGCAAGGCATCTATGCCCCCAAGTTAGCACAGGGTTTGTCTTCCCAAAACAAATACCTAACCAAAAGGAAAGCTCCTATAGATAAGTGATTATATACCCCTTCGTTCACGATATCCGTTGTGAATGCAAGGCCATGCATTTTGATTTGTCATCAGCTTAGTCAACGAGGGGCCCAAGGATATCTCTCAAAAGAGGAACGAATACTTTTGACTACACCGCCCTATCATATTAACAAGTTCTTGCCTGAAAACTTCCCTTATAACAGCCAGTTACGAACTGCGTTAGAAAGCAATCTAAACAAGTCCAAGTTAATAATCAAGCAACGCGTGCATCTCCAGTAAAAGGATAAATAGCATTATCATCCTGATTTACTCGTGATAATATCCATGAAGTAAACTCAGGTATTGGTCCTCCAATTACTTAATCACCATTAAGTACAGGCTAGTGTTGCGTAAACAAGTATTAAATCCAAGACGAAACTTTACCAACCACTCGCCTCGATCTTAATTCACTTCTTCCTTCCAATGAAGAACGACCGATCATGGAGTATTTAGAATAAACAAGTTTATTCATAGAAGTATTTGAAGGTTTCTCATGCACAACAAAACCCATGCACAACGGAAGCATGAAGATAAAGACAAGTTCATTTGGGGTTTTCAAAGCTCATGCACAATAAACACATAGTGGGATCTAACTACAAGACATGATAGCAACAAGAAGAACAAATGAAACCAGAAAGTGAGATCATACCCTTGATGTCTCTGGTTGATTTGTTGTAGTAGATGTAATGCTTGAACTCCAACACCCACACAAACTCTCTCTCAAAGCTTCTAAGTATCTCACAAGCTCTCTCAAGTGTGTAGGTTAGTCAAATGGTAAAAGGTTCTTTCAAGAGAGAAAACATGCACTTTTATAAGTAGAAGGGAAGTCTGTGAGGCACCAGGGTTGGCCATAATGGCACCCTTCCATTGGACCAAACAAAAGGTCCAATAATATCAAAGTGTCACTTAGACTTCTGACTTCACGGGCTCTCACGGCCCGTGAAGAAGTCGTGAAGGCATCACCCCCATGATCCCCGACCGGCCCATGAAGCCTCGTGAAGGGCTTCACGTCACGACCCCTTCACAACCCGTGAGGGCCCGTGAAGGTCGACAGAAACCCTAATTATCTCTCTTGACATGTGCTGACGGATTCAACGCTTGGCGTGTGACCCAATAGGCCCGTGCATCATCGGCAGTGATCCAACATACGTGTATCAGTGGGCATATATCCGACAGACTCCCACTTCCACATGATACATCGTCATATATTAATCACAGACAAAGAGCGGCTCTAACTAAGCATTAATGCCCCCAAGTCGGCGCGAGTTGTCATCTTCGACAAAAACCTAATAGCCTTAAAGGCTTATGAGGTTCTATAGATAAGGGATCATGTGCATCCTTTTTTTTGCGATATCCTTGTAAACACGAGACATGGAATATGTCAATCTCCAGATCGTTCACTATTATGTTTCTCGATTACAGATTGGTGGTGACCAAATAGACAAGTTGCATCTGATCTAAAATCAATGTAACTTGAGCACGGCCATGCATATTTGATGTCAGTTCCCAATCATCGAGGGCCCCAGGGATATCTTTCTTACTAGAGGAACAAATCCTTTCGACCACATAGTCCCATTATATATTTCATATTTTACCCAATTATTTCCTTTATAACAGCTAGTTACGAACTGCATTTGAAGATAACTAGAGTAAAGCAGATTCATACTCTGGTAACCTATGCGTCTCAAGTCTAAGGATGAAATGATATTATCATCCCGAGATACTTGTGACTAATAGATCCATGAAGTAAACTCAGGTGTGGGTCTTCTGGTCACTTGAAACACCTTTCAAGCACAAGTGAGTCTTGCACTCTTATTCAACCATTTTGAATACCGGGCCAACCACTTACTTCAATGTTATTTCATTCTTCCTCCCATATGAAGAATAACCGATTGCAGAAGGTTTTAGAATGATAAACATTCAAGGAAGTGTTTAAACATGCTAAGATGGAACACAGTATGGACTTGATGATTGTGACCGCAACAAGCGTATATATAAATCTCTACTCATATATTGAAACAAACATAAGTTACAATACCGTTTAAATGTTCCCATAAATACAAATACAAATCATACAAATCAAACAAACCAAATACATAGGTCAAGCCAAATCACTAGTGAATCTAACACCTATAGCTTTAGTGTGAGAATCATGAGGAGCTTGTGATAATGTCTTAGTGAATGGGTCCGCAAGGTTCCCATCCGTCGGTACTCTACTTATGGCAACGTCACCATTCTTGATTACTTCTCTAATGAAGTGATATTTTCGAAGAATGTGTCTTGTCCTCTTGTGAGCTCTTGGTTCCTTTGCCAAAGCCACCGCACCCTCATTGTCACAAAAAATCTCAATAGGGTTGGTGATGCTCGGAACCACTCCTAGATCTTGGATGAATTTCTTCATCCACACAGCTTCCTTAGCAGCTTCACTTGCTGCAATATATTCTGACTCGGTTGTTGAATCAGCAACTGTGTCTTGCTTTGAGCTCCTCTAACTTACTGCACCACCATTCAATAGGAACACGAACCACGATTGAGATTGGCAGTCGTCCCTATCGGTTTGGAAGCTAGCATCAGAGTAACCCTTTACTCTAAGCTCTTCCTCGCCACCGTATACCAAGAACATTTCCTTTGTACGCCTAAGGTACTTTAGAATGTTCTTCACAGCCCTCTAGTGAGCCTCTCCCGGATTCGCCTGATATCTACTAGTCATGCTCAAGGCACATGAGACATCGGGGCATGTGCATAACATGGCATACATGATCGATCCCACTGCCGAAGCGTATGTGACTCGCTTCATTATGTTCAACTCCTTTTGGAAGTTGGGGTATTGAGCCTTGCTTAATGCCAATCCATGCATCATGGGGAGATTCCCTTTCTTAGAATCCTCCATTTTAAATCGTTTAACGACTTTATCCACATATGCACTTTGGCTTAAACCTATAAGCCTTCTAGACCTATCCCTATAGATCTTAATTCCGAGAATGCATCCCGCATTTCCCAAGTCTTTCATAGAAAAGCAATTCCCAAGCCAATCCGTGACACTACGCAAGGTTGGGATATGATTTCCTATGAGTAGAATTTCATCTACATATAAAACTAGGAAAACTATTGAGCTCCCACTAGCCCTGACATACACGCATGGTTCATCTTCGATTTTCAAAAATCCAAATTCCTTGATCTTTTCATCAAAACAAAGATTCCAACTACGAGAGGCTTGCTTAAGTCCATAAATAGACTTCTTAAGCCTACATACCTTGTTAGGATACTTAGGATGTATAAAACCTTCAGGTTGTGTCATATACACCTCTTCAGAAAGCTTCCCATTAAGGAAGGCGGTTTTTACATCCATTTGCCATATCTCATAATCATGAAAAGCAGCTATGGCAAGGAGGATCCTAATGGACTTCAACATGGCCACTGGTGAAAAAGTATCATCATAGTCAACACCCGGTGTTTGTGTGAAACCTTTTGCCACCAATCGGGCTTTGAAAGTGTCCAACGGGTCGAAACCCGGGTGTCGGATCAACTAGTTCCCAAACCTGGTTGTCCGACATGGAATCTATCTCGCTTTCCATTGCCTCCCTCCACTTGGCAGACTCAGGGCCCGCCATTGCTTCTCGGTAGCTGGTGGGTTCATCTTGATCCACCAATAGCTCATTGCCCTCAGATATGAGAAATCCATATCTCTCTGGCTCATGATGAGCTCTACCGGATCTACTTGGGGTAGGAAGTGGAAGTGTGTCAGGTACCGCAGCTTCACTTTGCTTGGTGTCAACCATTGATAGTTGATTGCTAGTGCCAACATCAAGTTCTTTATCGGGTGTTCCTTGAATTTCTTCAAGGTCTATTTCCTTTTGCCTCGGTACATTGGATATAAGTTCCCTTTCAAGGAAAACGACTCTTCGAGCAACAAAAACTTTGTTCTCTGAAGGTTTGTAGAAAATATATCCAATACCGGCAGGAGGATATCCGATAAAATAACACCTTTTGGAACGCGGTTCTAGTTTGTCATTCGCCTCACGTCTCACGTAGGCTAGACATCCCCATACACAAAGATATGAGAGAGTGGGCTTTTTCTTGTGCCACAACTCATATGGTGTTGTTTCAACTTTCTTTGTTGGTACGAGATTAAGGATTCTTACCGAGCGTAACCCCAAAAACTAATGGGTACCTCCGTTTGACTCATCATAGAACGGACAATATCTAATAATGTCTGATTTCTCCTTTCGGCAACTCCATTTAATTGTGGAGTCCTAGGAGGAGTTAATTGTGAGATAATCCCACATTTTCTAAGATGGTCTAGAAACTCCGAAGTAAGATACTCACCGCCTCTATCCGATCGTAGTATCTTAATCTTCTTACCCGATTGATTCTCTACTTCACTTTGAAATGTCTTAAACACCTCAAAGGTTTCAGACTTTTGTCTAATCAAGTGAATATATCCATACCTACTATAATCATCTGTGAAGGTAACAAAATATCTAGTATTGTTCCTTGTGACATTTTTGAAAGGACCACACACATCGGTGTGAATGACTTCCAAAAGATCCTTTCCCCTCTCACTAACTCCGGTGAAGGGTTCTTTGGTCATTTGCCTAGTAAACAAGATTCACATACATCTTTTGACCCAAGGTCAAATGATTCCAAGATCCCGTCCGCTTGGAGCTTGGTGATGCGGGTCTTGTTTACATGAGCAAGACGACCGTGCCATAAGGAATATTTATCCAAACAATTTTTGGATTGAGAATCAATATTCATGATAGGTCTCTTATTTTCAATGTATGCATCAATTTCATATATGCCATGACATGGTAAAGCTTTAAAATGACAAACATCATTTTTATAACATAATATATTCATTCAAAAATTTAAAAGAAAAACCATCGTCATACAAAGCATGTAAAGATAAAATGTTTCTTGCCACGTAGGGCGAATAGCATACATTAATAAGAACAATGGAAAGACCGGTTCTAAAAGAGAGCTCGACACTCCCTTTTGCTTCTATGGGCACAACCTCTCGGTTCCCCATAATTAGATCCAGCTCTCCACGCTCCAAGCCTCTACTTTCCCTTAGCACCTGCACCATATTACAAATGTGAGTGCCGCAGCCGGTATCTAAAACCCAGCCCTTTGAAATAGAAGTTTCATGGAGCTCAATCATGAACGTACCTTGGTTCGAAGGTCCCGAGATGCTCATTGCCTTGAGCTTCTTGAGGCCATCTTGGTACTTTGGGCAGCTTCGGCGATAATGCCCCTTGTCCCCGCAAAAGAAGCATTGCGCATCTTCGAGATACTTGACTCCGCGGTCTTGAGCATCCCATGAAGCTCCATGAGGGTTTTGTCCATACTATGCATATGATAACTCACGATGAATTGATCATATGCATTGGGCAAGGATTGGAGGATGAGATCAACAGCCATCTCCCTCCCTATGGAGAACCCTAACCTCTCCATGCGCTCCATGTTTGCTTTCATACGCAACACATGAGCGCTTACGTTCCCGCCATCCTGGAGCTTGCAACCTAGGACGGACTTGAGGTATTCATACCTTTCTTGCCTCACTTGCTGTTGGAACATGTTTTTTGAGCTGCGCGAGCAAGTCGAAAGCACTTAAATGATCCATTTGCTTTTGCAAATCGGAGCTCATTGTGCTAAGCCTAAGGCACGTTATTTCCTCCGTGTCTTTGAGGCGTTTTTCATGTGCCTCTCGGGTGGCCCTAGGTGCCGTAGTCGCAGAGGCTTCGGGAAAGGCTTCCTCAATGATATGCAATTTCCCTTCACGGCGTAGGACAATCTGAAGTTGCCTATGCCAATCCATGAAATTACTACCGTCGAGTTTCTCCTTCTCAAGGAAAACTCGTAGAGAAATGTTGCTCGTGGCGGTGGTACTTGAAGATGCCATCTATAATAGCAAAGTAGATTTGGTTAGTTTGATATTTAAGTTTGTTAAAACAATTTACCCAAAACAATTTTTTTATTATTTTAACAAAGCCAAGAACCTTATTTCACTTCTATATATGACGGGTTTACCGCGGATCACATAAGGAAGTTATTTCGGGTTGGCAACCATATTGCCAATTGCAATCCATTATTGCAACTCTTATTTGGGGATTTCCAGAATCATCTGAGCTAAAACAGAAACACAGCAATGACTCGAAAAACCGAAAAAATTCTCTTGAGGTCAAAAACACTGTTCACGAGCTCCTTCACGATCCTTCACGGCTCGTGAAGCCCCAGGGCTTCACGACCGCTCACGGCCCGCATGAACTCGTGAAGCACCAAAACCCCATTTCACGACCATACCCCAAACTACACTGGTCGTGTGACCTTCACGACCCGTGAAGAGAACTTCATGGCTCGTGAAGGCCTTCTGGACAGAATGCCAAAACTTCCAAAAAAACAATTTTTCGAGCCATTTTGTGCTACCATCTTGTAGCAATGGCTCTGATACCACTGAAGGTTTCTGATGCACAACAAAACCTAAGCACAACGGAAGCATGAAGATAAAAACAAGTTCATTTGGGGTTTTCAAAGCTCATGCACAAGAAACACATAGTGGGATCTAACTACAAGACATGATAGCAACAAGAAGAACAAATGAAACCAGAAAGTGAGACCATACCCTTGATGTATTTGGTGATTTGTTGTAGTAGATGCAATGCTTGAACTCCAAGACGAGTCCCTCTATTGATATCCACACCAAGCCTTGTGTGAACCACCTTTGCTAAAGCTTGAACCACAATGCTTTCACCACGTGAACAAGGGATCAAGAACAGCAGATGAACTCTTGACAACACCCACACAAACTCTCTCTCAAAGCTTCTAAGTATCTCACAAGCTCTCTCAAGTGTGTAGGTTAGTCAAATGGCAAAAGGTTCTTTCAAGAGAGAAACACATGCACTTTTATAAGTAGAAGGGAAGTCTGTGAGGCACCAGGGTTGGCATAATGGCACCCTTCCATTGGACCAAACAAAAGGTCCAATAATATCAAAGTGTCACTTAGACTTCTGACTTCACGGGCTCTCACGGCCCGTGAGGAAGTCGTGAAGGCATCACCCCCACGATCCCCAACCGGCCCATGAAGCCTCGTGAAGGGCTTCACGTCACGACCTCTTCACAACCCGTGAGGGCCCGTGAAGGTCGACAGAAACCCTAATTATCTCTCTTGACATGTGCTGTCGGATTCAACGCTTGGCGTGTGACCCAATAGGCCCGTGCATCATCGGCAGTGATCCAACATACGTGTATCAGTAGGCATATATCCAACATTATTAAACATGCAAAGATAGAACACAATAATGTTTCGTAAAGTAACCGCACCATGCGTATATTAAATCCCCATTTAATAGTCATTACAATAAGAAATACATTATTGCTTTAATGTTCTCAATAACAAATACAACTAAAACAATTAAACCAAGTCACTAGAAAATCTAATACCAATAGACTTAGCATGAGAATCATGCTTAACTTGTGACAAAGGTTTGGTGAGTGGATCTGCCAAGTTCCATTCAGTCGGTACTCTACTAACCACAATGTCACCATTCTCGATGATATCACAAATGAAATGATATTTCCGAGAAATGTGTCTCGTACGTCGATACGCTCTTGGTTCCTTAGCTAGAGCTACTGCACCCTCATTGTCACAGAAGATCTCAATAGGGTTAGCGATGCTCGGAACAACTCCAAGATCTTGAATGAATTTCTTCATCCAGACGGCTTCCATAGCAGCCTCGCTCATAGCAATATACTCTGACTCCGTGGTTGAATCGGCCACGGTACCTTGCTTGGAACTTCTCCAACTTATTGCTCCATCATTTAACAAGAATACAAATCCCGATTGAGACCGGCAATCATCCTTGTCCGTTTGGAAGCTAGCATCAGAATATCCAGTAACTCTGAGCTCCTCCGATCCACCGAACACTAAAAACATTTCCTTAGTTCTCCGAAGATATTTAAGGATGTTTTTAACTGCAACCTAGTGATTTTGACCAGGGTTAGCCTGATATCGGCTCGTCATGCTTAAGGCATACGACACATCAGGCCGAGTACATAGCATAGCATACATGATCGATCCCACTGCCGAAGCATACGGGACTTGACTCATTTCCTCTAGTTTCTTTTGAGAACTTGGACATTGAGACTTGGTCAATGCCATACCATGCAACATAGGCAAATTCCCTTTCTTGGAATCTTGCATCTTGAACCTCTTCAAGACTTTATCTATGTACGTACTCTGGCTCAAACCAATGAGTCTCTTAGATCTATCTCTATAGATCTTTATCCCCAAAATATATGCTGCTTCTCCCATGTCTTTCATAGAGAAGCAACTCCCAAGCCAGGTTTTCACTTCCTGCAAGGTAGTCACGTCACTTCCTATGAGTAGTATGTCATCTACATACAAGACTAGAAAAACATTAGCACTCCCACTAGCCCTGACATACACACAAGGTCCATCCTTGCTTTTAGAAAAGCCAAACTCTTTGACCTTTTCATCAAAGCAAATGTTCTAACTCCGAGATGCTTGCTTAAGTCCATAAATGGACCTCTTAAGCTTGCAGACTTTATTAGGATAGTTGGGGTTTACGTAACCATCAGGTTGTGCCATGTAAAGCTCCTCTCCCAACTTCCCATTAAGGAAGGCAGTCTTGACATCCATCTGCTATATTTCGTAATCGTAATATGCAACGATAGCCATTAGTATCCTAATAGACTTCAACATAGCCACCGGAAAAAAGGTTTCATCATAGTCTACACCATGAGTTTGAGTGAAACCCTTTGCTACCAGTCGGGCTTTGAAGGTGTCTACTTTTCCATCCATGTTAGTCTTTTTCTTGAAGACCCATTTGCACCCTACTGGCTTGTGACCGGGCACCGGATCAACCAAGTCCCATACTTGATTATCCGCCATGGATTGCATCTCACTATCCATAGCCTCCTTCCACCTAGCAGACTCAGGCCCCACTACAGCTTCTCGGTAGTTGGTCGGTTCATTATGATCCACCAATAGTTCATCGCCCTCGGATATGAGAAAGCCATATCTTTCCAGCTCATTACGAACTCTACTAGATCTACGGAGCTCTAATGGTTGTGTATCAGGCACCTCATCCACCAATGGTTGAGGTTCCACTTCTTCCGGTGCGCCGACCTCAGAAGCGGTACTAGTGCCAACATCAGGTTGATCATTGGTGTAATCTAGAATTTCTTCTAGATCGACTTGCCTCTCACTGGCTTCTGCAGATATCAGCTCCCTTTCAAGGAAGACCGCCCTTCGAGCAACAAACACCTTGTTCTCCGAAGGTTTGTAAAACAAATATCCCATAGAACCAGCTGGGTAGCCAATGAAAATACACTTCTCGGCTCTGGGTTCAAGTTTGTCTTGAGCTTCACGTCTCACGTAAGCCTCACAACCCTAGACCTTGAGATAGGCTAGCGAAGGAACCTTTCCATGCCACATCTGAAACGGTGTACTTGCAATCTTTTTTGTTGGTACAAGGTTTAAGGTCCTAGCAGCAGTTTCCAAAGCATAGCCCCAAAAACTTGCGGGTAGCTTTGTACGACTCATCATGGGCCGAACCATATCCAATAAAGTTCGGTTCCTCCTGTCGGCGACCCCATTTAATTGTGGTGTCCTAAGTGGAGTAAGTTGTGAAATAATTCCACAACCCCTAAGATGATCAAGAAAGTCGGTACTAAGATACTCACCACCCCTATCGGATCTGAGAATCTTAATCCGCTTGCCCAATTGATTATGCACTTCGTTTTGGTATGTCTTAAACACCTCAAAGGTTTCAGATCTATGCTTAATCAAATAAACATAACCATACCTACTGAAATCAGTAAAAGTAACGAAGTACCTACAGTTGTTTCTTGTAGCAGACCTGAACGGACCACACACATCCGTGTGAACAATGTCCGACAAATCTTTGCCCCTTTCACTAACGCCGGTGAAGGGCGCCTTAGTCATTTTGCCTAATAAACAAGAATCGCATACTTCGCTTGACCCGTGGTCAAACGATTCCAAAATCCCATCCATTTGGAGTTTGGCGATACGTTTCTTGCTTATATGGCCAAGACGACTATGCCACAAGCACAACTTGTCTAATACACCTTTGGACTTAGAATCAATGTTCATGATTGATTTATTACCATCCAAACACACACTTGTTTCATAAATCCCACGACATGGATAAGCTTTAAAGTAATGAACATCATTTCTCAAACAAGAAATAATTCCATTATTAAAATTAAACTCATAACCATCGTCATACAAAGAGTGAAAGGAAATAATGTTTCGTGCCACGCAGGGCGAAAAGCAAACATTCAATAAGGTAATAGCAAGTCCTGAAGGAAAGGCGAGATCAACACTCCCTATCCGTTCCATGGGAACCACGTCCTTGTTTCCTATGATCAGGTCAAGCTCTCCAGCAACCAGCGCCCTACTTCTTTTTAGCACCTGCACATTATTACAAATATGAGTGCCACAACCGGTATCAAGTACCCAGCCGTTAGAAGTAGCGGTATTGTGGAGTTCAATCATAAACGTACCTGAGTTACCCGCTCCCTTCGGTTTTACCCGCTTGAGCTCCTCAAGGTACTTTGGTCAAGAACGCCGCCAATGCCCCTTTTCCTTGCAGTGGAAGCACTCGGCTTTCGCAGGGTCCTCGGCCGGTGGAACCATCACGGCTTTCCCCTTGCTCTTCCTGGCCGGACTCGGGTTAGGTTTTGCAACCTTCCCCTTACCCTTTCCCTTAGAGGGGGGAGCGCCTTTTCTTTTGGTTCGGCCTCCCTGGATAGCTAGGACGGGTTTGGACGAGGAGGGCTTCTTGGACATGGCAGACTCGACGGTCTTTAACATTCCGTGAAGTTCCATTAGGGTCCATGCCATGGACATGATAGTTCCACACAAATTGTGAAAATGAACTAGGAAGAGAACGGAGGATCACATCCACCGCCAACTCCCTCCCTAACGGGAATCCCAACCTCTCCAAGCGATCAACCAATGCTTTCATCTTAAGCACGTGAACGCTCACATTTCCGCCCTCCTGCATATGGCAATCGAAAAGGGACTTTAGGCACTCGAAGCGCTCTAGCTTAGCCTGCTGTTGGAACATTTCCTTCAGCTGGTTAAGCATGTCATATTCTCCTAAATGTTCCATTCGCTTTTGAAGCTCAGGAATCATTGACGAGAGCATAATGCAAGCCACTTCGTTCGTTTCCTTGACGCGCTTATCATACGCGTCTCGGACCGCCCTAGTCGCATTCGCCACAGGTGCTTCCGGCAAAGGCTACTCGATGGCCCACATCTTTTGTTCATACCTAAGGGCTATCGTTAGTTGCATGAACTAATCCATGAAGGTTTGGCCATCGAGTTTGGCCTTTTCAAGGAACAATTTTAGGGAAATAGAGTTCGATGAAGATGTAGAAGCGTTGTTGGATGCCATCTACAAAATTAGAGTACCAATTTTAGTTGTCAAATCCTTGTATAAATAATTACCCAATAGTTTTAAAACTTAATTATTTGAACAAGGCTAAGAACCATATTTCACTCTATCTCATGACGGGTTTACCGCGGATCATGAAATAAGTTATTTAGGCCGGTAGACAAATTACCGATTGCAACCATTGCAACTCTTAGATCCTTGCGGGATCCTTCCGACAGCAAATGTCTAAGGCATGTTTGATCCCTTCATACATCAATCCTCTTATTATTTCTTAAATGACTCGGCTAGAGATCGACATCATTTAAGCAACATAAAAGAATTTGTAAGTCGCCCGTCAAGACACACGTTGGTACCCTAGCCCAATCATTGGTTCGTGCTTAAGCTCGACAACCAATATTGCGGGTTGCCACACTCACCTTCCACACAACTCCACAAGGAATGACTCGTGCTAATGCTCGACAATCATCCAAGTTTCGTTAGATTTGGGTGGTGTCGTCTTACGGGTGGCGCGTGACTTACTTTTCGAAAAACAGGTTTTTGTTTTTCCAGTTAAAATAATATTTTAACAATTTTGACGAATTAGCAATTTAAGTGACAAAAACTCGTTTTTAATCACCGTTTAATATAAACACCTTTTATATTAATGTTTGCCAATTCTTATGTGCGTAGAAATATAAACTCATTTATAAATCTCTTGTTTTATATATATTCAAAAATTCTCTAGCATACATCCCAAAGAATTCAAATATAAAACAACCACGCATAAATATAAATAAAGACCCGGTAACATGCCCAAATCCAAAGTGTTTTCCCCATGAGCCAAAACGGGGAAAACATAGTCAATTAAGGGACAACACCAAGGGATGCTCCGTCATGATCTCCACTCCGGCGAATCTCCCGGACTTGGTTCGTCAAGTCGCCAACACCGTGTCTCCCGGTCGGTTTTGATGCAATATTACATATTTGAAATAATCTAAGTACGAGTACATAATATTAAGAAAACGATATGCAAGTCGCGATCCTAACAATCTATTACGAGTACAAAGATTTAAATAAACGACATGCAAGTCGCACCAAATATAAATATTACAACATTACGGCACGCAGGCCAAAACCAAAACCAACCACAAACATCACAAAGTCTATGAGCATATCAAGTTACCGGGCTACCACAACAAACACAACCAAACGAAAACAATGGTGTGTCACAAAACGATGTCCATCAAAAATATATATATTTTGATCAAGATTACAAAACAACACTTAAGGCACAACAAGCAATCATTGTACATATGCATTAGCAATTTTAATACACCTTTAAAATTGCATATTCACATATACACCTAAAAATATATGTTTTTGTGAACTTCATGCCAAGTCACACAAAACATATAGAATTAGGAACCAAAATATAGTGGGGATCAACAGAATCAAGACTAGTCTAGCACCCGCATTTTAATATATTTAAACACATTGTTTCAAAAACCAATTCTGACCAAAAACCATCAGGCACGGGCGTACCCCAGAGGGTACTGGCGTGCCTGCCATTCTTGTCAGTGTACAGTTTAAACAATTTTAAACAGTTTACGAATTCTGCCGGCACGGCCCGTACCCCCACCGGTACGCCCGTGCCCCTAGAGGTACGACAGTGCCCGGTCACCAGAAAACCAATTTTGGTAGAAAACTCAGAAAATCCAGTTTAACTCCAAAAGTTCAAAGCCATGTTAGAGATGGCTCTGATACCACTGTTGGGATTTCGTTGTCTAAAATCGCAACGGAAGCAAAACGTGTAGAAAAATATTTTCAAAAATTGACCACGAAAGTGCCCACCATATGGACCAGAACTCTAGACATGGCAAAGCAACAAAATAAAAAATACGAAGAAATAGAATTATACCACTCGGTGCTATCTTCTTTGTACGCGCGGGTTTGGAGTTTGGAAGTCTCGTACACTAGCGTGTACACCTCTATCGAAGTCCACACCAAGTCTTGATCGTTTCCCACTTGCTAGAGCGTTAGGTGTGCCAACCTAAACACCACAAATATGGTTTACACAAAAGAACCAAAGACTTGGATGTATTTTATGTGTTTGAGAGAGTTATGCAAATTTTATCAACTTTGTGTATTTCTTTCAAGCAATCAAAACCATTAGACCTCATGTGGTTTATATAGAACTCAAAACTGAGTTCAAAAAACATGCAACAATTAATCTCATGGTTGTTACATGATCAATACACATAAACACACTTTAACTAGCTTTGAAAGCCTAGTTAAGAGGTTGTTACTGCATGAGGCACGGCCGTGCCTCATAAGGTATGGGCGTGCCAGCCCAAGAGGCCACGCCCAAGTCACGCCCGACTTAGGCTCATGCCTGTCCATTGGGCACAGGGCACGGGCGTGCCTCCTAGAGGCACGGGCGTACCTAGCCACAGGCCACACCCAAGTCACGTCCGACATGGGCTCGTGCCTGCCTGTAGGGCACGGCCGTACCTCATAGAGGCACGGGCGTGCCTTGGCCCACGAGAACCAGTTTCTGGTTTTCTCTCTCATTAGACCATCCGTGATGCCGGAATCGATACTTGGCGTGTGACCCAATAGGCTCTTGCTTCATCAGCCTTGATACCAACTCGTGTGTGTGTTAGTGGGCATAATCCAACACACACCAATCTAATCAACTTGATTATGAATTCCACGAGTCAGCAGAGCTCAATACAAAACACAAGTTTATTCTCATTTATCTGTACAACTCTTTTTACTCGACCATCCAATAAAAATTCAGTCATACTGTTCATCTCACATTTCAATTCTTATTGTAAACTCTTCTAGAAATTCAGTCAATTCTTTCAATTCACATAAAAAATCTCTAGGTATCAAAATATCATATCTTCAAATTATCTTATCAATATACAATTCCACCCAAACGATGTTGTCCTACTGATGGCATGATAATGGTGTTTCTTACTGAACGATCACAATTACTCGTAACATATCCGGATTCCCTTCTTGTTTAGTAAACTACAAATAATTTCATCACCATTATGGTATCTCAAATTATCTCAATAGTTCATAAACTTCTTATACTCTGCTTGGACTCCTACATAATCATGTCATTTCCACTAAATATATCATGTTCACTCCTTTTAGTAAGTCATTATCTAAATAATTTGTATAACATAATACTATTTAGCCCTTCCACGTGCACTGGCAATTAGTTTCATAAGTCATATCAGATTAAATTTCCAATTCCAAGCAAAGGCACTTCCTAGCAAAGGCAATTCATGCATAAACTTCACAAGTCTTCATTCTATATGCTCAGGCCATTACATTCCTCTTTTCTCTTCCTCATTTTCTAATGAATTCAATCTGTCATTCTTCAAATCACATGTATCTTTAGTTCAGAAATAGCAACTATTATAATAACTAGCTCTGCTCACATATATAACTCCTTGTAATTAGGCATCAATTATATCTTTTACCCAAACAATTCTGCACATCTCAGACATACTCAATCTGCAGTAATCCATCTTTTTCTGATACTTGATAAATTCAATCATTTAAGTCATCAACTTCCAGTAAGGGCAATTTCAATTCCATCCATCAAGTCAAGTATACTTCAATTCGCATAATTTCAAGATTAACATCATAGACTCCCTCGTATTTCCACATACCTAACATCAATTATCCCTCCGAGGTAATATTTAAATCTCTCATTCACATTCTTCTATTCTTACATAACATTGTCTCTGCCACATGTTCAACTCATCAGTATATAAGCATTCGCTACTTCTTTTAATAAATAGGCCAATCACATACTTTTCTTACAATCAAATATCTTCCACATAGTCAATACGAACGCATCTGCTGCAATCTCCAAGTCATGGGTTGAATCATTCCTCTAAGGAATTTTTTTTTAACTATCACAAGACATAAATCATCCCTCCAACTCCAAAACACAATATCATAATTCAATCCAACAAATATCATATCTCAACATACCCTAATTTCTTCAGGTTTATCAATCATCATCATAGATTACCTTTACCCAGTGTGTTTAACAATAATTCGTAATCTCAATTATATCTTTATCCAAACATCTCTGGGTATCACAAAATCATTCAATTTCTATACTTGTTTACTTTCTTCTTCTTTCCTTCCTCTTTGCACAATCATAACATAATACACATATACAAACACAGTTTGCAAAGCAAATTTTATAACACATAGCATAGCATGCAATTCGACTAATGTAGACACATCTTTCTCTAGTATCTCATATCAAATTCACTTCTTATCAAATACCATATACAGACTATCATATCATTTTCTAACATAAATATCTAATAATTTCCTGATTCAGACAATATATTTCATCTATCTTTATTTCTAAACATTCATTCATCCGATGACCTTCTTTCTGACAATTCCAACACACACTCCGAGGGAAACCACATTCCTTGATCTCATGTCCGAACAATCCACATCGAATGCAACGCAAGGGGTGTGCAAGGCCCTATATGAAAAAATCTACACCAGCGGCACCATTGCGAACTTTGTTTAGGCCCACATGTCATAGGTCTCTTATTTCGATTCTTTGTTTCTGGTCACTCTGCCCACTCTGTCTTAGTTGGTCTTTAACATGTTCAATCCTTGATTTTTGCTGCGAAATACATTGTCTATTCATTTTATCCCTTGCCTTTCCATCACCCTCAGCCCACTTGGCTAAACTAAACGCTTGTGATAATGTATTCGCCCATCTGGTAGTACTTTGATATTCTAGAAGCAAAGCTCCCACAAAATGTTGTATCTTTGATGCCTCATCAAGCACCCACTGTTTCACAAACCGCAGTCTCTCATTGAATTGTTTAATCAAATCGTATACCGTCATGTCTCTTGTCATCTTGAAATCCATAAACTCTTTCTTGATTTTCACAATCTCAAATGAGCTGCAATATTGCTCGCACAACTTCTCTCTAAATTGATTCCAAGTGATAATCACCTGTTGTTCCTCAGTAAAATGTACGGTTAATGAATCCCACCATACCATCGCATCTCCTTTAAGCATCCGAGTTGCAAATTTAACTCTAGACTCATCCTCGCAATTGCATGCATCAAGAACTTTTATCATTTCTCGCAACCAATTCAAAGTCACATTTGGATCAGTACTCCCATGATAATTCGATGGTTTACAATCTAAATTTTTTTTGTACGAACAAGGCTGTTTAAATCCCGGACGTCCAAAAGGATAATCCACATGTATGGTGGGAGGGTTGAAAAATGACGATGGAGTCACTTGCGTTACCGGAGGAAACGGAACGGTAACCGGCAAGGTAGTAGATTGGGTAGTAATAGTTGTCGGTATTTGTGATGACATACTCTGATTAATACTCTCTTTTCCGATAGCGCGAACTATATCTCTGAGTTCCTGAAGTTCATTCTCTAACTTGTAAATATATTCCTCTCGATCATTTTCATGTTCATAACCTGAAGTACCCACACGATTCGTCATATCCACAGTATCAATCACTGAAGTCTCAACCACCGTTTCGGTCATCAGAGGATGAGCAGGGGTATATCGGTCAGCCATATCTGTACAATCACATCATCTTAGAATCTCATTAGATAAACTGTTAGTGCATAACATACTAACTAACAGACAGTTTCACCAATTCACTCTAATTCCCCCAAGGAAAGTTTGACCCAACACAAGCCAAGATTTGGGAATGCGACACTCTAGCCGTGTCTGCATCGCCAAACCTAGGCTCTGATATCAACTTGTAACACCGTAAATTTTCAAGCCATTTTTTTAAAAAACTATGGAAGCTTTTTCAGATATCATTAAAAGAAACACCCACAAAGTACAAAGTACTATTCACAAACATTACATCAAATTGTGTTACAAAATATTTATAAAACACGGCTTGTCTCTTCTCAAAACATAATATCAGAGCATTGGTCAAATTTCCCTTCCCCACAAACAAGCCTAAACAACCAAACCTGCAAAAGCAATCAACCGAGCGGAATTAGTACAAAGCTAAGTGAATGGAAGCTACTAACAAGCAATCAACAACAACAAGCACCAACATCACTATCCGATTAAACAAACAGATCTCAAACAGATCAAACCATCATCACAAACCCATCCAACCTCTAGAGGAACGGCAGTTCTGCAGAACCTGCAACCGATGCGGGCCAAAGCAAAGGTTTACCGATAGCTATTTGCTACTTGGTATAGTTAAACCCCTTCTGTTGCAACAAATGCATAGAAGATCAAGAACTGTGCAACCAATAGCAGATAGCCCAGCCCAATAGCATACGATAGTTAACCTCTAACCATGTACGCATATCATTAACCATACGTACAGGTCTCACCACGTGCACATATAATTAACCATGTACACTGGTCGCCCAACAATACAAGAGATCTCAAATAGAAAACAACAATCAAGTACCAACAAAATTAGTCAACACAGTCTAACAACATATATCAGACTAGGTAGTCTATCATGGCAAATCAGACTAAACATTCTAACATGGAAAATCAGACTAAACAGTCTATCATGGCAATTCAAAGCATATGAATATCTCAAATTATGTAACCATAAATGTTACCACCAACACCACTCATGAGTAAACTTCCACTCACCTCAGTCCTTGATTCCGTTTGCTCAGTTGGCTAATATCACTGAGTCTTGGTAGTTCCTGAGAACACAACAAACCGAAAACAATCTCAATTCATAAATATATATTCACATATATTTATATCTTTTTTAGTCATAAACAATAAATTAATATCACATCAACATGTATATAAAACATCATCAAAACTATCAAAACTATTGGAATTGAAGTAAATCCGCTAAAACTATCGGATTTGAGGAAATCCGATACATAGTGTCAGATTTCCACACTTTCGGATTCTTGGTGTCGGATTTCACCCTTGCATCGGATTTCACTTATCGGGTTCAATATCGTCGGATTTCAAGGTCTCATAATTACTTTCATCAAATTTCTAAGAATCCGCAAACTACAAGTGTCGAATTTGGCTTTCATCGAATTATTCATTCTCGGATTCTATGTTCCCATATTGAAAGTATCGGATTTTAGGCATCCGGATTCCATACCTTTCGGGTTCTGGGTATCGGATTTTGAAAGTACCGGATTCACAACAATCGGATTTCATCCTCTTCTTCATTCAACCAAATCTGCCAGCTTCATCACGATCATAACTCAAAACCCAAAAGTTATAACATTCATCAAAACTCACCAAAAACATGTTTAAACGTATTCAAACATGTATTCATGCATTATAACATATTATAAATATACAAATCATAAAAATATACAAAACCCATCAAAAATCATGTTTCTTCAAAACCGATCATATTGTTCTTCATAGATTCATGTTATTCAATCGGAAGTCATTCAAGACTATCATTAAAACATGTTATAAACAAAATCTAACCTTGACTTGAATTAAAACATCCAAAATTCTGAGATCCGATTCTTCTTGTTCTTTCTTTTCTTCCTTCGGCCGAGAGAAACACATAAACACACACTTACACTTTCATTTTTCTTAAATGGCAATTCTCCTCATATTAGCATATACACACACGTATACATTCACAAAAACGAAGGCAAGAGGTGGAAATCCCACCTCATGTACATGCACATACACACATACACACACACATATATATATATATATATATATATTTCAATTCATTTAATTAACTCTAATTAGCCATATTATTAATCAAATGCAATTAATACGAAATCACGTACCGCTTACCCGTTAATCCACTTGCCCGGGTTTACGGATGTTACAGTTTGGAGAAGGGTAAGGTTTTGTGTTTGGGTAGAGGTAGAGGTAGAGGGTTGAGAAGTGGAAGGGGTTGAGATTGGTTCAAAGAATGTGGGTAAGGTTTGTATTCCCTCATCTGAGCCTTAGTGTATAAGCTCAAATTCATTAGGAAAGAATGTTGAGCCTTGTACAAGTGGTTGGTTTGTACCACTAGCATTGACAGGTTGTGAATGTGTAAGAATATAATTGATTATAGGGGCAAGATAAGTGGAGTGAGTGTGGGATGCACTCAATACTAGGGAAATCCCTTATTGGATCTATATTTTGTTGGAAGAATGTGAATGGTATAGGCTGACTCAATAGGGGTATAGACGCAGTGTGACCTTGGGAGGAGGTTTGTCTTTTAATGAGAAAAACCTTTTGGGAGGTTGCCTCAGATTGCGGTTTTAATCCCATTTTTATAGATGTATCTTGTTAGGAGGATACATCCACTGGCTCAGGGTTAGCAACATCCAATTGCTCCCCCTAAACATGAGGAAGGGTAATTGGAGTTGAGGTCAGAGGTGTGGATGTCACCACCTCAAAGGGCTCAAGATGAGCAACTTTTGTTGACCTTGTATATAGAGTGCTACGAGGAGGAGTAGAACTAGTGAACATTGGAGGTTCACTAGAGCTTGGCTGTTGGATAGGTGTATGGACTGGAGATGAGGATGGGCTATCAAAGGTTGGGACTACCATTTGAATATCCTCGGATGTGGAGTCAGTGCTATCCTTACCTTGGGATATGATGTGCCTACTTCTATCAATGAGCTTAATGAGTTGCTAAGAGATTTCTTGTCGTGTTGTTCAACATCATCACCAAGAGGACTCATGACTCTTGGACTTAAGGGAGTGAATTCAAAATAACCAAAATTACTAGCATCACCATCACCGGAATTAGCATTTTCATCATTAGCATCATCATCATTGTTATCATTGTTACTTTCCTCCGCATCATCAGCATCATTACTATCACCACTACTACCATTACTATCACTAGCATTTGCATTTTCCTCAGCAGCCTCGATCAACTCTTGCCTTTGATCAGTAATGGGAGGACCTCTGTCTGTCTTAATAAAATGAAAGACTTTGTCACCCATGGTAGGGACAGGAATGCTTTCAAGGTGTTTATTTAGACCAACATAATCATTTTCACCTATCACCATCATCGCAATCATGCTCAAGAAGCGGATGTAAGGCACTTGAGCTCTAGAAGATTTCTTATTAGTTCTTTGGGTTACTTTATCAACAAGGTCAGAGAAGATGACCTGAGCAAAATCTATATTAACCCCAAAGACTAGGGCATATAGGACTAGAAGCTCAGTTTGATTGATTAGATGATGACTTCCAGATTTAGGACCAAAACAGCAAATGACCACATTGGCCAGATACTTCCAAGGATGCGATAAAGCAAAGACCTTGATTTGCCAGTGTACAACAGGCTCGTTGTAACCTATTGTTTGCAGAACTGTTTGAGCTTCAACTTTGGAGGGGAAGGCAGTGTATTGTGAGAAATGAGGAATACTAGTAGCTTCCCTCAAGGTTTTAGGAGTGATTTGAAGTTGAAAGTTTTCTTAGGCTAGGGTGCAATGGATGGCGTTATCATTGATGTTGTAGGTTGCAGAGTACCATAGTTCTCCGATGATGGTAGGGAATATATAGTGGGGGTCAGCAGTGAGACTTTCAAACAGAGGGTGAGCTCGAAGGAACTGCACCATTGGCTCGTAACCTTGGTTTTCGCGTGAGGCGGGTATGGATGTACATAGTAGAATGTTGTTGGGAGTTATGTTCATAGGTTGATTAGGTGCAACATTCTCACCGGGGATGACAGCAGGATCAGGAATGTAAGTTGCCATTTGGTAGGGATGATGAACAGTGAGAGAAATGGAGAACTATCGAGAGAGAAAGTTAGGGTAAGGCTTTTTTTGGAGAGAGAAGGAATTTGGAGAATTTGAACAGGTAAAGATGAATGAGAGAGGAAGTGGGGTATTTATGAAGTGTAGTTAACAGAGATCGTTAGATACTGACATAAATTCTAACGGAAAACATATTAATGAGCTATTAAATGAAATCAGACAAATGGAGTAAATAACTAGGGTTAAAAAACATTAACTAAGCACAAAAGATAAAAATTGACTAAGTGTTGAACCATCAACTGAGCATTGAAATGTATCAGTTGAAAGGCATCGGCTGATGAGAAAGTATCAGCTGAGAGAGGTACTTAGCTGAGCATTTCTTTCTTAGTTGAGGGTGATCAGTTGAGTAAACTTGATCAGCTGATAGACATCAGCTGAGCAAAGTTACTTAGTTAACACATACTTAGTAAGACTTGGAGATGGTTAGATAAGTAAAACATGATATTCAACACTTACCAATTGACATAAACAAAGCTACTACTATTCAAATTTAGAAATTAAGCATACCTAGTTTGAATATTAGGAAATTGAACCTTGCTTCATCGAATGGTTTTGTGAACAAGTCTAGAAGTTGCAAATCAGTGTTGATGTACTGCAGAGTTACCTTTTTCTTTTGCACATTAACTCTAAGAAAATGATGTCTAATTTCAATATGCTTTGTCTTTGAATGCATGACTGGATTATTTGAGATGGAAACGACACTTGTATTGTCACACAAAATTGGGGTGTCTTCAAACTTTACATCATAGTCAAGTAGTTGATTTTGTAACCACAAAATTTGAGCACCACAGCTTCCTGCAACAATGTAGTAGATTATGATACTGAATTCTGTTTCTTACTAGACCAACTTATCAATCTTCCTCCTTGAAGTTGACAACCACCTGAAGTACTTTTCCTGTCTAATGTACATCCTGCAAAATCAGAATCAGAATATCCAACTAACTCAAAGTTGTAACACCCGCAAACCTGTGCTACAAGATTAGCGGGTTGGCGGTATGTGATTAATTGTATTTTAAATTGTTTTGTATTTATTAAAGGTTAATTAAATTAAATTAATTAACTTATATATTTATGTATGTTGGTTTACTGGTGAAAGAAAAGAAATGATGGGAGTACGATATGTATGTATGGTATGCATGTATGCATGATATTAAGAATAGGATTTCAAAAATGCCACCACCTACCTGGTTTTGATACTATTTGTGTGTAAGTGTAATTGAATAAGATTGTCTGCTCATATATCAAAAGAGTGTAAAGGTGTAGTGTATGTATTGAGAGAAAACCCTTCATGTGAAGAAACCTTCAAAAGTTGCAAACTTGAATTCCAAAAGTTGAAGATTTGTGTTCTTGAATTCAAAAGGAAGGTGAGAAAATGTTTACAGCATGTTATGATTCATGTTGATGTGTTTATATGTTGAAAAACATGGTTATATGGTATTTCACCATTAATGGAGCTTTAAGCTCAAACTAGTAAATAGGTTTTCTATAAAATGATGATTTGATGAGTTCTAGAATGTCCATGATAGTTGTATACATGTTATATAATGTTTATAAATGTTTGGAAGTGTTTTGGATCGAAAATCAGAGGTTAAAGCAGAGTTTGAAAGGTTGAGTCGGCTGGAAAATTGAAGATGATGATGCAGGGTTCGACGCGGTGCGACGCGTCATACCCTTGGACGCGACGCGTTCTTGATTTTATCGGATTCTTTGTTAATCTGAAGCCCAAATCCGATTGTTTGAATTCCGAGACCCGAAATCCGATTCTTGAATCCGACAAGTGAAATCCGTGTTGGGGTTTGTTTGGTTTTTCAAAATATATTTTAGCAATGGAAGCATGAACAACAATTTAAAACTTTTTAAAACTCCCCACCAATGATCCATATGCAAGCATTAAGAAACAAAACCAACCATAGGGTGTTTAGAACTACAACCTGTGGAGCGTGATAAAACCGTTGGTGAAGTGGTTGATCTACAAGAAGCCAAGAGAAGACTTCCTCCAAGGTATCCACAAGCCAATGATTCCAACACCTTGAAATGCTAGTTTCTCCAACCCTTGATTTTCAAGAATTCAAGCAACAACCTTTGTTCTTCTTCTTGAAATAGATGTATGTTTGAGTATGTATTATGTTACCACACTTGGCTTAATTGAAAGAACACCAATACTAGTAAGTAAAGATGTTTTTCAAGTATGAAAAAACTTAGAACAATTCTAAGAACACAAGGAAAGGTGGTAGCATGTAAGTATTGTACAAAAGGGACATTCATGTAAGTAATAAGTAAGCCATGAATTAAGAAGTAAGAGGGAGGCCCCTCTTGCCTCATTTTCGGCCAAAACACAAGGGGGAGGGGTCCCCTGTTTGTTTTCCTCCTTTACCTATGCATGTATGCATGTCCAAGTTAACCTTCTTGCAAGATAACTCAAATGGACCACATTTGTGAATTCTGTAAGAATTTCTAGTTTTTATATACTTATTCATACATTATATAAAATACATCTAGATGTATTTTATATACATACTTGATTGTTACTAGTAACACTTTACCTGTAACAAAGATATACATACATTTATATAATTTGTTACTAGTAACAACTTACATGTAACAAATATATATTTATACATATATATACATACATATATATAAAATCATATGTTTATATTTATGTATTTGATATGCATTATCTTATATCAATATATAAGAGTAATATTATTATTTCACATAAATAATAATATACAACAATGCATATAGACTTATATATAATGAGTTGGAAACATATTTAAATCGTATTCAAATATGTAATTAGTGTCCATTGACTGTAAATGTGTGACCCTATGGGTTTATTTATTATCAGTAATATCTTATTAATTTGTGTCTTGTGCACATAGAACCAACAAGCTCCCACTTGCACAAGTTACAACTTATGCCGATATAGACAATCGTAAGAACGTATAGCAACATCCTATTGCCCCTAATAATAAATAAAGTGTGTTGATCAACACTTTCACCAACGAAATTAACTCACTAGCTACAAATCATTGTTATAGGTTAGTCATCAATTATCCTTTGTTTTAACATCTCGTTGAAAATGAGACATGGATCATCACCAATTCTCATATGGTGTTCAACTTGTTTTAGGGCCCAGAGATATTATACTCCCAATTAAATGAGAGAAATAATTTCCATCTTGACCACATACGTCTCTTATAAGACTCACATCATACCTTATAATGGCCTTTATAACTACTCGGTTAAAGATAGCGTTTAACCACATTAAAGCATGATACTCATCATACTCGAGTCCCAATATGTGTCTCAGGTCTAAGGATACAAAGATACCACCTTTTTCTCAAGATTCGCTAATGACACAGATCCATGAAGTGATCTTGAGAGCGGGTCATGTCCAATGTTTGTTCCCTAACAAACATTAGTGAATTTGGCTGCAAACCCTTTTGCCTACTTTCATCACGAATGAAAGTCAACCAACCGATTCACATTAGTCTTAATTCATAACTATTCCCATAGTTATAATCGACTATGGACGTTTTAGAATAAAGAATTATTCATGGATTTAAACATGCTAATAAAGAACACAATAAATATTAATGAAGTGATCATATATCATTCAGATAAAATAGATATTGTCATAATGTTCCAAAATATCCAAATACTAAATTACAATTCAAATCTAATCCCTTTGAAAGCGAAGACCTATTTCCCTAGTATGATACTCATGCTTAGTCAAGGCAAGAGATTTCGTAAAAGGATATGCGAGATTCTGATTTGTATGAACTTTGCGAATACACACATCTCCTCTATCCACTATATCCCGTATGTAGTGGAAATGCCTGAGGATGTGTTTGGTGCTGTGATGTGATCTAGGTTCTTTTGCCTAGGAAATATCACCTTCATTATCATAAAATATCTCTATGGGGTCTTGAATGCTTGTTACTACCCCAAGGTTAGCAATGAACTTCTTCATCCATGCAGCTTCTTGTCCAGCCTTAGAAGCAGCAATGTATTCAGATTCTATAGTGGATTGTGCAACTACTCTTTGCTTGGAACTTTTCCAAGCAACCGCGCCTCCATTTATAATGAAGAAATAGGCCGATTGTGATCGAGAATCATCTCAATCTGTTTGGAAACTAGCATCTGTGTAACACTTTACACCAAGATCTTCTTCCAAACCCCCATATATCAAGAACATGTCTTTGGTTCTTCTCAAGTGTTTTAAAATGTTCTTGACTGCCATCCAATGGCTATCTCCTAGGTTTTGCTGGTATCTGTTCGTCATGCTAAAGGCATACGAGACATCAAAGTGCATAGCATGGCATACATGATGGATCCAATTGCAGAAGCATATGGGATCTCACTCATTCTATCTAGCTCTTCCTTTGTTTTAGGGCTTTGAGCTTTACTCAAAACCGTGCCTTGTGCCATTGGCAAGAATCTGCTCTTAGAATTCTCCATCTTGAACCGTTTCAAGATCGTGTCAATATATGCACTTTGACTTAGGCCAATTAGACGCCTAGATCTATCCCTATAGATCTTTATTCCAAGAATATAGGCGGTTTCTCCCAAGTCTTTCATTGAGAAACACTTCCCAAGCCAAGACTTGATGTCTTTCAAGGTTGGGATGTCGTTTCCAATGAGTAGTATGTCATCAACATACAAGAAAAGGAATGCTACTGCACTCCCACTAGTTTTCTTGTAAACACACAGTTCATCTTCTGATTTGATAAAACCAAACTCTTTGATTTTCTCATCAAATCGAAGATTCCAACTTCGAGATGCTTGCTTTAGTCCATAAATGGATCTTTTAAGCTTGCACACCTTGTTAGGATACTTAGGATCTATAAAACCTTCAAGTTGAACCATATAGACATCTTCACTTAAGTGTCCATTTAGAAAAGCTATTTTGACATCCATTTGCCATATCTCATAGTCATAATATGCGGCTTTGGCAATAAGTATTATAATAGATTTAATCATGGCTACCGGAGAGAAAGTTTCATCATAGTCAATACCATAAGTTTGAGTGAAACCTTTCCCCACTAGCCTTTTCTTAAATGTGTGTACATTTCCATCCATGTCATTCTTCTTCTTGAAGACCCACTTGCTCCCTACAGTTTTACTATTAGGAGGAAGATCAACCAAGTCCCATACTTGATTTTCATACATGGACTGCATCTCAGTGTTCATGGCATCAAGACATTTATCGCATTCTAGATCCGATATAGCATCTTGGTAGTTGGCAGGCTCAAAAGAGTCTACCAAGAAAATCTCATCATTGGACACGAGAAATCCGTATCTCGCGGGTTCTTGACGAGGTCTACCAGATCTACGAACACTTTCTGTTTCAGTATGTTCTTGAACAACTAATTGTTCAGGTTCAACAACTGTTTTGTGAGTGCTAGCGCCAACCTGACTTGTATTTTGTGGTTCTTGAATTTCTTCAAGGTCTACATTGCTCCCACTTGCCTCTTTTGAAAGAAATTCCTTTTCTAACAAAGTGGCATGCCTAGAAACAAACACTTTGTTCTTAGCCGGGTTGTATAAATAATATCCTAATGAATATTTAGGATATCCAACAAAATTACATTTGATAGATCTAGAATCGAGCTTGCTTGAAGCCTCTTGTCATACACGAGCTTCACAACCCCGAACTTTCAGGTAAGATAAGTTTGGAACCTTTCCATACCACATCTCATATGGTTTCTTATCTACCTTCTTGGTTGGAACCATATTCAATATGCGCGTAGCAGTTAATAAAGCATAACTCCAAAAGGACGACGGTAGAGTATTTCGACTAATCATAGACCGAACCATATCTACTAGATTTCGGTTCCTCCTTTCAGATACACCATTATGTTGTGGTGTTCTAGAAGGAGTAAATTGTGAGATAATCCCACAATTACTAAGATGATCCATAAACTCTTGGCTTAAGTACTCGCCACTTCGATCGGAACGAAGGGCCTTGATTGTTTTGTTGAGTTGATTTTGTACTTCGTTTTGAAACAACTTGAACATTTCAAATGTTTCATGTTTATGTTTCATTAAGTAAACATAACCAAATCTACTATAATCATCGGTGAATGTAACGAAGTATCTATCACCATCCCTAGACATTGATCTAAAAGGACCGCATACATCCGTATGTATGATTCCTAATAGATCTTTGGCTCTTTCACTTGAACTAGAGAAAGGTACGTGAAATTAGCAGTGATACCGGCATACGTGTGTCAGTGGGCAGATTCCAACAAAAATTGATATAAATATATGTGGATATATATTTATGGATTGAGATTGATTTCGGTTTGTTGTGTTCTCACGAACTACGAAGACTCAGTGATATTAGACAATTGAGCAATCAAGATCGAGGACTGAGGTGAGTGGAAGTGTACTCACGAGTGGTGTTGGTGGTAACATTTATGGTTACGTGATTTGAGATATTCTTATGCTTTGAATTGCCATGATAGACTATTTAGTCTGATTTGTCATGATAGACTGCCTAGTCTGGTATATGTTGTTAGACCGTGTTGACTAATATTGTTGGTAGTTGATTGTTGTTTGTTGTTTGTTGTTTGAGATCTCTTGGCTTGTTGGGCGACCAGTGTACATGGTAAATTATATGTGTACATGGTGAGACCTGTACGTATGGTTAACGATATGCGTACATGGTTAGGGGTCAGCTATCGTATGTTTTGGGCTGGGCTATCTGCTATTGGTTGCACAGTTCTTGATCTTCAATGCATTTGTTGCAACAGAAGGGGTTTAACTGTACCAAGTAGCAAATAGCTATCGGTAAACCTTTGCTTTGGCCCGTATTGGTTGCAGGTTCTGCAGAACCGCCGTTCCTCTAGAGGTTGGATTGGTTTGTGGAGATTGTTTGATCTGTTTTCTTGTGCTTTTTGTTGATGGATGCTTGTTTGTAGCTTCCATCACTTAGCTTTGTGCTAATTCCCCTCGGTTGAATGCTTTTTGCAGGTTTGGCTGTTTAGCCTTGTTTGTGGGGAAGGGAAATTTGACCAATGCTCTGATATTATGTTTTGAGAAGAGACGGGCCGAATTTTATAAATATTTTGTAACACAACTTGATGTAATGTTTGTGAATAGTACTTTGTACTTTGTGGGTGTTTGTTTTAATGAAATCAGTAAACGCTTCCGCAGCGGTTTAAAAAAACGGCTTGAGATTTTACGGTGTTACAAGTTGGTATCAGAGCCTTGGTTTGGCGATGCAGGCACGGCTAGAGTGTTGCATTCCCAAATCTTGGCTCGTGTTCGGTCAAACTTTCCTTGAGGGAGTTAGAGTGAATTGGTGAAGCTGTGTGTTAGTTAGTATGTTATGTACTAACGGTTTATCTAATGAGATTGTGAGATGATGTGATTGTACATATATGGCTAACAGAGATACCCCTGCTGATCCTTCTGTGACCCAAACGGTGGTTGAGACTTCAGCGATTGATACTATGGATACGACAAATCGTGTGGGAACTTCAGATTATGATCAGGAAAATGATCGACAAAAATATATTCACAAGTTAGAGAATGAACTTTAGGAACTTAGAGATATAGTTCGTGGTATTGGAAAAGAGAGGATTAATCAGAGTATGTCATCACAGATACCGACAACTGTTACTACCTAATCTAATACCTTGCCGGTTACCGTTCCGCTTTCTCCGGTAACGCAAGTGACTCAACCGTCGTGTTTCAATCCTCTCACTTTACAGGGAGTTTATCCTTTTGGATATCTGGGATTTAAACAGCCTTGTACGTACAAACAATTTTTGGATTATAAACCATCGAAATATCATGGGAGTACCGATCCGAATGTGACTTTGAATTGGTTGCGAGAAATGGTAAAGGCTCTTGATGCGTGCAAATGCGAGGATGAATCTAGAGTTAAATTTGCGACTCGTATGCTTAAAGGTGATGCGATGGTATGGTGGGATTCAATAACCGGGCATTTTACCGAGGAAAAAACAGGAGAGTATCACTTGGAATCAATTTCAAGAGAAGTTGTGCGAGCAAAATTGCAGCTCATTCGAGATTGCGAAAATCAAGAAAGAGTTTATGGATTTGAAGATGACAAGAGACATGACGGTAGACGATTTAATTTAACAATTCAATGAGAGATTGCGATCTGTAAAACAGTGGGTGCCTGATGAGGCATCAAAGATATAGCATTTTGTGGGAGCTTTGCTTCTAGAATATCGAAGTACTACCAGATGGGCGAATACATTATCACAAGCGTTTACTTTAGCTAAGTCGGCTGAATGTGATGGAAAGGCAAGGGATAAAATGAATAGAGAATGTATTTCGCAGCAGAAATCAAGGATTGAACATGTTAATGATCAGCAAAGACGGAGTGCACAGAGTGGCCAGAAACAGGAGAATCTAAATAAGAGACTTACGATAGGTGGGTCTAAACAAAGTTCGCAATGCTGCCGCCGGTGTAGATTAGTTCATACGGGGCCTTGCACACCCCAGACTTTGTGTTACATTCGATGTGGATTGTTCGGACATGAGATCAAGGAATATAGTTTCCCTCGGAGTGTGTGTTGGAATTGTTAGAAAGAGGGTCATCGTACGAATGAATGTTATGAAGAACGGAAAATGGGGTCGGGGTCGGGGTCAGGAGTAGATGCAGGTGGGGGATCCTCGTCAGCAGATGGACGAAAAAGAAAGAACCCTTGTGTGCTAGAGGGTAGAACTTATGATATGATGACTGGTGAAGATGCTAATCTTGAAGATGATGTAACGGGTACGTTTTGATAACTTTTATATCTGTACGTGCGTTTATTAACTTCAGAGTTAATTATTGATGTTTGATATCTATGTGTGCTAAGTGTGTATGCTTACTTCTGAAAGAGTATGATTCTTTAGAAGTAGAGATAGTTGACATATGTTATCTAAGTTGTGAAGTTATCTGGTACTATTGTCAGAAAATGATATGATCATACGTGTGTGATATTTGAAATAATGTGAAATGGGCATGAGATGTTAAAGAAAGAATGTTTTTAGATTAATTAAATTGCATGCCATGCAACATGTTGTAAGATTGCTTTATTTGTATATGTGTATATATATATATATATGTTTGTGTTTGTGCAATGAAGAAGGAAAGAGGAAGAAAGTAAACAAGTATAGAAATTGAATGATTTTGTGATACCAAGAGATGTTTCGAAAAATACATAACTAAGATTATGAGTTATTATTATTAAACCTACTGGGTAAAGATAATTTATGATGATGAATGATGAATCTGAAGGGATTAAAGTATGTTGAGATATTGTAAATGTTGGATCAATAAATGATGTTATGCTATGAAATCAAAGAAGTGATCTATGTCTTATAGTAAAATATTTCTAAAAGGAATGATTTAAACCATGACTTGGAAATTGTAGTAGATGCGGTTGTAATGACTATGTGGAAATGTTGATTAAAAGGAAAGGTATGTAATATTGACTTGATTATTAAAAGAAATAGTGAATTCTTATATACGGATGAGTTGAACATGTGGTAAGGACAATGTTTAGTATGAATAAAAGAATGTGAAAGAGAGACTTAAATATTACCTTGGAGGGATAATTGATGTTAGAAATGTGAAAATACGAGGGAGTTTATGATGATAACCCTAGAATTATGCGAGTTGAAGTGCACTTGACTTGATAAATGGAATTGAAATTGTCTTTACTGGAAGTCGATGTCTTAAATGATTGAAATGATCAAGTATAAGAAAGAGATGGATTGCTACAGATTGGGTAAGTCTGAGATGTGCATAATTGGTTGGGTAAAAGATGTAATTGATGCCTAATTACAAGGATTTATATGTGTGAAAGAGCTAGTTATAATAACAGTTGATTCTTGTGAACTGAAGATATTTATGATTTGAGGAACGACAGATGGAATTCATTAGAAAATGAGGAAGAGAAAAGTGGAATGTAATGGCCTGAGCATATGGAATGAAGACTTGTGGATCTTATGCATGAATTGCCTTTGCTAGGAAGCACCTTTGCTTGGAATTGGAAATTTAATTTGAACAAGACTTATGGAACTAAATTGCCAATGCACTTGGAAGGGCTAAATTGTATAATGCCATAAAAGTATTGTATTGATAACCTACTAAGAAGAGTAGACAACATATAATTTGTGGGATTATGACATGATTGCGTGTGAGTCAAAACAAAATGTCGGAGATCTATAAATTAATGAGATAAGTTGGGATATCAGAATGATAGTGATAACAAGTTACGATGGAGTTGACGTCTGATTTAATATATGAGAAGGAATTTGGATGTATCATGAGTGATTATTGACCGATTAGTAAGAAGCGCTTGTATTTTATCACCAGTGGGATAGCATGTATTGGGCAAATTATATATTGACGAGATGATTCAAAGATATGATGTTTTATATGTTGAGACTTTTGATGGAAGATTGAAATACATTGAATAAACTTCTAAAATGAATTTACTGCATGAATTGAAACGTGAGATGAACAGTACGGCTGAATTCCTATTAGATCAGATGAGTAGAACGAGGTATACAGATAATTGAGAATGAATTGCGTTTATGTGTGATGAACTTTGAGGATTCGTGGAATTCTAAGCAAATTAATTAGATTGGCGTGATGCGAATTCTATCAAGTGGATGTTAAAATGTCAGTTGTGAGTTATCATGAGAAAATCAAAGTAATGTACTGACATGTTAGTTGGAAGTAAGAAGAAAGCGATATGTGAGTATTTTATATGACAGACAGTGAATGAAAGGTACAAGAAATTTGTTAATTGAGATAAACAGGGTACTGTGAATAAGTATTCAAGAGATATGTTGACATTGTCTATATGCGCGAATGTGAAAGAAAATGAGTTGAAAGACAGATTTATCAAAGTCTATGAGTTACATGTTGAGTTGAATGCTGAATTGAAGAAGAGATTTGAAGGATAAGTTGTTAAAAAGGTGATGATTGCAAACTAAGAAAGATATGTAGAAAGAGATTTATGTGTTTGATAGTAAGATCTATGTATGAGTTACAAATGACTTAACAATCAGAAATGAGTATGAAATGTGGATATTTCCGTTTTGATGCGTGCTATGAGATTCCGATGACGGAATCCTCTAAAGGAGGGAAGATATGTAACACCCACAAACCTGGGTTAGGAGATTAGCGGGTTGGCGGTATGTGATTAATTGTATTTTAAATTGTTATGTGTTTATTAAAGGTTAATTAAATTAAATTAATTAACTTATATATTTATGTATGTTGGTTTACTGGTGAAAGAAAAGAAATGATGGGAGTATGATATGTATGTATGGTATGCATGATATTAAGAATAGGATTTCAAAAATGCCACCACCTGCTTGGTTTTGATACTATTTGTGTGTATGTGTAATTGAATGAGATTGTCTGCTCATATATCAAAAGAGTGTAAAGGTGTAGTGTGTATATTGAGAGAGAAAACCCTTCTTGTGAAGAAACCTTCAAAAGTTGCAAACTTGAATTCCAAAAGTTGAAGATTTGTGTTCTTTAATTCAAAAGGAAGGTGAGAAAATGTTTATAGCATGTTATCATTCACGTTGATGTGTTTATATGCTGAAAAACATTGTTATATGGTATTTCACCATTAATGGAGCTTTAAGCTGAAACTAGTAAAGGGGTTTCGCATAAAATGATGATTTGATGAGTTATAGAATGTCTATGATAGTTGTGTACATGTTATATAATGTTTATACATGTTTGGAAGTGTTTTGGATCAAAAATCAGAGGTTAAAACGGAGTTTGAAAGGTAGAGTCAGCTAGAAAATTGAAAAATATGATGTAGGGTTCGACGCGACGCGACGTGTCATACCCTTGGATGCGACGCGCCATACCCTTGGACGCGACGCGTTCTTGATTTTATCGTATTCTTTGTTAATCCAAAGACCAAATCCGATTGTTTGAATTCCGAGACCTGAAATCCGATTCTTGAATCAGACAAGTGAAATCTGAGACTTTGAAATCCGACACTTAGAATCCAGGATTTGAAATCCGGCGGATTTTTGAAATCTGAGAGAAGAATCCGACACTTTTAGGCGACACGACGCGTTGGGTTACTGGACGCGACGCGTCCGGGCAAATTTCAAGACTTGATGTTTTTTATGCTGGTTCGATTGTGTAGCATGTTATATGTTTATTTATATAAAGTCTTAACATGTTGAATGCGGGGAAAATTGTTGGAACTCGTGGTGGGCACAAACGTAGCGGAAGCAAACAAGAAAGAAGCATGCAAGACATAAAAAGAAAGCACACACAAAGCCCACACGATGTTCCAATGGTGGAATACACTACAAAGCAAATTGCAACTCAAAACAAGAAGAAGGAGGAAGAAAGTATACCTTCTTCCAGCTGGAAATCGAGCTCCATGTGTAGGGATGAACTTGAGGAAACAAAATGGCTTCCTCCTCCATTGCTAGTCCACACCAAGAAGAGTTTGATCCCATTGTACAAGCAATCCATTAGATGAACGTCCACCAAGACTTCACCATCTGGAACAGCCCAAAGATGTTCTCCTTTTGCACCAATGATCTTCATATGAACACTCAAGATCACCATCTTAGTGTCGTAGCATGAAACCCATTTAGTACCAAGAGAGAAAATGGAGTAGAGATAAGTTGTATATGGTTGCTTGTGTTCTACAGCCTCAAACCATGCCTATTGACACCAGAAACTCGGCAAAATTGCATGTCATTTTATTGGACCATCAAATGGTCTAATAAAACACAAGTGTCACTGCAGCTACCCTCTTCACGACCCCTCACGGGTTCTCACGGGCCATGAAGCCACGAGGGTACTTAGAACTCCACGAGCCGTGCCGCCCGGTCGAGACTCGTAAGGGCATCTCCTTCACGACCCCTCACGACCTCGTCACGGGCCGTGAAGCCCAAAGACATCACGACGCGTGGCGGCCGTCGAACAATCATTAGGGCAGCCTGCTTCACGACCCGTGGAGCATCCTTCACGGTCGTGAAGCCCCGAATCAAAACACTTTTGATTATTTGACATTCTCCTTCCACATAAAGCTGTCGGGATCAATCCTTGGCGTGTGACCCAATAGGCTTGCGCTTCATTAGCAGTGATACCGGCATACGTGTGTTAGTGGGTAGATTCCAACAAACTCCCACTTGCACATGACACACCGTACCCAAGTGCATCACCGACAGGGAGCGGCCTCTAGCAAGACATCCCTGCCCCCAAATCAACACGAGGTATGTCATCCCTGACAAGTACCTAATCATAATCCAAATGGGTTTGATAAGGTCCTATAGACAAGTGATCAATCATCCTATTGTTCGTGACATCCGGGTGAACACGAGACATGGTACAAAGTCATTCTCCGATCATTCACGATTATGTTTCTCGATCAAGATTGGTGGTGACCAAAATACGCAAGTTGCAGCTGATCAACTATCATTGCAAGCATGAGCACGGCCGTGCATTTTGGTGTCACCGCCCAATCATCGAGGGGCCTAGGGATATCTCTCTAAGCAGAGGAACAAATTCCTTCGACTACATTGCCCCATTACGTCGGTAATACCTTCCCTAAAAGCTTCCTTTATAACAACCAGTTACGGACTGCGTTTGAAAGCAATCAGAACAAGGCAGACCAATGTCGTGGAAACACATGTATCTCCGGTCTAAGGACGAAATGATATTATCATCCTGAGTTACTCTTGACATGTACCATGAAGTACACTCAGGTGTGGGTCGTCCAATCACTTGAAACTCTTTTCAAGTATAGATAAAGTTTTACGTCTCTTGTATCCAATCCCCATTGAATACACGACCAATGCTTTCCCTCAATCTTTGTTCAAACTTCCTTCTGATGAAGAGTGACTGACTGTGGACATTTAGAATGTAAAAAAAACATTCAGGGAAGTGGTAAACATGCTAAGATGGAACACAATAAAGGCAACTGAGAGTACCCGCTACACACGTATTAACAAATCCCCATTTGATACTCGATACTAGCAGAAGCACAATGTTGCCTAATGTTCCCATAAAAAGCATATCAAAATGTCAACTAAAACAAACTCAAGCCAAGTCTTTGTAAGCATTAGTATGTCAATCATCACTATCTTGCAACTACGGCTTTAGCAAAACGGATCCGCCACCATGATATCCGTGTGTATTCGTAAGATGACCATATCTCTACCTCAACCAATCACTCAAAAGTGTACGTTGGTGAGATAACGGTCTTTTGTCAAGCTATTGCACCTTCATTGATTCATCAGAACTCAATAAGATCAAGGATGCTTGAGATAAAGGTTATCTTTCATAAGCCATCGTACTCTCATTGTCTCATAAGATCCCAATAGAGTCAGCGATGCTATGAGAAGCATACTTATTAACACCATATTTAGTAGGATCACGAACCCCGATAAAGATCGGCATTTATCCTAAGAAGTATATAAGCAAGCATTTGAATAACAACTTATTCTATGTTGCTTCTTATATATAGATCAACAAGAACATATTTACATATTTCTTTAACTCCTTCCATAGGTTTTGTATATCCTATAATCGTTATGGATGCATAATTCTTGATTTAAGCTTTTCCAAGCAAGATCAGGACATTATCTCCAATACGTTGTATGTGCTAGACATATTTAGAATATGATTACAAAATGCTCCCACTAGCTCTGGCATTCTTCCATGTTTCATCATTGCTATTTGAAAACTCAAACAAATGATTTTCATATCAACGCAAATATTCTAACATTGAGATGGCAACATAAGTCCACAAGTGGACAACTTAGGGTTTGTAGATTCCATTAGGATACTTATTGATAGTGAAAGACCCTCGAAAATGTTGTGAGCATTTCCTCAGAAATTCCTATTAAGGAATGTAGTCTTCACTTCTATCCAATATAGCCTTAAAGGCACTTATAAAATAAGTATCCGTGTGGACTTCAACATAACCACCGGGAGAATGTTTCTAGATGATACCTTCCTCATGGTCAATCATCGTGAAACCATTCCTACCAGTTGGTATTTGAAGTAGTCTACAAACTTATCCATGTTTGGTCTATTTCCTTAAATAACCAATCACACCTCGTGGGTTCACACCCAGGTGTAGGATCAACCAAGTCGAAACCTTGGATATCCGTCATGGATAACATCTCATCTTATCATTTCCTCCTTTCTCCTAGCGGACTCCAAGCCCACTACGCTTTCCGGTAGTTGACACATTCATCATGAATCATCATTAAGTGGTCTTCCTCAGATATAACGAGTTATATCTTTCTGGTCTTATGACAACTTCTACCAAGAGGTAATGATTTTATGCCAGGTTCTCCAGCATTGCCATGCTGAGTTTCAATCATTTCTGATTGAATTCTAGTGTCAACATCAAGTTCTTCCATTCAAGGTATACTTTACTCTCACTGGCATCCATGGATATTAATTTCTTAAGAGACTCTACCTTTGAGCAACTTACGTCACGTTCTCACAAGGTTTGTCAAAACAGATATCCCATGGTCTTTGTAGAGTACCTAATGGAGTAAATACCTCTAGATCCTGGGTTCCTCTACCTCACGTCTAAACGTAGGCTAGACAATCCAGACTTTGGAATAGACAAACAAGGATCCTCCTTTTCACCATATCCTCTAAGGCGTTTACATGACCATCTTTGTTGTTCATAAAATTTAGAACTCATGCCCACCATTTGGAGAATGACCCAAAACAATTTTGGACATAAAAGTGTAACCTATCACTTGTCGGACCATATCAAAATGTCCAGTTCCTCATTTAGACGACCACATGTAACAATGTGTCTTAAGAGGAATGAATTGTGAGACAATCCCATAATTCTTATGATAGTCACATAATATAAAACCAAGGTACTCAACATCTTAACTAGATTCAAGTATCATAGTTGCATTGCCCTCTCTATCATGTACCTCGTTATGGTAAGTTTTGAACACCTCTAAGGTTTCAAAAACTAGTCCATGAAAATAGACATACCATCCCTTCTACCATCACCGGTAAAGGTAACAAGGTATCTAAAGTTACTCCTTATTGTTTGCTTGAACGGTCAACACACTAAAAGTGTGAACGATATCCAACAAGCTTTCAATCCTCTCGCATACTCAAGTGAAGGATGTTTAAGTCATTTAGCCTAATAAACAAGATATGCATTCAACATTTGACCCATGGTCAAAGGGTTCCAAGTTCCTAAAGCTCACGGATCTTGGTGAAGCAAGTCTTGTTTATATAGCTAAATCGACTTCTACATAAGGATAACTTATCAGTACATTTATATCGTTACATTACTCCTTAAGCAAATGCTTACTTTAAATGCCACGACATGGATAAACTTTGAAATAAATCACCACTAATTTCAAAAGTCAAAGTAATATCCATCGTCAACAAAGGCGTTTAGATATAATGTTTCTAGCCATACATGACATAAACATACATCCAATAAAGTAATAGAATAGCTGGAAGGAAAGGCAAGATACAAACTTCCAATCCTCTCAATAGGGACAACAACTATGTTTCCCTTTTCGAATTCCAACTCTCCATGCCTCATCCGCCTACTTCTCTTTTAACACCTTCACTTTGTGACAAACGTGAGCGTTATTGCTAGCGTTTAAAAACATATCCTTTAGAAGTAGAAGAGCAATGGAGTTTGATCATGAATGTTCCTGAAGTCAAGGAGCTAATTTCTCTTACTTATAAGTGATTTTAGCTCTTTCAGGCTCATAGGGTAGGCTTGGTGGCGCCAATTTTCCAATCTTTCTGCAGAAGTAGCAAATTACCCCTTGTGGAGTCATATCTTGAGGCACAATCTCATTGCCTTCTGACTTCACATATATGGTAGGTTTGGTAAAACCAAACTTTCCACTTGAGGTCAATTTCTTCTTCTCGGTTTCTTGTTCCTTTATAATGTTAGCAGGAGTTGGTGAGGCAAGTCATACTTTGGCCATGCAGGACTTAGCAGTCCATAACATGCCATAATGCTTTATCAAGGACTTCTCCATATTGTGCATGTGATAGTTCACAATAAACTATTTACATCACGTGGGCAGGGACTTTGGAGAATTTTCATTCACCACAAGCTCCCTCCCTATGGCGAATCCATGCCTCTCCTTTAGGTCCACGTACCTCTCTAACTCAAGGATATGGACACTAATTTCCCCGCCTTCATGCCTCCTTCAACCGATCAAGGCCACGATGCACTTTTACATGCATTTAGAGGTCTAGGTCGCGTTGATAGCATTTTGGCTCTAGAAGGGATTTCTCTAAAATGTGCAACTTTGACTCATGGTGGAGGACAAGCCTATACAACCAATCCTAGTCCATGAAGTCCACACTAATGAGTATCTCCTTCTTTAGGAACGAACGGAGTTTTAAGTTGAAGCGGTGTCGTTAACATTTGCCAATTAAAGATATAAGAATACACGTTTTAGTTAGTTTTGATACAATCCTCGTTACGATAATAACCCATTTAGTTTTTAAGAAAACCAATTATCTTAACAAGGGCTAAGAACCTTATTTCACTTCATTACTTGACGGGTTTGCCGCGGATCACTTCATGAAGTTATTTAGGCCGGTAAACGCTTTACCAAATGTAATCTGAGACTACAACTCTTAGACACTTGCGGGATCCATCAACACTCATAGCGTCGGTTTGGCATGTTTGATCCCTTCTCACACCAATTCCTCGTTAAGCCGCTTTGGAACTCGGTATAGGCACGACAATTACCAAGGCGTATTAAGTTGGAATTGTAAATCGTCTGTCAAGATACACGGTGACACCCTTGACAATCATTGGCTCGTGCTTAACTCGACAACCAATAATTTCAAGTCGCCACACTCACCTTCCACACAGATCAACATGGAACAACTCGTGCTTAGCTCGAAAATCATCCCATACATCACTAGATTCGGGTGGTGTCATCTTACGGGTGGCGTGTGATTTACATTTGAGAAAAACGGGACTTTTATCTTTCCGGTTTAAAAAACCTCTTTTCAAATTGATTAACAAACAAGTGACAAAACGCAATTTTCACTTTAATATAAACCAATTTATATTTATTTGTTAATCGTGAGCGCGCGGGGTTTGTTAAACAATTTAACAACTCTTGTGATTTTATTACTTTGAAAAGTTTTCTAGCATGTGAAGATCCTAAACAACCACGCAAGAAAATAACAAAATAAATCACAACCACGCACAAAGAAAATATCTGGTAACACGCCCCTAAACCCTATGCACCCCCCCCCCCCCCGTGAGCCGAACGGAGAGAGCAAGGCCAAACTAAGGACACAACAAAATGGCCTCGCTGGATGTGCTCCCACTGAATCCGTCATCTCCAAATGATCCACCGGATCCAATATAGCCGAGACGTCTCCTCCACGACTCCCGATGGTTGTCTTCGGTCTTCTTTTCACAATTACAAACAATTTGAAATGAAACGGCATGCAAGCCGCGATTGCTATTCTAAGCTACTTACAACAAGTACAAAGGAAAGCAATGGCATGCAAGCCATAATAAATTTACAAATTTACAAACCGAATTAAATATTATTACAAACCATTGTGACTAAAAGTCACCAAATGAATGAATACATAAATGAACAACCAAACAACCAACACATAGGTCTAACGGGCAAGGCGTTACCGGACACAACAACAACCACAAACAAAACATGGTGTGCCACAACAAAACCATGCAACATGTATCTCGATTAAGATTGTTCAAACAAGCAAAGCACTCAAGGCACAAAAGGAACAATCCTTGTACATATGCATTAGCATCCCAAACACTTTGAGAACACATATTCATATATACACAATATAAGTATATGCATGTGTGCATTTTATGCCAAAACCACCCAATACATATAAATATACGAATCAGGACACATAAACGGGGCTTTTCAAGTGTCCAAACAAAAGGACAGATTCAAGAAAAACAGAATCGAAAGGTACTAAAACCAAAAATCCATTTCTTTTATAAACAAGGATAAAAACACTGTACACGAGACCTTCACGGCCCAGAAGCCTTCACGGGCCCTCACGGCCCGTGAAGCCCATGAGCTCCACGACTCTGACACAGTCAAAACCTTTCACGAGCAACACCCTATGAAGCCACTCGTGTAGGCTTCACGACCCGTGAAGCCAAAAGCTCCACGGCCCGTGAAGCACTTCTGGACAGAATGTCCATTTTTGGTTTTCAAGCCATCAAAGTGCAATTTCTTTGTAGAGATGGCTCTGATACCACTGTTGGAACTCGTGGTGGGCACAAACGCAGTGGAAGCAAACAAGAAAGAAGCATGCAAGACATAAAAAGAAAGCACACACAAAGCCTACATGAAGTTCCAATGGTGGAATACACTACAAAGCAAATTGCAACTCAAAACAAGATGAAGGAGGAAGAAAGTATACCTTCTTCCAGCTGGAAATCGAGCTCCATGTGTAGGGATGAACTTGAGGAAACAAAATGGCTTCCTCCTCCATTTCTAGTCCACACCAAGAAGAGTTTGATCCCATTGTACAAGCAATCCATTAGATGAACGTCCACTAAGACTTCACCATCTGGAACAGCCCAAAGATGTTCTCCTCTTGCACCAATGATCTTCATATGAACACTCAAGTTCACCATCTTAGTGTTGTAGCATGAAACCCATTTAGTACCAAGACAGAAAATGGAGTAGAGATAAGTTGTATATGGTTGCTTGTGTTCTATAGCCTCAAACCATGCCTATTGACACCAGAAACTCGGCCAAATTGCATGTCATTTTATTGGACCATCAAATGGTCTAATAAAACACAAGTGTCACTGCAGCTACCCTCTTCACGACCCCTCACGGGTTCTCACGGGCCATGAAGCCACGAGGGTACTTAGAACTCCACGAGCCATGCCGCCCGGTCGAGACTCGTAAGGACATCTCCTTCACGATCCCTCACGACCTCGTCACGGGCCGTGAAGCCCAAAGACATCACGACGCGTGGCGGCCGTCGAACAATCGTTGGGGCAGCCTGCTTCACGACCCGTGGAGCATCCTTCATGGTCGTGAATCCCCGAATCAAATTTTTTTTGATTATTTGACATTCTCCTTCCACATAAAGTTGTCGGGGTCAATCCTTGGCATGTGATCCAATAGGCTCGCGCTTCATTAGCAGGGATACCGGCATACGTGTGTCAGTGGGCAGATTCCAACAAAAATTGATATAAATATATGTGGATATATATTTATGGATTGAGATTTATTTCGGTTTGTTGTGTTCTCACGAACTACGAAGACTCGGTGATATTAGACAACTGAGCAATCGTTATCGAGGACTGAGGTGAGTGGAAGTGTACTCACGAGTGGTGTTGGTGGTAACATTTATGGTTACGTGATTTAAGATGTTCTTATGCTTTGAATTGCCATGATAGACTGTTTAGTCTGATTTGCCATGATAGACTGCCTAGTCTGGTATATGTTGTTAGACCGTGTTGACTAATATTGTTGGTAGTTGATTGTTGTTTGTTGTTTGAGATCTCTTGGATTGTTGGGCGACCAGTGTACATGGTTAATTATATGTGCACGTGGTGAGACCTGTACGTATGGTTAACGATATGCGTACATGGTGAGGGGTCAGCTATCGTATGTTTTGGGCTTGGCTATCTGCTATTGGTTGCACAGTTCTTGATCTTCTATGCATTTGTTGCAACATAAGGGGTTTAACTGTACCAAGTAGCAAATAGCTAACGGTAAACCTTTTCTTTGGCCCGCATCGGTTGCAGATTCTGTAAAACCGCCGTTCCTTTAGAGGTTAGATTGGTTTGTGGAGATTGTTTGATCTATTTGAGATCTGTTTGCTTGTGCTTGTTATTGATGGATGCTTGTTTGTAACTTTCATTCACTTAGCTTTGTATTAATTCCCCTTGGTTGATTGCTTTTTGCAGGTTTGGCTATTTAGCCTTATTTGTAGGGAAGGGAAATTTGACCAATGCTCTGATATTATGTTTGGAGAAGAGACGAGCCGAATTTTATAAATATTTTGTAACAAAACTTGATGTAATGTTTGTGAATAGTAAATATTTTATAAATATTTTATGGTTACGTGAATTTTATAAATATTTGACCAATGCTTTGTGGGTGTTTGTTTTAATGAAATCAGTAAACGCTTCCGCAGCGGTTTAAAAAAACGGCTTGAGAATTTACGGTGTTACAAAAGTCTGAGTCTTTAGGATACCAATGACCAAGATTAGGAGTTACTTTGAGATATCTTAATATTCTCTTAACAGCAATAAGATGTGATTCCTTTGGATCTGCTTGATATCTTGCACAGACACATGTTGAAAACATTATATCTGGTCTACTTGCAGTGAGGTATAAAAGTGACCCAATCATCCCTCTATAAGCAGTAATGTTCACTGATTTGACATCAGTGTCCTTTCCTAACTTGATAGAAGTAGACATAGGTGTTTTTCATTGAGGAACAATTTTCAAAATTAAACTTTTTAAGTAAATCTTTGACATATTTTGTTTGATGAATGAAAATACCATCAACCTCTAGTTTAATTTGCAAACTAAGAAAATAGTTTAATTCACCAATCATGCTCATTTGATAGTTATCAGATATGAGTTTAGAAAACTTTTTGCATAGTTCCAAATTAGTAGACCCAAATATTTTTTCATCTACATATATCTACACAAGTATCACATCACCTTTGTACTTCCTTATAAACAAAGTTCTACCAATTCCTCCTCTTGTAAAACCTTTGTTAGTGAGAAAAGAAGAGAGGGTATCATACCAGGCTCTTGGAGCTTGCTTAAGACCATATAAAGCTTTGTTTAAAAAGAATACATGATCAGGTAAGCTTGACTCCTCAAAACTAGGATGTTGTTTTACATACACTTCTTCTTTCAGATCTCCATTTAGAAATGCACTCTTCACATCCATTTGGAATACTTTGAAGTTCTTGAAGACAGCATAGGCTAGGAACAACCTGATAGCTTCCAATCTTGCAACAGGGGCAAGGTTTCATCAAAATCAATACCTTCTTCTTGACAATACCCTTATGCCACTAGCCTTGCTTTCTTTCTCATGATTTGCCCATTATCATCTAGCTTGTTTCTAAACACCACTTTGTTCCAATGATGGATTTATCCTTTGGTTTAGGTACCAAAGTCTATATATTATTTCTTTTGAATTCTGCCAGCTCTTCTTGGATGGTAGTCACCCAGTGGGGATCATTAAGAGCTTCATCAACCTTCGTTGCTTCAAACATTGAGATAAATCCAGAGTAAAAACAGATGTTGCAAGCTTTTGATCTTGTTCTAACTGGATCATCTATATTGTCTATCACCAGATCATGAGGATGATACTTATGGTTTTTGAAGGCTTTTTGGATTTCTTGGGAATTGGGATTTATTTAGATTTGGGGAGATGAAGTTATGTGTTGACTATTAGCAGTAGAAATGGTTTCATTTTGGGTGGCTGATATAACTTCATTGTCACAATCCGTGGGTGTCTCTACTAAAGAGGGAATGTGTGATATGGAATTAGAATCCAATGATGTTGAGTCATTTTCCACATGATTCAGTAGAGGTATAGGATTGGATGAGGTTGGTTACACATGGTTAAAGATTTGGATAGGAACAGGTTCATCTACATCATGAGCAGTTGGTGTACAGGGATCAACTTGCTCTAGAGTGGCTTCTCCAGTTTGCATGAGATCATTGAGTTCTTCACCTGAAAAATGATTATAGGAACAAGAAGCAACAAAGTCATTCTCATTAAAACTTACATTGATGTATTCTTATATGACTTTGGTTCTGAGGTTGTATACTCTATATGCTTTGGAAATCACTGAGTAACCTACGAACACTCCTTCATCAGCTTTTGGAGCAAACTTCTGCAATTGATCCTTTTGATTGAGGATGAAGCATTGACATCAAAAAATGTGTAGAAAGCTGATGCTTGGCTTCCTTCCCTTGAGCACTTCATATGGAGTTTTGTTGTGCCTCTTGATAATAAGGGATCTGTTTAGTGTGAAACATGCACAAGTTACAACCTCAGCCCATAAATTAAAAGATAACCCACTTTCACACAACATGGTTCTGGCAACTTAATCAATGTTCTATTTCTTCTTTCAGCTACACCATTTTGTTGTGGGGTTCTTGGAGGAGAGAAGTTTTGAGATATCGCTTTCTCATCACAGAAAGATTCCAGAGTTTGATATATGAATTCAGTTCCATAATCACTTCTAAGACTCCTCACCAGATTGCCATTCAACACTTCCATCTTCTTGATAAAGCATATGATTTCTTCAGCAGCCTCACTCTTTGCTTTAAGAAAGAAAACCCAAGTGTATCTGAGAATCCATCAACTAATACGAGAGCATACTTACTACCACCAATACTAGCAGTTGCAACAGGACTAAAGAGATCCATGTGCAACATATAGAAAGGTTCTGTAATAGAAAAGGCCTGCTTAGATGGAAATGATGTCTTATGCTGCTTTCCCTTCTCACAAGCAGTGCAAGGTTTAGGCTTAAGGTAAGTCAGATAAGGTAATCCTAACACTAGTTCACCCTTGCAGAACTTGTTGATATTTTTGAAATTAAGGTGGGAAAGCCTCTTGTGCCATAGCCAGTTTGTATCCTCATTATTTTTGGAGTACAAACATGTTTCTTTTGAAGGGTCACCAGAGGGCTTGTCAAGAGTGTACACATCCTTGGTTCTCTTGGCACTTAATAATGTATTACCTTCCTTATTTATTATGGAGCCTCCTGTCTTTGTGAAGTGGACTTCATTATCTCTATCACACAATTGACTTATGCTTATGAGATTGTATTTCAGCCCTTTGACATATGATACTCTAGACAGTTTAAGGTTCCCATTATAAAGTTCACCATAGCCTTTTGTTTTCCCATGATTGTTGTCACCAAAAGTCACCCTTGGACCTTTTTCTTTCTTATAGTTACTGAGCAGAGCCTTGTTGCCTGTCATAGTTCTTGAACATCCACTCTCAAGAAACCATGAACGAACACCCTGCACAGATTGAATGAAAGAATAGTTAGTGACAAAAGTAGGATTCCACTATTTAGTGGATCCCTATGGAATGCACCTAGCTTTCCACTTCATTTCAGGTTTCTAATGTATAAAAGGAATGACTATGTTATCATTACAAGTCCGCTGTCTTGAATTTCCTTCTAAAGAATATTCAAATTCCTTATGCTCTTTACTTCCACACTTATAACATTTTTGAGATTTTGTGGCCTTGGAGCATTGAACAACGTTATTTGAATGCCTATGAGTTTTCTTATTAGTCCTATGACAATTATCAGTTATCATTTGACTAACTTGACCATTTAGCTTATGAAGCTTATCCTGTAAATTTCTTAGGTCTTTATTCACAGGCACCTTGGATTGATCTTTGGATTTGGAAAATCTTTTACCAATCTTTGGAGTGGCAGAAATGGGAACAATGTGAACATCATTCTTATTAATCATAGTTCCTTCTATTGAAAGAGAGTTGATTACTTATGGATCAACCAATTGTTTGGAAGATGAGCTATGATCAGCTGACAGGCCATCAGCTAAGCATTAACCATCTACTAACAAGTCAGTTGATAGAGTGGTATTAGCTAATGATTCTTTATTTTGTGAAATACTAAGATTTAAGTCATCTGTTTTCGAGGATTGACAACATAATGTCTATGTGGTCTCAACTAATTATTCCTTTCCTTTACTCACATCATTTGACTTTATGTTCTTAGTATTTTTACATTCTGAAATCTCACCAGAGGATGATTCAACAGAAGGAATAGTTGATTCTTTTAGGTGAGTACTTTAGCTTCTAACGAATTTATTAGTGAACACACTTTTGCCTTTAACAGTCTCGTGAAAAGTTTGTGGCAAAATGTTAGCATTGTCTAAGATATTAATATTCTTATTAGAATCGACATAGTTAGCATCCTTAGAGTAATTTCCACCAATAATAGCTTGAACTTGTTTGGGTATCTGTTCCTTGACACACTGAGTGGTCTTTTCAGCAGATACACACCAAGACTTTACTACTTTTTGGAGGTCATTGAACTTTTTGGTTGCTTCAATAGTTTCTTTTACTAAGATCTCATTAAGTATTTTTTGATTTGATAGGTCATCATTTAAAATTGTATCTCTGCTTAAGTTCCTCATCTTTAAGAATTAAATTTTCCTTGAGTGATTCTACTTCTAGTTTTAGCTTCTTCTCTCTTTTAATAGTAGACTGGAAATCTATACACAAGTAATCAAACATAGCATTCTTTTCATTATCATCATAATTAATGAACTTTCCAACCTGATACATTGAAGAAGGATCCCAGTTGGTAGTTGAACAAGCTTTTGTAGCCTCCTTCATATCTTCATCAAAGGAACTACCATCATTGTTGTTGGCCATCATGCAGAACTGAGCAGAGATCACCTCATCTTCATCAGAGGAAAGATCTACTTCTGCCCAATCTTCTTCTTCAGCTACACGAACTTGGCCTTGGGCTTTCTTCTTCTTTTTCTTGTTAAGAACAGCAGCACGGAGTTTCTTATACTTGGCTTCATAATCAATTTTGCCATCCTGCTTTGGCACATATGAAGAACAAGTGTTACTTTTGGACTTACAGTCACTGGCTATGTGGCCAATCTTGCCTCATTTGTAACACTCTGCTGTGGAGGCATCAAAAGTGGATTTGGACTTGACAAATTTTGATGGCATCTTGATGAACCTCTTGACACCCTTTTATTTCTTGAAAGGTTTGAACTTCTTAACTAGCATAGCTACTCCTTTAACCAACACCTCTAAACTATTCTCCTTAACACCATTCTCCTCATCACTTTCTCCAGCACTCTCCTCATCATCTCCTTCTTCATCAGAACCAGAATCAATAGCTGCAAAGCTTCTCATCTTTCTATCTCTTGATACAAGGACCGTTGGTGCAGTTTTCACAGCCTCTTTCATCTCCTTGGATGACAACTTCCTTTGATTCACTGATTGCTCATGGTTGAGTAAGTTACCATAGAGAGCAACCAGAGACATTCCCTTGATCTTTTCACTATGCCTTAGTACAGTGACAAAGTGATCCCATGTTTCAGGGAGGGAGTCTAGAAACTTGTTCACTAAGACAAAGTTGCTCTTGGATATGTCTGCCCTCTTCAAATCATTTACTAGGCAGTTGAACCTGGTGTATGTCTGTGTAAGACTCTCACCTTTATGAGCAAAGAAGAATTCATACTCTCTGTTGAGGAGGAGCTTCTTGTTCTCCTTCACCTCCTCGGTCCCTTCATATGCAACTGTGAGTGCATCTAACATCTCTTTAGCAGAAGTACAGTTAAGCACTTGATGATAGAACTCATTGGGTAGTGAAGAGATGACAGTTGATCTAGCCTTAACATCTAGGCTAAGCAACCTCTTATCTTCATCTGTCCACAGATGCATGGGTTTGGTAATGATTCTTTCTGTTTTGGAGGTTTGACCTTCAGATTCTAATGGAATGGATAATACAGATGTTGGAACATAAGGATCCTCAGTAACTATTTAAAAAATTTGGATATCAAGGGTGGATAAAAAGAGATGTGCTCTACTTTTCCCCATGGCGAAGTTTTCTGCATCAAACATGGGACATCTTGTTAAAGACACAGTGTTTGAGATGTTCATGTTGTTTGAGGATGAGGCCATTTTGAGAGGGGTATAATGTTGGGATTCCATGGGGATCAAAGCACGCAACAGAAGCAAGAAAAACACACACAAAAGATCCCATGAAGTCCCAATGGTGGTTAAATCTTGTAAGAAGCTACATGCAACCTAAATAAGAACAAGGAGAAAGGAGTAATACCCACGAAGACGTTGAATTCTTGGCTAGAACAATGAGTTACTTGAATTTGGGATGTTAGCTTGGAACAAATGGCTCCAAACCCTAATGCAAGTCCACACCAAGCTTTGTTTCACTCTCCTTGTACTAGCAAGCCACCAAATCACCAACACAAAATGATTAGGTTCTAGAACAGCCATTCAAGAACACTAGATGATCACCAAGACAAGGTCTTGTAGTTCTCTCTCAACTTAGAACACTCACTTGTATGTATCTCTAATGTGTAAATTAGCAAGGGTTAGCCAAGAGGAAGTAAAGAACAAAGAACACCCCTTATAATTAGATTTCATCTGTTCATGCACCTCCAAGAGGGCACGTGCCTTCACGACCTCCTTCACTGGCCGTGTAGGGTTGTGAATCCCTAGGGTTTCACGAACCATGCGGCCATGACAGGACATGTGTACACGAGCTGCTTTACGACCCGTGGAGCATCCTTCACGGTCGTGAAGCTTAGGTCAGATTGAATTTGACCATTTTGACCCTTTCCTCTTATAGTAGGTTGTCGAGATTGAAACTTGGCGTGTGACCCAATAGGCCCGCACTTCATCGGCAGTGATACCGGCCTACGTATGTCAGTGGGCAGATTCCAACAAACTCCCACTTGCACATGACACACCGTATCAATGGGCACCACAGACAGGGAGCGGCCTCTAGCAAGGCATCCCTGCCCGCAACTAAACATGGGGTATGTCATCCCTAACAAGTACCAAGTCGAAACTAAAAGAGTTTGACATGGTCCTATGGATAAGTGATCAATCATCCTATTGATCGGGATATCCAAGCGAACACGAGACATGGTACAAAGTCATTCTCCGATCGTTCATTATTATGTTTCTCGATCAAGATTGGTGGTGACCAAAAGGTGAGTTGTAACTGATTAACAATCATTGCAAGGTCGAGGATGGCCATGCATTTTTGGTGTTAGTGCCCAATCATCGAGGGTCCCAGGGATTTCTCTCTAAATAGAGGAACAAATTCCTTTGACTAGATTGCCTCCAATACATTGGTAATACTTTACCCAAAAGCCTCCTTTATAATAGCCAGTTACGGACTACGTTTGAAAGCAGTCAGAATAAAGCAAACCAAAATAGTGAAACACATGCATCTCCGGTCTAAGGATAAAAGATATTATCATCTTGATTTACTCTTGACATGTACCGTGAAGTAAGATCAGGTGTGGGTCGTCCAATCACTTGAAACTCTTTTCAAGTATAGGAGAAATATTGCGTCCCTTGTATTCAATCCCATTGAACATTATGACCAATCATTTCTCTCGATCTTCGTTCATACTTCCTTCCAATGAAAAATGACTGACCATTGACTATTTAGAATGTAAAACATTCAAGGAAGTGATAAAACATGCAAAGTTGGAACATAATAATGATTTTAAAGAAATTATTCGCTACACACGTATCATAAATCTCCATTTAATAATCAATAGATTCAAAAATACAATATTGCTTAATGCTCCCAATTACATAGCAAATATATCAAATACAATAACCAATATACAACTCAAACCAAGTCACTAGCAAATCTAATCCCAATAGCAAGTGTGTGGGCATCGTGCTTAGCTTGTGACAACGGTTTAGTGAACGGATCCACCAAATTGCTATCCATGTGTACTTTGCTGATGACAATGTCTCCATTCTTGACCACATCCCTGACAAAATGATATTACCGCGGAATATGCCTCGTGCGTTGGTGAGACCTTGGTTCCTTTGCTAAAGCAACGGCACCCTCGTTGTCACAAAAGATCTCAACAGGGTCGCTGATGCTAGGACCCACTCCCAAATCAAGCACAAATTTCGTCATCCATACGGCCTCCTTAGCAGCTTCACTGGTCGCAATGTATTCCGACTCTGTAGTGGAATCGGCCACGGTGTCTTGCTTGTAGCTCCTCCAGGATATAGCACCGCCGTTTAATAGGAACACGAACCCCGATTGTGATCGGCAATCATCCCTATCAGTTTGGAAGCTTGTGTCAGAGTAACCCTTTACTCTAAGCTCTTCCTCATCTTCATACACCAAGAACATCTCCTTAGTCCTCCGAAGATACTTGAGAATGCTCTTCTCCGCCGTCCAATAGGCTTCGCCTGGGTTGGCTTGATATCTATGTTGGAATATGCCCGCTGACACGAACGAGTTAATGGCACTACCGATGAGGTATATGTTGGAACTCGTGGTGGGCACAAACGCAGCGGAAGCACACAAGAAAAGTAGCATGCAAGACATAAAATGAAAGCACACACAAAGCCCACAACTAGTTCCAATGGTGGAATACACTACAAAGCAAATTGCAACTCAAAAGAAGAAGAAGTGACACACCGTACCATTATGCATCACAGACAGGGAGCAGCCTCTAGCAAGACATCACTGCCCCTAAATCAACACGAGGTATGTCATCCCTGACAAGTACCTAATCACAATCCAAACAGGTTTTAAAAGGTCCTACAGATAAGTGTTCAATCATCCTATTGTTCGCGATATCCAGGTGAACACGAGACATGGTACAAAGTCATTCTCCGATCGTTCACTATTATGTTTCTCGATCAAGATTGGTGGTGACCAAAATATGCAAGTTGCAACTGATCAACTATCATTGCAAGCATGAGCACGGCTGTGCATTTTGATGTCAGCGCCCAATCATCGAGGGGCCCAAGGATATCTCTCTAAATAGAGGAACAAATTCCTTTGACTACATTGCCCCATTACATCGGCAATACTTTGCCCAAAAGCTTCCTTTATAACAACCAGTTACGGACTGTGTTTGAAAGCAATTAGAACAAGGCAGACCAATGTCGTGGAAACACATGTATCTCCAGTCTAAGGACGAAATGATATTATCATCCTGAGTTACTCTTGACATGTACCATGAAGTAAACTCAGGTGTGGGTAGTCCAATCACTTGAAACTCTTTTCAAGTATAGGTAAAGTATTGCGTCTCTCGTATCCAATCCCCATTGAATACACAACCAATGCTTTCCCTAAGTCTTCGTTCAAACTTCCTTCCGATGAAGAGTGACTGACTGTGGACATTTAGAATGTAAAACATTCAGGGAAGAGGTAAACATGCTAAGATGGAACACAACAAAGGCAACTGAGAGTACCCGCTACACGCGTATTAAGAAATCTCCATTTGATAATCGATACTAGCAGAAGCACAATGTTGCTTAACGTTCTCAAATTCAACATATCAAAATTTCAACTAAAACAAACTCAAGCCAAGTCTTTGCAAGCACTAGTATGTCAATCATCACTATCTTGCAGCTACGGCTTTAGCAAAACGGATCCGCCACCATGCTATCCGTGTGTATTCGTAAGATGACCATATATCTACCTCAACCAATCACTCAAAAGTGTGCGTTGGTGAGATAACGGTCTTTTTTCAAGCTATCGCACCTTCATTGATTCATCAGAACTCAATAAGATCAAAGATGCTTGAGATAAAGGTTATCTTTCATAAGCCATGGTACTCTCATTGTCTCATAAGATCCCAATAGAGTCAGCGATGCTTTGAGAAGCATACTTATTAACACCATATTTAGTAGGATCACGAAACCCGATAAAGATCGGCAGTTATCCTAAGAAGTATATAAGAAAGCATTTGAATAACAACTTATTATATGTTGCTTCTTACTATAGATCAACAAGAACATATTTCAATATTTCTTTAACTCCTTCCATAGGTATTGTATATCCTATAATCGTTATGGATGCATAATTCTTGATTTAAGCTTTTCCAAGCAAGATCAGGACATTATCTCCAATACGTTGTATGTGGTAGACATATTTAGAATAGGACTACAAAATGCTCCCACTAGCTCTGGCATTCTTCCATGTTTCATCATTGATATTTGAAAACTCAAACAAATGATTTTCATATCAACGCAAAGATTCTAACATTGAGATGGCAACATAAGTCCACAAGTGGACTACTTAGGGTTTGTAGATTTCATTAGGATACTTATTGATAGTGAAAGACCCTCGAAAATGTTGTGAGCATTTCCTCATAAATTCCTATTAAGGAATGTGGTCTTCACTTCCATCAAATATAGCCTAAAAGGCACTTATAAAATAAGTACCCATGTGGACTTCAACATAACCACTGGGAGAATGTTTCTAGATGATACCTTCCTCATGGTCAATCATCCTGAAACAATTCCTACCAGTCGGTATTTGAAGTAGTCTACAAACTTATCCATGTTGGTCTATCTCCTTAAGGAACCAGTCACACCTTGCGGGTTCACACCCAGGTGTAGGATCAACTAAGTCGAAACCTTGGATATCCGTCATGGATAGCATCTCATCTTATCATTTCCTCCTTTCTCCTAGCGGACTCCAAGCCCACTATGCTTACCGGTAGTTGACGCATCCATCATGAATCGTCATAAAGTTGTCTTCCTCAGACATAATGAATTATGTCTTCCTGGTCTTATGACAACTTCTACCAAGAGGTAATGAATTTTTATGCCAGGTTCTTCAGCATTGCCATGCTGAGTTTCAATCATTTCTGATTAGATTCTAGTGTCAACATCAGGTCCTTCCATTCAAGGTATACTTTACTCTCACATACATCCATGGATATTAATTTAAGAGACTCTACCTTTGAGCAACTAACATCATGTTCTCACAAGGCTCGTCAAAACAAATATCCCATGGTCTTAGTAAAGTACCTAATGGAGTAAATACCTCTAGATCCTGGGTTCCTCCACCTCACGTCTAAACGTAGGCTAGACAATCCAGTCTTTGGAATAGACAAACAAGGATCCTCCTTTTCATCATATCCTCTAAGGCGTTTACATGACCATCTTTGTTGTTCATAAAATTTAGAACTCATGCCCACCATTTGGAGAATGACCCAAAACAATTTTGGACATAAAAGTGTAACCTATCACTTGTCGGACCATATCAAAATGTCCGGTTCCTTCTTTAGACGACCACATGTAACAATGTGTCTTAAGAGGAATGAATTGTGAGACAATCCCATAATTCTTATGATAGTCACATAATATAAAACTAAGGTACTCGGCATCTTAACTAGATCCAAGTATCATAGTTGCATTGCCCTATCTATCATGTACCTCGTTATGGTGAGTTTTGAACACCTCTAAGGTTTCAAAAACAAGTCCATTAAAATAGACATACCATCCCTTCTACCATCACCGGTAAAGGTAACAAGGTATCTAAAGTTACTCCTTAATGTTTGCTTGAATGATCAACACACTAAAAGTGTGAACGAAATCCAACAAGCTTTCAATCCTCTCACATACTTTAGTGAAGGATGTTTAAGTCATTTAACAAGATATGCATTCAACATTTGACCCATCGTCAAAGGGTTCCAAGTTCCTAAACCTCACGGATCTTGGTGAAGCAAGTCTTGTTTATATAGCTAAATCGACTTCTACATAAGGATAACTTATCAGTACATTTATGATCGTTCTATTACTCCTTAAGCAAAAGCTTACTTTAAATGCCACGACATGGATAAACATTGAAATAAATCACCCCTAATTTCAAAAGTCAAAGTAATATCCATCGTCTACAAAGACGTTTAGATATAATGTTTCTAGCCATACATGGCATAAACATACATCCAATAAAGTAATAGAATAGCTGGAAGGAAAGGCAAGATACAAACTTCCAATCCTCTCAATAGGGACAACAACTATGTTTCCCTTTTCGAATTCCAACTCTCCATGCCTCATCCGCCTACTTCTCTTGTAACACCTTCACTTTGGGACAAACAAATTTGTGACAAACGTGAGCGTTATTGCTAGCGTTCAAAACCTAGTCTTTGGAAGTAGAAGTGCAATGGAGTTTGATCATGAATGTTCTTGAAGTCGAGGAGCTAATTTCTCTTACTCATAAGTGATTTTAGCTCTTTCAGGCTCATAGGGCAGGCGTGGTGGCGTCAATTTTCTAATCTTTCTGCAGAAGTAGCAAATTACCCCTTGTGGAGTCATATCTTGAGGCAAAATCTCATTGCCCTCTGACTTCGCATATATGGTAGGTTTGGTAAAACCAAACTTTCCACTTGAGGTCAATTTCTTCTTCTCGGTTTCTTATTCCTTTATAATGTTAGTAGGAGTTGGTGAGCGAAGCCATACTTTGGCCATGCAGGACTTAGCAGTCCATAACATGCCATAATGCTTTATCAAGGACTTCTCCATATTGTGCATGTGATAGTTCATAATGAACTATTTACATCACGTGGGCATGGACTTTGGAGAATTTTCATTCACCACAAGCTCCCTCCCTATGGTGAATCCATGCCTCTCCTTTAGGTCCACGTACCTCTCTAACTCAAGGATATGGACACTAATTTTCCCGCCTTCATGCATCCTTCAACCAATCAAGGCCACGATGCACTTTTACATGCATTTAGAGGTCTAGGTCGCGTTGGTAGCATTTTGGCTCTAGAAGCAATTTCTCTAAAATGTGCAACTTTGACTCATGGTGGAGGACAAACCTTAACAACCAATCCTAGTCCACGAAATCCACACTAATGAGTATCTCCTTCTTTAGGAACGACCGAAGTTTTAAGTTGAAGCAGTGTCATTAACGTTTGCCAATTAAAGATATAAGAATGCACGTTTTAGTTAGTTTTGATACAATCCTCGTTAAGATAATTACCCATTTAGTTTTAAGAAAACAAATTATCTTAACAAGGGCTAAGAACCTTATTTCACTTCACTGCATGACGGGTTTGCCGTGGATCACTTCATGAAGTTATTTAGGCCGGTAAACACTTTACCAATTGCAATCCGAGATTACAACTCTTAGACACTTGCGGGATCCATCAACACTCATAGCGTCGGTTTGGCATGTTTGATCTCTTCTCACACCAATTCCTCGTTAAGCCGCTTTGGAAACTCGGTATAGGCACGACAATTACCAAGGCGTATTAAGTTGGAATTGTAAATCGTCCGTCAAGATACACGGTGACACCCTTGACAATCATTGGCTCGTGCTTAGCTCGACAACCAATAATTTCAAGTCGCCACACTCACCTTCCACACAGATCCACATGGAACAACTCGTGCTTAGCTCGACAATCATCCCATGCATCACTAGATTCGGGTGGTGTCATCTTACGGGTGGCGTGTGATTTGCATTTGAGAAAAACGGGACTTTTGTCTTTCCAGTTTAAAAAACCTCTTTTCAAGTTGATTAACAAACAAGTGACAAAACGCATTTTTTCACTTTAATATAAATCAATTTATATTTATTTGTTAATCGTGAGCGCGCGGGGTCTGTTAAACAATTTAACAACTCTTGTGATTTTATTATTTTGAAAAAATTTCTAGCATGCGAAGATCCTAAACAATCACGCAAGAAAAAAACAAAATAAATCACAACCACGCACAAAGCAAATATCCGGTAACACGCCCCTAAACCCTATGCACCCTCCCTGCGAGCCAAACGGAGAGAGCAAGGCTAAACTAACGACACAACCAAAAGGCCTCGCCGGATGTGCTCCCACTGAATCCGTCATCTCCAAATGATCCACCGGATCCAATATAGCCGTGACGTCTCCTCCACGACTCTCGATGGTTGTCTTCGGTCTTCTTTTCACAATTACAAACAATTTGAAAAGAAACGGCATGCAAGCCGCGATTGCTATTCTAACCTACTTACAACAAGTACAAAGGAAAGCAATGGCATGCAAGCCATAATAAATTTACAAATTTACAAACCGAATTAAATATTATTACAAACCATTGTGACTAAAAGTCACCAAATGAATGAATACATAAATAAACAACCAAACAACCAACACATAGGTCTAACGGGCAAGGCGTTACCGGGCACAACAACAACCACAAACAAAAACATGGTGTGCCACAACAAAACCATGCAAAATGTATCTCAATTAAGATTGTTCAAACAAGCAAAGCACTCAAGGCACAAAAAGAACAATCCTTGTACATATGCATTAGTATCCCAAACACTTTGAGAACACATATTCATATATACACAATATAAGTATATGCATGTGTGCATTTTATGCCAAAACCACCCAATACATATAAATATATGAATCAAGACACATAAACGGGGCTTTTCAAGTGTCCAAACAAAAGGACAGATTCTGGAAAAACAGAATTGAAAGGTGCTAAAACCGAAAATCTATTTCTTTTATAAACAAGGATAAAAACACTGTTCACGAGACCTTCACGGGCCCTCACGGCCCGTGAAGCCCATGCGCTCTATGACTCTGACATAGTCAAAACCTTTCACGAGTGACACCCCATGAAGCCACTCGTGTAGGTTTCACGACCCGTGAAGCCAAAAGCTCCACGGCCCGTAAAGCACATCTGGACACAATGTCCATTTTCGGTTTTCAAGCCATCAAAGTGCAATTTCTTTGTAGAGATGGCTCTGATACCACTGTTAGAACTCGTGGTGGGCACAAACGCAGCGGAAGAACATAAGAAAAGTAGCATGCAAGACATAAAATGAAAGCACACACAAAGCCCACAACTAGTTCCAATGGTGGAATACACTATAAAGCAAATTGCAACTCAAAAGAAGAAGAAGAAGGATGAAAAATACCTTCTTACCATGGTTGGATATCGAGATCTTCAAATGTGGGATGAACTTGATGAAACAAAAGGCTTCCTCCTCCATCTCTAGTCCACACCAAGAAGAGTTTGATCCCCAAATGCTAGTAAACCATCATGTAGACATCCATCACGATTCTACCTTCGGGGACAGCCCATAAAAGTTCTACTCTTGCACCATTGATCTTCATATGAACACTCAAGATGACCATCTTAGTGTTTTTAGTATGAATCCTCTTAGGTGCCAAGAGAGAGAATGGAGTAGGGAGAGAAGGGGTGTTTTTGACTAAAAATTTCAGACTTAATATACCAACTTCTATCTCCAGAAACTCGGCCATAATGCATGAAATCTGATTAGACAATCAAATGGTCTAATAAAACACAAGTGACACTTCAGCTGCCTCTTCATGGCCCGTGAAGCTCATAGCTTTCACGGCCCATGAAGACAGCTTCATGGTCGTGAAGCACCCAGCCTTCACAGCCCATGAAGCAATCAGCTTCATGGTCATGAAGCACCTAGCCTTCACCGCCCATGAAGCACAAACCTTCATGGTCATGAAGCACCCATTGACAACCAAAACCACAATTTTATTCCTCTCTTTCTAAACGTGCCGTCGGAATCAATCCTTGGCGTGTGACCCAATATGCTCGCGCTTCATTAGCAGTGATACCGGCATACGTATGTCAGTGAGCAGATTCCAACAGTATAGGCCTATTGGGTCACACACCAAGTGTTGATTCCGACAACACGATCAAGCAAAAGAGAGAAAAAGGCCAAAATGGGTTTTGGCAGCATGGTACACTGGCCGTGTTCTTGAACACGGGCTGTGTCTAGCCCAACAAGCACGGGGCGTTTTGGCCCAAGTAGAGGCCGTGTGCTTTGGGCCTACACGGCCGTGTAGATGAACATGGGTACTATTAGGTCTGTTAGACACGGGCTAACTTGGCCCAATCGAGGCCGTGGGCTTTGGGCCTACACGGTCGTGTTGGCCAACACAGGCCGTGTACAGGCTCTGTAACAGCATAGTAAACAACTTTAAACACTCATTTTAATGTGGTTAATGTGAGTGAATGATAAGCCACGATTCATACGTCTCTGGAACAGAATTTTGGGAGCTCTAGATTCTTATGCTAGAGTTCATACTCTCTCCAATTGTCCTTCTTCTTGGTGATGAAATTTGGTGCACAAAAGAAGGTAATATACACTTTGTGATCAAGCTGTGATGCACAAAGGTGTTGCTTGTTCTTACATTTTGTTGTTTTGGTGGCTACATCAACCTACTAGCATTGGGCAATCAAGTGTGCCTGGGGGTGGACTACTCTAGAGGAATTCTTCCTTGAATTCTACACACTCTAACAAAGAAGAAAGCTTTGGTGATCTTGCATTATGGTATAACCTTTCTTCTTTCTTGTTTATTATGCTTTAGTTGCAATTCCATGTTTAGATGTTGGTCCATGGCATGTGCGTTTGTTTGGCTAGTTTAGTTTTGTATTGTATCTTGCTTCCGTTTCTACTCGGTTATGCCAAACAAAGACCTTCAGTGGTATCAGAGCCATATCTAACATGGCTTTGCACTAACGAGTCTAGAAAAACCATATGAATATTGTATACAAGGAAATGGTTTTCTTGAAAGTTTTTCGTGTAGATTTTTGTTAGGATAAAATTGATATATTTGTACCCTACATAATAATCATATAAATATTTTTATATTAGAATTTTTTTTTCTAGAAATGGTTTTACATGTAGATTCATGTTAGGCTAAAATTGGTATATTTGTAGCCCACCTAAGATGTTAGTTTTTACATCAAGTCTCAAAAACCATATAAGTACATTTATATAAGAAAATTGTTTTCTTAAAATTGGTTTTTCCGTTGAGGCTCTTGTTGTGCTAGAATAGATTTATTCGTAGACGTGATAATATTTTAGTTTTTATATTTATATATTTGTTGTAACTTGGCATGAAGTGTACACAAATATATACTTATAAATGTATATATGAATATGTGTCACAAAAATGGTTTGGTACACTAATGTATATGTACAAGGATTGTCATTTTGGTGTCTTTGATGTTGTTAACAATCTTGACTAAAATATAGATATATATTTATATCATGGTTTTGTGTGGCGTGCCATGTTTCACTTATGTTGCGTTTGGTTAATTCGGTAACACGATATGCCCTTAGACCTATGTGTTGTGGTGGTTGATTGATTCGGTTCTTGGTGGCCTGCGTGCCATATTGATGTAAATATTTATTTATATATTTGTTGGTGCGGCTTGCACGCCGTTTATTTTATTCCGTGTATTTGTATAAATAGTGTAGGAATGCGACCTGCGTGTCATTTATATATATATTCTATGTATTTGTAAATAGTATAGAATTAGAACCGGAGAAGTCAACGGGAGTCATGGTGATGGTGTCTTGGCGAGAAGGAATCAACACACTATTGAAGGTGTTGGATTCGGTGGGAGCTCACCCAACGAGACTTTACCAATGGTCCTTAGGTTTTGGCCTCGTTTTCCCCGTTTTCCCCGTGTTGGCCAACCGACATAATGGATGTCAACGGATCCCGCAAGTGTCTAAGAGTTGTAATAGAGATTACAATTGGTAAAATGGTTGCCGGCCTAAATAGCTTCGCCACGTGATCCGCGGTAAACCCGTCATGGTGCAAGGTGAAATGAGGTTCTTAGCCCTTGTTATAAATAGTTGTTTTTGTCTAAAACTATGGGGTAATTATTTTTTTAACGAGGTCTTTCTAAACTAACCAAAACTCATATTATTGTTATTTATAGATGTCAAATTATAACAATACCACGTCAAACATCTCACTTCGTGTGTTCCTAGAAAGGGAGAAACTCACGGGGTGAACTTTATTGCATGGCTTAGGCAATTGAGGATTGTCCTTCGCCATGAGTCAAAGTTGCACATCCTTGAAGAAGCCCATGTTGCCTGCCTCATGTTGTCAACTATGAGCTCGGAGTTGCGAAAGCAGCTCGAGCACATGAGTGTGTACGATATGTTAAACAAGCTCAAGGACATGTTCCGACAGCAGGAACACTATGAGTGTGTTAAAAGCCTAGTCGGTTGTAGGCTGCAGGAAGGCGGGAATGTTGGTCTTCACGTCCTTAAGATGAAGGCGAACGTGGACCAAATGGAAAGGTTAGGATTTCCTATTGGGAGAGAGCTAGCTGTGGATATTGTACTCCAGTCTCTGCCCACATCATATGAACAGTTTGTCACAAACTATCATATGCTAGGATTGGAGAAGTCCTTAAGTGAATTGCATGACATGTTGAAGTCTGTGGAGTCTGACATGGCCAAGCATAATTCCACCTCAACCACTCCCGCATTGGGCTTAAAGAAACAAAGAAAAGGAAGAAGAAACCGACCCTAAGAGGAAAGGTTGGAGTTTCCAAGCCTATCCTTAATATTGAGTCGAAGGACATAGAGAATGTGCCTCAAGAAGAGACTCAAGAAAAGGTGGTTTGCTACTTCTTTGGAAGATTTGGAAGTTGGGGCCGTCACGCCTGCCCTACGTGCCTCAAGAAGAGACTCAAGAAAAGCTGGGTTGTTGACCCGAGCGGATTGACTCACGTTTGTCACAAATTTGTTTGTTACAAAGTGTAGGTCCTTTGTTGAAAGAAAAGCATGAAGAACCGGATCTCGAACGAGGAAACCATGGTGATTGTCCTCCAAGAGAAGATAAGGAGACTTGATCTCGCTTTTGTCGCCGGTTTATTTATTACTTTATTTTAATGCCCTGCATGGCAAGTAACATCTCGCTTTAATTACGGTGAACAAAAATTTTGAAGTTTTAAGAATTGATGTTGAACCTTTTTAAACGTTATTTATTCAAGGTTTAATGTCATAGCTCATGTGTTGTTTCGCCCTGCGTGGCGTACAACTTTACATGTGGTGACGATGAGTTATTCTTAAAATACGAAATTCATTATGAAAATCTATTGTGAGATATTTTTGTTCAAAATTTCCCATGTCATGGCATACACAAGGATTTGTTACAAGTAATAGAATATTCATGAATAATTGATTCTGAATCCAAAATAGTTTGGATGAGTTATCTTTGTGTGATAATCAACTTAATCACATAAACAAGAAATATATCGCCTAGATCCATGTGGTTAGGATCTTGGAATAGTTTAGCCTCGGGCTAAACGCTTTGATGTTGATCTTGTTTATTAGGCTTAGATGATTATGAGATCCTTCGTTGGAGTTTGTGAGAGGATTATAAGCTTGTTGGATATTGATCACATTTTGTGGATAATCCGTTCAAGCATACCACAAAGAATAACGAAAGGGAAACTCTTCATCACTACCTTGATGGTAGTAATTGCGAGACGTTGGTTAGTTTAGGCATATGTCTGAAACCTTGTTTGTGTGCAGAATTAGCGAAAACAACTTTAAGAATCAATAGGGCATATTCATCAAGGTACTTAGATCTAGTTAAGATGCTAAGATATCTATTATCTATATATGGGATGACCATATAGTGAATTGTAGAATTGTTTCACAATTCATATCCTACTAAGACGCATTGGTACATGGTGTCATGGAGTAGGGAACCGGGTGTTATTGATCCGGTTTATAACGGGTCGATAATGTGTGTCCGGTTTGTTGGGATATTCTTTGCCATTGTGACTAAGTCCTCAAATCCAAATTCAATAGATAGTCTATTTATCATTTATTAAGATACGACTAGAAAGGTTCTTTGCTTGTATATCTTAATAGATCGGAGTTATCCATTCTACATTCAGTGGGAGAAGGATAAACTTGAAATCGAGAAGTGCTAATACATTTGAGGAGTTCTTCTAAGTTTTAGTTATTTAACCTTTTGAGAACAATGTTTGTTGCTTAAAAGGGGAAGAAGAAAGAAACTAAAACTAAGGCATTCTAGTGGAAGAACGTGAAACTTAAATGAAGACTTGATGATGATACTAGCATATAATCTGATATCTTTGATAGATGATCAGCATGGTTATGCTGGTATGCCTGAGTAAGAATCATTACTTCTTTTAATTCTGATTAGAGTCATATAGATCCAAAGAGATATGGGTTTCTCATATCTAAGTGGTAATGACTTAATGGTGAGTCTTGTTGAGTTCGCCACCTATCGGAAGACGTAGTGGATCCAGAATTCGCTAAAAATAAAAGAAGTAAATAATAAAGAGATGCAATCCATTTGGAATGTCCAAGTGCTTGACTTGAATTGATCCCATACCTAGGTGTATACCAAGGTGGTAGTGATGGGATAGGCAACTTCATGGATTGGCATAGGCAACTTCGGATTGTCCTACGCCATTAAGGGAAATTGCATAGCATTGAGGAAGCCTTGCCCGAAGCCCCTGCGACTACGGCACCTAGGGCCGTCCGAGACATGCATGAAAAACGCCTCAGGGACACGGAGGAAATCACGTGCCTTATGTTAAGTGCAATGAGCTCCGATTTAAAAAAGCAAAGGGATCATTTAATTGCTTACGACTTGCTCACACAGCTCAAGGACATGTTCCAACAGCAAGCGAGGCAAGAAAGGTACGAATGCCTCAAGTCCGTCCTAGGTTGCAAGCTCCAGGATGGCTGGAACGTAAGCGCTCATGTGTTGCGAATGAAAGCAAACATGGAGCGCATGGACAGGTTAGGGTTCACCATAGGGAGGGAGATGGCAGTTGATCTCATCCTCTAGTCCTTGCCCAATGCATATGATCAATTCACCATGAGTTATCATATGCATAGTATGGACAAAACCCTCATGGAGCTTCATGGGATGGCTCAAGACCGCGGAGTCAAGCATCTCGAAGCCCATGGCCACCTCATCCAACCACGTCTTGGCTATCCAGGAGGGACGCATCCCAAAGAAGAGGCTGAATCCTTCCCACAAGGGAAAGGGTAAGGGTAAGGGTAAGGGTAAGGTCGGTGCCACCAAGCCTACCCCTACCCCGGTGGCAAAGGGCAAAAGGAAGATTCCCCAAGCCAAGGCCCCGGAGGATGCGGAATGCTTCTTTTGCGGGGACAAGGGGCATTATCGCCGAAGCTGCCCAAAATACCAAGATGACCTCAAGAAGCTCAAGACAATGAGCATCTCGGGACCTTCAAACCAAGGTACGTTTAGGATTGAGCTCCATCAAACTTCTATTTCAAAGGGCTGGGTTTTAGATACTGGCTGCGGCACTCACATTTGTAATATGGTGCAGGTGCTGAGGGGAAGTAGAGGCTTGGAGCATGGAGAGCTGGATCTAATTATTGGGAACCGAGAGGTTGTGCCCGTAGAAGCAAAGCGGAGTGTCGAGCTCTCTTTTAGAACCGGAATTTCCATTGTTCTTATTAATGTATGCTATTCGCCCTGCGTGGCAAGAAACATCATTTCCTTACATGCTTTGTATGACGAGGGTTTTTCCTTTAAATTTATGAATGGATCTATTTTCTGTTATAAAAATGATGTTTGTTATTTTAAAGCTTTACCATGTCATGGCATATATGAAGTTGAAGCATACATTGAAAATAAGAGACCTATCATGAATATTGATTCTCAAGCCAAAAATTGTTTGGATAAATATTCCTTATGGCACAGTCGTCTTGCTCATGTAAACAAGACTCGCATCACCAAGCTCCAAGCGCATGAAATCTTGGAATCATTTGACCTTGGGTCAAAAGATTTATGTGAATCTTGTTTGCTAGGAAAAATGACTAAGGAACCCTTCACCGGAGTTAGTGAGAGGGGAAAAGATCTTTTGGATATCATTCACACCGATATGTGTGGTCCTTTCAAAAATGTCACAAGGAACAACACAAGATACTTCGTTACTTTCACGGATGATTATAGTAGGTATGGATATATCTACTTGATTAGACAAAAGTCTGAAACCTTTGAGGTGTTCAAGACATTCCAAAGTGAAGTAGAGAATCAATTGGGCAAGAGGATTAAGATACTACGCTCTGATAGAGGTGGTGAGTATCTTAATTCCGAGTTTCTAGAACATCTTAGAAAATGTGGGATTATCTCACAATTGACACCTCCTAGGACTCCACAATTTAATGGAGTTGCAGAAAGGAGAAATCGGACATTGCTAGATATGGTCCGTTCTATGATGAGTCAAACGGAGGTACCCATTAGTTTTTGGGCTTACGCTCTTGAGACGGCGGTAAGAATACTTAACCTCGTACCAACAAAGAAAGTTGAAACAACACCATATGAGTTGTGGCACAAGAAAAAGCCCACTCTCTCATATCTTCGTGTATGGGGATGTCAAGCCTATGTGAAACGTGAGGCAAAAGACAAACAAGAACCCCGTTCCGAAAGGTGTTACTTTAACGGATATCCACCTGCCGGTATTGGATATTTTTTCTATAAACCTTCTGAGAACAAAGTTTTTGTTGCTCGAAGAGTCATTTTCCTTGAGAGGGAACTTATATCCAACACACCGAGGCAAAAGGAAATCGATTTTGAAGAAATTCAAGAATCACCCGATAAAGAACTTGATGTTGGCACTAGCAATCAACCATCAATGGTTGATACCGAGCAAGGTGAAGCTGCGGTACCTGACACACTTCCATTTCCTACCCCACGTAAATCCAGTAGAGCTCATCATGAGCCAGAGAGATATGGATTTCTCATATCTGAGGGCAATGAGCCATTGGTGGATCAAGATGAACCCACCAACTACCGAGAAGCAATGGCGAGCCCTGAGTCTGCCAAGTGGAGGGAGGCAATGGAAAGCTAGATTAATTCCATGTCAGATAACCAGGTTTGGGAACTAGTTGATCCAACACGCCGGTTTCGGCCCGTTGGATGTAAATGGGTTTTCAAGAAGAAAACCAACATAGACACTACCTTGGATACTTTCAAAGCCCGATTGGTGGCAAAAGGCTTCATGCAAACACCGGGTGTTGACTATGATGAAACTTTTTCACCAATGGCCATGTTTAAATCTATTAGGATCCTCCTTGCCATATCCGCTTTTCATGATTATGAGAAATGGCAAATGGATGTAAAAACCGCCTTTCTTAACGGGAAGCTTTCTGAAGAGGTGTATATGACACAACCTGAAGGTTTTATACATCCTGAGTATCCTAACAAGGTATGTAGGCTTAAGAAGTCCATTTATGGACTTGAGCAAGCCTCTAGTAGTTGGAATCTTTGTTTTGATGAAAAGATCAAGGAATTTGGATTTTTGAAAAACGAAGATGAACCATGTGTGTATGTCAGGGCTAGTGGGAGCTCAATTGTTTTCCTAGTTTTATATGTAGATGATATTCTACTCATAGTAAATCATATCCCAATCTTGCTTAGTGTCAAGGCTTGGCTTGGGAATTGTTTTTCTATGAAAGACTTGGGAAATGCGGGATGCATTCTCGGAATAAATATCTATAGGGATAGATTCAGGGGGCTTATTTGTTTAAGCCAATGTGCATATGTGGATAAAGTCGTTAAACGATTTAAGATGGAAGATTCTAAGAAAGGGAATCTCCCCATGATGCATGGGTTGGCATTAAGCAAGGCTCAATGCCCCAACTCCCAAAAGGAGTTGAACATAATGAAGCGAGTCCAATACGCCTCGGCTGTGGGATCGATCATGTATGCCATGTTATGCACACGCCCCGATGTCTCATGTTCCTTAAGCATGACTAGTAGATATCAGGCGAATCCAGGAGAGGCTCACTGGACGGATGTAAAGAACATTCTAAAGTTTCTTAGGCGTACAAAGGAAATGTTCTTAGTATACGGTGGTGAGGAAGAGCTTAAAGTAAAGGGTTACTTTGATGCTAGCTTCCAAACCGATAGGGACGACTGCTGATCTCAATCGGGGTTCGTGTTCCTATTGAATGGTGGTGCAGTAAGCTAGAGGAGCTCAAAGCAAGACACAGTTGCTGATTCAACAACCGAGTCAGAATGCATTGCGGCAAGTGAAGCTGCTAAAGAAGCTATGTGGATGAAGAAATTCATCCAAGATCTACGAGTGGTTCCAAGCATCACCAACCCTATTGAGATTTTTTGTGACAATGAGGGTGCGGTGGCTTTGGCAAAGGTACCAAGAGCTCACAAGAGGACAAGACACATTCTTCGAAAGTATCACTTCATTAGAGAAGTAATCGAGACTGGTGACGTTGCCATTAGCGGAGTTACCAACGGGTGGGAACCTTGCGGACCCATTCACTAAGCCAGTATCACAAGCTGCTCACGATTCTCATGCTAGAGCTATAGGTGTTAGATTCGCTAGTGATTTGGCTTGAGATATGTATTTGGTTTGTTTGATTTGTAATTGTATTTTGAGAACATTGAAATGATATTGTAACTTATGTTTGTTTCGATATATGAATGGAGATTTATATATACGCTTGTTGCGGTCACAGTCATCAAGTCCATACCGTGTTCCATCTTAGCATGTTTAAACACTTCCTTTAATGTTTATCATTCTAAAACCTTCTGCAATCGGTTATTCTTCATATGGGATGAAGAATGAAATAAGATTGAAGTAAGTGGTTGACCCAGTGTTCAAAATGGTTGAATAAGGGTACAACACTCACTTGTGCTTGAAAGGTGTCTCAAGTGACCAGAAGACCCACACCTAAGTTTACTTCATGGATCTATAGTCACAAGTATCTCGGGATGATAATATCATTTCATCCTTAGACTTGAGACGCATAGGTTGCCAGAGTATGAATCTGCCTTACTCTAATTATCTTCAAACGCAGTTCGAAACTGGCCGTTATAAAGGAAATAACTTGGTAAAGTATGAAACATATGATTGAGAGCTGATATCAAATATGCATGGCCGTGCTCAAGTTATATTGATTCTAGATTAGATGCAACTTGTCTATTTGGTCACCACCAATCTATAATCGAGAAACAGAATAGTGAACGATCTGGAGATTGACATATTCCATGTCTCGTGTTCACAAGGGTATCGCGAACAAAAGGATGTACATGATCACTTATCTATAGAACCTCATAAGCCCATTAAGGCTATAAGGTTTTGTCGAAGATGACAACTCGCGCCGACTTGTGGGCATTGATGCTTAGCTAGAGCTGCTCTTTGTCTGTGATTAATAGATGACGATGTATCATGTGCAAGTGTGAGTCTGTTGGATATATGCCCACTGATACACGTATATTGGATCACACGCCAAGCGTTGAATCCGACAGCACAAATCAAGAAAGAGTAAATTTGTATAATTAGGGTTTCTGTCGACCTTCACGGGCCCTCACGGGTCGTGACGTGAAGAGGTTAACGAGGCTTCATGGGCCAGTCGGGGATCGTGGGGGTGATGCCTTCACGACTTCCGCACGGGCCGTTAGAGCCCGTGAAGGCAGAAGTCAAAGTGACACTTTAATCTTATTGGACCTTTTGTTTGGTCCAATGAGAGCTGGCCATTTTGGCCGAGCCTGGTGCCATTTAATCTCCCCATCTGCTTATATAAACCCTCTCATTTTCTCTCTAGAGGACCTTTTGCCAATTGATGCAACTTATACACTAGAACAATACAAGGAGCTTTCTTTGAGTTGGATAATAAGTTCATAAGGGCAAGAGTTTTGTTGGTGCTGTTCTTGAGTGCAAGTAGAGTACCTCAAGCTTTAGCAAAGGAGATTAACGAAGAGCTTGGTGTGGATATCAATTGAGGAACTCGATTTGGAGTTCAAGTATTGCATCTACAACATCACAACCACCAGAGACATCAAGGGTATGGTCTCGTTTTCTGGTTTCATTTGTTCTTCTTCTTGCTATCATCTCTTGTAGCTAGATCCCACTAAGTGTTCTTTGTGCATGTGTTTTATAAACCCAAAAATCGTTTATTTTTACTTCTTGCTTCCGTTGTGCTTGGGTTTATGACGTGCATGAGAAACCTTCACGATATCTAACAGGTCCTTGCCCCTCTCACAAATGCCGGTGAAGGGTGCTTTGGTCATTTTGCCCAATAAGCAAGATTCGCATACATCATCCGACCCATGGTCAAATGATTCCAAGATCCCATCCGCTTGGAGCATGGCGATGCAGTTCTTGTTTATGTGGCCCAAACGACCATGCCATAAAGATAACTTATCCCAATCATATTTGGATTTAGAACCAACATTCATGATTGATCTATTGCTTTGCAAGCATATGCTTGTTTCATATATTCCACGACATGGATGTACGTTAAAATAAAATAAATCATTCTTAAAGCAAGAGATAATTCCATTAGAGAAATTAAAACTAAATCCATCGTCAACAAGTGAATAAAAAGAAATAATGTTTCTTGCGACGCAGGGCGAATAAGATACATTTAACAAAGAAATAGATAAGCCTGATTGAAAGGCGAGGTCCACGCTCCAAATCTTCTCAACCGGGACAACCGTCTTGTTTCCCATGATGAAGCAAGTAGCCTCTTCCGGTAAGGGGGTATAGGTGAGGGTTCCTTCCCCTTCGGCTCTGGGTCCGGGAGTAGTTTGGGCTTAGGTGTTGCCACCTTTGCCTTCCCCTTCCCTTTGCCCTTGGAGCTAGAAGCAGGCCGCTTCCTCTTAGCACCACCCTCATGGATGGCTAGGACGGGTGCGGAGGTTGATGGTTTTCCCTTGGCCATGTTAGAGTCGGCGGTCTTCAACATGCCATGCAACTCCATCGAGGACTTATCCATGTTATGCATATGGTAGTTCACAATGAACGGACCATATGCTTGAGGCAAAGATTGGAGGATAATATCCATCGCTAACTCTTTCCCCATTGGAAAGCCCAACCTCTCGAGCTGGTCCACGTATTGCTTCATACGAAGCACATGGGAGCTCACGTTCCCGCCCTCTAGCATCCGGCACCCTATGAAGGCCTTGACACGTTCATAGAGTTCTTGCCTCGCTTATTGTTGGAACATTTCCTTAAGCTGCGAGATCATGTCGTACGCCCTAGCGTCCTCGAATTGCCTTTGCAATTTGGAACTCATGGTCATCAACATGAGGCAAGTCACCTCATTTGTATCATTAAGGCGCTTTTCATAAGCGTCCTTAACGGCCCGCATAGCGGTGGTAGAAGGAGCCTCCGGAAGAGGATCCTCTAGGACGTACAACTTGCTTTCATGGAGTAAGACAATTCTCAATTGCCTATGCCAATCCATAAAGTTTACTCCTACGAGTTTCTCTTTCTCAAAAAATGGACGGAGTGACGTGTGTGTCGCGGTGTTGCTTGTAGATGCCATCTAAAAGAAGGCAAAGCACACAAAAGGTTAGTTTGACATATTTTAATCCTTGTTAAATAATTACCCAATAGTTTAACACTTAAATTTAACAAGGGCTAAGAACCCAACACAACTTCACTACATGACGGGTTTACCGCGGATCACTTCGTGAAGGTATTTAGGCACTTGCGGGATCCATCGGTACTAATAGCACCGGTTTGGCATGTTTGATCCTTGATCCCTTCCCACACCGATTCCTCAATAAGCCGCTTTGGTAACTCGGTATAGGCACGACAATCACCAAGGCGTATTAAATTGGAATTGCAAATCGTCCAACAAGATACACGATGACGCCCTTGACAATAATTGGCTCGTGCTAAGCTCGACAACCAAAAATTTCAAGACGCCACTCTCACCTTCCACATAAGTCCACATGAAACAACTCGTGCTAAGCTCGACAATTGTCCCATGCTTCATTAGATTCGGGTGGTGTCATCTTCCCACGCAAGAAAATAAATAAATAAAACTACACAACCACGCATACAAAACCGATCTAAGCCAACCTAAGTGTTCCCCGGTGAGCCAACAGAGGAACTAAATCTACTAAGGACAACAACATCAAGAACTTGGTGGCGTGCTCCCACTCGATCCCACGCCTCCGGGTCCAAGGTAGCCAAGACGTCACGCAAGACTCCCGTTGGTGCCTCCGGTCTTCTCTTCAAAAGTACATACATAATTTAAAGAGAAATGGCATGCAAGCCACACAATCTATTCTAAGCTAACATACAAATTACAAAGAATAAATACATTGGCATGCAAGCCACAAATAAATAAATAAATAAATTAGAAACCGGATTAAATAAATGATTACAAACCAAATGTGGTACAAACCACCAAATGAATGAATAACAAATAAAGCAACCAAACAACCACACAAAGGTCTAAGGCCAAAAAACAGCCTGTTCACGACGCCTTCACGAGCTACTGCTCTTCACGGGCCCTAACGGCCCGTGAAGCCAGTACGCTCCATGACTCCTGAAACATTTTAAAAAACCTTTCACGACCAACACCCCAGGAGACTGGTCGTGTAGCCTTCACGACCCGTGAAGCAAGCTCCACGGCCCGTGAAGACTCTCTTGACAGAATGTCCATAATCAAAAATATGGATTTTCAAGCCACAAAGGTGCATGCATCTTACAAGTATGGCTCTGATACCACTGTTGGGATTCCATGGGGATCAAAGCACGCAACGGAAGCAAGAAAAACACACAAAAGATCCCATGAAGTCCCAATGGTGATTAAAACTTGTAAGAAGCTACATGCAACCTAAACAAGAACAAGGAGAAAGGAGTAATACACTCAAAGACATTGAATTCTTGGTTGGAACAATGAGTTACACGAATTTGGGATGTTAGCTTGGAACAAATGGCTCCAAACCCTAATGCAAGTCCACACCAAGCTTTGCTTCACTCTCCTTGTACTAGCAAGCCACCAAATCACCAACACAAGATGATTAGGTTCTGGAACATCCCTTCAAGAACACTAGATGATCACCAACACAAGGTATTGTAGTTCTCTCTCAACTTAGAACACTCACTTGTATGTATCTCTAATGTGTAAATTAGCAAGGGTTAGCCAAGAGGAAGTAAAGAACAAAGAACACCCCTTATAAAGAGATTTCATCTGTTCATGCACCTCTAGGGTCGGACTAATTGGAACACATCCATTGGACCAACAAGATGGTCCAATAAAATGCAAGTGTCATTTAGAATTCTACCTTCATGACTTCTTCACGGGCTCTCACGGGCCGTGAAGGATAAATGCGCCATGACCGGCCATTAATCCTCCACGAGCCATGATGCGCCGAGCAAGAATCGTGAGGGCACATGCCTTCACAACCTCCTTCACGGGCCATGTAGGGTCGTGAATCCCTAGGGTTTCACGAACCATGCGGCCATGACAGGACACGTGTACACGAGCCGCTTCATGACCCGTGGAGCATCCTTCACGGTCGTGAAGCTTAGGTCAGATTGAATTTGACCATTTTGACCCTTTCCACTTATAGTAGGCTGTCGAGATTGAAACTTGGCATGTGACACAATAGGCCCGCGCTTCATCGACAGTGATACCGCCCTACATGTGTTAGTGGGCAGATTCAAACATAGAAGTAGTTGTAGAGTAAGCAAAACAGATCTAGATATTGATTATCTAACCTACTCTGATACCAGTTGTTAGTCCTAGATTGAGTACGCAACAAAAAATGTTTGTAGAAGGGGGTTGAATACAAACTTTAGCTTTTAAAAATTTAAAGACACACCATTATACTTTTATATAATTCTTATTGATTATGAATCAAGAATTACATGTACTAGAAGTGGAAATTCTAAGTACAATAAAAGATGGCAATCAATTTGTCTAACACATAGACAAGCTAACTCTAAAACAACTAATGTTTAAAGAGTGTTCAACACATGAACAAGTTTGGTTCTACACAATTGCTAAACTCTATAAATATTTCTCAACTAATGAGATTGCTTTGTGTTGTGTAGAAACTCTATTCAGGTATTTTGCATGTCCACCATGCATGTATATTTATAGAAGCTTGGGCATCCGGTTGTATGAAGGAATGAGTCAAAAAGTATGTGGAAATATAATATTTTAATTGTAAAGGTAGTGGGTGAAAAGTAAAGTTACTTTAATAAACTATTTGATCAAAGTAAGTGTACTTTTCTGAAAAAGTGCAACTCACTCACATTATAAAATATTAAAACCCACATCTTCTGTCGTGTAGAACTTTCTTTCCCTTTTCATGCTTGTACTTTAAATAACAGCCATGCTTCTATTTGATTTGACTTTACCAAGTATGGGATTGCTAGCCACACTTAGTTGTTGAAACAAATCTTCAAGATCTTCGTCTGTTGGAGGTATCTTTCTCCTTTTCCAGAGGATGAGATCAAACCTTTTTGTCTCATACTTGATCCAAAAAGTGATTTTTACTTTTACAAACAAAGATCTAAGGCATAATAGCACATGTTCTGCCTTTTACATATGACTTTTACAATCTGAAAGATAGAGTAGATTTAACATTTTGCTCGACTCAGCTAACAGAAAGTACTAGGAACTTTAACTTTCACTACTCAGTTGACAAGATAGATCAGTTGATCAATTTTTTCTAGGACTCAGTTGATACATATTGCTCAGCTGGTCATATAGATGCTCACTTGATCAATAGTTATCTTAGGAGGACATAAGCTCATGTATTGATATGATTAGTTGATCAAGAATGCTCAGCTGATCATTTAAATACATCAGTTTATGTAGAAAGATGACTTGTGTTTGAAAAGACATACTTAGCTGATGCTCTAGGCCTCAGCTTATCCAATGTTCACTCAGCTGATGGTGTAACTGAGCAAAGTCCTTGCTCAGTTGATGGTGTAGGCACTCAGCTGGTCGAATTTCTTCACTCAGCTGATAGTTCATTTTCCTCAGCTGATGGTCTTCTTCACTTGTTTTCTTCATCTGATACTCCTTAGCTGATGTCCCTTGGCTGATACTTTGAGTAGGGGCTGATACTTAGTCGATGGTCAGCTGATGGTTCCATACTTAGCATATTTTCTAGAATCTGAACCAAACAACACATGTTTGAATACTATATAAGTCACACTGAATGTAGGATTTGGTTATCATCAAATTCTATGTTTTAGGATAGGCAGAGTTGATTATTAGGGTGAAGTGATTATCTCCCCAACAGATAATGTTACTATATAATATGAATAAATCAATTGTGAATTGGTTATGATATATGTATGTATGTATGTATGGTTGTACATGACTTTGATGAGGTCCACCTCATGGTTCGTTTAGCTCATTGAGATCGTATTGTGTGTGTACGTGTACTGATTGTATATATGGATATACTTGAAGCACCTCCTCATTTTGTATGTGTAAAAAGTAAGTGTGTGTGTATGTGGGTTTCGAAGAAACAAGAAGTAAACCAAGAACAAAGCTAGAACTTGAAAACTTGGAAGTTGGATTTGATGTGTTTTATTGCAAAGAAAAGGTTAGAACATGCAAACTCCATTAATGGAAGTCTTGAAGAAACTTGACATGTGGGTTTTGTTGGTTTTGAGATTTTAATTGGTTTTCATAGGTTTATGATGATGGTATATGTGTTATATGAAGTTTGTAGGTGATTCAGTAGTGATTTTATTAGTTATCAGATGTTGGATATGATTTACTTTGTGTGTAAGCCGGCTGGATAATGAACAAGAAGAAGAAGATGTTGCATGTATATGCGTGACGCGACACGTCCAAAAGTGGGACGCCACACGTTCCCCGTTTTGGTCCAACCTTCGCATGTTTGATTCGACTATTTGGGTTTGTTTGTTCGACTCTTGGGTCATCCGACCTATTGGTCCGACACTTATGGTCCGACTTTCGGATGAGTAATCCGACCTTCGAATGGTGGTCCGCTTTCACATGCTAAGATCCGACTTTCGCATTACGCGACGCGACACGTTGGTTTCTTGGACGCGACGCGTCCGCGGGTTTTCAGAATTTATTGTTGTTTGTCATTTCATTGATGTTGTGTGTTATACATATTCATATGTGAATCAAACTTATTGTATATGAGCAATAGAGACATAAATATATGGGGATGTACATATTTATGAATCAGAGGCTGATTTCGCTGTTGTTGTGTTTTTAGGAAACACAAAGGCTCAGTAACAATAGATATCTGAGTGTGGTGATTGAGAACAAGAGGTGAGTGGAGGTTTACTCACGAGTGGTATTGGTGGAAAATTTTATGATTAATATTGAAATGATTGATGATATGATAGACGGTTTAGTCTGATAATTTGTTGATCGAGTATTGAAGAACTGATTGTGTAATATCTGATCAAGTGATGATTATGTATTGATGATATGATGACTACCGGTTATTTGGTAGAAGCCAGCTACGTGTGAATCGGGCTAGTAGTGAACCAGCTAAGCGTGAATCGGGCTCGTGGAGGCCAGCTAAGCGTGAATCGGGCTGGTAGAGGTCAGTTATGCGTGAATCGGGCTGTGTAACACCCGCAACCCTGGGCAAGGAAATTAGCGGGTTGGCGGTATGTGATTGGTTGTTTTAATTACTTATGTGTTTTATTAAACTAAGTGATTATGTGTTTTAAAAAAAAGTTAATTGATTAATATGAGTTTATAAATATATATATATAGTACTGGCGGATTTAGAAAGAAAGAAAGTACAAGTATGTACATGTATGTTAATTTATGTATGCATGGATGAAAAGAATAGGATTTCAATATGCAACCTCCTGCTTGATTGAATTAAAGTATATGTGTACGTGTATAGTTTAATCTACTCATTTCCATCAAAAGTGTTCAAGGTGTTAGTGTGTGTATTTTGAGAGTAAAACCATAAGTGAAGGAAACTTCAAAAAGTTCTAAACTTGAAATCCTAAAGTCAAGATCTTGTGTTGTTTAATTTCAAAAGAAGGTGAGAAAGTATTCATAACATCTTATAGTATATGTTGGTATGTTTAGATATTGAAAAGCATGAATTTATGTTGTTACACCATTGTTAAGTTTGAAATAAAGTTTGATAATGGGTTTTGAAGATTTGTTGTTATAAATGAGCAAAGAGGTGTTCTTAATGATTCATATGCGTGTTAGATGATAAATATGAAGGTATTTATTTGGCATAACCAAGTAGCAACGGAAGCAAGATACAATACAAAATGATAAGCTAACAAAACAAACACTTCCCATGGACCAATATCTAGACATGGAATTGCAACTAAACACAACAAACAAGATAAAAGATAAGTTATACCACAACGCAAGCACAACAATCTTCCTCTTGTTAATCTTCAAGAACTCAAGCAAGCCAAGGCTTCAAGAATCCAAACAAGGATTCCTCTAATGAAATCCACCCTAAGCAACTTTTGATTCCCAAATGCTAGTAAGTTGGTGTTATATACCAAAACAAAAGGAAAAAATTATATCTAACCACTTTGTGCATCAAAACATGATCACAAAAAGTATGAACTCTCGAGAGAAAGTGTATATCTATCTCATGTCTTCTTCATAGCCATATTTCTCAAAGAACACAGAGAATTCGTGTTCCTTGAACTGCCCAAATTAATTGAATACTTAATCCCATTGAAATGAGCTTTAAAACCAATCAATTCTGCTATTACAACATCTGTACACGACCCGTGTCTGTCAACATGGCCGTGTAGGCCCAAAGCCCACGGCCTCAATTGGGCCCAGCTAGCCCGTGTCTAACAGACCCAACACGGCCCGTGCTCATCTACACGGCCGTGGAGGCCCAAAGCACACGGTCTCTACTTGGGCCAAAACGCCCCGTGCTAGTTGGGCTGGACACGGCCCGTGTTCAACAACACGGCCCGTGTACCATGCTGCCAAAACCCATTTGGCCTTTTTCTCTCTTTCGCTTGATCGTGTTACCGGAATCAATACTTGGTGTGTCAGCGGGCATATTCCAACAGACTCCCACTTGCACGTGACACGACTACGAAAAATAACACAAACACATAGCGGCCTCTAGCAAGACATCTATGCTCCCAAGTCAGTATAGGGTATGCCACTCTTGACAAGATCCCAATCATAAAATGATTGTGCTAAAGACAAATGAACGTGTACATCCCTTTGTTCGCGATATCCAATGTGAACACAAGTTAACACTGATCCATCATCAATATAACTTGAGCACGGTGATGCATATGAACGTTAGCACTCAATCATCGAGGGGCCCATAGATATCTTGTCTATACATAGAGGAACAAATTCCTTTTGACTACATAGTCCCGCCACATAGATAATACTCTACCCAATCATCTCCCTTATAACGATCAGTTACGGACCGCGTTAGAAAACGATCAAAGCAAAGCAGACCTATGCATTGGAATCACATGTATCTCTAGTTTAAGGATGAAACACCATCATCATCCCGAGTTACTTATGACCAGAATCATGAAGCGAACTCGGGTGCGGGTCCTCCAATCACTTGAAACCCCTTTCAAGTATAGGCAAGAATCACGTTTAAACAAAACCAATTCTTTACCTCAATCTTAATTTATACTTCCTTCGCATAAGTATAATCGATTGTGGAGATTTAGAATGAAAAACATTCTCGGAAGTGTTTAAACATGCTAAGATGGAACACAATAATGATTCATAAAATACCCGCCCTTGGCGTATTATTAAATCTCCATTTAATAATCGATATGGTATGAATTGCAATATTGCTTAACGCCCCAAAATATAAGTACAAATCAATCATAAACCAAAACATATTCAAGCCAAGTTATACGCATTAGACATGCTAATGGACCTAGTATGACAAACACCACTAGTCCATAACAATGGTTTAACTAGTGGATTTGTCCCACAACATCCACAAGTTCCTTTGTTATTCAATTATATCTCTTTTGACAAGACCACTTCAAAAGTATACATCAAAGAGACCTTACTTATCAAAAAGGTTAAATTAATCACACCCTCATTGTCTCAAAATCTCACAATAGTGTTAGTGATACTTAAGAATCAACAAACAACACCACAAGTTAGGATCATCAACTTTGATCAAAGATCAACCGTTATCCTAGTAGAAACACGCATTAGAGTAACTACTTACTCCAAGCTTATTCAAGTCGTCAAGCATCAAGAACATATCTCTATATTTCTTGAACTAAATACTATCCAATTTTGTATCTCTTAAATGCCCCTATGAAGTAGTAATTCCTGAATTAGGTTTGCAGATAACCTAATATCGGACATTATCTTCCATAGACATTTAACACTAGGAATACAACAAAGCTCCCACTAGCCCTGACATACGTAAAAGGTTTTATCTATGCTTTTAGAAAACTCATCACTATGATCTTCTAATAGTAAGCAAAGATATCTTTCCTTCAAGATGCAAGAATAAGCCCGAAGTGGTCTTATCCACTTTTGTAGACATAATTCGGATACTACGGACGTATATTAAGACCCTCGGAGAGTGTTATAAGCACTTCCTCATTATATTGTTCCATGACGGAACGCGGTCATTAATATCCACGAGTACCAAACATTCTTCAACATAGCCACTAAGACAAGTTTCTCCATAACCATCATGAAAACTTTACCACTAGTCGGTATTTGAAGTTGTCTACAATTCCATCCATTTTAATATCATCACTACCACCTTGGTTTACACCTAGGTATGGGATCAAGTCAAGTCAAGCACTTACCTAGGTATGGATTGCATCTCTTTATCAGTTACTTCTTTTATTTTTAGCACTTCTGATAGGTGGTGAACTCAACATGACTCACCATCAAGTCATTGTCACTTAGATATGAGAATTAAAAGAAGTAATGACTCCTAGTCAGGCATACCAGCATAACCATGATGATCAGCTATCAAAGATATCAAATTATATGCTAGTATCATCATCAATTCTTTCATTTAAGTTCCACATTCTTCCAATGGAATGCCTTAGTTTTAGTTTCTTTCTTCTTCCCCTTTTAAGCAACAAACATTGTTCTCAAAAGGTTAAATAACTAAAACTTAGAATAACTCCTCAAATGTATTAGCACTTCTCGATTTCAGGTTTATCCACCTCCCACTGAATGTAGAATGGATAACTTTGAACTATTAAGATAGATAAGCAAAGAACCTTTCTAGTCATATCTTAATAAATTCTAAATAGACCATCAATTGAATTTGGATTTGAGGACTTGGTCACAATGGCAAATGAATATCCCGACAAATCGGACGCACATTCTTGACCCGTCATAAACCGTACCAATAACACCCGGTTCCCTACTCTATGACACCATGTACCAATGTGTCTTAGTAGGATATGAATTGTGAAACAATTCCACAATTCACTATACGGTCATCCAATATATATAGTAAGTAGCTTAGCATCTCCTCTATATCTAAGTAACTTAATCTATATGCCCTATTGATTCTGAAATTTGTCTTGGCTAATTCTGAACACCAACAAGGTTTCAGACATATGCTTAATAAACGACTCGTAATTACTACCATCAAGGTAGTGATGAAGAGGTTTCTCTTTCGTTATTCTTTGCGGTGTGCTTGAACAGATTATCCACAAAGTGTGATCAATATCCAACAAGCTTATAATCCTCTCACAAACTCCGGCGAAGGATCTCATAATCGTCATAGCCTAATAAACAAGATCAACATCAAAGCGTTTAGCCCGAGACTGAACTTTTCCGAGATCCTAACCACATGGATCTAGGCGATATATTTCTTGTTTATGTGGTTAAGTTGATTATCACACAAAGATAACTCATCCAAACTATTTTGGATTCAGAATCAATTATTCATGAATATTCTATTACTTGTAACAAATCCTTTGTCACACCCCGCTAAAGCGGAAACACGAGATGTCACATCACAAGATATCATCGCACAAGGTAAATAGATAATAACCATTAGATTAAATTAACAAAATAAGTAGTTCGGATGAAACATAAATAAAAGTTACACAACCGAATAATATTTAAAGGACATTGTCTTGTACGATGCGTAAATACAATAGATATTGTTTTTATAAAACGTGACGATGAAGATGAAGATGCCACACATCATGTTTGTAAGCATAAGGTACCTAACGGCGATCACCTGAAAGCACGGGTAAAAGAAAAGGGTCAACTACTAGAGTTGGTGAGTTCATAGGTTCTTAATGTATGCACAAAACATCTTTTAAATGAGAAAAGTTTAAATAATTGATGGAAGTTTTTGGATAAAAATCCAAGTATGAAATAATGATAGAAGATGTATTATATTGCCCAATACGTTGCACATGGTAGTAATAGACTATGATGATTGTTGCTTGAGCCATTATCCAACCTAGCCGACAACCAATTGCCCATGATAAACCTAACGCCTATATTAAATGACGTTAGTAGTGGTAAAGTACATCTATAGTTCGTCAACCATAAATGGGAGACGTCGGAATCTCCAAATAACGCTACTTACAAATACCATCGGCTCACTAGCGGAGTTAAGGAATAATGTCCAACGAAAGGGCCTTACAACGATCACCCAAGCACATCAAAGAATAATACCATAAGTGCTCAAAATAATATTTGAAATAAATAAGAAGATAGGCAATAAAATTTTCATGAAATATATACACATGCTTTCACCCCAAAATAATATGAAATACGGTAAAAGGGGGCTATGATACTCACTCGGTATGCAAAGGTGTTTTCTTGTAAGGATTTCTTGTTCCTACCGAAGCTCCTTTCCTAATATAAAAAGGTATGTAGCTCTATTAGACTTATTTTATTTATTATTTTATATTATTTATTTTTTGTTAACTTATTTATTTAAATAGTTAAAGGTTGTCTCTATTTTTCCATTATTCATAAGTGTTCACTGAAATTTTCAGTTCTTTGAGTTGAACTTTAAAAATTAAAAACTGTAATTTAGGAGTCATATTAAGGCTTGATATTTTAATATAATCTTTCTATATGTTTCTAGAATGTCCAGTAAAAATATAGGAATTTATAATCCATGTTTGGTATTTTTAATAATTAAAAGTGTATAGGATGTCCACTGATCAGTGTCTGGATGACATGTTGTTAGTAAAACGTCTGTTTAGGGCTCATACGACCTCCTTTTTACATGATTCAAACTGGGAAATAACCACGACTCAAAGATTAAACTTTTAAAAAAAACTAGACGTATTTTGACCCAAGAATGAATAAGTTACACGCGTTTAAAGTGTACCCTTCTAAATCTGCCAGATTTCCAGATTCAACATATGGGTCTTTTTAAATATGTTTGAAGGATCAAACGTTCATGAAAATTAGTGAATCCAGGTTTAAATGAAAGGTAATACTTTAAACTAAGATTAGCAAAAAGAATCAACTGATTTTGATACCTAGAACTCCAGATATAACAAAAACAAGTGAGGAGTTCTAACATCAGATTCTGCCAGATTTGTGATTCTTTTTGCTTATGGGTCATAACTTTAATATAACATGTTTATATTCATGAATAATCATATTGTATGAGTATAAGCTTTGATAATCCATGTGTTCTTACAACAATGGTAGGATGATACACATTTAATGTGTTCCTTACAACATTTGTTAAGATGAAACACATGCATGATCAAAGTCTTATTTTCTTGATTTTTAGTTGATTAAGTTCCATACAACAACGGTAGGATGATGCACATTTCATGTGCTCCTTACAACATTGGTAGGATGTTTATATTTACATAATTATATATATATAAATAAAGGAAATAAGATGAACAACAAAGAAAATAAATAAAAGAAAGAAGAAAGAAGAAGAGAAGAAAGGTAGAAGAGTAGAGATGGGTGTTTTATGATCTTCTTACCACTCTTTTCCTTGATTTTGTCTTTGATCTTCAAGAGATGATCAAGACTTGGATGTATTTGGGGAGATTTTTGTTGGTGAAAGAAGAAGAGAGAAAAGAGAAGAGATGGAGTGTGGTGGTAAAGGAAATGATAAGGAGTAGTAGGGGGCTTATATAGAGCATGGGGGAGATCAAGTGGTGGTTCTTGGGAAGAGAAGGAGGCAAGAGAAATTTGAGGGGGGGGGGGGGGGGGGGGTTAGGGTGGCCGGCGTCATGGGGGGGGTTTCTTTTTTTTTTTTTTTTTTTTTGAGTAATTATGTGTAATTGGTTTAAATGAATTTTTGTATAATTGTTGATTTTGTTTAAATCTTTTAATTACAAAGTTTTTATTACTTTTATGAGTTTATTTTTATATGTTTTATATTTTAACTTATTTATATTTATCATAATTTATTTAATTATTTTAATTGATATTATTTTTATTATTGTACCTGATTTGTAATTCTTGACTCGTAATAATTCGATTTTTCGAGCTCCGGAAGGTTCTAACCATATAGGCGGGATTTCTATGAAATCAAATTTTATTATGGGTGTATTTAAGTCATAATTACTATTTTTAGTCACACTAGGCTTAAAATTAGAATTTCTAATGGCTAACCTGGGAAATTTGTTGCCAAATGTCACATCCTTGTATATGCCATGACATGGGAAATTTTGAACAAAATATCTCACAATAGATTTTCAAAATAAATTTCGTATTTTAAGAATAAACTCATCGTCACCACATGTAAAGTTGTACGCCACGCAGGGCAAAACAACACATGAGCTATGACATAAAAACCTTGAATAAATAACGTTTAAAAAGGTTCAACATCAATTCTTAAAACTTCAAAATTTTTGTTCACCGTAATTAAAGCGAGCATACAAAGAGATGTTACTTGCCACGCAGGGCAATAAAATAAAGTAATAAATAAACCAGCGACACAAGCGAGATCAAGTCTCCTTATCTTCTCTTGGAGGACAATCACCATGGTTTCCTCGTTTGAGATCCGGTTCTTCATGCTTTTCTCTCACCAAAGGACCTACACTTTGTAACAAACAAATTTGTGACAAACGTGAGTCAATCAGCTCGGGTCAACAACCCAGCTTATAGAAGAATAGCAATGAATCATGAACGTACCTGAAGATGGAAAGTTAACTCTCTCTTTCCTGAGAAGTTTTATATCCTCTCGGTACGTAGGGCAGGCGTGACGGCCCCAATTTCCAAATCTTCCACAGAAGTAGCAAACCACCTTTTCTTGAGTCTCTTCTTGAGGCACATTCTCTGTCCTTCGACTCAATATCAAGGATAGGCTTGGAAACTCCAACCTTTCCTTTTAGGGCCAGTTTCTTCTTCCTTTGCTTTTGTTTCTTTAGACCCGAGACGGGAGTGGTTGAGGTGGAACTTTGCTTGGCCATGCAATTCAATTCGCTTAAGGATTTCTCCATTCCTTTCATATGATAGTTTGTAACAAACTGATCATATGATGCGGGTAGAGACTGGAGTACAATATCCACAGCGAGCTCTCTCCCAATAGGAAATCCTAACCTATCCATTTGGTCCACGTTTGCCTTCATCTTAAGGACGTGAAGACCAACATTCCCACCTTCCTGCAGCCTATAACCGACTAGGCTTTTAACACACTCATAGTGTTCCTGCCTAACTTGCTGTTGGAACATGTCCTTGAGCTTGTTTAACATATTTTACACACTCATGCGCTCGATCTGCTTTCGCAACTCTGAGCTCATAGTTGACAACATGAGGCAGGCAACATCGTGCGTGTCCTCAACACGTTTTTCATACCCGTATCGGACGGCCCAAGTCGCGTTGGTAGCAGGTGTCTCCGGAAGGGGTTCCTCAAGGATGTGCAACTTTGATTCATGGCGTAGGACAATCCTCAATTGCCTAAGCCATGCAATAAAGTTCACCCCCGTGAGTTTCTCCCTTTCTAGGAACACACGAAGTGAGATGTTTGATGTGGTATTGTTATGGTTTGACATCTATAAATAACAATAATACGAGTTTTGGTTAGTTTATATAAACCTTGTTAAAAATAATTAGCCCATAGTTTTAGATAAAAACAATTATTCGTAACAAGGGCTAAGAACCTTATTTCACCTCACACCGTGACGGGTTCGCCGCGGATCACGTGGCGAAGCTATTTAGGCCGGCAACCATTTTACCAATTGTAATCTCTATTACAACTCTTAGACACTTGCGGGATCCGTTGACATCCATTATGTCGGTTGGCATGTTTGACCCCTTTCTTACACCAATATTAATATATAATTTTTGTTTAGCTCGTGCTTAGCTTGACAACTAATCAAGAACTATATACTAAAATTGTAAACCGTCCGACAAGACACACGGGTGGCACTCCTGACCATCAATTGGCTCGTGATTAGCTCGACAACCAATCATGCGAGTTACCCCACTCACCTTCCACACAACTACACAAGGAATGACTCGTGCTTAGCTCGATAATCATCCTTGTTTCGTTAGATTCGGGTGGTGTCATCTTACGGATGGTGCGTGATTTACTTTTTTAAAAACGGGATTTTGTTTCCGGTTTATAAAAACCTTTTGTGAATTAGCAAAGTAAGTGTCAAAACGATTTTAAGCACTACTTAAATATAATACCAAGTTTATATTTTCTTTGTCAATTCTATTTGCGCGAGATTGTTAACCATTTTAACAAACGTTGTATTTTATTTTATTTTATAGAAAAATTATCTAGCATGCGAATCCTAATCCATGCATAGAAAAATAAAACACAACCACGCAAATATATATATGTATAATTCGGTAACATGCCCAAAAATCCCATGCGTTTTCCCCGTGAGCCACAACGGGGAAAACGAGGCCAAAACCTAAGGACAAGGTAAAGTCTCATTGGGTGAGCTCCCACTGAATCCAACACCTCCAATAGCGTGTTGATTCCTCCTCGCCAAGACGTCATCACCATGACTCCCGTTGATTTCTCCGGTTCTAATTATATACTATTTGCAAATACATAGAATCTATTTATAAACGACACGCAGATCGCATTCCTACACTATTTATACAAATACACGGAATAAAATAAACGGCGTGCAAGCCGCACCAACAAATAAATAAACAAATATTTACACCAATATGGCACGCAGGCCACCAAAAAACCAAATCAATCAACCACCACAACACATAGGTCTAAGGGCATATCGAGTTACCGAATTAACCACACGCAACATAAATGAAACATGGTGTGCCACACAAAACCATGATACAAATATATATCTATATTTTAGTCAAGATTGTCAACATTATCAAAGGCACCAAAATGACAATCCTTGTACATATGCATTAGTGTACCAAATTCTTGTGACACATATTCATATATACATTTATAAGTATATATTTGTGTACACTTCATGCCAAGTTACAACAAATATATAAATATAAAAACTAAAATATTAACAATGCTATAATTATAACAATTCTAGCATAACAAGAATACAACAAGAGTCTCAATGAAAAACCAATTTGAAGAAAACAATTTTCTTATATAAATGTATTTATATGGTTTTGAGACTTGATGTAAAAACTAGCATATTAGGTAGGCTACAAATATACCAATTTTAGCCTAACATGAATCTACATGAAAAACCATTTCTAGAAAATAATTTTCCAAATATAAAAATATTTATATGAATATTATGTAGGCTACAAATATATCAATTTTAGCCTAACAACCATCCATACCAAAAATCATTTCAAGAAATCAATTTTCTTGTATAAAATATTTATATGGTTTTTCTAGACTCGCTAGTGCAAAGCCATGTTAGATATAGCTCTGATACCACTGAAGGTATTTGTTTGTCATAACTAAGTAGCAAAGGAAGCAAGATACAATACAAAATCAAAAGCTAACCAAACAAATACTTCCCATGGACCAATATCTAGACATGGAATTGCAACTAAACACAACAAACAAGATAAAAGAAAAGTTATATCACAACGCAAGCACAACGATCTTCCTCTTGTTAATCTTCAAGAACTCAAGCAAGCCAAGGCTTCAAGAATCCAAACAAGGATTCCTCTAATGAAGTTCACCCCAAGCAACTTTTGATTCCCAAATGCTAGTAAGTTGGTGTTATACACCAAAACAGGAAGAACAAAGTATATCTAACCACTTTGTGCATCAAAACATGATCACAAAAAGTATGAACTCTCGAGAGAAAATGTATATCTATCTAATGTCTTCTTCATAGCCATTTTTCTCAAAGAACACGGAGAATTCGTGTTCCTTGAACTGCCCAAATTAATTGAATACTTCATCCCATTGAAATGAGCTTTAAAACCTATCAATTCTGCTGTTATAGCATCTGTACATGGCCCGTGTTTGTCAACACGGCCGTGTAGGCCCAAAGCCCAGGGCATCAATTGGGCCAAGCTAGCCCGTGTCTAACAGACCCAATACGGCCCGTGTTCATCTACACGGCCGTGTAGGCCCAAAGCACACGGTCTCTACTTGGGCCAAAACGCCTCATGCTAGTATGGCTGGACACGGCCCGTGTACCATGCTGCCAAAACCCATTTTGGCCTTTTTCTCTCTTTTGCTTGATCGTGTTGCCGGAATCAATACTTGGTTTGTGACCCAATAGGCCTATACTTCATTAGCAGTGCTATTAACTCGTTCGTGTCAGCAGGCATATTCCAACAAAATATGTGTTTTATTGGAAGAAATATGAAGTTAGAAATGTTTATATGAAATTATGGCTGAAAATCCGACACTGGAGGAAGAAGATGAATCTGAAAATATGTGTGTAGCGGCTCTACACTCTATTGTCGCGGCGCGACGTTCAAAAAACCGAGATTGAGATTCGGATTGTGAAGAATCCGATTAATATTACAAAACCGACATTAGAAATCCGAATGATGGCAAAATCCGACCTTAAAATCCGGAACTATGACAAAACCGACACCAAAATTGGATCCTAGTGAAATCCGCAATGAAATCCGATTGATTGTTCTCGGATTTGAAATCCGACCCCGGTCGTGGACGACGAGGGGTATGTCACGGCGCGACAGGCCCCAAATCCGATTGTTTTCTTATTTCTTTATTAAGTTGCTTGGTCTGAGTTAGTATATTTGTTATGTGATTTAGTTTAGTTGTTTTGATAGATTTGAGATATAAATATATATGAAAAGATATATTTATATATTCGTGACTGATTTGATTGTTGCTGTGTTTTCAGGCAATCAAAAGACTACGTAAAATTAGATTTCTGAGCCCGTGCAAGTTTTGAGGTGAGTGGGCGTTAATCGCGGATGGTAAAGATTTCGTTTAATATTATTGGTGTGATGCATGATTGTGATTGGATTAGATTGATTGAACTGTTGATTGTGATATTGATTTTTGATATCTGCTGCATGAATATTTGCTCGATACGCACTCTTAGTATGAATTCGAGTTGCGTTGGGAAGTCAGCTATACGTAGGATTGGGCTGGGCTCGTTCACTGATTGGCTGAGCAGTGTTAGCCTTACTGGTGCATATGTTGCATCAGAGGGGGAGTGCATTGTGCCAATTTGGTGGAGGGCTATCCGTAAACCTTTGCTTTGTCCGGCATTGGTTGTAGGTTCTGCGTCGAACCGCCGGTCTTCTCGGGATACGTGATTACATGCTTTGATATTGACTGTGGATGTTTGCTTTTGGTTTTTAGCCTCTACTCACTTAGCTTTGTGCTAATTCCCCTCAGTTGTTGCTTTTGCAGGTTCGTGTTTGTGAGGTTGGCAAAAGGAAAGGGATGACCTGACTCTGATATTATTTTTAAATGAAACGAGCCAGTAGCTTTTGTAACACAACAGTGACACTTTTATTTGTGAACAATGTTTGTACAGTTGTTAATGTTGATTTGTATGTAAATGGTTTGTTTATTTAGAAGCTTCCGCAGCGTAATTAAAAAAATGGCTTGGGTTTTCCGGTGTTAAAGGTTGGGCTAGTTGCTATTGGTCAAGAAGTTGTAGACCCTCTGGTGCATGCATTGTATCGGAGGGGATCTAATTATACCAAGTGGAAATGGCCTATCGGTAAACCTTTGCTTTGGCCCGCATTGGTTGCAGGTTCTGTAGAACCACCAATCCTCTGATTTCCTTTGGATTTATATGGATGTTTGAGATTGTGGATTGTTGTTTGTTGATTGATTGTGTTTTGTTGCTGATTTCTATTTGTTTTAGCTTCCATTCACTTAGCTTTGTTCTAATTCTCCACTGTTGAACCTTTTTGCAAGTTCGGTGAGTACAACTATTTAGCTGGAGTTTGTGTGCGAAGGGAAATTTGACCAACATTTTGATATTATGTTTTGAATAGAGACAAGTCATGTTTTGTACATTTTGTGTAAAACAAATGATTACTGTATTTTTTAAACAGTGTAAGACGTTTTGTGGGTGATTGTAATTATGAAAATTTGTAACGCTTCCGTAGCGATTTAAAAAAAATGGCTTGAGAATTTTGGTGTTACAAGCAGGGTTTAGTTCTCTAAGCTTTTTCATTCCCGATTCAAAATCGTGAACAGCGAGGCTTGTTGTACACCTCCACTGCAAATCCTTGTAAGCCTTTCCCTTCCAACTCTGTTTCATGTTTTTATGGATCTGTTTGAGACAATACGTATGCTTAGCACAAGGAAACACTTTTGCAATTGCAAGAATCAAGCCCTGTTACAATTAATAAAGTGAAATTAGCAAACAAAAGTGAAGTTTAAACTGTGAAGTGTAATCTCCCTTCAGAAGGGTTTCAGCCTTGGTCTTTGCCCTAAAAGCTTTCATTTTTGAAATCCCTAGTTCAAACCTCCTCTAGATCTATTCTTGAAGGTCTCTGATAGGTATATTAGGGTTATCTTGAATTACGTCAATAATTTCATGAGAGAGAAACTCGGATGTTCAAGCCTTTAAAGTCCTACATTTAAAGCAATGGTGCTCATTGATGTATGTCTTTACTTGCCAGGTTTCAGCATTTGGTAATTTTGAAATGTGCAAAGTCCAAGGGCACTTATGAGGGTTCAAATCTTTCTCACCACTAGGCCCACCCTCACTACTTACCTGTGGACATGTACCGATACATATAGTCCTCACCCTCTACTTGTCATTTTTTACCATCTTAAGTTCCCTGTTTGTTTCCACAGCATGTTTTCTTATCATATCCTTCACTTCTTTAGAGTTGCTAAAGGTTTGACCACGATAGAAATTAGTCTTAACAACACTCTGTTCCTCATCTCTCCTCATTTTTCTCTTCCTCACACTACTAAACCCCATCTTCATATTCATCATCAGTTTCAAATTCCTCAATATTAACTACATTAATCCCATCCTCATCTAAACTGATATCTTCCTCGCCTACACTTTCTGATGGTCCGATGTACTCAATGGTGCTATCAACATACTTGTCAAAATCCCTTATATCAACCTCTATGTCATTAATATCAATGTTATCATCCATAATGAAGCCACTGTCATGACTCTCACTACCATCACTCTGACCATGCAAAACAATATCAATATGAAAAAAAAATCATCATCGGTAATAGTTGTATTACATCCTTGATCTAACTGGCTAACAGGATCATCACTAACAACTGATATCCCTTTAGAAGTACTCCTAATCTGCAACTTATCAATTGGTTTTTCAACTTGGGTAACTTGACTAATAGGATCCTCATACCATTTTATCAACAATTTTTTAGCAGCATTTGCCTTATGTTTTTGGCCTTCACCTGGATAAATAATTTCCTCAATAACCACTTTAGGTTTCTTAGCGGAGCAATGGTATGTATCTAACTTGGTCGGCCTATGTTCAATATACACATTAATTAACTTGTGTTGGGTAATAAACTTACTTAGACTGTGAACATCTATGTCATTGCCTAGGGCATTAAGACCGAAGTCTAAGTCACTATTTGGATCAAGATGATGGTAATAAAGCTTTCCATCATCATTCAGTCCCTAATCTTCAATAATATCATTCAACTCATGGATAGAAAACAGATCAATATCCAAACAGTCAACGTACCTTACCATACCCTTTTCATATTTCTGCCCTGGAATTGACTCGGTGAATACACCACCATAATGTAGACAAATTGAGAATAGGTTTGTGTGTTCCTTTGCAAATTATTGATCATTAACTTCAATAACAACTTCTGATAACAAAAGAAATACACAGATACATAACAACATTAAAAAAAATTACCATATAGTTGATTGCAATCATATTATTCTTCATCGAGTGCTTGAATACTCCATGCATGGACCACCATTATCGCCAAAGATTAAAGTTATAGTTGGGATTACAAGTTCTTGGAGTTAAGAGAGAAGTGAGAAATGGAGGGATAAAGCATTGATGTACTACAAGTATGATAGGGATGTGTACTGAAATTGGGAAAGTGGAAACCGTATACTTGAGGTGGAAAATGACATTTTTGTCCCTCACGTGAGACACACGTGTGTGTGCTAATGTCAAAATAAGACGGACGTTTGGGATAGGGACTACTAGTGAAACAAACCTAAACGTTGGTGATGGCCAGTGTAATAAATGATGTTTAGGGACCTAGGGCGTAATAAGTGACAAACCACATGGACCATCCATGTAATTTACCCTTTATTTTATCTAAGCTAATCTAATCCACTAAATCTTTAACCATGTCATTCTCTCTTCTAATTTACTTTAACTATTTATTCGTTTAAAATATACTCTTCTACACTAACACACTCTCTCAGTGTCACACAAAATCTTATTAACTTCTCTCTTCTTATTTCATAAATATATTTTTTTTCTTATTTTAATGTCTTTTAGAATTTATTTTTAACATTAATAAAATAGTTTATGCAAATAAACAAAAATTTGAAAAAAGGCCATGTTACTATAGATAACTTTTTCGTGATATTGAATCGGGCGAATAACGTATCATTACATTCTTGAAAGCGACATGTTGCAAAACACAACTATTTTCCGCTGCAGGCCCGCAGCATTGCGCGGGTACGATGTTTGTGTATGTGTGTCTATATATATATATATATGTTAAGTGAAGGTTCAAATGAGATTGAAAAATTAAATGAGAATGGGAGACTCAATCTCAGCCATCTGATGACGTCGAGATCTAAAAAATCACGCGGTGGTAATTTCGTAATTGATCGCAACGATCATGTGCGGTTCTTTGATATTTCTTGATACATATTTTTATTTTGATATTTCAAACATGAAATCAAGTATATATTTGCTTATTCTCTGTTGCTTCACTTTTTTCTTTGATATTTCTCGTGAAATATTACTGTATCATGATTGAAATATCAAAGAAAAAAGTGTAGCGGTGACCTTTTTCTTTGATATTTCAGTCATGAAACAGTAGTATTTCAGTTATGAAATATTAAAGAAAAAGTGAAGTGGTGGAGCAGAAGCATACATACTGTGATATTTCAAATATGAAACATGACAAGGGTAATAAAAATCAAATATATGTCATTTCAGATATGAAATATGTCAAACATTATAAAATTGCAATTAATTACAAAAATGCCACCGTATTTTTTAGATCTAGACATCAATCGGACGGAGTTAATTTTCCATTCTCATTTGAACATCCATCTATATATATATATATAGTTAGGATCAGATGAAAACATCTTTAAATTGAAAACAGAGAGAACACTTGTAGGCCTTTGATTTCATTAATCGGATGGTTTAAAAACTGTCAAGTTTTTTCGGGTCTTTGATTTCATTGACCGGATTTAAAAACTGCCACATTTTTTGATCATTTGTTTAACTATATACTTGATGCATCAATGCATACAAAAGTGTTTGTCTATATGGTTGATCTGATGCATCAATGCATACAAAAATTTAAATTGTTAATATTATAAAAATAATTTTGGTCTTAAGATTTAGGATGTAAACTTCACTTTTGGGTAGTTATGGGTGAACATGTACATAAGGGAGAAATGATATGTTCTCACTGAGAAAGAGAGAGGGGGGAGATTCATTTGAGATCCGTTTTTATTGTTAGAACCGCGAGAACCAATCTTTGTCGTTCGTTTTGGGTAATGGAATTCATGGATGAAGAGCGTGGGGGAATCGAGTGTGGTAAGGTTCATGTAAGGAATTCAGGGGTGGGCAATCCACTTGTACACACACTTCTAAGATCCGTCCGCTATAGTTACTTCGACTAAAAGTCGTTTAGGTGAAAAACCATAATGGTTCCCCAATTACTGATGGACCCTCCTTTCACCCTCGTGATGTTTGCACATGACCCATCTCTGTGGTCAATACATCACTCCAGTGTACAAGTACACCGTGTGTTGCCAAAGTTATCTAGAAACCCGGCAACTAATCTTCACTTGGCTAGCAAATCCTTAGCAGACACAATATTCCTACTAGGCATCATCTTTACATCTCTGAGTATAACTACCCCTTCCCATATCATCATATCAATCTTAACATCAGTACATGTATCTATAAGTATATATGCATGCGTCACAAACATTGTATAAGTCAATCGTATTTCATAATTAATAAAGGAGCATGCATAGCAATCAATCGTTAATCTATCACAAACATAATATATATATATATATATATATCGTCTTAAAAACCGTTAATATTATCAAAACAGATTTTGTCTATATGCTCGGTTTTGTAAAACAACTGAACTCACATTAGTCTGAACAATGAAACGTACGATCTTAAAACGACAAACAACGCTCACGAATCAACCAAACCGTGAACCGAAACACCGCGAACAACCTACGAAGGTTACTACATGAAAAACACAATCTCATAATCTTAAACAAGTCGGATCTCGCCCAAAACACCAAAACATGGCAACGAATAAACCCCGATTAAAGATTTACGCGTCACGAGCTTAGAAACTTCATAAAAATGCATATAAGCAACATGCATGCGGTCCTAAACGCCAAATAACCGAAATGGAATCATAAGATTAGAGAAATGTACCTCTCGGGTTCACCCACGCGTAACTATGGTCAAAACAACGCCCTTGACGGTTTCTCCGAACTCCCGTAACTAAAGATACGCTTACGAACGAAACCCGACAATATTGTAGGCTCAAGAATCTCGGGAAAACTCGTAAATTTGGCAGAGTAACGACACTCAAAGTTTGTGTGTGGAAATGGCTGCCAGAAACCCGTATATATAGAAGGTGATCCACGTGTCGCGCCGCGACTAGAAATGCGTCGCGCCGCGACCGCCTCCAACTCGACCAATCGCGGGACATGCAAACTCTGACGTCTGTACCCTATAACTTCTGACACACGAAAGCTGGCCGACACACGCAAGGTCTGACACCAGCTACACGTCGCGCCGTGACACTTCGACCCGTCGCGCCGCGATCCATAAGAAACCCGAATTTTCATTTTTTTTCTTTTCTTTTCCGACTTTTCTTGTCTTTTCTTTTCCTTTCTTTTCCAACTTTAATATTTTATTTAACTAACAATAATGCTCCTTAATTATCATTATAATTAAATAAACTCCATATAATATTATTTATTTCTCCATAAAATAATATTACAATATTTTCTTAAAATTTCGGTCGTTACAATTCTGCTTTCCTTAAAAAGATTCCGTCCTCCGAATCTGCTAACAAAAAGCTGGGGATGTCTAATCTTCATTTCTTCTTTGGTCTCCCATGTCATATCCCCTCCATGCTTGTTCTTCCACCGAACCTTCACGAGCTTGACTCGTTTCTTTCTTAACTGCTTGACCTTGCGGTCCAAAATTGCCACTGGTTCTTCAATTAACCTCTTGCTATTGTCTACTCGTAACTCCTCTAACGGCAAAATGTTTGGTTCCTCAGCCAAACATTTACGTAGATAACATACTTGAAACACATCATGTATTCCCTCCAAAGTCGGTGGTAACTCCAACTTGTAGGCTTGGTCTCCAACTTTCTCCACAATCGTCAACGGACCAATGAACCGTGGACCAAGCTTGCCTCGCTTACCAAAACGTATGATCCCTTTCCATGGCGAGACTTTTAGCATTACCTTTTCACCAACCTCAAACGCTTTTGGTCGGTGCTTTCGATCCGAATACTTCTTTTGTCTTTCTCTCGCTATTCGGAGTCGATTCCGTGCTACCGCCACTTTCTCTGCTGTCAACTGCACAATTTCTGAATCCGTGAATTGTTTCTCTCCGGCTTCCAACCAACAAGTCGGCGTGCGATACTTCCTTCCATATAACATCTCATACGGAGCCATGTCGATACTTGAGTGATACGTGTTTTTATACGCAAACTCCACCAATGGAAGGTGAGCAACCCAACTCCCACCGTATTCAATCACACATGCTCTCAACATGTCTTGGAGCGTCTGAATAGTTCTCTTACTTTGCCCATCTGTCTGCGGGTGATAGGCTGTGCTCAAATGCACTTTCGTTCCTAATTCCTCTTGCAACTTCTTCCAGAATCTTGAAACAAATTGACTATCACGGTCCGAAACAATGGATAATGGGACTCCCATGTCTCGTAACCACCTCACGCACATACAACTTTGCTAGGTTTTCTAGCTTTTCCGTCTCTTTGGTTGCAAGGAAATGTGCACTCTTGGTTAGACGATCGACAATAACCCAAATCATATCATTGCCCTTCGTAGTCCTGGGCAGTTTCGTAACAAAATCCATTGTGATCTATCCCATTTCCACTCGGGTATCTCCAATTGTTGCAATTCTCCGTATGGCTTTTGATGTTCCGCCTTAACTTGCGAACAAGTGACGCACTTCGACACATAAGTAGCCACGTCCGTCTTCATACCTGGCCACCAGTATCTCGGTTTTAGGTCCAAGTACATCTTTGTACTCCAAGGGTGTATCGAATACTTTGATCTATGGGCCTCTCGTAGCAACACGTCACGGACTCCCCCAACTTTGGGAACCCAAATACGTTCTTGGAAAGTCTTGAGACCATGGCTGTTCTCACCAAGACTTGCTTGTTGCTTCCCCATCACTTCCCCCTTTAAGTTTTCCTCTTTCAAACCCTCGATTTGAGCCGACCGAATCTCATCAACCCAATCCGGTACAACTACCATACTCATATATTTCAATCGGTAAGCAGATCTAGGTTCCTTCCGACTCAAGGCATCGGCCACTACATTGGCCTTTCCCGGATGATAACTGATTTCACAGTCATAGTCGGTCAACAACTCCATCCATCGTCGTTGTCTCATATTCAATTCCTTTTGATCTCGAATATGTTGCAAGCTCTTGTGATCGGTAAAGATCGTACAATGAGTACCATACAAGTAATGCCGCCACAACTTAAGAGCGAAGATAACCGCCACTAGCTCTAAGTCATGTATGGGATAATTCTTTTCCGCATCCTTTAGTTGTCTAGAGGCATACGCAATAACCTTCCCTCGCTGCATGAGTACACATCCTAAACCAGAGTAAGACGCATCGCTGTACACCACAAAATCCTCGTTGCCCTCTGGTAAGGAGAGTATCGGCGCTTCACATAGACACTTCTTCAAAGTTTGGAAAGCACTCTCTTGCTTCTCCGTCCACACAAACGATTCCGTCTTTCAAGTCAACTTCGTCATTGGCAATGCTATCTTCGAGAAATCCTTTATGAACCTTCTATAATAGCCAGCTAAGCCAAGAAAACTACGAATCTCGGTTGGGGTTTTAGGAATTTCCCACTTCTTTATCGACTCGATCTATGCCGGGTCTACCTTTATTCCGTCCATTCCCACGATGTGACCCAAAAAGTGTACTTCTTTTAGCCAAAACTCACACCTTGAGAATTTGGCGTAAAGCTTCTCTTCATGCAAAGTCTCCAATACCTCTCTCAAATGTCGCCTATGGTCATCCGCACTCTTGGAGTACACCAAGATATCATCAATAAACACTATCACTGATTTGTCAAGATACGGCCTACACAACCGATTCATCAAATCCATGAAAACTGCTGGTGCATTTGCCAAACCGAACGGCATAACTAAAAATTCGTAATGACCCTAACGAGTACGAAAAGCCGTCTTTGGTACATCACCTTCCTTCACTCGCACTTGGTGATAACCCGAACGCAAATCTATCTTTGGAAAGTGACTAGCACCCTGCAATTGATCGAACAAGTCATCTATTCTTGGAAGTGGGTACTTGTTCTTCACCGTCAACTTATTCAATTCTCTATAGTCGATACACATCCGCATCGACCCATCCTTCTTCTTTACAAATAGGACCGGAGCTCCCCAAGGTGAAGAACTCGGCCTAATGAATCCCTTTTCTAGCAACTCCTTAAATTGCGTCATTATCTCTTTCATCTCAGAGGGAGCCAATCGATATGGTGCTTTAGCAACTGGTGCAGCACCTGGAACCAAATCAATCTGAAATTCCACCACTCTTGGCGGCGGTAATCTCGGAAGATCATCTGGAAAGACATCGGGATATTCGTTCACCACCTCTACCTCCGCCAACACACTCTTTTTCTTCGCCGAATCCACCACATGAGCTAAGAACGCAGCGCACCCCTTCGCTAGACACTTTCATGCCTTAAGGACCGATATCATCGCTATGTTCCCCGTACATCGTTCTCCATAGGTAATAGCATGACCACCTAATGGAAGAGGAACTCGGACCAACTTCTTTGAGCACACGATTTCAGCTCCATGCGCGGACATCCAATCTATTCCAATCACTACATCGAATCCCTCGATTCCTAACGGAATAAGCGTCAAAGGGAAAATAGTGCCATCAATATCAATCGTACAATCGTCGTATTTCTCACTTACTGTAATTGGTTCCCCGACCACTATTTCGATCTCTAAAGCATGTTCTAAGGAACTACGAGGCACATTCAACTGATCACAGAATCTAAGGGACACTACAGACCTACTAGCACCCGAATCGAATAATACAACAGCAGGTAAAGAGTTAATCATAAAAGTTCCAAAAATCACCTCATCATCTCGGCGTGCCTCCTTGGTTGTCATCTGATAAGCACGGCCGGTTGCTTTCTGGGTTGGCTTCTTTCCTGCTTCCTCGGTCTTCTTCTTTGGGTTTGGGCATTGCGTATTGTTATGCCCCATTTCCCTACAGTTGTAGCACACGGGCTTCTCGCTTTTGCAGTTCACTGCCTTATGCCCCATCTTTCCGCATCGACGGCAACTCATCGTCTCTGCAGTGCACGGACCACCGTGGCTTGAGTGGCATGTTGTACAATACCCTGTCTTCCCTTGTTTCTCCCCTTTCTTGTTGTTGCCACTCGAGAACTTCTTCCTGTTGGAGGACCCAGATGGCCCTTCCCACTTTCTCTTTTCTCCCACCACCCCATCACTCTTCTCTCTCAGTTTCAAATCATTCTCGATTCTTTCCGCCTCAGCCATCGCATCACCCAAATTGGATCTCAATCTCACCGTCCCATGGTATTCATATGGCAAACCCTCCACATACTGGTTTACCGTCGAAGCATCATCATAGCAGTACCTCTTGGCAAACTGCATCCTTTCAGAAAATTTAGAGTTGTACTTGGCAATCGTCATGTTGCCCTTTTTCAGATCCAAAAACTCTCTTTTCACGCGTTGTCTAGCCCCCAAATTACAGAAACGGTTCTGTAACTTTTCTTTGAACATTTCCCAAGTAAGGTTCCTCCTTGTTACTGCTGATAGTGAACCTTCAATAGAATCCCACCACTCTAAAGCTTCTTTCTCCAACACACGGATCGCATAACTGACCCGCTGTTCCTCAGTAAACACACCAGAGTTGTATGTTTGTTCCATCTTACGGATCCAGCGTATGCAGTCGAGGGGATCAGTCCCTCCCGCATACTTAGGTGGTTTGCACTCCCTGAACATCCTGTAGGTGCTTCCCACTCGGTACATTGCACCTTCATTCCGGCCACCTAGACCCGCTTGATCATCCTCGTCGTCATCTCCTTCCTCAGGCGTGATTGGCTTTTTCCCTAGAATTCCCGCCTCACGCATTGCTTGCTTCATTTCGTTTAGCTCCTACGTTTGCTTTCTCAGAGCCTAATCCCTTTCCTTCAACACTCTTTCCAACTCAGCCACGCGGATCATACTACTGGTGCTGTGCGCAGTACGACTACTATGCACCGACGCAGTTCTTGGAGGTGACGGAACTCGCTCACTTTCCGCTTCACCTTCACCCAGAATTCTGAATGATCCCTCCGCATTGGCCTTCTCCCCTTGATTCATCACTTGCTTCCCGTTACCTCTCCTCGTTTCCACCATTCTATACGTAAGGAAGTCGAGTAAAAGTAAACATCTATAATCATCACAAGGAAAAGAGCTACCTAACAAGCAACTCTCGCACACACATCCCCACCCAGTCATCCCATAAGAGCTAAGTTGTGAGTCTAAGCACCGGACTCAGTACTCAGATCTCTCACAACACAGCTCTTATACCAACTTGTAAAAGCCGTGGTTTCCAGAAATTGAGATTTACAAACACCTTTTCTACTCAATCAAATTCATCGCAACGGAAGACTTTTTTTTAAACATCATATTGATTAAAACAGATAAACCATTTTAAACATTCATTAAACAAAACCACCGTTACGTCTCAAACACATCATTGTTTTAACTTTGTTGATTACACAACCACAAGTTGATACTGAGTATCATCATAACAAACGAAAACTACCCCTAAGCCCCCATCTCACAAGGCACGAGCACAAGACGCATTTTAAAGAAACAAGTGTCAGCTTTCGCCTCGTGAGTTAGCTTAGTTAACAATTCAAAATCATCATTTAAAAACATTCGCAACATATTTAGGTTAAGGTATTAAATCCCAAACCATAACTTGACCCACCCACATAGCATCGTAAATCCCCACCTGGTCAAGTATCATCATAAAACAATCATATAACATCCTTTAAATCATCATAATCATCCTTTAACTTCATTAACATCATATACGTCTTAAATCATCTTACTGGGGTCTATCTTTTGCTTTGCTATCATCACTACCCCAAATACCAAGTGCGTGCCCGGCAACCACTAGGGTTCCAAGGTCCGTCCGCGATAACACCATATGCGTGCCCAGCAACTGCTAGGTTCTAGGTCCGTCCGCATTTGGTACAAGTTCACTAACCGTGTCGAGCAAGTATGCTACAATGTAGGGCGCGACTCCCACTTATACACACACTTCTAAGATCCGTCCGCTATAGTTACTCCGACTAAAATTCGTTTAGGTGAAAGTACAAATGGTGCCCCAATTACCGATGGACCCTCCTTTCACCCTCGTGATGTTTGCACATGACCCATCTCTGTGGTCAATACATCACTCCAGTGTACAAGTACACCGTGTGTTGCCAAAGTTATCTAGAAACCCGGCAACTAATCTTCACTTGGCTAGCAAATCCTTAGCAGACACAATATTCCTACTAGGCATCATCTTTACATCTCTGAGTATAACTACCCCTTCCCATATCATCATATCAATCTTAACATCAGTACATGTATCTATAAGTATATATGCATGTGTCACAAACATTGTATAAGTCAATCGTATTTCATAATTAATAAAGGAGCATGCATAGCAATCAATCGTTAATCTATCACAAACATAATATATATATATATATATATATATATATCGTCTTAAAAACCGTTAATATTATCAAAACAGATTTTGTCTATATGCTCGGTTTTGTAAAACAACTGAACTCACCTTAGTCTGAACAATGAAACGTACGATCTTAAAACGACAAACAACGCTCACGAATCAACCAAACCGCGAACCGAAACACCGCGAACAACCTACGAAGGTTACTACATGAAAAACACGATCTCATAATCTTAAACAAGTCGGATCTCGCCCAAAACACCAAAACATGGCAACGAATAAACCCCGATTAAAGATTTACGCGTCACGAGCTTAGAAACTTCATAAAAATGCATATAAGCGACATGCATGCGGTCCAAAACGCCAAATAACCGAAATGGAATCATAAGATTAGAGAAATGTACCTCTCGGGTTCACCCACGCATAACTATGGTCAAAACAACGCCCTTGACGGTTTCTCTGAACTCCCGTAACTAAAGATACGCTTACGAACGAAACCCGACACTATTGTAGGCTCAAGAATCTCGGGAAAACTCGTAAATTTGGCAGAGTAACGACTCTCAAAGTTTGTGTGTGGAAATGGCTGCCAGAAACCTGTATATATAGAAGCTGATCCACGCGTCGCGCCGCGACCAGAAATGCGTCGAGCCGCGACCGCCTCCAACTCGACCAATCGCAGGACATGCAAACTCTGATGTCTGTACCCTATAACTTCTGACACACGAAAGTTGGCTGACACACGCAAGGTCTGACACCAGCTACACGTCGAGCCGCGACACTTCGACCCGTCACGCCGTGATCCATAAGAAACCCGAATTTTCATTTTTTTTCTTTTCTTTTCCAACTTTTCTTGTCTTTTCTTTTCCAACTTTTCTTGTCTTTTCTTTTCCTTTCTTTTCCAACTTTAATATTTTATTTAACTAACAATAATGCTCCTTAATTATCATTATAATTAAATAAACTCCATATAATATTATTTATTTCTCCATAAAAAAATATTACAATATTTTCTTAAAATTTCGGTCGTTACACTGTGCTACCATGATACTCCTCGGGATTACAATCCAAAAACTGTTTATAAGTACACGATTGTCTAAATCCCATACCAGGTGGAAATCCCATGAAAGGATATGGCATCGATCCTTGCGAAAACATAGGGTAATAGAATGGTTGAGACATTGGTTGAGACACTGGTGGAAATGGTATCGATGCAGAAGGCATCCCTGTGTACACAGTACTGGTTGAAAAAATTTGTGGTATCACAAGTGTAGTAGAAGCCACTGTAACAACTGGTGGTTGACTCGCAAAATCCTGTCTCTGTTGATCCAACTCTTTTCTTAGATCTTGTAACTGGCCCTCCAGCTGAAAGACGTATTCATCTCTCTCATCTCCAGCTGTACCAGATATACCTATACTCTGTAGAGTTTCCACTGTTGCTGGGACAATAGGGGCGCCAGTTGAGTTCTCATTATCAGCCATTGTTTTCTGTAACAATCACAACATCTCACCAACTGATTAGTTTAAAACCGTTAGTATATCACATACTAACCACCCAAGCAATACTCACATTCACCCTAATCCCCACACTCAAGGAATAATTGACCCACAGCTGGAGCCAAGATTTTGGAATGCAACCCTTCCACTGTGCCTGCATCGCCAAACCAAGGCTCTGATACCAAACTTGTAACACCGTATTTTCACCCATAAAATTTTCACTTTTTAAATACACGGCGGAAGCGAATTAAATACCAAAAGTATTTACAACAGTACATAAACCAGGTTTTACAAAACCATTCTGATTAAAATACTATATTACAAAAACTACGGCTCGTCACAATTCCAATCAGAGTGCCTGTCAATTATTCCCCAGACAACACCCTCCTCACGACTAAACCGCAGAACTCACCAGCCACCTATAAAAGTAGTGAGAGATGGGGGATTAGCACAAATCTAAGTGAATGGAAGTAAACCTCCACAGATATACTAGAAAGTAACCGCATGATATCAACAACAGTAAACACATAATCACCCTTTGCCTCACGAGAAGACCGGCGGTTCTGCAGGAACCTACAACCAATGCCGGCCAAGCAAAGGTTTACCGATAGCGTATTTGCTATTCTCACACAGTATTATCTTAAGTTGCAACGAATGCATCAAAAGACCACAATACTAATTAGCCGATAGCAAAGAAACCCAGCCCAATATGCCCAGCCGATAGCTCACTTCACAATAGGCGCAACAATCAATTAACATGTCACAGTTAATCAATTAATAGACAACAATCTATCTATGCATCAATCCGATAACAGTTGCAACCCAAGCTAGTTACAACTAATAACACCCATGAGTAAACATCCACTCACATTACTGAGCCTTGTCCTTCCCTGAGATCAGAATAAACTGAAATCAGTAACCGATTCATAAATATATACCAACCACATATATTTATATCTTTTTAAATCAAACATCACATGTAAGATTCACATATGTAACAACATATAACCCATAGCTTTAAACAAAGCAAACAACCAAGAAAACACTCAAAACCGCGGATGCGTCGCGTCCAAGAAGCTGACGCGTCACGTCTCACCCAAATGTTGGATTTCACAAATCCGATACCCCAAGTGTCGGATTTCAAGTCCCGGACTTCAAGTTCCGGATTTCCACTGTCGGATTTCACTCCTCCGGATGACCATGATCGGATTTTGGGTCCGGATTTCACCAATCAGATTTCCTCTTGGATTCACACAAGAATCCGATACTTCCCAAGAACGCGTCGCGTTCTCTTCCCGGACGCGTCGCGTCGCGACAGACCCTGCATCATCTTCTTCATTTTCCTGCCGACTTACAATTTTCCAAATCCGATTAACAAACTTGAAATCCAATATGAACACTTCTAAAACATGTATAAACCTCTTATAGCATGTATCTAACATCAAGAACATGTTAGTAACAATTAAAACACCAAAACACACAAAACCCATTTGTCAAGTTTACACATAAACTTCATCCATGGCATCTTCATAAAATCAACACAAGTTTAACAACAAAACATGACAAAATGATCAGCATCATGCAAGGAACATCATCATACCTTTGTTTTGGATTAACACCCACAAATCCAATCTTTCACATTTCCAAGTTCACAACTTTTCTTGCTTTCTCTCTCTAACACACACAAACACACACTCACGGTTTTCAAATGGTAAACTTACCAGAAGTATAACCCACGTATAAAGGTGTTGGAAGCACAAGCAGGAGGTGTCCATGTACCATTCTTTCACATGCAAACATATTCACATACTTGCATACATACAAACTTATATATATATATATATATATCCGTACACGTGTATATATATATAAATAAATATCTAAACTTTAATAAATTAACTTATCAATTAATTCAATTAAAGCCATTAGTAAACAATTAAATATATAATTAAATACTAATAACGTGTTTAAACATACCTTGGCCTATGTAACCACTAGGCCCAAAATCAGGATGTTACATTAAATAATACTATTATTTTGGATGAGTTCCAACTTTTGAATTTTACTAAATAAGTGGATTTATGAGAAATTGTATATGAGTTGCAACTAATTTATCCAAATTAAATCATACTATTATTTAAAGTATCCGGTTATACATGAAAATCATGTTTTTAATAATGATGACATCATCCTATTTATAAGGAATTTTATAAATAGGTTATAAGATTGAGGGGGCTAGATGAAAATTGTGAGGGGATTTTATAAAACATGTGAGGACTTTTAAGAAAATGTGAGAGATTTTTATAAAAACTAGATTTATGGAACCGTGCACGTCTGGGATTTTTTAAATGAAAATGTTAGTATATAATTTTTTAAATAAAATATTTAATGGAAGTATTTGGTCATAGACATCCGGTAAAAATTAATGAGTTTTTATAGAAGAAAGAAAATAACACACAAATATAAACGGTTAAAAATAAAAATAATTAAAATTTCATTAGATACGTTGTTGTACTTCTATGTACACTACATTGGTGGGTTCGTGTGTATACACCCTGCCCAGAGCTAGCCTGAAAGAAAGTTCAATAAAAATGATTGACACTTGAAAGTAAGGTGAAGACTTTCCCCTAATCCGAATATACTTTTTTCGCTAAGAAAGCCTCTACTGGGCGGGTCCCAGTAGGGGCTTCAAAGCTTGACCTAGAGAAAGTGGAAAGAAAGGGGGCGCGCTAGCTGCAAAGTTTTGTCGGTCGGATTGTCATTGTTATCACATATAAGAACTTTTAATCCGCTTCTAATTTTAACAATGACAGTGCGACATATAATTGTCCATGAGTAAAACAGGTCGCCTAAGAAATAATCCGACAATAGACAAAGACTGTCCCTGACTCTTGTTAATGGTCATTGCAAAACAAACCATGATGGGAAATTGTCTTCTTTGAAATTTGACCGGAACTTTAGAGTCTGACAGGATCATGTTCATTCCAGGAATATATTCTGTGATACCAACATTCTTACCTGAAATGATTTTGACTTCAATAACACGTGATCCGAGTCTAACAACTTGAAGTCTTGTCCCATTACATAACCCTCTCGACTGGTTAAGGTTACAAAGTAACATAACATGTACACCAACCTTTAAAGATAATTTGTTGTTTGGAATACCCGACACTTTGAATGAATTGAGGATCTTAGGAGAGTATAATGATTCTTCAAAAGTACTTGACATTTCATCGGAACAAACAGTATCAGAACTGAAGTAAGTTATTTCTTCACCATTTAACTTTGAAAACATGTACTTGTTTATATGATCAACTTCATCGTTTGTTGGGACCAAATTTGCTCTATCCTGAAAATAGTTTTGATCGTAAATACAGTCATTAATTGATGGGTAAATCGACTCCATTATTGAATGAACATGATCACCATTTGATTTTATCAAGAGATCTTGAGGAATTTGTATTTCACTTTCTCCATCATTTGGACCACCAACATTTCCTTCTCCAATGTCCAAAATCTGTAGAGCAATCAAATGAATACACAATAGATTCAAGTAAAGAGAGAAGTATGGAAACACCTTAATGTGTGTGTTTTCTATTCAATATAATATCAAAGGTTACAAGGAAAGGAAGACTACAATACTATATATACTAAGGACTAAGTAAATCATAAAACATTAGATTGTGACTAGACTTAAACACAAATGTAACTCTAACAATCTCCCCCTTGTTTAAGTCTAGCTCATATTTCTTTGACCCATCTTTCTCTGCCAATGTCTAATCATCTTTCATTCATCTCGTTTGGCATCGAATAGCTTTATGACTTCAATTAATCTGACTCTAGGCGCTTGGTCTACTTCATCCTTTAGGCTCATACTATAATTCAAAATTTTTAAGGTCCAAATCTTCAAAGATCCGTCTGAGTAAACATTAACTTCTTTGAACCTTAAGAAGAACTTTTCTCTTTTGCTGTAACAAGACAATCCCTTCATCTCCCTCAAACTCTTCATCATCACTCCATACAACTTGAAACATCTTCAGTTGGTCAATCTTTGAATGTTCTGTGTTTGGCTTTAGCAGATTGATTTTGGCTTTATCAGATTCGGCTCCCAATTGAAGATCTGTATACTCTGCAATTTGACATCGGTGCCTAATGAACTCCTTGAGCTTCTTATACCCAGCTGAATCTTCAGCGTTCTTTTCTAGTTTCATTTCAAGCTTCTCTAGAAGAAAATTAACGTCACTAAGGTTTAAGAATTTTAGGTCCACATGCCCAATTGTATAACTCTTCATATCCGACCTTGTGACTAGATAGCTGATCATTTCTTTATAGACAACTCTCTGAACTCCAACAAAATTGAGCTTTATGATCTGAAATTTTGACTTGACTTCCTCTTTCTTTGCAGTATGCATATTGAGAATGATCTATGCTTTAACATCTTCTGCATCTTTGGCACCCATCATATTCACATCCAACATTTCTTCTATTTCCTCTGCATAGATGTCAACAAATTTTTCTTCTAGAAAGGCCACTGATATATCTTCGTATCTCCAGTTTCTAACGGTTTTCTTCAAGGCCTCCCTAGTTAGCACATAGCTTTTCTTTGCGTTTGGTAAAGACCCAGTGTGAACCGGATCTATTTGAGCAGTTTTAGGAATATTCCATTCTGACTGTTTAGATATTTCTCTGATTTGACTTTCTTTCAGTTGTTGTTTTCTGATGTCCAAAGGAGTGACTCTGAATTGCTTAGGAGATGGCGGAATTAGTTCTGTTACTTCTTTATGCACTTTCAACACACTATCCAAATTGTAACTTTCAAGCCCAGACTCATCAACTATCATAGAAGAAGGCTTTTCAACCTCTTGCTTGCTCAGCCATAAGGCTAGCGTCAGATCCTCATCCTCTGCCTCAACCTCAGGCACATTAGACTCTTCAAATTTAACCACAGTGTGCTTGCCCTTATATTTTTGTTTAAACTATGTTTTCTCCAATCTAGCAGCAACTGCACCGATTCGCTGAGTAGCCGGGGTATCAAAATAAGTTTTCAAACGTTTCTCCCCCTCAGGACGATCGGTGTCTGAGTCATCATCGTCATGCCTAGGTCGTTTTGATGACCCGGCAGCAGCTTTGCACATAGACTCCACCTCAGTTCTCAACAATGATAAGATATCTAAATCCTCAGAACTGTTATCACCCTTGCCAATCAATTTCACCATTAATAAGCTTTTTAATTCATCCACTGACAAAGCATCTGTAACTTTATCCTTTACTTCCATTTCTTTCTGTTCGACTAAATCATCCAATTTCTTTTCGATTCTGGTGAATCTGTCAAGTTGTAATCTTTGAATATCATCAATTCTGACGTGCAAATGTTCAAGAGCAGCATTAAAATCAGCCTTGGAAACGAATTCCTTAGCCAATTTAGATTCAGAAGTTGTAACACCGGGATCACTTAGATTACCCATTGAGGTTCCAGCATCTCCATAAACGAATTCTGTAGATGAAGGACCACCCACTTTCACAGCTGGATTGACGTTGGCTGTGGTGGGATTTCCTACTAATCCTCGGATATGGCCTGTGAAGGCTTCACCTATGGTAGTTCCAGCTGGTCTATCACTGAATAGACCAGTTATTGCTTCAAGTGTTTCCCTGTGTTTTGAAAGAAAATCAATAATCTGTTGATAGTTATCGATGTGCGCAGAAATGACAGGTGTGGCCTGGAGAGGAATGCCACTTGTTTCAATAACAGTTTCCTCCAAATGAGGAACCGTTAGATTATGTGCTTTATCTCCGTGTAATGAAACAATATCCTGTTGAGAGGATACTGAGTGGCTTGGAAGAGTTTGTGCATGCTCTGGTGGGAAGCCATAGTCTTTTTCAATGCTAGATATAAACCCAATAGTGGATGTGGTTTCCCGGCTAAAAATGGTTGGAGGAATCTCAGCACTGAAATATTCTTTTCTTACAACACTCACTCCCTCACTTTGTTTTTGCCTCTCAACATCTTCATCTACATTAAGCGCAGTAATATCATCATACATCATTTGCGTATCAATATCTGAAAAATCCATCGTTTGGTCATAATCAGGTAAACTAGTATGTACTCTTTCACCATTAGGACCTAACTCCTCCTCAATATGATCTAGAAACATTTTCTTGATATGTTTTTGGAATGAATCAGTGTCACTTTCAGATGTGTCCAGAGCAACTCCCTCTCTAAACTCACCAACACCTTCACTTTCTTCTCCACCCCTCTCAATTATTTTTTCTCTTAGCTATCCTCTGTCAGCTTCTCTCGTAGAAGACTGACTCCTAATATCACTAGCACTCGGGGATCCTAACGTTCTTGGGGTAGGATCAATAAGCTCTTGTCGATCCATAAGAACAATGTTATGCAATCTCACATACTCCTGGACTACCTCGCTTTCCAGATCCAACAAATGTACTAACTCAGCAGGCATCACGAATGGTTGAATATCAGGCATCGCCGGGATTTTGTATAATTTTATCATCATTTGAATCTGCACTGCTGGTTCATCATCACGCCTCGAGATATCAGTATCTCTGTCCATCACCCGTTGAATAATCATAGACAGAAACCGTGGAAACGGTAAGAAGTTACGTCTTTTTCAAGGAATCACTTTCTCCCTGGCCACTTTGGCTATCTCAATGAACAACAATTTTGCATAGTCAAAATGAAAGTGCTTAGCCATTCCAACCAGTACTTTCAATGCAAAGATATTGGCACCATCGATCCCTTTGGTTACACTTGTCAAACATCGCATGATTATAGCATATAGAGTTTGCCACTGAGGAACGAGTCCTGAACGTTTGAACTTTGACACGCCAGTTAATTCATTCCTCTCCATCCAAGATCCATCACATGGGTTAGAATTTGTTTGTCAGTAGGGATTGGATCAAAGTCAGGTTTTGGTGGATAAGAGGTTGATTTGGGTAGTTTTAAGATTCGACGGATGCTTTCAATACCCATCTCAAATTCAAGTTGCTCTATTTGGCCAGCAAGGACAGGAAAGCCTTCAGCACTTTCAGTCAAAGATAAGGAACTCCATAATTGTTGTACGTATACCTCCGGAACATGAGGGAAGGCTTCAGTAGGACTAAACATGAATATGTGGTTTATTAGGTGAGATGTTATACGTTCGGTGATTATCGGGTATTCGATTTTGGTAATGTCTGGTACGAAGTAGGCGTTGTTCAGTTGGTTTGGTAAGTAATTAGCTTTAGGGAAAAGGGTATTGGATGGAATTTGAGCCATATGTGAAATAAAACAATTAGTACAAATCTCAAAAATTTCCAAAATTTTTGAAAATTCCTAAGTGTTGACAAAAACCGACACTTAGAAATCCGACACATGTTAAAATCCGATTGAATTCTTTGAAAATCCGACACAAATGAAATTCCGATAGTCAATGTTTTTCAAAATCCGATGACTTTGAAAAACTGACTCATTAATTTCAAAATCCGAAGAAGTATGAAATCCGATGATATTGGAAATCCGGTTGTGTTAAAATCCGATTACCACTCGGATTTACATAAATCCGACAACCACTCGGATTTACATGAAATCCGACAACCCCTCGGATTTATATGAAATCCGACAACCACTCGGATTTATATAAAATCCGACAACCATTCGGATTTACATGAAATCCGATAACATTGAAATACTTTGCTTTGTTTGTTATTAAATCCGACACTTGTCAATGAGAACATTCGGATTTGTCAAAATCCGATTGAACATGAAATCCGATTAACTATCGGATTTTCATGAAATCCGACAGTTCATGTTTATGAACAGAGCAACTTGTTCGATAATCCGATTCTTCCAAAAATCCTCACTTCTTTCATTTATCACTTAAAATTCAACATATTTGTGCAATTAAACTTAAACTAAAAACTCCATTTCGATCAAACAACACAAATAACCACTAGAATCCTTCCTCGTTTCAAAATCATTCAATACCCAACTCAAAGATCGAGTATTTTGAAATCGACAAACAACCCATTAATGTACAACTAAAACCGAGTCCAATCATGTTAACAACACATACAAATTTGAAGATTTGAACATAAAGTGATTCGAGGGTTTTTCAGTCAAAAGGATCGATTAAAAACCAATCAAACGTTGATGAAAATACAAACAAAGTATACCTTTGGAATCAGAAAGGTATTGCGAACTTGGATCTTTTGTTTGTTTGCACAAATAAACACTTCGAAATTCTTGGATTCTTTGAACTCTCGGTTTCTTGAAAAGGTTCAGAAAACCGATAATGAAATCGGATTTTCGTTTTTATAGAAAAAACCGACCCACGAAATCCGAATGGGTAACATCCAATCCATAAGAAATCCGGAACCCACAAAACCGATAAAACACTCGGATTTGATCAAAATCCGATTAAAGTATCGGAATCCGATAAAAATATCGGAATCCGATAAAAATATCAGAATCCGACAACTTTTAGCGGATTTTCAACACTTCTCATTAGAAATTGATTTTTCAAATCATTCCTCTCCCCCTAAACTTTATATTTCATATTTAAAAATAATTCTTTGAATAGGAAGATGAAATTTTCAAAAATCTGACAATTTTAATTCAAAAACAAAAATTGAAACTCCCCCTCAAATTATGCACAAATGTACAACAATTTGAGATGAAGAAAAAAAATATCTTTGAGTTTTGTGTGTTTTGTACATGTTTTTTATTTTTCATTTAATATATACAAAACCGGCATAATCTGCATCAGAATAGGAAATTAGCTCAAACCCAGAATCCCTAGGATACCACAAACCTAGATCTAGGGTACTCTTAAGATATCTAAATATGCGTTTTACCACCAGAAGGTGAGATTCTTTAGGATTTGCTTGGAATCTGGCACAAAGACATGTAGAATACGTAATATCCGGCCTACTAGCTGTTAAAAATAGCAATGAACCTATCATCCCTCTATAAGTTTACAAGTCTACTGCTTTTCCTTCCGGATCAGCAAATAGTTTTGTTCGAGAAGCCATGGGTTTTGAGATTGATGAACAACTAGTCATATCAAATCTCTTTAACAGATCTTTGATATACTTAGCTTGATTTATAAAAATTCCATGGCTAAATTGTTTAATTTGCAATCCGAGGAAAAAATTAACTTCCCCCATCATGCTTATTTCAAATCGCTTTTTCATTGTATTAGAAAATTCATTGCCATATTTAGGGTTTGTAGAACCAAATATTATGTCATCGACATATATTTGTACCAACACATAATCGTTTCCAATCTCCTTTTTGAACAATGTGGTGTCAATTTTCCCTTTGACGTATCCTTCGTTAAGCAGATGTTCTGACAGCTCATCGTACCAAGCTCTCGGGGCTTGTTTTAATCCATATAGAGCTTTGTCCAGAATGTAGACGTCATTGGGTCTGTTAGGATCTACGAAACCTTCATGTTGACTGACATACACTTCTTCTTTCAGTTTGCCATTGAGGAAGGCAGTCTTCACATCCATTTGATATACAGTGAAGTTTCTGTAGGAAGCATAGGGTAGGAACAGTCGAATTGCTTCTATTCTAGCTACAGGGGCGAAGGTCTCATCATAATCTATCCCTTCCTGTTGATTATACCCCTTAGCCACTAGCCTAGCTTTATTCCTAACTACCACACCATTAGAATCCTTTTTATTCTTAAATACCCACTTCGTTCCAACAATTGATTTGCCTTCAGGTCGTGGAACCAGGCTCCAGACTTTTAGTCGGTCAGACTGATTTAGCTCTTCTTGCATAGCAATAATCCAATCGGGATCAGCTAGAGCTTCCGACACTCGTGTGGGTTCGACCATGCTTAGAAAACTAGAGTGTTGACATATGTTAGCCGTGGCAGATCGAGTTTGAACACCGGAGTCCAAACTTCCTATGATTTGAGTCTCTGGATGACTCTTCAGCCAAACAGGTTCGGGGGATTGAACCTGAATGAAGTCATTAAAATTTTGAAGATCAATTGAATTAATGTCTTCTGTTGCTTGATCATATCTTGGACTTTGTTCATTTCCAGGGTATTTGTAGCTTCAAACTCCGAGTTATCAGAATTTGTAGTCTGTTGAACTGTAGATACACTTGGTGGCTCAGTTATTGACACAGACTCCTGCTGAATATCCTGCAAAATAGTAAATGTGTTATCATTCTTTTTAAAGAAATCAAACATAAAATCCAAGCTTATATCTTCTGAATGTGCGAATGACTCATCTGTTTTTATATTTGTAAAAATTAAATGTTTGGATGAGTTAGGTTTACTCGTTAAGGAATTTAAATTGACTAAATCGTCAAACGTAACATTTATGCTTTCGACAATCATGTTAGTTCTCCGATTTAGAATTCTAAAAGCCTTTTTATCCATTGAGTAACCTAAAAAGACTCCTTCATCGGCTTTCGAATCAAACTTTGACAGTTTGTTCGACTCATTCAGCACAAAGCACCTATTACCAAATACATGAAAGTATTTGATATTAGGTACTACTCCATTACATAATTCGTATGGAGTTTTATTAATGAGACGATGAATTAAGGATCTGTTTTGGGTGTAGCATGCAGTATTCACGGCTTCAGCCCAGTAGGATGGTGGTAGCTTTGAGTATTGCAACATTGTTCTGGCAGCTTCAACCAAAGTTCTATTTTTCCTCTCAACTACTCCATTCTGCTCTAGAGTATATGTTGCCAAGAATTGATGATTAATTCCCTCAGAATCTAAGTAGGAATCTAAAGTTCTATTTTTGAACTCTGTCCCATTGTCTGTTCGAACACTCTTCACCGGTTGTCCGTTTTGAGTCTTGTGTTTCTTTAGAAATAAAATCACTTGTTGTGGTACCTCACTCTTATGACTCACGAACCGGACCCAAGTGTATCGGGAATAATCATCCACCATCACCAGAATATATCTCTTTGAGTTTCTTGACTGGACTTTCATTGGTCCTTAGAGATCCATGTGAATCAACTGTAAAGGCGCGGTAGTTGAAGATATCTGGCTTACTTTGTGTGGAACTCTCTTCATTTTTCCCGCTTCGAAGTCCTTACAAAGATGATCTTTCTCAAATTTAAGCTTCGGTAGACCTCTGACCAAGTTACCATTCACCAGCTTGTTTATGTTTTTGAAATTCAAGTGCGACAACTTGCGATGCCATGACCAGTTTAGGTCTGATGATGCTTTAGACAGCGGGCATACTGGTGCGCCAGAACTTTTCTCAGACAAGTCAATTGTATACAAATTTGACTTTCTGTTGCCACCCAAAATTTCTGCTCCTTCTTTAGTTCTTAATGAACAGGAGCTTTTCTTGAAAACTACTTCCATACCCTTATCACAGAATTGTCCTATGCTAAAAAGATTGTGGCCTAAGCCTTCCACATAGGATACTTTTTCTATCTTCAAATTTCCTGTTTCTATTACCCCGTGGCCTAAGATCGGTGAGACTTGGTCATTCCCAAACTTGAGATTTCATGTATACTTGCTCACAAAGTGTTTGAGAAGACCTTTGTTCCCCATCATATGTTTTGTGCAGCCCGAGTCCATGTACCAAAGATAATCTTTCTGCACATGGAAAAGAAACACATTTGATTTGTTGTGTTAGATGTTTCAGGTGTTTTGAAAACATTCAAACTTTCTTTGTTAAGCATTTTCTTTACAATCCATTTCCCAGTTGATTTTTCAGTTGATTTGATCACATGCGAGAAATGCTTGTTTTTTACAACATACACGCTTTTCGTTATGGGTTGATATGACACAGGTGTATTCATCATCTGTTTTTGATTCTTCGTTGAATATGATTTATATGATGAATTGGAAACAACTTTCTGTTGAGATTGGGTAAAAGATGTGAATTTGTTATGAACTACTGGAGTTGGAGAATGTGTTTGATTGTTGTTCATTATGTTCATATGTTCTCTCCACTGTCCTGGGCGGACTGGTATCTTGCGGTTAGCATAGCTTTTTAATAATCTTGCTTTTTGATGTTTGTGAATCCATTGGTGAATAATGAATACATTATTGTTGACAAACCAAAACAGAATCTTATTGTCATTTGGATTCTTCCAGTTTTGTTGGATTTTAATCCGCTTTTCAGTTTATTTTCACATTTGAACTTACATTGCCCTTCAGGACAGCCATTTCCAGCCCAACACATTTTTGTTATCAACTACTTTTGCTTTTGAGCTCTCTGTTTTATTACAGCCATTTCCAGCCCAACTCACAATTTTTATTACAGTATGATTTACAAAATGGTTTCACTTTTTTCTTGGAATCAACATTGATTACATGTGCTTTCTTTTTGTCTATTTCTTGCAAATCTTCCTTCGCAATCCACTTCATTGATGCTTTTGTCTCTCTTTTCTTCACATCTTTGATGTTTGACTTATTCATGCTGTTGCTTGAACCTTCTTTCCTTTTTGATTGAGCTGATTTTGATTCAGACAAGGAATTTTTGTTAGACACGTGAAGTGATTTAACAGATTTTAAAGCATGCACAGTTGATGTCTTTTTGATTTTTGGTATTTCAGAAATCTGCTTTGTGTTTGAAGATGATCCTTTCTCTGTTATACTGTTTGAATCACAAAATTGATTGCATTTATGTGACATGAACTCTCTACAAGCCTTCGGACACTGTGGATACACAATATCCAGATACTTGTCCAATTCAGTTAGCAATCTTTCCACCTTTTTGTCAAGCATCCTCCGTTCGATTCCATTGGAATTAAATTGTGGAATAAGATATTGTGCAATATCAGAATTTTTATGTTTTTCATCAGATATTTCAATCTTTATCTCAGATGCAGTGGAATTTATTTTCTTGTTAAGATTGAATATTGTTTCTTTTAAAACACAATTTTCCACATCAAACTTAATTTTCTGATCGATACATGCAGCTTCAAGCAATTCCTGCCACCTTTGTAATTCCATGTGTGGAATGTATACTCAAGCATTTCTATCATTTGCTTCTTCAACAGCTTTCTTTACTGCAGGTGAGATAGGAATGAAACATTCTTCTAACGCACAACCACCACTCTTCTCAGTGTCTGCGTAAGACGCGTTCAGTTCATCATAATTAATTGAGTTTTGCATTTTCTTTGTTGTTTTTCTTTTGAGTTCTTCTTCATGCTTAATTTCTTCCTCTCCCACAAACACCATTTTTGAAGTCCAACCTTGATTCATTCGTTCTAATTGATACAGTTGAGTGCAATTGATTTTTGAGAAGAAGTTATTTTCATCATACCCTAACCCTTTATATCTGTTCTTGACATTTGGTTCAAGGTGTTTGAAAATACTATGACGTGTAGTTACTTGCTTTTTAACTATATCCTCAAGATGTTGAACTTTCTCATCAAGATTCCTTTTCTCCTTCGTTATTAAATTTAAGTTTATCTCTGCAGACAGTTTGGCTGCATTCAAGTCATGCACTTTTAACTCAGTTTCTTTTTGGAATTTGTTGAGTGCATTTTCTTTGTCTTCTATTTCTTGTTGAAGTTGTTCTATTTTTGAGAATTGAATTTTTAGTTCAACTTCACTTTTCGTTGCTTGTTCCATTTTTAGATTTATATTCTTTTCATTCAAATTCTGATTCTTGTGCATGAGAGATTGATTCTTGGAAGTTAAGATCTCCACCTGTTGCATAAGAGTTAGTATATACTCAGTAGGAAATTCAGAGTCATCTGTTAATACATTCTCTTCATTCTCAGCAACTGATGGGTTGGTGCCTTCAGTAGCAACCTCTGGTTCAATTTCTTCTTCTTCCTCATACTCACTCTCCATGTCTGACTCATCAAACCTGGCCATAAAACCAGAGTCATTTCCCACGATTTCATCTTCACTCTCCCCATCGGTTTCCTCAAACTAACACTCCTCTACCTCAGCCATTAGAACAAATTGGGCATGTACATTGGGATCTTCATCACTGTTATCAGTGTCAGACAAGAATTGATCCTCTTCTGCAAGTAATGACCTCCTACTATTTCTTTGCTTTATGAGGTTGAGTTTAGTCTTGTAATATTCTAAGTCCTTAACCTTGTGCTTTTTACAATCCTTGATGAAATGCCCAGTTCCCCCACAGTTATAACATTTGCGCTCCTGGGCTGTTTCTACTTTTCTTTCATACCTTCTTTCCAATCTCTGACCATCCTTCTTTGGGAATTGGTCATCTCTCCTTCTTGAGCCAGACGTGAACCTTTGTCTGTTGTTTGTCTTGTTCTTCAGAAACTTATTCTGCATCATGTTGGTCAAATAGGCCATTGCCTCCATGATCTTTTCATTATCAACCACATTTTCTTCCTCCGAATCTGAAGTTTTCTGTCTCTATAACTTGTTTCAATTTAACAGACTTCGTTGAGCTCTTAACTCTTTTCTCATTTACCACCGAAGCCAGTGGATATACAGTGTCTTTTTGTGTACCTAAACCAACATCATACTGATATTGATTTAGTTCCTCAAAAATCATATGATGTGTGACTTTGTTGAGGTTCTTTTGATTCATTTGTCTGTAGATTGCCACTTGGGATCTCCATTCAGTCCCAAGAGAGTTTAGAAACCTAGTATTTTTCGTTAGATTAGAGTAATCATCGAGTTTCTGGTTTCGGAGGTCATTGAGTAGTTTACAGTAGCGACTGTAAGTTTCAATTAGTGCTTCCCCTTCTCTGGCTTTGAAATGATCAAAGGAGTTAACCAGTGTAGTCTCCTCGATCCAGACCCCTGACTCTGTACCTTCCATCTGACTCTTAATCTCGTCCCATATCTCTTTTGCAGTGTTGAGACCATTCACCTTGATGTAAAATTCTGAAGAAAGGCCATGTTTTAGGTAGTATTTTGCTTTCCGATCAACTGTGGGTCTGTGTTTTTCTTCAGCAGTATACTCAGATGGAAGCTTTTCTCAGTGGATTTCATCCAAAGGTGGATTATGATGAGATTCTGCTTCTTGATCTATCCTAAACACACCATTTCCTTCCAGTATGCTTTTCATCATTTCCTCACCATATTGCTCATTTTTGTCTATAAAATCCATAAACCGACCTTTCCATACATGATATTCTCCTCTATACAACACTGGTGACTTCGTGTCTGAACCGAATGAAAGTGTTTCATTGTATGTACTCATTCTTGCTTTGAGGATATTTTCTTTGTAAGATATTTGATTGAAGAAATCTTTTGTAATCTAAAATCCGATACTAACTGAAATCTGAAACTCACTTGTCAAAAATCCGAGGCTTAAAATCCGATTCTTATCAAAACTTCAAAATCCGAGACTTAAAAACCGAGTGATTTTGAAATCCTAGTCAAAATCCGATAGTTGAAATCCGATAGAAGTGAATTCCGATGGATTCAAAAACCGATAGATTTGAAATCCGATAATGTTTTGAAATCCGAATGCTTCAAAATCCGAAAGATTGAAAAACCGATTTGAAATCCGAATGATTCAAAATCCGATTTGAAATCTGAATGATTCAAATCTGATGATTTGAAATCCGAGATAATTCCAACTTTGTAAATCCGATCAATCAAATCCATTGATCAAATCCGACTCCAAAATCCGATACTTGGCAAATCCGAAACTCAACCAAAGACAAACTAAACAATCCGATTGCAAACCCCAAATCTGCAACTCAATCCTTGTATTTCCAAAATCCGCAACACAGAATCCGATAGAAGATTATCGGAATCCGATTGAAATCTTCGGATTTTGTAAAATCCGATTGTTCTTGAGGTCAAATCCGCAAGTTCTTGCAACTGTTGTAACCGCCAACTTTCAAACTTCAAATTCTTCGAATTTAGATCAAATTCTTGAATTTTTTCTTACAGAGGGTTCGTACACACACGAATTACAATTCAGAATCAAATTTACAACAAAATTCAACCTCTAGAATACATTTTAGATCAATTTTTCTCAAAAACCGAAAAATACAAAATCTCAAATTCAACACAAACTGTTGTAGTGATTGATCGCGGACTCACACAGATTAATTCTAATGATGATTGCGAATCCAATAAACTTTTAATCCTCCATTTTCATACACAATTCGATAGAAATCAGATTATACTCAAAGTCGACCAAAATACCTCAAAATCTTACAAATTCCTTCGGATTGTTGCTGTTATCTCTCGAAATCTTCAATCAAGAGCCTTATCTTAGAAAGATTAGGCTCTAATCCCAATTGTAGAGCAATCAAATGAATACACAATAGATTCAAGTAGAGAGAGAAGTATGGAAACACCTTAATATGTGTGTTTTCTATTCAATATAATATCAAAGGTTACAAGGAAAGGAAGACTACAATACTATATATACTAAGGACTAAGTAAATCATACAACATTAGATTGTGACTAGACTTAAACACAAATGTAACTCTAACAAAATCCAATCAAGTTTTTGTACTTTGTATATCTTGCAGATTTGAACTTGTCTGTAGTCGCATGTTAACAGTCAACATAAGAACGGAACAATATTTCCATAAGAATGATGAATTCAATGAAGCATTAACAATATCTTCTCTTCGTCCTTTCTGAATAATTGGCAGTATTTGCCGAAAGTCACCGCCAAACACAATAACCTTTCCACCAAACGGCGTTGAACTTAATTCAGGATCAACTTTGTCTCTTAAAGTTCTATCAAAAGCTTCAAAACAATGTCTATGCATCATTGGAGCCTTGTCCCATATGATTAGATCCGCCCTTCTCAACAAAGCTGCCAAATCACTATGAGAAGAAATGCTGCAAAAAGAATCTTCTTTCACATTTATTGGAATAACAAACCTTGAATGTGCAATTCTACCTCCTGTAAGCAATAAAGATGAAATACCACTTAAAGCAACATTCAATACAATGTAACCTTCCGAGCGAAGTCCCGCACATAAGGTTTTCTATAAAAAAAAGTCTTATCAGTACCGCCGTATCCGTATACAAAGAATACCTCACCCTCACCATTAATAAAAGCACTACTAACTGTATCATAGATATTCTTTTGTTCATCTGTCATTAATGAGAATAGATGTTCATATTCTTCTTTTAACATTTCTCTATCATAGGATAACTCTTCTTGAAGCAACATGTTGCAAGATTCTTCAATGTAATTGTAATCAGGATATAGCATATTAGGTATATTTCTAAGACTCATGGAAAAACCTTTCAACAAAACTTCAATTTTGGACAAGCAATATTTTTGATGGCTTCTTCGTCAAACTCTAAATCTAAAAAATAATAATTAAGAACAATAATTAATAAGACCGGTAGACAGTTGTCTTTAAATTGTAAAATATATAGTTATATTAACGTATAGAGGAATTTTGTATGTTACCTGAAATTTCAAGCTCCTTACGACGAATATGAAGTATATCATCACATAGATATTGCCATGTGTTTCCCAAACATGATTGGGCCTTGACAAAGTATCCGCAGAAATTAACATAACAAATAAAGACCTACAATACGAACCCGTTGACCAGTTTGATGTCTTCTTAATACACTCTATATATTCATTGTCATCATCAAGAAGACCAAGAGCTTAGCAAGCATCTCTAAACATATCATATTTAACTGTGTTCATAGTATTGATATGTTCGTATGATGTATGACCATTAACTTTGTTAAGTAATATTCTTAGATAAAATGACTCACCAGATTTGGGAGGAGGATAATTTAATCTGCAGACAGCATTTCCCTTCGTTCTCTCGGTCCATTTCCTAGATTTTTTATTCAAGACAAAATGTGCAGGAAAATCTACATACGTTAAATCTTGTGCACGTTCGTTAACTTTATTGCACTCCTTCGATTCTATGAATTGTGTTGTTCCAACTAAAGCTTTTGACAAACTCTCATCGACATTATTTGCAGGATCATAACATATAGGTTGTTGACCTTCAAGATGAAATGAGAGCCTCTCAACATGAGGTGTTTGATAATGAATTTCGTAACCAAAAAGCCTCCATGAAGCTTCGCACGCGGACACATATCTACAATCAAAGTGGTTCTTTACTTCATTTTGCTCAGTTTGGTTTTCATCTTCTAAAGTCGAAGAATGTTTATTTATGTGAGAAAAACTAATTGTAATTCTATCAGGACCTTTATTTATATACTTGAATAGATATTTTATGGATCCAAGCTGGTTACACCATTCAATGTTGATATGTGACTGATATCTTCTAAGCAAATCAGAGTTGTATCCGGCAACATATCTATGCAAATAATATTAAATAATTAGTATTTACAAAATAGCATAAAAATTAATAATAACATAAATAAGAATCTATATACAAACCAACAATAAATACACATGTGTAAGTGTATATATATATACATATTTATTGGTTGATATAAAAATGTGTGTATAAATTGTTTGTATTAACATAATTATAACATAATAACATTTTAATGATAAAAACATACCCGTTGTGTAATGGTACACCATTTTTCGACTATAACTCCTGTATCATGATGTCAGTAAACAGCATATCCATAGCTATTAATGTAAGTATGATTATTGAATGGCTTAGGAAATTTCTTTGTACACTTCTTGTTTTTTGTACACGGACACCTTGGATTATCTTCACCACATGGACCGTAAATCATGAACTCAGACACAAGTTTATATAATTCAGGATCATCATCTTTAGAAGGCAATTCAACAGATATTATTCGATCAATATCTTCAGAATTTGGTATATTTTCTTCCTTGTGAAGGAAGATACAAATGTGGGCATGCGGGACACCTCTTTTTTTTAAATTCAACCGTATAAATAACTACAAAACATATATAATAAGGAATGGTAGATTTAATTATTGTGAAGACATGTTCACATTATTCATATTAGTAATAGGTTATAAGTAAAGCATATATATTGTACCTCCGTTCACCCGACCGAGGATTTGTTTGTCTTTTATTGCATGAATCAAATTATCCAACTTTAACTTAAAAAATCTTGTTAGAAGATCTGGCCTATTTGAAGGATCAACATGAAGATCATACAAAATTCTAGATATCTCTAGCCATTTTGGATTGAAAGTAATAGTAATAAAAAGATCTGGATAACCATACCACTTGCATAGAGTCATGGCATCTAAGAAATTTTGCTGCATAAACCTTGGTCGCCGGTGAATGAGGATTGAAGGATGACACGATTACTAATTAATGACGAGTTTGCTTGACCATTACCAAATGCTCTTGACAAGTTCCTAACTGTAGACATCCTCAGGTTTTTCTGATGATTTTTTATGTAATGAAGCCTCTGATTTTCAACCATTAATGCGTCAACAAAAAATTGTTGATAAAGCTTTCTACTCTTTAGCAAAAGAGATACCTCATCATCTCATTGTTGCATCCTATATGCAAAAAACTCTTTCATTGTCAAGTTTGTCCTACCACATTGATCTTTACTGTTTACATCTTTGAGCAAAATATCAAATGTGTATCCATCTTCGCCATAAGAAAAAACCAAAGGATACTGAAAGGCAAGGTAAGAAAGGTGTAATTCATTTATTCGCTTTAGATAACTAGAGCATGTCTCTAAAACAATATCTCTGTTATCACCAGGACCATCAATATCTCCTATTATCAAAGCTGCAACCTCGTTTGCTGTTGGAAGATTGTATGTTCTTCCATCTTTGTGTCTTCTTCCGATAAGCTTTATGTAACACTCAAGGTTCGAAATTACTTAATTTATAATTAAATAGAAAGTGTTATACGCGTATTACAGATTGTCTTTGTGGAATTAGGTGTGTTTATAAAACTAGAAGGGTTAAACCACCAAAATAAAAGTTAAATAAGTTCAGGGACTAAATGTGCAAATACCTTATATATATATATAGCTTTGACATTTTGGAATCAAAGATATCATTTCTCACCATCACCTCACGTACACCATCTTCAGCTTCTTTACACCTTTATCTTCATGAGCAAAACAGAAGAACAAGTAGATAACACAAGATCTTAGCAATTGAACAAGCTTGAGGTAAGATCTAAACCTTTGTTCTTGAAGTTTTGTGAGTTTAATTACATGATTTAATGGTGAATCATGTTAGAAGTATGTTCTATTGATTAGGTTATGTTTCTATACTGTATGGGGTGTAGGAAAACACCCCTAGCATGTTTATAATGAGTTTATGTCGGATTTATGGCCAAATCCGAGACTGTATGTAAGAACAGTCGGCTGGGTCTGTAGCATACACGCCCCGTGTAGAATTTATGAGGGTGTGTAGATAGCCTGTGTAGAGTCAACACGGCCCGTGTAGAGGTACACGACCATGTAGTGTCAAGGGCGATCACAGGGCTATGTAAGGTAACATGGTCGTGTAGCATATAAAGTACATGACCCATGTACAAAACATGGCCTGTGTAGTGTGGCTAGACAACACTGGTCATGTGGCCAGCTCAGGTCGTGTAGTGAATAAGGGACACGGCCCGTGTAGGGATACACGGCCCGTGTAGGCCCTATTTTAGATCAGAATGTTGTTTATGTGATACTTTATTGTATTATTTATATAGGAAGGTGATTGACTTATTATCTGAATCATACTCAATTGTGGATCTAATCATATCATACTAATCATAAGGTGAGTATTCTAGACTACTATTCAAATATGCAACATGTATGCTATTATATCAGATTACAAATATGTAATGTTATTTATATGTGTATATATACCGAACTGCTATGTGCAGTAAGGTTCAAAGGTGATACAATATTGTTCCAAAGGTGGCTGCCCTGGGTCTAGAACCAGTGGTTAGCAATGACTATCTGACATACGTGTATTATCTTTTTATGATTCTATACGTGTGTTTATATGATGTTTAGTTTGGAATACTCACTAAACTCTCGTAGCTTATTAGATACTGTTTTAAAATCTTTTGCAGGACTCATCAAGGATAAGAGCAAAGCTCCTGTTTGACTACAATTCAATTAACACTTTTGAAACAATTTAACACCCGGTTCTGTAAATATTTAGCTTTCACAGTACACTAACCATGTACTCATGTGTGTATCTTTTGGCAACAACTTTGACTTTGTAGTAAATGCTTCCGCGTATGTTTTCAAAATAAGTGTGCACTTTTATAAATGAATTTTATTTACGATTGTTGTTTTTATAAAATTGGGGCGTTACACTTTAGTTGTACCCGATCTTCTCGTTGGGTAGCAAATCTATATCTCACCATTCTAAACTGTTCCACATATGGAGTAAATTTATTTAGAATGTCTTGTAGTAGATTAACCGTTGAGAATTCAATTGAGGTCGGATCTGAATTTGCATTATTATGTGATGAACCGCAAAGACAAAAATTATAAGATAATTTAATAATGCATTTGATAATAAATTGTATTAAAATTCTAGAATTTAATAATACCTATACGTATTGAATCTCTTTGACGTCTCATGATCCGTATCATATATATACAGTTGTGAAAACCGTGAAATTTGACCTGATTCTGGAAGCAAACTGCTAATAGAATGATAATTTCTCTCCATGCATTCTAAAATAATATGGTCTGCCTCCACTATTGTATGTGTTATCAATCTTACCACCAATAGATGTGAAGCTAAACATACTGTTTTATTTTCTAATATTTTTTTTAGAAAATGTTTGCTTCTTTCGTCTTTACCGTCGAAAAGGTTGTTCAACATAGAAGCAGGTTATTTAAGATGTAGAAGCAACACCTCTCCTTTCATACCACAAAGTAAATACTTCTCATTCTTCATATCTTTGTTACCTCTGAGCAAGCCATAACTTAGCCTTACATGACACACATGTAAAATCAATATCGGCCATATCAAAATAGTCTAAAATAAGAAGATTTACAAATTAGATATGTAATTTTGAAGAAAATATTTTATAAATCAATTACAAAATTAAACACACATAAGTGAAGTGATCATAATGTTTACCTACTGTTATTCCTATGAACTCCAAACGTTGTGGATGTACATAAGCTTCTTCATCAAAGTTTAATCTAGAAGAAGGTAATTTCTGAGTTGAAATTTGCTTCCCTTGTGTGAGTGATGTTTTTCTTTTACATTGATTTATTGTTTATGAAGCACGAATTTGACAACTCGTGAATCCATTATGTGTTGTTACTGATGATGCACTTCCCATAAATCCTGTAAAAAATTATGTTAATTCAATTGTTGTTGAACAAAAATTATTGAATAATTAGGAAATTGTAATTAAGTTAAACCTATTGATACAAAATATTTAAATTAAAAAAAATTAAAATAATACATTGTCAAACATACCTGTATAAGGACTGTTGATAGGAGTAAAACCCAAACGTTGTTGCATATATGATGATGGGGTAGTAGATGCTAATATAATTATAAATAAATTTATTCAAATTATATAAATGAACATAATACATACACTGCTATCATATTATAAGACAAGTGTAAATTTTATCAATTGTATAAACAAAACATCCCTAAATGTGTAAGAAGAATTTTATGAAACATACCCGGGTAAATAACCGTTGTTGGAGTAACAACATGATACTTTTGGTAGTGTGATGTAGGGGTGAAATTTTGATCATTAGAACTTCTTGGTAATGAATTTATATAACCTAAGATTGTTTAATACAAAGATTTTCTTTGATAAGATACATAATACAAAAATTTTTAATAAACATTCATTGAAAATAACTCCAACCACAATAAAATTAAATCGAACAACATGAATAATTTTAATAAACATTCCTGTTGTAAGACAGTTGAATTGAGTAAAAGAAGAAACTCCTGATGAACAAATATGTATTCTTAAAATACCTTATTTATGAATAAATTAAAAAAATTTAAACACTATTATAAGAAAATTATACTAGGAATTATTGTGTTGTTACTAACAACTTGATGTATGAAAAAATCATCCTTACGCATCGGTGCATCGTAAGTCTCACAATTTAATTTAGGCGCTTCATGTAGCTTGTTAGAATCATTGGATATCACTATATTGATAATGAGAATGAGAATAATACTTAGTAAATGAAGATTAAAAATGGTTAACAAATAAAACTTATATATGAATGAAATGAAAGATCAAAATGCAATTATATTGAGTAGAGTCATACCATTACTAATTGTTTCCAAAACAACCGTTAGATTTATTCACAAATGGGGAATTTTATAAAATTTGGTAGGATGTCTATTTTAATTTTTAATCATTTAATTTGATAAGTTTTTTTATTGCACAAAATCATTAAAATGTTGTTACTTTTGTTTTTAAAAATTTATTTAAATAATTTAAATACAAACATAAATCGAAACAATAAGTATTGTTGTGATACATGTTTCATCAAATATTTACAAAAAATATGTACACACATATTATAAAAAATTATATAATAACATACTATTAGAGATATCTTGTAAAACAATCATTTTATTCCTTGCATGGTCAACAACTAAATAAGCTACATGAATTCCATTAGAACTCTCTGACATTGTTGTTCTTTTCTTTGATGATGTTCTTTTATCCATATTTGAATTATAAGACTAAAACAGTGGTTATGAATGCAAAAGAACAAAAATTCTTTATTTATACACAACTTCCTGTCATCATCTAATTAAGGAAAAAATTGAATGTAATTAATTGTATTTACTACCAACTTCTATTTATAATAATTCGAAATATCTCAAAATGGAAATATATTTATTGATATCTTTATTAAAATTTGTTCTGTAAATATATTTTACATATAACTTCCATTAATATATTAATACCTCTTTCGTACATATACATATACGTATATATATTTTTTGAAATTTTTAGTTATGAAATCATATTTTGGTGAATGAGTCTATAAAAAATAATCGTTGGTAATTTTTGTATGCTTTTGTTTAAAGATTTGAAATGTAAAATTGAGAATAAAATAATATGTAAACATACATCTATATATAAGATAGAATCAATTCATTGTATTGTGTAATACCACATATAAATTTATGCATAAAATGAAAACCATTGATTCAAGAAATATGTAACAAAACTTGAAGGCATAAAGAAACCAAAATTTTAAACCAAAATTGTACCAATGAAAACAAAAGAGTTAAATAGTTTATAAAAACTCAAATATAACAATGATCAAATTTATCACATTGGCTCCATTTTTGGTTTCTTGAGCTTTTGGGTAAATTGTAATGTCTTTGAACTTGAAGATTGAATATGAATGTCATGTTCAATCTCTTCAAAAGTTCGTTTTGGGTTAGGACTTGTTGCAATACTTGCCAAGATAATAAGTGGAGAACAATTTTCTACAGTTCCTGAGATTGCTTCCTAAATATACATAAAGAAGAGTTGTTAAAATTTTTTAAATATAAACGTTTGTAATAAACATCATATGAATATAAAATAATATGGATAAATTTTAAAATGTCCATAACTTTGAATCGATACAACCTTGTGACACTCCGATCATTGACGAGGGAGAATCAAATTCAACAATTAAATCATACAAACATAAATAAAGATAAATTAACAAAAAAATATTGTTAACACATAGTTTTTATAAATTATGCATATGAGTACAGATTAATTACCTTCAAATTTGGTTTTCCTTGTAACAAATTTCTAATAACAACTACAACATCAGTCAATTTGCTAAGTGTGAAGATGTAGTACATATGCTCGATGTTATAGTTAGAAATCTTAACCTTGAACAGAAACCTCTTGTTCAACAATTGGTTAAACTCGTCTCGATATGAAGAAAATCTGGATTGCTATATATAATTTTTATAAAAATATAAAATTTGTATATGTGTAAGTAAAATGATTCGAATCTTTAAGAAATAGGCTTCATATGGGACATACCTTCTTCATGTTTTTCATCAGAGTAGTTGTGATTTTGCTCAATAACCCAGTAATTATTGTCTCAAAAAATTTGAGATAAACAATTCCAGTACAATCTTGAACACGGATAAAAAGCTTCATTCTATATCAATAAATTTAATTAAATTATTCATTAAAAAATAAATAATAATAAAATAATTGAGAAGATATTATAATTAAGGTCCAACTTTTTAATATCTATCGGTAATTTACCTATTATAAACATCTGAAACACCACCGCACGTATTGCATTTATATGGATGAATACCTTCTTCTATTTTAAATGATTAAATAGATATAAGGAAAGGATAGGTAGAATGTTACTAAAATATAAATAAATGTATCATAAAATTAAACATATCTGTTACCAACATTGTTTTTAACACCACTATTGCATTTGCGGCATGCCAAATAATACCATCCTACTCATGTTCGATCTTTATAACCTTTGCTACCAGGTTGCACTGCATGGTCTAAAATATCAAAGAAATAAACAAAAAGTAGAATATAGGTTATAAATTATATAATGTTCAAGCAACTATAATTTATAGTTGGAAGTTAAATAATTCACCGTGTCTATCTCAAACATTTTATCAACATGCTTAACCTCGAAAGCTTTGAAATAATCTTCTTGACTTGTAATAACTGTTTTGTTGCACAACCATATCCAAGGAGGATGTTTCTTTTTGATAGATTTCATTCACACTGTCAATATGAAAGAATAGTATTGAAATAATTGAACATATATTACCAAAAAATATATCTACCGAAGCTAACCTTTGCATAAACTCATTAATGGGCTGTATGTCCTCATTAATAAACAACTTTGATCCGTATAGGGAATCGGAGACTCGAGGAATACCTATATTTAAAAATCTAACACGCTTAAAATACTAATACATATAAATGTAAATTAAACATATATTTATTTAAATTAATTAGATTACCACTCCCATTTTGGAACTTTGCAAGTTGTAAGATAATTACAACCGGATTGTTGTCATTGTTTTGTCCTTGGATGAAATTTTGAAGCTTCAACGCGTGTTCATCCCACAAAGCACATTAGATTTTTTCACCACTAACATTTAAATTACAATTAAGTATAGTGTTGTTAATGAACAAATATTATTATCTTCTGGATTATGCATACATCTAATTAAATTGACGTCGTGCAAGTGACATTAACACAATATATATGACAATTACCTCAAATCTTGCAATTCACAGTTGAGCACATTTTTGTCACGTCCCGAAACCTTCATAACCTTCAAATCATTCCAAGAATTCACATGCCCTATAACATCTGAAAAAAGTATAAGATGTGATTTTTCAATCTATTAAGCATGTCAAATAAAATTAATATGTTAAATAAACCGTAAATGGTGTTATATAAATTTTAAGTATTAACTTACCAAACGCAACAGTATGAGCAAGTCTTCCTTGGCTAACATCAACGAAATCAATAAAACGAAAAGCAGTAGCTAATACTGATTTAAAATCAGATGTTGGTGTCACAATAGTAGACTTGTAAAAGTTAAGCTTTGCAACATGATCAACAACTTTAAACTTGGGATTGTTTTCTGCAACTCCAAAATTAGTGATAAAAAAAGGCTTCACCCTCTTTCAATTGATTTTCAAAATGAGCAATAAAAACAGTTTTAACTGTTGCAAAAATCCTATCACCCTAAAGAAATGAAAAAATATATATATATATATATAATTAGCTATTGTATGAGTATATGTAAAAAATATAATTAATAATATCTAAGTGTAAGTAAAGATGTAAATGAAAAAAATGAAATTGTTTCGATTGTACCATTTCATCTTCTAAAATCATATCAACACTTGCGTACTTTGGTGGATTATTTGCGTAATATGACTTCCACTTGATAATAATTTTATCTTTGGTACGGAACATGTCAGATGTGCCGTCAATGAATTTGAGCAGAGTGACATCTTTACTCAGTATAATCTCTAAAGACATTGATTTTTTCTTCTCCAAAATAAACTAAACTTTTAGTGAATAATCTTTATTATTTAAGTAACACCGGTTTTGCAAAACGACAAAAAATTAGCAAAAATTTGCGTTTTCATAAACGTGAACTCATTCACCATTAAATAACATTAAGTTACGTAGCGGATTTTTTTAAACCAAAAGGTTTTACATCAAACATTTACATTCAAAATATTGTATCAACTGTCTGGTGTTACTCTATCACAACAACCGACCATAATATCTTAACATTACAACATTTATAAAAGTGTTCCATCCCAAAATAAATGTCCAGCAGAAGGATACCCCGCTCACCAGACCACCTAATCTTTTTCTACAAAAATAGGAAAACGTTGTAACACACGCAAACCTAGGCTAGGAGATTAGCCGGTCGGCGGTATGTGGTTATTTTCGTTTTAATTGATTATGTGTTATTTTAAATTAATTAGTTAATTAAATTAATTAATTGATTTAGTTTATTATGTGTGTAAATTGTATATGGGTTTACTCATGAAAAAGAAAGTCAAGTATGTATGGATGTATGCTAGTATGTCATGTACGTATGCATGGTAATATGGAAAAGATAGGTTTGCCACCACCTGCTTTGGTATAATAAAGATATATATATATATATGTATATACTTGTGGTTTATGTTATCCATCTGATTATATTAAAGAAAATTGAAAGTGTGAAGTGTTTGATTTTGGAGAGCAAAACCGAGAGTGAAGGAACTTGCAAACTTGAATTCATAGAGTTAAAGATTTGTGTATTATAAGTCAAGAAAAAGGTTAGTAAGTGTTTATAGCATGCTATTAATCATCTTGATGCTTGAATCTATTAGAATACATGTCTATATGGTGTTTCACCATTAATGGAGCTTCAAGCTCAAAGTTGATTAAATGGGTTTTGTTGATTTGTAGTTTTTAAGTGATTAAAAGTGTTTATGATGTTTAGTATACATGTTATATGAAATTTTGCGTTTAGTTTGAAGAAATATGATGTTAGTAATGTTTATGAGAGGTTTTGTCGGCCGAAATCCGAGTTGAGGAAGAAGAAGACCTGTAAATGTGAAGATCGCGGCGCGATATTTTAAAGGGTTGCGGTGCGACCTTGGTGAAATCTAACAATTTGAGTCGGATTTTTAGAAATTCGAAAGAGTTACAAAACCGACCTTAAGAATCCGAAAAATTCCAAATCCGACCCTGAAATCCGATTCTTTGCAAATCTGACACCAAATCCGACAAGTGAAATCCCGGATTTGAAATCCGTTAGCGTCGCGGCGTGACGCACGTGTAGGTCGTGGCGCGACCGGTCTGTTTCAGGAAGATATCTTGTTTTTTTTATATGTGTTTGTTTGGGGATAAGTTGGAATATTATTTATGTGGTTATATTAAGTTGTTTACATGAATTTAAGATATAAATATATGTGGAAAGATATATTTATATAATCGAGACTGATTTGATTGTTGTTGTGTTTTCAGGCAATCAAAAGACTCAGTGATATTAGATATCCGAGTGCGTGTTGATTTTGAGGTTAGTGGACGTTAATCGCGGATGGTAAAGATTATGGTTAATGTTATTGATGTGATGCATGATGTGTTTGTGGTTGGAAGATTGATTGATTGAATTGTTGAATGTGATTATTGATTGATGATAACTGCTGCATGACTATTTGACCGATACGCGCTCTTTGGATGATATTGAGTTGCGTTTGAGAAGTCACCTACACGTAGAATTGGGCTAGGCTCGTTCACTGGTTGGTTGAACAGTGTTAGCCTTACTGGTGCATACGTTACATCAGAGGGGGATTTTCACGGTGCCAATTCAGTGGAGGGCTATCGGTAAACATTTGCTTTGACCGGCATTGGTTGTAGGTTGTGCGCCGAACCGCCGGTCTTCTCGGATATGTGATTACATGATTTGATATTAACTGTTGATGTTTGCTTTTGTGCTTAGCCTCTACTCACTTAGCTTTGTGCTAATTCCCCTCAGTTGTTGCTTTTGCAGGTTTGTGTTTGTTGGGGTTGTAGAAGGAAGAGTTGACCCCGCTCTAATATTTTGTTTTAAACGAGCCAGTTTATTTTAGTAACACCAGGACGATCGTTGATGTTGTTTGTATGCAAATATTTTGTACTTTGTAAATATTTATTATGTGTGTTCAGTGGTTTGTTAACTAAGCTTCCGCAGTGCAATTAAAAAAATGGCTTGAGTTTTCCGGTGTTACAGTTTGCTTTTAGAGCCAAGGTTTGGTGATGCATGCACGGCTAGAGTGTTGCATTCCCAAATCTTGGCTCGTGACGGGGCAAGCTTTCCTTCGGGGGAATTAGGGTGAGTTAGAGATGTTTGTAGTAGTTAGTATTTTGTGTACTAACGGTTTATGCTAATGAGATTGTGATATGATGTGATTGTACAGATATGGCTGACAAAGATACCCCTACTGACACTCCTGTGACCCAAGAAGTAGCTGGAACTTCAACAGTGAAAGTGTTGGATATAACAAATCAAACTAGTACATCGGGATGTGAACAGGAGGATGTAAAGAGTAAGTATATTAATAAATTAGAAAGAGAGATGCAAGAACTTCGAAATACTGTGTACCAAATGGAACGAGAGAGGATAACCCAAAACGTTCAAACTCAGATTTCTCAACCTATTACTACTCAGAATACAACATTTCTAGTTCCAGTTTCATTTCATACTATGGCACAAGTAACACAGCAACCGTACTTTTATCCAGTCCCATTTCAGGGAGCTATGCTCCCGGATTACCCAAGCGTTACTAGGAGGGATAGTACTTCTTCCCAAGCTTTTGCCTTAGCTGAGTTGGAAAGGAGAAATGTGGAAGCCAAAAACAACATGACCCGAGGTCAAGTTTCTCAACATAAATTCAAGATTAAACAATACAATACTCAAAAGCGAAAAGAGAAAAGTGGTCAAAGACAAGGGAACTTGAATTGTGGACCTAGGTTTAGTGAATCTAATCAACAAGCACCGCGACGCGGAAAGTGTAAGTCTCACCACACAGGACCTTGTACTTACAAAACCATGTGATGTCTTACATGTGGCCAGTCTGGTCATGAGATGAAAGATTGTTATTTCTATCGTAAGGTATGTTGGATTTTCTATGGGAAAGATCATAGAGCGAGGGATTGAAGGATTAAAAGAGAACTTGAATCTGGATCAAGAATTGGGGAGCCCTCGTCAGCGGTTGATCAGAAGCAAGAAACTCAATATACTAGGCCTACGTCGGAAGTTCGCAGTGGTGTCGTCGGTGTAGGTCTATTCATATGGGGATTTGCACACTCCAGACTTTGCGTTGTGTGCGATGCGGATTGTTTGGTCATGAGATAAACGATTGTGCTTTTCCTCGGAATGTTTGTTGGAATTTCCAAAGAGAGGGTCACATTGTGAGAGAATGTGACAAAGATAAAAGAGTTCGGACAAGGTTAGGAGTTGAGGCAGTTAGGGGATCTTCGTCAATAAGTTGGCAGAAAAGGAAGAACCCTACTACGTTAGAGAGTAGGGCATTCGGTATGATGAGAGATGATGTTACCCGACCAAGATGATATAACGGGTACATTTCGATAACCTTTATACTCATACGTGTATTTATTAACTTAAGAGTTAATTATTGATGTTTGATGTCTATGTGTGTTAAGTGTATGTGCTTACTTCTGAAGAGTATGATTCTTTAGAAGTAGAGATAGATTATATATGTTATCTAAATCATGAAATTATTTGATATTTATCTCAGAAAATGATAGGATGGTACGTATGTGATGTTTGAAATAATATGAATTGGGTATGAGATGCTAAAGAAGAATGTTTTCAGATTAGTTGAATTGCATGCTATGCAATGTGTTGTAAGATTGTTTTGGAAACTGTGTTTGTATATGTGTATATATATATATATATATATATATATATATATATATATGTTTTTATGTTTGTGCAAAGAAGAAGGGAAGTGGATAAATTATTGAGACTTGGATGATATTAGTGGCAACGAAGGGATGTTTTGATAAAGATATAACTGAGATTACAAGTTATTTTTATTAAAACTACTGGGTAAAGATAATCTATGATGATGATTAATGAACCTGAAGAAATTATGGTATGTTGAGATATTGTATTGTTGGATCAATATGTGATGTTATGTTATGAAATTGGAGGAATGATTTATGCCCTGCGATAGTTAAAGATTTCTGAGAGGAATGATTTAAACCATGAATTGGAGGTTGTAATAGATGCGTTTATGTTGACTATGTGATTGACCTGATTATTAAAAGAAGTAAGTGAATGTTTATATACGGATGAGTTGAACATGTGGCAGGGACAATGATTAGTATGAATAGATGAATATGAATGAGAGATTTAAATATTATCTCGGATGAATAATTTGTAACACCCGCAAACCTGGGCTAGGAGATTAGCGGGTTTGTGGTACGTGCTTAATTGTTTTAATATGATTAAGTGGTTAATTAAATGTTAATTAAGTTAATTAGATAAATAAAAGTATTTGTATGTATGTGTTATGCATGTAGTATGTATGTAACCGTATGCATGCATATAGTTATGTGTGCACGTGTATTTGTGAGGAAGTGGGTTTGCCACCTCATGCATATTGTGGGTGTATGTGTTAACTGAGGAAGAAAGCATGCAATAATCTCAAATTCAAGAAAGTGTTTGTGTGTGTTTTGTGTACTCTCCTCTGCCAAGAAACCGAAGAAGAACAAGAAGAAATAATCGGATTTTCTAGTTTTTGGTGATTTAATCAAGAGAAGGTTAGATTTGGGTTTATACATGATTAAATGATTACTTTTTATGATTTTTAAATAGAAATAGCATGATTATATGAAGATCACAAGAATCGGTTTTAATGAAACATGAGTTTTAGGTCGGTTTTGTGTGTTCATAAGATTTGTATGTTTAAATGATGTGTGATGCATGAATATAAGTTTAGAAGTGTTTAAACCTGTTTCTGAAACGATTCGATGAGTTCATATTTTCTGGGTTTGAGCTATGAAGATGGTGATTTGGGTGAATCTATGAAACTCTCGGATTTAATGGTTGATGGCAAAACCGAATGAAGGAAATCCGATTAATGCTAGAAATCGATATATGAAATCCTAGTGTTGAAAACCGATACTTGTTATCCGATACACATGAAATCCGATTGTTATGAATGAAATCTGGAACTCAAAATCTTACACTTGTTAACCAAAAATCCTATTGTTGAAAACCGAGACTCTAAATCCCAAAGTTAGAATCCTATACTCAAAATCCTATACTTGGAAAAGAATGATTTAGAAACCAAGTATCTGAAATCCGACAAACCCAAATCCGAATGATGTGAATCTGATAGTCTCAAATCCAGACCCCAAAATCCGAGTGAAGAGAAATCCGATTGTGGTACAATCCGAGACATGAGTTGCGGATTCTTGGAATCCGACAGTTTTGTGAAATCCGATACTTGTGTTTTGAATTGTATGTGTTTATTGTTTGATGTTTATTTGATAAATGATTTATAAATATATGGATAAGATATATTTATGAGATTGAGACTGATTTGATTATTGTTGTGTTTATAGGCAATCCTAAGACTAAGTGATATTAGACTTCTGAGTTCAAGACTGAAACTAAGGTGAGTGGACGTTGAACACGGATGGTAAAGATTGCAGTTAATTTTATTGATGTGAAGCATGATTGTGGATTGAGATTGGTTTGATTGAAATGCTGAATGTGATATTGAAATGTTGATAACTGCTGCATGAATATTTGGTCGATACGCACTCTTAGGATGATTTTGAGTTGCGTTGAGAAGTCAGCTATACGTGGACTTGGGCTGGGCTTGTGTAACTGGTTGGTTGAACAGTAGTAGCCTTTCTGTTGCATTTGTTGCTCAGAGGGGAGTTTACTATGCCAATCTAGTGGAAAGCTATCGGTAAACCTTTGCTTTGGCCGGCATTGGTTGTAGGTTCTGCGCCGAACCGCCGGTCTTCTCTGGATATGTGATTACATGAGTACTAATTGATTGTGAATGTTTGCGTTTGTTGCTTTAGCCTCTACTCACTTAGCTTTGTGCTAATTCCCCTCAGTTGATGTTTTGCAGGTTGGTGTTTGTAGTTGATGAAGGAAGAGTTGACCACGCTCTGATACTTATTTTGAAAAAAGAGACGAGTCAGTTTTATTTTGTAACACCAAACGATTGTAGTTGTGGTTGTCTTTTGAAACAAATGAATGTATATTTGTAATTATTGATTATATGTAATCAAGTGGTTTTAATTAGCTTCTACAGCATAATTTAAAAAAATGGCTTGTGATTTTCCAGTGTTACATAATTGATGTTAGACATGTGAAAATACGAGAGAATTTATGATGATAACACTGGAATTATGCGAGTTAGAGTATACTTGACTTGATGGATGGAATTGAAATTACCTTTACTGGTTATAATTGATGCCTAATTACAAGGAGTTATATATGTGAAAGAACTAGTTATAATAACAGTTGATTGTTGTGAACTGAAGATATATGTGATTTGAAGAATGACAGATTGAGTTCATTAGAAAATGAGGAAGAGAGAAGACGAATGAGATGGCCTTAACATATGGAATGAAAACTTGTGGATCTTATGCATGAATTGCCTTTGCTAGGAAGTGCCTTTGCTTTGAATTGGAGATTTAATTTGACAAGACTTATGAAACTAAATTACCAGTGCACTTGGAAGGGCTAAATAGTATAATGCCATAAAAAGTATTTGTAATTCTACTACTCTGGGATAAAAATGATAAGCAGAATTGTATCTTGGCGAAATGAATCGAATGTGTGATTGAAAGATTTAATTAAACTTTGGAAGAGTTTACAACAAGCATTGAGATGTGAGATGAGCAGTGCAACTGAATCCTTACTGGATAGTGGAGTAGAAAGAGCTGTGCAGATATATGAGTATGAACTTGTGTTTGTTTTGGATTTTGATGATTCGTGGAATTCATAATTAAGCTGATTAGGCAAACGTGATGTGATTTCTATTGGATGGATGTTAAAGTATTAGTGGTGAGTTGATATGTGCGTATCGTGGTAATGTTTGACATGGTTAGTTAAAATCAAGAGTGAAGCAATATGTGGAATTTGTTAATTGAGATAAACAGGTTACCGTAAGCAAGTATGTAAGAAATGTGTTGATATCGTCTAACTGCGAAAATGTGAAAGAAAATGATTGAAAGACATGATTACTAATTTATGGTGTTTGAAAGAGAAGTTGCTAAACTCTAATGACTGTAAAGCGACAAAGATATGTAGAAAATGGATTTTGGTTTGATGGTAAGAAGGAAATGTATATGCATTATAAATGACTTAACAATAAGAAATAAATATGAAGAGTACTCATTTTCTGGCTACTTGTGAGACGGCTTCTTTGAGTAAGTTGGCTCAACTGTACATTGATGAGATTGTTGCGAGGCATGGTATACTGTTGTCTATTGTATCTGATAGAGACTCCAGGTTTGTTTCTAACTTCTGGAGGAGTTTACAGAGAGAATTGGGGACGAGGATTAACTTGAGTACTGCTTATCATCCCTAGACCGATGGTCAGACTGAACGAACCATACAGAAACTCAAAAATATGTTACGTGTCTGTGTAATTGGGTATGGTGGATCTCGGGATTCACACCAGCCATTGATAGAGTTTGCGTATAACAATTCTTACCACTCCAGTATTGGGATACCTCCGTATGAAATGTTATACGATCGCCACTTCCGTACTCCGACTTGTTGGTTAGAGGCTGGTGAGAAACAATTTGTAGGGCCTGAGATTGTTCAGTTGACTGCTGACAAGGTTGCTATTGCCAGAGAGAAGTTGAAAGCTGCTAGAGATCGACAGAAAATGTATGCAGATCCACGACGTCGTCCAGTAACGTTTGATGTGGGGGAGTTGGTGTATCTAAAGGTCTCTCAGTGGAAGGGCGTGATTCGTTTCGGAAAACGCGGGAAGTTGGCTCCCCGTTTTATTGGTCCCTTCCGCATTCGTCACATAGTGAATGAAAAGACAATTACACTGGATCTTCCAGCAGAGCTTGCAGGTATTCATGATACATTCAATGTCTGTTATCTGAGGAAATGTAAGGTTGAAGATGAAAGTCAGATTCTCCCACTTCATGAGTTGAAAATGGATTCAAAGAGGAGATTAATAGTGAAACCACTTGAACTATTGGATCATAAAGTGACCAAGCTCCGAAAGAAGCAGATTCCAATAGTGTTGGTCAAGTGGAAGCACGGTTTAGGTTTTGACTTAACTTGGGAGACTAAGACAGAGATGAGATATAGATACCCCCGGTTGTTTGAACGAGAAGGGATTCCGAGGACAAAATTCTCTTAAGGAAGGGAAATTTGTAACACCCGCAAACCTGTGCTAGGAGATTAGTGGGTTGGTGGTATGTGGTTAGTTTCGTTTTAATTGATTATATGTTATTTTAAATTAATTAATTGATTTAGTTTATTATGTGTGTAAATTGTATATGGGTTTACTGGTGAAAAAGAAAGTCAAGTATGTATGCATGTATGCTAGTATGTCATGTATGTATGCATGGTAATATGGAAAAGATAGGTTTGCCACCACCTGCTTTGGTATAATAAAGATATATGTATATGTGTGGTTTATGTTATCCATCTGATCATATCAACGAAAATTGGAAGTGTGAAGTGTGTGTTTCTGGAGAGCAAAACCGAGAGTGAAGGAACTTGCAAACTTGAATTCCTAGAGTTGAAGATTTGTGTATTATAAATCAAGAAAAAGGTTAGTAAGTGTTTATAGCATGCTATTAAACATCTTGATGCTTGAATCTGTTAGAATACATGTCTATATGGTGTTTCACCATTAATGGAGCTTCAAGCTCAAAGTTGATTAAATGGGGTTTGTTGATTTGTAGTTTTTAAGTGTTTAAAAGTGTTTATGATGTTTAGTATACATGCTATATGAAATATACGCGTTTAGTTTGAAGGAATATGATGTTAGTAACATTTATGAGAGGTTTTATCGGCTGAAATCTGAGTTAAGGAAGAAGAAGACCTATAAATGTGAAGATCGCGGCACGAAGTTTTAAAGGGTCGCGGCGCGACCTTGGTGAAATCCGACAATTTGAGTCGGATTTTTAGAAATCCGAAAGAGTTACAAAACCGACCTTAAGAATCCGAGAAATTCCAAATCCGACACTGAAATCCGATTCTTTGCAATTCCGACACCAAATCCGACATGTGAAATCCCGGATTTGAAATCCGTTAGCGTCGCGGCGCGACCGGTATTTTTGAGGAAGATTTCTTGTTTTTTTTATTTGTGTTTGTTTGGGGATAAGTTGGAATATTATTTATGTGGTTATATTAAGTTGTTTATATGAATTTAAGATATAATATATGTGGAAAGATATATTTATATAATCGAGACTGATTTGATTGTTGTTGTGGTTTCAGGCAATCAAAAGACTCAGTGATATTAGATATCTGAGTGCGTGTTGATTTTGAGGTGAGTGGACGTTAATCGAGGATGGTAAAGATTATGGTTAATGTTATTGATGTGATGCATGATGTGTTTGTGGTTGGAAGTTTGATTGATTGAATTGTTGAATGTGATTATTGATTGATGATAACTACTGCATGACTATTTGGCCGATACGCGCTCTTTGTATGATATTGAGTTGCGTTTGAGAAGTCAGCTACATGTAGAATTGGGCTGGGCTCGTTCACTGTTTGGTTGAACAGTGTTAGCCTTACCGGTGCATACGTTGCATCAGAGGGGGATTTTCACAGTGCCAATTCAGTGGAGGGCTATCGGTAAACCTTTGCTTTGGCCGGCATAGGTTGTAGGTTCTGCACCGAACCACCGGTCTTCTCGGATATGTGATTACATGCTTTGATATTGACTGTTGATGTTTGCTTTTGTGCTTAGCCTCTACTCACTTAGCTTTATGCTAATTCCCCTCAGTTGTTGCTTTTGCAGGTTTGAGTTTTCCTGTGTTACAAACGTGGCACCATTAGCTATACACATAGCTAGTGAGTACATGTTGGGTTTTAGCATGGCACGCAACGGAAGCAAAAGAACAAGAATCAAACAAAACCAAGTGGTTCAAAGAACCAAGATGCCATTAAAACCCACCACATGGACCAAGCTCTACATGCAAGTAATGCAACAAGAAAACAAAGGAAAAGAAGTTATACCATACACGAAATGTAGATGGAGAAACCAAACTTGATGGATGAACTAGAAAGCTAAACCAAGCCTTCCGCTATCGATAGTCCACACCGAGTTTGTTCAATCTTGTTGTACTAGCAAGCTTTTGGTGATCTTCAAGGACTTGAAATCACCTCAACATGACTGACCACGTTCTTCCATTTGGAATGCTTTAGTTATTTTCTCCTTTTAGAGCAACAAAACACCGTTATTAGAAGGTTAAATATCTAAAAGTTAGAAGAACTTGTCAAATGTATTAGCACCTTTCAAGTTCATCCATCTCTTACTGAATGTAGATGGGATAACTTTAAACTATGAGATAGACAAGCAAAGAACTCTTTCTAGTCATATCTTATTTAGTGCTAGTTAGACCATCAATTGATTTTAGATGTTAGGACTTAGTCTGCCATGTTAAGTGAGTGTATCAACAAACGGATACACATTTATGACTCATCATAAACCAGATCATATTCAATAATATCCAGTTCCCCACATCATGACACCATGTACAATTGTGTCTTAGTAGGAAATGAATTATGTGAGAAAACCACAATTCATTATATAGTCATTTATTATAGATACAAGGTATCTTAGCATCTAAGCTAGATCTAAATATCTTGATCTATATGCCCTATAGATTCCGTAAGAAGTTTTGGTTAATCTTGAACATCAACGAGGTTTAAGACATTTACTCAAACTAGAAAACTTTCCGCAAGTGCTACTAGGAGGTAGTGATGAAGAAGTTTCCCTTTAGTTATTCCTTGTGTTATGCTTAAACGGATTATCCACAAAAGTGTGATCAATATCCAACAAGCTTTTATCCTTCTCACACATGACAATGAAGGGTTTCATAATCATCTTATCCTAATAATCAAGATTAGCATCAAATGTCTAAACCGAGGTTAAACTATCCCTAGATCCTAACCACATGGATCTAGGTGCAAAAATCTTGTGTATTCCGTGATATGGATAATTTTTCAATCCCAAAATATTTTTCATAACAATCTTCATATTTCAAGAAAAAGATTCATCGTCATCAAAAGTAAAGTTGTGTGCCACGGGCAAAACAACACATAACTTTGACATGAATAAACTTTGAACGAATAAGACGAAAAACATTTTACTTCAAATCTCAAAATTTTCAAAATTATATCCATCGTCTTCGAAACGAGCATACAAAGAAATATCACTTGCCAAGTAGGGCAACAAAATTCAAGTAACAAATAAACCGGTGATTAAGATGAGATTAAATATCCCAACTTTCTCGTGGAGGACAAGCATTCAAATTTCCTCATTTGAGATCCAGTTCTTCATGCTTTTCTTCCTACCATCAAGGACCTACACTTTGTTAACAAAAATAAATTTGTAACAAACATGAGTCAATTAGCTCGGGTCAACAATCCCAACTTTTAGAAGAATAGCAATAAATCATGAATGTACCTTTAGAAGGAAATGTAACTTTCTCTTTCCTTAGAAGTTTTATATCCCTTTGGCACGTAGGACACGCATGACGGCCCAATCTCCAAATCTTCCACAAAAGTAACAAACCACCATTTGAGTCTCTTCTTGAGGCACATTATCTATGTCCTTGAACTCAATGTTAAAGATAGGTGTAACATCCTGACTTTGGGCCTAGTAGTGGCTTAGGCTTTGGTACGTATATGCGTGATTATGATTTGATTTAATGGTTATTTAATTATTTAGTGATACTTAATTAAATTTATTATATATATATATTATGTACGTACGCATAAATATATATATATATATATATATGTGTATGTGTGTGTGTGTGTGGAAGTTGGCAAAATAATTAAGTATCATTGCATGAGTTCAAGATGACTCCTCTTGCCTGATTCAATCGATGTGTGCATACGTGTGTTAGATGATAAAACTTTGAATTCTTTGTTATCACCTCCTCAAATTGAAGTTGTCGTGGTGAGTGTATGTGTGTGTTTTTGAGAGAAGCTTTAACGAAAACTTGAAAGATTGGAATCTTGATGTTGATATTTCTAAGTTAAGGTTTGTATGATTCTTGTTTTGTTAATTGAATCATGATTCATGTGTAATCTGTTAGATTTATTGATTATAAATCTGCTGGGTTTTGTATGAAAACACCATGGTTGAACTTATGTGTTAACTAGGCAAGTGGGTTTTGATTGTTCTAAGTGATTTACTTGATTGTAAGATGCTTATGATGCATGAATACATGATTATAAATGTTTTGTTATGTTTTTAGTAAGGTTTGATGAGTTTTGTGAAACCTGGAATTTTATCCATGGAGGTTGAGGTTGATAGATTTTGTGTTGGGGAAGAGGATTAGAAAACCCATACCTTAAAACTGATAAGACTCGAAATCCTCCGGTTTGAAATCCTCCAGTTTGAAATCCTAGACTTTGAGATCCTATACTTCGAAATCCTACACTTTGAAATCCTACACTTTGAAATCCTATACTTTGAAATCCTATACTTTGAAATCCTATAATTTGAAATCTTACACTTTGAAATCCTATACTTTGAAATCCGACACTAGAAATCCCACCCTGAAATCCGAGAAACATGAAATCCGATGATTTGGAATCCGGAAGTATGAAATCCGACATATGCATGCGACGCGATGCGTCGGTGTGTTGGACGCGACGCATCCGAGGATCTTAAGGAATTCAAAGATTGCTTGTTGTTCTTTGATGTAGTATGCTTTATATGTGTATCTAGCATGTTGTGTATGAACAACAATGATATAAATATATGTACTGATTTCAGTTTATTGTGATCTCAGAAACAGACAAGGCTAAGTAATATTAGACCACTGAGTGGAGATTGAGATCAAGAGGTGAGTGGACGTTTAAGTCACGACTGGTGTTAGTTGTAAGTTTCTTTGGTTATAACTATTTGTGGTCTAATGCATGGATAGACTTTTTGTCTGATAATTGATTAATTGGTTGGTTGTTAATTGATTGTCGCGTCAGCGATATGTATACATGTTTATTAGGGCTCAGCTTGGCAAGGCTAAAGGCTGGGTTGGTTTGCTATTGGCTAATCAATATTGGGATCTTCGGATGCATTCATTGCAACTTAAGGTAATAGAGTGAGAATAGCAAATAAACTAACAGTAAACCTTTTCTTTCACCGGGAAACGATTATGTGACTGGTTGGTATTTTGCTGGCACGATTAATTGTTTATATTATGCGGTTTGATTGTCTGGTATCCTGCGGTGTGATTGTTATTGGTTGTTGTAGTTTTACTTTCATTCACTTAGCTTTGTGCTAATCCCCCACCTCTCACTCCTTTTACAGATTGCTGGTGAGTTCTGCGGTTCAGTTGTGAGGGGGTGTAACTTGGGGAATAATTGGCGGGCACTCTGATTTAAATTTTGACGAGCCGTGGTTTTTGTAATACTTGTATTTTTACTTGGAAAACTGTTTATATATATTTAGTTTTTATTATTTTCAGTTTTGGTTTCGCTTCCGCAATATTTTAAATGGAAATATTTGGGTTAAAAATATGGTGTTACAAGTTTGGTATCAGAGCCTTGGTTTAGCGATGTGAGCATAGTTGGAAGTGTTGCATTCCCAAATCTTGGCTCTAGTCTGGGTCAATTATTCCTTGGGTATGGGATTAGGGTGAATGAGAGTGTTGCTTTGGAGTTTAGTATGTGATATACTAACGGATTAAACTAATGAGTTGGTGAGATGCTGTGATTGTTACAAAAAACAATGGCTGATAATGAGAACTCAACTGGTGCCCCTTTTGTCCCATCAACCATAAAGTTTCTATAGCAGCAACAGAGATTCCTCAACATGCTGGTACGTCAGGTACAACTGAAGATGACAGGGAGGAATATATCTTCCAGTTGGAAGGGCAGTTATTGGATTTGAGGAAAGAATCGGAAGAAAAGAGACAAGTTTTTGCGAGTCAGCCACCGGTTATCACAGTAGCTTCCAGCACACAGGGATACCTTCAGTATCGATACCTTTTCCACCAATGTCTAAACCGACATCCTAACCATTCTTCTACCCGATGTTTCCACAGGGGTCATTGCCATATCCTTTCATGGGATTTCCACCTGGTATGGAATTTAAACAACCGTGTACCTATAAACAGTTCTTAGATTACAAACCTGCGGAATATCATGGTAGCACCGATCCTAATGTTACCCTGAATTGGTTGAGAGATACCATTAGAATCTTGGATGCATGTGATTGCGAGAATGAAATGAGAGTTCGGTTTGCCACACGGATATTGAAAGGGAGGGAAATGGTATTGAGTCCTCCTCTTTCCGGACAACACAACCTGTGCCCAAAAATAATATATTTTTGAGCACAGGTTTTTCTGGTCCAAGTGTATCTTGTCTTTACCACGAACAAATTTCCTTGGTTAACAATAATTGTGACGGAGCAGATGACAGTGGATGATTTGATTGGGCAATTCAATGAGAAACTAAGGTTTGTAACTTAGTGGCTACCCGACGAACCGTCACAAGTGTAGCATTTTATTGGAGCATTACTCCTGGTGTACAGGAGTACAACACGATTAGCTGGATCATTATCACAGGCCTTCACTTTGGCCAAGTTTGCTGAAGGGGATGTCTTAGCTAAGGATAAAATGAATCGTGATAAAGCGGCTTTGCAAAAGCCAAGGTATGAACAAACTGGTAATCAGCAAATGAAGAATTAGCAAGGAAACCAGTCACAAGGAAGTCAGAACGGTGGGGTAACCACGGGAGGTTCTGGTCAGAAACCGCAACAGTGTATTCGGTGTAGGTCTACCCATTCTGAGCAGTGTACTACTCAGACCATGCGATTTATACGTTATGGAATGTTCGGGCATGAAATTAAGGATTGCAGTTTTCCCCGTAGTGTGTGTTGGAATTGTTTGAATGAGGGACGTAGGGCTGGTGAATGTCCTTCTGGGAGGAAGACTGGGACGGGGACTAGGGTAGAAGCGGTTGGGGGATCATCATCAGCAGGGCAGAAGAGAAAGAACCGTACTGCGCGAGAGGGTAGGGCTTATGATATGTTGGCAAATGATAATGCCACCGCCGATAAAGATGGAACGGGTATGTTTTGATAAACTATATACTCGTTTACTTGCTAATTAACTTTATGTTAATTACGGATATTTTATGCATATATGTGCTAAAATGTTTGTGTTTATTTCTGATAAGACTGTTTCTCTAGAAATAGAAGTAAATGATAGTAGATGATTTTCTATCATGAGTTATATGATATATGTTAAGAAATGGTATGATGATAAGTAGATAATACTTGATATGATGCTAAATAAGTTATGAAATACCATATAGAGATATTTTCAGATTAGTTGAATTGTATGCTATATGATTTATTGCAAGATTTATGTTGCATCATATGTTTATGTGTATTCAAATTTGTACAATGAAGAAAGAGGTGGATTGCTGTAGATTGGGTACGTCCGAGATGTGCAGAAATGTTTGAATAAAGATATAACTGAGATATCACGAGATGAAATTTTAACCATAACTTGGAAATGGCAGTAGATGTGTTTACAGTAATGTTATGGAGATGTTAATGATTGATTTGGTCAATAAAAGATGTAACAAATGCCTAATTACAAGGAGTTATATAAGTGACTAAGACAATGATTGGATTAAATAAGAGAAAGTGGTTATAGAATTTGATGCTACCTCGGGAAGATGATATGATGACAGATGTGTTGACAGGTTAAAGAGTAGCTATAATAACGTTTTATTCATGCGAATTAAAAGTATATTTGACGTAGTGGATGAATCGAGATTTCCTCCACAAGAAAGTTTTGAAGAATGAAAATATTGAAGTAATTGAAAATGAGAAAGAGAAGAGGAATTTAATGGCCTGAACATATGAAATGAAGACTTGTGGATCTTGTGCATGAAATGCCTTTTCTTAGGAAATGCCTTTGCTTGGAATCGGAGTTTGAATTTTTTACAAGGACTTATGAATTTAAATTGCTTATGCATTACCATGGAATAAAGAGATGAGGATTGTATGTTGATGGTGTATTATGAGAGCAGAGATAACATGTGTTCTGAAAATTCGACATATTGAGTGCAAGCTAAAGCGGTATACCAGAAATTTATAAATCTTTGAGTTGTTTTGAGATATCAGGATGGTGGTAATGACAAATCACGATGGAGATTGTATTTAACTTGTTTGTATAATCTGGGTACATTATGAGTGGTTACTGAATATTCAGAATTCTTACTACCTGTGAGATGATATATGCTGGACAGACGGACTTGATTGAATATTAATGAGATGATTCGGGAGATAAACGATTCATATGTGATGACTTTTGATGGAAATTAAAGTATTGTTTAATTTTTGAAGAACTTACAACAAAAGTTGAAGGGAGAATGGAGTGGTTTAACTGAATTCTTGATGATTGATTGAATGAAACAAGCTATACAGATGATTGAATATGTATGTAAGGTATGTGTTCATGCAGTATTGAAACATGACGTTTTGTGGAACTAATATCTACTTTGATTGTGTTGTGCGAAATAGTTTCTGTCAGTGGAACATTAGAATAGCAATTGAGTTTATCTGGTTGAACTATCAGAAGAAGACATGAAGAGTTGCTAATTTAGTTGATTGGGTGTACGATGAGATTCCGAGGACGGAATCCTTTCAAGGTAGGAGGATTTGTAACATCCTGACTTTGGGACTAGTAGTGGCTTAGTGTTTAGTACGTATATGCGTGATTATGAATTGATTTAATGGTTATTAATTATCTAGTGATACTTAAATAAGTTTATTATATTATATATATCTTATGTATGTACGCATATATATATATATGTGTGTGTGTGTGTGTGTGTGTTTGTGTGGAAGTTGGCAAATTAATTAAGTATCATTGCATGAGTTCAAGATGACACCTCCTGCTTGATTCAATCGATGTGTGCATACGTGGGTTAGATGATAAAACATTGAATTCTTTGTTATCATCTCCTCAAATTGAAGTTGTCGTGGTGAGTGTATATGTGTGTTTTTGAGAGAAGCTTTAACGAAAACTTAAAAGATTGGAATCTTTAAGTTGATATTTCTAAGTTAAGGTTTATATGATTCTTGTTTTGTTAATTGAATCATGATTCATGTGTAATCTGTTAGATTTATTGATTATAAACGTGCTGGGTTTTGTATGAAAACACCATGGTTGAACTTATGTGTTAACTACGCAAGTGGGCTTTGATTGTTCTAAGTGATTTACTTGATTGTAAGATGTTTATGAAGCATGAATACATGATTATAAATGTTTGGTTATGTTTTAAGTAAGGTTTGATGAGTTTTATGAAACCTGGAATTTTGTCCACGGAGGTTGAGGTTGACAGATTTTGTGTTGGGGAAAAGGATGAGAAAACCGATACCTCAATACGGATAAGACTCGAAATCCTCCAGTTTGAAATCCTACACTTTGAAATCCTACACTTTGAAATCCTAAACTTTGAAATCCTACACTTTTAAATCCTACACTTTGAAATCCTACACTTTGAAATCCTACACTTTGAAATCATACACTTTGAAATCCTATACTTTGAAATCCTACACTTTGAAATCCTACACTTTGAAATCCTATACTTTGAAATCCGACACTAGAAATCCGACCCTAAAATCCGAGAAACATGAAATCCGATAATTTGGAATCCTGAAGTACGAAATCCAACATTTGCATTCGACGCGATGCGTCGGTGTGTTGGACGCGACGCGTCCAAGGATTTTAAGGAATTCAAAGATTGTTTGTTATTCTTTGATGTAGTATGCTTTATATGTGTATCTAGCCTGTTGTGTATATGTACTGGTTTTAGTTTATTGTGATCTCAGGAACAGACAAGGCTCAGTAATATTAGACCACTGAGTGGAGATTGAGATCAAGAGGTGAGTGGACGTTTAACTCACGACTGGGGTTACTTGTAACTTTCTTTGGTTATAACTATTTGTGGACTGATGCATGGATATACTTTTTGTCTGATAATTGATTAACTGGTTGTTTGTTAATTGATTGTCGCGTTAGTGATATGTATACATATTTATTGGGGGTCAGCTTGGCAAGGCTAAATGTTAGGTTGGTTTGCTATCGACTAATCAGTATTGGGATCTTTTGATGCATTCGTTGCAACTTAAGGTAATACTGTGTAAGAATAGCAAATAAACTAACGGTAAACCTTTGCTTTCGCCGGAATTGGTTGAAGGATCTGCAGATCTGCCGTTCTTCCCAGGAAACGATTATGTGTTTGTTGGTATTCTGCGGGCACGATTAATTGTTTATATTCTGCGGTTTGATTGTCTGGTATACTTGGCTGTGATTATTACTGGTTGTTGTAGTTTTACTTTCATTCACTTACCTTTGTGCTAATCACCCACCTCTCACTCCTTTTACAGATTGCTGGTGAGTTCTGCGGTTCAGTTATGATGGAGTGTAAGTTGGGGAATAATTGGTGGGCACTCTGATTTAAATTGTGACGAGCTTTGGTTTTTGTAATACTTGTATTTTGACTCGGAAAACTGTTTATATATATTTAGTTGATAATATTTTTAGTTATGGTTTCGCTTCCGCAATATTTTAAAAGGAAAAATTTGGGTTGAAAATACGGTGTTACAATAGGCTTGAAAACTCCAAACTTTCCTTTTGGGGTCGGTTTCTTCTTCATTTTCTTTTGTTTCTTTGAACTCAAGATGGAAATGGACGAGGTAGAATTATGCTTAGCCATGTCTAACTCCGCAGTCTTTAACATGCCATGCAATTCACTTACGGATATTTCCATTCCGTGCATGTGATATTTTATGATGAACTGATCATATGGTGCGGGCAGGGACCGCAATACAATATCCACATCGAGTTCCCTCCTAATGGAAAATCCTAGCCTCTCCATTTGGTCCACGTATGTCTTCATCTTAAGGACGTGGACACTTACATTTCTGCCTTCCTGCATCCTACAACCGATTAGGTTTTTAACACACTCATAGTGTTCCCGCCTAACTTGATTTTGGAATATGTCCCTAAGCTTGTTTACCATGTCGTACACACTCATGTGCTCGAATTGCTTTTCCAGCTCTGAGCTCATAGTTGACAACATGAAGCAGGCAACGGAATGCGTGTGCTCAACACGCTTTTCATATGCGTATCGGACGACCCAAGTTGTGTTGGTAGCAGGTTGTTCCGGAAGGGGTTCCTCAAGGATGTGCAACTTTGATTCATGGCGAAGGACAATTCACAATTGCCTAAGCCAATCAATGAAGTTCACTTCCGTGAGTTTCTCCCTTTATAGGAACATACGAAGTGAAATGTTTGACGTGGTGTTATTATGGTTTGACATCTATAAATAAGAAGAGTACGAGTTTTGGTTAGTTTGATATAATCCTTGTCAAAATAATTACCCCATAAGTTTGAGAAATATAATTATCTTAACAAGTGCTAAGAACCATATTTCACATTACACCATGACGGATTTTCCGCGGATCACGTGGTAAAGCAATTTAGGCCGGTAACCATTTTACCGATTGTAATCCATTATTACAACTCTTAGTTCCTTGCAGGATCCAAATTGACAACCATTGTGTCGTATTGGCATGTTTGATCCCTCCACACCAACTTCAAACTAAAATTTTTAATAATCTCGGCTAAAGCTCGACAACCATTCAAAATTCTATTTCGAAATTGTAAATCAACCATCAAGATACACGGTGGTACTCTTGCCCAACGATTGGCTCGGCTAGAGCTCGGCAACCAATCTTGCAAGTTGCCACCATCACCTTCCACACAGCTCATGTAAGGTTTGACTCGGCTAAAGCTCGACAATCATTCCTTGCGTGACTCGATTCGGGTGGTGTCATCTTATGGGTAGCATGAGATTTACATTTAGAAAACAGGATTTGTTTTCTGGTTAAAAAACCATTTTTATTTGATTAAAAAATTTAGTAACAAAATCAATTTTTCACTTTGAATATCAACCATATTTTATATCCTCTTTGTTAATCTTATGTGCACGCGAGTTTGTAAACCATATTTAAAACTCTTTTGTTTTTATTACTTTTATAAAAAGTTATCTAGCATGCAATAATCATAATATCCATGCATAAACAAATAAAACACATCACATACATACAAAATATTGGTAACTATGCCCCTAAGCCTATGCATTTTCCCGTGAGCCAAAACGGGAAAACAAAGTCAACTAAGGAAAAACTTCCAATGACTTCGGATGTGCTCCCACTAAACCCGCTACCTCCATTGGGCCTCCCGGATTTGTGATCGCTAAGACCTCATAGCCATGACTCCCAATGGTTGCCTCCAAATAACAAATACATGAAAAAAGATAGAAATGGCATGCAAGCCACAAAAACTCATCTTCTAGTACTTTACAAACATTAGTAATTTAAATGGCATGCAAGCCACAAAAACCCATCTTCTAGTACTTTACAAATATTAGTAATTTAAATGGCATGCAAGCCACAAAATACACATTTACATACCAAATAAATAAACAAATTAATTACAAACCATGTGATATAAATCACCAAATGAATGAATTAAATACAACAATCAACCAAACATCACAACCAAAGGTCTAGGGCATATTGGTTACCAACACAAGCTATCTAAATAACAAAAGAAAGCAAACAAGCATGGTGTGCCACAAAACCCATGCAAATATCTTTATCTTGGTTAAGATTATTTTATAACTCAAGGCACATCAAATATAATCTCATGTACATATGCATTAGTAACACCAAACCATTGTTAGTGAAACATATTCATATATACATAATATAAGTACATGCAATTATGTATTTCATGCCAAAATCATAATACACATGTAAATATACAAACCAAGATAAAAGGCAACATGATCATCACAAGATATCTAGCAACTGGAAAAACCAGAAACAAACAACAATGGCCAAAAACCAAAGAACCAAAACAAATTGAAATTTGAAAATTGAAAAAATATATTCTGTAAGAACTTCACGGCGTGAACTCCAAAGAGTTCACGACGTTAAGTAGTTCTACCAGATTTCAAAATTTCTGATTTTTCGGTTTTAAGGCCACCAAGTGCAAAACTGATGTAGAAGTGCCTCTGATACCACTGTTGGTGTGACATCCTCGATTTGGGCCTAGCTGTTAGACATGTATTTAAAGATAGTTATGTAATAAGAAGAAAGTTTAAATGTATATTAATGTGTTATGTGTGTAAATGTGTTAATGTATATATATATATAAATATATGTATATATGTTAAAAAGGTAATTAAGGTAATTAAAGAAAAGAGAAATCCAGAGGCAACCGCCTCTGGATGTGGTCTCAAATGTATATGTATATATTGACTTGAAAAGTCAATATGGTCAAAGTTACAAAAGCACATACACGCAAGAAACAATCGGAATTCTCTCTTCTTCTCACCTCTCTCGGTTTTCCCCTATTTCTTGAAGCAACAAGGATTTGGTGATTTTGAATTCCAAATCAAGGTAAACACTTGTTGTTGTTATGATTTAATGCATATGAAATTGTTTTTATGATTAAAATTATAATTGAAACTCAAATCCTTGCAAAACATCACTTAGAACATTCAAAGCCTACTTTGCAAGTGGGTTTTGGTTGTTTGGTGTTATTGTGTGGGTTTGATGTGTTTCTAAAGTCATACCAACGAAAAGGGATGTTTTTGGAATGCAAAAATGTACGAATGATGAATCGAATTCTGGAAAATGAGCCATAAATGAAGATGGCGGCTTCTGGGTTGGAACTATCAGATTCCGAGACATGAAGGTGTCGGAATCCGCATGTTACCCAAATCCGATGAAAGTGTCGGATTCCGAGACTTGGGTGTCGGAATCCGTATGTCTAAATCCGTATGTCCAAATCCGTATGTCTAAATCCATTTGACTAAATCCGTGTTATGGGTCTAAATCCGATAAATATCGGATTTCCCAATTTCCATGTAAATTGCAAGTCAAAATTCGAGAAAATCGGATTTCTATGTAAGTGTCGGATTCCGACAGAAGTGTCAGATTTTGATAAAAAGAATTGGATTCCGATTGAAGGTCGGATTTCCAATTTGTATGTCAAGTTTTCCAAGTTTATAAGTGTTGAAATCCGATGAGAATCAGATTTTGCAAAGTATCGGATTTCCCTTTGAAGTGTCGGATTTCATGGAATTCGACAGACTGTCGGATTTGCGTGGAATCCGGATTTGGGGATTTCCTTTGTTGGCTTTGTAGCTAATTTAAGTATGCTAAGATATTAATGTAAATGCTAATGTTCTAGGTGAACTGAAACCTTAAGCAAGGTAGAAGTAAATTAAAAATCTGTTAAACCACTTCCATAAGCCTCAGTAGAGCAGGAATTATGTGTTAAGTGATTTGAGTATGATTTTTCTCATAAGTTGATAAGTAAGAATTGCCATGTTAGTTAAAAGTACAATGCCATGTTAACCCTGTTGTAAGTAAGTTAAGTGTATGCCAACAGGATCCAGTACTGGAACCGCTTAGTTAAGTAAATGTTATGCATGATACTGATTCTGAATGAATCAGTTAAGTAAAGATGCTATGATATGTATGCTAGGGATCCAGATTAGATCCATAAAGAAGTAATTAAATGTAATTGCATGCTAAAAGAAGTAAATGAATATGCATGCTAAGTAAATGAACAAGATATGTGTATGTGTTCGCGAACATCAGCAAGCATGTTAAGGTCAGCCGGTTAGCTGGATCCCAGTGACCCTTGATCAGGAGATTCGGGATTTAACGGTGATTCGAGGTAACATTCTGGATCGTAGGTTCTGCAAAACCGCCGTGCCTTATATCATGAGGGTTAATCAGTCAGAAATGGCTGAGTTACCTAAAGAGCCTTTGGTTCCGTTAACGATGCTTGGTGGATTGCTTTACGCTCCCCCACCAGCGCGGAGGGTCGTGTCTGATCCCCCGGTGTATTGGTGTTGAGCGGGACTAGCTATCCTGCAAGAAACAACTTATACCGATCGTGTCAGCACACCACAATGTGATAAAATAGCATTGTATGCTTATTCCTGAAATGCATGTTCTTACTCTAATGAAGTTTATGCCAAGTTTGTGCTCAATAGCTAAGTGTAGCTAACGGTGCCATGTTAACTGCTTTTGCAGATTAAAGATAGATTGCCTGGTGAGCCGGGTCCCATGCCTCTGGATATTTGGCTGGAACACTTATGTTGTAATAAATACATTATGGTCGGTTGTTTTGTAGAGTAACACCAGATACTAAAAAAAATTATTGTAAATATTTCCGCTGCTCAAAGTTATGTATTCGTGATTAAGTTCACGTTTGATTAAAAACGCAAATTTTTGCTAAATTTGGTAATATGCAAGACCGGTGTTACAGTTGGGTATTAGCATGGCACGCAACAGAAGCAAAAGAACAATAATCAAACAAAACCAAGTGGTTCAAAGAACCAAGATGCCATTAAAACCCACCACATGGACCAAGCTCTACATGCAAGTAATGCAACAAGAAAACAAGGGAAAAAAAGTTATACCATACACGAAGTGGAGCTAGAGAAACCGAACTTGATGGATGAACTAGAAAGCTAAACCAAGCCTTCCTCTATCGATAATCCACGTTCTTTCAGTGGGAGATGGATGAACTTGAAAGGTGCTAATACATTTGAGAAGTTCTTCTAAGTTTTAGATATTTAACCTCCTAAGAACGGTTTTTTGTTGCTCTAAAAGGAGAAAATAACTAAAGCATTCCAAATGAAAAAAATGGGTCTCTCATATCTAAGCGGCGATGACTTGATGGTGAGTCATGTTGAGGTCACTATCTATCGGAAGACATAGTGAACCCGGATTCACTAAGTTAAAAGAAGTAATTGATCAAGAGATGCAATCCATTCGAAATATCCATGTATTTGACTTGGCTTAATCCCGTACCTAGGTGAAAAGCAAGAAGGTACAAGTAAGTTTAATATGAATGGAGTTGTAGACAACTTCAAATACCGACTATATGAAAAGGTTTCATGATGGTTACGAGGAAAATTTTCCAAGTGGTTATGTTGAAGAATATTTGATACTGGTGGCTATTATTACCTTCTGTGGCAATAAGAGATAGTACACGGATATACGAGACCGCATTTCGTCATAGAACAACATTATGAGGAAGTGCTGACAACACTCTCCGAGGGTCTTATGTATCCATAATATCAAAATTAAGTCTACAAATGTCACACCCCACCAAGGCGGAATCGCGAAGTATGACGGAGAGGATCGTCATAACACATTGATGATAAATAGAGAAAATCAATAAATGCAATTAATCTAACGTGTCACGACGTTTCCCCGACACAAGAGGAGTCTTGTGCCATGTTAAGTCGGTTCCACGGCAACATAGATAACCAACGAAAATAAATGATCGTGCGAAGGTAAACCCCACAACCCGGGTCAAGTATACGGGTGACAAGCCCAAAACCAAATAATAATTTGAAGTATCAACAAGCACCCACATCACAAAATATTATTAATAGTTCGGTTCTCGCTACGAGTCACGCTAAGGTCCGTCTAGAGTCTTCTAGGCTCCTTAAGCGTTAGCGTTAGTATTACCTGAAAATGAACACTCTAAAAATGTCAACACAAAGGTTGGTGAGCTCGCAGGTTTTAACAAAATAATGGATTTGCCGCGTATACCATAGTTTGACAATGGATATAGTGTAACACATACTCGCAATAAGAATAATGATAACCGGACCACAATGTCCAATATGAATAATGATATCCGGACCACAATGTCCAATATGAATAATGATAACCGGACCACAATGTCCAACATGATTTTGTCATCCAACAAGGCCTACCAGCTGGAGCACTAAGTTGGGTAAATTTGAATCCGATTGGCTTAACCCATCACCGGGTTCATTTGATTGACTTAACCCATCACGGGGTTAGTTTGATTGACTTAACCCATCATCGGGTTCACACAAGCATGTAACACATAATCCAAGTTGTCAAAAGAAAAGAATTTCAATTCACGGCATGAAAAATAAAGCAATTTAATTGAGTGTCATTTTCCCCCAAGAAAAACATGCAAAAGGGGCCACGAGTACTCACCTTGAGTGTTGATAGTAGCTAGTGAGATGTATTCCGCTCAGAGATCTACAATAGGTTTCTTGACATTAGTTCAAATGGTGTGAAACTTTTAGGTAGCAATCTAACTTTGATAGATTGCTCTTGTATTGTATCCAATACTTCGAATAATGCCTTTCTTATGTAAGGTATACTTGTATTATCACTTAGATTTGTTATAAATTCCATTACTTTATTTTAATGCTTTTGGAAATACTTTTTAGATTCAAGTAGTTTTCTGGCAGAATTTGTAGTCCCATTTTGTATTTTTAAACCCCTCTAAATAACCTAGTTAAATTCCTAAATTTTAATGAAATGTACTTCCATGTCTCTAGATGAAACCCTAATTTTTACAGAATTTATTATTTTACTTTTATAATAAAATAAATTCGTGATAATCGACTAACCCGAAAATACCACTGTTTTACGCGACAGAAAGTTTATTTCTATTTAAAATAGTAAACGAACGAATTAATTTCAAAAATTTTTACAGAACTCCATAGACACGTAAAGATTTGTCTTGTATGAATCTCACGGTTTTATTCATCAAAATAAGTGATTTAAAGTGCGGATAAGTTAACTATGCTTCTGTCCCAATAATCCAGATTTGTGCAACAAAATGTTTTAATTTGCTTGGATGATCAAACGATATCATTTTGAGATGAGACCAATTGGAGTAGAAATTAGACTCAAAGTAATTTTGTTTAGACTTAAAATACGAAATAAAAGTCCACGAATTGCCCAAGTTATGACCTCTTAAACACGACCCAAAGTTTCTGTCAGATTCTGGATTTTATATTCCTCATCTTTTAGTAACAAGGTTTAGCCTTTTGATTGTGTTTTGCTTATTGTTCATCAAAATCATTCTTTTATATATGTGTGTATTGTTTCTTACAATTTTCTTTTATATTCATCACTTAGGGTTTTCAATTAAATACATAAAGAGAAAGAAGGTGTAGAGAGACGATAAGGATTGATTGATTACCGGTTTGCCGATTGTGAGTTTGGATCTTCAAGATTCCAAGTTCTTCTTGCTTGATCCTTGTGTTTTGAAGAACAAATCAAAGAGAAGAGAGAGTATGCGGGAGGAAGATTTTCTTGATGTAAGAATGGAGAGTGTGTGGTGTTTAGGAAGTGAATTCTAGCATTAAAATGAGATCAAGTTATTTTAGGTATTGTTTTAAATTTTGAAATTAGTCTCCCATTTTTCCCCCTTTTTGACTTGGCCAAAATTTACATTAAATTTCTATATATATATATATATATATATATATATATATGTATTTATTTATTTATTTATTTTAATTCTTTGAGTAGGAGTGCAAGTGGTGCACCTAACCTTGCCATGTGTTACAATTCATATTATTATTTAGGGTTACTAGATTTTAAGAGTTGTTCTAGAGTTTTATTAATTTGGTTTGTAATGCCAACTTATTTGTTGTGTTATTATTATTATTACTTTAATTTTGGTGTTATACAGGCACCACAGCCTTGCTACTATCTCATTGTTGTGATTCCTTGCTAGCTTATCCATCTTGTAATCCTCATTCTATCCATGATAACCCAAATCGGATCATATCCACTACTAGTTCTGAGCAATTTTATAACGAGGTCCCTAGTTATGTTTTTCCCGTGTCCACTCTGGGATCTCCGGCTACTGCAACAGTCCTGAGGGTCTTGGATGTTTAGCCTTTACTTTTGAGCAAGTAAGACACTTGCTAACATAAGTAGCCATGTCCTTCATCATACCAGGCCACCAATACATGTCTTTTAGGTCACGATACATCTTGTCCGCTTCTGGGTGGATGGAGTATCTTGACTTGTGAGCTTCATTCACAATCAAGGTTCTCACACCTCCTATTGTTGGAACCCAAATTCGTTCTATGAAATACAATCCATCGTCTTCTCTTTCCTCAGTTGTTTGTCTAGACCTTGAAGTAGCTATGCTGGAGCACCTAGGTCCTTAGACGCTTCAATTTATGCCTCGAGTATTTTGGTCCTTTATTCCCGATTGTATTGTCATGCTCATTGCTCAAACTCGTCTACGTTTTACCCTTTCTTTTCTACTTAACGTATCAACTACTACATTAGCCTTACTCGGGTGATAACGAATCTCATAATCGTAGTCACTGAAGAGTTCAACCCGACGTTTATGTATCATGTTTAACTCCTTTTGATTGAAGATATGCTGTAAGCTCTTATAGTCGGTGTAAACGATGCTTCTCATCCCATATAGGTAGTGTCTCCAAATTTTGAGCGCAAATACCACCGTCCCCAACTCTAGGTCGTTTGTGGTATAAATTTTCTCGTGAATCCTTAGTTGTCTAGAGGCATAAGCACCTACTTTGCCCTGCTGCATCAATACGCATCCTAAACCCTTGTTCGATGCGTCACCATACACTACGAAGTCCTTTGGTCCTTTCGGCAGAGTCAGTATTGGAGCGTTGCACAACTTGCCCTTTAGCGTCTGAAAAACTTATTCTTGTTCTTTGTCCCAATAAAATCTCTTATCCTTTTGGGTTAGTAAGGTGAGAGGCTTGACGGTCTTTGAAAAGTTCTCAATGAATCGTCGGTAATAGCCTGCCAATCCTAAGAATGAGCGGATCTCTGAGGGTTTCGTAGGGTTTCTCCATTTCTTTATGGCCTCAATCTTACTGGGGTCCACATCAATTTCGTTGTCATTAACCACGTGACCGAGAAAATGTACTCCCTGTGACCAAAATTCGCATTATGAAAATTTGGCGTATAGCTTCTCCTTCCCACGTAACTCCAATATCAATCTCAATGCACTTCGTGTTCTTCCTTAGACTTGGAATGGATCAAAATGTCATCGATAAAGACAATGACAAACTTATCCAAAAATGGTTTGCATACGCGGTTCATCAACTTCCATGAACTCCGCGGGTGTGTTAGTTAATCTGAAAGGCATAACAGTGAACTCAAAGTGTGCATAGCGAGTCCTAAATGTGGTCTTTAGGATGTCAACCTCATGTACTCTCAATTGATGGTAGCCGGAACAAAGGTCTATATTGGAGAAATTTCGCGAGCCTTGTAGTTTATTGAATAGGTCATCATTCCTTGGAAATACTTCCGGAAAATCTCGGACTACTGGGATGTCTTCGAGTTTCTTCTCCTCCGTTTTCGTACTCATAGAGTGCTTCAACTCTCCTTCGGGTCAATCTTAAGTACTTTGCCGTAAAGTAGCGGAATTCGGACTATCTTCTCATGGCAAATGATTTTGGCCTTGTATTTTGACAACCATTCCATCCCCACAATCACATTAACACTTCCATGTCCAAAAGATATCAAACCTATGCTAAATGAAACACCTTCCAATTCCAAGTTACACTCACGAATAACCTTACTGGTTTCAACCCCTTAGCTATCTTTATCAAATAACTAGTGTTTGGGTTATTAGGTTTCATATCCACTAAAGTCACGAATTTAGTGGAACTAATGCTATAATCAGCACCATAATCAATTAACTAGTAGCATAGTAGTTGTTTAAAGATAATGTACCCATCACAATGTTTGGGTCTTGGCGGGCTTCGTTTGCACCCAAAACAGATGCTCTCCCACGAGCTTGATTTCCATTGTTATCTTGATTGTGATTTCCTTCTATGGCCAACGGTTGATTTGGACGGTTTCCTCCTTGAGAAGGTACTCTATTTAGCTTTGGGTATGCATTTATGTAATGGTCGGTACTTCCACATTCAAAACAATCTCCTCGATTACTTATTGGGTTCACCGTATTCACTAGCGCTATCATTTTTCCCCGGTCCTAGAGTCCTTAGCGTAGTGCCCTAAGCGGTTACGACATGGCACATTCTGAAAATAGTGATAATTACATTTTTGTCACACTTCGGTGACGGGTCCGCTGTGACATTTGGCGACAAATTTCCCAGCTTAGCCATTAGAAATTCTAATTTTAAGCCTGGTATGACTAAAAATAGTATTTATGACTTAAATACATCCATAATAATATTAGATTTCGTATAAATCCCGCCTATATGGTTAGAACCTTCCCGACCTAAAAAAAATCGAATTATTAAAAGTCAAGAATTACAAATCATGTACAATAATAAAAAATATATCAATAAAAATAATTAAATACATCATAATAAATATAAATAAGTTAAAATATAAAACATATATATATAAACTCATAAAAGTAATTAAAACTTTGTTAATTAAAAGATTTAAACAAAAACACCATTTATACAAAATTTATTTAAACTAATTACACATAATATTTCAAAAAATAAAATAAAATAAAAGAAACCCCCCCCCCATGAGGCCGGCCAAGGTACCCCCCCCCTCTCTTTTCTCTTGCCTCCTTCTCTTCCCAAGAACCACCACTTGATCTCCCCCATGTTCTATATAATCCCCCTTCCTCTCTTCATCATTTCCTTTACCACCACACTCCATCTCTTCTCTTTTCTCTCTTCTTTTTTCACCACCCAAAATCTCCCAAAAACATCAAGGATTGTTCTACTTGTGAAGATCCAACACCTAATTAAAGGCAAGAGTTGGTAAGATGATCATAAAACACTCATCTCTACTCTTCTACCTTTCTTCTTTTCTTCTTTTCTTCTTTCTTCTTTCTTTTTATTTATTTTCTTTGATGTTCATCTTATTTCCTTTATATATATCTATAATCATGTAAATATAAACATCCTATCAATGTTGTAAGGAGCACATGAAATGTGCATCATCCTACCATTGTTGTATGGAACTTAATCAACTAAAAATCAAGAAAAGAAAACTTTGATCATGCATGTGTTTCATCTTAACAAATGTTGTAAGGAACACATAAAATGTGTATCATCCTACCATTGTTGTAAGAACACATGGATTATCAAAGCTTATACTCATACAAGATGATTAATCATGAATATAAACATGTTATATTAAAGTTATGACCCATAAGCAAAAAGAATCACAAATCTGGCAGATTCTGATGTTAGAACTCCCTATTTGTTTTTGTTATATATGGAGTTCTAGGCATCAAAATCAGTTGATTCTTTTTTCTAATCTTAGTTTAAAGTGTTACCTTTCATCTAAACCTGGATTCACTAATTTTCATGAACGTTTGATCCTTCAAACATATTTGAAAAGAAACCTATGCTGAATCTGGAAATCTGGCAGATTTAAAAGGGTACATTTTAAACGCGTGTAACATACTCATCCTTGGGTCAAAATACGTCTAGTTTTTTTTAAAATATTCATCCTTGAGTCGTGGTTAATTCCGAGTTTGAATCATGTAAAAACGAGGTTGTATGAGCCCTAAACAGACGTTCTAGTAACATCATGTCATCCAGACACTGATCAGTGGACATCTTATACACTTTTAATTATTGAAAATATTAAACATGGATTATAAATTCCTATATTTTTACTGGACATTCTAGAAACATGTATTAAGATTATATTAAAATATTAAGCCTAATATGATTCCTAGAATACAGTTTTTAATTTTTAAAGTTCAACTTAAAGAAATAAAAATTCCAGTGAACCCTTATGATTTATGGGAAAAATAGAGACAACCTTTAACTATTTAATAAATAAGTTAACAACAAATAAATAATACAAAATAATAAATAAAATAAGTCTAATAGAGCTAAATATCTCTTATATTTGGAAAGGAGCTTCTGTAGAAACAAGAAATCCTTACAAGTTAACACATTTGCATACCGAGTGAGTATCATAGCCCCTTTTTACCGTATTTCATATTATTTTTGGGGTGAAAGCATGTGCATATATATTTCATGAAAAGTTTATTGCCTATTTTCTTATTTATTTCAAATATTATTTTGAGCAGTTATGGTATTATTCTTTGATGTGCTTGGGTTATCGTTGTAAGGCCCTTTCGTTGGACATTATCCCTTAACTCCGCTAGTGAGCCGATGATATTTGTAAGTAGCGCTATTTGGAGATTCCGACGTCTCCCATTTATAGTTGACGAACTATAGATGTACTTTACCACTACTCACGTCATTTAATATAGGCGTTAGGTTTATTCATGGGCAATTGGTTGTCGGCTAGGTTGGATAATGGCTCAAGAAACAATCATCATAGTATATTACTACCATGTGTAAAGTATTGGGCAATATAATACATCTTCTGTCATTCGTGCATACTTTTATTTTATTCCAAAAACCTCTATAAACTATTTAAAAACCTTTTCTCATCCAAAAGTTATATTGTGCATATATTAAAAACCTATGAACTCATCAACTCTAGTAGTTCGTTTTCTTTCTTTTACCCGTGCTTTCAGGTGATCGTCGTTTGGTACCTTAAGCATAGAAGCATGATGTGTGGCATGTTCATCCTCATCGTCACATTTTATAAAAACAATATCTATTTTATTTACGCATCGTACAAGACAATGTCATTTAATTATTATTCGGTTGTGTAACTTTTATTTATGTTTTATCCGAACTACTTATTTTTGTTAATTTAATATGATGGTTATTGTCTATTTACCTTGTGCGGTGATATTTTGTGTTGTGACACCTCGTGTTTCCGCTTTAGCGGGGTGTGACATCCGCATACTCCTTCTTGGCAGGGTTAGCCGCCACAAATTCTCTGTTGCTACTCTAGCTTTCTTATTGTAATTTCGGATGTTCCCTGTTTTATTAACTTCGTCACCACTAAGGTTCGTGTTATCATCACCACCACCGTTGTTAGGAATTAGGGTTTGCAGTTGCTAGGCTATAAGCTCAACAATATTAGGGTTATCGTTGCTACCATTTGTAGCACCACCGCTACCGGCACCACGACCTATGTTGCGGTTACATCTTCTCATAGGTATGTTATATACGAAGGTAGGTACATAATTTAAGCGGAAGAGAAACCATGGGTATCGTTACTCTTGGTATTTTGTATGTCATGTGTCATAGCACTTGACTACTTTCTACCGTGTAGTTATAGATATTGGTCTATCGTGCACTATCTTAACCTGAAATCGTAGTCTGTTTCACAGGATGCTTCATAATGCTTTAAGTGTCCTCGTGCTAGGTACGTGTGCTTGGCGGTGATCAAGCGCAATGCATCCATACTTATCACAAGTCTCCTTAAGGCACTACTAATCATCCCAATTAACATAGGTCGATACCCTACTTCCTATAGGTCTAGGTAATTATGAACACTCGGCCGTGTATGACCCTAGATCACATAGTCATTCGAATTATTGGCCCTAATCTAAGGCAACATCAAACGAAAACATGCAGTAAAGCTAGGTCAAAAATTCTAAGTCTATATGATTTTGAATCATACATTATTAAAAATGCTCACACAACCTTTCCCTTTATTTTCTAACAACATATAATAATAAACAAATACTTGCACATAGTCATTCGAAGAGGCTTTGCATGTATGCTTGGGTTGCACGGAAAATTGCAACTAAGCAATCCGTGTTAGACGTAAGCAAGATGGTTAAATAACTCGCCTCTTTATTTATGCTTAATCTTAGTTGTTCGAAAACCGTACAAAGCTTATGTTGGTCCCAAAGAGGGTGAACAAGTAACCGATACAGTGTAGAAGGGGGGTTGAATACACTTTAAACAATTAAACAAATTAATCAAATGTATATTCAATTATCAACCAGAACAATAACTATTATGACTCTAATTAAATCAACAGGATGATTTGATATTACAATGATTATAACCTCAACTCTCTCTAAACACTCTTGAATCACAAACTAATTGATGATCGAATTTCTTGTTAAAACTGATTAACAAGAACTTTTGAAAACTCTCTCTAACTTTAAACTTACAAAGTTATCGCAACACACGCGTATCAAGTATCAAGAACACTGTACGTTTTGTAACTTATGCAGTCTTGCAACTTATGCAGTATCACGTACTTGTTATCGTATATCTTCACGCATTCATTCGTGTATTATTTCGTATATAAAAACCCAGAAGAAGGTTTATACTTATACTTGATATATCTACGAACAAATCGCAGTTTAAAGATAGAACTTATCTTTTCTTTAAAACCGTAACAAACTTTTTAATTAGAACATATCTAATTAATTCCGTTTGAGATTTCTATCCAACTAATAGATAGTTTAAATTAGGTTTCGATATCCTAATTTAAATGTCGTAGATATGGAGAGTTTATAACAAAATTTAGAACTTACTTAAATTCTGAACTGACTTCTGACGCTGAGCTGACATACTCAGTCCTGACCTTGTCAAGCTGACTTCATGAATCTTGGATTCTTGAATCTTCAAGTCTTCAAGTCTTCAAGTCTTCACTCTTAAAACTTATATCAACTTAGAAGTCACTGAGCTATCTAGTACTTACATAGAAAACTCTATATCTGTTTATACGCTAACTACTCAGATTTAGCTGACCTGTCAGTCTATAACAGACATACATAATTCCTAACTCCTAACCTATCATCTATACATATCTATAGTTTGTCTCATCAAATCTAACTATTCTAAACATGGGACTAACAATCTCCCCCTATTTGATGATGACAAAACATTGAATCAAATTAGTTATAGGTTAACAGAAATATGCTGAACAACTCTGGAACTGACCAAAGTTAGTTCTTGAAATAAGTATTGAATTGATCCATACTTATTCACGTATCTTTAACATACAAGATATATATGTTACAAATCTATTATAAGAATTGTATTCTAAGTATTTGAATATACAACTACTCGGATTCTGAACTTATCAGAAGTAACTTAGGTTCTGAACTTACAAAATTTATACAACTAAACATATCAGTTTACAATTGAACATATCAATCATTAGCTTGAACTTGCAAAACTGTTTGTTTGAACATATCAACATAATTTTGAACATATCAAATAATGAAAAGTTGAACATATCAAACTTGAGTTTGTATTAATGAACATATCATTTACACTGTAGCTTAATCTTTATGATTAGCTTCTTCACACTTAGTGCTTACAAAATTATAGAACTAATCTATTTAATCAATAGGATCTCCAACTTCTAACCACATATCATAACATTTAAGTTCCCATATCGCAGCTTTCTTGATAGCATGATTCATCATCTCTTCACCTTCTGGCAACTCTCTCATCTCAGTTTTCCTTGATCTTATTTCTTTGTTGAGATGATATCTGAATACTGAGTTCTGAATTGAGTCATCACATAGAATTCTCAACTACAAAATGAATTCCAGATTTGCCAAATGAAGATCTATTATTTTCAAGAAACATTGATTACCTTCCACATCAAGATACAAGAATCCTTCCAAAGGTTGAGTGATATAAGTATTCTCTCTGAATTCAGCTCCCTCTGGAACTTGTAAAATGATGTCTCTTATAGCTCGCTGGCTTGCTGCTCTAACTCTTGCAGCTTTGCCTCGATTAAGGATAGTATCAATTTCATCAATAGGTATCTCACCTAGCTGATCGATTCTTATAAAGATTGTCTTAAGCACATCAACTATCTCTTGTCTGATTTGACTCTTTTTCATCTGCTTGATAGTTGTGGCTACGATCTTCAACTCTGAGAACCCCAACTTGTACAGATATCTCATATCTAGACCAATTTCTTGTTTGTAGTCTAGTACAAAGTTGATGATTACCAATTCTCCTTTTCTACTCAGTGTAATTGATTCAATCTTGTTATTAAAATGTGTCCTTTTATAACAATGCCTTAGATCCACATCTGAGTTAGGGAATTGGGGCAGCTCTTGGAACAGAGTAGTTAGCTTCAGCTTCAGCTCTGGCAGCCTCAGCTTTAGCCTTTTCTCGTTGAACTTCAGCTTGTCGTTGCTGCTCTTTAATTTCCTCCATAGTTACGCCTAGTTCTTTAGCCATCTCTTGTAAAATTTGCTCAGCAAGTATTTCATTTGCTTTCTGTGCTACATCAGCTTCATCACTTGAGTCGGATTCATGTGTAACTAGTTGAGACTTACCCTGTTGCTCAGGCTCAGGCTCAGCAATGATGACCTTTCTTTTCTTCGCTAGAGGCATAACACTTCTTTTCATTCTTTTTACCATCTCAAACACCTTACTCTTCCCTTTATCTATTTGTGAAGTTGGAACAGACTCAGCTTCAACAAATTTTGGAAAATTAGCTTGAGGAAGGTTGGTGTGAACAACTTGAGATGCTTCTTCAAGTGGAGTTTCTGGTTTAGCTTGTTAAGTTGTGGTAATTTGGACTGTTGGAGCCTGTTGTTGTTGAGAAGGCTGATCTACATTACTCATGAACTGATCATGAGCTTGTTCAATTTGTACTTCCTCTGTATGCTCCCCCTCAACCTTATCATCACACCTCTTTGATTCTTCCTCCCCCTTTTTGTCATCATTAATAGGGGAGGGTCTGAGTTTGAGCATAAAGCTTTCCAAGTTGGCTACTGAAGTTGACAAATCAGTAAGTTTGCGCATCAACTTGGCTTTCTCATCTTTCCTCTTCCTGTGTAGAAGCTCAAAATGAGTTTGTAGATAGTCCATAATGACTTGAGCATCGGTGGTCATCAGCTTGAGCTCCTCAGGTCTTCTTCTTACCTCAACGTCCTCCTGTCCAGTGGAAGAGTGTATTTCCACCGTAGGAGTGGCTGTTGAGTGTTCCTCGGTAGGTAAGGATGTGAGTCCCATATCCAAAGGTTGGTGATGACCTATGGAATCAAGGGGGCCAGAATGGAGACCCTGTATACCTTTCTAGTGTATGAAAGGTTCATTGACAGGTCGTGCGAGAGTGTGTGAGAATAGAAGAGAAGAATGACCAAGTTCGTGAGGTATGGGAGTGGGGTGAGCTAGGCTTATTGGTGAGGAGGGGGTAATTGACCCTGGGGATTGGTCAGTATTTCAATGTTACCTTTATGGGGCTGTAAAGGCACATAAGTAGGCTCTCCCATGGCACTAGTAAGTATGGGCTGAGTAGACACCATACCCGGTATAGGCTTAAAGGTTGAACTGAGCCTAGAGGTTGGCACCTTAAGAGAAGGTGTCTCCCCCTCAGCTCCTGCCGGTGGAGGTATCAATGTGATATCAACTCTAGTGTCCTTTTGAGATGAAGGACCACCTTTGGCAGTTTTCCTTGTATAGGTTTAGGATATATCCTTGGTAGCAGTGGGCTGACCAAGGTTGGCTGTAGATTGTAAGATAGATGGAGATGTTTGAGGTGGAGGAGAGGGGTTAGACTGAGTTGGGCTTAACTCAGTCCTATTTCCTAAGTTTGGAGATGGAGAAGTAAAAGAGAGAGAGAAGGAGATAGGGGATGCGAAAGTATACCTGCTGCACCTAGCGGTGGAGACTCAGAGCTAGGAAACAGACTCCTTTGCTCCGAACTCGAAGTGGTGGATGAGATTATTTGTGCACTGGGTATGAGCTGAGTCCTAGGTTGATCAGTTTGAGGGGACTCAGCCTCTGAATCAACATCGTTACCCACTTCTTCCGCAGCTTCCTCCTCTGTTTCAGCTTCACTTGACTCAGGAGTCGGAAGCTGTATATACACCCTCATCTGAGCACTCATTGTGGGGTGCCCATGGAAAATATCACGGGCGAACATTCTGTAGCTGAGAACAGGAGTAGGGATTGACTCATATTGAGCAGTATATCTTCTACCCAACCTGTCCTCCATGATAATGGATATAAATCTTGCGAAGGGTACAATGGTGTCCCTTATGTTCTTGGTCACCAATGACTTGAATGCCTCAAAGATCAACTCAGCATAATCCACTCGTCAATCATAAAATAAGTTGTATAGTAGTTGCATTTCAAAGTCATTTACATTATACAGACCTCCCACCTTGTATCCAAGGGAACAAACCACAATGGATACCATAAATCCCCATGCCGTCTGGAAAAAATAGATTTCCTTATGACGCCAATCACTTGAGGATGACCCATTAAGGGTAAAACACTTCGTGACGTTTCCCTAGAAACCATTGCTTCATACCGATTATGAATCGGGAGATGAAATATTCGGAGGAGACAGTTTGCATCAACTTCTATCGCCACTTGTCCACTTAGGATTGTGCCCCGTATAGCCGGTTGAGTTGCATCCAGTTTACACGTATACCAGAATTCCATGAGAAGTTTAGGGATGAGCACAACAGGTCCATGAAGAAATGCATGTGCCAGGGGTCCCTTGCGAATGTAGGAGACCCACTCCTCATATCCCCTGCCAATTTTGGACTTTGGAATGTCGGTACAGGCGATGACATTGTTTTGTTTGTAGGTGGGGAGTGTGTTGTGCTTGAAATTTCCACCACGGATAATTTGTTCAGTTAGAGTTAGAGTATACCCCTCCATTGAAATCGAACTTATCGTATTGGATTGCACTTAGCAGTAGTAAGGATTAGCACTTAGCAATGAACTCTGCACACAACAACGTTAGGGTTTAAGAGAGAAGAATATTTGGAAGTTTAAACGAAATATGATGAAAAATCTCTCTTATTTATACCTTTTCAATGTGAGAGAAAAATTACTGTTATCTGAGGGTAATAAATATGACCGTTACTGTAAAAAACTTCTACGCAGTTTGTTACAACGGCTAAATCTATTGTTAGTTACCCAAACTCACACTGTTATATTGAAAAGATATTTTTATGAAAAGAATATATCATAAAAGATTTCTAAACGACTGACGTTTATTTACTGGAGACACCGTAAATATTTTGAACTTACCATAGTATTGGACATACCATTTGTTAGGACTAACCTAGCCATGTGGAACTTATCACACTTTGGAACGGAATACTCAGCTGATCTTGAGTGTTCAGCTGAGATGAAGCACTCAGCTTCAGATGTACCACTCAGCTCAGCTTGAGCACTTAGCTCAGATTTTGACACTTAGTCAAATATAGCACTTAGCAAAAATTTAACTGAGATAACGAATGGAACATACCGATTAAGGGTTGAGCATGCCAAGCTTGCCAAGTAGAGTTGTAAATCTTGTGCCTTCAATTAGTTTAGTGAAGATATCTGCAAGTTGATCTTCAGTCTCAACGAAGACTAACTCTATCTTTCCCTTTTCTACAATATCTCTGATGAAGTGATGTCTTATGTCAATGTGCTTGGTTCTTGAGTGAAACACTGGGTTGTGTGTAATGGTAATAGCACTTTGATTGTCACAAAATATAGGAGTCTTCAAATAATGCAAATCAAAGTCCTTAAGCTGATGTTGCATCCACAGTATTCAGCTTCAGCTGTTGAAATTGCCACTGAGTTTTGTTTCTTTCTTGTCCAGCTAACTAATTTTCCACCCAAAAGTTGACATCCTCCAGTAGTACTCTTTCTATCAAGACCACATCCTGCGAAGTCTGGATCGGAGTACCCTATCAGCTCAAATCCTGATCCTTTGGGATACCAGAAACCTAAGTTTGGTGTTCCCTTCAGATATTTGAGTATTCTTTTAATAGCTAGCAGGTTTGATTCCTATGGATCAGCTTGATATCGTGCACAAACACATGTAGCAAACATTATATCAGGTCTGCTTGCTGTTAAATAGAGTAATGAACCTATCATTCCTCTATATGTAGTCTGACATACAGATTTTCCATCAATGTCCTTGTGTAGCTTGACATTGTATAACATTGGAGACTTTACGGGATGTCTTGAGTCTAATCCATATTTCTTAATCAGATCAAAGACATACTTGCTCTGAATTATAAATATACCATCTTCTTTCAGATAGATTTAAAGTCCCAGAAAGTACGTCATCTCACCCATCATGCTCATTCTGTATTGATTAGATATTATCTTGGAGAACCAATCACACAGATCTTGGTTTGTTGATCCAAAGATAATGTCATCCACATAAATTTGAACCAGAATGACATGTCCTCTGCTCTTTCTTATGAAAAGAGTTTTGTCAATACTTCCTCTGACAAAATCATTTGAGAGCAAATAGGTGGATAGTGTATCATACCAGGCTCTTGGAGCTTGCTTGAGTCCATACAAAGCCTTGTCCTGAAGGTTTCTCATGCACAACAAAACCCAAGCACAACGGAAGCATGAAGATAAAAACAAGTTCATTTCGGGTTTTCAACACTTATGCACAAGAAACACATAGTGGGATCTAGCTACAAAGAATGATAGGAAAAAGAACAACAAATGAAACCAGAAAGTGAGACCATACCCTTGATGTCTCTGGTTGTTTTGTTGTTGTAGATGAAAAGCTTGAACTCCAAGACGAGTTTCTCTATTGATATCCACTCCAAGCAAACCGTGAATCTCCTTTGCTAAAGCTTGAGATACTCTAACTTGCACTCAAGAACAGCACCAGAACTCTTGCTCACAACCAACACAAACTCCTTTGCTAAAAGACTCCTACAAGGCTCTCTTTAGTGTGTGTGTTTGTGAATTTGGCAAAAGGTCCTATGGAGAGAATTAAGAGGGGTTTATATAAGCAGATTACCTCTCTAGGTGACACCAGGGTTGGCCATAATGGCATCCTCCAATTGGACCAAACAAAAGGTCCAATAATATCAAAGTTACACTTAGACTTCTGCCTTCACGGGCTCTCACGGCCCGTGAGGATGTCGTGAAGGCATCACCCTCACGATTCCTGACTGGCCCATGAAGCCTCGTGAAGGGTTTCACGTCACGACCTCTTTACGGCCCGTAAGGGCCCGTGAAGGTCGACAGAAACCCTAATTCTGTCTCTTGACATGTGCTGTCGGATTCAACGCTTGGCGTGTGACCAAATAGGCTCGTGCCTCATCGGCAGTGATCCAATATACGTGTATGAGTGGGCATATATCCACAGACTCCCACTTGCACATGATACATCGTCATATATTAATCACAGACAAAGAGCAGCTCTAGCTAAGCATCAATGCCCCCAAGTCGGCACGAGTTGTCATCTTCGACAAAAACCTAATAGCCTTAAAGGCTTACGAGGTTCTATAGATAAGTGATCATGTACATCCTTTTGTTCGGGATATCCTTGTAAACACGAGACATGGAATATGTCAATCTCCAGATCGTTCACTATTATGTTTCTCGATTACAGATTGGTTGTGACCAAATAGACAAGTTGCATCTGATCTAAAATCAATGTAACTTGAGCACGGCCATGCATATTTGATGTCAGCTCCCAATCATCGAGGGGCCCAGGGATATCTCTCTTACTAGAGGAACAAATCCTTTCGACCACATAGTCCCATTATATGTTTCATACTTTACCCAATTATTTCCTTTATAACATCCAGTTACGAACTACGTTTGAAGATAACTAGAGTAAGGCAGATTCATACTTTGGTAACCTATGCGTCTCAAGTCTAAGGATGAAATGATATTATCATCCTGAGATACTTGTGACTAATAGATCCATGAAGTAAACTCAGGTGTGGGTCTTCTGGTCACTTGAAACACCTTTCAAGCACAAGTAAGTCTTGCACCCTTATTCAACCATTTTGAATGCCGGGCCAACCACTTACTTCAATCTTATTTCATTCTTCCTCTATATGGAGAATAACCGATTGCAGAAGGTTTTAGAATGATAAACATTCAAGGACGTGTTTAAACATGCTAAGATGGAACACGGTATGGACTTGATGATTGTGAAAGCAACAAGCGTATATATAAATCTCTATTCATATATCAAAAAAAACATAAGTTACAATACCGTTTAAATGTTCCCATAAATACAAATACAAATCAAATAAACCAAATACATAGGTCAAGCCAAATCACTAGCGAATCTAACATCTATAGCTTTAGCGTGAGAATCATGAGCAGCTTGTGATAATGGCTTAGTGAATGGGTCCGCAAGGTTCCCATCCGTCGGTACTCTACTTATGGCAACGTCACCATTCTCAATTACTTCTCTAATGAAATGATATTTTCGAAGAATGTGTCTTGTCCTCTTGTGAGCTCTTGGTTCCTTTGCCAAAGCCACCGCACCCTCATTGTCACAAAATATCTCAATAAAGTCGGTGATGCTCGGAACCACTACTAGATCTTCGATGAATTTCTTCATCCACACAGCTTCCTTAGCAGCTTCACTTGCTGCAATATATTCTAACTCGGTTGTTGAATCAGCAACTGTGTCTTGATTTGAGATCCTCCAGCTTACTACACCACCATTCAATAGGAACACGAACCCCGATTGAGATCAGCAGTCATCCCTATCGGTTTGGAAGCTAGCATCAGAGTAACTCTTTACTCTATGCTCTTCCTCACCACCGTATACCAAGAACATTTCCTTTGTACGCCTAAGGTACTTTAGAATGTTCTTCACAGCCCTCCAGTGAGCATCTCCTGGATTCGCCTGATATATACTAGTCATGCTGAAGGCACATGAGACATCGGGGCGTGTGCATGTAACACCCGGAAATTCTATTATTAAGTTAACGCGAGAAATGTACAAAGTGGTATATGAGTGACTAATGGATATATGAGATAGTATGTGGTTATAAACTGGAAGGGCTAAAACCGTCAAAACGAAACTTGGAAAGGTTGAGGGACTAATTGTGCAATTAGTCCATAGTTTAAATATAAATAGCCAACTTTGACTTTCTTATAGTCAAAGTCTTCACAAACTCATTTGCAATTTCATTTCAGCTCTGGAGTAGAGGTTTTCTTTGAAGATTTTGGAGCTAGAACAATAAGAACAAGAGGTTACAACAGATTCTAGCTAACCACAACTTGGAGGTAAGAGTTCTTGGTTTAGTTTTTGAAGTTTTATGGGTTTTAGTTGATTCTATGGTGAATCAAAGATTTTAGATTGTTATTGTTGTTATTTATGGATTAGAAGTTGTTTGGGATGTAGGAAAACATCCCAGAAGTGTTTTTATGAATTAAAGTTGGGTTTTTATGGTGTTTTGGCCGGAGACAGCAAGTAAGTTGGCCAAACTGCTGCTACCAGTTGAAGGGCACGGGCGTGACCTTCAAGATCCAACCGTGCTCTTGACCGTACCTAAGGAGGTACGGGCGTAACCTTTAGGGTACGGGCGTGCCCTGTTGTAGAAAGGCCTAGAGGTTGCCTAGAGACCACGGGGTGGTCTGGGTGTAAGGCACGGGAGTACCTTGAGTAAGGCATGGGGGTGCCTGGCGAGGCACGAGCGTGCCCAGTGTTTTGTTCAGTTGTTCAGTTTTTCAGTTCAGCAGATGCATGTGTTTATGTATATTCAGTATTATTTCATGTAGAGACTTATCAGAGGCGCGTTCGCTAGATTATTATTGATTGTGGACTATTATAGCATCACAGACTATAAGGTGAGTCTTCTAGACTACTAGTCATACATACGGCATGTATGTTATTATATCAGGTTATTGATATGCTAGATCACTCAGTTTTGGGTTCTATGTTCAGTAAGGTTAAGTAGTGTTGCAGTAATGTTACAGTATGTTTATATTATGTGTGTTAAGCTTACTGCTATGTACAGTAAGGCTCAGTAATAATAAGCATGTTGCTTTGTGCAGTAGTGGCTCAGAAATAGCACAGTACTGGGGCTCAATTAATTAATCAGATATTAGGAAGCATACTGCCTCGTGTAGTAGTGGCTCAGTTAATTAATTATGTGAATCAATAAGTGATTGTCAGTGTTTATCATATGATTATATTCATGTGTTTATATGATTAGCATTCTAGTTTACTCACTAAGCTCTCGCAGCTTATCAGATATTATTTTCTAAAATGTTTTGCAGGTTTTATTAAAGACAAGGAGCAAAGCTTCAGTTTGACAGTTGTTATGTATTTAAAGAAAACAGTGTTTTAAACTTAACGCCCAGTTATTTAGTGAGAAAGCATCTTTTGATGTAAATTTGTAACTTTCAGGCTTTTATATGAACCCGAGGGTTCAAAACAGTTTTGTAGCTTCCGCTTATTGTAAAATAACTCTTTTATTTCTAAAAGAACTTGAGATATGGTTTTGGTTATGTTTTAAAATTTTGGGGCGTTACAACTTGGTATCAGAGCCACGGTTTGAGGGAGCTGGAGGTGTGTTATATGCATCGTCTAGACTTAAACCATGGTTCTGCAGAGTTAGTCAAACTGGAGGCTTGCAGTTTAGTGAGTATACTAGAAATTATATTGATATGTGTTATGCGAGCATTATGTGTCAGTGCATGATGTGTTCAGGACGGATATGAATATGTGATATACTTTATTAGAGATACATGGCCTAAGCCTGTGAATCGGGACTTTTTGTGGTAAAGTTAAGATCGAACGTGTGTAATATGTTTTTAATAATATAAGAGCTCATATTATTACAGACATATGATACGTGTTGGAACTTAATGAAATCATGAGGAATCTTGTGAATCGGGTGAGGGGTACTTGTAGAAGTAGTACACCTGAGATTATAGATATATAGAATGCCTTAGTATATGCAGAAATACTTTGGATCAGATGATAGGTGTACTGATATGTTGGATGTACTAGTAACTGTTTGTTATAGAGGATGGTGTGATAGAGCTACCTTTTCCTTAATGCTTTATCAATACTACCAGGATGGTTAATACAAGAGGTTCAAGAGCAGTTAATAATGTTAAGGGTGGTCCCAGTCGTAGACCCAACAGGATAGAAACCAGTGTGATAGATGAGCATGTTCTGTTAGTAACACAGTATGATGGGGAGGGAGGAGCCCTAGAGATAAATCAGGAAGTACCAGAAGCTGCAATCGGAGAAATTGTAGCGAGGGAAATTAGTAAAGCGTTGGAACGAAGTATTCCTTATATCATAAAACAGGTTGTAGATCAGGTAAATGATCAGAATAAGGAAGTTATTGGGCAGGAAGTCGCAGCTAGGTTAACTGCTGCAGGTGTTGGGGTTAATCTTCAACCTCAAGTTATTATACGTGAAGCCTCAAAAAGTTGTATGTTCAAAGACTTTGCATCTTGTCAGCCACCACTATTTCATGGGGCAGCTGATCCGGTCGTCAGTCACAGATGGATCTCCGAAATTGAAGGTGCGTTTCACACTTGTTCGTGAGCACCTGAGAATAAGGTGAGATATGCAACCAATCAACTGAGAAGTACAGCTAAGAATTGGTGGGATATGGAGGTAAAACAAAGAGGCTATGTTCAGATAGAAGTTATGACATGGGAAGAGTTTAAAGAAATTGTTTTCGAACAATTTGTACCACAGGCACAAGTTGATAAGATTGTGGATGAATTCCACAAATTGAAACAGACAAAGGAGACTGTACCAGAGATTAATGCAAAGTTCATGGAGAAAGCTCGTTTTTGCCCAGATTATGTGGAAAATGAAAAGATGAAGATGTATAGGTACCTAATGGTGCTCAAGCCTAGCATTCTAGAGTTTATTGATGCTAGTAAGCATCAAACAGTGAAATCCATGATGGATGCTGCAAGGGCTAGAGAGTTTGAGTTGATTAGACAGGATACAGAGAAGAAGCCAGTGGAGAAGGCGACGCCAGTGTATAAGAAACCGAGAGTTGAAACTCAAGAAAAGATGGCGATGCAGAAGACATATCCAGTTTGTTTGTTATGCAAGAAACGTCATTTGGGAGAATGCAGGGTTGGTTCTATGGTATGTTATAAATGTGGGAAACCTGATCTCTAGAGCAGAGATTGCAAGAATCCTATCAAAGTATGTTATAATTGTTATCAATCAGGTCATCAAAGATCTGAATGTCCTAATCCAACCGCAATACCGGCGCTTACCGATTCCAAGTCTACTTCAACTTTATCGTCCACGCATATTCTGAGATGAAGAGGAGAAGGAGTATAAACAAAGCCAGGTGTAGTTCCAGGTATATATATCTTGTCAACAGTTTGTTGCTCGTATGTTATTTGATTTTGCTACAAGTAAATTGTTATATTTAGTTATTCTGTAAGAATTTCAGTCAAGTGTGTTAGAACTAGATACAGTTAGATTCCTTGTTGAAACTATAGCTATGATTATGAGAGAATTCCAAACAGTAATTGGAATAGACGGGTTTGATAGTAACCAGGTTACAGTATTATGTGAACAGAAAGTGATATGAGTTCATATCCCAAGTGGGGAAGAACTATATATATGTGTTAATACCAAAAACCAAAAAGTAATGTGTATGGCTAGTTTATAGAAATAGGAAGTGTCCTCAGTATGGATATACTATTTCTTTAGTTTGTGTTACGAGTATTAGTTACAGAAGAAAGAGATGAGTTTTGAAAATGCGAAAGTAGTATACGTATATTCGACGTGTAAACCGAGGAAGTACCCAGGGTTACCATCAGACAGGCAGATTGTGGTCAGTATCGTTATGGGATTGTTAACAGAAATTTTGTGAAACGACAGTTTTTGCGCTACCTGAATTGATTGAAGAAATGAAAGTAGTTTGAGTTTGCTTGGTACAGTGGCATGGATTGTGTTTTAATGCAGAAGGGCAGAATTATTGCTTACACTTTTAGGCAGTTGAAATATGATGAGGATGAATACACCGACTTGCACTTGATAGTAGTATATGTGACACGTTATGTATATGATACGTGATGGTTATACCCTGATAGTGGGTGGATATGTGGATGTAAGACTATTGTCGGTGCGCCGCAATAGCATTCATAGGTGATGTAAGACTATCGTCAATGCGCTGCGATAGCATTTAGAGATGAGTAGATATGAGACTACCGTTAGTACGCTACAGTAGCATTCAGTATGATATGATGAGATTATGTGTTTATGTGTGAAGTGTTGTTTACACTAAATTATAACAGTTGGAAATAATTGTTGAATGAGAAAGACCTGTAAAGGTGATAGAAACAGTGATTAGAATCAGTAGAGGATTGTGAATAGAATATTATGTTATTCAGAGTAAGGCTAATGGTATAGCCGACAGTTTGAATAGGAAATCAGAAATAGTACTGTTGTGAAATAATTATCTAAATGACAGTGACGACACTCTTATTCAGAGGTGTTGAGAACAGTTCAGTGAAAGGTGATCAAAGGTGGAAAGTATTATAACGAAGGGATTAAAGGGGACAAGTAGTCAATCAGTTTAAAAACAATTATGATATGTTAATCAGATATGGTCGTATATGAGTATCAGGTTATGGGGGTGCGTGTAAGACACACCTATATAAGAATTCATAAGTTTATAGTGATGATGTAGCTAGAAGTTACTAAGGGTATGAATACCTAAGAGTGAATTATTGATAGCTGGAGGTGAAATGAGAAATAGTCAGACAAGTGGGGAAATATCCTTAAAGATATATAACTTGTTTTCATTAGAGAAAACTTGTCATGCAGAACAGTTAACAGAGGTATGTGCGAAAGAAATTGTATCTTGTGGTAGTACATCAGTTTCTACTTAATCAGATAGGGATGCCAGTTGTGTTTTCAGAATTTGGAACAGATTTCATATTGAGTTGAGGGATAAGTCTTATCTCAGTACAGTCAGAATGAAAGGGATATACAGTTGATGGAAAATATATGTTATGATTGTGTTATCGATTCAGAAGGAAAGCCGGGGGTATAAATTTGTTTGACAGAAATTTGTGTTATAACAGATACCAGTCCAGCACCAGGATGTTAATGTATGATATTAATATTGAACTTCAGTGTATTGGGTGATGTGAGTCAGACAGAGTGGGGTAGTACAGAAATGGTACAGCGAAAGACAGAACAGATTCAGAAGGTATGTAATAGATTGTAAGATGATCAAGATAGACAGAAGGGTTATACAGATAAACAGAGATCACCACACCAGTTTTTAGTAGGAGGTATGTATCATTGACAGTGGCACTGTGGGAAGATATGATCAAATGCAGAAACGAGGGAAAACTAAGCCCAGAATTCAATCAGTTATTCAGAATTATTGTACATGTGGGGAAAAGCAGTTTAGAGATCAGAGTTGTCAGAAGAGTTGTTATAAATTAAGAACACCTTTTCGTGTGTTATATTTCAGCAGATGTTAGCAGTTGAATCTAATAAACAAAGTAAAAGGGTCAAGGAACCGGTAAAGGTATAGAAGAGGGGATCAGAATATGCATGAGGGCCTGTACAGGAAATGATGATATTATTCAGAACATTACAGCAGTTGATTTCGGGACGAAATCATTTTCAAGTGGGGAAGAGTTGTAACACCCGGAAATGCTATTATTAAGTTAACGCGGGAAATGTACAAAGTGGTATATGAGTGACTAATGGATATATGAGATAGTATGTGGTTATAAACTAGAAGGGCTAAAACCGTCAAAACGAAACTTGGAAAGGTTGAGGGACTAATTGTGCAATTAGTCCATAGTTTAAATATAATTAGCCAACTTTGACTTTCTTATAGTCAAAGTCTTCACAAACTCATTTGCAATTTCATTTAAGCTCTGGAGCAGAGGTTTTCTTTGAGGATTTTGGAGCTAGAGCAATAAGAATGAGAGGTTACAACAGATTCTAGCTAACCACAACTTGGAGGTAAGAGTTCTTGGTTTTAGCTTTTGAAGTTTTATGGGTTTTAGTTGATTCTATGGTGAATCAAAGATTTCAGATTGTTATTGTTGTTATTTATGGATTAGAAGTTGTTTGGGATGTAGGAAAACATCCCAGAAGTGTTTTTATGAATTAAAGTTGGGTTTTTATGGTGTTTTGGCCGGAGACAGCAAGTAAGTCGGCCAAATTGCTGCTACCAGTTGAAGGGCACAGGCGTGACCTTCAAGATCCAACCGTGCCCTTGACCGTACCTAAGGAGGTACGGGCGTAACCTTTAAGGTACGGGCATGCCCTGTTCTAGAAAGGCCCAGAGGTTGCCTAGAGACCACGGGGTGGTCTGCTGTAAGGCATGGGAGTACCTTGAGTAAGGCACGGGCGTGCCTGGCGAGGCACGGGCGTGCCTAGTGTTTTGTTCAGTTGTTCAGTTCAGCAGATGCATGTGTTGATGTATATTCAGTATTATTTCATGTAGAGACTTATTAGAGGCGCGTTCGCTAGATTATTATTGATTGTGGACTATTATTTCTATGTTAGATCACTCAGTTTTGGGTGTTATGTTCAGTAAGGTTCAATAGTGCTACAGTAATGTTACAGTATGTTTATATTATGTGTGTTAAGCTTACTGCTATGTACAGTAAGACTCAGTAATAATAAGCGTGCTACTTTGTGCAGTAGTGGCTCAGAAATAGCACAGTACAGGGGCTCAGTTAATTAATCAGATATCAGGAAGCATACTGCCTTGTGCAGTAGTGGCTCAGTTAATTAATTATGTGAATCAATAAGCATACTACCTTAGGCAGTAGTGGCTCAGTTAATTACTCAGAGTTTTATTATCAGTGATTGTCAGTGTTTATCATATGATTATATTCATGTGTTTATATTATTGGCAGTCTAGTTTACTCACTAAGCTCTCGCAGCTTATCAGATATTATTTTCTAAAATGTTTTGCAGGTTTTATTAAAGACATGGGGCAAAGCTTCAGTTTGACAGTTGTTATGTATTTAAAGAAAACAGTGTTTTAAACTTAACGCCCGGTTGTTTAGTGAGAAAGCATCTTTTGATGTAAATTTGTAACTTTCAGGCTTTTATATGAACCCGATGGTTCAAAACAGTTTTGTAGCTTCCGCTTATTGTAAAATAACTCTTTTATTTCTAAAAGAACTTGAGATATAGTTTTGGTTATGTTTTAAAATTTTGGGGCGTTACAGTGCATAACATGGCATACATGATCAATCCCACAGCCGAAGCGTATGGGACACGCTTCATTATGTTCTACTCCTTTTGGGAGTTGGGGCATTGAGCCTTGCTTAATGCCAATCCATGCATCATGGGGAGATTCCCTTTCTTAGAATCCTCCATCTTAAATCGTTTAACGACTTTATCCACATATGCACTTTGGTTTAAACCTATAAGCCTTCTAGACCTATCCCTATAGATCTTAATTCCGAGAATGCATCCCGCATTTCCCAAGTCTTTCATAGAAAAGCGATTCCCAAGCCAATCCTTGACACTAAGCAAGGTTGGGATATGATTTCCTACGAGTAGAATATCATCTACATATAAAACTAGGAAAACTATTGAGCTCCCACTAGCCCTGACATCATGGTTCATCTTCGTTTTTCAAAAATCCAAATTCCTTGATCTTTTCATCAAAACAAAGATTCCAACTACGAGAGACTTGCTTAAGTCCATAAATGGACTTCTTAAGTCTACATACCTTGTTAGGATACTTAGGATGTATAAAACCTTCAGGTTGTGTCATGTACACCTCTTTAGAAAGCTTCCCATTAAGGAAGGCGGTTTTTACATCCATTTGCCATATCTCATAATCATGAAAAGCAGCTATGGCAAAGAGGATCCTAATGGACTTCAACATGGCCACTGGTGAAAAAGTTTCATCATAGTCAACACCCGGTGTTTGTGTAAAACCTTTTGACACCAATCGGGCTTTGAAAGTGTCCAAGGAATTGTCCATGTTGGTCTTCTTCTTGAAAACCCATTTATACCCAATAGGTCGAAACCCGGGTGTTGGATCAAATAGTTCCCAAACCTGGTTGTCCGACATGGAATCTATCTCGCTTTCCATTGCCTCCCTCCATTTGGTAGACTCAGGGCCCACCATTGCTTCTCGGTAGTTGGTGGGTTCATCTTGATCCACCAATAGCTCATTGCCCTTAGATATGAGAAATCCATATCTCTCTGGCTCATGATGAGCTCTACCGGATCTACGTGGGGGTAGGAAGTGGAAGTGTGTCAGGTACCGCAGCTTCACTTTGCTCGGTGTCAACCATTGATGGTTGAGTGCTAGTGCCAACATCAAGTTCTTTATTGGGTGTTCCTTGAATTTCTTCAAGGTCTATTTTCTTTTGCCTCGGTACGTTGGATATAAGTTCCCTTTCAAGGAAAACGGCTCTTCGAGCAACAAAAACTTTGTTCTCTGAAGGTTTGTAGAAAATATATCTAATACCGGCAGGAGGATATCCGATAAAATAACACCTTTTGGAACGGGGTTCTAGTTTGTCATTCGCCTCACGTCTCACGTAGGCTAGACATCCCCATACACAAAGATATGAGAGAGTGGGCTTTTTCTTGTGCCACAACTCATATGGTGTTGTTTCAACTTTCTTTGTTGGTACGAGGTTAAGGATTCTTACCGCTGTCTCTAGAGCGTAACCCCAAAAACTAATGGGTACCTCCATTTGACTCATCATAGAACGGACCATATCTAATAATGTCCGATTTCTCCTATCGGCAACTCCATTTAATTGTGGAGTCCTAGGAGGAGTTAATTGTGAGATAATCCCACATTTTCTAAGATGGTCCAGAAACTCCGAAGTAAGATACTCACCGCCTCTATCCGATCGTAGTATCTTAATCTTCTTACTCGATTGATTCTCTACTTCACTTTGAAATGTCTTGAACACCTCAAAGGTTTCAGAATTTTGTCTAATCAAGTAGATATATCCATACCTACTATAATCATCCGTGAAGGTAACGAAATATCTAGTATTGTTCCTTGTGACATTTTTGAAAGGACCACACACATCGGTGTGAATGACTTCCAAAAGTTCCTTTCCCCTCTCACTAACTCCGGTGAAGGGTTCTTTGGTCATTTTGCCTAGTAAACAAGATTCGCATACATCTTTTGACCCAAGGTCAAATGATTCCAAGATCCCGTCCACTTGGAGCTTGGTGATGCGGGTCTTGTTTACATGAGCAAGACGACCGTGCCATAAGGAATATTTATCCAAACAATTTTTGGATTGAGAATCAATATTCATGATAGGTCTCTTATTTTCAATGTATGCATCAACATCATATATGCCATGACATGGTAAAGCTTTAAAATAACAAACATCATTTTTATAACATAAAATAGATCCATCCATAAATTTAAAAGAAAAACCATCGTCATACAAAGCATGTAAAGATAAAATATTTCTTGCCACGTAGGGCGAATAGCATACATTAATAAGAACAATGGAAAGACCGGTTCTAAAAGAGAGCTCGACACTCCCTTTTGCTTCTTCGGGCACAACCTCTCGGTTCCCCATAATTAGATCCAGCTCTGCACGCTCCAAGCCTCTACTTTCCCTTAGCACCTGCACCATATTACAAATGTGAGTGCCGCAGCTGGTATCTAAAACCCAGCCCTTTGAAATAGAAGTTTGATGGAGCTCAATCATGAACGTACCTTGGTTCGAAGGTCCCAAGATGCTCATTGCCTTGAGCTTCTTGAGGCCATCTTGGTACTTTGGGCAGCTTCGGCGATAATGCCCCTTGTCCCTGCAAAAGAAGCATTGCGCATCCTCCGGGGCCTTGGCTTGGGGAATCTTCCCCTTGCCCTTTGCCACCGGGCTAGGGGTAGGCTTGGTGGCACCAACCTTGCCCTTACCCTCTTTCCCTTATGGGAAGGATTTGGCTTCTTCTTTTGGATGCGGCCCTCCCGGATAGCCAAGACGGGATTGTATGAGGTGGCCTTGGGCTTCGAGATGCTTGACTCCGCGGTCTTGAGCATCCCATGAAGCTCCATGAGGGTTTTGTCCATACTATGCATATAATAACTCACGATGAATTGATCATATGCATTAGGCAAGGATTGGAGGATGAGATTAACCGCCATCTCCCTCCCTATGGAGAACCCTAACCTCTCCATGCGCTCCATGTTTTCTTTCATACGCAACACATGAGTGCTTACGTTCCCGCCATCCTGGAGCTTGCAACCTAGGACGGACTTGAGGCATTCGTACCTTTCTTGCCTCGCTTGCTGTTGGAACATGTCCTTGAGCTGCGTGAGCAAGTCGAAAGTACTTAAATGATCCATTTGCTTTTGCAAATCGGAGCTCATTGTGCTAAGCATAAGGCACGTTATTTCCTCCATGGCCTTGAGGCGTTTTTCATGTGCCTCTCGGGCGGCCCTAGGTGCATTAGTTGCAGGGGCCTCGGGCAAGGCTTCCTCAATGATATGCAATTTCCCTTCATGGCGTAGGACAATCCGAAGTTGCCTATGTCAATCCATGAAATTGCTACCGTTGAGTTTCTCCTTCTCAAGGAAAACTCGTAGAGAAATGTTGATCGTGGTGGTGGTACTTGAAGATGCCATCTATAATAGCATAGTAGATTTGGTTAGTTTGATATTTAAGTTTGTTAAAAACAATTTACCCAAAACAAATTTTTAATTATTTTAACAAATCCTAGAACCTTATTTCACTTGCGTATATGACGGGTTTACCGCGGATCACTTAAGAAAGTTATTTCGGGTTGGCAACCATATTGCCAATTGCAATCCATTATTGCAACTCTTTGGTCTTTGCGGGATCCTACGACAAGCACCGGTCATTTGGCATGTTTGATCCCTTCTTACACCAATCCCAATTTAGAATTGTTGATTGACTCGTGCTAAGCTTGACAATCTTTCAAGAATTCTAATTTGAAATTATAAATCGTCCCCCAAGACATGCGGTAAGTACACTTCACCAGAATTGGCTCGTGCTAAGCTCGACAACCAAGTTTGCGATTTACTACGCTCACCTTCCACACAACTCCACAAAGATTGGCTCGTGCTAAGCTCGACAACCAATCATTGTGTTGTTAGATTTGGGTGGCATCGTCTTACGGATAGTGCGTGATTTATGTTTTATGCAAAAATGGGCTTTTGTTTCCGATTAATTTTGATTAACATATTTGAGTGATAAAAACTAATTTTTCACTTTAGTTGGTTTGTTAATCATGAGTGCGCGCGAAGGAAATATAAACCAATTTTATAAAACTCTTGTGATTTAATTTATTGAAAAATTTTCTAGAATGTGAAAACCTAAATAATCCATGCAAGAAATAAATCACAACACACGCATAGCAAGGGGTTGGTAACCAAGCCAAAACCTATGCGTTCTACCCGTGAGCCTACGGGAAGAACGTGGTCAACTAAGGACACAATACAAAAAGTCATAGCTCCCACTTGATCCGCCATCTCCAACGGGATTCACTGGATCTTCTATTTTCAAGACACCATCCTTGATTCTTGATTGTGGTCTCCATGCTCTATGAGTACAAGTACATAAAAATAGAAATGAAATGGAATGCAAGCCACGAAAATTCTATCATCTATTTACAAGTACACGAATAAATGAAATGGTATGCAAACCGCAATAATAATTACAACAATCAATAAATAAATAATTATTACAAACCATGTGAGTTTAAGTCACCAAATAAAAAGGGGAGCAACCACAAACAACCACAAGGTCTAAGGCCAAGGTTACCAACAAAGAACAAGGCAAACAACCACAAAACAAACGGTGTGCCCAAAACCGCAAAAAGCAAATATTTTGATAAGAATTTCCAACCAAACACTCAAGGCACAATGGAAATTCTTGTACATACGCATTAAGGCATAAAACCATTTTTTAAAACCTATATTCATATATACACACAGATATGTGTATGCATGTATGCATCTAATGCCATGACCATACCATGCATACCCATAGTGGTACCAAAATATTATTTGGGGATTTCTAGAATCATCTGAACAAAAACAGAAACACAGCAACGACTCGAAAAACCGAAAAAATTATTTTAAGGTCAAAAAACATTGTTCACGAGCTCCTTCACGACCCTTCACGGCTCGTGAGGCCCGAGGGCTTCACGACCGCTCACGGCCCAGATTAACTCGTGAAACACCAAAGAACCATATCACGACCAGACCCCAAACAACACTAGTCGTGTGACCTTCACGACCCGTGAAGAGAACTTCACCGCTCGTGAAGGCCTTCTGGACAAAATGCCAAAACTTCAAAAAAAAAAAACGATTTTTCGAGCCATTTTGTGCTATCATCTTGTAGAAATGGCTCTGATACCACTAAAGGTTTCTCATGCACAACAAAACCCAAGCACCACGGAAGCATGAAGATAAAAACAAGTTCATTTCGGGTTTTCAACACTCATGCACAAGAAACACATAGTGGGATCTAGCTACAAAGAATGATAGCAACAAGAACAACAAATGAAACCAGAAAGTGAGACCATACCCTTGATGTCTCTGGTTGTTTTGTTGTTGTAGATGAAAAGCTTGAACTCCAAGACGATTTCCTCTATTGATATCCACTCCAAGCAAACCGTGAATCTCCTTTGCTAATGCTTGAGATACTCTAACTTGTACTCAAGAACAGCACCAGAACTCTTGCTCACAACCAACACAAACTCCTTTCCTAAAAGACTCCTACAAGGCTCTCTTTAGTGTGTGTGTGTTTGTGAATTTGGCAAAAGGTCCTATGGAGAGAATTAAGAGGGGTTTATATAAGCAGATTACCTCTCTAGGTGACACCAGGGTCGGCCATAATGGCACCCTCCCATTGGACCAAACAAAAGGTCCAATAATATCAAAGTGTCACTTAGACTTCTGCCTTCACGGGCTCTCACGGCCCGTGAGGAAGTCGTGAAGGCATCACCCTCACGATCCCCGACCGGCCCATGAAGCCTCGTGAAGGGCTTCACGTCATGACCTCTTCACGACCCGTGAGGGCCCGTGAAGGTCGACAGAAACCCTAATTCTCTCTCTTGACATGTGTTGTCGGATTCAACGCTTGGCGTGTGACCCAATAGGCCCGTGCCTCATCGGCAGTGATCCAATATACGTGTATCGGTGGGCATATATCCAACATGTCCAACTTATAGACATTATCTGGATGTTTAGCATCAATAAAACCAGGGGGTTGTTTCACATAGACCTCCTCCTGTAGTGCTCCATTTAGGAATGCACTTTTAGCATCCATTTGATACACTTTAAAGTTTTTAAAGGCTGCATAGGTTAGAAACAACCTTATAGCTTCAATCCTTGTAACAGGGGCAAAGGTCTCATCATAATCAATACCTTCTTCTCGTTGATAACCCTGAGCTACTAGCCTTTCCTTGTTTCTGATCACTACTCCATCCTTGTCCATTTTATTTCTATAGACCCACATAGTGACTATAATTGTTTTTCCTTTGGGGGCAGGGATAAGGGTCCAGACCTTGTTTCTTTGAAATTCTGTCAGCTCCTCTTGCATAGCTTCAATCCAATCTTCATCTTTTAGAGCCTCTTCAGTCTTCTTTGGTTCTATTTGAGATAGAAAACTAGCGTAGGCAGCATAGTTTGCATTTGCCTTAGATTTAGTTAACATACCATCTTCAATGTTTCCAATGACATCATCAAGAGAATGATCTTTTAATACTCTGAAGGTTGTAGTAGGAGACTGAGGTTCTGGGTCTGAGTCAGAGCAGTGTCTCTTAGGCTGAATAGGACTTAATTCTTCAGTCTGAGTAGGAATTGGAAGATCACTTAGATCTTCAATCTGACATGTACCTGATGATTCACCGAGACTCTCAGGCTGATTATCTTCAATATTGATAATTTATTTCGATGATGCACATTTGTAAGATTTACTATCATCATCATCATCAGAATCATCCATAACATACACGGGATTTGATGTGAGATCTTCTTTGCTCCTCTCAAGCTCACTCAGACTAACCGGGTCAGCTTGAGCTCTGTTGGATTCATCAATACTTGTCTCACCAAACGTAACATGTACTGATTCTTCAATTACCTTCATTTTAAGATTAAAAACTCTATAAGCTTTGGAGATTGAAGACTATCCAATAAATATCCCTTGATCAGCTTTAGGTTCCAACTTATGGAGCTGATCTCTTTGGTTTAGCACATAGCATGTTGAACCAAAAATGTGGAAATATCCAATGTTGGGTTTTCTACCATGATACATCTCGTAAGGTGTTTTACCATGTCTTTTAACTATAATTGATCTATTTTGAGTATAGCAGGCTGTACTTACAGCTTCTGCCCAAAAGCTCAGTTTAAGCTTTGCCTCACATAGCATGGTTATGGCAGCTTCAATTAAGGTTCTATTTCTCCTTTCAGCAACTCCATTCTGTTGTGGAGTTCTTACAGATGAGAAATTCTGAATAATTCCTTTCTCTTCACAAAAGCCTTCAAGGGTTGAGTTTCTAAACTCAGCCCATGATCACTTCTGAGTTGTTTAAGAGACTTACCCTTTTACAACTCTTCTTGTTCTATGAAGCTGATTAACTCATATGCAGCTTCACTTTTGGCTTTTAAGAAGATTACCCAAGTGAATCTTGTGAAGTCATCAACAATCACTAGAGTATACTTTTTGCCATTTAGGCTTGAGGTGCTAATAGGTCCAAATACGTCCAAATGCAACATATGCAATGGTTCTGTAATTGAAAATTTCTGTTTGGACTTGAAGGATCCCTTATGATGTTTTCCCATTTCACAAGCTGAGCAGAGTTTGTCTTTAGCGAATGTGATCTTAGGCATACCAGAGACTAACTCTTTGCTAGACAGTTTGTTAATATATTTGAAATTTAAATGTGATAGTCTCTTGTGCCATAACCAACTCAGCTTGGGAGTTAAGTCAGAATACAAGCAGGTTTTAGTTGAAGGATCTGCGGAGCTGAGATCTAACAAATAGATCTCTCTCTCTTTTTGCCATTAATATTGGTTTTCCCTTCTTATCATAAATTGTCCCTGCATGCCTTCTGAAGGTGACTTCATAATCCTCATCACACAGTTGACTGATACTTATCAGATTGTGTTTAAGGCCTTCAACATATTGAAAGTGACTTTTCCAACAGTTATCTTTCCATAACCTTTAGTCCTTCCTTGAGAATTATCCCCAAATGTCACCTTGGGTCCTTCATTGTTTTGGAATTCACTTAGAATCCCCTTGCTTCCTGTCATGTGCCTTGAGCATCCACTATCTAGATACCACTTCTAGGAGCCCTGCACATGATCAACTAAACATATTAGTTTCTTTTTGGAACCCACTGTTTGGTGGGTTCTAAGGATGAGCACTTAGCTGATCCTTTGGAGGTTGATTGATCAGCTCGAACAGATTCTGGGTCTGTTTTGGACTGATCATCCTTTTCGTTTTCGGGTCTAAGATTGGTACTTACACAATCTTTAGCCTCATGACCTCTATCACGACACTTATAGCATTTTCTTCTAAAGATAGGTGTTTTCCAACATTAAATTTGGATTCAGTTTTAGGGTCATATGATGTGGATAACCTTTCAATCCTCTTCGACAGTTTGTCTACTTGATTTTCACTGACTTTGGACTTACCTTTATCAGTTTTATGGTTACCTTTATTTGGTGAAGTCTGACTTGCAGATAACTTCCTGTTTTTAGACATCCTTTCATATACGGCTTGAGAATTATGTCTTTTTGAGTTACCATGAGATATTCTATCAAAAACAGTTGTTCTCACAGGATTGTAATCCAATCTTTTGAAAACTGACTTACAGTTTTTGTTGGATGTGGAACATTCAGCTTGATGGTTTGAGTGAATAACCTGAGGACTTTGGGTTGGTCTTACAAACTTATTGGTTTTGACCTGTTTCCCTTCCTTGTTCCTTAAGAATGTTCTTGGGAGTATGTCATCTGATTTCATCGTTTTGTCTTCAAGACTGACTTGATCTTCGATGATTTCAGCAGCATCACTATAATCTCCCCCTAGCACTGCTTTTACTTGATTTGGTATCTGCTGGTTAATATACTTTTCTGTTTCTCTTGATGACTTACACCAAGATTCATAGATTTTTCTTAGATTGTCAGCTTGTTCTTTTGATTCTTGCAGTTCTTCACTTAAAAGTTTGTTTATATGAAGCTGACATTCATAATCACTTTGAATCTTTTTACCAGCATTTAAGAGAGTTTCAGAGTGTTTAAGTTCATCTTTTAGTTTTGAAACTTCAGTTTTCAAACTAGATTGAACTATGAGAGGTTTTGAAGTCATTCAACAGATAGTTGAACATTAGACATTTTTGTTCATCAGTGTAAGAGCTCAAGTTATTTACCTTATACATTAAGGCAGGATCCCAGTTACTGGTTTTCTTACTCAGCTTAGCCGTTTCTGCTAGATCTTCATCAAAGGAACGGTCTTCTAACTCATGGTCAACTTGTTCCTCTTCATCCTCAATGGCCATCAAACACCTATCTGGCTCATCATCATCTGAAGTAGATGATTGTAACATCCTGAGATTAGGCCTAGTAGAAACATACGCTTGGGGTATGTTACATTTGGATTATTATTTGGTTATGTTTATTTAATTCTAATTAAGTAATTAATTGTTGAATATATATAAATATATATGTGTGTATGTACGGGTGTGTGTGTGTGTGCATGTGTTTAGAGGCTTAAAACCATGACACCTCATGCTTACAATATAATTGAGTATGTATATGTGGGTTTAGTGAAGTTTACTTCACTTTGAAGTTTGTATGTGGGTGAAACCGAGAGCAAACAAGAAACAGGGAAGAAGAAGGGCAATCGGATTGTTGGAAATTCTTGATTTTGTCTGATTCAAGCTTTAACGGTTGTTGATAATTCCATGATTCATGTTAATATGCTTTGATTAGTTACTAACATGCTACGGTTTGAGTGGGATTGATATGAACATGCTCTATGAGTGTATCGGATTTGGTGTTCTTGGGGTATAAGGGTGTTTTGATGCATGTTTGTGTGTATAAACATGTTTATATGTGCTTTTATAATCTTGTATATGATTTGTGTGTTCTGGGTAGATGAATTATATGCTAGTTTTAAGTTATCGGATTCTTGAAAGGTTGAAGGTTGCGGATTTTGGTGTTGATGGTGAAAACCGATACAATAAATCCTATTCTAGTGAAATCCGGGTGTTGAGTCCGGATCTTAAAATCCGATACTCTTGAAGTCCGGATATATGAAATCCTAGTGTCGAAATACGATGGTTTGAATCCCAGGGTGGAAGCCTAAATATGAAATCCGATTGTGGGTGCCAAGATAAATGCATCAAGTGTGGAAATCCGATTGAAGTTGCGGATTCCTCCAAATCCGATGGAAGTATCGGATTTCTTTGAAATCAGATAGAGGTTGCGGATTCCGATAGTAGTGTCGGATTTCTCATGAAATCCGACAGTTTGGCTTTTGTTTGCATTGTTTGATGCTATGTGTTATATGTGCATGCATATGTGAATCTTACATGTTTATGTTTGATTAAATGGAAATAAATATATGTGATATATATTTATGAATTGAATACTGATTTCAGTTTGTTGTGTTCTCAGGAACAGACAAGGCTCAGTAACATTAGATCACTGAGTGGAATAGCTGAGAATCAGAGGTGAGTGGATGTTTTCTCACGAGTGATATTAGTTGTACTGGTTTGGTTGCAACTATTGTTGGATAGATTGTATATCTATTGGTTAATTAACTGTGAATGTTAATTGTTGTATTCTGTGATATGTATACATGTTGGAAGGGAAGTCAGTTTACGACTAGGCTTGTGGGCTGGGTTCATTTGCTATTGGCTAAGCAGTATCAGGACCTTGTGATGCATTTGTTGCTACCAGAGGATGATACTACGTGAGAATAGCAAATGGACTATCCGTAAACCTTTGCTTTGGCCGGCATTGGTTGTAGGTTCCTGCAGAACCGCCGGTCTTCCCAGGGTGCTTATTTGTGGTTGTTGATATCATGCGGTTCTGGCTGATATATCTGTTGTGTGTTACTCCATTCACTTAGCTTTGTGCTAATCCCCCACCTCTCACTCTTTTTACAGGTTTTGGTAAGTCAGCGGCTCGGCTGAGAGTGGTTAGCTTGGGGAGTATTCACTTAGGACTCTGATAAAGTATTTGTGACGAGCCGTGTTTTGTAATACTGACATTTTGTAAACAGTGATTTGTAATTAGTTGTAATTACTTTGTTGATTAAAACGCTTCCGTGGTGTAATTAAATGTGAAAATTTTTGGGTTAAAAATACGGTGTTACAAGTTTGGTATCAGAGCCTTGGTTTGGCAGTGTAGGCACAGTGGAAGTGTTACATTCCCAAATCTTGGCTCGTGGTAGGTCAATTACTCCTTGGGTATGGGATTGGGGTGAATTGGAGAGGGTGGAGTTAGTATGTTGTGTACTAACGGATTTATCTAATAAATCGTGAGGTGATGTGATTGTTACAGATAACAATGGCTCGACGTGATTACTCAACCGGTACCCCTACTGTCCGAACTACTGCTGAGGTTCCTACCGCAACAGTTGAGATTCCAACCAATGCTGGTACATCTGGTACAGCGGTTGATGAGAGTGATGAATATATATTTCAACTGGAAGGTCAGCTGCAAGATTTGAGATCAGAATTAGAGCAGCAGATGCAGGCTCCTGCAGCACAACCACCAGTTATTTCTGTAGCTTCAACTACTGTTGCGATACAACCTATTTTTCCAGCGATTACTACATTGGCAAAGGTTCCTCCAATGTCAATGCCAATACCACTGTTTACTCAACCAATGATGCAACCTTTCTATTATTCGTTGTTTCCTCAGGGGCCCTATCCGCAAGGATCTATTCCACAGGGGTCAATGCCTCAGGGATCCTACTTTTATCCATTTATGAGATATCCACAGACTATGGGATTCAGACAGCCATGTACCTACAAGCAGTTTCTAGATTGTAAACCAGACGAGTACCACGGCAACACGGATCCCAATGTTACTTTGAACTGGCTAAGGGATACTGCAAGAATCTTGGATGCTTGCAATTGTGAAGATGCGATGAGAGTATGTTTTACCACCTGGATGCTAAAAGGCAAAGCAATGGTTTGGGGGGATTCCATTACCACACATTTATCGAGAGCACAAATGGATTCAATTACTTGGAACCAATTTCAGGATAAATTGTGTGAACAATATTGCAACGGTGGATGAACTGATTGAACAGTTCAACTCTAAACTGAGGTTTGTGACTCAGTGGGTGCCTGATGAATCTTCCCAGGTTCAGCACTTTATCGGGGCATTGTTGCTAGAATATAGGAGCACCACGAGATTGGCTGGATCTCTGTCCCAGGCCTTCACCTTGGCAAAATCTGCTGAGGGGGCGGCTTTGTAGAACAAAGAGGAGGCAGCTTTACAGAAGCCGAGGTATGATCACGCTGGGGGTAGCCACCAGAAGAAGAAATGGCAGGGTAATCAGTCCCAGGGCAACCAAGGTCGAAAAGCTACTACAGGGGATTTGGGGAATAAATCACAGTGGTGCACGAGGTGCAGGGCTACTCACACAGGGCAGTGTACTGCTCAGACTATGCCCTGCGTGCGATGTAGAACGCACGGGCACGAATCGAAGGATTGTCGGTACCCTCGGAATGTATGCTGGAATTGTCATTAGGAGGGTCATAGGGCGGGTGATTGCCCTACAGGGAGAAGACTAGCAGCAGGGACTGGTCAGGGACAGGGGCAGGGGCGGTTGGGGGCTCGTCTGCAGCGGGAGGGCTGAAAAGGAAGAATCCTCCAACTCTGGAGGGCAGGGCGTTCCGGATGACAGTAGATGATGCTACTGCCACGGATGATGTGATCACCGGTATGTTCTTTATAAACTCCTTACCTGCTCGTGTGTTGTTTGATTCTGGAGCAAATCGCTCCTTTATTTCTATAGCATTTTGTGCTAAGTTAAAATTGCCTACTACTAGTATCTCTGTGCCGATTGATAAAAAGTAGCAGATGGTAAGATAGTGCCTGTTACGACTTCTGTGACGGGTGCTGAAATTGACATAGATGGTAAGTGCTTTCCTGTATCATTCCTTTTGATGCCATTAGCAGGGTTTGATGTGGTTTTGGGGATGGATTGGCTGAGTAAGCACAGGGCGAGTATTAAATGTCATAGGAAGCTGATTTCGTTTCCGTTATCCGATGGGTCGCGTGTGGTGGCTCGAGGGGAAAGGAACAAGTCTGTGTTTCCTATCATTTCGATGTTGAAAGCCAAGAAATCCTTGAGTAAGGGATGCGAATGTATTCTGGCATATGCGATTGATGCTAGAAAAGAGAAACAGGCAGTTACTGATGTGCGAGTTGTATCAGAATATCCTGAAGTATTTCCGGATGAGTTACCTGGGTTACCTCCTATTCGAGAGGTAGAGTACAAGATTGATTTGATACCAGGTTCTAATCCAGTGGCTAGATCTCCTTATCGGTTGGCTCCTTCTAAGATAAGGGAGATGATGACGCAAATTCAGGATTTGTTGGATCGGGGATTTATTCGTCCGAGTTCTTCACCATGGGGTGCACCAGTCTTATTTGTGAAAAAGAAAGATGGTACTAAGCGAATGTGTATTGATTATAGAGAACTGAATAAGAGGACAGCGAAGAATAAATACCCTCTCCCCAGGATTGATGATTTATTTGATCAGTTACAGGGTGCTTCGTATTTCTCAAAGATTGATCTGAGATCGGGTTATAACCAGGTACGAGTTTCTGACGGGGATATTGCTAAGACTGCTTTCCGTACCAGGTATGGTAATTATGAGTTTTTAGTCATCCCGTTCGGTTTGACTAACGCACCTGCAGTGTTTATGGATTTGATGAATCGGGTTTGTCGACCGTTCTTGGATAAATCTGTGATAGTATTTATTGACGACATTCTGGTTTATTCGAAATCTGAAGCTGATCACGAGGTTCATTTGAGACAGGTTCTTGAAACTCTGAAACGGGAGCAATTGTATGGCAAGTACTCGAAGTGTGAATTCTGGATACGAGAAGTTCACTTTCCGGGGAATGTCATTTGCAGTGATGGAGTCAAAGTAGATCCGGCGAAGATAGAAGCAGTTATGAATTGGGAGGTTCCGAAGTCGCCTTCTGAGATTAAAAGCTTCTTGGGATTGGCTGGGTATTATAGAAGATTCATTAAAGGTTTTTCTAAAATTGCGAATCCCATGACTAAATTGACTCGCAAGGAGGTTCCATTTAAATGGAGTGATGAACAGGAGAGAGCTTTTCAGACGTTGAAATGACTCTTGTGCCAGGCTCCTATTCTTGCTTTACCGGATGGGTCAGATGACTTCATAGTGTACTGTGACGCGTCATTGGCAGGGTTGGGTTGTGTGTTGATGCAACGGGATAGAGTGATTGCATATGCTTCTCGTCAGTTGAAACTGAATGAGAAAAACTATCCAACCCATGATTTAGAACTGGCAGCTGTGGTTTTTGCGTTAAAATTGTGGAGACACTATCTCTATGGTACAAAGTGCATCATTTGTACGGATCACAAAAACCTACAGTATGTGTTCTCGCAGAAAGAACATAATATGTGACAGAGGCGATGGCTGGAACTTGTTAAAGATTATGATTGCGAGATTCGCTATCATCCAGGGAAAGCCAACGTGTCTGAGCGAACTATTCAAACACTCGAGGATATGCTGCGGGCATGTGTGTTAGAATACGGAGGTTCTTGGGATTCCCATCTGCCACTAATTGAATTCGCGTACAAAAATTCGTATAATTCGAGTATCGGTATACCGCCTTATGAGATGTTATATGGTTGTCGCTGCCAAACTCCTACGTGTTGGCTAGATGCGGGTGAGAAACAGTTTGCAGGTGTAGAGCAATTCAATGAATACACAAGTGATTCAAGTAGAGAGAAAACTATGGAAACACCTTAATGTGTGTGTTTTCTATTCAATATAATATTCAAGGTTACAAGGAAGAAAGGAAAAACTACTATATATACTAAGTACAAAGTAAAATAGAAAAACATTAAATTGTGACTAGACTTAAACACAAATTTAACTCTAACATTCTCCCCCTTGTTTAAGTCAAGCTCATGTTTCTTTGACCCATCTTTCTCTGCCAATGTCTGATCATCTTTCGTTCATCTCGTTTGGCATCGAATAGCTTTATGACTTCTGTTAATCTGACTCTTGGCCCTTAGTCTACTTCATCCTTTAGGCTCATGCTATAATCCATAACTTTTAAAGTCCAAATCTTCAAAGATCCGTCTGAGTAAGCATTAATTTCTTTGAACCTTAAGAAAAACTTTTCTCTTTTGCTATTAAACAAGACAATTCCTTCATCTCACTCGAACTCTTCATCATCACTCCAGACAACTTGAAACATCTTCAGTTGGTCAATTTTTTAATGTTTTGTGTTTGGCTTTAGCAGATTGATTTTGGCTTTATGGCTCCCAACTGAAGATCTGTATACTCTGCAATCTGACATCGGTGCCTGATGAACTCCCTGAGCTTCTTATAACCAGCTGAATCTTCAACATTCTTTTCTAGTTTCATTTCAAGCCGCTCTAGCAGAAAATTAACATCACTAAGGTTTAAGACTTTTTAGGTCCACATGCCCCATTGTATAGATCTTCATATCCGACCTTGTGACTAAATAGCTGATCATTTCTTTGTAAACAACTCTCTGAACTCCAACAAAATTAAGCTTTATGATCTAATATTTTGATATGACTTCCTCTTTCTTTGCAGTATGCATATTGAGTATCATCTTTGCGTTAACATCTTTTGCATCTTTGGCACCCATCATATTCACATCTAACATTTCTTCTATTTCCTCTGCGTAGATGTCAACAAATTTTTCTTCTAGAAAGGCCACTGGTATATCTTGGTATCTCCAGTTTCTGACGGTTTTCTTCAGGGCCTCCCTAGTTAGCACATAACTTTTCTTTACATTTGGTAAAGACCCAGTGTGAACCGGATCTATTTGAGCAGTTTTAGAAATATTCCATTCTGACTGTTTAGATATTTCTCTGATTTGACTTTCTTTCAGTTGTTGCTTTCTGATGTCTAAAGGAGTGACTCTGAATTGCTTCGGAGATGGCGAAAATTGTCATGTTACTTCTTTATGTACTTTCAACACACTATCCAAATTATAACTTTCAAGCCCAGATTCATCAACTATCTCGGAAGAAGGCTTTTCAACCTCTTGCTTGCTCAGCCACAAGGCTAGCTTCATATCCTCATTCTCTACCTCAACCTCAGGCACATTTGACTCCTCAAATTCAACCATAGTCTGCTTGCCCTTATATTTTTGTTTAAACGATGTTTCCTCCAATATGGCAGCAACTGCACCGATTCGCTGAGCAGCCGGGGTATCAAAATAAGTTTTCAAACGTTTCTCCCCCTTAGGACGATCGGTGTCTGAATCATCATCGTCATGCCTAGGTCGTTTTGATGACCCGGCAGCAGCCTTGCACGTAGACTCGACCTCAGTTCTCAACAATGATAAGATATCTAAATCCTCAAAACTGCTATCACCCTTGCCAATCAGTTTAACCATTAACAAGCTTTTTAATTCATCCACTGACAAGGAGTCTGTAAGTTTATCTTTTACGTCCATTTCTTTCGGTTCAACTAAATCATCCAATTTCTTATCGATTCTGGTGAGTCTGTGAAGTTGTAATCTTTGAATATCATCAATTCTGACGTGTAGATGTTCAAGAACAGCATCAAAATCAGCCTTGGAAATGAATTCCTTAGCCGATTCAGATTCAGAAGTTGTAACACCGGGATCACTAAGATTACCCGTTGAGGTTCCAGCATCTCCAGAAACAAATGCCATAGATGAAGGACCACCCACTTTCACAGCTGGATTGACGTTAGCTGTGGTGGGATTTCCTACTAATCCTCGGATATGGCCTGTGAAGGCTTCACCTATAGTAGTTCCAGCTAGTCCATCACTGAATAGACCAGTTATTGCTTCAAGTGTTTCCCTGTGTTTGGAAAGAAAATCAACAATCTGTTGATAGTTATCGATGTGCGTAGGAACGACAGGTGTGGCATGGAGAGGAGTGCCACTTGTTTCAATAACAGTTTCCTCCAAATGAGGAACCGTTAGATTTTGTGCTTTATCTCCGTGTGATGAAACAATATCCTGTTGAGAGGAGACTGAGTGGCTTGGAGGGGTTTGTGCATGCTCTGGTGGGAAGCCAGAGTCTCTTTCAATGCTAGGTATAAACCCGACAGTAGATGTAGTTTCCCGGCTAAAAATGGCTAGAGGAATCTCAGCACTCACATATTCTTTTCTTACAGCACTCACTCCCTCACTTTGTTTTTGCCTCTCAACATCTTCATCTACATTAATCGCAGTAATATCATCATACATCATTTGTGTATCAATATCAGAAAAATCCATCATTTGGTCATAATCAGGTAAACTAGTATGTACTCTTTGACCATCAGGACCTAACTCCTCCTCTATCTGATATGGAAACATTTTTTCAATATGCTTTTGGAATGAATCAGTGTCACTTTCAGATGTGTCCAGAGCAACTCCCTCTCTAAACTCACCAACACCTTCACTTTCTTCTCCACCCCTCTCGATTAATTTTTCTCTTAACTCTCCCCTGTCAGCTTCTCCCGTAGAAGACTGACTCATAATATCACTAGCACTCGGGGATCCTAACGTTCTTGGGATAGGATCAACAGGCTCTTGTTGACCATAAGAACAATGTTATTCTCTCTCACATACTCTTGGACCACCTCGCTTTCCAGATCCAATAAATGCACTAACTCAGCAGGCATCACAAATGGTCGAATATCAGGCATCGCCGGGATTTTGTATAATTTGATCATCATTTGAATCTGCACTGCTGGTTCATCATCAGGCCTCGAGATATCAGTATCTCTGGCCATCACCCGTTGAATAATCATTGACAAAAACCGTGGAAACGGTAAGAAGTTACGTCTTTTACCAGGTATCACTTTCTCCCTGGCCACCTTGGCTATTTCAATGAACAATAATTCTGCACAATCAAAATGAAAATGCTTAACCATTCCAACCAGTACTTTCAATGCAAAGATATTGGCCCCATCTATCCCTTTGGTTACACTTGTCAAACACCGCATGATTATTGCATATAGAGTTTGCCATTGAGGAACCAATCCTGAATGTTTGAACTTTGATACACCAGTTAATTCATCTCCTCTCCATCCAAGATCCATCACACGAGTTAGAATTTGTTTATCGGTAGGAATTGGATCAAAGTCAGGTTTGGGTGGATAGGAGGTGGATTTGGGTAGTCTTAGTATTCTGCGTATGCTTTCGATACCCATCTCAAATTCAACTTGCTCTATTTGGCCAGCAAGTACAGGAAGACCCTCAACACTTTCAGTTAATGATAATGAACTCCAGAGTTGTTGTACGTACACCTCCGGGACATGAGGGAAGGCTTCAGTAGGGTTAAAAGTGAATATGTGGTTTAATGGGTGAGAAGTTATAAGTTCGGTGATTATTGGGTATTCGATTTTGGTAATGTCTGGTACAAAGTAGGCGTTGTTTAGTTGGTTTGGTAGGTAATTGGCTTGAGGGAAAAGGGTATTGGATGGAATTTGAGCCATCTGTAAATAAAACAATTAGTACAAATCTCAAATATATCCAAAAATTTTGAAATTTCCTAAGTATTGGCAAAAACCGACACTTAGAAATCCAATAAGATGAAATCCGACACCCTTTTTTTTGTTTCAAAATCCGACACATGTTAATGTGAACATTCGGATTTGTCAAAATCCGATTGAACATGAAATCCGATTAACTATCGGATTTCCATGAAATCCGACAGTTCATGTTCAATGAACAGATCAAGTAGTTCGACAATCCGATTCTTCCAAAAATCTTCAGTTCGTTCATTTATCACTTAAAAATCAACATATCTGTGCAATTAAACATAAACTAAGAACTCCTTTTGGATTAATCAACACAAATAACATCTAAAATCCTTCGTCGTTTGAACCATAATTTCCGATTAAACTCGAACAAAACCGACAGATTCAAAATCATTCAAAACGAACTCAAAGATCGAGTATCTTGAAATCGACATACAACCCATTAATGTACAACTAAAACCGAGTCCAATCATGTTAACAAACACATATGATTTGAAGATTTGAACATGAAGTGTTTCGAGGGTTTTTCAGTCAAAAGAATCGATTAAAAACCACTTAAACGTTGATGAAAATGAAAACAAAGTATACCTTTGGAATCAGAAAGGTAATGCGACCTTGGATCTGTTGTTTGTTTGCACAACAAAACACTTTGAAATTTTCAGATTCTTTGAACTCTCGGATTCTTGAAAGGTTTGAAAAACGGATAATGAAATCGGATTTTTGTTTTATAGGAAAAAACTGACCTACGAAATCCGAATGGGTAAAATCCGATCCATAAGAAATCCGGAACCCACAAAACCGATAAAACATTCGGTTTTGGTCAGAATCCGATTCAAGTATCAGAATCCGACAACTTTTATCGGATTTTCAACACCTCAATTAAAAATTTGACTTTTCAACTCATTCCACTCCCCCTAAACATAATATTTCATCTTTAAAAATAATTCTTTGAATAAAAAGATGAACTTTTTCAAAAATTTGTCAATTTTTATTCAAAAACAAAAAAAATAAAACTCCCCCTCAAATTATGCACAAATGTACAATAATTTGAGATGAAGAAAAAAATGTTTTTGAGTTTTGTGTGTTTTCTACATGTTTTTGATTTTTCATTTAATATATACAAAACCAGATATATTTTCTCCCCCTACAAGTATGAACCCTCCGTGATTCATAACTTGTATTAGCTCTGTCTGTCCATTGACCAAATTTGTCATGCACAACTAACATATACCGTGTAAGATCTGTTGATTCAAAATTTTAGGTTAAATTGTCAAATTCAACATTCCTAATCTTGACACTAGAGCATTAAAATGAGATTCGTCTAACGCTTTGGTGAAAATATCAGCAAGTTGATTATCTGTTTGAACATATTTTAATTCAATTAAACCTTTTTCAGCATAGTCTTTTATAAAATGATATCTGATGTCAATATGTTTTGTAAACAGTGATTTGTAATTAGTTGTAATTAGTTTGTTGATTAAAACGCTTCCATGGTGTAATTAAAAGTGAAAATTTTTGGGTTAAAAATACGGTGTTACAATGATTCAGTATCCCGAGTCTCAACAAGAAGACCTTTGGTGTTTTCATCTGGCTTGCCTTTGAGTCTTTGATATTTCTTTTTATACTTATCAGCTCTGTAGGTATTCTTGTCAGCTACTGAAGCTGACTCTCCCTTCTTAACTCTGCACTCAGCAGCTATGTGTCCTATCCTCTGACAATTATAGAACTTAGCTTTCTTAGGATCAAAAGTAGACTTACCACTTTTGCTTTTGTCAGATTGACCCCTTCCTCTTCTGAACTTTCTAAAGTTTCTTGCTAACATTGCCATTTGTTCAGTAAGAGCATCTATCTCTTCATCATCAGAACCGGAGTTAAGACTTACCTCATCAGATTCAGATTCAGATTCATAGTCAGTCTCAGCTTGAGACTTTTTAGATCCCTTCTTTTTCTTTTCCACAATTAATGCAGATCCAACATTATTGATAGATTCTTTTAGTTGTTGCTAGGCCACTTTCTTCTGTTCCATGATCTGTTGATGATTTAGAAGGAAACCGTAGATAGATCTTAGATCATATTTTCCTAAAGTTCCTCCAACATGAAGTGCAATGGTGATCTAATTGAATTGTTCTGGTAACACATCCAAGAACTTGAGTACCAACTCATTCTCATCTTTTCTTGACACCTACCAAGATCATATCATTTATCAAGCATTGAAATCTAGTAAACAAATCTGCCAGAGTTTCATTCTTTTTAGCAAAGAAAGTTTCATAAGAACGACTCGGATTTGTCTTCTTATGTTGCTTGACCAAGTCAGTGCCTTCATACGTGACACTGAGAGTATCCCACATCTCTTTTGCACTTTGGCACCCAGCCACATTATGCAGAAGAGGATTTGTCAAAGCATTTGCTATAATGCTTTGTGCCTTGTCATCAAGATTGAACAGTATACGATCTTCCTCAGTCCAAGATGCTTCAGGCTTGGGAGTTTCTCTAGAGGGAACAGTTTTGTCAGTGGCAGTAATATGGATCATTGGTATGATTGGGCCATCTTGAATCACGGTACTCATCCTGTGATCTACGGAATTCAGATATAGCATGGCTCTAAACTTTCACATAGGATAGTTAGTGCCATCAAAGATAGGACAACCTTTTGCCACCATTGTTGGTATATGACTTGATTGCTTGCTAGTAGACATCTTAACCTCTTGACAGCGGATCTTGATCTTCAACTTATGAAGAAACTTGCTCTGATACCAGTTGTTGGTCCCAAAGAGGGTGAACAAGCAACCGATACATTGTAGAAGAGGGGGTTGGATACACTTTAAACAATTAAACAAATTAATCAAATGTATATTCAATTATCAACCTAAACAATAACTATTATCACTCTCTAATCAAATCAACAGGATGATTTGATATTACAATGATTATAACGTCAACTCTCTCTAAACACTCTTGAATCACAAACTAATTGATGATCGAATTTCTTGTTAAAACTGATTAACAAGAACTTTTGAAAACTCTCTATAACTTTGAACTTACAAAGTTATCGCAACACACGCGTATCAAGTATCAAGAACACTGTATGTCGTAGATATACAAGAACTTTTAAAACCGTAACAAACTTCTTAATTAGAACATATCTAATTAATTCCGTTTGAGATTTCTATCCAACTAATAAATAGTTTAAATTAGGTTTAGATATCCTAATTTAAATGTCGTAGATATGGAGAGTTTATAACAGAATTTAGAACTTACTTAAATTCTGAACTGACTTCTAACGCTGATCTGACATACTCAGTCTTGACCTTGTCAAGCTGACTTCTTGAATCATGGATTCAATCTTCAAGTCTTCGAGTCTTCAAGTCTTCACTCTTAAAACCTATCTCAGCTTAGAAGTCACTGAGCTATATAGTACTTGCATATAAAACTCTATATCTGTTTATACGCTGACTACTCAGCTTCAGCTGACCAGTCTGTCTATAATAGACTTACATAATTCCTAACTCTTAACCTATCATCTATACATATCTATAGTTTGTCTCATCAAATCTAACTATTCTAAACATGGGACTAACAGCTTATGAAAAATAGATAAAATATTGTTACCAAATCAAATAGGCATAATAATATATATAAGATAGGCGCTCGCTATTCATTTTTAGGATCCCCAGAATCAACTTCGGGTCTTCCTCATGGTCTTCTTCAGGGTCTTCTTCGGAATCTCCTTCCGCTCCCTTTAGTAATTCTATTAGTTCCATTTGTGTATTGAGCCTTTCTTCTAGCTCCAGAATCCTTTGTCCTTGTTGCATTTGTTCCCTTGATTGGCTATCCGCCCTGTCTTTTAGTATATTCACTTGATTTTGAAGTTGGTAGTCGGTATGATTCTCCCCCACCACTCTCAATCTTTCTTATGGATCCTCGTACCTTGTCGGTACAAGCTTCGGGTGACCGAGAGGGGTGTATTGAGGACGACTCTTCGCCTCATGTTCGGGCACGTGGTGTTGCCCGTCCATTGTTCGAATCATCCAGACCGATTGCATTACTATTTTGATTCGACGTATTTCATTCTCTTGTTCTTGAATTTGTTTCTCTCTTTCCTCGAGTTTCCTTTTTAAGGAAGTGATCGACAACTCAGAGCCGGTAGGGGTTCGAATTGTAGTTCCTATTAAGCAACTACATGAGGTACTTAGGTTATAGTCTAGGTTAAGCAACCTAATTCTCTATAACCAATGGCTCTGATACCAATCTGTCACACCCCGCCAAGGCGGAATCGCGAAGTGTGATGGAGAGGATTGTCATAACACATTGATGATAATTAGAGAAAATCACTAAATGTAATTAATCCAACGTGTCACGACGTTTCCCCGACACAAGTGGAGTCTTGTGCCATGTTAAGTCGGTTCAACGGCAACATAGACAACCAACGAAAATAAATGATCGTGTGAAGGTAAACCCCACAACCCGGGTCAAGTATACGGGCGACAAGCCCAAAACCAAATAATAATTTGAAGTATCAACAAGCACCCACATCACAAAATATTATTAATAGTTCGGTTCTAGCTACGAGTCACGCTAAGCTCTGTCTAGAGTCTTCTAGGCTCCTTAAGCGTTAGCGTTAGTATTACCTGAAAATGAACACTCTAAAAATGTCAACACAAAGGTTGGTGAGCTTGCAGGATTAAACAAAATAACGGATTTTCCGTGTATACCATAGTTTGACAATGGATATAGTGTAACACATACTCGCAATAGGAATAATGATAACCGGACCACAATGTCCAATATGAATAATGATATCCGGACCACAATGTCCAATATGAATAATGATAACCAGACCACAATGTCCAACATGATTTTGTCATCCAACAAGGCCTACCAGCTGGAGCACTAAGTTGGGTAAATTTGAATTCGATTGGCTTAACCCATCACTGGGTTCATTTGATTGACTTAACCCATCACCGGGTTAGTTTGATTGACTTAACCCATCACGGGGTTAGTTTGATTGACTTAACCCATCATCGGGTTAGTTTGATCGACTTAACCCATCCTCGGGTTAGTTTAATTGACTTAACCCATCACCGGGTTAGTTTAATTGACTTAACCCATCATCGGGTTCACAAAAGCATGTAACACATAATCCAAGTTGTCAAAAGAAAAGAATTTCAATTCACGGCATGAAAAATAAAGCAATTTAATTGAGTGTCATTTTCCCCCAAGAAAAACATGCAAAAGGGGCCACGAGTACTCACCTTGAGTGTTGATAGTAGCTAGTGAGATGTATTCCGCTCAAAGATCTACAATAGGTTTCATGACATTAGTTCCTATGGTGTGAAACTCTTAGGTAGCAATCTAACTTTGATAGATTGCTCTTGTATTGTATCCAATACTTCGAATAATGTCTTTCTTATGTAAGGTATACTTGTATATCACTAAGATTTGTTATAAATTCCATTATTTTATTTTCATGCTTTTGGAAATACTTTTTAGATTCAAGTAGTTTTCTGGCAGAATTTGTAGTCTCATTTTGTATTTTTAAACCACTTTAAATAACCTAGTTAAATTCCTAAATTTTTATGAAATGTACTTCCATGTCTCTAGATGAAACCCTAATTTTTCCAGAATTTATTATTTTACTTTTATATTAAAATAAATTCGTGATAAATACCACTGTTTTACGCGACAGAAAGTTTATTTCTATTTAAAATAGTAAACGAACAAATTAATTTCCAAAATTTTACAGAACTCCATAGACACATAAAGCTTTGTCTTGTATGAATCTCACGGTTTTATTCATCAAAATAAGTGATTTATAGTGCGGATAAGTTAACTATGCTTCTGTCCCAATAATCCAGATTTGCGCACGAAAATGTTTTAATTTGTTTGGATGATCAAACGATATCATTTTGAGATGAGACCAATTGGAGTAGAAAGTAGACTCAAATTACTTTTGTTTAGACTTAAAATACGAAATAAAAGTCCATGAATTGCCCAAGTTATGACCTCTTAAACACGACCCAAAGTTTCTGTCAGATTCTGGATTTTATATTCCTCATCTTTTAGTAACAAGGTTTAGCCTTTTGATTGTGTTTTGCTTATTGTTCATCAAAATCATTCTTTTATATATGTGTGTATTTTTTCTTACATTTTTCTTTTATATTCATCACTTAAGGTTTTCAATTAAATACATAAAGAGAGAGAAGGTGTAGAGAGACGATAAGAAGGATTGATTGATTACCGGTTTGCCGATTGTGAGTTTGGATCTTCAAGATTCGAAGTTCTTCTTGCTTGATCCTTGTGTTTTGAAGAACAAATCAAAGAGAAGAGAGAGTATGGGGGAGGACGATTTTCTTGATGTAAGAATGGAGAGTGTGTGGTGTTTAGGAAGTGAATTCTAGCATTAAAATGAGATCAAGTTATTTTAGGTATTGTTTTAAAATTTTGAAATTAGTCTCCCATTTTCCCCCCTTTTTGACTTGGCCGAAATTTACATTAATTTTCTATATATATATATATATATACATTTGTTTATTTATTTATTTATTTATTTTACTTCTTTGAGTAGGAGTGCAAGTGGTGCACTTAACCTTGCCATGTGTTACAATTCATGTTATTAGTTAAGGTTACTAGATTTTAAGAGTTGTTCTAGAGTTTTATTAATTTTGTTGTGTTATTATTATTACTTTAATTTTGGTGTTATACGGTTGCTTGTTAGTGCATTATTCTTCCTTAAAATTATTCGAGTCTCAATAGAGTTTATGTACTTATAACAACCGTTCCAAGAATTGTACTTTTATTCTCATGAGCTCTATTTGGTATTTGAACTTGTGTCACCCTTGATGTGCATTCAAGGTGCATGTAACGAATTTGTTTCGCACTTTAGGCATGTAACTATAGGATTATCTAAGTGTCATGGTCTGAATAGTGCGTAAAGAGGATATACCTTCTAATACTCATCACTTATTTGGATTTTTTTAGGATTTCAAGGGAAATTAAACCCATGAAACCTAATAACAATTTGAGAGTCTAAACTAGTTAACCTGCTCTGGTGACGGATGTCACAGCATCCCCCAGTTGAAAGAATTTTGTCCCGAAATTTTAGTTTGTACTTCTACTAGAGCATATCAGATCAAATAGGTATGGGTATTTGGATTTCATGTGGTCCTCCCGTTCCCAAGTAAACTCCGGTCCTCATTTCGTGTTCCATCGGACCTTGACTATCGGGATTTTACTCCTTTTTAAACGCTTGACCTCCCGGTCTAGGATTTCTACAGGTTTCTCACAAAAACAAAGTAGAGTCTATCTTGATTTCCTACAACGGTACATGCAGATCCACATCCGCCAAGCATTCCTTCAGACTGGATACATGGAACGTATCATGTATACCACTGAGTTCTTGTGGTAGTCTTAACTTGTAAGCCACTGGACCGATACGTTCACCGATCTCGAAAGGTTCCACGTACCTTGGTGCTAATTTTCTTTTCACACCAAACGTACTACACCCTTCCAGGGGATCGCCTAAACCAAATTCTAGGGGTTTCCGCCGATTATGGGCGTAACTCTTTTGACGATCCCATGCCGATTTGAGTCTTTCCTTGATTTGAAAGATCTTGTCGGTAGTCTCTTGAACAATTTCTGGTCCTATCAACTGACTTTCCCCAGTGGCGGTTTGCCTCAAACGAGGTGCACAAGCGATAACTGTTGTTATAGGAGAACTTAATTAAACATAGATGAGTACCCCAATTTCCTCTCAAATCGTGATTCCTTGCTAGCTTATCCATCTTGTAATCCTCATGGATCACTAGAAAGTGAGCTGTCTTTGTCATTCTATCCATGATAACCCAAATCGGATCATGTCCACTACTAGTTCTGAGCAGTTTTATAACGAGGTCCCTAGTTATGTTTTTCCCATATCCACTCTGGAATCTCCGGCTACTGCAACAGTCCTGAGGGTCTTGGATGTTCAGCCTTTACTTTTGAGCAAGTAAGACACTTGCTAACATAAGTAGCCATGTCCTTCATCATACCAGGCCACCAATACATGTCTTTTAGGTCACGATACATCTTGTCCGCTTCTGGGTGGATGGAGTATCTTGACTTGTGAGCTTCATTCACAATCAAGGTTCTCGCACCTCCTGTTGTTAGAACCCAAATTCGTTCTATGAAATACAATCGATAATGGCTCCTCTGCCAAACCACCAAAGTTTTCAATCGAAAATTTTTCCAGTTGAAAAAATAGAATGCTTTTGTGTTTAGAAAATCTTGACTGCAATTCACTTGTTGTTTTGGAGGAAGGTCCTTATGTTCCTTAAACCATCTCCATGGAGACTGGTTCTGCTGAAACCTCCATTCCCTCTCGTCCTAAACCAAGATCTCAATGGACAGAGGAGGAGAAGAAACTTGTGGGTTTGGATGCTAAAATACGAAACAGTATTGTCATTGCATTACCTAACGAAATATTTCATACTGTTTGTAATCTGAAAACAGCAAAAGATATGTGGGAGAGCATCTGCATATCGTTCGAAGGAACTGTTGAAGTTCGTGAAAAAAGAAGACAAACATTATACGTAAGTATGAATGTTTATGTGCTAAAGACTCAGAGTCTCTCACTGAGGTCTACACAAGGTTCACATGTCTACTGAACGACATGACTGAAGTTGGAGTTGTCAGAGAGCAATTCCAAATACTCAACAGATTTCTGGATTCCCTCCCATCTGAATGGGACAACATGTGCATGATCCTGAGAACCAATAATATGCCGAGGGACATGAACATGCGTAAGTTATATGGAATCTTGCTGAATGATGAACAGACTCGCATTCAGAAAATTGATCTAAAGAAGGCCTTCAAGAAAACTCTGGATCTTGTTGCTGAAAATCCTCAAAGAGCTAAGTACAAGCGAACTGAGGACTCAGATTCTGATGATGAGTCTCAGGTTAATGAAGCGGAGGAGGAGGAAAGGTCTGATGATGAAGATACCGAAAAAGCCTTCATCATGAAATTACAAAAAGTTTCAGAAGTTCAAATCTGAAGGGAGGAGAAGATTTGATAAGAAGTTCTCTTCAGAGAAAAAGGGCTCATCTGAAGGGTCCAAGAATGAGTGCTTCAAGTGTGGGAAGCCTGGTCATTATGTAGCTGATTGCTATGTAAAGGAGACCTCCTCAAATCCTAAGAAAGGGTTTCCTTATAAGGCTTATAAGTATAAAGCAAAATATAAAGCCCTCAAAGCCTCAAATGAAAGGAAGAAGGAAAAGGCCATGATAGCTGATGACTTGGGCTGGACTAATTCTGAAACTTCATCAAATGAAGAAGAAGAAAATGATGTCAGGGGTAAATGTCTGGTGGCTGAAGAAATCTGTGGAACTACACATCCTGAAATGTGTTTGATGGCCACTGAAAGCAAGTTCAGCAAAGATCTGGCTGAAGCTGAAAACTCAGCTCAGCTGAAGGATGGAACCCCACTATGATGTATAAGGTATCAAATTTCAAAGATTATTCAATGAATGAGAAGGATGATATGTTTGCTTATTTGTGTTCTGATCTGACAATTGCACATAACAATCAAAACAAACCTAAACAAACTATCACCAAGCTCACCTCTGATATAAATGTCATCAAAAAAGAAAATGAGCAATTTCTTCAAGAGTCTTATGCCTTAAAGAATCATCTCGAATTTTTAACAAATAAACTCAAAAATGTGAAAATAGATTTGCAAGACTCTAACGAAAAAGTGAAAGATCGTCAGTCGATTATTGATCTTTGGTTGAGTCCAAATAAACTAGCATTCGAGAGTATCAATCATCAGATGGTTATTCAAAGACAAATAGTGGGCATAGGACACATTAAACAAGCGGCTGATTTCATCAAAAAGTGTAAAAATGTCGATGAAATGATTTTTAATGACATAAGTATTAATGACATTGGAAATCAAAATCTACTCAAAAAGAGATTTACCAAATCTGAAGTTGTTAATCCAAGCTTTTCTGAACGAACTGAAGGTTTCTCATGCACAACAAAACCCAAGCACAACGGAAGCATGAAGATAAAAAACAAGTTCATTTCGGGTTTTGAAAGCTCATGCACAAGAAACACATAGTGGGATCTAGCTAGAAGACATGATAGCAACAAGAAGAACAAATGAAACAAGAAAGTGAGACCATACCCTTGATGTCTCTGGTTGATTTGTTGTAGTAGATGTAATGCTTGAACTCCAAGACGAGTCCCTCTATTGATATCCACACCAAGCCTTGCGTGAACCACCTTTGCTAAAGCTTGAACCACTATGCTTTCACCATGTGAACAAGGGCTCAAGAACAGCAGATGAACTCTTGACAACACCCACACAAACTCTCTCTCAAAGCTTCTATGTATCTCATAAGATCTCAAAAGTGTGTAGGTTAGTCAAATGGCAAAAAGTCCTTTGAAGAGAGAAAACATGCACTTTTATAAGTTGAAGGGAAGTCTGTGAGGCACTAGTGTCGGACATAATGGCACCCTTCCATTGGACAAAACAAAAAGGTCCAATAATATCAAAGTGTTACTTAGACTTCTGCCTTCACGATCCGTGAGGAAGTCGTGAAGGCATCACCCCCACGATCCCCGACCGGCCCATGAAGCCTCGTGAAGGGCTTCACGTCACGACCTCTTCACGACCCGTGAGGGCCCATGAAGGTCGACAAAAACCCTAATTATCTCTCTTGACATGTTCTGTCGGATTCAACGCTTGGCGTGTGACCCAATAGGCCCGTGCCTCATCGGCATTGATCCAATATACGTATATCAGTGGACATATATCCAACAGACTCCCACTTGCACATGATACATCGTCATATATTAATCACAGACAAAGAGCGGCTCTAGCTAAGCATCAATGCCCCCAAGTCGGCGCGAGGTGTCATCTTCGACAAAAACCTAATAGCCTTAAAGGCTTATGAGGTTCTATAGATAAGTGATCAGGTGCATCCTTTTGTTCGCGATATCCTTGTGAACATGAGACATGGAATATGTCAATCTCCAAATCGTTCACTATTATGTTTCTCAATTACATATTGGTGGTGACCAAATAGACAAGTTGCATCTGATCTAAAATCAATGTAACTCGAGCTCGGCCATGCATATTTGATGTCAGCTCCCAATCATCGAGGGGACCAGGGATATCTCTCTTACTAGAGGAACAGATCCTTTCGACCACATAGTCCCATTATATGTTTCATACTTTACCTAATTATTTCCTTTATAACAGCCAGTTACGAACTGCGTTTGAAGATAACTAGAGTAAGGCAGATTCATACTCTGGTAACCTATGCGTCTCAAGTCTAAGGATGAAATGATATTATCATCCCGAGATACTTGTGACTAATAGATCCATGAAGTAAACTCAGGTGCGGGTCTTCTGGTCACTTGAAACACCTTTCAAGCACAAGTAAGTCTTGCACCCTTATTCAACCATTTTGAATACCGGGCCAACCACTTACTTCAATGTTATTTCATTCTTCCTCCCATATGAAGAATAACCGATTGCAGAAGGTTTTAGAATGATAAACATTCAAGGAAGTGTTTAAACATGCTAAGATGGAACACGGTATGGACTTGATGATTGTGAGCGCAACAAGCGTATATATAAATCTCTATTCATATATCAAAACAAACATAAGTTACAATACCGTTTAAATGTTCCCATAAATACAAATACAAATCAAACAAACCAAATACATAGGTCAAGCCAAATCACTAGCGAATCTAACACCTATAGCTTTAGCGTGAGAATCATGAGCAGCTTGTGATAATGGCTTAGTGAATGGGTCCGCAAGGTTCCCATCCGTCGGTACTCTACTTACGGCAACGTCACCATTCTCGATTACTTCTCTAATGAAGTGATAATTTCGAAGAATGTGTCTTGTCCTCTCGTGAGCTCTTGGTTCCTTTGCCAAAGCCACCGCACCCTCATTGTCACAAAAAATCTCAATAGGGTCGGTGATGCTCGGAACCACTCCTAGATCTTGGATGAATTTCTTCATCCACACAGCTTCCTTAGCAGCTTCACTTGCTGCAATATATTCTGACTCGGTTGTTGAATCAGCAACTGTATCTTGCTTTGAGCTCCTCCAGCTTACTGCACCACCATTCAATAGGAACACGAACCTCGATCGAGATCGGCAGTCGTCCCTATCAGTTTGGAAGCTAGCAGCAGAGTAACCCGTTACTCTAAGCTCTTCCTCGTCACCGTATACCAAGAACATTTCCTTTGTACGCCTAAGGTACTTTAGAATGTTCTTCACAGCCCTCCAGTGAGCCTCTCCCGGATTCGCCTGATATCTATGCTCAAGGCACATGAGACATCGGGGCGTGTGCATAACATGGCATACATGATCGATCCCACAGCCGAAGCATATGGGACTCGCTTCATTATGTTCAACTCCTTTTGTGAGTTGGGGCATTGAGCCTTGCTTAATGCCAATCCATGCATCATAGAGAGATTCCCTTTCTTAGAATACTCCATCTTAAATCGTTTAATGACTTTATCCACATATGCACTTTGGCTTAAACCTATAAGCCTTCTAGACCTATCCCTATAGATCTTAATTCCGAGAATGCATCCCGCATTTCCCAAGTCTTTCATAGAATAGCAATTCCCAAGCCAATCCTTGACACTACGCAAGGTTAGGATATGATTTCCTATGAGTAGAATATCATCTACATATAAAACTAGGAAAACTATTGAGCTCCCACTAGCCCTGACATACACGCATGGTTCATCTTCGTTTTTCAAAAATCCAAATTCCTTGATCTTTTCATCAAAACAAAGATTCCAACTACGAGAGGTTTGCTTAAGTCCATAAATGGACTTCTTAAGCCTACATACCTTGTTAGGATACTTAGGATTTATAAAACCTTCAGGTTGTGTCATATACACCTCTTCAGAAAGCTTCCCGTTCAGGAAGGCGGTTTTTACATCCATTTGCCATATCTCATAATCATGAAAAGCAGCTATGGCAAAGAGGATCCTAATAGACTTCAACATGGCCACCGGTGAAAAAGTTTCATCATAGTTAACACCCGGTGTTTGTGTGAAACCTTTTGCCACCAACCGGGCTTTGAAAGTGTCCAAGGTATTGTCCATGTTGGTCTTCTTCTTGAAAACCCATTTACACCCAACGGGTCGAAACCCGGGTGTGGGATCAACTAGTTCCCAAACCTGGTTGTCCGACATGCAATTTATCTCGCTTTCCATTGCCTCCCTCCACTTAGCAGACTCAGGGCTCGCCATTGCTTCTCGGTAGCTGGTGGCTTCATCTTGATCCACGAATAGCTCATTGCCCTCAGATATGAGAAATTCATATCTCTCTGGCTCATGATGAGCTCTACCGGATCTACGTGGGGTAGGAAGTGGAAGTGTGTCAGGTACCGCAGCTTCAATTTGCTCGGTGTCAACCATTGATGGTTAATTGCTAGTGCCAACATCAAGTTCTTTATCGGGTGTTCCTTGAATTTCTTCAAGGTCTATTTCCTTTTGCCTCGGTACGTTGGATATAAGTTCCCTTTCAAGGAAAACGGCTCTTCAAGCAACAAAAACTTTGTTCTCTGAAGGTTTGTAGAAAATATATCCAATACCGGCAGGAGGATATCCAATAAAATAACACCTTTCGGAACGGGGCTCTAGTTTGTCATTCGCCTCACATCTCACGTAGGCTAGACATCCCCATACACGAAGATATGAGAGAGTGGGCTTTTGTTTGTGCCACAACTCATATGGTGTTGTATCAACTTTCTTTGTTAGTACGAGGTTAAGGATTCTTACCGCCGTCTCTAGAGCGTAACCCCAAAAACTAATGGGTACCTCCGTTTGACTCATCATAGAACGGACCATATCTAATAATGTCCGATTTCTCCTTTCGGCAACTCCATTTAATTGTGGAGTCCTAGGAGGAGTTAATTGTGAGATAATCCCACATTTTCTAAGATGGTCCAGAAACTCCGAAGTAAGATACTCACCGCCTCTATCCGATCGTAGTATCTTAATCTTCTTACCCGATTGATTCTCTACTTCACTTTGAAATGTCTTGAACACCTCAAAGGTTTCAGACTTTTGTCTAATCAAGTAGATATATCCATACCTACTATAACCATCCGTGAAGGTAACGAAATATCTAGTATTGTTCCTTGTGACATTTTTGAAAGGACCACACACATCGGTGTGAATGACTTCCAAAAGATCCTTTCCCCTCTCACTAACTCCGGTGAAGGGTTTTTTGGTCATTTTTCCTAGTAAACAAGATTCGCATACATCTTTTGACCCAAGATCAAATGATTCCAAGATCTCGTCCGCTTGGAGCTTGGTGATGCGGGTCTTGTTTACATGAGCAAGACGACCGTGCCATAAGGAATATTTATCCAAACAATTTTTGGATTGAGAATCAATATTCATGATAGGTCTCTTATTTTCAATGTATGCATCAACTTCATATATGCCATGACATGGTAAAGCTTTAAAATAACAAACATCATTTTTATAACACAAAATAGATCCTTTCATAAATTTAAAAGAAAAGCCATCGTCATACAAAGCATGTAAAGATAAAATGTTTCTAGCCACGTAGGGCGAATAGCATACATTAATAAGAACAATGGAAAGACCGGTTCTAAAAGAGAGCTCGACACTCCCTTTTGCTTGTACGGGCACAACCTCTTGGTTCCCCATAATTAGATCCAGCTCTCCATGCTCCAAGCCTCTACTTTCCCTTAGCACCTGCACCATATTACAAATGTGAGTGCCGCAGCCGGTATCTAAAACCCAGCCCTTTGAAATAGAAGTTTGATGGAGCTCAATCATGAACGTACCTTGGTTCGAAGGTCCCGAGATGCTCATTGCCTTGAGCTTCTTGAGGCCATCTTGGTACTTTGGGCAGCTTCGGCGATAATGCCCCTTGTCCCCGCAAAAGAAGCATTGCACATCCTCCGGGGCCTTGGCTTGGGGAATCTTCCCCTTGCCCTTTGCCACCGGGGTAGGGGTAGGCTTGGTGGTACCAACCTTGCCCTTACCCTTTCCCTTATGGGAAGGATTTGGCTTCTTCTTTTGGATGTGGCCCTCCCGGATAGCCAAGACGGGATTGGATGAGGTGGCCTTGGGCTTCGAGATGCTTGACTCCGTGGTCTTGAGCATCCCATGAAGCTCCATGAGGGTTTTGTCCATACTATGCATATTATAACTCACGATGAATTGATCATATGCATTGGGAAAGGATTGGAGGATGAGATCAACCGCCATCTCCCTCCCTATGGAGAACCCTAACCTCTCCATGCGCTCCATGTTTGCTTTCATACGCAACACATGAGTGCTTACGTTCCCGCCATCCTAGAGATTGCAACCTAGGACGGACTTGAGGCATTCGTACCTCTCTTGCCTCGCTTGATGTTGGAACATGTCCTTGAGCTGCGCGAGCAAGTCGAAAGCACTTAAATGATCCATTTGCTTTTGCAAATCGGAGCTCATTGTGCTAAGCATAAGGCACGTTATTTCCTTCATGTCCTTGAGGCGTTTTTCATGTGCCTCTCGGGCGGCCCTAGGTGCATTAGTTGCAGGGGCCTCGGGCAAGGCTTCCTCAATGATATGGAATTTTAATTTGAAATTATAAATCGTCCCCCAAGACATGCGGTAAGTACACTCCACAAGAATTGGCTCGTGCTAAGCTCGACAACCAATTTTACGAGTTACTACGCTCACCTTCCACTCAACTCCACAAAGACTGGTTCGTGCTAAGCTCGACAACCAATCATTGTGTTGTTAGATTTGGGTGGCATCGTCTTACGGATGGTGCATGATTTACGTTTTATGGAAAAACGGGCTTTTGTTTCCGATTAATTTTGATTAACATATTTTGAGTGATAAAAACTAATTTTTCACTTTAGTTGGTTTGTTAATCATGAGCGCGCGAGAGAGAAATTAAACCAATTTTATAAAACTCTTGTGATTTAATTTATTGAAAAAATTTCTAGCATGCGAAAACCTAAATAATCCATGCAAGAAATAAATCACAACACACGCATAGCAAGGGGTTGGTAACCAAGCCAAAAACCTATGCGTTCTACCCGTGAGCCTACGGGAAGAACGTGGTCAACTAAGGACACAATACAAAAAGTCATAGCTCCCACTTGATCCGCCATCTCCAACGGGATTCACCGGATCTTCTATTTTCAAGACACCATCCTTGATTCTTGATTGTGGTCTCCATGCTCCATTAGTACAAGTACATAGAAATATAAATGAAATGGCATGCAAGCCACGAAAATTCTATCATCTATTACAAGTACACGGATAAATGAAACGGTATGCAAATCGCAATAGTAATTACAATAATCAATAAATAAGTAATTGTTACAAACCATGTGAGTCTAAGTCACCAAATAAAAAAAAGGAGCAACCACAAACAACCACAAGGTCTAAGGCCAAGGTTACCAACAAAGAACAAGGCAAACAACCACAAAAACAAACGGTGTGCCAAAAACCGCAACAAGTAAATATTTTGATAAGAATTTCCAAGCAAACACTCAAGGCACAATGGAAATTCTTGTACATATGCATTAAGGCATAAAACCAATTTTTAAAACAAATATTCATATATACACACACATATGTGTATGCATGTATGCATCTAATGCCATGACCATACCATGCATACCCATAGTGGTACCAAAATATTATTTGGGGATTTCCAGAATCATCTGAACTAAAACAGAAACACAACAATGACTCGAAAAACTGAAAAAAATTTCTTGAGGTCATAAACATTGTTTACGAGCTCCTTCACGACCCTTCACGACCGCTCACGGCCCGGATCAACTCATGAAGCACCAAAACCCCATTTCACAACCAGACCCCAAACTACACAGGTCGTGTGACCTTCACGACCCGTGAAGAGAACTTCACGGCTCGTGAAGGCCTTCTGGACAGAATGCCAAAACTTCCAAAAAACGATTTTTTGAGCCATTTTGTGCTATCATCTTTTAGCAATGGCTCTGATACCACTGAAGGTTTCTCATGCACAACAAAACCCAAGCACAACGGAAGCATGAAGATAAAAAACCAGTTCATTTCGGGTTTTCAAAGCTCATGCACAAGAAACACATAGTGGGATCTAGCTATAAGACATGATAGCAACAAGAAGAACAAATGAAACTAGAAAGTGAGACCATACCCTTGATGTCTCTGGTTGATTTGTTGTAGTAGATGTAATGCTTGAACCCCAAGACGAGTCCCTCTATTGATATCCACACCAATCCTTGCGTGAACCACATTTGCTAAAGCTTGAACCACTATGCTTTCACCACGTGAACAAGGGCTCAAGAACAGCAGATGAACTCTTGACAACACCCACACAAACTCTCTCTCAAAGCTTCTATGTATTTCACAAGCTCTCTCAAGTGTGTAGGTTAGTCAAATGGCAAAAAGTCCTTTCAAGAGAAAACATGCACTTTTATAAGTTGAAGGGAAGTCTGTGAGGCACCAGGGTCGGCCATAATGGCACCCTTCCATTGGACCAAACAAAAAGGTCCAATAATATCAAAGTGTCACTTAGACTTCTGCCTTCACGGGCTCTCACGGCCCGTGAGGAAGTCGTGAAGGCATCACCCCCACGATCCCCGACCGGCCCATGAAGCCTCGTGAAGGGTTTCATGTCACGACCTCTACACGACCCGTGAGGGCCCGTGAAGCTCGACAGAAACCCTAATTATCTCTCTTGACATGTTCTGTCGGATTCAACGCTTGGCGTGTGACCCAATAGGCCCGTGCCTCATCGGCAGTGATCCAATATACGTGTATCAGTGAGCATATATCCAACACGAACAAATTCTGAAATTAGAAATCTTCAACTTCCTACTGAGTATGATACTCCTGCCAATGACCTACTGAACCAATCACTGAAATACCCATTACATCAAGTCCTATCAAAACCCATCCTGAAGTTATATCTGTAACCCCAACTGAAGCCAAACCTATAGTCATGACTGAAACCAGTACTGATTCAGTTGATGAAATATCTTCTGAAATCAAGATAGCTGAGTCATCCAACTCAAGCCTTCTTCCTGAAGCCAGTGTCTTCTATGACATTATTATTCCCATGGTTTCATCAACTGAAGAATCATCAGTTGAAATCTTACCATCCAAAGCTGAAAATTCAAAATCAAAAATGATGAGGAAACCTTTGATTTGCCCGTATCCAAACTCTTAGAAGTTAGGGATTCTCTTTTCAGAGTTTTAAAATTAATCGGTGAAAAAGAGAAGAAAAATAAAAAGATTAAGGCAAAGAATTCAAAATCCACTCGTGAATGTTACGAATGTGGAGTAAGAGGTCATGAAGCTACTTCGTGTTCTAATGAAAAGAAGATCTCGAGTTGCTCTTCTAAGAAGTGTATCTTGGAGCCCAGTAAAGTTTGGGCTCTTCAAATGAACTAATCTCTTTGATTATCTGTGTAGGGCGGTCAACATGATAACATTTGGTACCTGGAAAGTGGATGCTCAAGGCATATGACCGGATGTAAGTCCCTACTGAATGGGGTTCAAGAAGCTAATGGCCCCAAGGTCACTTTTGGTGGAGGAAAATGTGGCAAAACTGATGGCTATGGTTATCTCAACCAAGGCTCAGTCAACATCAAGAATGTTGCCCATGTGACAGGACATGAGCACAACCTGATCAACATTAGTCAGTTGTGTGATGCAGATTATGAAGTACATTTTAAGAAGACCAAAGGTTCAATCTTTAACGAGAAAGGAAAAGAGGTCTTACAAGCTAAAAGGTAGGGTAACATGTATGTTGTTGATTTCAACTCTGCTACCTTTGAAAGAAATGCTTTCTTCTTTTCAGAAGCTGATTCAAAAGTTAACTGGTTATGGCACAAAAGGCTTTCTCATCTCAACTTCAAAAACATCAGCAAACTCTCTAAGCTTAAGCTTACCAGAGGTCTACCGTCAGTTCGGTTTTAGAAAGATAAGTTGTGTCATGCATGTGAGAAGGGACAGCAAAAGAAGTCAGTCTTTAAATCAAAACATTGCAACCAAGTTAACTCCGCATTTCATCTCTTACATATGGATCTCTTTGGTCCTGTTAGTTCTCCAAGCATGGGAGGTAAGAAGTATACTCTGGTTGTAGTTGATGAATACACCAGGTTCACATGGGTATTCTTCTTGCGTAACAAAAGTGACACTACTGAAGTTCTGATGAGCTTTATTCGTTGTGTTCAAAGACAGTTTGACACACATGTTAAACAGCTTCGTAGTGATCATGGGACAGAGTTCAAAAACTCTACCCTCCAAGATTTTTGTGATGAAAATGGCATCATCCAAAACATCTCAGCTCCATATACCCCTCAACAAAATAGGGTTGCTGAAAGAAGAAATAGGACCCTGATAGAAGCAGCTAGAACGATGCTAGCTGAAGCATCTCTGAAAGGACATTTCTGGGCTGAATCTGTTAATGCTGCGTGCTATACACAGAACAGGTCTATCATTGTAAAGCGCCACAACAAAACTCCCTACGAGTTACTCTATCTAAAGTCACCCAATGTCGGATACTTCAAAGTCTTTGGAAGTACATGCTTCATCCTGACCACCAAAGATCAGAAAAGAAAGTTTGATCCTAAAGGAGAACAAGGAGTGTTCTTAGGCTATTCTGAAATCTCTAAAGCATATAGAGTTTTTCTTCCCAAAAAGAACTCTGTGGTTGAAACAATAAATGTTACCTTTGATGAATTCAATGCAGAGTCAACCTCCAATCATACTGATCAAATTGTTTCTGATGAATTTCATGCTCTTCTACAAGAGTCATTTAATGATGATTTGGATGACTACTCTCAGGAGGTAAATACTGACAATGATATTGTTTCTGTTAATGTGAATCAGGTCACTGAAGATCTCTTGGAAACAAATAATCCCTCTGCTGATGAACAACAGGATCAACCACAACGGGCCACAAAATGGACTTGAGCTCATCCCATCGCTAATGTAATTAGTGATCCAAACACTGGTGTGCAAACCCGAAATGCAACCACATCTGCTTTCTGCATATTCTCCGAATTTATATCACAAGTCGAGCCAAAGAAAGTCGATGAAGCTCTGAAGGATCCTAACCGGGTAGTCGCTATGCAAGACGAGCTTAATGAGTTTGAAAGGAACAAAGTGTGGACGCTGATTGACCCACCTGAAGACAAGTCTATTATTGACACAAAATGGGTCTTCAGGAACAAACGTGATGAAACTGGGTCAGTTGTGCGAAATAAAGCTATACTAGTTGCAAAAGGCTACTGTCAAGAGGAAGGGATAGATTATGATGAAACGTTTGCCCATGTTGCTCGTTTGGAGGCAATACGTATGTTCTTAGCCTTTGCTGCCTTCAAGGGATTCAAGGTCTTTCAGATGGACGTCAAAAGCGCCTTTCTGAATGGGTAACTCCAAGAAGAAGTATTTGTTCAGCAACCCCCTGGATTCGAAAATCCCAAGTTTCCACACCACGTTTATAAGCTCGACAAAGCCCTTTATGGACTGAAACAGGCTCCACGTGCCTGGTATGATACTTTGTCCACTCATCGTCTGAAAAATGGATTTCAGAGAGGGAACATCAATAAAACTCAATTTCAGTGTAGATAAAAAGGTGAACTCATTCTAGTTCAGATTTATGTCGATGATATTATATTTAGATCTACTGACAATCGCTTATGCAAGAAATTTGAGAAAATAATGTCAGAAAAGTTCAAAATGAGCATGATGGGAGAACTGAATTTCTTCCTTGGGCTTCAGATAAAGCAATCTGACCAAGGCATCTTTATTAATGAAGGGAAGTACGTCAAAGACTTACTCAAGAAATTCAACTTTTCAGACTCTTCCCCAGTGAAGACTCCCATTGTTCCAAAGACCAAACTTACTCCTGATCCGAACGGGAAATCAGTTGATCATCCTACCTTCAGAGGGATGATAGGATCCTTAATTTATTTGACAGCCAGTCGCCCTGACATAATGTTCTCACATGTCTATGTGCAAGATTTCAGGCGAACCCCAAAGAATCACATCTGACGGCTGTCAGACGTATTTTCAGATACCTGAAAGGTACTCCTGAACTTGGGCTATGGTACTCCAGAGATTCCGGCTTTGAGTTAATTGGATTTTCAGATTCTAACTATGCCAGATGTCAGATTGATAGGAAGAGTACTACAGGTGGATGTCAGCTGCTAGGTGGAAAACTAGTAAGTTGGCAAAGTAAGAAAAAGAACTCCATTTCTCTATCCACCGCTGAAGCTGAATACATTTCAGCTGGGAGTTGTTGCGCAAAAGTTTTATGGATGCAACATCAGCTTGCTGACTATGGCATCGCTTTTCAGCGCACTCCCATCTATTGTGATAACACAAGTGCTATCGCAATCTCCAACAATCCTGTGCTTCATTCTCTCACAAAGCACATTGATGTTCGTCATCACTTTATTCGCGATCATATTGCCAAAAATGAAATTGAGCTTCGTTTCGTCTCCACTGAACATCAGCTGGCTGACATCTTCACAAAAGCCTTAGATGAAAACCGGTTCAATCAGCTGATTGAAGAAATAGGAATGCTAAATCCTTCCGCAATATAGCTATTTCAGGTAAGTTTGATTGTTACTGTTCATTCTTTCTTATCGCATTTAATGCCAGCCACCCTAATAGCTAAGCTTGAATAATTACTTTTACCCTGCCTCTCTCTGACTATCAAATCATCTCTGAAGCGTAATCATGAGTAAATTTATTTATAAACATCCAAAGATTTTCTTTCCTTTTTCATCTTCTGCAAATCAAAATCCCATTTAAAGAAAATCTTTCACTTTCTCAACAACTCATGGAATTCACAATTACCTTCGTTTTCTTCCCAGGATGCTATGTCATCACAGTACGTATCCCTGATGAAGGGATTGGGATTGAAGTTTCATCTCAAATCTTTGTGTTATCATAAACATGATGTTATTTTTTTATTTTGGCAGTCCATGTAACTTATGATCGACATCATGTAATCTTTTGTTCAGACATGGTATTAGAAATTTCTAAGCTTGACTATTATTCTTGTTGGCATTGTGTTCTTCTTTATTTGTTTTCTTTCGTTTCTTTTGTTTATTTAGATAAAAATTTCAAATGCAAAGTTTGGATAATTTTTTGTTCCTTTGTATTGTGAAATTTTTATCTTCCTGCTAATGGTGTGTTGTTGAAGTATAGCTAATTCCAATATAACTTTGGGTAAATTGGTTTACCCAATAACTGTTTGACATCACAAAAGTTATCCTTGCGTAATTTCCAGCTTCACGAGCTTATTTTCACCCTAGATTTACTCAACCGCCAATATTGATTCAGTTTAAACCCCTTTAAAACCCAATATCGCCTCTCCAAGTTCTTTACCTGCAACTCATATTCTCCGGCGATCTCTTTTGTTCAAAAGCAAAATCAACTCTTGTGCTTGAATCAATGGCCCCTAAAATTGATTCTGCAAAGGTAACCCTTCCTTCTGATGTTGTCCCTAAAATCCCACTGGAATCCATCTGTTTCAAAGACAACAACTTTGCCGTTGACCTAGCCATCCCATCATCTTCCTCACCACTTCACCATATCATGACCTATCTTCATAACTGCCCATTGAACTTTGCTCTCTCTACAAAGATTCCAATGTTTGAAGAACATCTCTGCGAGTTCTGGATGACCGCTGAAGTCATCAAGCCCAAAACCTCCGGCCAAAGTATTCACTTCAGTATGCTCTCTGGTAGAAAGTTTGCTGAACTTACCACGAAGTATCTTGCATCTGTTCTTCATCTTCCTCGCCTGGAACTCACCTCATTCACTGCTAATGCAAAGGAGCTGCTCTTCTCCTTCTTTCAATATGCTGATGAGCACAAGGTCAAAGGTAACTCTATGGTTCGCACTCGTCTCCCAAAAGAGTGGAACTGTTTGATTGCTCATCTAAATTTCTGTATGACGAGCAAAACTGGTGGTCTTGACCAGGTCAATGAAGCTGTTCTGAAAATGGCCTATGCCATAATCCATGATCATAACATTGACTTCGCTGAACTTGTCATGGAGAGTCTTGTGGTCTCACTGACATCAAGATATAGGTTTCAATACATCCCTTTACAAGGTTTGTTTCATTGGTTATCTACTCGCTGTTAACACCTGAAGCATACAACTCTGCTTCGGTCCAACTTCCATCTCCTTCCCTACCGGGTTCAGTATGGACTGGCTCCTTATCTGCCTTCAACCCAGCGCTGACTGCTCCGATGCTAGCAATCGTCTCGCTAAAGCCTTCTCTTGCTATTCCACCACCATATTCAGGTCTATCTTCTAAAGCTGCCCCTTCCAAACCTCAACCTCAAATCCCTCAGTTTTCTCCATCAAAGACAAATAAAAGGAAGTTACTATCCACCACATCTAAGTCATCCACCAACCCTTCAGAAATACCTAAATCCGCCTCTAAACAACCTACTACCACTCACCCGCTAAGATCACTCTCTAAACGCTACAAACCCACCATGCCCTCCAGTCCCATCATATCTCACTATGCTTCCAGTGAGGATTCGCCTGATGACACCCCGCTGATTCTTCGCAAGACTCAGCTTCACTTATCCACATCAACAACCGCTGTTCAAGTAAGATCTCCTTTACCCAAAGTCTCTAAACCTAGTCTGACTGGTGAAGAGACAGCTCAAAACATAGCTGTCCCTGAAGTCCCTTCTCTATATTCACTTCCGGGAAAAACAATTGGTATCAGCTTCTAAGGGGGAGAAAATAAGAAGATAGTCCAAAATCTGTCAAATCATAAGAAGGAAGGCCACAGTTGATTGGAAAATAATCAAATGGGATAAAAAGTATTCACGTGTTGAATACCTACAAAGATTGGAAGAAGAAGTGGCACACCTCAAAGCCACTAAAGAAGACAAGAATAAGGCCTTGATCGACTTCGAGGCCAAATTAGCCAAAGCTGAGGAAGCAAAGGCACTTGCTGAGAGGGAGATTGTTAATCCTTTTATTTGTATATATTCCATTCCTGAAGAACCTTTCGAAGAAAGCGACTGAAGGTGTAATATATCATTCTTTTGTAAACTGTCCTCACGACACCCTGCTGATTCTTCGCAAGACTCAGCTTCACTCATCCACATCAACATCCGCTGTTCAGGTAAGATCTCCTTTACTCTAAGTCTCTCAACCTAGTCTGACTGGTGAAGAGACAGCTCAAAACCAAGCCGTCCCTGAAGTCCCTTCTCTACATTCACAAGTTCAGGACACTGACAAACACCTGTCAGCCGAGACTTCTTCTTTACCCACCATTGAGTCTGCCAGCAAACCCACTGCAACTCAGGTACCACCAGAACAGGGAACAACCATTCCTGTCTCTGCTGATCTTCCCCCTCTATCCCTTAATGTATCAGTAAACCTAACTGACACTATGGATATTGACCAAGCACATGATGAGTCAGCACCCACACCGGCTGACACTGATGCTCAGCCTATCACCAATGATGAAACTACAATACCCCTAGTTTCAGAGGTCCAACAAGTTGATGACTCTTTAGTTCACCCTGAAGATGAGACTGCACCCAAATCCCTTGATGTGCCACCAATCCCCATTGACACTATGGATTCTACTAGGGCAAATGATTTATCAGTTTCAAACCAAACTGAGAGTGATGCCCAACTTTCCCTTATCAATGAAACTGATGTTCAACCTCCTTCAGTCGAGATTCCTAATGCTAATGAAGACACAGTCTTAAACCAGACTGTAACTGAAGCAAATGAGCCTCAGGCCCCTGATGCATCAGTCACTCCTCCTGATGCTATGGCCTCCCCATCTCTCCTAAACACCTTGTTTGATATCCCTTCTCCTGGTACAACTGTCAATCCTTTTGATGATAGTGATGCTTTTGATTTTCTTCAATTCCGTAAGTCTGTACATTCTCAAACCTCTGAGCCTTCAATAGACATTGCTACCTCTTTGGAAAGTCTATCTGAACTCGTTCTCTCTGTTTCTACTTCTGTTAAGTCCAATACCTTTCAAGGTCAGTGCGTAGCCAATAATCAAGCAAAGCTTAAATCTAAGCTAAAGTCTCTTGTTGAATCTATCAACACTCAGTTCACCACCCTCAACAAAACCATTGATCGTAAAAATCTGATTTTTCATGAGATGTATAAAACTCTTCACCATCTTATCAAAACTATAGCTGACTCTGCCACTATTGAGTTTTCCAAGCTAAACACTCAACTCTCTTCTCTCTCCTCCACTGTAAATTCCCTTTCCTCCAAGGTTGACAACATCCATGTTGTCAATCTGTCTGAGAATGCAACTCGTCAGTTGCAAGATTTATTTGCTCCCTCCTTCTCTGGAATTTTGAGGGAGATTTCGGCCTTGTCTCACTCAGTAGAAGCTTCAGGTCTCTCTGCAGCTTCTAAGGGGGAGAAAATCAGAAGTCAGTCCAAAATATGTCAGATCATAAGAAGGAAGGCCACCGCTGATCGGAAAATAATCAAATGGGATAAAAAGTATTCACGTGTTGAATACCTACAAAGATTTGAAGTAGAAGTGGCACACCTCAAAGCCACTGAAGAAGACAAGAATAAGGCCTTGATCGACTTCGAGGCCAAATTATCCAAAGCTGAGGAAGCTAAGGCACTTGCTGAGGGGGAGCTCAAATGTCTCCTTAATCAAAGAAATGCTGAAGCTGATATGTTCAGATCAGAACTTGATGGAGATGAATGTCAGCAAATAATTACTGAAGCCAAAGCCTATCAGATACCCATTCAATCAGCTGCTCCTTCATCCAGTGGTCAGCCAAGCCAAGATGACAAAGGTAAAGGAAAAATGGTGATAGTCTCTTCGGATGATTAGATGAGTAAGGGTATATATGATCTAAGTGACTCAGATGACGAGAATCCAAGAATAAAAGACTTGAAAGTGGCTGATGAACTTGGCAGAATAGCAGCAGAGAAATTTGCACTTGAAGAGCTTACTGCTAACAAAATTGATTTAGATCCTTTTGATCTTCAAAAACAGATTCATGCTAATATTGAGGCCGAAAAAGCTTCAGTTGAGGAGAAGAAAAGAATCATGGAACAAAAGGCGGAAAAGTGGTTAAGCTCTCGACATCATAGAAGGCATCCTGATAAAATCACTACAATCAAGCTGAAGAAGGTAACCAATGAAACCTGTCTGACAGTTCAGCGCAAAAATCTTCCTATCTTCAACATACAATCTATCAAGGATGTTCAGCTAAACTATGCAGTGTCGGAATGGAATGAAATACTTGCTTGTTTATCAAAACGCAAGCAAACTGATGAGGTCAAGTTCATTCAGAGAGAAATCACCAAAGTTATTGAATATTATGAGGAGGAAGTAAAAAAGAGAGGATCTGGTGCAACTGTCATGCCCCAAAAGGATAAACGCACTAAAGCTGAAAAGTTAAAATTTCAAAGAAGGAGGCTTACTCTCAAGAAATCTCAGCAACAAATTTTGCAGCTGATATCCATTGGAGAGCTTCCAAATTGCAAAGGCTTCGACACCACGTTGCCTCCTGGTCTCATTCCTGAAGTGGGTAAAGTTCTCTCAAATCCGAGAGGATTTTATTTTCTCGATGCATATGACAAGATTCACTTTCAGAGAGTTTTAGACTTTGCCAAAGCTAACTGGTTTCATGTGAGATCTCTTCGATACTTCATAGACAATAAAGATCCCAATGTCAAAGACATTTTGGTGGAATACTTAAAGCAATTGAAGCTTAAAACTCCAAAGGAATCCTCTCCTGGAGAATTCAAACCTGATATGTAGAATAGTAATTCTTTATTCTTTATTAATTTGTACATAGTCATGGATTATAAACAAATAGGAGGAGATTGTTATTCCTTTTATTTGTATATATTCCATTCCTGAAGAAGCTTTCGAAGAAAGCGACTGAAGTTGTAATATATCATTCTTTTGTAAACTGTTCTGACGACATCTGAAGAAAGAAGCCCGTAGTTCATCTGAAGGTTAGTTCTGAAGTGAACGTCAGCTGAAGTTTGTCTTCAGTCATCAAAGGGTCTTCTGAACTGAAGAAACATCTGATAACCAGAATCTTCCTATTATGTAAAGTGCACGATCTGCGCATTCTGAAGGAGCTCGAAACGGCAATCTTGCTTTCTGTTCCTAATTAAGTGTAGAACGGTACACGTTTAAATAAATTAGATGGTCAGGATTAGTTTACTTAGTCTATAAATACCTGCTCGATTAACGAGTAAAGGTTAAGCGTTTGTTCGCTAATTTGTATTCAAGTTTGTTCTTGTTTAGTTTGTACTCGATGCTCAAGTTTATTCTTGTGCACTCTTTGAAGTTTGGTTATTAATATAATCTTTGAAAACTTTCGTGTGTTCGTTGCTTTAAAACTATTTCCACACTTTGATTTTATTCATAGTTAGTTTTATTCACTTTTGGGAAAAACAATTACTTTAATTTTGGTGTTATACGGTTGCTTGTTAGTGCATTATTCTTCCTTAAAATTATTCGAGTCTCAATAGAGTTTATGTACTTATAACAACCATTCCAAGAATTGTACTTTTATTCTCACGAGCTCTATTTAGTATTTGAACTTGTGTCACCCTTGATGTGCATTCAAGGTGCATGTAACGAATTTGTTTCACACTTTAGGCATGTAACTATAGGATTATCTAAGTGTCATGGTCTGAATAGTACGTAAAGAGGATATACCTTTTAATACTCATCACTTATTTTGATTTTTTTAGGATTTCGAGGGAAATTAAACCCATGAAACCTAATAACAATTTAAGAGTCTAAACTGGTTAACCTGCTCTGGTGACGGATGTCACAACAAACATGGATAAATCCATTATGGATTTATGCTAGCATCTAAAAGACAAGATCTTTGCTTTTATTGAGAAAATCTAGTGATGATTTTCTAGAAGCATGTATGAGACTTTTACATACGTCAGGGCTAGTGGGAGCTTTGTTGTATTCCTAAGTATGTGTGTCTAGTCAAGATAATGTCCCGATATTAAGTTGTCTGTGGACCTAATTCAGGAACTATTGCTTCATAAGGACACTTAGGAGATACAAAATTGTATATTTAAGAGTTCAAGAAATATAAGGATATGTTCTTAAAGTTTGACAAGAAGAAAGGGCTTGGAGTAAGTAATTACTCTAGTACAAGTTTCTATTAGGATAACTGTCGATCTTGATCGAAGTTCATGATCCTACCTAGTGGTGTTAATTGTTGGTTCTTAAGTATCACTTACCTTATTGTGGGCTTTTGTGACAATGAGGGCATTGTTACTTTAGCACTTTATATTATGATATCTTTGACGGACACTTTGAGAGAGGTCTGGTCAGTAGAGATATAAGTAAATAACAAAAGTACATGTGGGTTTTGTGTTACAAACCCACCTATTAAGCCGTTGTTATTGACTAGTGATGTTTATCATACTAGGTCAGTTGGCATTTCTGAATGCATATAACTTGGCTTAAATATTATTTTGGTTCATGATAGAATTGTGTTTATCTATTTGGGGAACGTTAGGCGGTATTGTATTTCATACTATATCGATTATTAAATGGAGATTTAATAATGCGTCGAGGGCGGGTATTTTCATGAATCCTTACTATGTTCCATCTTAACATGTTTAACCACTTCCTAGAATGCTTTATCATTCTAAATGTCCACAGTCAGTCATTCTTCGTGGGGAGGAAGTTTGAATTAAGACTGAGGGAAGGGGTTGGTCATGTATCCAATAATGGATTGGATATAAAGGACGCAACACTTCGCCTATGCTTGAATTCTTCAAGTGATTGGACGACCCATACCTAAAGTTACTTCATGGATTCTGTCACAAGTAACTCAGGATGATAATATCATTTCTTCCTTAGACCGGAGATGCATGTGTGTCAAAGCATGTACATGCTTTGCTTTGATTGCTTTCAAACGCAGTTCGTAACTGGCTGTTATAAAGGGAGCTTTTGGGTAAAGTATGGTGTATGTGCTGGAACAATGTAGTCAAAAGGATTTGTTCCTCTAGTTTAGAGAGATATCCATGGGCCCCTCGATGATTGAGAGCTGACGTAAAAATGCATCACCGTGCTCAAGTTGCAATGATGTTTGATCGATTGCAACTAGATTTTTTGGTGACCATCAATCTTGATTGAGAAACATAATCATGAACGATCTGGAGATGACATTTAACCATGTCTCGTGTTTATACGGATATCTCGAACAAAGGGATAATTTAATCACTTATCTATAGATCCATTTCATACTTATGTTTGAGATTTGGCATTTGTCTAGGATGACAAACCTATGCTGACTTGGGGGCAAAGATGTCTTGCTAGAGGACGCTCTTTGTGTGTGGTACTAAGGGTACGGTGTGTCATGTTCAAGTGGGAGTCTGTTGGAGTATGCCCACTAACACACGTACGCATATATCACTACCGATGATGCATAGGCCTATTGGGTCACACACCAAGGATTGATCTCGACAACAACCAAAGTGGAGGGGCTAAAAGGAATCAATGCCTACAAAGAGAGAAGATATAACACAATTAGTGGAATTATGACTTATTTGTGTACAAGTCAAAGCAGAGCACCTGAAACCTTATGGATCTTTGAGACAGTTAAAGTTATCAGAGTGGAGATGAGATTATATCATGAGGGATTTTTGTAACAAAACTTCCATATATTCAACAGAATGACGTTATGATGTGGGTGATTAGTGATTGTCTAACAAGGAATATTCAACCAAATGACACAATATTTCGTTATCGATAGATTTTAACAGAGATTCTAGATTCATTTTAATTTCTAAAAAAGTTTACAAGAGACTTGAGGATGCGAGTTGAATAGAGTACAACTATAATTCCCAATCACATGATCAGATTGAATGAACTATATAGACGTTTGAGAATATATTGAGTTTATGTGTGATAGAGTAGGGTGGTTTGTGGGATTTATACCTACCATTGATTGAGTTTGTGTATAGTAACTCTTATCATTTAAATATTAGTATATTATTTATGAGATGTTATGTAATTATCGCTATCGTACTCCAACATGTTGATTAGAAGCAAGGGGAGAAACAATATATGAGTACTTTTGTATGGCAGACAATGAATGAGATAAAAGTTGATTCAAAGAAGAGATTTGTGGAAAACCCGTTGAACTCTTAGACAACAAAGTGATTAAGTTTCGCAAGAAAAAGATTTATATGATGTTGGTTAAATGAAAGTACAAAAAAATTTTGATGTGACTTGTCAAACAGAAGGGGATTTGAAGAGTTGATACCTTCATCTGAACAAATGCTATGAGATTCCGATGACGGAATCCTGTAAAGGAGGGAAGATTTGTAACATCCGAAAACCGGCCTAGTCATAAACGGGTCGGTGGTGAGTTAATTATGTTTGTTTTCGTGTGTCTATATTTAATTATGTGTGATTAAATGAATATTTATATCGCATAAATTTATGGAATAGATTAATTCATTTTTGAACGAGGGTTATAGAAAATACCTCGTAGTATGTTAATTATTAATGGGTGTGATAATATGATCATGTTACAACCTCGTGCTTTGTTTAAAACATTAAATGGATAATATGTGTGTTTGTGCACAAGAAATTAATAAGTATGAGTATGTTTCTATGTATGCATGATTATGAGAAAAACCACCTCATGCTTAGATTTAATCAATTGAAATTGTGAGGTGGGTTGGTACGTGTACTAAGATGGTTTTACATGGGATCTGCTTGACTTAAGTAAGTCACCTCCTCATTTGAATAAAATCTTGAAATGGTTTTACGTGGGATATGCTTGACTTATGTAAGTCACCTCCTCATTCGAATACAATCTTGAAAGTGTAAGTGTGTGTTTACCTCTATTTGAAGAAAGCTCAAAAAGAAGTGAACTTGAATCTTAGATAAGTTAGATTTTGTGTGTTTAATTGCAAACAAAGGTTTGTATATGTTTCTTATTGATTATAATCATGTTTATGCTATGATCCTTGTTACTTGTTTCTGGGTTTTTAAGTTTAAAAGTGAAGAACACCATTGATGAAGTTTTAAAGAAACTTGACATGTGGGTTTTGTTGGTTTTGATGTTTTAATTGATTTAGATGCGTTCTTGATTATTGGTATCATGAGATATCAAGTTGGTATATGTTTTGGTAGTGATTTTAGTATATTTCAGTTTCTGGTTATGAATTATATGTGGTAAAAGTCGGTTGGAAATTCTAAAAAAAAACTTGTGCGAAAATAAAACTTAGTAGTATAAACTAACGAATAAACGAACACGAACAGATAAACGAAAGAATATTTATTTTCGGTTTTGGCTGAAAATAAATATTCGTTCTTTTATCATATCCAAACAAATAAACGAACATGAACGGATAAACGAACGCATATTTATGTTCATGTTTGTTCGTTTAACTTTAGCATAAACGAACACAAACGAACAAACACGAACAATATTTTCCTTTCCTTTAATTAAACAAACGAACACGAGCAGAATTTTCATTCATTCATTTATGTTCATGAACGTTCGCTTATCCGTTTGTTTATGTTCGCCAATATTTTATATATATTTATAAATATGTGTGTGCACGTATATATAGTGTTTATTTGTGTTTAATAATCTTTGAATTTGTATTATAGTGTGTATTCCTTCATTTACGTTTGTTTGTCATTAAAAACGAACAAAAATGTACACGAACGAACCAATCTTTTAAGCAATTGAACATAAATGATTGTTCGTTTCTCATTCGTGTTTGTTTATTTATTTTGCTAAAGTTAAAAGAACGAACACAAACACAAAATTCTGTTCATGTTCGTTTATTTGTTCGGCTAAAGATAAACGAACGAATACGAACAAGCCTTGTTCCTATTTATTCTCTTCATTTACAGCCCTAGCAATGAGTTTGAATAGCCAACTTTGAGTTGCACGTGCACACATGCATCTAGGTATACATGTGCATGTGCATATTAGCACCTAGACGCACCTGTGCGAAAATAAAACCTAGTAGTATAAACAGGTTGTGCACATATGCACCATGCATATGTGACTTTATTGTATGTGCTGGAAAAAAAATAGTGGGATATGCACATGTGCACATATTGTAATTTGCACATGTGTACATATATGCACCTGTGCTGGAAAAAAAGATAATGGTATGTGAACATGTGCAAATATCTAATGCCGTGTTGAAAAAAACTGGCAAAAATGAAAAAAAATCTTTGAAAAAATATAGCAATATGGCTGTCATATTAAAGAGAATAATTTTCTCGTTAATTTGATATAATTTTAGTATTTTAATTACCTTTGTATTTGATAGATATTTTAGTTTTAAAAAATTGGGAGTAAGTGGTCCCCCCCCCTTTAATTAGGAAATTTGCCTATAATACCCCTTCAACATTTTTGGAAACTAAAAATGATGACCGTGTTTTGAATTAATTACACGTTTGCCACAATTAATATAAACTTTTGATTAATTATGATCAATGGCTACAAACGGTTCTCGTGGTTCTCGCAATAAAACCGCTTCTCAAATGAACTCTCCCATATATATATATATATATTTATATATATATATGTATGTATGTATGTATATATATATATATGTATGTATATATATATATATGTATGTATGTATATATATATATATGTATGTATGTATATATATATATATGTATGTATGTATATACATAGTCTATTATATTCTCTCATATTTGTTTGTTTATATATTTACAGACACATGTACCGTTACTCTTATGTTTAACATTTCGCTATGTATCTCACAAAGATACCACTCTTCTTAGTATTTCCACACTTACTCATAATGTATATAGGTGTGTATTTATAATATATATATATATATATATATCTTTGTAAGAATGCATGATATAACACAATTAGTGGAACTCTTATGAGTTCACCGAGTTTGTTCAATCTCCTTGTACTAGCAAGCTTTTGGTGATCTTCAAGGACTTGAAATCACCTCAAGAACAACAACCATGATAGCTCCAAGTCGAGCTCCTCCAAGAACATACCAAGAACACTCCAAGAACTCTTCTTTTTCTTTCTCTCAAGATGCCTTAAGTGTTTGAGTATGTTAGAATGTTTAAGAGTAGCATATGGAGCTGATGCATGGTCTTTATAGAGTCCTAAAGATGCCTCTCCAATGCCCAAAGGCCGGCCAAGAAGCATTGAGTGGGATAGACATGCATTGTTGGAGGTTGGAGGCATCATGCAAAAAAGCTGCATTTAGTGTGACAAAGGTTCACGCCGTGAACTCCCTCTAGCCGGGAAAAACTTGGAACTCAATAAACATTGATTCCTTTTAGCCCCTCTACTTTGGTTGTTGTCGAGATCAATCCTTGGTGTGTGACCCAATAGGCCTATGCATCATCGGTAGTGATATTTGCGTACTTGTGTTAGTGGGCATACTCCAACAGTACAAACTTAACATAAGCATCAATAAAGCAAGTCATGTATCACATGAATAAGCAATCAATGCTATCCTATCATATTACGATGTGCTGACAAGATCGATATAAGTCATTTCTTGCAGGATAGCTAGTCTTGCTCAACAACAATAAACCGGGGGATCAGACACAACCATCTCCGCTGGTGGGGGACCATAAAGCAGTCCACCAAGCATCGTTTACGGAACCATAGGCTCCCTAGGCAATCCAGCTACATCCGGATGATTACCCCTCGAGATATAAGGCACGGAAATTCTGTAGAACCTACGATACGGAATGTTACCTTGAATCACCGTTAAATCCCGCATCACCTGATCAAGGATCCTTGGGATCCAGCTATCCGGCTGACCTTAACCATGCTTTGAGTTGTCCGCGAACATTTCACATACATATAGCTGATCCAATCTGGATCATTCATTAAGCATGCATATTCTTTCATTTCAACGAGCGGATCCAATCTGAATCCTTAGCATGCATAAAATTCATCTTTAACATAGTTGATCCATTCAGGATTAGTATCGTACATATCATTTAGGTTAACTAGGCGGCTCTAATTCTGGATTCCGCTGGCATGCACTTAACTTACATTCAACAAACACTTAACATGGCATAGTGCAATAAAGTAGCATGGCAAGACATACGTCTTTACTTTTAAGCATACATGCAATATTAACATCTTTGTATCACATATAATACACTTAGCAAGCAAGTTTCCCTCTACTTAGACTTATGAAAGTCGGTACTCACCTAAGTAGCTTGTATTATGAAAGTCTCCCTCTACTTATCTAATTCGGCAAGTTCACCTAGTTTCAATATCATTCGCGTTAAACGTTTACACATATGGGATTCTATTACTTAGAACCCATACAAGAACAATTCAAGGCTTATAACACCTTAGATTAATGATATATGTGTTTTTATGCATGTTTTACATGCCGAAATGCCTCATTATTAACCCATTTCCAAGGTGAATAGTATATATAATGATCTAATTTGCTTATAATTCACCATGCAGACTTAAAAGGGCTTAGTGTGAGAAAAATGGTCAAAACCGGTGCAAAACTAAAAAAAATGAAGATTTGGTAAAAAGTGCCCCTTACCCCCGCAAGGTAAATCCCTTGAGGCCCTAAGGGCCATCAGAAATGTAAAAGTTCAGTTTTTCAAGTTCAGTGATCATGGTTCAGTAACGACTACCTCTTGCGCCCGCAAAGGATTCCCCTTGCGGCCGTAAGGGCCCCTTATCCACTAATCCACCACTTGACAACTTGCACCTGACACACGTCAAATCCATCGCCCATCTTGCGGCTGTAAAGGCATGCTTACGGCCGTAAGGACCCCTATTTCAGTATTATAAATACATAATTCGATCTAAGAGAAGAGTGTGCTGCCTTTTGGCTTAGTCTCGGGTTTTTCACCTCCAAAACACTCTTCTACGATCCTTGAAGCTTTAGTACCATATTTTGGTCATATCCAAGGGAGGAGAGCATGCTAGGAGGCTTGGAACAACACTTGAAAGCTTGGAATCACAAAGTCAAAGTGCACATATTCTTGGAATTGCTTGGTATAATCTTTCCATTTTCATGTATCCATGTATTCCAGAGGTTGTTGTACTTATTTCTATGTAGCTAAACTTATATCACTTGGGCCAAGATGATTCTTGGCTAGTTATGGCAATACAATATGTAGTTTGACTTTTATGTTGACTTGATATAAACAAGTGTGTTTGATCACGTTTGTGTGTTTAATCTAACCATGTTCATGTGTGATGATGTGTTAGGATCACTCCAACGTTTCAAAGTATGTGAATATTCAAGAATGGTATCTTGATTTTATAAAATATCATGTTATTTTGTTACTAGAAACGGTACACCTTGCATGATTGTTGCTTGAAAGCATTTTTTGGGACATGTTATGGATCATTTAAGGTCTATCCATGTTGGTTTTGTTATTCATATTGTGGTTTTATGCATTCCTTAGCACTTTAGATGCAAATCTATGTGATTTAGTGTACTAATGGATTAAATATGCTATATATATGTACGAAGGATTCATAATGTGTTTTTGGGTATATTAAGTGTTGAAATGAACTTGCATATATGCCATGAATATTCTGTTTAAAGTGTTCATTGTGCATATTCACATGTGTTATGCTTTAAATGTGTTAACTTTGCTAGAAATGGTAGGTTAACATGATTATATATTTAGAAATACATGTGGCTTAATCTTGAATCCCATGCGTGGTTTGAGTTTTGATGAGTTTATGATTTCATTGTACCCATTTACATGTGTTTATAATCTTAGATGAAAGTCTAGATTGTTTGTGCTGTTGGATCTCATTTTGCAAAAATGAGGTGTTCTGTCAGAGTAACCCTTGTGGCCACAAGCATGTACCCCCCTTGCAGCCACAAGGATAACTCCTTGTGGCCATAAGGGCCTCTTTTTACATAAGTGTGCTGTTTTTTATTGTTTTGACTATGTTTAACCACTTTAACACCTTTTTGGGTTCTTAGGACTACTGAATGTGTCATTTACGTTCATTATAGTCTGATTTGGACGCGATTTGGTGAATCTGTAGTTAAAAACTAGTCTACATGTCCTTTGTGAAAACTCGGATACGCTACTGTTTGTCTGATCATGTTTGATTGTTAAGTCCGAGTCTTGATAACTCGAGTGATGATTCATTGCATGATGATGTGGTTGTGATAAGTAGTAGAACAACATGCTCTGTGCTTAATCTGTTATATTCGTCAAGTCTTCATTATATGGTTTGTTATAGTTATTGCCATGACTAGTTACGATGATTTGAAAGCCCAAGTGAATCTTTACTTGATTGTTCCGCCTCTCTACTTCTTCGGTGTTAAATCTGATTTATTTTCTTAGTTTAATTTATTTTAATCGTGTCTTTTACATGCTATTTATCCGCTGATCAAACAACAATGATGATAGAGTATCGATAGCTCTCTGTCCCAGTGGTTCGACATCCGGTCTTACCGAGTCTATACTACTCTCGACCAGGTCATACTTGCCTGCTTTGTGTGTAGTGTCCGCTTAGTAAAATCGTTTCTTATAAATTTAAAACTATTGTGTAACAAAGCTTTTCACCATCAAAAACCCGCACGAATCCTGTTGTTTTGATCTTTTCTTTATCTATTTACTTGTTTAGTGTTGCTAATTCAGTGTCGAGAGACAGGAAAACACTCCGTATTTCAACGCGTTAAAGTGTTTGCTTACACACCGTACTAATAGTGTGTTACTTGTACATACAATCTGCTTGTCGGAACCCACTTCTGAGTTTCCGTTTACCTTTCCTGTATTTTCTTTTTATTTATTTAGTTGTTATTGCTTGCCATAATTTCTAACCTTGTGATTGAGTTGTTGTTTTGCAAGCATTGCTTTAACTTAAGTATGGGGAGGATGGCTTGCCTTCTATCTTTTTACCACCGTAGACATGTTTTCCGAATCAGGGAGATCTTACATCTCTTCTCTCGCATTTATTTCGCTTATTGTCAGTACATTGAGGACAATGTACACTTTTAAGTGTGGGGAGGGGATGATTACTATATGTCTGCTTTTTCTTGTCCTATTGAAAACTCTTACATGCAGTAAAACCTTAAGAATGAATTTTAATCTAAATTTTTCGCAAAATTATATCCTTTTGGACATGTTTAGACCTTCTTGCATGATAGATGATAAGCAAGTAACATTAATAGGATGTTAACTTTCATGAAGTTGATTTGGCACAATTACTTGAGTTTTCTCAATTGCACAATCCACACCTGACGCCAGCATTCCTGAGCACTTGATCCACAACATTTCATTTCTTACATGCTTAGCTTATGGAATTGCACACATATATGCTGATTGTTGCTTTGATTGTGAAACTTGCTCACGAATATTCATGTCAAAACCATGAACTGAACTGTTGCACCTAAATGATAGAAGCACTAGGAAAACCCATTTCAAGCCTATATACTTTTGTTTTGAGCCAATTTTTTTTTACATATTTTAACCCCTAGTTAGCCACTTTGAGCCATGACCTTTCGTTTCACCACCCGTACTATTGTTGTTTTAGTCTATTTTATTTTTATGTTTCCAGAGTCAGTTTGACCACTCATTTTATACTCCTTAGTTATGTTTAGTTGTATTCTGTTCTTCAGTTGTTCATGCACCGAATTGTGGGACATGATATAGTCCTTTTTGTTTCATCCAATTATGTTACGTGCAACTAAGTAGAAAATCCAAAAAAAAATCAGAAAAATGAAAAAAATAGAAAAAGAGAAAAATGAGAGCTTCAGTTGCATAACAGACTTTCAGTCGGCAGTTTTTGAGTTGCGTTATACATTGAGTTGTAGTTTTCTTTGTTAGTCTCTTCTGAGTTATCACCGTATCTCAGTTGAGTCTGCTTTCACTCCTTCTCAGTGAATTGTAGTTCTTCAGCAAAAACAATGTTCTAATCCCATTCATTCTCAAATAATAGCAGCTTAGAAGGTTTTGAACTTGGTTTCTGGGTTCTAATTTAGCCACTTTTATATATTTCCCATTCCTACCCAAAGCCCTAGCAATGTTACAACCTGAATGAAGACTTCTTGATAATTGCATATGTTTATGTAATTGGTGGAGATTTGATATGCGATCAAGCCTATGCTAATCTCTGTGTCAATATAGAACTTATGCACTTATACACATTCCCTGATATATACAGATTGAGTGCTTGAGTGACCACCAGGTGAGTTATGAAGTCAGATGCTTGTTTTAATTCATTTAGGCGTGTTAGATATGCTTTTAGAAGTTTGTTCTCATTGCTTTGCTTAGGTATCTATTATGCCTTTAGCTCTTTTCATTGTCAGAAGGATACATGTTTGCACTACTTTATGTCTCTTTGAATTCCTTTGGTTTAATTGTTGCATTAGAGTTTGCTTAAGGACAACCAAAGCTTAAGTGTGGGGAGATTGATATATGTGTTTTTATGAATGTTTTACATGCCGAAATGCCTCATTATTAACCCATTTCCAAGGTGAATAGTATATTTAATGATCTAATTTGCTTATAATTGACCATGCAGGCTTAAAAGGGCTTAGTGTGAGAAAAATGGTCAAAAATGGTGCAAAACTGAAGAAAAATGAAGATTTGGTAAAAAGTATCCCTTACCCCCACAAGGGATAACCCTTGTGGCCGTAAGGGCCTTCAGGAATGTAAAAGTTTAGTTTTTCATGTTCAGTGATCAATGTTCAGTAACGACTACCCCTTGCGCCCGCAAAGGATTCCCCTTGTGGACGTAAGGGCCCCTTATCCACTAATCCACCAGTTGACAACTTGCACCTGACACATGTCAAATCCACCGCCCATCTTGCGGCCGTAAAGGCTTGCTTACAGCCGTAAGGACCCCTATTTCAGCATTATAAATACAGAATTCTGTCTAAGAGAAGAGTGGGCTGTCTTTTGGCTTAATCCCGGGTTTTTCAACTCCAAAATACTCTCCCACGATCCTTAAAGCTTCAGTACTAGATTTTGGTCATATCCAAGGGAGGAGAGCATGCTAGGAGGCTTGGAACAACACTTGAAAGCTTGGAATCACAAAGTCAAAGTGCACATATTCTTGGAATTGCTTGGTATAATCTTTCCATTTTCACTTGGGCCAAGATGATTCTTGGCTAGTTATGGCAATACAATATGTAGTTTGACTTTTATGTTGACTTGATATAAACAAGTGTGTTTGATTTTCAATACAAATGTGTTTGATCACGTTTGTGTGTTTAATCAAACCATGTTCATGTGTGATGATGTGTTAGGATCACATCTACGTGTCAAAGTATGTGAATATTCAAGAATGGTATCATGAATTTATAAAATATCATGTTATTTTGTTACTAGAAACGATACACCTTGCATGATTCTTGCTTGAAAGCATTTTTTGGACAAGTTATGGATCATTTAAGGTCTGTCCATATTGGTTTTGTTATTCATATTGTGGTTTTATGCATGCCTTAGCACTTTAGATGCAAATCTAGGTGATTTGGTGTACTAATGGATTAAATATGCTATATATATGTACGAAGAATTCGTAATGTGTTTTTGGGTATGTTAAGGGTTGTAATGAACTTGCATATATGCCATGAACATTCTGTTTGAAGTGTTCATTGTGCATATTCACATGTGCTATGCTTTAAATTTGTTAACTTTGCTAGAAATTGTAGGTTAACATGATTATATATTTACAAATCCATGTGGCTTAATCTTGAATCTCATGTGTGGTTTGAGTTTTGATGAGTTTATGACTTCATTGTACCCATTTACATGTTTTTATGATCTTAGATGAAAGTCTAGATTGTTTGTGTTTATGACTTCATACTTGCCTGCATTGTGTGTAGTGTCCGCTTAGTAAAATCGTTTCTTATAAATTTAAAACTAGTTTGTAACAAAGCTTTTCACCATCAAAAACCCGCACGAATCCTGCGCACCAATTAACCACACATGAATTAGCACAACTTCTGAATTTAAAAACATTTAACTTTAAAAATGATCACTTATGAATTTCAACCGACGCATCGCGTCCAAGCATTGGACGCGTCGCGCTACTTTATGCGACAGTCGCATAGTTAAGTCTGATCACAAAGTCACATGGCTCATTCTTTCCTCAAACCAAAAGTCGCATGACCCAACTGACAGTCATATCAAGAAGTCGCATGATCCATGTGACAGTCTAATCAAAAACTCGCATGACCATGCAACAGTCGAACTACATGTCGCATGATCCATGTGAAAGGATCGCATGACCCATCAGACAGTCGGACCAAGAGTCGCATGACTCGTCTGACTTTAACCCCTGATCATTTTCAGAAAAAACCAGAATCTCAAACTTGTTAAATCTACTTTTAAAACACTTTTAAACTTTACATAACATCCATACAAGCTTCGTAAACTCATCAAATCCAAATAAGAACACCAACATGCAAAACCCACTTTCAAAGTAAGTTGTATATGTTCTTCAATGGTATTCTTACATGAAGTTGAGTTTCCATCCATGACTCAACTCATATCTATTACCAATCATATTTAAACTCCATTACAAACATGAGACTAACCTTTGTTTGATTCTACAACACCAAAACTTCAATCCTTTCTTCTTCAGAGACCCACGAGAGAGTAGAGCAAGCTGTATATATATGTATATATATATTCTTATCTAGAGGCAACCGCCTTTGGATTTTCCTTTTTTTCTTTTATTTCTTTCTTTATTACTTTTCTTAATATATATACACACACACTATATATATATTTACTTTATCACTAATACACACAATAACATATATAAACATATAAAATTTCATTTAAGCACAACTTTATTCATTCAACTTATTCATGCATAAATACATACTTGAAATATCTATTTACATAATTCACTAGCTTATGTAGATTTACACACGATCAACAACTAGGCCCAAAACGAGGATGTTACAAATCTACGCCCCTTAAAAGGATTCCGTCCTCGGAATCCGCTCAGTGATAAACAGGTGAGGGTATCTTGTCTTCATCTCGTCCTCGACTTCCCACGTTAGGTTTGGACCTAAGTTGTGCTTCCACTTCACAAGAACCAGCTTGATCATCTTCTTGCAAAGCTTCTTGACCTTCGTGTCAAGAATTTCAACAGGTTATTTTACATGTCGCTTAGAAGAGTCAACCTTGAGTTCTTGTAATGGGAAAATCTGCTCATCTTCAACGTTGCACTTGCGTAAGTAGCATACGTTAAACGTATTACGGATTCCAGCTACCTCAGGTGGCAGTTCAAGAGTTACCATCTTATCATTAACTTTACGAATGATTCTAAATGGGCCTATGAAACGTGGACTTAGCTTCCTGTAACATCCTCGATTTGGGACTAGTTGTAAATCGTGTGTGAATGTACGTAAGATAGTGATTAATAAAAAGGATCCACATTGTATGTTAATTGTATAAATAAGAAGAGTTTATTGTATAAGTGTGTTATGTGTAATATATATATATATATATATATATATATAAGTATAGATGTTATTAAAAGAAAAAGGAAATGAAATCCAGAGGCGGTGCCTCTGGATATGAGTATATAAGTTTGTAAGAAACTTTGACTTAAAAGTCAAAATTGATATCGAAGCTAACAAACACCCACAACTCACTCTGTCTCTCGTGTCTCTCTATCTCTCGGATTTCTTGAAGCAACCAAAGAATTGTGATTTTGAATTTCTAGAAAGGTAAACATATGTTTGTTGTTGAATTTAAACTTGTATGATATTATCCTTGTGTTTAAAACATAATTAAAACTATAATTCTTGCAAAACTCCATTAACAAGCATACAAGCTTACTTTGAAAGTAAGTTTGGCATGCTTGATGTTTTTAAACCATGTTGTTGTGTTTATGAAGTTCATATGGATGAATCATGATGTTTTAAAGTGTTTAAATGAAAAACTAACAAGAAAGAAATTCTAGAAATAAGCCAATGAAGGTGGCGGAATTCTAGTGTTTTGAAGGTGTCGGATTCCGAGACATACAAGTGTCGGAATCCGCATGTTTATCCAAATCCGCAAAATTGTCAAAATCCGATAGTATTGATATCCGCTAGTTGTCACATTTCGTATGTCGGATTTCCTTAGAAGTGTCGGAATCCGACAAAGTGTCAGATTTCTTCATGTTTATCGGATTCCGATAGAATGTCGGATTCCATTGAATTGTCAAATCCACGAGATGTCTAAGTATTGGAATTCGATGATATGTCGGATTACCCCACTGTCACAATACAATGGTTCCGTGAAATGGAGCAAACGTTTGAGTCCTGCGAGTGTGAACCGGAGTACTGTGTGAAATATGTAGTATGGATGCTAAAGGGTCGCGCAATTTTCTGGTGGGACACCGTGAAGGCCTCTGTCAGTAAAGAGGTATTAAGTGCTCTCTCTTGGGAGCAATTTTCTGAGAAGGTGTTAAAGAAGTATTGCACCGAATACGACATGGAGCGGATAGAAAGAGAGTTTACAAATCTCCGGAAAGGAGATAAACCGATATAAGAACATATCACCTCATTCACTAATAAGATGAGGTTTGTTCCACATCTGATACCAGATGAAGTAACTAAGATAAGAAGGTTTGTGGCGACCCTGCCACTCGAATTTCGTGCCCATGAGCGGTAAACTCCAACACTGGATCGGGAGTTCGAAGTGGCCCGACAAATGGAAGGCGATCGTATACAATGTTGGGGCGAATTTTCCAGCGGAGGTACTAAAAGAAAGTTTCAGCCATCTCTCAAATCGGGATCTTCAAAAGGGCAATCCTCTGGAGGTGGAAAGACTGAATCTTCCAAGAAACCAAGACCTGGCAATCCTTGGTGTTCTTCATGCCGTACATATCACGCTGGGGAGTGTTCTACATCAACCAGAAGATGCGGCAAGTGTGGGCAGAAGGGGCATTCGGTGAGCAAGTTCCGGTATAAAGAAGATGTGTGCTACTGGTGTCGCAAGCCCGGTCAGAAAATGGTGGAATGCCCGGATAGACAAAGCTCTAGAGCCGGCAGGTCTTCTGGAGCAAGTGGGTCTTCTGGAGGGCAGAAGAAAGATAATGCACCTCGCGCGAAAGTGAGGGCATTTCAAATGACGGCTGAGGATGCAAAGGCTGCAGGGGATGTCGTCACTGGTACATTCCTTAACCATTATATTCCTGCAAGTGTGCTATTTGATTTAGGAGCAACATATTCTTTTGTTGCTGTTGCTTGTCTCAAAAGGCTTCAATTACCTGTTGTACCATTAGACGAGTCTCTTAATGCAGAAGTTGCTGACGGCAAAATAGTCTCGGTTACCGAGAAAGTCCCTATCGCCATAATCTATATTGATGGGAGTAGTATTCCTGTCTCGTTCTTTATAATGCCTATCGCAGGCTTCGATGTCCTAATTGGAATGGATTGGCTTAGCAAGCGTGATGCTGAGATTTTCTGTTCCAAGAAAATGATTAAGATCCCTCTTGCTAATGGGTCTTATGCAGTAGCTCGAGGAGAACGATGGGAGTCTGATATCCCTGTTATCTCTGTCATTAAAGCTTAGAAGTTTGTCTCCAAAGGTTGTGATTCTTTCTCAGCATATGTTATGGATGCTATGATGGAGAAGCGACCAGTTTCAAAATATCAGGGTAGTGTCTGAGTTCCCTGAAGTGTTTCCTGATGAATTACCGGGTTTACCTCCGGTAAGAGACGTTGAATATAAAATCGAGTTGATTTGTGGAGCTACACCTGTAGCTAGATCTCCATATCGTCTCTCTCCTTTTGAAATCCGCGAGATGATGATTCAAATTCAGGAATTACTTGAGAAAGGTTTAATTCGTTAAAAAGAAGGATGGAGCCATGCGAATGTGCATAGATTACAGGGAGCTGAATAAGCGAACTGTAAAGAATAAGTATCCCCTTCCGCGAATCAATTATCTCTTCGATCAGTTGCAGAGAGCTACGTATTTCTCAAAAATTTATCTCCGTTCGGGGTATCATCAAGTACGAGTTCACGAAGAAGATATTCCGAAAACCGCCTTTCAGACTCGTTACGGTCATTACGAATTCTTGGTTATGCCATTCGGCTTAACCAATGCTCGTGCTATATTCATGGATCTAATGAATCGTGTTTGTCGACCATTTCTTGATAGATTAGTGATTGTTTTCATTGATGATATTCTTGTCTACTCAAAGACTGAAGCTGACCACGAGCTTCATCTTCGTCAGGTTCTCGAAACTCTCAAACGAGAACAACTATATGCCAAGTTTCCAAAAGCAGCCCGAGACTGACAGAAGATGTATGCGGATCCCAAGCATCGTCCCGCTACATTTGATGTTGGTGATCATGTATTATTGAAGGTTTCCCCTTGGAAAGGCGTTATCCGTTTTGGACGCAAAAGGAAGCTATGTCCACGTTTCATAGGCCCATTCAAGATCATGCGTAACGTCAATGATCAGACGGTAAATCTTGAGTTGCCGCCTGAGCTATCTGGAATCCATGATACCTTTAATGTATGCTACTTGTGTAAGTGCAACGTTGAAGAGGAGCAGGTTGTTCTGTTACAGGAATTGAAGGTTGATTCATCTAAGCGACTCATAGAAGAACCTGTCGAAGTTCTTGACACAAAGGTCAATAAGCTACAAAAGAAGATGATCAAACTGGATCTTGTTAAGTGGAAACACAGCTTAGCTCCAAACCTGACATGGGAAGTCGAGAAGGAGATGAAGAAAAGATACCCTCACCTGTTTATCACTGAGTAGATTCCGAGGACGGAATCTTCTTAAGGGGTAGATTTGTAACATCCTCGATTTGGGCCTAGATGTAAATCGTGTGTGAATGTACGTAAGATAGTGATTAATATAAAGTATCCACATTGTAAGTTAATTGTATAAATAAGAAGAGTTAATTGTATAAGTGTGTTATGTGTAATATATATATATATATATATATAAGTATATATGTTATTAAAAGAAAAAGGAAATGAAATCCAAAGGCGGTGCCTCTGGATATGAGTATATAAGTTTGTAAGAAACTTTGACTTAAAAGTCAAAGTTGATATCGAAGCTAACAAACACCCACAACTCACTCTCTCTCTCGTGTCACTCTATCTCTCGGATTTCTTGAAGCAACCAAAGAATTGTGATTTTGAATTTCTAGAAAGGTAAACATATGTTTGTTGTTGAATTTAAACTTGTATGATATTATCCTTGTGTTTAAAACTCTAATTCTTGCAAAACTCCATTAACAAGCATACAAGCTTACTTTGAAAGTAAGTTTGGCATGTTTGATGTTTTTAAACCATGGTGTTGTGTTTATAAATTTCATATGGATGAATCATGATGTTTTAAAGTGTTTAAATGAAAAACTAACAAGAAAGAAATTCTGGAAATAAGCCAATCAAGGTGGCGATATTCCAGTGTTTTGAAGGTGTCGGATTCCGAGACACACAAGTGTCGGAATCCGCATGTTTATCCAAATCCGCAAAATTGTCAAAATCCGATAGTATCGGAATCCTCAAGTTGTCGGATTTCGTATGTCGGATTTCCTTGGAAGTGTCTAAATCCGACAAAGTGTCGGATTTCTTCATGCTTATCGGATTCTGATAGAATGTCGGATTTCATTGAATTGTCAAATCCACAAGATGTCTAAGTATTGGAATCCGATGATATGTCGGATTTCCTTTATGTGCCGGATTTCCTAAGTGTTGGATTTCCCAAGTGTCGGATTTCCCAAGTGTCGGATTTCTTATAATCCGCATGAAAGTATCGGATTTCTCACAATCCGACAGTTTTGTCGGATTTGTGTGAGGTCCGGATTTGGGGATTCCTATGTTGGTTTTGTAACCATTCTTTGTATGTTGAGATGATTAATGAAAGTAATACTATTCTAGGTGAACTGACATACTAAGTAAAGCAGAAGTGAAATAACTATCTGTGTAAGCCACTCAGGTGAGTGCCGACTTCCGTAAGCCTCAGTAGAGGAAGACTTACCTATTAAATGTGTTAAATGTAGTTTTAAAGATGTTAAGTGAATGTATGATTAAAGTAAATAAATAAGTATTGTCATGCTACTTTATGCATAATGCCGTACTAAATACTTGTTGAATTTAAGTTAAGTGTATGCCTGCAGAATCCAGAATTGGAGCCGCCTAGTTAAGATGAATGATATGTATGCTAGGGATCCAGATTGGATCCGTAATGATGTGATGAATGATTATGCATGCTTAAGAAGTAAATGAATATGCATGCTCTGTAAATGACCCAGATTGGATCAGCTGTAACGCCGTGGTTTCAAAATTTTGTTACATTTTTTTTAAAAACATCACAGCGGAAACATTTATTATCATCATTAAATGCTAAACAGTAAAAAGTCTGTTAACATTCACCATTATAAAAAACCACTACATTACAACGCAGTCGAATCGTCTTATATAAAATAATTCAATCACTCATTTTGGAAAGTCAACCACAAGTTGGTGAATTAAAATAATTAAATACTACGCAGTCCACACTTCCCAGTAGCTCCCACTCTCACCAGGTCTCTACCTCCTATGCTACCTGCACGAGTACGAGACACATTTCAAGAAACAAGTGTTAACTTTCGCCTCGTGAGTCGGCAATATGTAAACAAAATCATTCATTTAAAAATGTAATAGACAGGTTTAAGTTTATAATAGTACCCAAACCCGTAACTTAACCCACTCATATATCATCATATCTTCCCGCATGGTCAAATATCATCATCATTCGTCATTATTTACATCATATAACATCATAGACATCTTTTACATTGAGAAAACATCACTACACATCATATTATCATAAAGCATCATTTCCAACTCCAAACATCGCTAATCATCAAGTTAACATCAATTCTTAGTTGGGGTCTATCATCATACCTCGTTGTCGTCACTACCCCAAACACCATATGCGTGCCCGACAACGACTATGGTTCCAAGGTCCGTTTGCACCGGCACCACGTACGTGCTAGGCAACTGCTAAGTCCCGTAGTTCATCCGCACTGGCATAGGTTCACTATGCGTGCCTGGCAAGTCTGGTACTGATCGGGGCGCGACTCCCTCACATACTCAGACACCCATGGTCCGCCCGCTATAGCTACTCCGACTAAAGTCGTTTAGGTGAAAGTACAACGGGTGCCCCATCTCTAGGCCCTCCTTTCACTAAAGTCGTCCGTTGACCTCATCATCGTCGGTCAAACACCACTCCAGTGTACGTATACACCATGTGTTGCCAGGGTTGTCTAGAAAACCCGACAACTACCCATCACTGTGCTAGCAAATCCTAGAAGGCACACTTTTCCCCTTAGGCATCATTTCTACATCTTAAAGGTATGTCTACCCCACCCGTACATCGTCATAACCTCATAAAATATTCATCACTAATTAATTACATCACTGTCATCATTAAAACTCACACATTTTAGAAGCATTTAAATAGACAATCATATGGCATCTTTAACTATGTATTTAAATTCCTCACGTATCATCATAAAATAATAATCACCGTAAGCTTCCTTGAAAATCATGTATAATCGTTAAACCTTTCACAAAAATGATTTTGTCATCGTACTCGGTTTTGAAATTTTACTAAACTCACCTGGAGTCCAAGAATCTAAATTGAAAAAGATCACCAAGAAAATTACCGAGCCACCTATGAAATAAACGAGTCCCAATAAGTACTCGTGTGACGAACATCGAAACACAATTCAATCAAATCCCCTAAAACTGCAAATTCAATCACAATTAAAATTCAATCACAATTAAAATTCAATTACAATTGCAATTCAATCACAATTGAAATTCAATTACGATTGCAATTCAATCACAATTGAAATTCAATCACAATCACAATTCAATCACAATTGAAGTTCAATTACGATTGCAATTCAATCAAAATTGAATTTCAATTACAATTCTAATTTGATCACAATTGAAATTCAATTACAATTAAAATTCAATCACAATTGAAGTTCAATTACAATTGCAATTCAATTCAATCAACTACAATCGTAATTCTCATTCATCCTAGAAATCTCAATTTCAATTCTTACATCACCAATAAACAAATCGTAGTTCACTCCTCACACATGCAATTGTATTTCCTTTCTCATAGAAATCGTAGTTCATCTAAATTGTGATTCATGCAATCGTAGTTAACAAGGACTTCCAATCGTAGTTATCACAATATATATAATATGGAATTGTAATTCATGGCTTCAATCGTAGTTCCTTCCTTCTCCATCACAATCGTAGTTCATAACCTCCCCCACCCCCATGAATTAGACGACGAACATGAAGGAAATAAACACCATTTAATCATCTTTTAGACCCCCAAAACACAGAATTTAAACATCAAGGGTACTAATTTCCATCCTAGATCGAGGCCCATGCAACAATTGAACAATTAACGGTTACAATCCTAGCCAATTCATAGATCAAGCTTCAGGAACATAAAAAAAACCCTAGCATATAAAGTGTTGATTTATGCACCAAATCCATTAAAAGCTTCAAACAAAACCAACCAAAGTCACTACCTAAGAGTAAAATTACTTACTTGATAGATGAACCTTCGATTAAGCTCTTGGATGATCAATGTTGCCCCTCTCTTTCTCAATCGTATGAACACCCACAACCCTCTCTCTATTTTCAAAAGTGCCGTATGTGAGATTAAGGCCGCCCAAAATGTAGTTTAACCCTAATGAGGCATTAATTATATAATTGCTTATTAATCCCTAATGTTCCCTTTATTATTCCTTAAGTCCCTAGTCTTAGCTCCTTATTCTTTTTCAACACTCGAGATTTCAAAAAACATTACTTTAAATTCCAAAATAATTAATAAGAGGTCATAAATTCATTTAATGCGTAAACACCTCAAGATTTCGATCGTTACAATTCTCCCCCACTAAAAGAGATTGCGTCCCGGAATTGTAACATCCTAAGATCGGGCCTAGTAATTATAGTGGCTTTGGTATGTTAACTTGTGATTAATTACTTGTTAGTATTAATTATATGGTTCAATTAATTGATTAATTGAAGGTTAAATGAATTATATGTTTAAATATATGTATACATATATTCATGTACGGATATGTGCTTATATATATATATTAGTATGCATGATTGCATGTGATTATCAAGATATTTGTAAATATCAAGTGACACCTCATGCTACAAGTATTAAGAAAGTAATACGTGGGCTTTTATTGGGGTTAACATCTGAGTTCTCTCATTTTGAAATCCGATTGTATGTGTGTTTGTATGTGTTTGAGAGAAAAGGCAAAAAAAGAAGCAAGGTTACTTGATAGTTGGAAGTTTAGTTTGGTTGTGTGATAATTCAAAGAAAAGGTATGATTGTAATCCTAGCATGATTCTGAACATCTTAACATGCTTTGTTTGTGAAGTTATGCTTAGAACATGAAGTTGCCATTGTTGAAGTTTAGAAGTAAACTTGCTTGATTGGTTTTGCATGATTTGCTATGTTAAAAGGATTTGATGTGTTCTTGTTGTTGTATACATGTTAAAAGATGTTTATACATGTTTTAAAAGTGTTCATAATGGATTTTGAGTGTTAGAATCGGATTTGGAAAGTTGGAGTTGGCTGGAAAATGATGAAGATGATTCAGGTTTGCGAGCGACGCGACGCGTCCCTCCTTTGGACGCGACGCGTTCTTTGATTTTATCGGATTCTTGGAGAAATCCGAGTGGAAATCCGATGGTACAATCCGGGACTCAAAATCCGATACAAGCAATCCTACAAGGCAAATCCGATAGTTGAAATCCGAGACTTGAAGTCCGGAATTTGAAATCCGACATATGGGTATCGGATTTGTGAAATCCGATACTTGGGGGCGACGCGTCCGAGGCTTTTGTGGAAAATCTTGTTTGTTTACATTGTTTAATGCGATGTAATATATGTTTATACATATGTGAATCATACATATGTTTGATCAAAAGGATATAAATTTATGTGTTTGGAATATATATATGAATCGGTTACTGATTTCAGTTTGTTATGTTTTCTGGAATAGACAAGGCTCCGTAATATAAGATCAGTGAGTGGAGAAGTTGAAAGCTTGAGGTGAGTGGATGTTTACTCATAGATGTTATTAGTTGTAACTGGTTTGGTTGCAGCTGTTATTGGGTTGATGCATGGATAGATTGTGTATCTGATAATTGATTAACTGTTGATTGTTAATTAACTGCGCGTCAGTGATATGTATACATGATGGTTGGGAAGTCAGTTTCGGCTGGGCATATGGGCTGGGTTTGTTTGCAATCGGCTAATCAGTATTGGGATCTTTTGATGCATTTGTTGCAACTTAAGGTAATACTGTGTGAGAATAGGAAATGAATTATCAGTAAACCTTTGCATTTGCCGGCATTGGTCGTAGGTTCCTGCAGAACCGCCGGTCTTCCCGGGGCATGATTATCTAGTATGTGTTGTTGATATCATGCGGTTCTAGCTGATATATGTGTTGTGGTTTTACTCCATTCACTTAGCTTTGTGCTAATCTCCCAGCTCTCACTCTTTTTTCAGGTTTTGGTAAGTCAGCGGCTCGGCTCAGAGTGGTTAGCTTGGGGAGTAATCACCTAGGACTCTCATAGATTATTTGTGACTAGCCGTGTTTTGTAATACTGATATTTAAACAGTTGTTTTTGTACAATTGTAAATACTTTGGTTATTTAATTCGCTTCCGCAGTGTTTATCAAAGTGAAAATTTTTGGGTTAAAAATACGGTGTTACAAGTTTGGTATCATAGTCTTGGTTTGGTGGTGTAGGCATAGTGGAAGTGTTACATTCCAAAATCTTGGCTCCTGGTAGGTCGATTACTCCTTGGGTGTGGGATTAGGGTGAATTGGAGTATGGTGGAGTTAGTATGTTATGTACTAACGGATTTATCTAATAAATCGTGAGGTGATGTGATTGTTACAGATAACAATGGCTGATCGTGATCACTCAACTGTTGCCCCTATTGTCTCGTCTACTGCTGAAGTCCCTACTACAATAGCGGAAACATTGCAAAATGCCGGTACATCTGGTACCGCTGGGGATGAAAGAGACAAGTATATCTTTCAATTGGAGGGCTAACTACAAGACTTGAGAAAGGAACTGGAGCAACAAAGACAAGTTTCTATAATTCAACCCCCGGTTACTACTGTGATATCAACTGCACCTGCGATACCACCGATTTTTCCACAGATTACTACTTTGACAGAGATTCCGCCAGTATCTATGCCGTTACCCCCGATGTCGCAACCTATATCTCAACCATTCTTCTACCCGTTGTTTTCTCAAGGGTCTTATCCACACGGATCTATGCCTGAAGGATCCTACTCTTATCTGTTTATGGGATATCCACCTAATATAGGATAAAAGCAGCCATGTACATACAAGCAGTTTCTAGATTGTAAACCAGAGGAATACCATGGCAGCACGAATCCTAACATTACGTTAAACTGGTTGAGAGATACCGTGAGGATTTTGGATGCCTGTAACTGTGAAGAGGAAATGAGAGTATGCTTTGCCACCAGGATGCTCAAGGGCAAGGCGATGGTTTGGTGGGATTCCATTACCACCAACTTATCTAGAGCACAAATGGATTCAATAACATGGAATCAATTCGGGGATAAACTATGCGAGCAGTATTGCAATGCCTTCGAATTGAATAAAATAAGACAGGAATTTATGGAATTGAAGATGAACAGGAAGATGTCAGTTGATGAATTGATTGAGCAGTTTAACACGAAAATGAGGTTTGTAACTCAGTGGGTACCGGATGAATCTTCCCAGGTTTAGCATTTCATTGGAGCTTTGTTACTGGAGTACCGGAGTACTACGCGGTTGGCTGGATCACTATCCCAGACCTTCACCTTGGCAAAGTCTGCTGATGGGGACATTCAAGCTAGAGATAAGTAGAATAAAGACGAGGCGGCTTTGTAGAAGCCAAAGTATGACCAGGCAGGTGGTTAACAAAAGAAGATGTGGCAGGGTAATTCTTCTCAAGGAAATCAGAGTCGGAAGCCGACCACAGGGGGTACGAATGCGAAGTCCCAATGGTGTACCCGATGTAAATCCACACACATTGGGCAGTGTACTGCTAAGACCATGCGTTACTTGCGTTGTGGAACGCATGGGCATGAGACGAAAGACTGCAGGTTTCCCCGTAATGTTTGCTGGAATTGTTTGAAAGAGGGACACAGGGCTGGTGATTGCCCTACTGGGAGAAGAGCTGGGACGGGGACGGGGGCAGGAGATGTTGGGGGATCATCGTCAGGGGCACAGAAACGAAAAAATCCTTTGACTCCGGAGGGTAGGGTGTTCCGGATGACAGTAGACGATGCTACTGCTACTGATGATGTTACCACGGGTACGTTTCTTATAAACTCCCTACCTGCGCGTGTGTTATTTGATTCTGGCGCGAATCGCTCCTTTATTTTTGTGGCTTTTTGTGATAAGTTGAAATTGCCTGTTACTGTTATTTCTATACCGATTGAGATAGAAGTAGCAGATGGTAAGATAGTTCCTGTTACAAGTTCTATGACTGGGGCTGCGATAGATATCGATGATAAGTTCTTTCCAATGTCATTTCTATTGATGCCATTAGCGGGGTTTGATGTAGTTTTGGGGATGGATTGGCTGAGTAAGCACATGGCGAGTATTAAATGTGATAGGAAATTGATTTCTTTTCCGTTGTTTGATGGGTCGCATGTGGTGGCTCGAGGGGAAAGGAACAGGTCTACATTTCCTATTATTTCTATGTTGACGGCTAAGAAATCCTTAAGCAAGGGATGCAAGTGTTTTCTGGCATATGCGATTGATGCTAGAAAGGAAAAGCGGGCAGTTACTGATGTGCGAGTCCTATCAGATTTTCCTGAAGTGTTTCTGGATGAGTTACCTGGGTTACCTCCCGTTCGAGAGGTGGAGTATAAGATTTACTTGATACTAGGTTCTAATCCAGTGGCTAGATCTCTTTATAGGTTGGCTCCTTCGGAGATTAGGGAGATGATGACACAGATTCAGGATTTATTGGATCGGGGTTTTATTCGTCCAAGTTCTTCACCGTGAGGTGCACCGGTTTTGTTTGTGAAAAAGAAAGATGGCACGCTACGAATGTGTATTGATTACACGGAACTGAATAAGAGGACGGTAACGAATAAATACCCTCTGCCCAGGATTGATGATTTATTTGATCAGTTGCAGGGTGCTTCGTATTTCTCTAAGATCGATTTGAGATCGGGTTATCACCAGGTACGAGTTTCTAACAAAGATATTGCCAAGACTGCCTTCCATACCCGGTATGGTCATTATGAATTCTTAGTCATGCCGTTCGGTTTGACTAATGCACCTGTAGTGTTTATGGATTTAATTAACTAAGTTTGTCGACCGTTTCTGGATAAATCTGTGATAGTATTTATCGACGACATTTTGGTTTATTCTAAATCCGAAGCTGATCACGAGATTCATTTGAGACAAGCTCTTGAAACCTTGAAACGGTAGCAACTGTATGCCAAGTACTCAAAGTGTGAATTCTAGATGCGAGAAGTTCACTTTCTGGGGCATGTCATTTGCAGTGATGGAGTCAAGGTTGATCCGGCAAAGATAGAAGCTGTAATGAATTGGGAAGCTCCGAAGTCGCCTTCTGAAATTAAAAGCTTCTTGGGATTGGCAGGATATAACAGATGGTTTATCCGATATTTTTCTAAAATTGCGAATCCCATGACTAAGTTAACTCGCAAGGAGGTTCCATTTAAATGGACTGATGAACACGAGAGGGCTTTTCAGACCTTGAAACGACTCTTATGTCAGGCTCCTATTCTTGCTTTACCGGATCGGTCAGATGACTTCATAGTGTATTGTGATGCTTCTCTGGTAGGGTTGGGTTGCGTGTTGATGCAGCGGGATAGAGTTATCGCCTATGCTTCTCGTAAGTTGAAACCTAATGAGAAGAATTATCCATCCCATGATTTGGAATTAGCAGCTACAGTTTTTGCGTTAAAGTTATGGAGACATTATCTTTACGGTACAAAGAGTGTTATTTTTACGGACCACAAAAACCTATAGTATGTATTTTCGCTGAAGGAACTCAACATGCGACAAAGACGATGGCTGGAACTTGTTAAAGATTATGATTGCGAGATTCGTTATCATCCAGGGAAAGCCAACGTGGTAGCCAATGCTTTGAGTCGCAAAGAAGTTAGTGAACATATCAAATTTATGCGAATTGAAATAGTCTCCGACTTGATCGATAGATTGAAGGCAGCTCAGTTGGAAGCCTTAAAGGATGAAAATCTAAAGTCTGAGATTATGGTAAAGAAAAATAATGATCTGACTCATGATTCTAGGGGATTGAAGGTTTATCAATCTCGTGTCTGGGTGCGTTTGCTTGGAGGTCTCCGGAGTTTGATTTTGACTGAGGCGCATAAATCGAGACTAACTGTTCATCCAGGTAGCACAAAAATGTATAATGATCTAAAGGTGTTGTATTGGTGGCCTACAATGAAGACAGATGTTGCACAGTTTGTGGAGTCTTGACATATTTGTGCACAGGTTAATGAAGAGCACCAGAAACCCTATGGATCACTGAAACAGTTACAGATTCCAGAATGGAAGTGGGAGCACATAACGATGGATTTCGTAACCAAACTTCCACGTACGTAGAGGAATCATGATATAATTTGGGTAATCGTTGATAGATTGACCAAGAGTGCTCACATCTTGGCAACCAGTGAGACGACGTCACTCAGTAAGTTGGCTTAGCTGTATATAGATGAAGTTGTTTCCCGACATGATATACCGCTTTTGATCGTATCAGATAGAGATTCCAGGTTTGTGTCGAACTTCTGGAACAGCTTACAATAGGAGTTGGGTACACGTGTTAATCTGAGTACAGCTTACAACCAACAGACAGACGGGCAATCTGAGAGAACTATTCGGACCCTCGAGAATATGTTGTGGTCATGTGTGTTAGAATGTGGAGGTTCTTGGGATTCCCACCTACCGTTAATTGAATTCGCGTACAACAATTCTTATCATTCGAGTATCGGTATGCCGCCTTATGAGATGCTATATGGTCGCCGCTGCCGTACTCCTACGTGTTGGTTAGAGGGGGGTGAGAAACAGTATGGTTCAATTAATTGATTAATTGAAGGTTAAATGAATTATATGTTTAAATATATGTATACATATATTCATGTACGGATATGTGCTTATATATATTAGTATGCATGATTGCATGTGATTATCAAGATATTTGTAAATATCAAGTGACACCTCATGCTACAAGTATTAAGAAAGTAATACGTGGGCTTTTATTGGAGTTAACATCTGAGTTCTCTCATTTTGAAATCCGATTTAATGTGTGTTTGTATGCGTTTGAGAGAAAAGGCAAAAAAAGAAGCAAGGTTACTTGATAGTTGGAAGTTTAGTTTGGTTCTGTGAAAATTCAAAGCAAAGGTATGATTGTAATCCAAGCATGATTCTGAACATCTTAACATGTTTTGTTTGTGAAGTTATGCTTAGAACATGAAGTTGCCATTGTTGAAGTTTAGAAGTAAACTTGCTTGATTGGTTTTGCATGATTTGCTATGTTAAAGGGATTTGATGTGTTCTTGCTGTTGTATACATGTTATAAGATGTTTATACATGTTTTAAAAGTGTTCATAATGGATTTTGAGTGTTAGAATCGGATTCGGAAAGTTGGAGTCGGCTGGCAAATGAAGAAGATGATTCAGGTTTGCGAGCGACGCGACGCGTCCCTCCTTTGGACGCGACACGTTCTTTGATTTTATCGGATTCTTAGAGAAATCCGAGTGGAAATCCGATGGTACAATCTGGAACTCAAAATACTATACAAGCAATCCTACAAGGCAAATCCGACAGTTGAAATCCGAGACTTGAAGTCCGGAACTTGAAATCCGACATATGGGTATCGGATTTGTGAAATCCGATACTTGGGGGCGACGCGACGTGTCGAGTTCTTGGACGTAACGCGTCCGAGGCTTTTGTGGAAATTCTTGCTTGTTTGCATTGTTTAATTCTATGTGATATATGTTTATACATATGCGAATCATACATGCTTATGTTTAATCAAAAGGATATAAATTTATGTGTTTGGCATATATTTATGAATCGGTTACTGATTTCAATTTGTTATGTTCTCAGGAACAAACAAGGCTCGGTAATATAAGATCACTGAGTGGAGAAGCTGAAAGCTTGAGGTGAGTGGATGTTTACTCACAGATGTTATTAGTTGTAACTGGTTTGGTTGCAGCTGTTATTGGGTTGACGCATGGATAGATTGTGTATCTGATAATTGAATAACTGTTGATTGTTAATTAATTGTGCGTCAGTGATATGCATACATGATGGTTGGGAAGTCAGTTTCGGCTGGGCATATGGGTTGGGTTTGTTTGCTATCAGCTAATCAGTATTGGGATCTTTTGATGCATTTGTTGCAACTTAAGGTAATACTGTGTGAGAATAGCAAATGAACTATCGGTAAACCTTTGTTTTGGCCGACATTGGTTGTAGGTTCCTGCAGAACCGCCGCTCTTCCCGGGGCACGATTATCTGTTATATGTTGTTGATATCATGCGGTTCTGGCGGATATATCTGTTGTGGTTTTACTCCATTCACTTAGCTTTGTGCTAATCTCCCACCTCTCACTCTTTTTTCAGGTTTTGGTAAGTTAGCGGCTCGGCTGAGAGTGATTAGCTTGGGGAGTAATCACCTAGGACTCTGATAGATTATTTGTGACGAGCCGTGTTTTGTAATACTAATATTTAAACAGTTGTTTTTGTACAGTTGTAAATACTTTGGTTATTTAATTCGCTTCCGCAGTGTTTATCAAAGTGAAAAATTTTGGGTTAAAATACGGTGTTACAGGAATCCACTACATTAAGTGAACAGCTGGGGGTATCTATCTCTCATATCTCCTTCGGTTTCCCAGGTCACATCACTTCCATGCTTGTTCTCCCACAACACTTTCACTTTCTTGATGCGTTTCTTTCTCAGCTGCTTCATCTTTCGATCCAAGATTGCCACGGGTTCTTCAATCAATCTCTTGCTTTCATCTATCTGCAGTTCCTCAAGTGGTAAGATGCTAGGTTCCTCAGCCAAATACCTACGTAAGTAGCACACATGAAACACATCATGAATCCCGTCCAACTCTGGTGGTGACTCCAACCTGTACGCCTGGGTCCTAATTCTTTTTAGTATCGTCAAAGGACCAATGAACCGTGGACCAAGTTTCCCCGCTTGCCAAATCATATAATCCCTTTCCAGGGCGAGACTTTTAGCATCACTTTCTCACCAACCTCGAATGCTCTCGGTCGGTGCTTCTTGTCAGAATACTTCTTTTGCCTCTCTCGTGCTACCCGTAGTCGTTCTCATGCCCCTGCCACTTTATCAGCCGTCATCTGAATAACATTAGAACTCGCAAACTGCTTCTCACCTGGTTCCAACCAACAAGTGGGAGTGCGGCATCTCCTCCCATAAAGCATCTCATATGGAGCCATATCAATACTCGAGTGATAAGTGTTGTTGTAAGCGAACTCCACTAGTGGTATGTGAGTATCCCAACTTCTGCCGTATTCGATCACGCAAGCCCTCAACATATCTTCAAGCGTTTGTATTGTTCTCTCACTTTTCCCATTTGTCTGAGGGTGATAGGCCGTGCTCAAATGAACCCTTGTTCCCAATTCCTCCTGCAATTTCTTCCAAAACCTCGACGCAAATCGACAATCTCGATCCGAAACAATGGATAACGGAACTCCGTGTCTCGTAACCACCTCCCGAATATACAGCTTTGTTAAGTTCTCTAGCTTTTCAGTCTCTTTCGTTGCCAGAAAATGCACACTCTTTGTTAGCCGATCAACAATAACCCAAATCATGTCGTTACCTCTCGCAGTCTTGGGTAACTTAGTAACAAAATCCATCGTAACCTTATTCCATTTCCACTCAGGTATCTCTAATTGCTGTAACTCTGCATAGGGTTTCTGATGTTCGCCTTCACTTGTGAGCACGTAACACACTTAGATACGTAGGTACCTATATCCATCTTCATACCCGGCCACCAATAATTCGGTTTTAGATCCAAATACATTTTTGTATTCCGTGGGTGGATCGAATATTTAGACTTATGGGCCTCATATAATACCGAATCGCGGACCCGTCCAACCTTAGGAACCCAATTTCGTCCCCTAAAAGTCTTGAGACCCCGTCTATCCTCACTAAGGTCGGCCTATTGCTTGACCATCACCTCGTTCTTTGTATTCTCATCTTTCAAGCCCTCAATTTGAGCTGTGTGAATCCTTTCGAATAAATTTGGTACAACCACCAGACTTAACTCCTTTAGGCAGTTGTAGCCCTCGGTTCCTTACGGCTCAACGCATCGGCCTTTCCCGGGTGATAACTGATTTTACAGTCGTAATCGGTCATCAGTTCCACCCATCGCCGTTGTTTCATGTTTAACTCTTTCTGGTTTTGTATGTGCTGTAGAATTTTATGGTCGGTATAAATTGTGCATCGTGTGCCATACAAGTAATGCCGCCACAAATTAAGAGCAAACATCACCGCCGCGAGCTCTAAGTCATGTGTCGTATAGTTCTTCTCCGCGTCTTTTAGCTGCCTAGATGCATACGAGATAACTTTACCCCACTGCATGAGTACACATCCCGATGGCATGACTAAGAATTCATCAGATCCATGAATATCACACGCGCATTCGTCAATCCAAATGGCATGACTAAGAATTCATAGTGACCATATCGTGTTCGAAAAGCAGTCTTCGATACATCACTTTCCATTACCCGCACCTGATGGTAACCCGATCGCAAATCAATCTTTGAAAAGTGACAAGCACCTTGTAGTTGATCAAATAAATCATCTATCCTCGGTAGTGGGTACTTGTTCTTCAAAGTCAATTTATTCAACTCTCTGTAATCGATACACATCCTCATCGATCCGTCCTTTTTCTTCACAAACAACACCGGAGCTTCCCAAGGTGAAGTGCCCGGTCTAATAAACCCCTTATTAAGTAGCTCCTGAAGCTGTGTCATCATCTCTTTCATCTGTGAAGGTGCCAAACGATAAGGTGCTTTAGCAATTGGTGCCGCACCCGGTATCAAATCGATTTGGAACTCTACTTCTCTTGGCGGTGGTAATCCCGGAAGATCATTTGGGAAAATATCGGGATATTCATTAACCACTTCCACATCTGCTAAGACCGTCTTTTCCTTTGCTGAATCTACCACGTGAGCCAAGAATGCAATACACCCCTTCGCTAGACACTTTCGTGCCTTAAGCACCGTTATCAATGCTATTTTCCCCGGACACCGCTCCCCATAGGCGATAACATGACCGCCTGCTGGAAGAGGAACTCGAACCAACTTCTTTGCGCACACAATCTCGGCTCGGTTAGCAGGCATCCAATCCATCCCAATTACTACATCAAAACCCTTGACATCCCACAGAATTAGCGTCAAAGGAAAGGTAGTACCATCGATATAAATTGCACATTCGTCGTATTTCTCACGCACAGTGATCGGTTTCCCGACCACTACCTCTATCTCTAACACATGTTCCAAGGGACTTCGAGGTACAGTTAATTGACGACAAAATTTAGAGGACACTATAGATCTACTAGCACCAGTATCAAACAACACGTTAGCAGGTATGGAATTTATAAGAAAAGTTCCGAATATAACCTCATCATCTCGGCGTGCCTCCTCCGCAGTCATCCTAAATGCCCGACCGGTAGCTTTCTGAGCTGGCTTCTTTCCCGTTGTATCCTGCTTCTTCCTTGGTTGTGGACATTGTGTACTGATATGCCCTAATTCTTGATAATTATAGCACACTGGTTTGTCACTTTTGCAGTCTACTGCTTTATGCCCCAACTTTCTGCACTGACAACAACTCATCGTTTCAGCTGTGCATGGACCGCTGTGACTCGAGTGATAGGTAGTGCAGTAGCTTGACTTCCCTTTTTCGTCCGTCTTTTTATTGCCATTGTTGTTACTGCCTGAAAAATTCTTCTTGTTGGAGGACCCAGATGGCCCTTCCCACTTCCTCTTCTCCCCCACAACGTTGCTAGCTTTCTCTTTCAGTTTCAAGTCATGTTCGATCCTCAGGGCCTCGTCCATCGTGTCACCCAGGTTAGTTCTCAATCTCACAGTTGCTCGGTATTCATATGGCAAACCTTCCATGTACTGGTTTACCGTGGATGCATCATCATAACAATATCTTTTATCAAATTTCATCCGTTCAGAGAAAGTTGAATTATACTTAGCAATCGTCATACTGCCTTTCTTCAAGTCAAGAAATTCTCGTTCGGCACGCTGCCTAGCTCCCAGATTGTAGAATCGGTTTTGGAGCTTTTCCTTAAACAAATTCCAAGTCAAGTTCATCCTGGTCATCTCAGTCAGAGTAGCTTCGATAGAATCCCACCACTCAAGAGCTTCCTTTTCCAACATGCGGATCGCATAACTGACCCGTGGTTCTTCGGTGAAAACCCTAGAATTGAAAGTTTGTTCCATCTTCCGAACCCAGCGTATGCAGTCTAGGGGGTCGGTCCCACCCTTAAATTTGGGTGGCTTGCAATCCATAAACATTTTGAAGGTACTACCCACCTGATTCAGCGCTCCACCATTGCCTCCTCCTAACCCAATGCCATAACCAGCTTGCACATCACTATTGGCTCGTCCCTCGGCATGAGTGTTAGGAGTAGGTTTATCCTTAAAGATCCCCGCATCACACATAACCTGTCTTAGCTGGCCCAGTTCCACACTCTGTTGTTTCAACGGATAGTCCTTTTCCTTCAAAACCCTCTCCAGTTCCGCAATACGAATCATACTGCTGGTGCTGTGCGCAGTACGACTGCTATGCACCGATACAGTCCTCGGAGGAGTCGGAATCCGATGACTCTCCGCTTCCTCATCACCCTGGAATCTGAACGACCCCTCTGCAGCAATAGTTTCCCTCTTGTTCACCACTTGCCTCTTATTACCTCTCCTTGTTTCAACCATGTTCTACGCAATAAATTTAGGTAAGGGTAATCATCTAAAATCAGCACAAGTAAAGAGCTACCTAACAAGCAACTCTCTCACACACACCCCCACCTGTCATCCTACACGAGCTCAGCTGTGAGTCTAAGCACCGGACTCAATACTCAGATCCCTCACACCCTGGCTCTGATACCAACTTGTAACGCCGTGGTTTAAAAATTTTGTTACATTTTTTTTTAAAAAAAAACATCACAACGGAAACATTTATTATCATCATTAAATGCTAAACAGTAAAAATTCTGTTAACATTCGCCATTATAAAAACCACTACATTACCACGCAGTCGAATCGTCTTATATAAAATAATTCAATCACTCATTTTGGAAAGTCAACCAAAAGTTGGTGAATTAAAATAATTAAATAGTACACAGTCCACACTACCCAGTAGCTCACACTCTCACCAGGTCTACCTCCTACCCTACGTGCACGAGTACGAGACACATTTTAAGAAACAAGTGTTAGCTTTCGCCTCGTGAGTCAGCAATATGTAAGCAAAATCATTCATTTAAAAATGTAATAGAGAGGTTTAAGATTTATAATAGTACCCAAACCCGTAACTTGACCCACTCATATATCATCATACATCCCCGCATGGTCAAATATCATCATTATTCGTCATTATTTAGATCATATAACATCATAGACATCTTTTACATTGAGAAAACATCACTACATATCATATTATCATAAAGCATCATTTCCAACTCCAAACATTGCTAATCATCAAGTTAACATCAATTCTTAGTTGGGGTCCATCATCATACCTCGTTGTCGTCACTAGCCCAAACACCATATGCGTGCCCGGCAACCACTAGGGTTCCAAGGTCCATCCGCACCGGCACCACGTGCGTGCTAGGCAACTGCTAAGTCCCGTAGTCCATCCGCACTGGCATAAGTTCACTATGCGTGCCTGGCAAGTCTGGTACTGATCGGGGTGCGACTCACTCACGTACTCAGACACCCATGGTCCGCCCGCTATAGCTACTCCGACTAAAGTCGTTTAGGTGAAAGTACAACGGGTGTCCCATCTCTAGGCCCTCCTTTCACCAACATGGTGTTATGCGCGTTGACCTCATCATCGTCGGTCAAACACCACTCCAGTGTACCTATGCACCATGTGTTGCCCGGGTTGTCTAGAAAACCCGACAACTACCCATCACTGTGCTAGCAAATCCTAGAAGGCACACTTTTCCCCTTAGGCATCATTTCTACATCTTAAAAGTATGTCTACCCCACCGGTACATCGTCATAACCTCATAGAATATTCATCACTAATTAATTACATCACTGTCATCATTAAAACTCACACATTTTAGAAGCATTTAAATAGACAATCATATGGCATCCTTAACTATGTATTTAAATTCCTCACGTATCATCATAAAATAATAATCACCCGTAAGCTTCTTTGAAAATCATGTATAATCATTTAACCTTTCACAAAAACAATTTTTTCATCGTACTCGGTTTTGAAATCTTACTGAAGTCACCTGGAGTCCGAAAGTCGAAATTAGAAAAGATCACCAAGAAATTTACCGAGCCACCTATAAAATAAACGAGTCCCAATAAGTACTCGTGTGACGAACATCGAAACACAATTCAATCAAATCCCCTAAAATTGCAAATTCAATCACAATTAAAATTCAATCACAATTAAATTTCAATTACAATTGCAATTCAATCACAATTGAAATTCAATTACGATTGCAATTCAATCACAATTGAAATTCAATTACAATTACAATTCAATCACAATTTAAGTTCAATTACGATTGCAATTCATGGCATCAATCGTAGTTCCTTACTTCTCCATCATAATCGTAGTTCATAACCTCCCCCACCCCTATGAGTTAGTCGACGAACGTGAAGTAAATAAACACCATTTAATCATCTTTTAGACCCCCAAAACACAGAATTTAAACATCAATGGTACTAATTTCCATCCTAGATCGAGGCCCATGAACAATTCCACAATTAACGGTTACAATCCTAGCCAATTCATAGATCAAGCTTCAAGAAGTTAAAAAAAAACCCTAGCATTTAAATGTTGATTTATGGCAGCACCAAATCCATTAAAAGCTTCAAACAAAACCAACCAAAGTCACTACCTAAGAGTAAAATTACTTACTTGATAGATGAACCTTCAATTAAGCTCTAGGATGATCAATGTTGCTCCTCTCTTTGTCAATCGTATGAACACTCACAACCCTCTCTCTATTTTCAAAAGTGCCATAGGTGAGATTAAGGCTGCCCAAAGTGTAGTTTAACTCTAATGAGGCATTAATTCTATAATTGCTTATTAATCCCTAAGGTTCCCTTTATTATTCCTTAAGTCCCTAGTCTTAGCTCCTTATTCTTTTTCAACACTCGAGATTTCAATAAACATTACTTTAAATTCCAAAATAATTAATAAGAGGTCATAAATTCATTTAATGCGTAAACACCTCAATATTTCGATCCTTACATCAGCTGTGTGTATGTGAATTGTTCGCGAACAACTGTTGCATGGTTAAGGTCAACCCTATAGTTGGGTTCCAGGGATCCTTAACAGGAGATTCAGAAATTAACAGTGATTCGGGGTGCATCCCGGATTTTAGGTTCTGAAGAACCACCGTGCCTTAACGTGAGATTGTAATCAGCCAGTAACTGGCCGGGATTACCAGGGAACCTATGGTTCCGTAAACGATGCTTGGTGGACTCCTTTATGCTCCCCACCAGCGCGGATGGTTGTGCCTGATCCCCCGGTGTATTGGTGTTGAGCGGGACTAGCTATCCTGCAAGAAACAACTTATACCGATCGTGTCAGTACACCGCAATGTGATAGGATAGCATTGTATGCTTATTCCTGTGATGCATGACTTGCTCTAATGATGCTTATGTTAAGTTTGTACTTACTAGCTATGTGTATAGCTAACGGTGCCATGTGAACTCTTTTTGCAAATTGAGATTAGGTTGCCTTGTGAGTTGGGTTGCCTTCTACTGGATATTTTGCTGGCACACTTTATTGAAGTAATATAACTTTATGGTCGGTTGTTGTAGGGTAACACCAATTGTGATACAAAGTTCTGATTGTAAATTTTAATGTAAACTTTTTGGTTAACTTCCGCTGCTTAACCTAATGATATTTAATCGTGATTGAATTCATGTTTATTAAAAACACTAATTTTTGCTAAAATTTGGTTATTGCAAGGCCGGTGTTACACTTCCCCTTACACCCAAAACGAATGACGTCTTTCCAAGGAGAAACCTTCAAGAATACACGATCACCAACATCTAATGTTGCGGGACGACGTTTGGGATCCGCATGCATCTTTTGTCGGTCTCGGGCTGCTTTTAGATTTTCTAGAGCTACATTCACGTTTGGGTTCCAACCAGCAAGTTGGAGTACGACAACGTCTCTCATAAAGCAGCTCGTATGGTGGCATTCCAATACTGGAATGATATGAATTATTATAAGCAAATTAAATCAATGGGAGATGAGAATCCCATGAACCATCAAACTCGAGTATACACAGACGAAGCATATCTTCTAACGTTTGGATCGTTCGTTCAGATTGACCATTGGTCTACGGATGATAGGCAGTGCTCAGATGAACACGAGTGCCTAGTTCACGTTGCAAACTTTGCTAGAAATTAGAAACAAACCGAGAGTCACGATCAGAAACAATTGAACAAGGATGACCATGATGTGATTCAATCTCATCGATATAAAGCTAAGCCAAACGAGTCAACGAAGCAGACTCGTTGGTTGCTAACAAGTGGGCACTTTTAGTCAACCGGTCAACAATGACTCGTATCATATCATGCCCTCTGAACGTCTTAGGCAGCTTTGTCATGAAATCCATAATGATATGATCCCACTTCCACTCCGGAATATCAAGTTGTTGTAGATTGCCATAATGCCTTTGGTGTTCCGCTTTAAATTGCGCGCATATTTGACATCTCTCCACAAATGAAACGATGTCCTTCTTAAGAGTCGGCCACCAATACTACCTCTTCAGGTCATAGTACATCTTGGTGATTCCCGGACGGACAAAAAACTTGGACTTGTGGGCTTCTTGCAAAATCAGCTCACGATTACCTCCAACAAGAGGTACCTAAATCCTGGATTGAAAAGTCTTCAACCCACGATTATCTTCACCCAGCTAGTCTTTCAACTTCTTCATTGTTTCATCTTTCAGATTGTCTTCTTGCAAGGCTAAATGCTGGACTTCTTTTAGCTTTGCAATCAAAAATCTGATATCATTGTGATCTTCATAAACTTTGCTTCTGCTGATGGTCCTTTACGGCTCAAAGCATCTGCTACAACATTGGCTTTACCAGGATGGTAACGGATTTCACAATCGTAGTCTTTAATTAACTCCAACCAACGGCGCTGCCACATGTTAAGTTCTTTCTCGGAAAAGACATACTATAAACTCTTGTGATCAGTGCATATCACACACTTCATGCCACAAAGGGAATGCCTCCATAACTTCAATGCAAATACCACAGCAGCAAGCTCAAGATCGAGGGTTGGGTAGTTCCTTTCGTGTGATTTCAATTTCCGAGAGGCGTAAGCAATCAATTTATCTCGCTGCATGCGGACACGGCTCAAACCCGCGTATGAGGCATCACAATAGACTGTAAAGTCCTCCAAATCATCAGGCAAGGTGAGGATCAGAGCTTCACATAACAATTGCTTTAAGGTCTGAAAAGCTTCCTACTGAGCTTCCAACCATACAAAAGCTATATCCTTACGAGTCAGCTTCGTCAACGGACCCGCAAGTTTAGAGAAATCGCGAATAAATCGCCGATAGTAGCCAGCCAAGCCAAGGAAACTTTTAATTTCTGAAGGAGTTCGAGGAACCCCCGAATTCATCACCTCCTCCACCTTAGCTGGATCTACTTTAACACCGTCTCGACAAATAACATGGCCAAGGAAATGTAATTCCCTAAGCCAGAACTCACACTTGGAAACCTTAGCATACAACTGTTCTCGTGTAAGAGTTTCGAGAACTTGACGAAGATGAAGCTCATGATCAACTTTAGTCTTTGAGTAAACAAGAATATCATCCATAAAGACGATCACGAATCTATCAAGAAATGGACGACAAACACGATTCATTAGATCCATGAAGATGGCAGGGGCATTGGTTAAGCCGAATGGCATAACCAAGAATTCATAATGACCGTAGCGAGTTCGAAAAGCAGTTTTCGGGATATCTTCTTTATGAACCCGCACTTGATGGTACCCCGTCCGGAGATCAATTTTAGAGAAATAAGTAGTTCCCTGCAATTGATCGAAAAGATCGTCTATTCACGGAAGAGGATATTTATTCTTTACAGTTCACTTGTTATGCTCCCTGTAATCTATACACATACACATTGTTCCATCCTTCTTCTTCACAAACAACACGGAAGCTCCCCACGGCGAGGAACTTGGACGGATAAAGCCTTTGTCAAGCAACTCAAGAATTTGAGTCATCATCTCACGAATTTCAGAAGGTGCAAGACGATATGGACTCTAGCCACAGGAGTAGCTCTAGGAATAAGCTCAATTTTATACTCAACATCTCTAACCGGAGGTAAACCGGGCAGTTCTTTAGGAAACACCTTAGGGTAATCAGACGCTACCCGGATGTCTTGGACTGGTCTCTTTTCCATCTTGGCATCAATAACATATGCTAAGAAAGAATCACAACCTTTAGAAATAGACTTTTGAGCTTTAATCATAGAGATAACGGGAATATCGGACTCCGGTCGCTCTCCTCGAGCTATTGCATAAGATCCATCAGAGAGAGGAATCTTAATCATCTTTTTGGAACAAAGAATCTTAGCATCACGACTACTGAGTCAATTCATTCCGATTACCACATCGAAGCCCGCAATAGGCATTATAAAAAACGAAATACGGATACTACTCCCATCAATATATATAACAGCGATAGGAACTTTCTCGGTAAACGGAACTACATTACCATAAGCAACCTCTACTTTAAGTGGCTCATCTAATGGAATGACAGGAAATTGAAGTCTTTTACGACAAGCCACAGAAACAAAGGAATACGTCGCTCCTGAGTCGAACAATACACAAGTAGGAGTATAGTTAATAAGGAATGTACTAGTAATGACATCCCCCGCTTCCTTTGCCTCATCTGCTGTCATCTGAAATGCCCTCCCTTTTGCGCGAGGTGCACCATCTCTCTTTTGTCCTCCGGAAGACCCACCCGCTCCCGAGCTTTGCCTATCAGGACAATCTACCATCTTGTGACCGGGCTTGCGACACCGGTAGCAAACATCTTTTTTTTATCGGCACTCGCTCACCGAATGCCCCTTCTGCCCACATCTCCCACATATTCTCGTTGCTGTAGAGCATTCCCCAAAATGATAGGTTCATGAAGAACACCAAGGATTGTCAGGTCTTAGTTTGTTAGAAGTATCGGTCTTTCCACCTCCAAAGGATTGCCCTTTTGAAGGACCCGATTTTTGAGATGGTTGAAACATTCTCTTGTAACCCCCACTAGCAGCTTCACCCCGTCACTGTATTCGATCACCTTCCATTTGTCGGGCCACTTCAAATGCCCGATCAAGACTAACGGCTTCTCGGACATTGGCGCGAAACTCCAATGGCATGGTTGCCACAAACCTTCTTATCTTGGTGGTCTCATCTGGTATCAGGTGTGGAACAAATCTCATCTTATCAGTAAAAGCCGTGATATGATCTTCCATCGATTTATCTCCTTTATGGAGGTTGTTAAACTCTCTCTCCATCCTCTCCATATCATAATCTGTACAGTATTTCTTTAACAATTTCTCAGAAAATTTCTCCCACGACAGAGCACTCAATACCTACTTGCTAATCAAGGCTTTCACAGTATCCCACCAAAAGATGGCGCGTCCCTTCAACATGCGTACTGCGTATTTCACGCAATACTCCGGTTCACATGCGCAAGATTCAAATGTTTTCTCCATTTCACGGAGCCATTGCATAGTAACTGTGGGGTTATCACTCCCCTCGAATGTCGGAGGCTTACACGACAGGAACTTTTTATAAGAACAACTCTTGCGTGGTCTGCCTAAGGTGGTCTACAACAAGAGCTCTTTAGCGATACGTAGCTCTTCTTCCAGACACTTTATATATCCTACTTGGTCTGTCTCAGGTCTACCGCCTCCAGCATTATACTGAGAGTGTTCATCTTTAGGCTAATAAGACATATGAGAAGCCTCATCTTCCATATCTTTGAGTGCTTGCTCGGTATTACCGCGCTCAGCAGACCTCTTTATCAAATTTCTATATAAAAAAGAAGAGTATTTAGTACTCTAATATACTTACTTATAGCTCTTTAACAGGATATATATTATAACAAGTAATATTCATGCAACTCTCATACCCAACACCCATAAGCAACACTTTATTATGGTCGGGCCCGAGTTTGAGACTGAATACTACTGCAAGTACTCAATTCCCTAAAACATAAGCTCTGATACCTACTTGTAATACCGGTTTTGCAAAACGACAAAATTAGCAAAAATTTGCGTTTTTCATAAATGTGAACTCATTCACGATTAAATAACATTAAGTTACGTAGCAGAAATTTAAACCAAAAGGTTTTACATCAAACATTTACATTCAAAATATTGTATCAACGGTTTGGTGTTACTCTATCACAACAACCGACCATAATATCTTAACATTACAACATTTATAAAAGTGTTCCATCCCAAAATAAATGTCCAGTAGAAGGCGACCCTGCTCACCAGGTCACCTAATCTTTATGCAAAAAGGGGGCAACGTGGCACCATTAGCTATACACATAGCCAGTGAGTACAAACTTAACATAAGCATCAATAAAGCAAGTCAAGTATCATAGGAATAAGCAATCAATGCTATCCTATCACATTGTGGTGTGCTGACAAGATCGGTATAAGTCATTTCTTGTAGGATAGCTAGTCCTGCTCAACAACAATAAACCAGGGGATCAGACACAACCATCCGTGCTGGTGGGGGAGCATAAAGCAATCCACCAAGCATCGTTTACGGAACCATAGGCTCCCTAGGCAATCCAGCTACATCCGTCTGATTACCCCTCATGATATAAGTCAAGGGGGTTCTGCACAACCTACGATCTGGAATGTTACCTCGAATCACCGTTAAATACCGAATCACCTGATCAAGGATCCCTGGGATCCAACTATACGGCTGACCTTAACCATGCTTTGAGTTGTCCGCGAACATTTCGCATACACATAGTTGATCCATTCTGGATCATTCATTAAGCATGCATATTCAGTCATTTCAACGAGGCGGATCCAATCTGGATCCTTAGCATGCCTAAAATTCATTTTTAACATAGTTGATCCATTCAGGATTAGTATCATACATATCATTTAACTTAACTAGGCAGCTCCAATTCTGGATTCCGCTGGCATGCACTTAACTTACATTCAACAAACTCTTAACATGGCATAGTGCAATAAAGTCGCATGGCAAGACTTACGTCTTTACTTTTAAGCATACATGCAATATTAACATCTTTGTATCACATATAATACACTTAGCAAGCAAGTCTCCCTCCACTGAGACTTATGAAAGTCGGTACTCACCTGAGTAGCTTATATTACGGATTACTTTAACTCCGCTTCAGCTAATTCGGCAAGTTCACCTATATTCATTATCATTCGCATTAAACATTTACACATAGGGATTCTATTACTTAGACCCCATACAAGAACAATCTAAGGCTTATAACACCTTAGATTAACCTCACATGAATTAGCACAACTTGTGCCTTTACAAACATTTAACTTTGAAAATGACCGCTTCTGAATTTCACCCGACGCGTTGCGTCCAAGCAACGGACGCGTCGCGTCGTGCTACTTTATGCAATAGTCGCATAGTTAAGTCGGATCACCAAGTCGCATGGCTCATTTTTTTCCTCAAACCAAAAGTCGCATGACCCAACTGACAGTCAGATCAAGAAGTCGCATGATCCATGCGACAGTCTGATCAAAAAGTCGCATGACCATGTGACAGTTGAACCAAAGGTCGCATGACCCATGACACAGTCAGATGAAAGGGTCGCATGACCCATCCGACAGTCGGACCAAGAGTCGCATGACTTGTCTAACTTTAACTCCTGATCATTTTCAAAACAAACTAGAATCTCAAACTTGTTAAATCTACTTTTAAAACACTTTTAAACTTTACATAACATCCATACAAGCTTCATAAACTCATCAAATCCAAATAAGAACACCAAACATGCAAAAACCACTTTCAAAGTAAGCTTGATATATTCTTCAATGGTGTTCTTACATGAACTTGAGTTTCCAGCCATGACTCAACTCATATCTATTACCAATCATGTTTAAACTCCATTACAAACATGATACTAACCTTTGTTTGATTCTACAACACCAAAACTTCAATTTGTTCTTCTTCAGAGACCCACAAGAGAGTAGAGCAAGTGTATGTTTGTATGTGTTTTTGTTTATCAACTTTGACTAATATAGTCAAGTTAACATATATATATATATATATATATATATATATTCTTATCCAGAGGCAACCGCCTCTGGATTTTCCTTTTTTTATTTTAATTCTTTCTTTATTACTTTTCTTAATATATATACACATAACATATATATATATATACTTTATTACTAATACACACAATAAAATATATATACATACTTGAAATATCTATTTACATTATTCACTAGCTTATGTAGATTTACACACGATCAACAACTAGGCCCAAATCAAGGACGTTACATTTATATGGGAGAGTCGATTTTATATACATATCTACTATACATACGATAAATGAATAAAATCAATACTAAAGTGAAATCAAAGTATAAGTATCGATATTTTTATAAAAATATCGAGTAAATATTAACCTAAAATTCAAATAAGTTTCTAATTTAAGAAATATTTAAACTGTTATTTATTTTGAAGCAATGCTGTTAATTTAAATATCTACCGTAATTTCCTTTATTAAATTATCTTACTAAAAATATTAATTATATTTCCTTTGAAACTATCAATACTAATATGAATTTGTATATAAAAACATAATATATTATTATTAACTTATCATAATATTTAAAAAATTTTAATTAACTAACGACCTTTTTTTATTAATATATAATAAATTTATAAAGAAATTATTAAAAAATTAATTTCCAAAAAAAGAACATTAAGAAAGTATTATATACACAAGTACAAAATATTTTACTTATTTAAACCTACAAAATTGACCCTTTTTGTAATATTTAAAAAAGTATTATATACATATTATATATATATATATATAACAAAAGGCAGGAAGTATGAACAGTAACTTTTTGTCTTTTTATACAAATCTACTATCTATCATTATATATATTAAAAGTGTCACAGTTATACACAAGATGGAACATTGGCGGGTTAGCAATTGATGACTATTTCTTTTTTGATGGTTGCGAGTTCGACCCCAGTCGCATGCTCTTTTTTATTTTGTTTCTAACCTCTTTTTTTGTTTCCATCTCTTTATTTACTTTTTCTTTTATAAAGTCTTTTTCACACTTTGTTTTTTATGGTTATCATTATTAATTTGATTAATACTAAATCTTACAATGAAAAATTAGAAAAGTCTCAAAGTTTTTTTTTTCGTTTTCTGTATTAATAAATATACTTTTTTAATTTTTAGTATTAAAGTTTATTACAAATACCTTTTGCACCTTATTATATATAGTAACAATGTTAAACAGTTTTTATCTATTTACAATGTTAAATCATATAACAAAATATGAATACTAAAAAAATGATACAATAGTTCCTTTTTGTCGTAATATATGAAATCACTTTATTTATATAAGTCGAATTAGACTTTTACTACACGTCACATATATGTTTTAAACTCCTGACGCAACGTGCGGGATACAATTACGAACGTATATATTTTAATTCAAAAAAACGATATAAGGCAAGAGTTAACCTATATATTTTAAAATTAATAAAACGATATAAGCACTACGAACGTTGTTAAAAGTACGATACGAAACACGAATAATGTTTACTATATATAATGCAATAGTTAGTTTTTTTAATAGCAGAACATATACTAAGTTTCAAACCCCGCTGCAACAGCGGGGTTATAAATGCCTCGTTCTAATTTATGTGCCAAGAATTAAAACACAAATTTTGTAGGTTCTATAATCAATGTTGTTATAGTAGATAAAATCATGATATTATAATCTTGATCTTACATAAACAGAATGTGTGGCGATTTCAGTAACAAAATTACGACAAAATTACAAAATTTAGCAATATTTATCAGTTTAATCATCATGGCAAGACAGTGTAACATTTGCAAACAACAAATTTGTAGAAATTCAAATTATTTGTATAAACTTTCCGTGTGCTGACTATACTCCCTAAATAATAAAAACTAACAAACAAAAGACTACTCTATCCATTATTTCATCTTTGCAAAAATTAGATTAACCTTTGAAAAAAAATGCATGAAATATTACCACTAACAGACCGATTCAAACTTATGAGATGGTTTTATACTAATGCTAACATATATACATGCATCCTAATCATTCATGACGAGCTAATCCAAATATATCAATTAATTAGTTATATCATGTTATCACAAAAAAAAGACCTATAGGTGTATCATATAGGTATCCTGACAATACTATCCTGTTGGTGGTGGTATGAGTGTTCAAAAGAGCATGTCAACCCATAAGTTTAATCCTAAGTTTCCAGACAAATTTACACGGACATGTTACTGGACTTACGACAATGTCAATAAACTGTAAATACCACATACCCACTTTCCTCAAGAGTGTCCACTTCCAACACAAACTTCAAACTTTTACTTCCACGGTAGTTGGTGTGTTGTTTAAAATCCTTCCAATCCCCCTTCAGAACCACATGATATTTTGCGAAACATCCCCCAATCTTGGATCTTCATAACCCTTCAACCGCATCCCAGTCTAGTAATTTCCACATCTTACAATAATCGGATCAGCCACCTCATTCAGCTTATACTTTTTAACAAACCAAGCAGGTATGTGCTGAAAATAACACAACAATCATAATTTAAAATTCGCGTTGAATATAAACGTAACATTAAAAAATTCAGTAATAAATTAGGATTATCAATCCATTATGTGAAAGAATATCCACCATCCTCTTCCTAAAGAACTGGACATACTGAAATCTTGGCAGAAAAGAGTTGCTGGTAGAAGCAACATTAGGTGCTACATAATAAGATTTAGTACATATATTACTAAAAAGAAAAATGAAATTTACATAATCTATTTGAATTATATAAATTAATAAAATTTTGAATATATTACCAAGGTTATAGAACTTTTGATGTTACAATAAAATTTAGAATATGTTACAATGGCAGGGAACTACAATGTAGAAATTATAAATGGTCAGAGTAAGTAAATACATTATTTCCTAAGTGTTATATTATATGGTTCAAGGTAAATATATAAAAAGAACTTACCAATATCCTTGCAGAATTTTACATGAGCATGTGGAAGGAACACACGGCTGTTAGTGGTATACTCACATCCATACAAATCAAACATTTTCAACTTAAACTCAAACAACCCAAAAATAGTTCTCAAACACAATAAAAATGTCCTTTTTAACTCTAAACCTACGGAATAATTTTACCAGACTTTTACCGACAAAACCACATGACAAGTCATCATGAACTAACAACTCAGCATCAAACCTAGCATTAGCGGCCCAAATGACAACTTTTTTTTCAAATTCTTAATGAATTGATGGAACTAGACCGTGTGAATGAACTGGTACATATAAAATATGTAAATAACGTAAAATGTAGGATTAGATACTAAATCAAGTATTTGGTAAAGGATGCAATAATCATGAGCAATATAAAAAACACGCCCATATATATAAATTTTATGTAGTATTTATCTATATATATATAAACATATATATATATAACTTACAACAAAACTAGTTGTTTGGTCTTGAACAGTCACACCATATCTTATACAATCATCTCGGCGAATTTTTGGAAAATGATTGGTCAAGCAAATACCAGAATTGTCATAGAAGTAAAGAAATATAGGACCATTTGGAATTATCATGAAATGCAAAAAATGCCCAGGCTTGACATTCCGACTTTGAATCAACTCTATTAACTTCTCCCCACCAATATTAAGGACATCTTTATGGACGTGAACGACACTATGTCAAAAAGGTACCTTTCTGTATTGACATGAACGATTATCCTAGTTGGGATATTTGATACAAAATCATGTTTGACAATTGACGGTATCTCCTACAGTAGAGCGAATATAAATACATTAATACATATAAGTGTTAGATTCCATATAGTATTAAAACAGTTAATGAAATGAATTTACCAGATAGATATATAACAGGTATTTCCTTGATTTTGATAACAAAGTCCATGTAGCTGCAAATAAGGGAAGATATATTTAGCACACATATCAATTTAAAACAACATGATTAACTTTCATTGTAAAATCTGCATATTACCTCATTAATATATATATATTTATAAGGTAAATCAAGTGTTTACTTAAATAATAAAGAAGTGCAACCTTGTTTAGGTAATTATATAAAAAACGTTTGAGACCTAAACAATAGATAACCACATTGTTGACAATATTAAGGTACTAAAAATTTAACCTTTGTTGACAATATTCACAATATCTTTCTTGAACTACACTCACTTCAAGTTAAGTTTTTACTAATTTTATTCAATAACATGAGAACACATATATACAAAACAAAAGTTACCTAATTAACATATTGAAGAAATATATTGAAGATAGAAGATAGAAGACATAAGAGTATTATGACCATATAATACTAATAGTTTAATTAAAACTTCTATAGTTAGTACCTTATATTTATTCAAAATAGCCGAATGTATATATTAAAAAAATTGATATATCACAACAAAAATACATAACACACATCCATCAGTAAAATCATAATGGAAAGACAGTCAACAAACATAAATAAAGATATTACCTAATGTTTTGAACTGGAACATAACTACAAATTTAACCTTTGTTAACAATATTCACAATATCAAACTGGAACTACACTCAGCTCAAGTTAAGTCAAAACTAATTTTATTCAATCACTCATTGTTCACATGTATTAAAATATATACAAAACAAAAGTTACCTAATTAAGATCAACAAGCAAATTCAATTAACAAACATAAATAAAGATATTGAGGGAAGAAAACATGACAATGTTAAGCACATAAGTATTCTTAATTTAACATTTGATTAAAACAAATAAGATGAAATTCAGACATTTTCAACAAATAAAAAGATGGCTCATGATATATATATATATATATATATATATATATATATATGTATGTATTGTTTAGGTAATTTATCTCAAAAAAGTTTTAGACAAAGAATTGTAGATAAACAATAGATAACCACATATTGAAATGAAAAATTAGGTAACTTTTTATGTTTTTTACAATCAAATTAACAATGCATGATCATACAATTAAGAAATATCATAAAATTACCAAATTACCCAACTTCATGAAAAGTACTTAATGTGAAATAACCTAATGTTATGAACATGAACATAACTAAAATTTTAACTTTTTGTGGACAATATTCACAATATCAAACTCGAACTACACTCACCTCAAGTTAAGTGAAAACTAATCTTATTCAATCACACATTATTCACATGAGAACACATATATACAAAACGAAAGTTACCCAATTAAGATCAACAACCAAATACAATCAAGAAACATAAATAAAGATATTGAGGGAAAGAAAACATGACAATGTTAAGCCCATAACTATTCTTAATTTAAGCATTAGTAATTACGTTTTATAAAAACATTAAAGGATGATTCATAACAATCAGATATATGAATGGATGATTCATAAAAACAGGTATCATGAATATTACCTAATGTAAAATTGGAGGATGCGCATAAACATTAAAACCTAAATCACTATTAGAAAAAGAATCAGCAATGAAGAAACGGTAAATATAAAAAATTATATGAATGAAAATTACCCAAAATTGATTGCCGATGATGTAACCTTTGACAGTAATATGTATGTTACGAAGAAAATGACCTGTAAAATCGAATAGACACGGAACTAAATCAAGAAAATAATTAGAGAATGAAGAAGATGATAAATGGGAATGATTGAAGAACATTACCCATAAAGTTGAGAAACGGCACAGAAGACTTAGTGGGCGACCGTAAAAGTCGATGTTCTTTGACAAAGATCAAATGGATACATAACTAAATCAATAAAATAATTAGATAATGAAGACGAGGATGATAAATGACAATGATCGAAGAATATTACCTTCGAAAACGTTCGGAATCGACAATTAAAGAACGAAGGTATCGAATGAAATCGTCGAGAGGAAATTAGGGTTTCTTGCGAATTGGGTGTTCAAGAGAAAAGAGAAACGGGGATGGATAGGGATTGCAAAAAGAAGTCGGGTCATACGACCCGCGTGATTTCAAAAAACGGGTTAAAATACCCACTTTAAATACATAGTTCGATGTTTTTAAAAGAAGTAGTCAAAATTGCAAATGTGGTCAAAATTGAAAAATGAAGGATTTCTATTGGTTAATTGGAAATTATTTAAGGAAACTTTCCGACAAATGGTTTTCTTTTAATATAATATATATATTGTATATTAATATAATTAATTATAGGTTGTTTATAAATTATGTGTATTAACTTGTGATATATTTTGTTTAGAGAATAAAAATTATATGTTTGCGACCGTCTCATTTTTATCTATGTTTTGGTGATTTTTTTCTTGTAATATGGCATTTTTTTAAAATTAGTATATTCTTAATTTTTTATTATACATTAATAGTAGTGGGAAGTAATTTTTTGTTTAGCTGAGTGATCAACTTGAATATGTTATTCAAAGTGTTTAGTTATTGATTTTAAAACATCTTATCTTATAACCTTATTAAAAGAAAATGATGACAAAACTAAATTTTCACCAATCACAACATCCCATTTAAAAAAAAAATTGTGTTTAAGAACAAAGTGACGTCATCCCAAGAAAAACCAATTTTTGAAATTTAGATTAGTTACAACTAGGAAAATGTTGTTAAGGGTTGTGTTTGTCGAAGAGATAAGCGTCGGAAGGAAGTCGGGCTATCGAAGGAGACGCCTTTTGTTTCTATAAATCCTAAGAGTAATCTGTTTCAAATCTGGGTTACCTGTGCCGGCGTTTTTTCTTAAGCCATTGGAATGAGATGCGTGACGTCATTGTATATTTAACCATACTTTTTTGTTTTTTTAAAATGGGAGGTTTTGATTGGTGAAAATTTAGTTTTGATTGTTGACATCATGATCCTTTTCGTTTAATAAAGTTAGAAGATTATAAGATAAGATAAGATACTCAATTTTCCAAACACAAAATTCTTTGCAACTCCTTGAAAAGATTGCACCATTTCTTTATTGTTCTTCCGGTAAATAAGTTTTGTTTACATTTTATGAAAATGATTCACATATGCTAATGTAATATATTGCTCTTTTTATTATAGTCATTAATTATAGAGAATAAACAACATCCTTCATCTGCTTCAAAGCGACATTTGGAAGAGCATTCAAAAGAAAGGAAGAAATCAAGTGTGATTCATTCTATACATGACAACTCTGTTCATAACAATTCAATAACGATTGAAAATGATATAACAAGTTCAAGGATTACTTTAAATAATATATCTAATGGTGCATTTAATTTCAAATTAGAAGTTAGTTCATAATTTACATAAAGTCCAGTAGATTTATATTCATTTTATATGCTTTATGATGAGAGTATATATATATATATATACACTTGTGTAAATATATACACATGTGATTAAGTAAATGATTCCATCGTCATTTTATAGTCACTAATCATTTTAATATTCGGATGCTTTTCAATAGGTATAGATCAAAGTTAATGAAATTTTTAAGTAAAATTAAAGATAAGAATTACAATAAATTAATGAACTTGAACTTACTGTTATGATCAACATTGTTTCTCGAATCTTCCGATCATACTTGTCTGTTAATCGGAATTGCTTTAATTTATTTCTAATTATTTATACTATACATGTTAGTACTCCTTAAAGCTATATAAGTTTATATTTGACTTTTATCTAAACTGGACTGACTCTAAAACCTCTTCTGATGAGGATGGCTGTGATGATGTAAGAGGAAAGTGTCTAGTCATTGAAGAAATGTTTAGATTGGCACATCATGAAATGTGTTTCATGGCAACTGAGCGCAAATTCAATGCTGACATGGTTGAAGCTGAAAAACTGAGCTGTGCTGAAGGATGGAATCCTACAATGATGTACAAGGGCAATCACCACAACAACATTTGGTATCTTGACAGTGGACGTTCGAGACATATGACCGGATGTAAGTCCCTACTAAATGGAGTAAAAGATGCAAATGGCCTCAAGGTTACTTTTGGAGGAGGAAAGTTTGGCAAGACTGATAGGTATTGATGCCTGAGTCAAGGTCCTGTGAGCATAAAAAATGTTGCTCATATCACAAGACATGAACATAATCTGATAAGCATTAGTCAACTATGTGATACTGATTATGATGTACTATTCAGGAAATCAAAAGGTTCTATCTTTAACAACAAAGGGAAGGAAGTCCTCCAAGAAAAGAGGCAAGGGAACATGTATGTGGTAGATTTCAATTCTGCCTCATCTGCCAATGATGCGTGCTTTTCGAAGGTCAATTGGTTATGGCATAAACGTCTGTCTCATTGAACTTCAAAAGTATTAGCAAGCTTTCAAAGCTTCAGTTGATTCGAGGACTACCGTCTATTCGGTTTGTGAAGGACAAGATGTGCCATGCATGTGAGCAAGGAAAACAAAAGAAATAAGTATACAAATCCAAGCATTGTGATTAGATTAATTCCACTTTTCATCTTTTACACATTGAATTATTCGGACCTGTCAGTTCTCCAAGCATGAGTGGAAAGAAATATACACTGGTGGTGGTTGATGAATTTACAAGATTCACATGGGTAATCTTTTTAAAGAACAAGAGTGGGACTTCTGACATTCTTATGAACTTTATTAGAAGAATTCAAAGACAGTTTAGCACGCAAGTTAAGCAACTCCGCAGTGATCATGGCACAGAGTTTAGAAAATCCACTCTTCAAGAGTTCTGTGATGAAAATGGCATTATTCAAAAATTTTCAGCACCCTATACTCCACAACAAGATGGGGTTGCTGAAAGAAGAAATAGAACTCTAATGGAAGCTGCTCACACTATGCTTGCTGAAGCCTCTCTAAAAGGACATTTATGGGCCAAAGTAGTTAATACAACATGTTATACTCAGAATAGGTCCATCATTGTTAAAAGGCATGATAAAACTCTTTATGAGTTGCTCCATATGAAAACACCAAATGTTGGTTACTTCAAAATTTTTGGTAGTACCCGTTTCACATTAAACACAATGGATCAGAAGAGTAAGTTTGATCCCAAAGGTGAATAGGGTGTTTTTCTTGGATATTCTGAAATATCCAAAGCTTACCGCGTATTTATTTGTAGAGCAATCAAACGAGTACACAATAGAATCAAGTAGAGAGAATGTATGGAAACACCTTAAAGTTTGTGTTTTCTATTTCAATAATATGCCAAAGGTTACATGGAAAGAAGGCTACAATACTATTTATACTAAATACAATGAAAGCCACAAAAACACTAAATTGTAACTAGACATTAAACACAAATACAGTTCTAACATTCTCCCCCTTGTTTATGTCTAGCTTGTATTTCTTTGCCCCATCTTTCTCTGCCAATGTCTGATCATTTTTCTTTCATCATGTTTGGCATCAAATAGTTTGATAACTTCGGTTAGTCTGACTCTGGGCGCTTGTTCAACTTCTTCCTTTAATCTCATACTATATTCAAATATTTTTAAAGGCCAAATCTTTAAAGATCCATCTGAATAGGCATTGACTTCTTTGAACCTTAGGAAGAACTTTTCTTTATTACTGTTGAACAGAACAATCCCTTCATCTCCCTCAAACTCTTCATCATCACTTCAGACAACTTGATACATCTTCAGTTGGTGAATTTTGGAATGCTTCATGTTTGGCTTCAGCAAGTTTATTTGGCTTTATCAGATTCAGCTCCCAACTGAAGATCCGTGTATTCTGCTAGTTGACATCGGTGCTTGATGAACTCCCTTAGCTTTTTATAACCAGCTGAATCCTCAGCATTCTTTTCTAATTTCACTTCGAGCTCCTCTAGCAGAAAGTTGACGTCACTAAGGTTTAAGATCTTTAGGTCCACATGCCCAATCGTATAACTCTTCATATCTGACCTTATGATGAGATAGCTGATCATTTCTTTGTATACGACTTTCTGAATTCCAACATAATTAAGTTTTATGCTCTGATGTTTCGATTTAATTTCCTCTTTCTTTGCGGTGTGCAAATTAAGAATCATCTTTGCTTTAGCATCCTCTGCACTTTTTGCACCCATCATATTTACATCCAACATCTCTTCAATTTCGTCTGTGTAGATGTCAACGACCTTTTCTTCTAGAAAGGCCACTGGAATATCTTAGTACCTCCAATTTCTGACGGTCTTCTTCAGGGTCTCCCTAGTTAGTACATAGCTTTTCTTTACATTTGGTAAAGACCCAATGTTAACTGGATCTATTTGAGCAGTTGTAGGGATATTCCATTCTGACTGTTGTGATATTTCACTGATTTGACTTTCTTTTAGCTGTTGTTTTCTGATGTCTGAAGGAGTGATTCTGAATTTCTTAGGAGATGGCAGAAACTGTTCTGTCACTTCTTTATGCACTTACATCACACTTTCCAAATTATATCTTTCAAGCCCTAATTTATCAACAATCTCAGAAGAAGGCTTTTCAACCTCTTGTTTGCTCAGCGACAAGGCTAGCGTCAAATCCTCATCTTCTGCCTCAACCTCAGACACATTTAATTCCTCAAACTCAACCATTTCAGTCTACTTGCCCTTATATTTTTGTTTGAACGAAGTTTTCTCCAATCTGGCAGCAACTGCACCAATTCGCTGAGCAGCGGGGGTATCAAAATAAGTTTTTAAACATTTCTCCCCTTCAGGACGATTGGTGTCGGAGTCATCGTCGTCATGCCTAGGTCGTTTTGATGACCCAATAGCAGTTTTACAAGTCGACTCCACGTCAGTTCACAACAAAGACAGTTTATCCAAATCCTCAGAACTGCTATCACCTTTTCCAATCAATTATACCATTAGTAAACTTTTCAGCTCATCCACTGATAATGCATATGTAACTTTATCTTTCATTTCAATATCTTTCTTTTCAACCAAATCATCCAATTTCTTTTCAATCCTGGTCAGTCTGTCAAGTTGTAACCTTTTGATATCATTGATACGCACATGTAAATGTTCAAGAGCAGCATCAAAATCAGCCTTGGAAATGAATTCCTTAGCCGATTCAGACTCAGATTGGGTAACACCGGGATCACTTAGATTACCCGTTGAGGTTCTAGCACCTTGAGAAAGGAATTCTGTAGATGAAGGACCACCCACTTTCACAGCTGGATTGATGTTGGTTGTGGTGGGATTTCCTACTAATCCTCGGATATGGCCTGTTAAGGCTTCACCTATAGTAGTTCCAGCTGGTCTATCACTGAATAAACCAGTTATTGCCTCAAGTGTGTCCCTGTGTTTTGAAAGAAAATCAACAATCTGTTGATAGTTATCGATGTGCGCAGAAACGACAGGCGTGGCTTGGAGAGGAATGCCACTTGTTTCAATAACAATTTCCTCCTAATGAGGATCCGTTAGATTATGTGCTTGATCTCCGTGAGATGAAACAATATCCTGTTGAGAGGATACTGAGTGGCTTGGAGGGGTTTGTGCATGCTCTGGTGGGAAGCCAGAGTCTTTTTCAATGCTAGGTATAAACTTGACAGTGGATGTGGTGTCCCGGCTTAAAATGGCTGGGGAAATCTAAGCACTCACATATTCTTTTCTCACAACACTCACTCCCTCACTTTGTTTTTGCCTCTCAGCATCTTCATCTACGTTAAGCGTACTAATATCATCATACATCAATTGCGTATCAACATCCGAAAAGTCCATCATTTGGTCATATTCAGGTAAACTCGAATGTACTCTTTGACCATCAGGACCCAACTCCTCCTCAATCTGTTCAGGAAACATTTTCTCGATATGTTTTTGAAACGAAACCGTATCACTTTCAGATGTGTCTAGAGCAACTCCCTCTCTAAGCTCACTTACACCTTCACTTTCTTCGCCACCCCTCTCATTAATACTTTCTCTTTGCTCTCCCCTATCAGCTTCTCCCGTAGAAGACTGACTCCTAATTTGACTAGCGCTCGGGGATCCTAACGTTCTTGGGGTAGGATTAGCGGGTTCTTGTCGATCCATAAGAACAATATTATTTACTCTCACATACTCCTGGACCACTGCACTTTTAAGATCCAACAAATGCACTAACTCAGCAGGCATCACGAACGGTTGAATATCAGGCATCGCTGGAATTTTGTACAATTTGATCATCATTTGTATTTGCACCGCTGGCTCATTATCGCGCCTCGAGATATCAGTATCTCTGGCCATCACCCTCTGTATGATCATTGATAGAAACCGTAGAAATGGTAAAAAATTTCGTCTTTTTCTAGGCATAACTTTCTCCCTGGCCACCTTGGCTATCTCAACAAATATTAACTCTACATAATCAAAGTGTAAATGCTTAGCCATTCCAACCAACACCTTTAAAGCAAAGGCATTTGCACCGTCAAGTCCTTTTGTTACACTGGTCAAACATCGCATGATTATTGCATAAAGAGTTTGCCACGGAGGAACAAATCCTGAACGTTTGAATTTCGACATGTCGGTCAATTCATCTCCCCTACATCCGAGGTCCATCACATGAGCGAGAATTTGTTTGTCAGTGGGGATGGGATCAAAGTCAGCTTTTGTTGGATAGGTGTTTGATTTGGGTAGTCTAAGAATTCTGTGAATGCTTTCAAGGCCCATCTCAAATTCTACTTGTTCTATTTGGCCTGCGAGTACGGGAAGACCTTCTACACTTTCGGTTACAGACAGAGAACTCCACAGTTGTTGTACATACACCTCTCGAACATGAGGTAAGGATTCAGAAGGGTTGAAGGTGAATATATTGTTCAAAGGGTTAGAAGTTATGAGTTCAGTGATTATCGGGTATTCTATTTTGGTTTGGAAGGTAATTGGCTTGAGGGTAAAGGGTATTGGAAAGAATTTGAGCCATCCGTGAAATAAAATAGTTAGTACAAATCTCAAAAAATTCCAAAATTTTTGAAAATTCCTAAGTGTTGGCAAAAACCGACACTTAGAAATCCGACATATATGATGTAGGCGAAATCCGCCACCCTTTTTGTTCCAAAATCCGACATCTTTTAAAATCCGATAAGATTTAAAAATCTGATAGTCATGTTTTTTCAAAATCCGATGATATTGAAAAACCGACACTCATTAACGTGAAAATTCGATATTCTCAAAATCCGACAAGTTGAAAATCCAATAATGATTAGAAATCCGGTACTAACTTGAAATCCGACAAACACTCAGATTTACATGAAATCCAACAACTTTGAAATCCTTGAAATCTGTTTGTTATTAAATCCGACACTTCACAATGTGAACATTCGGATTTGTCAAAATCAGATTGAACACGAAATCCGATAAACTATCGGATTTACATGAAATTCGATAAACTATCGGATTTACATGAAATCCGACAGTTCATGTTTCGACAATCCGATTCTTTTAAACACCCATTTTTGTTCACTTCTCATTCAATACTCAAAATGTTTATGCAATTCACACTAAACTAACAACTCCTTTTGAATCAAACAACACAAACAACAACTAAAACCCTTCTTCGTTTAGACCAAAAATTCCGATTAAACACTCGAAAACCGACATATTCAAAATCAAGAAATACACAACTCAAAGATAGATTATATTGAAATCGACATACAACCCATTAATCTACAACTAAAACTGAGCCTAACAATGTTAACAACACACTTGATTTCAAAGATTTGAACATCGAACGATTTGAGGATTTTTCAGTCAATAAAATCGATTAAAACCTATTTAAATGTTGATGAAATTGCAAACGAAGTATACCTTTAGATTCAGAAAGGTATTGCGAACAAGGATCTGTACTTTGTTTGCACAAACAAACACTTTTGAAATTATTGAATTCTTTGACCACTCGGATTGTATGAAAGCTTTGGAAAACCGATAATAGAATCGGATTTTTCCTTTTATAAGGAAATCCGACCCATGAAATCCGAATGGGTAAAATCCGATCCACAAGGAATCCGGAACCCACAAAACCGATAAAACACTCGGTTTTGTCAAAATCGGACAAAAGTATCGGAATCCGACAAAAGTATCGAAATCCGACAACTATAGCGGATTTTTAACACTTTTCATTAAAAAATTTCTTTTTCAAATCATTCCACTCCCCCTAAACTTCACATTTCATATTTAAAAATAATTCTTTGATTATGAAGATGAAATTTTCAAAAATTTGACAAAATTAATTCAAAAACAAAAATAAAACTCCCCCTCAAATCATGCACAAATGTACAACAATTTGAGATGAAGAAAAATATATTTTTCAGTTTTGTTTGTTTTGTAAATAATTTTGATTTTTCATTTAATATATACAAAACTTGATATGTTTTTTCCCGCTACAAGTATGAACCCTCAGTGATTCATAACTTGTATTTGATTTGTTTGTCCTTCGACTGAATTTGACCTGCATTCAAAATGTTATGTTAAAATGTCAAATTAAACATTCCTAATCTCGACACTAAAGCATTAAAACGAGATTCGTCTAACGCTTTGGTGAAAATATCAGCAAGTTGATTATCTGTTTGAACATATTTTAATTCAATTAAACCTTTTTCAGCATAGTCTTTTATAAAGTAGTATCTGATGTCAATATGTTTCATTTTAGAGTGATGTACCGGATTGCATGTTATTGCAATAGCACTTTGAGAATTTTGTTTAAGTTGAAAATGTTTGATTTGTGTTATTTTTCGTAGTCGTGCCACGTGCAAGTGGGAGTCTATTGGAATATGCCCGCTGACACGAAAGAGTTAATAGCACTGCTGATGAAGTATAGGCCTATTGGGTCACACACCAAGTATTGATTCCGGCAACACGATCAAGCAAAAGAGAGAAAAGGCCACAATGGGTTTTGGCAGCATGGTACACGGGCGTTTTGGCCCAAGTAGAGAGCGTGTGCTTTAGGCCTACACGGCCGTGTAGATGAAGACAAGCCGTGTTGGGCCTGTTAGACACGGGCTATCTTGGCCCAATTGAGGCCGTAGACCTTGGGCCTACACGGCCGTGTGGACTAACACGGGCCGTGTACAGTCCCTGTAACAGCAGAATAAATAGCTTTAAACACTCTTTTTAATGGGATTAATGTGAGTGAATGCTAAGCCACAATTCATATGTCTCTGGAACAGAACTTTGATAGTTCTAGAGCCTTATGCATGTGTTCATACTCTCTCCAATTGTTCTTCTTCTTGATGATCAAATTTGGTGCACTAGAGATGGTAATATACACTTTGTGATCAAGCTTTGATGCACAAAGGTGTTGCTTGTTCTTGAATTGTGTTGTTTTGGTGTCTACACCAACCTACTAGCATTGGGGAATCAAGTGTGCTTGGGGTGGACTTCACTAGAGGAATTCTCCTTGAATTCTACACACTTTGACAAAGAAGAAAGCTTGTGGTGATCTTATATGATGGTATAATCTTTCTTCTACCTTGTTTATTATTTTCTAGATGCAACTTCATGTTTAGATGTTGGTCCATGGCATGTGTGTTTGTTTGGCTAGTTTAGTTTTTGTATTGTATCTTGCTTCCGTTGCAGCTCATTCATGCCAAACAAATACCTTCAATTGTAACATTGTTCTGGCATCTTCAACCAATGTTCTATTTTTCCTTTCAACTACTCAATTCTGCTCCAGAGTATATGCTGCCGAGAACTGATGGGTAATTCCCTCAGAATCCAAGTAAGAATCTAATGTTCTATTTTTTAACTCTGTCCCATTATCTGTTCGAATACTCTTCACCGGTTGTCGGTTCTGAGTCTTGTGTTTCTTTAGAAATAGAATCACTTGATGTGGTACCTCACTCTTGTGACTCACGAACCGGACCCATGTGTACTGGGAATAATCATCCACCATTACCAGAATATATCTTTTCACGTTTCTGGACTGAACTTTCATTGGTCCGCAGAGGTCCATGTGGATCAGCTGTAAAGGTACGGTAGTTGAAGATATCTGACTCACTTTATGTGGAACTCTCTTCATTTTTCCCGCTTCGCAGTCCTTATGTTGGAACTCGTGGTGGGCACAAACGCAGCGGAAGCAAACAAGAAAGTAGCATGCAAGACAAAAAGAAAGCACACACAAAGCCCACAACTAGTTCCAATGGTGGAACACACTTCAAAGCAAATTGCAACAACAAGAACAAGAAGGAGAAGAAAGTACCTCCTTACCATGGCTGGAAATCGAGCTCTACATTTGGATTGGGATGAAGATGAAGAAACTAATGCCTTCTTCTCCATTGCAAGTCCACACCAAGTATGCTTAATCCCATTGTACTAGCAATCCATAGATGAACGTCCACCATGACTCCATCATCTGGAATAGCGTTTGTAGATCTCCTCTTGCACCATGGAACACTCACCATCACACTCAAGAATACCTCACTTAGTGTATGTGTATCTTTTCCTTTGGATCCAAGAGAGAACTAGTGTCTAGAGAGAGTTCTTCATGTGTTCTATTGTGTTCATCTACCCTAACCAGCCTCAAGACCTCTTTTGGCCAGCCATAAAGCAAGCAAAATGATTGTACCATCAAATGGTCCAATAAAACACAAGTGTCATTACAGCTACCCTCTTCATGACCCCTCACGGGCTGTGAAGCCTAAGTGCGCCACGAGGGGACTTAGAACTCCACGAGCCGTGCCGCCCGGTCGAGACTCGTCAGGGCATTTCCTTCACGACCCCTCACGACCTCGTCACGGGCCGTGAAGCCCAAAGGCATCACGACGCGTGGCGGCCGTCAAACAATCGTTAGTGTAGCATGCTTCACGACCCGTGGAGCATCCTTCATGGTCGTTATGCCCCGAATCAAAACACTTTTGATTCTTTGACATTCTCCTTCCACATTAAGCTGTTGGGATCAATCCTTGGCGTGTGACCCAATAGGCTCGCACTTCATTAGCAGTGATACCAGCATACGTGTGTCAGTGGGCAGATTCCAACAAACTCCCACTTGCACATGACACACCGTACCCATGTGCATCACCGACAGGGAGCGGCCTCTAGCAAGACATCCCTGCCCCCAAATCAACACGAGGTATGTCATCCTTTTGTTCGCGACATCCGGGTGAACACGAGACATGGTAAAAAGTCATTCTCCGATCGTTCACGATTATGTTTCTCGATCAAGATTGGTGGTGACCAAAATATGCAAGTTTGCAACTGATCAACTATCATTGCAAGCATGAGCACGGCCATGCATTTTGGTGTCAGCGCCCAATCATCGAGGGGCCCAAGGATATCTCTCTAAACAAAGGAACAAATTCCTTCGACTACATTGCCTCATTACATTGGCAATACTTTGCCTAAAAGCCTTCTTTATAGCAACCGGTTACGGACTGCGTTTGAAAGCAATCAGAACAAGGCAGACCAATGTCGTGGAAACACATGTATCTCCGGTCAGAGGACAAAAGATATTATCATCCTGAGTTACTCTTGACATGTACCATGAAGTAAACTCAGGTGTGGGTCGTCCAATCACTTGAAACTCTTTTCAAGTATAGGTAAAGTGTTGCATCTCTTGTATCCAATCACCATTGAATACACGACCAACCCTTTCCCTCATTCTTCGTTCAAACTTCCTTCCATTGAAGAGTGACTGACTATGGACATTTAGAATGTAAAACATTCAGGGAAGTGGTAAACATGCTAAGATGGAACACAATAAAAGCAACTGAGAGCGCGGGGTTTGTTAAACAATTTAACAACTCTTGTGATTTTATTATTTTGAAAAGTTTTATAGCATGCGAAGATCCTAAACAACCACGCAAGAAAATAACAAAATAAATCACAACCACGCACAAAGCAAATATCCGGTAACACGCCCCTAAACCCTATGCGCCCTCCCCGTGAGCCAAACGGAGAGAGCAAGGCCAAACTAAGGACACAACCAAAAGGCCTCGCCGGATGTGCTCCCACTGAATCCGTCATCTCCAAATGATCCACCGGATCCAATATAGCCGAGACGTCTCTTCCACGACTCTCGATGGTTGTCTACGGTCTTCTTTTCACAATTACAAACAATTTGAAAAGAAACGGCATGCAAGCCGCGATTGCTATTCTAAGATACTTACAACAAGTACAAAGGAAAGCAATGGCATGCAAGCCATAATAAATTTACAAATTTACAAACCGAATTAAATATTATTACAAACCATTGTGACTAAAAGTCACCAAATGAATGAATACATAAATAAACAACCAAACAACCAACACATAGGTCTAACGGGCAAGGCGTTACCTGACAAAATAACAACCACAAACAAAACATGGTGTGCCACAGCAAAACCATGCAAAATGTATCTCAATTAAGATTGTTCAAACAAGCAAAGCACTCAAGGCACAAAAAGGAACAATCCTTGTACATATGCATTAGTATCCCAAACACTTTGAGAACACATATTCATATATACACAATATAAGTATATGCATGTGTGCATTTTATGCCAAAACCACCCAATACATATAAATATACGAATCAAGACACATAAACAGGGCTTTTCAAGTGTCCAAACAAAAGGACAGATTTTGGAAAAACAGAATCGAAAGGTGCTAAAACCGAAAATTTATTTCTTTTAATAAACAAGGATAAAAACACTGTTCACGAGACCTTCACGGCGCAGAAGCCTTCACGGGCCCTCACGGCCCGTGAAGCCCATGAGCTCCACGACTCTGACACAGTCAAAACCTTTCACGAGCGACACCCCATGAAGCCACTCGTGTAGGTTTCACGATCCGTGAAGCCAAAAGCTCCACGGCCCGTGAAGCACTTGTGGACAAAATGTCCATTTTTGTTTTTCAAGCCATCAAAGTGCAATTTCTTTGTAGAGATGGCTCTGATACCACTGTTGGAACTTGTGGTGGGCACAAACGCAGTGGAAGCAAACAAGAAAGTAGCATGCAAGACAAAAAGAAAGCACACACAAAGCCCACAACTAGTTCCAATGGTGGAACACACTACAAAGCAAATTGCAACAACAAGAACAAGAAGGAGAAGAAAGTACCTCCTTACCATGGCTGGAAATCGAGCTCTACATGTGGATTGCGATGAAGATGAATAAACAAATGGCTTCTTCTCCATTGCAAGTCCACACCAAGTATGCTTAATCCCATTGTACCAGCAATCCATAGATGAATGTCCACCATGACTCTATCATTTGGAACAGCCTTTGTAGATCTCCTCTTGCACCATGGAACACTCACCATCACACTCAAGAATACCTCACTTAGTGTATGTGTATCTTTTCCTTTGGAGCCAAGAGAGAAATAGTGTCTAGAGAGAGTTCTTCATGTGTTCTATTGTGTTCATCTGCCCTAACCAGCCTTAAGACCCTCTTTTGGCTGGCCATAAAGCAAGCAAAATGATTGGACCATCAAATGGTCCAATAAAACACAAGTGTCATTACAGCTACCCTCTTCACGACCCCTCACGGGCTCTCACGGGCCGTGAAGCCTAAGTGCGCCACGAGGGGACTTAGAACTCCACGAGCCGTGCCGCCCGGTCGAGACTCGTGAGGGCTTCTCCGTCACGACCCCTCACGACCTTGTCACGGGCCGTGAAGCCCAAAGGTATCACGACGCGTGGCGGCCGTTGAACAATCGTTAGAGTAGCATTCTTCACGACCCGTGGAGCATCCTTCACGGTCGTGAAGCCCCGAATCAAAGCACTTTTGATTCTTTGACATTCTCCTTCCACATTAAGCTCTCGGGATCAATCCTTGGCGTGTGACACAATAGGCTAGCACTTCATTAGCAGTGATACCGGCATACGTGTGTCAGTGGGCAGATTCCAACACTTTACACAGATGATCTTTTTCAAATATGAGCTTCGGTAGACCTCTGACCAAATTACCATTCACCAGCTTGTTTATATTTGTGAAATTCAAATGTGACAACTTGCGATGCCATGACCAGTTTAGATCTGATGATGCTTTTGACAGCAGGCATACTGGTGCGCTGGAACCTTTCTCACACAAGTCAATTGTATACAAATTTGACTTTCTGTTGCCACCCAAAATTTCTGCTCCATCTTCTGTTCTTAACGAACACGAGCTTTTCTTGAAAACGACCCCATTCCTTTATCACAGAATTGGTCTATACTAAACAGATTGTGGCTTAAGGCTTCCACAGAGGATACCTTTTCTATCTTCAAATTACGAGTTTCTATTACCACATGGCCTATGATCGGCGAAACTTGGCCATTCCCAAACTTTACATTTCCTCTGTACTTGCTCACAAAGTGTTTGAGAAGACCTTTATTCCCCGTCATATGTTTTGTGCAGCCCGAGTCCATGTACCAAAGATGATCTTTCTGCACATGGAAAAGAAACTTGTTTGATTTGTTGTGTTAGATGCTTAAGTTGTTTTAACAAGATTCAAACTTTCTTTGTTAATCTCTTTCTTTATTATCCATTTCACAGTTGAAGGTTTTCTTTTATTCAGTGACTGAGTAGATTTAACCAGTGGTGAAAACTGCTTGGCTTTCTCACCATTCATGTTTTTCACTTTGTATTTGTTTGACAAATTTGTTTTCATCATTTGTGTTTGATTCTTTGTTGAATTTGGTATAAACGATGAAATTGAAGCAGCTTTCTATTGAACTTCTTTGAAAGATGTGAATTTGTTATGATTTGATGGAGTTGATGTAGGTTTTTGATTTTCATTCATTATGTTCAGATGTTTTCTCCACTGTCCTGGTCGGACTGGTATCTTTCTGTTAGCATACCTTTTCAACGATCCATCTCTTTGATGTTTGTGAATCCATTGGTGAATAATGAATCCATTCTTGTTTACAAACCAAAACAGAATTTTCTCGTCATTGGGATTTTTCCAATTTGTGTTTGATTTTAATCCTCTTTTCATTCTACTTTGATGATACTTACATTTAAACTCACATTGTCTTTCAGGACAACCAACTCCAGCACAACACATCTTGTTATCAAATATTTTTGTTTTTGAGCTTCCAGTTTTGACTTTCCAAGAAAAAAGTAATTCACAATGATTTATGAATGTTACAAAACAGTTTAACTTTGTTCTTGGAAACAGAATTGATGACATGCACTTTCATTTTCTCTTTTTCTTTCAGATATTCTTTTTGAATCCACTTCATTGAAGTCTTTGTCGTCTCTTCATTCTTCACACCTTTGGTGACTGCTCTCTTCACTCTTTTGCGTGAAGCTTCTTTCAGTTTTGACTGATCTGATTTTATTTCAGAAAAAGAAGTTTTGTTAGAGACATGAAGTGATTTAACAGATTTTGAATCATGCACAGTTGATAACTTTCTGATTTTTGGCATTTCAGGAATTTGCTTTGTTTTCGAAGATGATCCTTTCTCTGTAACACTGTTTGGATCACAAAATTGATTGCATTTATGTGACATGAACTCCCTGCAAGCCTTTGGACACTGTGGATACACAATATCTAGATATCTATCCAATTCAGTTAGCAATCGATCAACCTTCTCTTCAAGCATTCTTCGTTCAATTCCATTTGAAATAAATTGTGGAATTAGATATTGTGCAATATTAGAATTGTTAACTTTCTCTTCACTTATTTCAATCTAAATTTCAAATGCAACGGAATTTAACTTCTTGTTAAGATTGAAGATTGTTTCTTTTAGAACAATATTTTCCACATCAAATTTAATTTTTTGATCAATGCATGCTACTTCAAGCAATTCCTACCTTCTCTGCAATTCCATATGTGGAATATAAATTCTTGCAGTTCCACTTTTTCCTTCTTTGACAACTTTCTTCACCTCTGGTGGGATAGGAATGAAGCATTCATCTGAAGAACAACCACCACGCTTTTCACCATCTGCGTATGAGGCGTTCAGTTCATCATAATTAATTGAGTTTGCATTTTCTTTGTTGTTTTTCTTTTGAGTTCTTCTTCGTGTTTGATTTCTTCCTCTCCCACAAACAACATTTTTGAAGTCCAACCTTGATTCGTTCTTTCTAACTGGTACAGTTGTGTGCAATTAATCTTTGAGAAAAAGTTGTGTTCGTCATACCCTAAACCTTTATATCTGTTCTTTACGTTTGGTTCAAGGTTTTTAAAGATACTGTGACGAGTAGTGACTTTCTTTTTAACCCTTTCCTCAAGATGTTGAACTTTTTCATTGAGGTTCTTTTTCTCTTTCACTATTAAATTTAGATTTATCTCTGCAGACAGTTTGGCTGCATTGAAGTCATGCACTTTTAACTCTATTTTTTTTGTAACTTGTTGAACGCATTTTCTTTGTATGTTACTTCTTGTTGAAGTTGTTCTATTTTTGAGAATTGAGTTTTTAGTTCAACTTCACTTTTCGTTGTTTGTTCCATTTTTAGACTTAAATTTTTTTCATGTAGCTTCTGGTACTTGTTCGTGAGTGATTGATTCTGTGAAGTTAAGATCTCCACCTGTTGCATAAGAGTTAGTATATACTCAGTAGGAAATTCAAAGTGAAGTTAAATCCAGAGTCATTTCCCACTATTTCATCTTCACTTTCCCCATGGGTTTCCTCGAACTCACACTCCTCTACCTCAGCCATTAAAATAAACTGGGTGTGGACATTGGGATCTTCATTACTGTTGTCAGTGTCAGATAAGAATTGATCCTCTTCAGCAAGTAATGCCCTCCCATTGTTTCTCTGCTTGATGAGGTTGAGTTTTGTCTTATAGTATTCAGAGTCCTTAACCTTGGGCTTTTTGAAACCTTTAATAAAATGCCTAGTTCCACCACAGTTGTAGCATTTACGTTCCTGGGTTGTTTCTACTTTCCGTTCATATCTCCTTTCCAATCTCTAACCATCCTTCTTTTGGAATTGGGCATCTCTCCTTCTAGAACCAGAAGTGATTCTTTGCCTGTTGTTCGTTTTGTTCTTCAGAAACTTATTTTGCATCATGTTGGTTAAATAGGCCATTGCCTCCATGATTTTCTCATTATCAACTACACTCTCTTCCTCTGAATCTGAAGATTCAGTTTCTTTAAGTTATTTCATCTTAATAGATTTTGTTGACATCTTAACCCTTTTCTCATTAACCACCAGAGCCAGTGGATCTACAGTTTCTTTTTGTGTCCCCAGACCAACATCATTATGATATTGGTTTAGTTCCTCAAAATTCATATGGTGAGTAACTATGTTGAGGTTCTTTTGATTCATCTATCTGTAGATTGCCACTTGGGATCTCCATTCAGTCCCTAGAGAGTTTAGAAACCTTGTATTCTTCGTGAGATTAAAGTAATCATCAAGCTTCTGGTTTCTAAGTGAAGGTATTCGTTTGGCATAATCGAGTAGCAACGGAAGCAAGATATAGTACAAAAATCTAAGCTAACCAAACAAACACTTCCCATGGACCAACATCTAGACATGGAATTGCAATTAAATAAAAGAACAAGATGGATAGTAAATTACCACTATGCAAGTACTACAATCTTCCTCTTGTCAAGCTTCAAGAATCCAAACAAGTGAAGCTTCAAGAATCCAAACTAGGATTCCTCTAGTGAAGTCCACCCCAAGTTGTGTTGATTCCAAATTGCTAGTAGGTTGGTGTTATACACCAAAACAACAATCAAGCCAATCTCTATCTCTCTTGTGCACCAAAAAGCTCACCAAGAAGAAGATGAAGTTCTAGAGAAAACTCTTATGATCAACTCTCACCAAGCACCACCCAAAAGTCTATGTTTTGTAGAGAAAATGTTTCCTTTTGGTCTCCCGAAGTTAATACCATAAACCCCATTAAACATAGTGTTTAAGGCAGTTAATTCGGCTGTCACAGCGGACGTACACGGCCCGTGTTGATCAACACGTCCGTGTAGGCCCAAAGTCCACGGCCTCAATTGGGCCAAGTTAGCCCGTGTCTAGTAGGGTTAACACGGCCCGTGTTCATCTACACGACCGTGTAGGCCCAAAGCACACGGCCTCTACTTGGGCCAAAACGCCCCGTGCTAGCTGGGCTAGACACGGCCCGTGTTCAAGAACACGGCCCGTGTACCATGCTGCCAAAACCGATTTTGGCCTTTTCTCTCTTTTGCTCGATCATGTTTTCGGAATCAATACTTGGTGTGTGACCCAATAGGCCTATATTTCATCAGCAGTGCTATTAACTTGTTCGTGTCAGCGGGCATATCCCAACAGACTCCCACTTGCAAGTGGCACGACTACGATAAATAACACAAACATAGAGCGGCCTCTAGCAAGACATCTATGCTCCCAAGTCAGTATAGGGTATGCCACTCTTGACAAGATCCCAATCATAAAATGATTGTCCTAAAGATAAATGAACATATACATCCCATTGTTCGCGATATCCTATGTGAACACAAGGCATGGAATAAAGTCAACCTTCAGATCGTTCACGATTATGTTTCTCGATTCTAGATTAGTGGTGACCAACAAACCAAGTTAACATTGATCCATCATCAATATAACTTGAGCACGGCCATACATATGAACGTCAGCACTCAATCATCGAGGGGCCCATGGATATCTTCTCTATACATAGAGTAACAAATTCCTTTTGACTACATAGTCCCGCCACATAGATAATACTCTACCCAATCATCTCCCTTATAACGACCAGTTACGGACCGCATTAGAAAACGATCAAAGCAAAGCAAACCTATGCTTTGGAATCACATGTATCTCTAGTTTAAGGATGAAACGCCATCATAATCCCGAGTTACTTGTGACCAGAACCATGAAGCGAACTCGGGTGTGGGTCCTCCAATCACTTAAAACCCCTTTCAAGTATAGGCAAGAACCACGTTTAACAAAACCAATTCTTTACCTCAATCTTAATTTATACTTCCTTCCCATAAAGTATAACCGATTGTGGAGATTATAGAATGAAAAACATTCTCGGAAGTGTTTAAACATGATAAGATGGAACACAATAAGGATTCATAAAATACCCGCCCTCGGCGTATTATTAAATCTCCATTTAATAATCGATATAGTATGAATTGCAATACTGCTTAACGTCCCACAAATATAAGTACAAATCAAACACGAACCAAAACATATTCAAGCCAAGTTACATGCATTAGAAATGCTAATTGACCTAGTATGTTAAACATCACTAGTCCATAACAACGGCTTAACTAGTGGACTTGTCCCACAACATCCACAAGTACTTTTGTTATTCAATTATATCTCTTTTGACAAGACTACTTCAAAAGTATGCATCAAAAAGATCTCAACTTTTCAAAAGGTTATAGTAATCACACCCTCATTGTCTCTAAAGCCTACAACAAGGCTAGTGATACATTAAGAACCAACAAACAACACCACAAGTTAGCATCATCAACTTTGACCAAAGATCAACAGTTATCCTAGCAGAAACATACATTAGAGTAACTACTTACTCCAAGTCTATTCTAGTCGTCAAACACAAAGATAATATCTCTATATTTCTTGAACTAAATACTATCCAATTTTGTATCTCCTAAATGCCCTTATGAGGCAGTAATTCCTGAATTAGGTTTGCAGATAACCTAATGTCGGGACATTATCTTTAATAGACATTTAACACTAGGAATACAACAAAGCTCCCAGTAGCCCTAACATACATAAAAGGTTTTATCTACGCTTCTAGAAAACTCGTCACTATGATTTTCTAATAGTAAGCAAAGATATTTCCTTTAAGACGCAAGCATAAGCCCGAATCGGACTTTTCCACTTTCGTAGACATAATACGGATACTACGGATGTATATTAAGACCCTCGGAGAGTGTTATAAGCACTTCCTCATCATATTTTTCATGACGAAACGCGTTCTTTAATATCCACAAGTATCAAACATTCTTCAACATAGCCACTAGGACAAGTTTCTCCATAACATCATAAAAAACTTTACCACTAGTCGGTATTTGAAGTTGTCTACAACCCCATCCATGTTAATCCCATCACTACCACCTTGGCTTACACCTAGGTATGGGATCAAGTCAAGTCAAGCACTTGGACATTTTAAATGGATTGCATCTCTTTATCATTTACTTCTGTTATTCCTAGTGAATTCTGGATCCACTACGTCTTCCGATAGGTGGTGAACTCAACACGACTCACCATCAAGTCATTGCCACTTAGATATGAGAATTCCATATCTCTTTGGCTCTATATGACTCTTATAAAATTCAAAGAAGTGTTGACTCTTAGTCAGACATACCAGCATAACCATGCTGATCATCTATCAAAGACATCAGATTATATGCTAGTATCATCATCAAGTCTTCATTTAAGTTCCACGTTCTTCCACTGGAATGCCTTAGTTTTAGTTTCTTTCTTCTTCACCTTTTAAGAAACAAACATTGTTATCAAAAGGTTAAATAACTAAAACTTAGAAGAACTCCTCAAATGTATTAGCACTTCTCGATTTCAAGTTTATCCATCTCCCGCTGAATGTAGAACGGATAACTTTGAACTATAATATAGACAAGCAAAGAACCTTTCTAGTCGTATCTCAATAAATTCTAAATAGACTATCAATTGAATTTGGATTTGAGGACTCAATCACAATGGTAAATGAATATCCCAACAAATCGGACATACATTCTTGACCCGTCATAAACCGGATCAAAACACCCGGTTCCCTACTCCATGACACCATGTACCAATGTGTCTTAGTAGGATATGAATTGTGAAGCAATTCCACAATTCACTATATGGTCATCCAATATATTTAGTAAGTAGCTTAGCATCTCCACTAGATCTAAGTACCTTAATCTATATGCCCTATTGATTCTGAAATTTGTCTTGGTTAATTCTGAACACCAACAAGGTTTCAGACATATACCCAAACTAATAAACATCTCTCAACTCATACCATCAAGGTAGCTACGAAGAAGTTTTGCTTTCGTTATTCTTTGTGGTGTGCTTGAACAGGTTATCCACAAAATGTGACCAATATCCAACAAGCCTTCAATCCTCTCACAAACTCCGGTGAAGGATCACATAATCCCCTTAGCCTAATAAACAAGATCAACATCAAAACGTTTAGCTCAAGGCTAAACTACTCTGAGATCCTAACCACATGGATCTAGGTGATATATCTCTTGTTTATGTGGTTAAGTTGATTATCACACAAAGATAACTCATACAAACTATTTTGGATTCAGAATCAATTATTCATGAATATTCTATTACTTGTAACAAAACCTTGTGTATGCCATGACATGAGAAATTTTGAACAAAATATCTTACAATAGATTTTCATAATAAATTTCATATTTTAAGAATAAACTCATCGCAACCACACGTTAAGTTGTGTGCCACGCAGGGCAAAACAACACATGAGTTATGACATCAATAAAACTTGAATAAACAATGCTTAAAAGGTTTAATATCAATTCTTAAAACTTCAAAATTTTGTCCACCGTAATTAAAGCGAGCATACAAAGAGATGTTACTTGCCACGCAGGGCAACAAAATAAAGTAATTAATAAACCGGCGACAAAAGCGAGATCAAGTCTCCTTCTCTTCACTTAGAGGACAATCACCATGGTCTCCTCATTCGAGATCCAGTTCTTCATGCTTTTATTTCACCGAAGGATCTACACTTTGTAACAAAATAAATTAGTGACAAACGTGAGTCAATCAGCTCGGGTTAGCTACCTAGCTTATATAAGAATAACAATGAATCATGAACGTACCTGAAGATGGAAAATTAACTCTCTCTTTTCTGAGAAGTTTTACATCCTCTCGGCACGTAGGGCAGGCGTGACGGCCCCAATTCCCAAATCTTCCACAGAAGTAACAAACCACCCTTTCTTGAGTCTCTTCTTGTGGCACATTCTCTATGTCCTTCGACTCAACATCAAGGATAGGCTTGGAAACTCCAACCTTTCCTTTTAGGGTCGGTTTCTTCTTCCTTTTCTTTTGTTTCTTTAAGTCCAAGACGGAAGTGGTTGAGGTGGAATTATGCTTGGCCATGTCAGACTCCGCAGACCTTAACATGCCATGCAATTCGCTTAAGGATTTCTCTATTCCTTGCATATGATAGTTTGTGACAAACTGATCATATGATGCGGGTAGAGATTGGAGTACAATGTCCACAGCGAGCTCTCTCCCAATAGGAAATCCTAACCTCTCCATTTGGTCCACGTTCGCCTTCATCTTAAGGACGTGAAGACCAACATTCTCGCCTTCCTATAGCCTACAACCGACTAGGCTTTTAACACACTCATAGTGTTCCTGCCTAACTTGCTATTGGAACATGTCCTTGAGCTTGTTCAACATATTGTACACACTCATGCGCTCGAGCTGCTTTTGCAACTCCGATTTCATAGTTCACAACATGGGGCAGGCAACATCGTGCGTGTCCTCAACACGTTTTTCATACCCGTATCGGATGGCCCAAGTCGCGTTGGTAGCAGGTGGCTCCGGAAGGGGTTCCTCAAGGATGTGCAACTTTGACTCATGGCAAAGGACAATCCTCAATTGCCTAAGCCTTGCAATAAAGTTCACCCCGTGAGTTTCTCCCTTTCTAGGAACACACAAAGTGAGATGTTTGACGTATTGTTGTTTTGGTTTGACATCTATAAATAACAATAATACGAGTTTTGGTTAGTTTAGATAAACCTTATTAAAAATAATTACCCCATAGTTTTAGATAAAAACAATTATTCGTAACAAGGGCTAAGAACCTTATTTCACCTCGCACTGTGACGGGTTTGCCGCGGATCATGTGGCGAAGATATTTAGGCCGGCAACTATTTTACCAATTGTAATCTCTATTACAACTCTTAGACACTTGCGGGATCCGTTGACATCCATTATGTCGGTTGGCATGTTTGACCCCTTCCTTCACCAATCTTAATATATAATTTTTGTTTAGCTCGTGCTTAGCTCGACAACTAATCAAGAATTATATACTAAAATTGTAAACCGTCCGACAAGACACACGGGTGGCACTCCTGACCATCAATTGGCTCGTGCTTAGCTCGACAACCAATCATGCGAGTTACCCCACTCACCTTCCACACAACTACGCAAGGAATGACTCGTTCTTAGCTCGACAATCATCCTTGTTTCGTTAGATTCGGGTGGTGTCGTCTTACGGATGGTTTGTGATTTACATTTTAAAAACGGGATTTTGTTTCCGGTTTATAAAAACCCTTTTGTGAATTAACAAAGTAAGTGTCAAAACGATTTTAAGCACCTTTTTAAATATAATAACAAGTTTATATTTTCTTTGTCAGTTCTATTCGCGTGAGATTGTTAACCATTTTAACAAACGTTGTGTTTTATTTAATTTTATAGAAAAATTGTCTAGCATGCGAATCCTAATCCATGCATAGAAAAATAAAACACAACCACGCAAATATATATATATATATATATAATTCGGTAACATGCCCAAAAAATCCTATGCATTTTCCCCGTGAGCCACAACGGGGAAAACGAGGCCAAAACCTAAGGACAAGTTAAAGTCTCGTTGGGTGAGCTCCCATTGAATCCAACACCTCCAATAGCGTGTTGATTCCTTCTCGTCAAGACGTCATCACCATGACTCCCGTTGATTTCTCCGCTTCCAATTCTATACTATTTACAAATACATAGAATATATATATAAACGACACGCAGGTCACATTCCTACACTATTTATACAAATACACGGAATAAAAGAAACGGCGTGCAAGCCGCACTAATAAATAAATAAAGTATATTACGTCAATACGGCACGCAGGCCACCAAAAACCAAATCAATCAACCACCACAACACATAGGTCTAAGGGCATATCATGTTACCGAATTAACCAAACGCAACATAAATGAAATATGGCGTGCCACACAAAACCATGATACAAATATATATCTATATTTTAGTTAAGATTTTCAACAACATCAAAGGCACCATAATGATAATTCTTGTACATATGCATTAGTGTAGCAAACCATTTTTGCGACACATATTCATATATACATTTATAAGTATATATTTGTGTACACTTCATGCCAAGCTACAACAAATATATAAATATAAAAACTAAAATATAAACAAGGCTACAAATATAACAATTCTAGCACAACAAGGGTACAGCAAGAGTCTCAATGAAAAACCAATTGTAAGAATACAATTTTCTTATATAAAAGTATTTATATGGTTTTTCTCGACTCGATGTAAAAACTAAAATATTAGGTAGGCTACAAATATACCAATTTTAGCCTAACTAGAATCTACATGTAAAACCATTTCAAGAAAACAATTTTCTAACATAAAAATATTTATATGAATATTATGTAGGCTACAAATATATCAATTTTAGTCTAACAACCATCTACATGAAAAATCATTTCAAGAAAACAATTTTCTTATATATAAATATTTATATGGTTTTTCTCGACTCGTAAGTGCAAAGCCATGTTAGATATGGCTCTGATACCACTGAAGGTATTCGTTTGACATAATCAAGTAGCAACGGAAGCAAGATATAGTAAAAAAATCTAAGCTAACCAAACAAACACTTCCCATGGACCAACATCTAGACATGGAATTGCAACTAAATAAAAGAACAAGATGGATAGTAAATTACCACTATGCAAGTACTACAATCTTCCTCTTGTCAAGCTTCAAGAATCCAAACAAGTCAAGCTTCAAGAATCCAAACTAGGATTCCTCTAGTGAAGTCCACCCCAAGTTGTGTTGATTCCCAAATGCTAGTAGGTTGGTGTTATACACCAAAACAATAATCAAGCCAATCTCTATCTCTCTTGTGCACCAAAAAGCTCACTAAGAAGAAGATGAAGTTCTAGAGAAAACTCCTAGGATCAACTCTCACCAAGCACCACCCAAAAGTCTATGTTTCGTAGAGAAAAACGTTTCCTTTTGGTCTCCCAAAGTTAATACCATAAACCCCATTAAACATAGTGTTTAAGGAAGTTAATTCTGCTGTCATAGCGGACGTACACGGCCCATGTTGATCAACACGGCCGTGTAGGCCCAAAGCCCACGGCCTCAATTGGGCCAAGTTAGCTCGTGTCTAGTAGGCTCAACACGGCCCGTGTTCATCTACACGGCCGTGTAGGCCCAAAGCACACGGCCTCTACTTGGGCCAAAACGCCCCGTGTACCATGCTGCCAAAACCCATTTTGGCCTTTTCTCTCTTTTGCTTGATCATGTTGTCGGAATCAAACTTGGTGTGTGACCCAATACGCCTATACTTCATCAGCAGTGCTATTAACTCGTTCGTGTCAGCGGGCATATCCCAACACTAAGGTCATTGAGTAATTTACAGTATCGACTGTAAGTTTCAATTAGTGCTTCCCCATCTCTAGCTTTGAAATGATCAAAGGAGTTAACCAGTGTAGTCTCCTTGATCTAGACCCCTGACTCTGTGCCTTCCATCTGGCTCTTTATCTCGTCCCATATCTCCTTAGCAGTGTTCAGGCCATTCACTTTAATGTAAAATTCTGAAGAAAGACCATGTTTTAGATAGTATTTTGCTTTACGATCTGTTGTGGCTTTGTGCTTTTCATCAGCTGTATACTCAGATGGAAGCTTTTCTCGGTGGAATTCATCCAAGGGTGGATTATGACGAGGGTTTGCTTCTTGATCAATCCTGCAGATAACATTACCTTCCCGTATTCTTTTCTTCATTTCTTCACCATATTGCTCATTGTTGTCTATAAAATCCATGAAACGACCTTTCCATACATGGTACTCTCCTCTGTACAATACAGGTGACTTCGTGTCTGAACCGAATGAAAGAGTTTCACTATATGTACTCATTCTTGCTTTTGGATCTTTTCTCTGTAAGATATTTGATTGAAGAAACCTTGTTTCAACACAAATCCGATACTCACTCTTTGAAATCTGAAACTTTTCTTTGAATCCGATACTTATCAAATCTCCAAAATCCGAGACTTCTAATCCGTAAGTTTGAAATCCGATTAATTCAAAATCCGAGAAATTAAAATCCGATGACTTGAAATCCGATTAACTTTGGGAATCCGATAGAAAGGTACTTTGGAAATCCGATCAATCAAATCCGTAAGCGATTAAATCCGAGAAATTCCAAAATCCAATATTTTGGAAATCCGTTTGATGTGAATCCGATTGACAATCCGATAATTTCCAAAATCCGATGTTTTGGAAATCCAAAACTCAAAACAGTGCAAATCCGGAATTTAAAAAAATCCTATACTCAAATCCGAGCTATCAAATCTGAATGCAACCAATCCTTGTAATCCGATAGTAGCTTATTCTAAACAAACTCCAAATCCGCAACTCAAACCTTTGTAAACCCAAAATCCGCAACACCAAATCCGAATGTCAAAATCCGACACTTAGAAAAGTATCGGAATCTGGAAGAAATCTTCGGATTTGTAGAAATCCGGCTGTTCTTCAGAGTAAATCCAATAGTTCTTGCAACAGTATGAACCGCCAACTTTCAATATTCAAATTCCTCCAAATTTTGATCAAATTCGTGAATTTGTTCTTCGAGAAGGTTCGTAAAAAATCTAATAACAATTCAGAATCAATTTTAGAACAAAATTCAACCTCTAGAATACATTTTAGATCAAATTTTTCTCAAAACCGAAAAATACAAAAATCTCAATTCAGTACAAACTATTGAAGTAATCAATCGCGGACTTACACAGACTTACTCCAATGTTGATTGTGAATGTAATAGGCTCCTAATCCTCCATTTTCATTCTCAATTCAATAGAAATCAGATTTCACCAAAAAATCGACCAAAAACCTTGAGATCCGACAAATTGCTTCGAATTGTTGTTGTTTTCTCTCGAATTCTTCAATCAGGAACCTAATCTTAGCAAAGATTAGGCTCTGATACCAATTGTAGAGCAATTAAACGAGCACACAATAGAATCAAGTAGAGAGATTGTATGGAAACACCTTAAAGTATGTGTTTTCTATTTCAATAATATGCCAAAGGTTACATGGAAAGAAGGCTACAATACTATTTGTTAGAACCTAGAGGGGGGTGAATAGGTTATATGCCCACTTTTTGAAGTTTTTAACAATATTTGCAAGTAATTAAAGAGTTTAAGGAAGAAAGATATCACCAATGAAGTAGTTAGGACACAATGATTTATAGTGGTTCAAGCAAGGGTTAACAACCTTGCTCTACATCCACTCCTTGGCCTCACCCACCAAGAGTTGCTCCACTAACTTCTCTCTTTGAAGGTAGAGATAAACCTTTTAAAACTTCTCTCTTTAGCTTACAAGAATTACACTTCACTCTTGCAAACAAGGCTAAGATAAACCTCACTTCACTCTAATTTGAAAAACTAGAGTTGATCCTCACTTCTCTCTAATTCTAAGCCTAGAGATGATCCTCACTCTATTACAAATATATAAGAAGGTAATGTAGTGTTTGAACTTTGAAGGCTTTCACTCTTGCTTCATTCTCGATCTTGAAAATTGAATATTTATCAAATAATATGAGCTCACATGATTTTGTATGGGTTCTGTGTTTTTCAGATTGCAAGAGCTTAATAAAAAACAAGACTTAAGTTGCCTTAAATATGGAAAAAGGTGCAAGCTCAAAAAGTGTCCAGACTATCCACGGTCGACCGTGGCATCGACCGTCGGCCTGCTGGAACTTTTTGAGACTTGTGAATATAGACGTTGGCCTTTTACCAAAACCACACACAACCCATTTTTACAATAAAAATGCACTGAAAAGAAGCTTTTGAAAAGTTGGGTTAGTGCCATACTTCTTAAGTTTGAATTTAATCATGAAAATGGTAGCCTGGAAACCAAATGCACAAAGCATGTTGGAAGTTTACCTCTTTAGAAGATTCCTTTTGCTAAAAATGGTCTTGGCTTATTTCAATGTAAGATTGTGTTTAGTTTTTGCCAAAATGGGAATTCATTTGGTTTGACTTTCAAGCTTGTGATTTTTATAAAAATCGTCTCAATTTTTATAAAAGTTTTTATAAAAATTATTTTATAAAAACTTAAACTCATTTGATTATTTATTTTGTAAGCTTATAAACTTCAAACGTTTGTTTGTAGGAATCTTTGATATCGGCTTCTACTTGAACTCGGATCTTGACGATTGGAGCTTGGCCATTTGATGAAACTTATTTTGTAGATTATAGATGAGAATATATTTGATTGAATATATATATGTATATGTGCACATATATTATGTTAATACATACAATTATATAAACAAGTTGTATATTTTTGTGTCAACAAAAGAGGATATATTTGTAAACCTATTTTTCCCAACAATCTCCCCCTTTTTGTTGAAGACAAAGAATTGTATATATAACTTTAACATGTTAACATGTGCCTATATACATATATATGTATATATTCTTCTATCTTCTCCCCCTTTTTTTGTCTTAACAAAAAGGAGACTCCCCCTTGACATAAGCTCTCCCTTGAATGTAGAACTCCACTTGTTGAGGTGTTTGATGTATAATATATGGAAAAACTACCAAAAACTTGCCAAAGAGATGTAAGTATAAACAAAATATGCAATTATCATAAGCCAAGGTTCAAGTAACACAATTCATAGCATAAGAATCAAAGCAAATAGTAGCACATAGCATATCAACAAACAATCATCACAAATATTTCCCCTTAAATAACCACTAGTTGTCTACCATGCTCATTTTCATCTTGTCATGACACTAGATTTGTAAAAGACCTTTGCTTTGTAAAAGTATGACATGATGTAGTATGCTCATGTTCAATGAATAGCTAATGTTAGTTAAGATATATTAAGTATGACCGTGTATCAACCGTAGGTGAGCTGTTTGAAATTTTGGTTTTTTGTCCTTTTTGACATGATATGTATACATAACCAATTCTTACCAAAACAACTCTATTCATACACAAAGTTTATCATTTATCTCTTATAATAGAGCCAACACTTTCTAACACCATATATCACTTTCTAATCAACAAACAAACATGATTTATTTTTGAAAGATTTCACAAATCCTATGGTTCACATAATTCTTTAGTGCAAAAGGAGATCCCTAATACCTTTTGGAAGAAGAATTTGGGAAGATGAGAAATCACGAAACAAAAGTCATCAACCGTGGATCAATCGTGAATCCAACCGAGCCTTTGACCGCAACTTCAACCGTAAGGTAAAGTATTTTTTCTTGTGATGATTTTCAAGCTTTTTGAAAGATAAATATTGAAAATGGCGGCTAGGGTTTGTGGGGGAAGATGAGATGAGATGAAGTGGAGAGGAAAGAGAGAGAAAAGGCAAAATAGGGTCAAAAATCCGTCAGGCATACGACGGTCGATCCACGGTCGACCGTGATATCGACCGCACCTTTTGCTTAGTTTTTGAATTTAGGCCATGGTGGTTCTGGAATGTATATTTTGACCATTTTCATGCATTTAGGTGTTATTTTTAAGGAACATGTTCCATTATTCCTAAACCAAGTTGTAATGTATCAAACATTTCAATTTTTAGCGGTTTAGTGAATATGTCGGCAATATTTTCACATGAAGCAACCTTTTCTAAATTTATATTTCTTTTTGCATATTGTCACGTAGGAAATGATGCCTAGTTTGAATGTACCATCTTCATATTGTTTTATTTGAAGTCCAAGAAAGTAATTCAACTCATCCATCATTCTCATTTTAATTTCATTATGTATACGATTTGAAAACTCGGCACACAAATCTTGATATGTTGACCCAAATATGATATCATCCACATAAATTTGCACAAGCAAGATGTCATTTTTCTTTTTCTTTGTGAACAATGAATTATCAACTTGACCTATACTATATTCATTTTTCAACAGGAATGATTTTAATTTATCATACCATGCTCTTGGTGCTTGTTTAGGGCCATACAATGCTTTTCTAAGATTATATACATATGATGGGGTCTTTAAAACCGGGAGGTTGACATACATAGACTTCCTCATTTATAAAGCTATTTAGAAAAGTACTTTTGAAATCAATTTAAAATTTTGAGCACAACCATAAGCAAGTAGACTCCAAATGTATTCCAATCTAGTAACCGGAGCAAAGGATTAATCAATGTCTATCCCTTCTTGTGGATTTTACCATCGGGCTACTAGTCTAGCTTTGTTTCTAAATACTCATTTAGTTCTAATTACTGTGTGACCACTAGGTAAAGGTACTAAGTCCCAAACTTGGCTTCTAGTGAATTGATTTAACTCTTCTTGCATTGCCATTGCCCAATTTTCATCCTTAATTGCCTCTTTAATACTCTTGGGTTCTATGTGTGACACAAAGGCAAAGAAGGTATTAAGGTTTTGGGCTTGGGATCTAGTGAGTCTTTGATTTAGGTTTCCTATCACTTGAGTTATTGGATGGTTTTCTATCTTTGATGATTTCATATTGTGTTTTACTTAACATTGGTCTAATCAAAACTTGTGAAGTCCTACTTTTCCATTCAACAACTCCATTAGATCGAGGAGCTGAAAAGTTATGAGAAACTCCATGTTTATCACAAAATGCTTCAAATTGCGCTACATTGACAACTTCTCTTTCATGGTTTGTACGAATTAAAATAATCATTCAACCCAATTGGTTTTGAATTTTCATGCCAAGATTTTTGAATTTGTCAAAAGCTTCAGTTTTTGTTTTCAAAAATAACGTCCATGTATATCTTTGAAAAGTCATCTACAACAACTAGTGTGTAGAAGTTTTCCCCATAACTTTGAATTGATGAAGGCCCAAAGACATCTCTTAGTTTTTATAGCATTTTAGATTTATGAGATGAGTGCACTTGTTTTTCTATCTTACATGCATCACAAAAATGATTATCGAATTTAACATTTGGTAAGACTCTAACAAGCTCATTTATAGTCAATGTTTGTACTAATCTCATGTTAGCATGTCCTAGTCTTCTATCAATTATAGATGCAAGTCATACTTGTGTGTTAGGATTATCACCAACTCTACATGTATAGAGTCCATTTCTCCAAACATCTTTTACTAAAACTTTATCATCTTTGCATATCAAGTTTTCATGATTAGAGAATTTAACATTTAGATCTTTATCACATAGTTGACCAATACTTATTAAGTTGTAAGCTAAACCATTAACATGCTCAACATTCAAGAATTTGATATTGCCATGAAGAGTGTTACCTTTACCAACTACCTTTCTTCTTAGGTTTCTTCCAAACACCACATGTCCTCCATCATACTCCTTGTATGAAGTGAAGAGTTCTCTATTACCAATCATGTGTTTTGAGCAACCACTATCAAGAATCCATTAATGAGACATAATCACATTTTTGTTGCACCCCTACACTTGTGTAATTTTCATTGAAGCTTTTGGTACCCAATGCTTCATGGGTCCAGGATGGTTAGTATCAAAAACTCCTACTCTAATCCACCTTTGTGTAATCTTGAACCCTTTATGATACCATGTGTTCATAGAGTTAATAGGTTTATGAGAATGTCTTGATTTTTGAATTGTATTTGATTTAGGTTTCTTGAATCCAAGTTCATGCCTTGTAGTTGGAGTATAAAACTTTCTCATTAATTAATTACTTGCAACCTTTGGCATACAAGTGGAAGAACTAGAAACAATGTTGCAATTTTGAACTTTTGGAAAATTCCAGTGAGCTGACGGTCGATGCACGGTGGATACCGTAGGTCGACCGTGAGGCTCCTGGATTTTTTCTTCCCCTTTTTCTTTCACGAATTTGATAGGTGTTAAGTGACTAATTGGCATGTTGTTTAAGTAACTTGAGAACCCAAGACCACCCTTATATTTTGATGATTTTTGAATCTTTAACATCTCATCTAACTTGATTGAACTATCTTTAAATTTTGACAAGGTGGATGTGTCAAAATTTGTGTTTAGCTTACTTTCCAAATCTTTCAAGCTTGGAGATATATGAGAAGCAATTTTACCTTCTAGATCTTTTATTTTCAAGTTAAAGTTATCATTTTCTTTTCTTAACTTGACATTTTCCTTTTTCAAGCCCTAGTTTTCATTTTTTAACTCCTCATTTTTAGCAAGTATTTTTAAGCTAAAATCACATAATTGATCATATTGATCGTCATCATTATCACTATAGTAGCTAGAATCGGAATGTACCTCACTTGTCTCAAATGCCATGAGACATTTTTCTTCTTTTCTTTCCTCTTCTTCATCACTTGAGGATTCTTTGACATGTTTAACTTTAAGTGCAATGCATTTGCTCTTTTCTTTCTTTGGCTTGGCACTTTCATCATCTTTTTGCATGATTACTTCATACACCTTGAGATTTCATATTAGCTCATCCATTTGTAGTATGTTCAAGTCCTTTGACTCCTCAATAGCTGTCACCTTTGCTCTCCATTTAGGTGAAAGAGCCCTAAGAAACTTTGTTACAATTTTCCTGTTAGTGTAAGTAGTCCCAAGTGCATTGAGACTGTAACAATAGTATTAAATCTTGTAAAAGCATCATCAATTTTCATATCATCTAGTATTTGAAATTGTTCATATTGTTGCACAAGTATTTCAATTTTGATATCTAGAACTTGGGCATTTCCTTGATGTGTGATAACAAGAGATTTCCAAATAGCATTTGCACTTTCACACATGAAAACTCTTTCAAACTCTTTTCTAGGTAAAACATTGTATAGAAAAAGTTTGGCTAGAAAATTTTTTGAAACCATTTTCTTGTCCTCTTAATCCCATTTTTCTTTAGGGTTTGAAACATAAGCATTTTGTTTAGAATCAAAGGTTTTTGGAACATGATCTCCTTCTTCAATAATCTCCCAAAGGTCATGACTCTTTGCTTCCAACAACAAAAGTCTTCTTCTTCAAGAAGTGGAGGTCTAACCATAGAATTCCTCTCTACATAATTTTTTCCCATTTTATCAACTCAAAAAAAATTTGAATTTTTTTTAGAAGGTTTAAACAACTTTTCAAAAATTACCTAGAGCAACTTGCTCTGATACCAATTGTTAGAACCTAGAGGGGGTGAATAGGTTATATGTCCACTTTTTGAAGTTTTCTACAATATTTGTAAGTAATTAAAGAGTTTAAGGAAGAAATATGTCACCAATGAAGTAGTTAGGACACAATGATTTATAGTGGTTCAAGCAAGGGTTAACAACCTTGCTCTACATCCACTCCTTGGCCTCACCCACCAAGAGTTGCTCCACTAACTTCTCTCTTTTAAGGTAGAGATAAACCTTTTACAACTTCTCTCTTTAGCTTACAAGAATTACACTTCACTCTTGCAAACAAGGCTAAGATAAACCTCACTTCACTCTAGTTTGAAAGGCTAGAGTTGATCCTCACTTCTCTCTAATGCTAAGGCTAGAGATGATCCTCACTTCTCTCTAATTCTAAGGCTAGAGATGATCCTCACTCTATTACAAATATATAAGAAGGTAATGTAGTGTTTGAACTTTGAAGGCTTTCACTCTTGCTTCATTCTTGATCTTGAAAGATTGAATATTTATCAAGGAATATGAGCTCACAAGATTTTGTATGGGTTCTGTGTTTTTCAGATTGCAAGAGCTTAATAAAAAACAAGACTTAAGTTGCCTTAAATAAGGAAAAAGGTGCAAGCTCAAAAAGTGTCCAGACTGTCCAAGGTCGACCGTGGCATCGACCGTCGGCCTGCTGGAACTTGTTGAGACTTGTGAATATAGACGTTGGTCTTTTACCAAAACCACACACAACCCATTTTTACCATAAAAATGCACTGAAAAGAAGCTTTAGAAAAGTTGGGTTGGTTCCATACTTCTTAAGTTTGAATTTAATCATGAAGATGGTAGTTTGAAAACCAAATGCATAAAGCATGTTGGAAGTTTACCTCTTTAGGAGATTCCTTTTGCTAAATATGGTTTTGGCTTATTTCAATGTAAGATTGTGTTTAGTTTTTGCCAAAATGGGAATTCATTTGCTTTGACTTTCAAGCTTGTGATTTTTATAAAAATTGTCTCAATTTTTATAAAAATTATTTTTATAAAAACTTAAACTCATTTGATTATTTATTTTGTAAGCTCATAAACTTTAAACATTTGTTTGTAGGAATATTCGATATCGGCTTCTACTTGAACTCATTGGAGCTTGGCCATTTGATGAAGCTTATTTCGTAGATTATAGATGAGAATATATTTGATTGAATATATATATATATATATATATGTATATGTGCACATACGTTAATGTTAATACATACAATTATATAAACAATTTGCATATTTTTGTGTCAACAAAAGAGGATATATTTGTAAGCCTATTTTTCCCAACACTATTTATACTAAATACAATGTAAGCCACAAAAACACTAAATTGTAACTAGACATTAAACACAAATACCGTTCTAACATTATTCCCAAGAGACATTCAGTTGTTGAAACTATGAATGTTACTTTTGATTGATTTGATGTTCAGAAAAGTCTGAATCGTACTTATCAGGTGATCTCAGAAGAATTTGATACATTGCTACATGGTCCGTCTGATGATGATGTCGAAGACAACTCTCAGAACATAGAGCATTCTCACACCTTAGCACAAGCAAATCCTACTGAAAATCAGTCTTCAAAACATAATTTCTAGATGGATGAAGATCAATCTTTAGCAAATGACCCTTGTTCCGAAGGAAGTCAGGAGCACCACTCAAGAGTCACAAAATGGACTTGTGCTCATCCTATTACGAATGTTATAGGAGATCCTGACAAAGATGTACAAACTCGAAATACGATTACCTCAGCCTTTTGCATGTTCTCTAAATTCGTTTCTCAACAGAAGCCAAAGAAAGTTGATGAGGCTTTGAAAGATCCTAATTGGGTAGTAGCCATGCAAGAGGAGCTGAATGAGTTTAAGAGGAACAAAGTATGGAAGCTTATATCTCCACCCGAAGACAAATTGATTATTGGCACAAAATGGGTGTTCAAAAACAAGAGAGATGAAACTGGCGAAGTGGTTCGTAACAAAGCAAGGCTAGTAGCAAATGGGTATTATCAACAGGAAGGCATTGACTACGATGAAACGTTTGCTCCAGTTGCTCGCATGGAAGCCATACGTATTTTTCTTGCTTTTGCTGCATTTAAAGGCTTCAAGGTCATTCAGATGGACGTTAAGAGTGCTGTTCTGAACGGTGAATTACAAGCAGAGGTGTTTGTTCAACAACCTCCGGGATTTGAAAATCAGAAATTCCCGAATTACGTCTACAAGTTAGACAAGGCTCTTTATGGTCTGAAACAGTGCCCGCTTGCGTGGTATGATACATTATCTACTCATCTTCTGAAAAATGGGTTTCAGCGAGGCAACATTGATAAAACCTTGTTCTTAGGGAGAGAAAAAGGTGAACTGATTCTTGTGCAAATCTATGTCGATGACATTATATTTTGATCAATTGCTGAACATTTATGCAAGAAATTTGAGAAAATTATGTCAGAAAAGTTCAAAATGAGCATGATGGGTGAGCTGAACTTCTTTCTAGGTCTTCAGATTAAACAATCTAAACAGGGAATTTTCATTAATCAAGGCAAATATGTGAAAGATCTTCTGAAAATGTTTAACTTTACTGATAGCTCGCCCATGAATACTCCATCGTCCCAAAGACAAAGCTTACATCTTATCCTAATGGAAAAGCTTGGATCTAGCCACCTTCAGAAGAATGATCGGTTGTCTTCTTTACCTGACAGCGAGTAGGCTGGATTTCATGTTTTCAACATGTTGTGTGCACGATTTCAGGCTAATCCAAAAGAGTTACACTTGACTACTGTTAGAAGGATCTTCAAATATCTAAAAGGGACACCTGATATTGGACTCTTGTATTCACGAGAATCAGGTTTTGATCTCATTGGCTTTTCAGATTCAGATTATGCAAGCTGTCAGATAGACAAGAAAAGCATGACCGTGGATGTCAGTTACTAGGCAGTAAACTTGTCAATTGACAAAGCAAGATGTAGAACTCCATTTCTTTGTCTACGGCTGAAGTTGAATACATTTCAGCTGGTATCTCCTTTCAGAATATTGTTGATTATGGTATCTCCTTTTAGAAAACTCCCATCTACTGCGACAACACCAGTGCTATTGCAATATCCAATAATCCGGTCCTTCATTCTCGCACAAATCACATTGATGTACGTCATCATTTTATTAGAGATCATATTACGAAGAATGAAATCGAGTTTTAGTTCATCTCTACTGAACATCAACTCGCTGATATCTTTACCAGAGCCTTGGATGAATGCTGGTTCAATCTCCTCGTTGCCAAAATAGGAACGCTAAATCCTTTAGAAATGTGACTCTTTCAGGTAAATTTTATTGTTACTGTTTATTCTTTCTTGTCACATTTAATGCCAGCCACCCTAAAAGCTAAGTTTGCATTACATTTTTCTCTATCACACACTGACTGTCAAATCATTTCTGAACCCTAATCATTAAACCATTTTTTTTATTTAAAGACAGTAATTTTCCCATTTCCCTCCACCTCCTTCCTTCTCAAAATTTTTCCATCTCTTCTTCACCTAGAAATCATGGAGTTCACGATAACATTCGTCTTTTTTCTAGTATGCTATGTTATCACGATCCGCATAGCGGATGAAGGTGTGGGCATCGAGGTCTCTTCTCAAATATATGTAATCACTTAAAAGAAGGCCTCTAATTCTGTTGATAATTTTTAGCTTGGCATTAAGATTCTTGTTATCTTCCTTTTTGTGTAAATATGGTTAAATATTAAATCTAAGCTTAGTTTTTGACGTTGTTGGCATTGCTTGTTCTTTATTTTATTTGTTTGTGTTGATTTATTTATTTATTATTGTGTATTATGGATTACTAATTCCAAATGGTGATATGAACTTTATTTTCGGATTTTCTTGTTATATTATTCATCTTGCTTGTTTGTGCAATTATATTCATGGTTACTAATGGTTTGGTGTTGAGAATGGAAGATCATCAAACTTACTCCGGTAAATATGCTTTCGCCAATAACTGCTTAACACACCAAAAAGTAACTTTAGACGTTTTACGGGCCCATGCACCTATTTTCACGCTTGATCTTTTCATCCGTTCAGATCATCGATTAAAACTCTTTAAAACCCCAAACCGCCTCTTCAAGTTTTCTTCTCCCTTACTTCATCTTCTCCGGCAAAAATTGCATTGAAACTACTTGTGCTCATGTCACTCTCCCAAATGATTTAATCCCTAAAATACCAATCGCTTCTAGCTGCTTCAAGGATAACAACTATCCTGCTGATCTCACTGTTCCCCTCTTTTCTTATCCCTTCTATCAAGTTATGACCTGTCATCATAAATGTCCACTAAACTTCGCCCTGTCTACGAAGGTTCAAATGTTTGAAGAACATCTCTGTGAATTTTGGATGACTATTGAAGTCATTGAACCAAAAACACCTCGACAGAGCATCCATTTTAGTATGCTCTCTCGCACCAAACCCGCTGCAATTTCCAAAGATTTTCTGGCCACAATTCTTCATCTTCTCTGTCGGAATCTGATTCCGGCCACCCCTAATGCAAAGGACCTCCTCTTCACCTTCTTCCACTACGCGGATGAGCACAAAGTTAAAGGAAACTCCATGGTTCGCACTCGTATTCCTAAATAGTGGAATTGCATAATTTCCCATCTATATTTCTGTCCGACTAGCAAGATAGGCGGTCTTGATCAGGTTAATGAAGTTGTGCTAAAAATAGTCTATGTCCTAACTCATGGTCAAACCATTGACTTCGCTGAACTAATCATGGACAATCTTGTTGCTTCGCTGACTGCTCGTTCTAGATCGCAACACAAACCTTTTCCAAGGTTTGTATCACTCATCATCCACTCGTTGCTGTCTACTGAAGAGTATCGTTCTGCTTCCTATCATGTCACTGCACCAACTCTGCCTGCTTCTGTATGGGCAAGCTCCGCATCAGCCTTCAATCCATCGTTCACTGGCGCGATGCTGAGGGTATGTTTCTATGACACCATCTCCTGAAATACCTATTCCACTATCTGGCTTATCTTGTGAAACCCAACCTACCCATACTATGCCTGTATTTCCTGCCCCCAAAACCAAGAAGAGGAAAGTTATCTCTAAACCTTCCAAACCAGAACCAGTAAAACCAAATATTCCAATTGTCCCAAAACCTCATAATCTTGCTAAACGTGCCAAACATACAACTTCCAACACCCCTCTTGTCTCCTATTCTGCTTCAGGAGAGGACACTGATCATGAGGCTCCGCTCATCAAATGCAAAGTTCAGTTTTTGAAACCCCAGCCTTCTATTGCTGATAAGGTAAAGGAACCATTGTTTCTTGTATCTAAGTTGATTACGACTAATGAAGAGACAACCGAATCCAAAGTTGTTACTGAATTAACCCTTGAACAAGTTGAGGACACTAACATGAACCAGTCAGTTGAGACTTTAAGCTCCTCTACCGATGAGCTAGTCAACACACCTACTACTACTCAGGCAACCCTAGTTCAGGATTTTCCCCTTCCTGGCACTGCTGATATTCCCCAAACATCCCTTGATGCATCAGTAAACCTAACTGATACTATAGATGTAGACAGAGAACATGATGTGTTAGTACCAAAACCAACTGACTCTGATACACCCCAACCTGCTAATGATGAAACTATAATTCCCATAGTTTCTAAATCCCCAATAGTCGAGTATTCTTCAGTCCACCCTGAAGTTGAGACTCCACTTATATCCCCTGACGTGTCAAAAATCCCTGCTGACATTATGGTTATCTCCAGGGAAATGATTTATCCGTTCCTAATGAAACTGAGAGTGATGCCCTCCCTAATCCAATTAGTGATACTGAAGTTCTACGAATTTCAGTTGAGATTACTCATGCTCATGAAGACATAGTAAAAACCCAGACTGTAACTGAAGCAGCTACCACTGAAGCCCTGATGCATTGGTCCAAACCACTGATGCTATGGCTTACCAAACTTCTCAACTTGGCTTCTCTTCTCTTCAAAAATTCTTTGACTTTCCTCTCTCCCCTCAAACAGGTGTCAATCCTCTTGATGATACTGGTGATTTTGATTTTCTTCATTCTCCAACCTCTTTTCTCAATCTTCTAAACCTTCGGTTGACATTTCTTCTTCCCTGCAAAGTTTATCTGAAACGCTTCTTTCTCTTTCTAATCTTGTCAAAACTACTTCTTTCCATGTTGCCTGTTCTTCCAATGATCAGCACAAATTTCAAACTGATTTCAAATCTATTTTTGAGTCTTTGCTTCAAAAATCCACTTCTCTGTCTAAGGATATTGACTTCAGCAATCACATGCGTCTTACTATGTACAAATAGTTTCATGCTATGCTCTCCATTATGGCTGAATCGGCCACCGTTGAATTTTCACCTCTTAATTCTAAACTACAACTTCTTTCTTGCACTGTGAATACTCTTTCATCATCTGTTGATAAATTCTATGCGGTGAATCTTTCCGAAGCAGCAATAAAACATGTACAGGAACTTGTAGCACCATCATTTGCAGGGCTTTCTAATCAGATTTAGGAGTTTTCTAAGTGTGTAGAAGCTTCGGGAATCTCCTCTGCTTCTAAGGGGAAGAAATATCGACGACAATCCAAAATCTATCGGATAATACGAAAGAAGGCTGCAAAGGAACGAAGACAACTCTTATAGCACAAGACATTTTCAAGAGTCACTGCCATGAAGAGTTTAGAAAATGAAGTAGCACGTTTGAGATCTGTTGGCGATGCTCAAAATAAAGCTTTAGATGATGTTAAAGCTCAACTACAAACAGGCGATCACGAAAAGGCCAAAGCTGAAGAAGCCAGGGCAACAGTTGAGGGGGAGATTAATGTTGGGGTTTGCTAGGCACGCAACGGAAGCAAAAGAACAAGATAACAAGAAACATATTGCCAAGAAACACCAAACCATGGACCAAACACTACATGCAAGACATGCAACATGAAAAAGAGCAAGGAGAAAGTTATACCACTCTAGATTCGGAGCTGGAGTTGAGCTTGTAGTTGGATGAATAAGAAAGCCAAGTCAAGCCTTCCTCTATTGCTAGTCCACACCAAGCTTTGTGTAATCTTCTTGTACTAGCAAGCCTTGATGATCTTCAATGACTTGAAATCACCAATGAAACAGAACCCAAATGATCTCCCTTGCACTCCTATGGAAATCCTCACAAGAACACCAAGAACACTCTATTAATGCACCTCACAAGAAGTCTCTATGTGTTTGGGTGTTTGTAGTTGCAATAGCATGATAGGAGTTAATGCATGGTTCTTTTATAGACCTTAACATGACCCTCTAGTGCCCCAAGGCCGGCCATATGGTAATAATTGAGCTCAACATGCATTGGTGGAGAGTGGAGGCAAAAAGCAAAAAGCAACCTGCTGTCTGACAGAGTTCACGACGTGAAGTCCACGTGGCCGGGTCCCTCTTGTAACTTAAACAATTTAAGTCCCTTTTGCCCCTTTCACTTAGGTTGTTGTTGAGATTAACCCTTGGTGTGTGACCCAATAGGCCTATGCATCATCGGTAGTGATATTGGCGTACGTATGTCAGTGGGCATACTCCAACAATTAAAACCTTCCTTGATCAAAGAAAGGAAGAAGCAGATGTTTTCAGATTGAAATTGATGGAGCTGAGTCTTAGAAAATAATAGCAGCAGCTAAAACAATAACATCAAGTGCTATAATGAAACAACGTGTTTTAGCAGCCTTGATTTCTAAAAGACCAAATGTTCCTTCAACCAGTGGTCAACGCAGTCAAATTGACAAAGAGAAAAATCTCTTGGTGATAAATTCTCCGGGTGAAGACGAATAAGGTGACTCAGATAAAGAAAATCTAATTTTGAAAGAGAAAAAGATCACCGAAGAGCTTGGTAGAATAGCAGCAGAAAAACATGCCTCTGAAGAAGTTAAAGCAAATTAAGCTAACATGTCTCCTCGAGCTTATCAATTAAAACTTCATAACGAAATTGAAACTTAAAAAGAGAAGTTAGCCAAGAGGAAACAACTTGCGGCTGAAAAACAGCAGGAGTGGCTATCCACCAGAAATCAAAGGATTCATCCTGAAAAGATCACTTCAGTGAGGTTGAAAAAAGAGAATAATCAAATTCTTCTTAACCTTCAACGAAAAGCTACTCCAATTTTCTTTAAGTGTTCAATAAAAAAAGTCAAAATGAAGTGTGGTTACACTGAGTGGGCTGAAATAATGACATGCTTGTCAAATCAAAAGTTGACTGATGACGTAGAAACAGTTCAAAGAGAATTTTCTAGAGTTACGGATTATTACGAGAAACAAATATAAGGAAGAGCTTCTGAAACTGAAATTACTTCTGAAAAAGGTAAATACACTAGAGCTGAAAGCCTGCAATTTTAGAGAAGGAAGCTAATCTACAAGAAATCACAACAGCAAATATTGGAGTTAATTGTTGAAGGTGAGCTACCAAACTGCAAACGTATATCACAACTTTACCTCACGGACATATACCTGAAGTAGGAAAGGCTATATCAAATCCCCGAGGATTTTTCTTTCTTGATGCACATGATAAAGTCATATTTAAGAGGGTTTCAGAATTTTCCAAAGCTGATTATCTACACTTAAGGTCGCTCAGAAATTTTCTAGAACACAAAGACACATCCACAAAAGACATTCTTGATGAATATCTGAAGCAAGTTGAGCTATAGACTCCTGTTGAACCCATTCGTGACGAGTTCAAACATGTAATTATTTAAAGTACATTGTTTCATTCTTTTGTATTTTTTATTATTTTATTCATTTGTAAATAGTCATGGAGTATAAATAAATAGGGGGAAATTGTTAGTCTCATATTTTTATATATTCCATTCCTGAAGACGTGTTTCAAAGAAAGCATCCGAAGGCTCATTCTTTATTCTTTGTAAGTATCATGACGCAACACATTTAAAGAAAGAGACCTGAATGTTCATCTGATGAAAATCTCTGAAGAGGAACATCAACTGAAGTAAGTCTTCAGTCATAAAGAGGCTCTCACAACCGAAATCACGTTTCAGTACTAGTATTTGCTAGTTAAGAAATGTGTGAAATCAGTGCTACTTTAATTGCTCAAACGGTAGTTTGGATTTCTGTTTCCTAACTTTATGTAGAGCAGTACACGTTTAATTTATTTAAATGGTCAGGATTAGTTTACTTAGCGTATAAATACCTTATCACTGTTTAAGAAAGGTAAGCGTTTGTTCACTAATTTGTTTTCAAGTTAGTTCTTGATTTTAGTTTGTACTCAATACTCAAGTCTGTTCTTGAGTGCATTTTGAAGTTTGATTATTAATATAATCCAGCTTTGAAAATTTCCATGTGTTCGTTCTTTAAAACTATTTCTGCACTTAGATTAATTATCTTTGTTAGTTTTTACATCTTTCGGGAAAAACAAGATGAATTACAACTAATCTATTCAAATTAAATAATACTATTATTTAAAGTAACCGATTATACATGAAGCGTTAATTTGAAATCAGAAATGCTTCAATTGTAGTATGGTATTCTTGTCAAAATTTATTTACCACCAAATAATTAAAACTTTAGAATTTAAACCATAAGTGGATATATATATATATAAACTAATCGGTTACAACTTCCAAACTTTTGAATTTATATATATAAATCGAATTTTGGATTTTGGATAGAATTATATAGTATCTTCGGATGACTTATATAGTATATATACTCAATTTTCCAAACACAAAATTCTTTGCAACTCCTTGAAAAGATGCGCACAATCTCTTTACTGTTCTTCAGGTAAATAAGTTTTGTTTTCATTTCATGAAAATGATTCACATATGCTAATGTAATATATTGTTCTTTTTATTATAGCCATTAATTATGGAGAATAAACAACCTCCTTCATCTGCTCCAAAGCAACCTTCATTGAAAGAACATTCAAAAGAAAGGAAGAAATCAAGGGTAATTCATTCTATACATAACAACTTTGTTCATAACAATTCAATAACAATTGTAAATGATAGAACAAGTTCACGGATTCCTTTAAATGATATATCTAACGGTGCATTTAATTTCTAATTAGAAATTAGTTCAAAATTTACATAAAGTCAAATAGATTTATATTTATTTTATATGCTTTATGATGAGTGTGTGTGTGTGTGTATATATATATATATATATTTAAAATGGATCAATAAAGGTCATGTGCTTGAACATAGAACCCAAAGGCCAAATCTGGACCATTAGATTTTTTATATCAATGTTCAAGATCTAATAATGTCATTATTGTAATTAACTAACAATTATAAGATTTAATTATAGAAGGAAGGGTTTTATGGGAATCCTCCATCCCATAAATTTTTCTCCCAAAAATGATAACATTTTCGAGTTAAAAATGATACATTGTCCAATTGAAAATGATAATTTTTCTAGATGAAAATGATACCAATATACAACATTCAAAATGATAACATTATCTAGATGAAAATGATAAAAATAGACTCCTTACAGCAGAAATGATACAAATACACTCCTTCTAGCCGAAAATGATATAAATATGTAACACCGGAAAAAATCACAAGCCATTTTTTTACTTTGCACTGCGGAATCTTTAATTGAAACAAACATATTTACATACAAACTAATATTAACAAATGTACGTCACTTGTTCAAAAACTAACAATATCTACAACTGTTTTGGTGTTACAAAAATGACTGACTCGTCTCTTTCAAAATAAAGTATCAGAGTGTGGTCAACTCTTCCTTCTACAACTACAAACACGAACTTGCAAAACATCAACCGAGGGGAATTAGCACAAAGCTAAGTAAGTAGAGGCTAAACACCAAAAGCAAACATTCACAATCAACATCAAAGCAAGTAATCACATAACCAAGAAGACCGGCAGTTCGGCGCAGAACCTACAACCAATGCCGGCCAAAGCAAAGGTTTACCGATAGCTCTCTACTGAATTGGCATAGTGAAATCCTCCTCTAAAGTAACATATGCAACAGTAAGGCTACCACTGTTCAACCAACCAGTAAACAAGCCCAACCCAATTCCACGTATATCTGACTTCTCAAACGCAACTCAAAATCATCTTATGTAACATCCTGATTTTGGGCCTAGTCGTTACGTAGGTCAAGGTATGTTTAAACACGTGGTTAGTATTTAATTATATGTTTAATTATTTACTAATGGTATTTATTGAATTAATTGATGATTAATTAAAGGAATACATGAGGATATATGTTATGTGTACGGTTATATACATATATATATATGTGTGTTAGTATGTTTAAATGTTTGTAGATATTTAGCAAACATGCCACCTCATGCTTCCAAGAAACCCTACGTGGGCTTATTATGTATTAACATCTGATATGTTTCACTTGGAAAACCGACTTTGGGTGTTGTATGTGTTCTTGAGAGAGAAAGCAAGAAAGAACACAAACTTGAAAAGGTGAAAGATTGGATATGTGGCTTGTTAATTCAAAGCAAGGTAGGATGATGTTCCTGGTATGATGTTGATCACATTGGTATGTTTTTCTGATGTTATATGTGTGTATATGATGAAACACCATGAATGGAGCTTGAAGCTCCATACTTGACAAATGGGTTTTGTTTGATTTGGTGTTTTAGTTGTTATTAATGTGTTCTTGATGTTAGATACATGTTATAAGATGTTTATACATGTTTTAGAAGTGTTCATATTGGATTTCAAGTGTGTTTATCGGATTTGGAAAAGTAAAGTCGGCTGGAAAACGAAGAAGATGATGCAGGTTTGTGAGCGACACGACGCGTTCCCCTCTTGGACGCGACGCGTTCGTCAATATTATCGGATTCTTGGAGGAAATCCGAGTGGAAATCCGAAAGTGCAAATCCGGGATCCAAATCCGAGACTAAGGCAAATCCGAGAGGTTCAAAATCCGACACTATGAAATCCGGGACTTGAGAATCCGTTTGTGGGATTCGGATTTGTGAAATCCGATAATTGGGTCGACGCGTCCGAGGCTTTTGTGGATTTTCTTGGTTAATTACATTATTTAATGTTGTGGATTATATGTTTATGCATATGTGAATCATACAGGTTTATGTTTGATTGAAAGGATATAAATATATGTGTTTGGTATATATTTATGAATTGGTTACTGATTTCAGTTTATTCTGATCTCAGGAAAGGACAAGGCTCAGTAACATTAGACCACTAAGTGGGAGTTCGAGAACTCGAGGTGAGTGCATGTTTACTCACGGGTGATATTAGTTGTAACTTGTTTGGTTGCAACTGTTTATTGATTGATTGACGCATGGGTAGATTGTATATCTGAAATTTATTAACTCGTGATTTGTTAATTAATTGTTGCGTCAGTGATATGTATACATGTTAGTTGGGGGGTCAGCTTGGCAAGGCTAAAGGCTGGGCTGGTTTGCTATCGGCTAATCAGTATTGAGATCGTTTGATGCATTTGTTGCAACCTAGGATAATACTGTGTGAGAATTGCAAATAAGCTAACGGTAAACCTTTGCTTTGGCCGGCATTGGTTGAAGGATCTGCAGATCCGCCGTTCTTCCGAGGGAGATTATGTGATTATGGTTGTTGATATATGCGGTTATTTGCTGATATATCTGTGATGGTTTACTTTCATTAACTTAGCTTTGTGCTAATCCCCCACCTCTCACTACTTTTGCAGGTGGCTGGTGAGTTCTTCGGTTTAGTCATGAGGGGGTGTAGCCTGGGGAATAATTGACAGGCACTCTGATTGGGATTGTGATGAGCCGTAGTTTTTGTAATACTATATTTTAAACTGAGTGGTTTTGTTAAATAGTGGTTTAACTTCAGTTGTAAATACTTTTATGTTTTGGTAAATGCTTCCGCAGTGTTAATTTAAATGAAAATTTTAAGGGTGAAAATACGGTATTACAAGTTTGGTATCAGAGCCTTGGTTTGGCGATGTAGGCACAGTGGAAGTGTTGCATTTTCAAATCTTGGCTCTAGTTGGGGGTCAATTATTCCTTGAGTGTGGGGATTAGGGTGAATATGAGTATTGTTTGGGTGGTTAGTATGTGTTATACTAACGGTTTTGAACTAATCACTTGGTGAGATGTTGTGATTCTTACAGATCGCTGATAATGAGAACTCAGCTGGCACCCCTATTGTCCCAGCAACAGTGGAAACTTTACAGAATATTGGTACATCTAGTACAGCTAGAGATGAGAGGGATGACTACATCTTGCAGCTGGAGGGTCAGTTACAAGATTTAAGAAAGGAATTGGATCAACAGAGACAAGATTGTGCGAGTCAACCATCGGTTGTTACCGTGGCTGCTACTACATTTGAGATACCACCAATTTACCCGACTAGTACTGTGTATAAAGGGATGCCTTCTGTGTTGATACCATTTCCACCAGTGTCTCAACCGATGTCTCAACCATTCTACTATCCGATGATTTTGCAAGGATCGATGCCATATCCTTTCATGGAATTTCCACCTAGTATGGGATTTAGACAACCGTGTATGTATAAACAGTTCTTGGATTGTAAACCCGAGGAGTATCATGGTAGCACATATCCAAATGTTACCTTGAATTGGTTGCGAGATATTTCGAGGATTTTGGATGCTTGCAATTGTGAGGAAGAAATGAGGGTTTGTTTTGCAACCAGGATGTTGAAAGGGAAAGCGATGGTTTGGTGGGATTCTATCACTACACATTTATCGAGAGCTCAGATGGATGCAATTACTTGGGATCAATTTTGAAATAAATTGTGTGAACAGTATTGCAATGCTTTTGAGTTGAACAAAATAAGGCATGAATTCATGGATCTGCGTATGACGAAACAGATGTCTGTGGATGAATTGATTGAGCAGTTCAATTCGAAACTGAGATTTGTGACTCAGTGGGTGCCTGATGAACCTTCCTAGGTTCAACATTTCATTGGAGCATTACTTCCTGAGTACAGGAGCACAACTCCATTGGTTGGATCGTTGTCCCAGGCTTTCACCTTGGCCAAGTATTCTGAGGGGGACATACAGGCAAGAGATAAGCAAAATAAAGATGAAGCGGCTTTGCAGAAGTCAAAGTATGATCAGACTGGTAGTCAGCCAAAGAGGAGTTGGCAAGGAAATCAGTCACAGGGAAGTCAGAACAGTGGGGTAACCACTAGAAGTTCTGGTCAGAAACCATAACGGTGTATTCGGTATAGATCTACTCATTCTGGGCAGTGTACTGCTCAGACCACATGATGTATACGTTGTGGAACATTAGGGCATGAAGCTAGGGAATGCAGTTTTCCCCGAAGTGTGTGTTGGAATTGTCAGAATGAAGGACACAGGGCTAGTGAGTGTCCTTCTGGGAGGAAGACTAGGACGGGGACTGGGGCTGAAGCGGTTGGGGGATCATTATCAGCAGGGCAAAAGAGAAAGAACCCTCCTGTGCTAGAGGGTGGGGTGTTCAATATGATGGCTAGTGATGATGCCACCGTCGATGAAGATGGAACAGGTATGTTTTGATAAAACTTTATACCTGTTTGTGTATGTTAATTAACTTTTAAGGTTAATTGTGGATATTTTATGCATAGTATGTGCTAAAATGTGTGAGTTTATTTCTGATGAGATTGATTCTCTAGAAATGGAACTAGGTGATAATAGATGATTTTCTATTATGAGTTGTGTTATATATATCAAGATATTGTATGACGATAAGTATGTGTGATACTTAATTAAATGCTAAGTGAGCATGATATACCATAGAGACATATGTTCAGATTAATTGCATTGCATGATATAATGTGTATTGTTAGATTTATATACATTATGTGTTTATGTGAATTCAATTGTGTAAAGAGAGAAGACAGAGATGAATTACTGCATATCGGGCAAGTCTGGGGTGTGCAGTATTGTGCAAGTATAAGGAGTGCTGAAGATTATAAGTGGAGGTATAATCTACTGAGTACAGTTGATTCATGAGAATGAAAGATGGTTTTTAAACGAATTTTCTGGTAGGGCGGGAAATCGCATTTGAAGGTTTGAAATGTGATGCTATGCTTTTAGATTGGATGTATAGTAGATATCTTGTGTTATTTAAGATATCACGAGATGAAATTTTACCATGACATGGAAGTTACAGATGATATAAGGGCAATGATGATATATTAACTGTAAAAGAAGATATTTGTGATTGACTTGGTCAAAAAGAGATGTATTAGTGGCTAACTAGAGGAAGTTATCTGAAGATCGAGACGGTGATTGGATTAAATCAGAAAAAGTGATAGTGGAATTGGATGTTATTTGGAAAGACAACGTGATGACAGATGTGTTGATCTGTGAAAGAGTTAGTGATGATAACATCTTGTGTATGCGAGTTGGGAGTATCTCCGACTTAGTAGATGAATCAAGATTTCCTTTGTTAGAAAGTCTTGAAGGATGAAAGGTTGAAACCTTTGAGATAGGGAAAGAAAGAAGAGGATTGTAATGGCCTGAACTTTTGGAGTGAAAAACTTGTGAATTTTGGAGGAAGGAGATGCCTTTGCTTGGAGATGCCTTTGCTTGGGATGCCCATGCTTGGAGATTGCCTTTGCTAGGAAGTGCCTTTGCTAAAACTTTGAAGTTGAACTTTTACCTGGATTTATAAATGTTGTTGCCAATGCTATATTATGGAGTAATAACCTGAGGGTTGAGTACTGATAGTATACTAGGTGAATCCAGATAGTACGTGATATGAGATATGACATACGGAGTGTAAATTGAAGTGGTATACCGGAAACTTATATAACCTTGAGATATTTGAAAAATCTGAGTGGTGATGACAAGACGTGATGGAAATTGCACTTAATTGTGTACAAAGGCCTCTGGATATGTTATGAGTGGTTATTAACTATTCAGTAATTTTATTACCAGTGAGACGGTATTTGTTGGACAGATGGACTTGGTTGAGATTTTAAAGGGATGAATTGAAGAGATCGTAATTCATATTTTCATGGCTTGTGTTAAGAAATGGAGATTTGTTTAAACTTCCGAAGAGTTTATAAACGGGGATTGAAACGAAAGTTGATTAGTGTGACAGGATTTTCCTGATGGATAATTAAGTGTGTGATTGTAACACGACTATTTGAGGAACACAATGATTGTGTGGGTGAACTAAATTCTGAAGATGGGATATCAGAATACCGTGTGTATAGTTGTGAGATTATGGTAATGATACCTCAACCTGTTGATTTGAAGTAAGTGATGAAATGATATGTGAATGCGCTGGCATGAAAGATAGTGACTGACTGAAAGCTATTGGGATTTATGATTGAGTCAGACATAAATTCAGGGGATGCTTGAAAATGAGAGTTATGAACTAACTGTTGGTGGATGATAAGTTGTAAAGCTTGTATGGTTATATATTAACAGTTGGAAGTGCGATAGAGTTTATCTGATTAAACTACCAAAAGAAAACATGAAGAGTTGACATCGTGGTTGATGTATGTGCAGTGAGATTCCGAGGACGGAATCCTTTTAAGGAGGGAAGATTTGTAACATCCTGATTTTGGGCCTAGTGGTTACGTAGGTCAAGGAATGTTTGAACACGTGGTTAGTATTTAATTATATGTTTAATTATTTACTAATGGTATTTATTGAATTACTTGATGATTAATTAAATGTATACATGAGGATATATGTTATGTGTACGGTTATATACATATATATATATGTGTTAGTATGTTTAAATGTTTGTAGATATTTAGCAAACATGCCACCTCATGCTTCCAAGAAACCATACGTGGGCTTATTATGTATTAACATCTGATATGTTTCACTTGGAAAACCGACTTTGGGTGTTGTATGTGTTCTTGAGAGAGAAAGCAAGAAAGAACACAAACTTGAAAAGGTGAAATATTGGATTTGTGGCTTGTTAATTCATAGCAAGGTAGGATGATGTTCCTGGTATGATGTTGATCATATTTGTATGTTTTTCTGATGTTATATGTGTGTATATGATGAAACACCATGAATGGAGCTTGAAGCTCCATACTTGACAAATGGGTTTTGTTTGATTTGGTGTTTTAATGTGTTCTTGATGTTAGATACATGTTATAAGATGTTTATACATGTTTTAGAAGTGTTCATATTGGATTTCAAGTGTGTTTATCGGATTTGGAAAAGTTAAGTCGGTTGGAAAATGAAGAAGATGATGCAGGTTTGTGAGCGACGCGACGCGTTCCCCTCTTGGACGCGACGCGTTCGTCAATATTATCGGAGACTAAGGCAAATCCAAGAGGTTCACAATCCGACACTATGAAATCCGGGACTTGAGAATCCGTTTGTGGGATTCGGATTTGTGAAATTCGATAACTGGGGCAACGCGACGCGTCGGGTTCTTGGACGCGACGCGTCCGAGGCTTTTGTGGATTTTCTTGGTTAATTGCATTATTTAATGCTGTGGATTATATGTTTATGCATATGTGAATCATAGAGGTTTATGTCTGATTGAAAGGATATAAATATATGTGTTTGGTATATACTTATGAATTGGTTACTGATTTCAGTTTATTCTGATCTCAGGAAAGGACAAGGCTCAGTAACATTAGACCACTGAGTGGAAGTTCGAGAACTCGAGGTGAGTGGATGTTTACTCACGGGTGATATTAGTTGTAACTGGTTTGATTGCAACTGTTTATTGATTAATTGACGCATGGGTAGATTGTATATCTGAAATTTATTAACTGGTGATTTGTTAATTAATTGTTGCGTCAGTGATATGTATACATGTTAGTTGGGGGGGTCAGCTTGGCAAGGCTAAAGGCTGGGCTGGTTTGCTATCGGCTAATCAGTATTGAGATCGTTGGATGCATTTGTTGCAACCTAGGAAAATACTGTGTTAGAATAGCAAATAAGCTAATGGTAAACCTTTGCTTTGGCCGGCATTGGTTGAAGGATCTGCAGATCCGCCGTTCTTCCCAGGGTGATTATGTTATTACGGTTGTTGATATATGCGGTTATTTGCTGATATATCTGTGATGGTTTACTTTCATTCACTTAGTTTTGTGCTAATCCCCCCTCTCACTAATTTTGCAGGTGGCTGGTGAGTTCTTCGGTTTAGTCGTGAGGGGGTGTAGCTTGGGGAATAATTGACAGGCACTCTGATTGGGATTGTGACGAGCCGTAGTTTTTGTAATACTGTATTTTAAACTGAGTGGTTTTTTTAAACAGTGGTTTAACTTCAGTTGTAAATACTTTTATGTTTTGGTAAACGCCTCCGCAGTGTTAATTTAAATTAAAATTTTAAGGGTGAAAATACGGTGTTACATCCTAAGAGCGCGTATAGACCAAATAGTCATGCAGCAGATATCAACAATCAATATCACAATCAACAGTTCAATCAATCAATCCAGTCTCAATCACATCATGCATCACATCAATAACATTAATCGTAATCTTTATCATCCGTGGTTAATGTCCACTCACCTCAATTTCAGCATGAGCTTAGAAGTCTAATATTACTGAGTCTTAGGATTGCCTGAAAAGACAGCAATAACCAAATTAGTCTCAATCTCATAAATATATCTGACCACATATATTTATAATTCATTCATGAAAATAAACAAACAATAAACAAATACAAATCCAAAACACAAAGTGTCGGATTTCCAAAACCATCGGGTTTTTGGCACAATCGGATTTCCAAGAATCCGCAAATCATAAGTTTTGGATTCTATCAAAGTATCGGATTTTACTTCACCGAATTCTGAGGCTCAGATTTCACACGTATCGGATTTAGGGTATCGGTTTCTCAAAGTCTCGGATTTCAAACTTCCGGATTCTAGCACTTATCGGATTTCACAATTGTTTCGGATTTACAAGTGTAGGATTTGGGGTATTTGGATTTCATAGTTTTCGGATTCAAGAGTGTTGGATTTGCTTCCATCGGATTTCATGACTTCCGGTTTTCTCACAATCGGTTTTAAGACTATCGGTTTTCATCATCTTCTTCATTCCATCAAATCCGCCAACTTCATATCATCATCAAAACTCAAAACCCAGAAATTCATAAACTCATCAAATCTTTCCAGAAACATGTTTTAACACATTTAAACACATATTCATGCATTCAAACATCATATAAACATATAAATCCTATAAACAAACAAAACCCACTAAAATCATGTTTCTTCATAATCGGCCATGGTGTTCTCTCTAAATTCATGTTTTTCGATCAGAAATCATTTAAAGCTAACATTGAAAACATGTTATAAACAACATATAACCTTGACTTGAATTTAAAACACACAATCCTAGAATCCGATTCTTGTTCTTTCTTTTCTTCTTTCGGCAGAGAGTTTTCAAAGCGCACACACAACACTTTCTTTGTTTTGATAACAATGAGCAGGTAAACCTACATGTTACCAAATACATACACGTACATACTTTTTTAAATTACTAAAACATGATGTGTATTGTAACACCGCTTCTGAATTCAGTTGCTTTAATGACAAAATAGGTTTTAGCAGCGGAAATTTTTCTTTTTAAAACAACCAAACAGGTATTTACATTAATAACTTCTTAAAACATCCAGGTGTTACCAAGTACAGGAACCGACCGTAGTATCTATTTACAATACATCATCAAATATAAGTGTTCCACCCACAAGGGGCAATGCATATCCCAAAAGCAACCCGCCTCGCAGGCCATCTAGTATTTACCTGAAAAGGAAAACATAGTATCATTAGCTACACTAGCTAGTGAGTACGTACTAAAAGTCCTTTGTTGTGAATAAGATGAGTAAACAATGAATACTTGAAGTAAAGATGATGAAGTTAGTATAAACAAGTATGAACACTATGCATGAACTTGAAGATTCTCTCTTGAATACATTTGAACGTAAAGTGCAGAGAAATTCTGTTACAAAGAGTTACCTTGCAAACTAAGTTTGCAAGGGTTTAAATACAAGTAGGCAAATGGGCCATAAAGCCTCATGGGCCAATTCTAATAATTAAACTAGACTAGAAATTACATTAAGAAAGTGGGCCAAGCCCATACATTAAACTAGTGTAGAGATATATATTACAAACAAAAGAACACAAGGCAAACAAACTAATTAATATCTAACAATCTCCCCTTTTTGTTGCCTTGTGCTGAAGCAGGTAATTTTGTCATCTACTTCTCTGACCTAGGAGTCTTTCCCAACTCCGGATGGCCTTTCTTTCTTGAATCTTCTCCTCCAGCTGATCTACTATTCTAGTCATTTTTACAAATTCTGATTGATCAGGCAAGTGACGGTTTTTGAAGCATGTTCTGCGGAATTTAGATATGCATCTTTGAAGCGTTCCGTCAGAATATGCACTAAGCTCTGAAAGTCGAAGGAATGCTTTGTCTCCGTTAAGATTTGGCATGACGAATCCATCGGCTCCTTCGTAGTCTTCATCAAACTTTTCTATGATCATGTATAATCTGTGTCTGTCTAGCTTGGAATGCTGTTAGTTAGGCCTTTGAAGATTTATCTTTGCTAGATCAACCTCAGCACCAAGCTGTAGATCGTGGGTCCTGCATAGAATGATCTTCTTTCGCATGAAGTCTCTGATGACTTGAAGAGCTCTTTGTTCGTCACGATTCTTTTCAAGTTTACAGGCCAGCTCATCATCCATATGTGTTATATCTCCCAAATTCAAAAATCTAAGCTCGACCACGTGAAATGTATACCTTTTCCCATCTGCTCTGGTTACATGGAAGTGAAACATTTGGTAGTTGAAGAAGTTACGCAAGTACACGAATTCGATCTTGATGATTGGATATTTGGAGGCTACTTGTTGTCTCTCGCTTGTATGGAAGGTGGCGGCGAATCGGACGGCTTTTTCATGCTCTTCTTAGTTTAGCACATACAAATCATCAACCTCTCTAACAGTCTCTGAGAAGATACCCGGAATTCTTTCTTCAAGATACGGAGTATTTAGCCATTGAGTGGGCCAGCGAGGTTGGTCTTTTGCAAGAGCTTCTCTAGGCCTGATGTTTCGGATATTTGGCCTTTCTGCTATTACTCTCTCGTGAGTGGCCAAGGGCATAGGTCATCCATGATAAGTTGCAGGTACTGGCCACTCACCCTCCTTCTGCTCAGATTCTTGAGGTTGCTGCTGACTTTTAAGATCGATGGGCGCGATGTTGAATTGCCCCTGTTCAGGTGGAAAGATGCCAGGCAGCTCCCTATTTACCATCGTAAAGACCTTGCGTATGTTGATCAGTGGAGTCTCTACTACTTCCTCAGTAATTGGCCTTTTGCCTTTGGATTTTTCAGTTGACAATTCAGGACTAGAGGATTTTGGTTCTTTTGAGTGTGTTTAGTTTTGTGGGATTTGGATTGATGGAGTTTGGATTGTTGGGAGGATTGTTTGGGTTTCTTGTCTTTCCGTCTCTGACTCTGCTCCCTGACCTGCTTCAAATTCAAAATCTGCCATTGTAGGCTCAGTTGCAGGCTCAGTTTGTTGTTGTTTACCCCCACTCCCACTGCCACTTTGACCCTCTAACGGCTTTGACACTGGGGCGGCTTCAATTCGTAGTACGGTGCTTTGAGCCCCAATGTAACGCCGCTGCCGCTTCTCCCCCTCATGATGTCCTGGATCCTCAGGATCATCATGCACACTTGCATGGTTCAGATTGAGCTTTACAGGACTCCTCCACTAATTCCAGCCTTTTGCTTATATTTGAGACGGTGGAGGTTAAGGCATTCAAGGCTTGTAGGACAGTATCTTGGAAGGTGGTGGAGCTGGAGGAGGAGGGTTGGGGTTGGTGTTGCAGTGCTGCAAGTATGGTTGATTGTTTGGGTGTAGGATTGGAAACACTGTTCAGTTTCGCATGGAGGAGGTCCTTGAGTTCATCGATTGAATAATTTTGCTCAATGACAGTAGGTGGGCGGTTTTCCAAGGCTCGTATTTGGGCTCAGAGGGAGTTGATTTCAGAATGGAGTTATGTGTTAACATACTCCCTCAGGCCAGAGTCAAGAGAGCAGAACTTAGCATTCAGAAAAGATCTAAGCTCTAGTGTAACCCCGACTTCACTAAGAGGCTCGGTTGGCACAGGTCTTTCAGACCCGTGGCCCCTCACGCAGTGTTGGCAAAATTGTAGCACTGGAGGGACTTCCGCTCGATCCTCGCGTTCCCTCTGCAGTAGAGGCCGCTACGGGCGTTATGGCAACGTCACGAACACGTGCTAGTGCTGATTGTGTCCTAGCAAAAGATTGGAAACCAGTTAAGGTTGGCGCTAGACTCGATTGTGCTCTGAAAGAAGATGTGGACGGGGGAGGCAGACCACTGATTTCAAAGCCAACAAACTCCGAACGAGTTGCCGACTGCATATGTGATAAATCCCCGTGCAATGAAACTACTTCCATTTGAGTGGAAGCAGAGTGGCTGGTGGGGTCAGGTGAATGCACTGGTGGGATGCCAGTGTCTCTTTCAACACTAGCCGGAACATATTCCCGACCGGTAGTGGATGAGGCATCCCGGCTTTCTTGGTCTGGGGTTCTCTCACCCTCATCTTTTTCTTTCTCACTTGCACTATCACTCACCACAACATCTACTTCTTCATCTTCTCTTTCCATTACAGGTACATCAGCAAAGGTGGCAGATATGTCAGATAGATTGTGATGGATGTCCTCGGGATGATTAGATACTTGTCGCGTGCCAGTGGAGTCGGCACGGACTGGAGAAGGTCGTGGCCAAACGAGATAGATTGTCCTGAGGAGGATGATTCTGTTTGAGTCCTTTCTGTGGAGGACTTATTCTCTGATTCAGCATGGGTGGAGGCCTCTGAGTCACTGATTACAACACCCTCGCTCTCTTGTATTTCTCCTCCCTCACGACTTCCACCACCCCTCTCTACAGATTCTTCCCTCTCAATCACAACCCTGCTCGGGGCACCCCTGCGCACCCGAGCCCTAATACCACTAGGACCCTCACCAGGTGCTATTGCTCCTAGGGCAGGCACAACCGGCTCTGGTTGTGCCGGAGGAGCAATCCTATTAACTCTCATGTACTCATGCACTACCTCACTTTCCTGATTTAGCGTTCGAAGAAGGGCAACAGGCACGGTCATGGCTATGATATCAGGAAGGTCTCTGATTCGTAGGAATCTAGTGATGCGTTGTACTTGGACCTGCGGGCTATTGAGTCGTCGAGGAATGGTATGGTAGGTTTCCAGGTCGATGGCGATCAATATGGTCAGAAATCATTGAAAGGGTATGAAGGTTTTCTGGCAAGAGGTTTCCTTTCCCTTAACCATGCGAACGATCTCCTCATAGATGATGGTGGCGTAGTCTAAGTGGTAGTGGTAAGCAACACCAGCCAACAGTAGTAGGGAGTAGTAGGATCCGCAATCAGTGCCTCGGTGAATACCAGTAAGGGTACGGGAGATGATAGTAGCAAGTGTTTGCGGGATAGGTGCAAGATTTGTCCGTCTGAACTGGTGAATTTTGTTTAGCTCTCCTTGATATCCAAGACCTCTGATCAGGTCTAGTACTGCATCAACTCCAGGATTTTCATCAAAGTCATCTTTGTCTGGATAGTGATCAGCAGCCGGTAAGTCCAGTAGATTTCGCAGTCTGACAGCAGACAGAGTTGTGCATATATTCTCAATTCGGCCCCTAAGGCACTTGTGTCCCAAGCGAGTGACATCCCTAGTAAAGGTATACCACAGTTGTTGCAGGTAAATTTCAGGTACGTGGGTAGGTGATGTGTTTGGGTTTTCAGTGATGGCCTGGCGGAGAGGATGGGCACGGATGATTTTAGTGATGATAGGAATTTTGGTATCGGTGGCTAGGTCAAAGTATACATTGTTACTCAGTGTTTCAAGCCTGACAGCAGTAGGGACTAGGCTTTCCTCGGGAAGGGGTTGGTTAGCAGCCATCTGTCACAGATAAGATAGATCACATTAGCATAAGACAAAGGACAGATAGTGTCTGATGCACAAGTGAACTCATGAATGAATATGTGAATGTTCATGCACATGTGAATGCTTGGTTTTGACTTTGACCTTGATCTTGTGACTTATGAAATTTGAATCAAGTCAAAAATTTCTAAGTGTTGAAAGTCGGATGAGCTTAAGTAGTGCGACAATCGGATGAGGTGAAAGTCGCATGAGGTGTAAGTCACATGAAATATTTAATCTTGATAGTCGCATGAGTTATAACAGTGAAGTGAAAGTCGGATTGCATTTAAAGGTCGGATGATCACATTCCATGCGAAATTCGGATGAACAAAATTCATCCGAAAGTCGGCTGGGCAAGTGAGTCGAGCGAAAGTCATGCGAAAGTCGGATGGTTTTGTTTCATGCGAAAGTCGGATGGAAGTGTTTCATGCGAAAGTCGGATGGAAGTGTTTCATGCGAAAGTCGGATGGACTTATTTCATACGAAAGTCGGATGGAAGTGTTTCATGCGAAAGTCGGATGGCATAAAACTTAGTCTTTTTAATGTTATTTTGTTTTTGAAAGTCGCATAGTGTAAAGTTATCCATTCGAAAGTCGCATAGAACAAAGTTATCCATTCGAAAGTCGCATAGAACAAAGTTCATCCGAAAGTCGGATAGGCCAATTTCATCCGACTATCGGATGAAATGTTGGAAATCCATGGGGATCAAAGCACGCAACGGAAGCAACAAAAACACACAAAATGATCCCATGATTTCCCAATGGTGGTGAAAACTTGCAAGAACATGCATGCAACCAAAAACAAACACAAAGAGAAGAAGGTAAGCAAACCATACTCTTGAAGACTTTGATATTTCTGGAACAACTTCGAAGTGTGGGATGAGCTCTTGAAACAAATGGCCTCAAGCACCAAAGAAGTCCACACCAAGCTAAGTCTTCAATCTCTTTGTACTAGCAAAACAAAGAAGCACCAGCACTTGATGATCTTCTTCTGGAACAGCCCTAGAACCACTTGTGCACAGCCCTTGAACACTTGTTCTTGCTCTCTCTCACACTAGAAGAACTCACAAAGTGTATACTTGCACAAATTGACCAAGAGTGTTGAATGAACAAACAATGCCCCTTATAAACAGATTTCATCTGTTCTTGGGAGTCTAGAGTCGTGCTAATTGGCACCCATTCATTGGACCAACAAGATGGTCCAACCAAATTCAAGTGTCACTTAGAATTCTGCCTTCACGACTTCTTCACGGGCTCTCATGGGCCGTGAAGGATAAATGCGCCACGACCGGCCATTAATCCTCCACGAGCCGTGCCGCGCTGTGCAAGAATCGTGAGGGTTGTGTCTTCACGACCTCCTTCACGAGCCGTGTAGGGTCGTGAAGCCCAAGGGTTTCACGAACCATGCGACCCACGACAGGACTCGTGGACACGAGTTGCTACACGACCCGTGGAGCATCCTTCACGGTCTTGAAGCCTAGGTCAACTAGAATTTGACCATTTTGACTCTTTCCTCTTATAGTAGGTTGTCGATATTGAAACTTGGCGTGTGACCCAATAGACCCGCGCTTCATTGGCAGTGATGTCGGCCTACGTGTGTCGGTGGGTAGATTCCAACAAACTCCCACTTGCACAAGACACACCGTACCCATGGCACCACAGACAGGGAGCGGCCTCTAGCAAGGCATCCCTGCCACCATCTAAACACGGGGTATGTCATCCCTGACAAGTACCAAGTTAAACTAAAAGAGTTTGACATGGTCCTATAGATAAGTGATCAATTATCTTATTGTTCGCGATATCCAAGTGAACACGAGACATGGTACAAAGTCATTCTCCGATCGTTTACGATTATGTTTCTCAATCAAGATTGGTGGTGACCAAAAAGGTGAGTTGCAACTGATCAACAATCATTGCAAGCTCGAGCATGGCCAGGCATTTTTGGTGTCAACGCCCAATCATAGAGGGGCCCAGGGATATCTCTCTTTACAGAGGAACAAATTCCTTCGACTACATTGCCTCCAATACAATGGCAATACTTTACCCAAATACCTCCTTTACGATAGCCAGTTACGGACTACGTTTGAAAGCAGTCAGAATAAAGCAAACCAAAGTAGAGAATAAAGCAAACCAAAGTAGTGAAACACATGCATCTCCGGTCTAAGGATAAAAGATATTATCATCCTGATTTACTCTTGACATGTACCATGAAGTAAGATCAGGTGTGGGTCGTCCAATCACTTGAAACTCTTTTCAAGTATAGGCGAAATATTGCGTCCCTTGTATTCAATCCCATTGAACACTATGACCAATCATTTCCCTCAATCTTCATTCATACTTCCTTCCATGAAGAATGACCGATCGTGGACAATTTAGAATGTTAAAACATTCAAGGAAGTGATAAAACATGCAAAGTTCGAACACAATAATGATTTAAAGAAAGTATTCGCTACACGCGTATCATTAAATCTCCATTTAATAATCAATATATTCAAAAATACAATATTGCTTAATGTTCCCAATAACATAGTAAATACATCGAATACAATAACCAAAATACAACTCAAACCAAGTCACTAGCAAATCTAATCCCAATAGCACGTGTGTGGGCATCGTGCTTAGCTTGCGACAACGGTTTAGTGAACGGATCCGCCAAATTGCTATCCGTGTGTACTTTGCTAATGACGATGTCTCCATTTTCGACCACGTCCCGGATAAAATGATATTTCCGCGGAATATGCCTCGTGCGTCGATGAGACCTTGGTTCCTTTGCTAAAGCAACGGCACCCTCGTTGTCACAGAAGATCTCAACAGGGTCGCTGATGCTTGGAACCACTCCCAGATCAAGCATAAATTTCCTCATCCATACGGCCTCCTTAGCAGCTTCACTGGCCGCAATGTATTTCGACTCGGTAGTGGAATCGGCCACGGTGTCTTGCTTGGAGCTCCTGCAGGATATAGCACCGCCGTTTAATAGGAACACGAACCCCAATTGTGATCGGCAGTCATCCCTATCGGTTTGGAAGATTGCATCAGAGTAACCCTTTACTCTAAGCTCTTCCTCACCTCCGTACACCAAGAACATCTCCTTAGTCCTCCGAAGATACATGAGAATGCTCTTCACCGCCGTCCAATGAGCTTCGCCAGGGTTGGCTTGATATCTACTCGTCATGCTCAAGGCACACGATACATCAAGCCTCGCAACCGAAGCATATGGCACTCGCTTCATTACTTCCCGTTCCTCTGGGGAACTAGGGGATTGAGTCTTACTCAATACCAAACCATGTGACATTGGAATGAACCCCTTCTTGGATTCTTCCATCCTAAACCGCTTTAGGACTTTGTCAACATATGTACTTTGGCTAAGCCCAATAAGCCTCTTGTATCTATCTCTATAGATTTTGATCCCAAGAATATAAGTTGCATCTCCTAGATCCTTCATTGAAAAACAATTCCCTAACCAAGTTTTTACACCTTGAAGGGTCGGGACATCGTTCCCATTGAGGAGTATGTCATCGACATACAAGACTAGGAACACAACTATGCTCCCACTAGCCCTGACGTATACGCATGGCTCATCCTTGCTTTTCGAAAAGCCAAACTCTTTGAGTTTCTCATCAAAGCACAGGTTCCAGCTGCATGATGCTTGCTTCAGTCCATAAATGGACTTCTTAAGCTTGTAGACTTTATCCGGATGCTTGGCATGTACAAAACCTTCGGGTTGAGTCATATAGACCTCCTCGCTAAGTGTCCCATTAAGGAACGCGGTTTTTACATCCATTTGCCAAATCTAATAATCATGAAATGCGGCAATTGCCATGAGTATCCGGATAGACTTCAACATAGCCATCGGGGAAAACGTTTCATCATAGTCTACACCATGAGTTTGCATGAAACCCTTAGCCACCAGTCGGGCTTTTAAGGTGTCTACCTCTCCATCTATGCCGGTCTTTTTCTTAAAGACCCACTTGCACCGTACGGGTCTACACTCGGGTACCGGATCTACCAAATCCGAGACTTGGTTATCCGACATAGATTGCATCTCGGACTCCATAGCCTCTTTCCACCTAGCGGACTCAGGGCCCACCACGACGTTTCGATAAGATGATGGTTCATCATGATCCACCACTAGGTCGCAGCCCTTAGACATGAGAAACCCATATCTCTCTGGCTCGTTGCGATTCCTACCGGATCTCCTAAGAGGTAAAAGATCCGTGACAGGTTCTCCAGCAGCGCCGTGCTGAGAATCATCTTGTGAACTAGTGCCAACTTCAGGTTGGTCATTGGAAGGTTCTTGAATCTCTTCAAGATCTACCTTTCTCCCACTAGCGTCTTTGGATAGCATCTCCCTTTCAAGGAAGACAGCCCTCCGAGCAACAAATACCTTGTTCTCGGACGGTTTGTAGAACAAATATCCCATAGACCCGACAGGATATCCAATGAACAAGCACCTCTCGGCTCGGGGTTCTAATTTGTCCTCCACCTCACGTCTCACGTAGGCAGGACAACCCCAAACCTTTAGATATGAAAGCGATGGAACCTTTCCATGCCACATCTCAAAAGGTGTCTTCTTGACCTTCTTAGTTGGTACGAGGTTAAGGATTCTAACGGCCATTTCCAATGCATAGCCACAAAAGCTAATGGGTACATCAGTACGACTCATCATACACCGAACCATATCCAACAATGTCTGGTTCCTCCTCTCGGCGACACCATTTAATTGTGGTGTCCTAGGAGGTGTCAATTGCGAAACAATTCCACAATCTTTTAGATAGTCTCGGAATTCCGAACTTAGATACTCACCACCACGATCCGATCTGAGCATCTTAATTCGTTTACCCAATTGGTTCTCAACTTCGTTCTTGAAAGTCTTGAAAACCTCAGAGGTTTCCGACTTTTGTCTCACCAAGTAGACATACCCATACCTACTAAAGTCATCGGTAAAGGTTACGAAGTACCTTGAGTTATCCCTAGTGACATGCTTGAACGGACCACACACATCCGTATGAACGATATCCAACAAGTCTTTGCCCCTCTCACAAACGCCGGTGAAAGGTGCTTTGGTCATTTTGCCCAATAAGCAAGATTCGCATACATCATCCGACCCATGGTCAAATGATTCCAAGATCCCATCCGCTTGGAGCTTGGCGATGCGTTTCTTATTTATGTGGCCCAAATGACCATGCCATAAAGATAACTTATCCAAATCACATTTGGATTTAGAACCAACATTCATGATTGATTTATTACTTTGCAAGCATACGCTTGTCTCATATATGCCACGACATGGATTTGCTTTAAAATAAAATAAATCATTCTTAAAGCATGAAATAATTCCATTAGAGAAATTAAAATTAAATCCATCGTCAAAGAGTGCATAAAATGATAAAATGTTTCTTGCCACGCAGGGCGAATAAGAAACATTTAATAAAGTAATAAAAAACCCGGATGGAAAGGCGAGGTCCACGCTCCATATCTTCTCAACCGGGACAACCGCCTTGTTTCTCATGATGAGATCTAGCTCCCCATCAACCAAGTCCCTACTTCTTCTTAGTACCTGCACATTATTAACTATGTGAGTACCACACCCGGTGTCCAAGACCCAAGCGTTAGAAGTAGAAGTGTTATGGAGTTCAATCATATACATACCGGAGGCGCCTTGTCCCTTGGCGCGAAGCCTCTTGAGCTCCTCCGTGTACTTGGGGCAACTACGCCGGTAGTGTCCCTTCTCCCCGCAGAAGAAGCAGGTGGCCTCTTCCGGTGAGGGGGCTATAGGAGCGGGTTCCTTCCGCTTCGGCTCCGGTGCTAGGAGTGGTTTGGGCTTGGGTGTTGCCACCTTCGCCTTCCCCTTCCCTTTGCCCTTGGAGCTTGAAGTGGGCCGCTTCCTCTTAGCACCACCCTCATGGATGGCTAGGACGGGTGCGGAGGTCGATGGCTTTGCCTTGGCCATGATAGACTCAGCAGTCTTCAACATGCCGTGCAACTCCATCAAGGACTTGTCCATGCTATGCATATGGTAGTTCACAATGAAAGGACCATATGCTTGAGGCAAAGATTGGAGGATAATATCCGTAGCCAACTCTTTCCCTATTGGAAAGCCCAACCTCTCGAGCTGGTCCACGTATTGCTTCATACGAAGCACGTGGGAGCTCACGTTCCCGCCCTCCTGCATCCGGCACCCTATAAAGGCCTTGACACACTCGTAGAGTTCTTGCCTCGCTTGCTGCTGGAACATTTCCTTTAGCTGAGAGATCATGTCAAACGCACCAACGTCCTCGAATTGCCTTTGCAACTCGGAACTCATGGTCGTCAACATGAGGCAAGTCACCTCATTGTTGTCTTTAAGGCGCTTCTCATAAGCATCCTTAATGGCCCGCGTAGCGGTGGTAGCAGGAGCCTCCGGAAGAGGTTCCTCTAGGACGTACAACTTGCTTTCATGGCGCAAGACAATTCTCAATTGCCTATGCCAATCCATAAAGTTTACGCCTATTAGTTTCTCTTTCTCCAAAAATGGACGGAGTGACATGTGTGTTGCGGTGTTGCTTGTAGATGCCATCTAAAAGAAGGCAAAGCACACAAAAAGGTTAGTTCGACATATTTTAATCCTTGTTAAATAATTACCCAATAGTTTAGCACTTAAAATTTAACAAGGGCTAAGAACCCAACATAACTTCACTACATGACGGGTTTACCGCGGATCACTTTGTGAAGGTATTTAGGCCGGTAAACGCTTTACCAATTGCAATCCGTGATTACAACTCTTAGGCACTTGCAGGATCCATCAGTACTCATAGCACCGGTTTGGCATGTTTGATTCCTTCCCACACCGATTCCTCAATAAGCTGCTTTGATAACTCGGTATAGGCACGACAATTATCAAGGCGTATTAAATTGGAATTGCAAATCGTCCAACAAGATACACGATGATGCCCTTGACAATAATTGGCTCGTGCTAAGCTCGACAACCAAAGATTTCAAGACGCCACACGCACCTTCCACACAAGTCCACATGGAACAACTCATGCTAAGCTCGACAATTGTCCCTTGCTTCATTAGATTCGGGTGGTGTCATCTTTTGGATGGTGTGTGATTTACGTTTTTAAGAAAAACGGGACTTTTGTTTTTCTGGTTAAAAACCTCTTTTCGTTTTGATTAACATATAAGTGACAAAACGCATTTTTCACCAATTGAACATAAACATTTTATATTCGTTTGTTAATCATGTGAGCGAGCGGCGTTTGTTAACCAATTAAGGAAAACTATGTAGTTTTATTATTTTAAAAAGATTTTCTAGAATGCGAAGATCCTACAACCACGCATACAAAACCGATTTGACCCAACCTAAGTGTTCCCCGGTGTGCCAACCGAGGAACTAAGTCTACAAAGGACAAACAATCCAAGACTTCGTGGCGTGCTCCCACTCGATCCCGCGCCTCCGGATCCGAGGTAGCCAAGACGTCTCCCAAGACACCCGTTGGTGCCTCCAGTCTTCTCTTCTCCTTACATACATAATTAAAGAGAAATGGCACGCAAGCCACACAATCTATTGTAAGCTAATATACAATTACAAAGAATAAATACTTTGGCGTGCAAGCCACAAATAAATAAATTATTACAAACCGGATTAAATAAATTATTACAAACCAAATGTGGTACAAACCACCAAATGAAAGAACAACAAATAAAGCAACCAAACAACCACACAAAGGTCTAGGCTCAAACCGGTGCTCACAAAAACGAAACAACCACAAAGCATGGTGTGCCACACCAAACCATGCACAAAACAATATCCCAATTAAGTTTATTCAAAAACTAAAGGCACAATAATAAACCTTGTACATATGCATTAGGATTCCAAACACTTTGAAATCCATATTCACATATACACAATTTACATGTATGCATGTGTGCATTTTATGCCAAAACCACCCAATACATACATATAAAAGAATTAGGATATTATGGAGCTTAATCTACAAGGCTAAACAGCCTGAAATGATTCTGGAAACACCAAAATCAAATGCTAAAATCCATATCAAGTTTTCTTTTTCAAAAAGGCCAAAAACAGCCTGTTCACGACACCTTCACGAGCTACTGCTATTCACGGGCCCTCACAGGCCGTGAAGGCAGTACGCTCCACGACTCGTGAAACAGATTAAAAACCTTTCACGACCACCACCCCACGAGACTGGTCGTGTGGCCTTCATGACCCGTGAAGCAAGCTCCACGGCCCGTGAAGACCTTCTGGACACAATGTCCAAAATCAAAAATATGGATTTTCAAGCCATAAAGGTGCATGCATCTTACAAGTATGACTCTGATACCACTATTGGGAATCCATGGGGATCAAAGCACGCAACGGAAGCAACAAAAACACACAAAATGAACCCATGATTTCCCAATGGTGGTGAAAACTTGCAAGAACATGCATGCAACCAAAAACAAACACAAAGAGAAGAAGGTAAGCAAACCATACCCTTGAAGACTTTGATATTTCTGGAACAACTTCGAAGTGTGGGATGAGCTCTTGAAACAAATGGTCTCAAGCACCAATGAAGTCCACACCAAGCTAAGTCTTCAATCTCTTTGTACTAGCAAAACAAAGAAGCACCAACACTTGATGATCTTCTTCTGGAACAGCCCTAGAACCACTTGTGCACAGCCCTTGAACACTTGTTCTTGCTCTCTCTCACACTAGAAGAACTCACAAAGTGTATACTTGCACTAATTGACCAACAGTGTTGAATGAACAAACAATGCCCCTTATAAAGAGATTTCATCTGTTCTTGAGAGTCCAAAGTCGTGCTAATTGGCACCCATTCATTGGACCAACAAGATGGTCCAACCAAATTCAAGTGTCACTTAGAATTCTGTCTTCACGACTTCTTCATGAATTCTCACGGGCCGTGAAGGATAAATGCGCCATGACCGGCCATTAATCCTCCACGAGCCGTGCCGCGCTTTGCAAGAATCATGAGGGTTGTGTCTTCACGACCTCCTTCACGGGCCGTGTAGGGTTGTGAAGCCCAAGGGTTTCGAGAACCATGCGGCCCACTACATGACTCGTGGACACGAGTTGCTACACGCCCCGTGGAGCATCCTTCACGATCGTAAAGCCTAGGTCAACTGGAATTTGACCATTTTGACTCTCTCCTCTTATAGTAGGCTTTCGAGATTGAAACTTGGCGTGTGACCCAATAGGCCCGCGCTTCATTGGCAGTGATGTCGGCCTACGTTTGTCGGTGGGTAGATTCCAACATGAAACACATTTCCCTTCATCCGACTGTTATAAACACCCAGTTTGTTCATATTAAGTCCAAAAATGATTTTTGACATAAAGTAAACTTATGGACTCAAAGTTGGTACCAATAGACTCGGATTTTAACCTCAAACACTTGTGTACACTCAATCAAACCTAAACAACACTAAAATTTTCACATTTTGACTTTGGAACCTCTATTATTCATAACGAAGAACAGTACTCATGAACAACAGAAAATCTTATTTGGTTCGATTCTGGGTTATTTTGAAAGCTATTTTGGTTCCAGTGGGTTCGCAAACATCCAAATGGTACGCTATGCCCTACAATCACAACAAACAACACCATTTATGGTGTTTTTTTATTCAAACCCCAAGGAAGGCCCAACTGTTCGATAAACAGGGGTTCAATAACCCAAAAAAATGATTTTGATGGGAGAATGTGGAAACGATTCACCATTTCTTGTTCAAAACTCCTTACCTTTCAGTTTTAAACAACACAAGGATTTTACATAGAACAAGATTTTCGACCGAGAGCAGATGAGAGGGAAGAAGATGAACACTTGTTTGCTTTTTGAAATATTGAAAGCGTGAAGGGAAAGAAAGGGTTGGATAGTTCTATTTATAGACTATCCGACGGTCGGATGGGTCGGGGCTTTGATCCGACTGTCGGAATGACCCGGTTTGGCCCAAACTTGGTGTTTGGTCTAATATGTTCTGTTTAAGTCCCAGATTTAAAATTTTGCATTATTTAAGCCCAAAATTTATTATTCATTCTTTTTGTAGTTTTCTACTTCATTTAAAGTAAACATAAAATAAACAGTAAAGTAAACATCTGACGAAGAATCATCTGTGAAGATGAATTATGAACATTTCTCCCTCTACACGAATGTACAGAAAACATTCGTGTTAACCAGCGAATCGCATCGATCCCCCCTAGACAGGAGCATCTGTATAGCTGCACAGAAAGTAAAAGAGCGAGTAAATCTGTTCAAGACATTAAAACAACAATGAATCAGAGTTTGAGATTTAGCATGCCAATCTTGGATACCAGAAATGAGAATCGGGCTTCGTCCAGTGGTTTAGTGAACAGATCAGCCAGTTGATGATCAGTAGGAACGTACTGGAGCTCGATCAGACCCTTTTCGACATTGTCTTTCAAGAAGTGATACCTGATATCAATATGCTTGGTTTTATAGTGATGGACAAGATTGCAGGAAATGACAATTGCACTCTGAGAATCACACAACAGGGGAATCTTAGAGTAGGTAAGACCAAAGTCCCGTAGCTGAGTTCGCATCCACAGACTCTGAGAGTAGCAACTGGTAGCCGCCACAAATTCAGCTTCAGTAGTTGAGGTAGAAACACAGTTCTGTTTCTTTGAACTCTAGCAGACCAAACGATCGCCCAAGAAGTGTGCACTCCCTGACGTGCTTTTCCTGTCCAACATACACCCGGCATAATCCGAGTCGGAATACGCAAGCAGTTCAAATGATGAGTCAGGGATACCACAGACCAAGGTCAGGGGTCCCTTTCGAGTATTTGAGGATGAGTTTCACGGCAAGTAAATGTGATTCTTTGGGATTTGCCTGAAAACGAGCACAGAGATAGGTAGAAAACATTATATCCGGTCTACTAGCCGTGTGATACAGTAAAGAGCCGATCATACCCCGATAGGTTTTCAAATCGACTGCCTTTCCATCAGGATCAGCAGACAATTTGGTTTTAGAAGACATGGGGGTTGATTTGGACGAGCAGTCCGACTTTTCATATTTTCTTAATAAATCGTTAATATATTTAGACTGATTTATGAAAATTCCATTGGAAATTTGCTTGACTTGTAGGCCAAGGAAGAAATTCATTTTTCCCATCATGCTCATTTCAAAGTTGCTTGCCATTAGTTTTGAAAACTCTAAACTGTACTGCGGGTTCGTAGAGCCAAATATAATATCGTCTACATATATCTGAACTAAGATATAGTCATCCCCAACTTTCTTGGTGAAGAGGGTGGTGTCAATTCATCCCTTGGAATAGCCTTCACGAACCAGGTAGGCCGAGAGAACATCATACCAAGCCCGTGGAGCCTGTTTGAGGCCGTAGAGGGCCTTATCAAGGATGTAAACATCAGTCGGTCGTTTGGGATCAACAAAGCCTTCTGGTTGAGATACATAGACTTCCTCCTTATGGATTCCATTCAGAAATGCCGTTTTGACAACCATCTGGTAGACCTTGAAGTCCTTGTAAGCATCATACGCGAGAAAAACTTGGATGGCTTCAATACGGGCAACAGGAGCAAAGGTTTCATCGTAGTCAATACCCTCCTGCTGATTGTATCCTTTTGCTACTAGTCTGGGTTTGTTCCGAATTACCACACCGTCAGAACCTTTCTTGTTCTTGAAGACCCATTTGGTGCCAACTATGGTCTTGTCATTGGGTCGGGGAACCAGTCTCTAAACCTCTAAGCGGGTGAACTGATCTAACTCTTCTTGCATGGCAAGGATCCAGTCTGGGTCTTGCAGGGCGTCAGCAGTTCGTGTGGGCTCTAACAGACTAAGAAAGCTGGAGAACTGACACTCATTTACTGTGGCAGATCTAGTCTGAACGTCGGCATCTTTGTCTCCAATAATTTGCATTTCCGGATGTGCAGCCGTCCACCTAGTGTTATGGGGAAGAGAGTTATCAGTTACTTCATCAAGAACATCCTGAGGGAAGAATTCATCCATGCGTTGTTGAATAGATGTTTCACCCTCAGGAGTAAATGACTCTGGGAGGGATTGAGGTGTTCTATTTTCGTTATCCTCAGTGGTAGCATCGTCGACAGTGTTTACTGTAGAGTTGGATGCAATATACCGTTCACCCAGAATAAGGAACGGGCAGCAGATGAATTAACAGGTCCTGATGTAGATGTAGTGGCAGTTTGTTGCGTGAGTTCAAGGGATTCCTGAACAACATCTGTAGGCCTGTCAAGAGGTACACTATTAGTTCCTGAATCATCAGTATCTAAGAAATCAAATATATACTTTAAATCAGAAGATTCATTTGCATGTGTTATATTTGTTTCTTGTCAATTAAGTCCCGGTCCTAAACTGATGTGTCCAAAAACGATTGCATGTGACTCAGGTGATAAAGATGTTGTGGTTAAAGTGTCATCAAAAATCACATTAATACTTTCAATCACAGCATTTGTTCATTTATTTAACACACGAAACGCTTTAGACTCTGAAGATTAACCAAGGAAAATTCCCTCATCAGCTTTGGGGTCAAACTTTCCTAGGTTAGCCTTTTCATTAAGAACAAAGCACCGATTACCAAACAGGTGAAAGTGTTTAATATTGGGCACTCTGCCATTTGCAAGTTCATAGGGAGTTTTGTTAAAGCGACGGTGCAAAATTGTGCGGTTTTGCGTGTAGCATGCTGTGTTGACAGCTTCTGCCCAATAGGAAGGTGGCAAATCTGCATAGGACAACATGGTGCGAGCTGCTTCTATAAGCGTTCGATTTCTTCATTCGACTACCCCATTTTGTTCTGGAGTATATGCTGCGGAGGGCTGATGCATGATTCCCACGGATTCAAGAAAAGAATTCAAGACTTTGTTCTTAAATTCGGTGCCATTGTCGGTTCGAATGGTTCCAACCTTTCCCTATGATTGATTCTGCACCTGCTTGAGGAACGAGATGATTGTAGATGGAGCTTCATCCTTCGCCCTCAAGAACTTGAACCAAGTGTATCTCAAATAGTCATCAACTATCACGAAAATGTACTTCTTCCCATTACGAGATTGAACCCTCATCGGCCCGCACAAGTGCTCACAGAGGTGTGATGCCCGTTTCATTTTGCCCCTCTCACAGTGCTCACAGAGGTGCTCCTTTTCAAACTTCAGTTTGGGCAATCCTCGAACTAAATCACCATTGACCAATTTGTTAATATTTTTGAAGTTTAGGTGAGATAATTTACGATGCCACATCCATGTCAGTTCCGATGAAGCCTTGGACAGAAGACATACTGACTGTTTTCCTTCCAGATCTGCGAGATTAATGGTGTATAGATTTGACCTTCTGGACCCAGAAAGGTACCACATCACCGTTCTCAGTCTAAACTGAGCAAGTTTTGGCCTTGAAGTTAACTTCTAACACCTTGTCACAAAATTGCCCAATACTGAATAGGTTGTGTCCCAACCCTTCTGCATACGATACTTTGCTTATTTTTATATTTTATTTGATAATGTCTCCAGTTCCCATTATTGTTGCCACGTGTTCGTTTCCAAAACGAACATTTCCCGAGTATTTTGGGACATAGTTCGTAAGGAGACTCTTTTCGCCCGTCATATGCTTCGAGCATCCGGAGACCAGGTACCATCGGCTAGATATCTACACATTGAAGACAAAATTTGTTGAAGTACCCATTGTGTATTGGGTCCTTGACTATTAGCAAAAACAATAGTATCACATGCAACTTCAGTTAATGAATTCGTTGTTAGAGTGTTGGGAGTACAAACTTATGACACTATTTGTGGTTGAGACGGTGGTGGTGTTATGTTTTCTTTGGATATGGCGGGGACATTTGTTTCTCTGGATGTTATGACAGATTGTTCAATTACCACGTGATTACAACCTTTTGGTAGTGAGACATCATCGACGATGTATTCACTTGATTTCTTTGGGATTCTTGCCTTGGTTGTTTCTGTTATCAATTTGATGGGTTTATATTGAACTGTAGGATGTTTATGCTGTATGAATTGAGTTTCGCTTACTCAATTGATTTGTCATAGTTGGTTTGACAGCATTTGGATTGGCGTGATTCCAATTATTGTGGTATCTGCGATTTGGAGTCCATGAAGTGTGCCGATTGGTAGAATTTAATTCTGGATTATGTTCAAAGATCACACTTTTATTACTCATTTGGAATTTTGCTCTCGTCGAGAGTTTCTTTCGCCAGTAGGTAATTTTGTTACCTCTTTTCTTTATGAAGGAAGCTTGTTCATGAGTTGATTCAAAGGATTTATAGTTTGGATTCAGTTTGATTCCTCGTTTCTTTCTATCATCATCATACATACATTTGAAAGTACAATGACAATACATGCAACCATCACTCATGCAAAATATTTCAGTTTGAACAAAATCAAGTGGAGTTCGAACAGGTTTAACACTTAAGATTGACGAAACATTACAAAGTAAAAAAGTTGTTTGTTTATTAAAAATAGGTGGGTAAATCAAACAATCTTCGTCTTGTCTTCCTCCAACTTTCTCTTCTGGCTTCTTCCGCCATCCAAAAATCTGTTTTCTCTCGCTCTTCACATTTCCACCTAGAAGGACATTTGGGTTAGAAGTAGCCATTTCCAAACTATCATTCTTGGAACGAGAGCGTGTTGTTCGTTTCTTCATTAGCTTTGTTTTGGATTTGGATGGTTTTGAGGTACTTTTCTTTCGTTATAACGGTGTATCAATTATCTTAGCTTTTCCCTTGAAGTTAATGGATTCAATTGTTTTCAATCTGAAAAAATCATTCTCAAGTGTATTAAGTTTCTCATGAAGAGTGAATAATGATTTTTCTGATCTTCTGCATTGTTCACAATTTTTACCAAGATTCACTCGGAATACATCACTTGCATGTATGTCAGAACTTGATTTTCCAGATGTTGAACATTCACCTTCTTGCACGTGTGGAATCGGGATTTTAGACGTGCTTATGGCAGCGGAGTTTTGTGATTTGGTATTTTCAGTGCCAAGGTGCTCAATCAGGTTATGAAGAATTGCCTTTTCAAAGTCAAAGACAATGGATCTATGGACAAGCTCAAGTTCAACTAACTCAAGGTGTCGTTGTAGATCCATATGACGGATATAGATGCTAGGCTCGGGTGGAGAATCTGAGATTGATGGTAATGACACCATTTCTGTTTGGGAGTAGCTTCGGAAGTAGTCATCAGAGATTGTGTGTTTGAAGACTTCGCTTATGTACGACTGATTTAGGCTTTCGTAGTCGTATGAGGTTGAAGCTCTGTTAGTGATGCGTCTCTTGTGTTCTTCCTCGGCGAGTTCGTCGACTTGTCTCACGAACACCATTTTCTTGCTTAACCCCACATTCATGTTTTCAAAGTCGTATAGCTGTTTAGCACTTATCTTGTCACTTATGTGAGGATTAACGTAACCTAAACCTTCGTATGTTCATTTAGAAAATTTAACATCCTTAGGTTTGTTTAGAAAAATGGTTTGTGCCGTTTGATCTCTTTTAATTAACAGGTCTTCGAGATCTTTTATTTTTGAGTATAGTTGACATCGTTCTTTTTGTAAAAACTTAAAATCTTCTTCAGCTGAGACTTTGGCCGCTTTTAAGTTATGAATTATTACCTCATTTTCACTTCTTAAGATGTTTAGTTAATTCTCTTTTGCGGTTAATTCTGTTTGAAGATTGTCTAAGTTAGATGTTTGTTGATTCTTGATTCGGTGTTCCAACTTAGAGATTTTACGGTTTTGTCATTCAATATGTTCAACTAATGTTTGAACGTACTCAATGTTTACCTTCCCAGAAACACCTGCATCATCATTGTGTGTTTCTTCAAATTCATCAGCCCCATCAGCTTCATTCTCATCCTCATCATCTGAGGAGACTACATCATGAGCCATCAAGCAAAAATGAGCTTGATTAGTACCATCTTCGTCCGAATCATCTGTGTCGGTCAGAAATTGTTCTTCTTCAACAAGCATCGCTCTCCTACTCTCCTTTTTCTTTGTCAACCGTAGTTTGTTACGGTAGTATTCGGCATCTTTGGTCTTAGGTTTTCTACAGTCTTTGATAAAATGCCCTGTTCTACCGCAGTTGTAGCATTTCTTTTCCTCTTCCCGAGGTTCTGCGGGTTTGTCCGTCTTCCTCTTCTCATCAGCTACTATCCCTTCACTTTTTCTTGGTCCGGATGTGTACCGTTGTCGGTTGTTGGTCTTACCATACTTGTTCTGGAAAGCTCTCGTAATCAATGACATAGCTTTCAGTACTGCATCCTTTTCTGACATCTCCATCTCTCCTTCCGAGGAATCGGAGTCAATCACAATCTGCTTCCCCTTGCTACCTCTTGATGATTCCCGCGGTCTCCTTTCAGCCACTAGTGCAACCGTGTCAGATGGTAGCTTCATTGAGAGTTTGGTGAGAACCTCATCTTGAAACTGATTCAAGTCCTCATAAATCGAGTGGTGAGATACCGCCTTGAGATTCTGATTAACATGTTTATACAAGCAAACATGTTCACTCCATTCAGGACCAAGTGCATTGATCTAGTTGACATTTATATCTAGATCGGATCTCGTCACACCTTGATTCCTCATTTCGTTCAGCAGTCTGCAGAAGCGACTGTAAGTGTCGTGCAATAGTTACCCTCCCTAGCCTTGAATTCCCTGAAGGTGTTAACAAGCTGTGTTTCCCTGATAAATGACCCTTGCTCAGTACCCTGCATCTGTTGTTTTACTCCATCCCAAATTTCTTTGGCCGAAGTCAAACTGTCTATTTTTTAGTAGATTTCCACGCATAGCCCTTGTTTCAAGTAATATTTTTCGTCTTTTTCGGCACGTGCACGGTCTTTCTCTTCTGCAGTTAATTCTGATGGGAGCTTCCGTCTCCTTTTAGCAACAATTGGTGGGTTGTTATCTGGAACAGCCTCGAACAACTTTCTCAAAGATGGCATCACGGTTTAAGATGTCTTTCATCATCTCACCATATTTTTCATTGTGCTCTATGAAGTCCATAAACCTTCCTTTCCATACATTGTACTCATTTCTGAAAAAGTACCGGAGGGTTAGTGTCTCTTCCTATGGCAAGTATTTCGTTGCTTGAACTCATCTTTTCTTTGGATCTTTCTCCCTGAAATAGAATGGTTAGTGTGTGTGTGAGAGAACTTGTGAAGTCGGTTGAAGTGTTTGAGGATTGAGTGAGGTTATCCAACTATCGGATTGCTTGCTTGTGCGGCTGTCGGATTTGATGCGACTGTTGGATGATTCGAAAGTCGGATGGACTAAAGGTTGGATTTGTGTTTCTGTGACTGTCGGATTGTGACTATCGGATTTTGGTGACCTTAGGATTCTGGATGCGAAGGTCGGATAAACTTTGGTGATCCAAAAGTCGGATGAGATTGATTGTGATCCGAAAGTCGGATGAGGTTTTTAGTCCGAAAGTCGGATGAACCTTGGTGATCCGAAAGTCGGATGAAACTAATTGTGATCCGAAAGTCAGATGAGTTTTTTCAATTCGAAGGTCGGATGAACTTTGGTGATCCAAAAGTCGGATGAAGTCTTGAATTGGAGGTCAGATGAGTTTTCACACCAAAACTCGGATGAGACTGAAGTTGTGTGCCTTTCAAAAACAAGTCCAGATGAACCTAGAGCAAAAGTCGCATGACCTTTGCGAAAGTCGCACGACAGTCGGATGAGCCAAGTTGGATGAGCTAAGAGTCGCACGACAGTCGGATGGGTAATAATCCAAAACTTGCAGGTCTGTACTCTGTTATCGAACAGACTGCAAATTTTGCCCAAAACAACAACAAATTTTTGAAAATTTGATGAAACAGTAGAAAACTCTAAAAGCTTGAAGAACACTAAATTTTCAAGAACACTACCCAGATGTTGTTTGCTTGTCCTAAAAACACTTAAAAAGGTTTTATCATTCTTAAATACTTCTTAGATACAACAAATAACATGAAAAGCAAGAGATTTTGGCTAAATAGGTTTTTCTTCTTTCTAAGCTTCACGCCAGCAAGAACAGAAGCTGCTTCTGGGTTTTGTTTCTCACACACAGATGTTTCTTTCAGGTAATGTTGAACCAATCTAGTAGGGAGTTGGCTCTGATACCAATTGAAAGTCCTTTGTTGTGAATAAGATGAGTAAACAATGAATACTTGAAGTAAAGATGATGAAGTTAGTATAAACAAGTATGAACACTTTGCATGAACTTGAAGATTCTCTCTTGAAAATATTTGAACGTAAAGTGCAGAGAAATTCTATTACAAAGAGTTACCTTGGAAACTAGGTTTGCAAGGGTTTAAATACAAGTAGGCACATGGGCCATAAAGCCTCATGGGCCCAATTCTAATAATTAAACCAGACTAGAAACTACAATAAGAAAGTGGGCCAAGCCCATACATTAAACTAGTCTAGAGATATATATTACAAACAAAACTACACAAGGCAAACAAACTAATTAATATCTAACACGTACAACCATAAGCATCAATATAGTAAGTCATGCGTCATATCATAAACAATCATTGCTAGCTTAGCACATAGCGGTGTGCTGACAAGATTGGTAAGAGTTGTGTCTTGCAGGGTAATCAATCCCGCTCAACAACTCAGACCGGGGAATCAGACACGACCAATCCGCGCTGGTGGGGGAGCACAAGGCAGTCCACCAAGCATCATTCACAGAGTCAAAGACTCCACAGGTAATCCAGCTACAACCGGCTGATCACCACTCACGTTTAGGCACGGTGGTTCTGCAGAACCTATAATCCAGGATGCCTCCTGAATCCCCGTGAAATCCCGAAGGATCCAGTTACAACCGACTGACCTTAACCATGCATCAGATAGTCTGCAGACAGTGCACATACACATATACGTACATTTGATCCCACGGGGATCCATCATTTTACGTATAACATCATTAAGCAGTTATTCATGCGTAACATCATATACTAACTAGGTGGTTCCAAACTGGACCCACTTGCAAGCTCCTGATACATACTCTAACATCATATAATCATACACTTACCTCCACGAGCATACCTGCAAAAGCAAGTTAGTCGTACATAATACATTCCACAGTCACTTAGCAAGCAAGCCTTACTCTAAGGCACTCACTTGAGCTGTTATTGGGCACAGGTATTTGACTTTAGTCCTCTAACAAGTTCACCTAGCATATTATACTTACATCAATCATTCACATGTGCATTCAAGACTTCACAAAACAACATTCAACTTTGGACATTACACAAATCCGCCAAAACTGTCGGATTTGGGGAAAATCCGATGGTTCTGTCGGATTCATGAAATCCGACATATAGACTTCAAATCCCAACACCCAATCAATCGGATTCCAACACTAGGAATTCAAACCATGCACACTAAATCTGACACTTGCGGATTCCGATACATAGAAGGAAATCCGATACTTGCAATGGAATCCGATACTTATCGGATTCCGACACTTGGAATCCGAAACTATGGAAATCCGATAGACTTGCGGATTCCATATTTAAAAGGACTACAAAACATGAAACCCCACAGAGTTGCGAAATCCGACACTTCTATCGGATTCCGACAATTCCTTCGGTTTCCAATACATGCGGATTCCGACAACTTCATCATCTGCAATTCCGATAACCTCAATTGGTCATCTAAACAACTACATTTTTTGGCTTGCTTTAAGCCCAGAACATCATAGAATATCACTCTCTATGCATCTAGCCAACTTAAACACATCAAATCATATAAGAACACCAAATATACCAAAACCCACTTTAAAGTAAGCTTTTGCATGTTCTTCATGGTGTTCTTGCATGATTTCATAATTCTAATACATATGTAATCTTCCAACAAATTTGAATCTATGTTGCTACCCTTGGGAGATTAACAACAGCTACGTTCTTCTTCCTTCTTTTCTAGAAATCCGAGAAAGCAAGAGGGTAGAGAGATGACAGAAAGGATGCGGTTTTTGTGTGTTTGTCTTTGCGATGTTTGACTAAAGTCAACAAACCACACACATATACTTCTTAATATTGCACAGGCGGTTACCACCTTTCTTCATCAAAGGTTTTCCCAAATATCTAATTATATACGTACTTAATACACATACATATTAACCATGCATACGTACATACATACATATAAACATATATTCATTTAATCTTAATTAATTCAACAAATACACACACAAATACTTCCCTATTACATTAATCACATATGCGTACGTACTACTTACAACTAGGCCCAAGTTGAGGATGTTACATGTATATACTCATGCATGTATACATTAATATACATACATACGTACGGTTACTAACATGCGTGCACAAAATATCATACAGATACATTACCACATACTTAATTTAATTAATCAAACAAAATAATCACATTTAAAACAAATAAGCACATACCACAACCCCGCTAATCTCCTAGCCCAGGTTTGCAGGTGTTACAAATCTCCCCTCCTTAAGAGGATTCCGTCCTCGGAATCCCTTCTTGCTCAAACAAATGGGGATATCTGTCTCTCATCTCAACTTCAGTCTCCCATGTCAAATCAGAACCTATACTATGCTTCCATTTGACCAACACCATTAGTATCTGCTTCTTTGGAGCTTGGTCACCTTTCGATCCAATAGTTCAACATGTTCCACTATCAATCTCTTCTTTAAACCAACTTTCAGTTCATGTACTGGGAGAATCTGATTTTCATCTTCAACCTTGCATTTCCTCAAATAACAGATATTGAACGTATCGTGAATTCCTGCAAGCTCTGCGGGAAGATCTAGTGTGATGGTCTGATCATTTACTATCTGACGTATACGGAAAGGACCAATGTAACGGGGAGCCAACTTCCGGCGTTTACCAAAACGAATTACACCCTTCCATGGAGAGATCTTCAAATACACTAACTCCCCCACATCAATCATAACTGGACGACGTCGTGGATCTGCATACATTTTCTGTCTATCTCTGGCAGCTTTCAACTAGTCTCTGGCAATAGCAACCTTGTCAGTAGTTAACTAAACAATCTCGGGACCTACAAACTGCTTCTCACCAGCCTCTAACCAACACGTCGGAGTACGGCAGCGACGGCCGTATAACATTTCATACGGAGGCATCCAAATACTGGAGTGGTAAGAATTATTATACGCAAACTCTATCAACGGCAGGTGCGAATCCCAAGATCCACCATACTAAATTACACAGGCACGTAACGTAGCTTCGAGTGTCTATATTGTTCGCTCAGTCTGACCGTCAGTCTGGGGATGATAAGTTGTACTCAAGTTAATTCTCGTCCCCAATTCTCTCTGTAAACTCCTCCAGAAGTTAGAAACAAATCTAGAGTCTCTGTCAGATACAATTAACAATGGTATGCCATGCCTCACAACTATTTCATCAATATACAGTTGAGCCAACTTACTCAGAGAAGCCGTCTCACATGTAGCCAGAAAGTGAGCACTCTTCGTCAGTCGATCCATGATCACCCATATCATATCACGATTCTTCTGAGTTCGCGGAAGTTTTGTCACGAAATCCATCGTTATATGTTCCAACTTCCACTTAGGAATCTCCAACTGTTTAAAGATCCGTAAGGCTTCTGATGTTCTGCCTTCACTTGTGCACAGATATGGTATGACTCCACAAAAATGTGCGACATCTGCCTTCATAGTAGGCCACCAATAAAGCACTTTCAAATCGTTGTACATTTTAGTGCTTCCTAGGTCTACAGAAAGTCTCAACTTGTGTGCTTCAGTTATAATCAACTTTCTCAATTCTCCAAGCATAGGCAACCACACACGAGTCTGATACATCTTCAATCCACGTGTATCATCTATAAGTTCACCCTTACGCTTTCTCATTAGTTCAGTATTCAAGTTTTCTTCTTTCAGAGCTTCCAATTGGGCAGATTTTAGTCTATCAACTAAGTCAGATACAATCTTTATGCGCATAAACCGGATAGAACTTCCCGTTCCCTTGCGGCTTAAGGCATCTGCTACCACGTTTGCTTTCCCATGGTGGTATCTGATTTTGCAATCATAGTCTTTTATCAATTCCACCCATCTTCTTTGTCTCATGTTCAACTCTTTCTGTGTAAACACATATTGAAGACTCTTATGGTCAGTACAAATCACGCACTTGGTGCCATACAGATAGTGTCTCCACAGTTTAAAGGCAAATACAACTGCTGCCAGCTCCAAATCGTGAGTCGGGTAATTCTTTTCATGAGGTTTCAACTGTCTTTAAGCATATGCAATCACCCGATCCCTCTGCTTAAGTACACATCCCAATCCAGCAAATGACGCATCGCAATAGACAATAAAGTCATCTAATCCACTTGGCAATGCAAGGATGGGAGCCTAACATAACAACTGTTTCAACATTTGGAAGGCTTTATCTTGTTCACTACCCCATACAAACTTCACGTCTTTCCGAGTTAACTTAGTCAACGGACCCACAATCTTGGAGAAATCTTTGATAAACTTGCAGTAGTACCCGGCCAAACACAGAAAACTCTTAATCTCATACGGTGTCTTTGGGCATTCCAATTCATTACATCTTCAACTTTTGAAGGATCCACCTTCACTCCCTCGTTACAGATCACATGCCCTAAGAATTGTACTTCTCTCAACCAGAATTCGCATTTTGAGAACTTGGCAAACAAATGTTCTTTCTTTAAAGTCTCTAGAACCTGTCTCAAATGTTGTTCATATTCCAATTCAGTATTCGAATAAATCAAAATATCATCGATGAAGACAATCACAAAATTATCCAAGAATGGTCGACATACCCTGTTCATCAAATGCATAAATATTGCAGGTGCATTGGTTAAGTCGAACAACATAACCAATAACTCATAGTGCTCGTAGCATGTACGAAAGGTTGTCTTCGATACATCCTCTTTAGATACTCGCACTTGATAATAACCTGATCTTAAATCAATCTTAGAAAACAACGAAGCTCCCTATAGCTGATCAAACAAATCATCAATTATTGGCAACGGATACTTGTTCTTTGTCGTTCTCTTATTTAGTTCACGGTAGTCGATACACATACGCAACATACCGTATTTCTTCTTAACAAACAACACTGGCGCACCCCACGGAGACGAACTTGGACGAATGAACCCCTTATCCAACAGATCCTGAATCTGCGTCATCATCTCTCGAATAATTGAAGGCGCTAGTCTATATGGAGCCTTTGCCACTGGTCGGGAACTAGGAATCAAATCTATCTTGAACTCTACCTCACGAACTGCAGGCAACCCTGACAATTCTTCTGGAAACACATCCGGGTATTCCGTTACCACCCAAATGTCATTCATTGTCTGCTTTTCTTTCTTCCCGTCAATGACGTAAGCTAAATAAGATTCGCATCCCCTAGCCAATGCTTTCTTAGCTTTTAAACACGAAATAATTGGGATCACATACCCGGCTTTCTCACCCCTTGCTACTACCCGTGTGCCATCCGCCAATGGAAACTAGATCAACTTCTTGTGGCACTTGATACTTGCTTGATTCAGACTCAGCCAATCCATCCCGAGCACCACATCAAACCCAGATAGAGGCATTACAAGAAAATAAACAGCAAAACATGTACCATCTATGTCAATTTTAGCTCCAGCCACAGCAGTCGTGACCGGAACCATCATACCGTCAGCTACCTCTATCTCTAAAGCAGTAGCAAGTTCGATTATAGGCGCATTTAATCTACCACAGAATTCTACAAAAACAAAGGAGCGATTTGCCCCTGTGTCAAATAACACTCTAGCAGGAGTAGAGTTTATCAGAAACATACCTGTAATTACATCATCTGTGGCAATAGCATCATCCACAGTCATCTTGAATGCCCGACTCTCAGCAGTGGGTGGGTTCTTTCTTTTCTGGTCAGCTAATGACGATCCTCTAGCCGCTCCTCCTACTGACCCTGACCCCGTTTTCCTTGTGGCAATTCCAACAGACACTCCTTGGCAGTCTACAATTCTTCAAGTCATGGCCAAACTAGCCACATTTCATGCATCGCATTGTCTAGGGCGTACACTGCCCGTGGTGATAAGACTTGCACCTGCTACACCAAGGTGCCCTCTGAGTAGACCCACCGGAAGTAGGCCTCCTATTTTGCTCCCCTGTCTACTTCCACTATCCTGCCCTCCTTGCCTCTGCTGGGTGTTGTAGTGTTCAAACCTTGACTTTTGTTGGGAAATCCTCTCCCCGCTCAGTCTGTTCCTTGCAATAATATCCCCTTCAGCCGATTTGGCTAAAGCGAAAGCCTGGGATAGTATGGTAGCCCACCTAGTGGCACTACGGAGATCCGGATGGAATACCCCAACAAAATGGGCAATATTTGACACTTCATTCATTTGCAGATCCATAAACTCCTGTTTGATTTTGGCAACTCAAAGGTACTGCAATATTGTTCACATAGTATCTCCTGGAATTGACTCTAGGTGATGCTCTCTTGTTGCTACTAAGTGAAATAGCCGGTAATAGAATCCCACCAGACCATTGCATCTCCTTTAAGCATCCTCGATGCATACTTCACTTTTAGTTCATTTTCGCAATTGCGGGTATCTAGTGCCTTCACCATCTCCCTCAGCCAGTTCAATGTGATATTGGGATCAGAACTTCCCCTGTACTCAGAAGGCTTGCAGTCAAGAAATTATTTGTACGTGCATGGTTGTTTGTATCCAAGAAATGCAAACGGATAAGTTCCTGGTTGAGGATATGGGTAGTAAAAAGGTTGTTGCATCATATGTGTCATTGGTGGCAAAGGTGCTGATACTGGTGGTATGGTTGCCTATGTGGAAATCGCACTTGGTACTGGAGTTAGTTCTGGTTAGTTTAATCTCTTTTCCATGTTATGGACCTTATTTCTAAGATCCAGTAGTTCATTATCCAATTTGAAGATATATTCACTTTGGTCTTCCTGTTGCTCTTGTCCAGACATTCCAACTTGATTTACATTATCCAAATCCTCAATTACTGGTGCCTCGTCTGCAGCTTGGGTCACAGGAGGACGGATGGGAGTATCTCTGTCAGCCATAATCTGTTACAATTACATCACCTCATAGCTCATTAGCATAAACTGTAACATCCTCAACTTAGGCCTAGTTGTAATTAAGTATGTAAGAGTACGTAGTTATTGTAATAAGATGTACATTATATATTTTGTTGAATTAAATGAATATGTAAGTATTTATATGTTTATGTATGTATGTATGTATGCATGGAAAATAAGTATGTAATTAGATAATTAAGGAAACCGTTGAATGAAGAATGAGGCAACCGCCTCTTGAAATTAGAAAATGTAGATGTGTGTTTAGGTTGACTTTGGTCACACATAGCAAAACATATACACAAAACCTACAAACACTTTTCTCTCTCGGTTTCTTGTTGCCGCTGCTTTCGGATTTCTAAAAGAAGAACAGAAGAAGTTGGTTGTTGATCTACGAAGGTGAGCAGCATGATTTTATGGTGTTTAGAAGAATAGAAGCATGTATAACATGTTAAGAAGTATGAATCCATGCAAGAACATCTTAAAGAATACGGAAACTCACTTACTAAGTGGGTTTTGCATGAATGATTTTCTTGTTGGGATTTCATGCATATATGATGATTAGATGATGATATTATGATGTTCTGGGTTTAAAGCATGCCAAAATGAAGTTGTTCGGGTGCTTAAATGAAGCTATCGGAATTTCAGTTGATGAAGTTGTCGGATTCCGCAACTATAAAGTTGTCGGAATCCGCATGTATTGGAAACCGAAGGAAGTGTCCGAATCCGATAGAAGTGTCGGATTCCACAACTCTGTCGGATTTCATGTTTTGTAGTCCTTTTAAATATGGAATCCGCATGTCGATCGGATTTCCTTCTATGTATCGGAATCCGCAAGTGTCGGATTTCATGTGCATGGTTGGAATTCATAGGTGTTGGAATCCGAATGTGTAGTATCGGATTTCATGGTTTGAAGTGTCGGATTTCATGAATCCGACAGAACCATCGGATTTTCCCCAAATCCGACAGTTTTGGCGGATTTGTGTATTTCCAAAGTTGAATATTGTTTTGGGAAGTCATGAATGAACATGTGAATGATTGAGGTCAATGTGATGTGCTAGGTAAACTTGTTAGAGGACTCAAGTCAATAACTGTGCCTAGTAACAGCTCAGGTGAGTGCCTACGACCATGAGACTCAGTAGAGTAAGGTTTGCATGCTAAGTGACTATGTGAATGTACTATTTATGACTAACTTGCTTTTGTAGGTAGGTTCAAGAAGGTAAATGTATGATTGATTTGATGTTAGAATATGTACCAGGAGGATGCCAGTGGGTCCAGTTTGGAACCACTTAGTTAGTGTATGGTGCTATGCATGAATAACTGCTTAATGATGTTGTATGTAAGATGATGGATCCCTGTGGGATCAAATGTACGTATATGTGTAGGTGACTTGTCTGCAGACTATCAGACGCATGGTTAAGGTCAGCCGGTTAGCTGGATCCTAACAGGACTTCGGTCATTTCTGGATTTAACGCTGATTCGGGTTCTGCAGAACCACCGTGCCTTAACGTGAGTGGTGATCAGCTGATTGTAGCTGGATTACGTGTAGAGCCTTTGGCTCTGTGAACGATGCTTGGTGGACTGCCTTGTGCTCCCCCACCAGCGCGGATTGGTCGTGTCTGATTCCCCGGTCTGAGTTGTTGAGCGGGATTGATTACCCTGCAAGACACGATTCTTACCGATCTTGTCAGCACACCGTTATGTGCTAAAGCTAGCTATGACTGTTTATGATACGATGTATGACTTAATCTATTGATGCTTATGATTGTATGTACTCACTAGCTAGTGTAGCTAATGATACTATGTTTCCCTTTTCAGGTAAAGACTAGAGGGCCTGCGAGGCGGGTTACTTTTGGGATGTACATTGCCCCTTGTGGGTGGAACACTTATATTTTGTGATGTAATGTAAATAGATACTATGGTCGGTTCCTATACGTTGGTAACACCTATGTTCTTTGATAATGTAAATGACCGTTGTTTGTGTTATAAAAGAAAATTTTCCGCTGCTAAAATCTGTTTTGACATTAAAGCAACTGAATTTAGAAGCGGTCTTACATAAACCGTTAGTACACAAATACTAACAATTACAAACAACTCTAACTCACCCTAATTCCCCTAAAGGAAGGCGTGACCCGTCTCGAGCCAAGATTTGGGAATGCAACACTCTATCCGTGCATGCATCGCCAAAACCTAGGCTCTTATACCAAACTGTAACACCGGAAAAAAATCACAAGCAATTTTTTTTACTTTGCACTGCGGAAGATTTAATTTAAACACACATATTTACATACAAACTAATATTAACAAATGTGCATCACTTGTTCAAAAACCAACAATATGTACAAGTATTTTGGTGTTACAAAAATGACTGGCTCGTCTCTTTCAAAATAAAGTATCAGAGTGTGGTCAACTCATCCTTCTGCAACTACAAACACAAACCTGCAAAACATCAACTGAGGGCAATTAGCACAAAGCTAAGTGAGTAGAGGCTAAACACCAAAAGCAAACATTCACAATCAACATCAAAGCATGCAATCACATAATCAAGAAGACCGGCGGTTCAGCGTAGATCCTACAACCAATGCCGGCCAAAGCAAAGGTTTACCGATAGCTCTCTACTTAATTGGCACAATGAAATCCTCCTCTGAAGCAACATATGCAACAGTAAGGCTACCACTATTCAACCAACTAGTAAACGAGACCAGCCCAATTCCACGTATATGTGACTTCTCAAACGTAACTCAAAATCATCCTAAGAGCGCGTATCGACCAAATAGTCATGCAGCAGATATCAACAATCAATATCACAATCAACAGTTCAATCAATCAATCCAATCTCAATCACATCATGCATCACATCAATAACATTAATCGTAATCTTTATCATCCGCGATTAACGTTGACTCACCTGAATTTCAGCACGAGCTCAGAAGTCTAATATTACTGAGTCTTAGGATTGCCTGAAAACACATCAATAACCAAATCAGTCTCAATCTCATAAATATATCTGCCCACATACATTTATAATTCATTCATGAAAATAAACAAACAATAAACAAATACAAATCCAAAACACAAAGTGTCGGATTTCCAAAACCATTGGATTTTTGGCACTATCGGATTTCCAAGAATCCGCAAATCACATGTGTCAGATGTTGGAATATGCCCACTGACACGAACGAGTTAATGGCACTACCGATAAGGTATAAGCCTATTGGGTCACACACCAAGTATTGATTTCGGCAACATGATCAATCAAAAGAGAGAGAAAGGCAAAAACGGGTTTTGGTAGGATGGTACACGGGTCATGTGCTTCAACACGAGCCGTGTCCAGTCCAACATACACGAGGTGTATTGGCCCAGTTCAAGGTCGTGTAGTTTGGGCCTACACGGGCCGTGTAGTGGAACAGTAGAATTAGGGCCGTGGACTTTGGGCCTACACGGCTGTGTTAACCAACACAGGCCGTGTACATCCATTGTAACAGCAGAATTAACAGCCTTAAACACTTGGTTTAATGGTGTTAACTTCTAATAATCGTGGTAGACAAAGGGACAACGAATTCTCTGCTCTAGTAGAGGCTTTGGCTTGTTTTGTAATACCCGAACTTCTGAAAAATAAATAAAAGAATATTAATTGAGAAAATGATAGATTATATTGGACTGTGAAATGTATTAAAGAGTTTATGGGTTTGAATGGATGAATGAATAATGGACTATTTATATATATGTTATTGGATTAGTTATGTGTATTATTATATTTAAGTTTCTTGGGCCCAATCATGGAATGTGGGCTTAGGCCTATTTTATAAGATATATATATATATATATATATATAAGTTTAGGGCACAGCCCCCAACACCTTTTTCAAAGAAACTGCTACTGTTACATTGAAGGGAGAGAGAAAGAGGTTTAGTGTGTGTGCTTGAAACCCACGAAAAAGAAGAAGAAGAAGGGCCAAGAACCATCTGAAAACTTGAAGAATTGTTGAAAGAATCATGAGGTAATGTTTCTTACCTCACTATGATACTGTAGGTATCAATTTTATCTTGTTTGGATGATGATAGCATGAGTTATAATTTGGGTTTCTTGGGGTTTTGGGTTTATGAAGAACAAGAGAAAGAAATTTGAGATATAAGCTTCAATACTTGATGAAATGCATTTAAATCTTGAAGGAAGTGTTTAAATGAATGGAGAAACGTTTTGAAACAAAAATGAAACGATTTGGTTATGTTTTAAAAGAGTTTGATGTTGACTATGAAGTCTGGGTTTTTGAAATGATGATCTGATGAAGAAGATGAAGGTCCATGCCACTTTCAGAAGTCCCATGCGACTTTCAGAGGGGGTCCATCCAACCTTCTGTTTTGTTCCATGCGACCCTTGTATATTGAGTCATGCGACTTTAAGATACCAATATGTGAATGCTTCATGTAACACCATGCGACTTTCAAGTATGAGCCGGTATGTGTCCATGCGATTTTCGCATGGGGGTACCATGCGACTGTCGCATGGGGTGTCCAGTGACTTAAGTGTTTTCATTTGACTCTTTGTTATGTAAGTGCATGTTCATGCGACTTTGGACTACGAGGTGTACCTCATGCGAATTTATATGTATGTAAATACACTATGTGACTTTTGGAGACGGAGTCATGCGACTCTTGATTGTTCATGCGACCTTGTACAGCCCCATGCGACTGTCGCATGGGGCACTATACTAAGAACTCATGCGACTTACATTTTACACTCCATACGACTTATGCTTTGGTTGGAAATCCGATAGTTTCCATTTATGAATTGAAATCCGACAGTTTCTAAGTTGAAATCCGATGGTTGCATATATGAGTTGAAATCCGACAGTTAGACCTGGACAGAATCCGACACTTTCCGTCGACGCGACGCGTCGGTTTGATGGACGCGACGCGTCCCCGACTTAATGGAATTTAATGCATTTTATTGTTACATGCCTTGTGAAACCCGAATGTATTATGGGGATAAACAAATGGGGGATTCGTACACGGTATTGACTTGTTAGACCTATTGTAGATGATGGTTGACTAGCAAGCAATCACAAGTGTTCTAGTAAGCTAAGATTTGTGAGATTGAACTGCAAGACAGGTGTATTCTTACTTACCATCTAAACCTTACGATGTATGTGTTTAAGGTGCTACATGCTATATGAATGATGAATGAATGATGAATCCCATGAATGATGAATGATGATTGATGAATTGATACATTGATAACGGGTTATGCTATGCTATTACTTAGACCGTTCACTTCGGTGACGGGAATGATTAGACCGTTCGCTTCGGTGACGTGAATGATTAGACCCTTCGCTTCGGTGACGGGAATGATTAGACCATTCGCTTCGGTGACGGGAATGATGAGACCGTTCAGTTCGGTGACGGGAATGATTAGACCGTTCGCTTCGGTGACGGGAAAGATGAGACCGTTCCCTTCGGTGATGGGAATGATTAGACCGTTCATTTCGGTGACGGGAATGATGAGACCGTTCACTTCGGTGACGGGAATGTTGGGACCGTCTATTACGGTAGCGGGAATGAAAGATGTAACACAATTGTAAGATAATGATGTGATATCATATGGTCGATTGTAAGTAGGTGTACTCGCTCAGCTTTGTGCTTACGGTTGTTGTTCAACCTTCTTTTCAAGTGATGGCCACGGCGGGGCTCTAGCACGCGGTTGATAGCTCCTACTCCACAAGCTTCCTCAAAAATTAAACTATCTTGTGTTTCTTGATGTATTCTAAGCAATTACATTTGAATTTGACAGGTTATCACCCGGGTCTATATTTAACTTGCACGATGCTTCATTTGTGATGAACTATCAATCGTATTGTTAGTTAAACTGTTTAAAAAAAATTGGGACAATATAACTTGGTATCAGAGCCTTGGTTTAAGAGATTCGAATACGTTTCCGCGTGTTTGAACTTAAACCTTGGTTCGTGAAAGATTTTAGATAAACTTTTTGAAACCTTTTCAAACGATAAACTTCACAATGAGCTATCAGCTGGAGCTAGTCCGAGTGGTCACACGCGAGTACAAGGAATGAGTTTATGATATGATGAGCATGATTAACTGATATGTTGAAATTATGATATACTAATTATGATGACTGAGGCTTTGCAACTTAAGTGCTCCAGTAGAACCAGAATAGAATTACATGTTAATGCTTACATGATAACTGATTATATGCTTGATGAGATGATTGATACATGGCCCAAGCCAGTGAATCGGGATTTTCAAGGGTAATGTTAGGATCCAGTACGTATAGTGTGTTGGTAATAATAGGGCCCATATTATTAGTTGCACATGATACTTACGGGAACCTACCAGCATCCAAGAGAATCCTGTGAATCCGGTGAGGGGTACTTGTAGAGATAAGATGCCTGTAGCTAGGGTGCCTTAGAATGACTAGGGTTACCTGATAGCTGTACTTATGACATGAAATACGTGAAACATGAACTGATATAGTGATGAGGACTGTGTGGCAATGCCGCCTGTTAATTAAGTGCATTGTCTATACATCCAGTATGGTGACTACGAGGAATCGATCTGTGATACCGACGGGTTTTGAGAACACACCTGATGGCGAGAATGCAAGCGTGACGGGAGAGAGTGACCCCCGTGCACAACCAGTCTTGAACGAAAATGAGAATGTGAATCCGGAAAATGTTGTACCGGAAAATGTGTTGAACGATGAAGAGTACGAGGATGAGGCGATGACTGAGTTGGTGACTACTGTGGTTACCAACACACTGAAAGAGCTGCTGCCCAAGATCGTTGAGGATCTAAAACAGGATATGGGCACGATGATTGACCAAAAGTTGGGAGACCTATGGGCTGCAAAGGAAGCTACCGCGGCGCGACTGTGGTTGTCGCTCAACCGGTAACACCAACTGCAAATCAAGTGCTTCCCGGGGGGACTTTCCGGGATTTCTCGGCGTGTCAGCCGCCTGTTTTTTACGGAGTACCAACTCATGAAAGTAGAAACATCTTTTGCGTCTTCGACACGCTTTTCACATGCGTATCTAGTGGCCCAACTTGTGTTGGTAGCAGGTGGTTTCGGAAGAGGTTCCATGAGGATGTGCAACTTAGATTCATGGCGAAGGACAATTCGCAATTGCCTATACCAATCTACAAAGTTCACACCTACGAGTTTCTCCTTTTCTAGGAACGAACGGAGAGATAATGACTCGGCCCATGAACCGTGATTCACCGCAAGCTCCATCCCAATGGGAAATCCTAGTATTTCCATTTGGTCAATCTATGCCTTCCTGCATCCGGCAACCGACAAGGGCCTTGACACACATAAACTGTTCCTTTCTAATATGATGTTGGAACAAGTCCTTCAACCGATTAATCATGTCATACACACTTATATGCCCAAGTTGCTTACGCAGCTCGCAGCTCCTAGTCGACAACATGAAAGTAGAAACATCTTTTGCGTCTTCGACATGCTTTTCAAATGCGTATCTAGTGGCCCAACTTGTGTTGGTGGCAGGTGGTTTCGGAAGAGGTTCCATGAGGATGTGCAACTTAGATTCATGGCGAAGGACAATTCGCAATTGCCTATACCAATCCACAAAGTTCACACCTACGAGTTTCTCCTTTTCTAGGAACGAACGGAGAGATAAATTCGGTGTTGCGTTGTTAATGTTTGTCATCTACCATTTTAGAGTACACGTTTTAGTTATTTTAGATATAATCCTTGTAGAAATAATTACCCTAATAGTTTTCAAACCAACTATTTAAACAACGCTTGAAACCATATTTCACTTCACCTATGACGGGTTTACCGTGGATCACAAAGCAAAGCTATTTAGGCCGCTAACCATTTTACCGATTGCAAACACTTTGCAACTTCTAGATCCTTGCGGGATCCATTGACAATCAAAATGTCTTGTGGCATGTTTGATCCCTTCTCGCACCAATCCTAACTTGATCCCCTTAAATGACTCGGCTAGAGCTTGACGCCACCTAAGTATCACAAAAAGAAATGTAAACCGCCCGTCAGGACACACGGTGGAACTCTCGCCAATAGTTTGCTCGTGCTAAGCTCGACAACCAATATTGCGAGTTACCACACTCTCCTTCCACACAGTTCCACTCAGCATGAATTGTGCTAAAGCTCGACAATCATCCAAGTTTCACTAGATTCGGGTGGTGTGGTCTTACGGATGGCGCGTGATTTACATTTTAAAAACAGGATTTCGTTTTTCCCGGTTAAAATAATTTTAACCCATTTTGCGAATTAACAAATCAAGTTATAAATACAATTTTTATCCACTTATAATATAATACAAATTTATTTATCTTGTTAATTCCATACGCGCGGAAAGAAATATAAACCAATTTTATAAATATTTGTGTTCTATATATTTTGGAAAAATTATCTAGCATACGATATCCTACACATCTATGCAAAATAATAAATATATAAAACAACCACGCAAACACAATAGTTCGGTAACATGTCCAAAATCCTATGCGTTTTCCCCGTGAGCCATACGAGGAAAACAAGGTCAACTAAGGAATCCAATATCCAAAGCACCTAGCCGGGTGTGCTCCCATTGAAGCCGGCATCTCCAAAAGGCAATCCGAACGCCATGTTGCCGAGACATCAACGCCGTGATTCCCGTTGGTTTATTACACACAACATCAACTTCTATACTATTTTACAAATACATAGAAGAAGAAATGACATACAAGCCACAATCCTATGCTACTAATACAAGTACAAAGGAATAAATAAACGGCATGCAAGCCGTACCAAATAATAATAATAAAAATTACAACAATACGGCACGCAGGCCACCAAAACCAAATAAACCAAACACCACAACACATAGGTCTAAAGGGCATCTAGTTACTGAACCACAACCAAAGAAAAACCATGGTGTGCCACCAAATCATGTCAAACATATTTTGATTAAGATTGTCAACAAAACACCCTATACACAAAAGGCAATCCTTGTACATATGCATTAGTAATTTTAATACACCTTTAAAATTACATATTCATATATACACCTTTAAATATATATATATATATATATATATATGTATATATATATATATATATTTATGTACTTCATGCCAAGCCATACAAAATATATTAATTCAAGAAATCAAAATATAGTGAGGGGAAAAAAAACTAGATCCAAGACTAGTCCAACCAACAAATCCGGAATTTAAATATAATTTTTAAACACTATTCCAAGAACAAAATTCTGACCAAAAACCACAAGGCACGGGCATGCCTTCCCTTTTGTCAGTGTACAGTTTAAATAGTTTTAAGCATACGATTATCCTGCTGGCACGGCCCGTACCCCCACTCGTACGGCCATGCCCCAGCCGCCGGCACGCCCCGTACCCCAAGAGGTATGGCCATGCCCGGTCACCGGAAAATCAGATTTTGACAGAAAACTCAAAATTCCAGTTCCAGTGCAAAGCCATGTTAGTGATGACTCTTATACCACTGTTGGGTTTTAATGGTTCAAATTAACACAGCGGAAGCAAAAGTAGGGAAAATAATTTTGTTTGAGAACCATTCAACGCCCACCAAGCAGACCAAAACTCTAGACATGACAAAGCAAGTAAAACAAAGAGAAGAAAAGAAAGGAATTATACCATTCAAAATTATATCTTCTTCTTATCGCCTTTGTTGAATGTGTACACAAAGTAGTGTACCACTATCGGTATCCACACCAAGTATTGATGATCCCCATGTGCTAGCTATGTTTGGACGCCGCCAAAAGCTCCACCAATAACTTACAACAACTTGAATATCAATAGTGCCTTGTTACTAATCTTCAAGTGTGTTTGCTTTGAGAGAGACCATGAACTAAAAAATAAGTTACAAGTTCATGTATCAAAAACAACTAGTAGCAACTAGTAGTAACCAACCCTATTCCATAAGCTCATTTGAACTTATATAGACTCCACATTGAAGCCTAAAAAGTTCATAACCGATCTGGGAGTAATGGCCATCAATAGTCATGAATACCGCATTAATCTAGTCTTAAAAAGCTAGTTTAATAGACTGTTTCCGCATGAGGCACGGTCGTGGCTCATAGGGCATGCCCGTACCAACCCACGGGCACACCCAAGTCACGCCCGACTTGGGCTCGTGCTTTCGCACTAGGCACGGCCGTACCTCCACGAGGCACGCCCGTGCCGGCCCCAATGGGTACGCCCTAGGCACGCCGGCCTTGGGCCCGTACCTGGCATAGGGCACACCCGTACCTTCATAAGGCATGGCCGTGCCCGGCCCAACCAAAACCCATTTTGGCATTTTCTCTCTCTCTTGTTCAAAGGTGTTGCCGGAATCAATACTTGGCGTGTTACCCAATAGGCCTATGCCTCATCGGCAGTGATACTAACTCGTGTGTGTTAGTGGGCATATTCCAACATTCCTGTCATTGTATGTATGACAAAGATTGAAAGAATCGTGGAGTTAAACCAAATGCGGAATAAAAATCATTTAAGTCGTGCAACGAGCAGGCTTCCTTCATAAATCAAAAGGGTAATAGGATTACCTACAGGCAAAAGAAACGCTCTAGCAAAGCACAATTCCATATGAACGATGCATGTGTGACAACTAAGCACAATTCAAAATCACGGTTTTCCAATTACCAAACATCAAATAACACTTTAACTACCAATTAGACACCAAACCGTAGGTACTTCAATAACTGGAATCACGCCAATAACAACATTGTTGAGAACAAATCATTTTCAACAAATCAGAAAGCTAAGCAAGCTCAGATCTCACAGCGAAAGCAACAATCGATTTAATACACTAAAACCAAAGTAAAAACAACCAATAAAGAACCGAGAGAACAAAAGAAACAAATTGAATATAATGTTGATGATGTATCTCTCCCAAAAGGCTATAACCGTGTTAGAATCAAACCAACAACTGTTATATCAATCCCAAAACATCCAAATATCTCACTACTCCATCATCAATCCATTCCTAAACCATGATACAAGCATGGGTTCCCAAAATAAAAGAAACCGCATTAGTAACTGAAAAATTAATAGAACCTGTTGCATGTACACTCAAGGACCCACTTCAAACTGGGTACCTCAACACCTCTTGTCTTCTATGTGTAGGTATCTAGCCGGTGGTACTTGGACTCCGGCTGTTCAAAGCATATGACGGGAGAAAAAGGTCTTCACACGAACTTTGTCCCACACTACTCGAGAAATGTTCATTTTGGGAACGACCATGTTGCACCTATAATGGGAACCGGGGATATAGTAAAAGAAAATAGAAAAATTAGCAAAGTGCTGTACGTGGAAGGACTGGGTCACAACTTGTTTAGTATTAGGCAGTTTTGCGAGAAGGGACTTGAAGTCAATTTCAAAGCCAAAACTTTCTCAGCCAGAATATGTAACGTCCCAATATTTATTTTTTGTGAACCTAATACCAAATTGAACGGTTAAAAGTCTATGATATCTGAAAAACTGTATAATATCAATTACATCCCGGCTGAAAACCCATAAAAAATCTTATGTTTAAGTACAATCATTATGGATTACATTAGAAAACTCATGAGAGTGAAAACGTTGCGGAAGCTTGCTGGGGATGAGCTATCAACACGAGCTGGAGCTCCGCCGTGGTCATCACCTGAAAATATGGTTAAACAACAACCGTAAGCACAAATCTTAGCAAGTACTTTACTTACAATCCAAACAGTCTCATCAAATAACACTATTGTAGTAAGTGGTCTCAACATACCCGTTTGTTAGACAGTCTCATCAAATAACACATATCTCATACCCACTACCGTAGTAAGTGGTCTCAACATACCCGTCTGTTAGACGGTCCCATCGAACCCGTTGTCGTCACAATGGTCTAACATACCCAACACTGAAGTGTTGGTCTCATTCCTGACACCAAAGTGTTGGTCTCATTCCCAACACCGAAGTGTACAGTCTCATCATTCCTGTCACCGAAGTGAACGGTCTCATCATTCCCGTCACCGAAGTGATCGGTCTAATCATTCCCGTCACCGAAGTGAACGGTCTCATCATTAAATAAATCATATCGTATCACATAACTCATAACACATGTCATAATCACGTACATCATCAGTTAGGTTGTAAGTAAACGATACCCGCCACCGAAGTGAACGGTCTAGTCATGCCCGTTACCGAAGTAAATGGTCTAATCACATTTTTGTCATAACTCATAGCTATTCACGTATTCATTTGCATGCATTCATATTCACATTCTATCTAGTTCATAAGCGAGAATACTGATGATATAATTATCATATACCACATACATAACACGTCACACATACTACTAGCATATACAATTGAGTTCATTCACATGTCTCATAACTTATCACCTACTTACACATCGTCAGTCGTATGCAAAGTCTATTTAAAACATACCCGACATCGATGTGTTGGTCTACACATAGTATTCACGTATTCCACATTTATTATTCACCTTCTTAGGCACCATCAAACGTATTTGGCATCTATTTAGAATGTAAGTACGAATACTCACCTGTCGGCATTTCTCGTCACACTGTTCTTACTTTACAACTTTACTCGCGATTATCCTTGAATTGTCTTATCAAGTTCCAAAAAGGTCAACTCCGGGTACTAGTCTCTTACCCACTTATACAACTCCCACAAGTCCGATGGGTGTATATACATATGTATGTACATAAGAGTCACGTGACATCCACATGTCGAAGTCGCCTGGAAGGGGTAAATACAAATCCTAGCACCCCCCACCCCGGAAATACAGCATCTCGTATGGTGGCATGCCGATACTCGCATGGTAACTGTTGTTGTACGAAAATGCTGCTAGGGGTAAATACAAATCCCAGCTCCCCCACCCCAGAAATCAATCACACAAGCTCTTAGCATATCTTCCAGCGTTTAGATCGTCCGCTCACTTTGTCCATCAGTTTAGGGGTTCTACGTTGTACTCAAGTTAACCCTTAAACCTAAATCCTCATGAAACCTGCTCAAAAACTGGACGTGACTCGTACATCCATATCAAAAATGATCGTAACCGGCACTCCGTGTCTTGAGATTATCTCCTTCACATAAAAATCAGCCAATTTCTCTACCGAGCTAGCTCCTCGGATGGGTATGAATGCGCGCTTTTGGTCAATCGATCCACCATAACCTAAATTGCATCAAAATTTTGACTTGTGAACTTCGTTGGGAGTGATATTTCGGAGCTCTGTAGCCTTTGGTGCCCCAAATCCACCCGTAATGGATCCACACTCCACGACTATCCATGATCATGAATGCTAGTTGTCTCTTAATCCACTCTGTTTTCTGGTTCTCTTCCTTGGTTGCCTCGGTTTGAGTCGTCAAAATCGTCTCAAGAAGTGAAGTTGTGACCATCATTCTTAGGCATCTCACGTGAATCTTGCAACTGGCTCGTCTTGCGACTCAGCGCATCCGCCACCATGTTGGCCTTTCCCGGACGATATAAGATCTCCTAGTCATAATCCTTAACTAAGTCTTGCCGTCTCCACTGGCACATTGTTCAAATTCTTCTGATCGGCGAAATACTTCAAGCTCTTGTGACCTAGGTAGATGGTGCACTTGACCCCGTATAAGTAATGTCTCCAGCACCTCCCGTAGGTGTTTCTCAAGCTCCGCCTCGGTCTTGGACTAGACTAGAATTTCATCGATGAATATGATCACTGGCTTCTCAAGCATCGGCCTGCAAACCCGATTCATTAGACCCATGAAAGCTGCTGGCGCGTTAGTAAGACCAAAGGGCATAATGACAAACTCGAAGTGCCCATAGCACGTGCGAAAGGCCGTCTTGGCAATATCCTCCTCTCGTACCTTGAGTTGATGATACCCCGACCATAAGTCTATCCTTGAGAAACAGGCCGCTCCTTGCGGTTGGTCACACACGTCATCGATGCTTGGTAGCGGATAACGGTTCTTAATTGTCACCTTGTTAAGCTCGCGATAATCAATGCACATTCTGAAGGTTCCATCTTTCTTTTTCACAAAAAGAATCGGTGCTCCCCACAGTGAGCTACTTGGGCGTATGAAGCCCTTCTCAAGCAGTTCATGAAGTTGTGACATCAGCTCTTGCATTTCTAGTGGTGCTAGTCGGTACTGTGCCTTGGCGATAGGTGCCACTCCCGGCATTAGGTCTATGCGAAACTCTATTTGTTTGTCTTGCGGGAGCCCTCGCAATTCTTGCTTAAATACCTCGCCGCCTTGGTCACGGCGCAGCACGCCGTCAATCCATTTTTCCGTGTACCGTAGATGGAGATTTCTCCCCCACTTGGATTCTGAATTCGTATAATACTCTGTTTGCACAATATGTTGGCCAGGTGATGCCCCAGCCAATTTATTCCCACAATCACTTAGAAGTCTCTCATAGGGGTTGGCAGTAAGTCTATAGGAAACTTTGCTTTATCACTCACTAACACATACGGGACATGTCATCCTTCTTCTTAACGAATCACGTTGGTGCTCCACTTAACAAGCTCGATACGAACCATACTATCCTTTCTTCTACACAGTGATATGTGTGGAAAGCTTCTTCCACCTCATAGGTCTACTTTGTTCTCTTACTAGAATCAGGATTACCCTCAAAGGCTGTTGGTTGACATGCAGAAAAATATATGTAGGCGCAATCCCTCTGTATCTAATTTGCTTCTGAGTAACAATTAATGTAGTAGTCGCAGTCTCTCATACGGGCCATAACGTGCTCAACTTATGATAGTTATCTTTCATATATCCTCCTTTATCTCAGTCATTATCTGAGGTAGCATCTCCCACGTCTTCTTCACCCCGATGGCTGTTACTTTAGCAGCTATAATAGCATCTAGCCAAAAATCAAAGTGCGGTTTCGCCTCATGTCCACCGTCGATTAGAATTTCTCCCCCACTTGGGGTTTGAACCCGTACGGTTCCTCGTTTGCATAATATACTAGCTTAGTAAGGACAGAGCTAGTCCATTCCCACCGTTAACTGAAACTCCCGCGTGAATAGAAATAAAGACTATAGGAAGTTTGGCATCACCTTCCTCTATCACATTGATTCTAAATATATCAAATATATTTACGGATTTTTCATCTGCTAACTCCACCTCTCAAGGTGTTTCTGGTTTTACTGATACGTCAAAACTTTTACCACATAATACCATGTTCCACCCTTGCTCGCTCTACTGCCAATTGGAAGTTTAGGCAACACACCCTTCAACCGGTGGGTTCATCAGATATCTTAATCATAACGTACATTGCGTCCACATAATGTGTTGACTTTCAACATGCTTACCGCATAATCTGGAGCAGCCCTAGTCATACTAAGGCATTTCTACTCTACAGGCATACTACTGTCACGCAATCCTCTACTTCAATGGGTGGGTTTCCAAAACCCGCTGGTATCACTGATCGGTTTCTCGCAGTCACCATACTGGATGTATAGACAATGCACTAGTCGATAGGTGGCATTGTCATACAGTCCTCACTACTATACCAAGGCATATATCAAGTATCGCATGGCAAAACCTAGCTAGCAGGCAACCCTAGACATTGTAAGGCACCCCAGCTATAAGCATCTTATCTCTACAAGTACCCCTCACCGGATTCACAAGATTCCCTTGGATGCTGGTAGGTTCCGGTAAGTATGGTGTGCAACTAATAATATGGGCCCTATTATTACCGACACACTACACATACTGGATACTAGCATTACCCTTGAAAATCCTGATTCACTAGCTTGGGCCATGTATCATCACATCTCATCAATCATATAGTCAGTCATCAGGTAAGCATTATCATATCATTCTATTCTGACTCTACTAAAGCAGTTCAATTTCAAATCTCAGTTGACATAGTCATTATACCCTAATTTCATACCTTGTACTCGCATTTGAACACTCGGATTAGCTCCAGCCGATCGCTCATCGTGACATTTAACATTTGAAAAAAGTTTCAAAACTTTGTCTAAAATCTTTCACGAACCAAGGTTTAAGTTCAAACATGCGGAAACGTGTTCGGATCTCTTAAACCAAGGCTCTGATGCTAAGTTGTAACGACCCAATTTTTTTTTTGTGAAGCTAATATCAAATCGTACGATTAAAAGTCTACAATATTTGAAAAACTTTATAATATCAGTTACATCCCGCGTGAAAACCCATAAAAATCTTATGTTCAAGTACAATCATTTTGGATTACATTAGAAAACTCATGAGAGTGAAAACATTGCGGAAGCTTGATGGGGATGAGCTATCAAACACGAGCTGGAGCCCCGCCATGGTCATCACCTGAAAAGATGGTTAAATAACAACCGTAAGCACAAAGCTTAGCGAGTACTTTACTTACAATCCAAATAGTTCACCAATCACATTCTTCGCACGACTATTGTAGTAAGTGGTCTCAACATACCCGTCTGTTAGACGGTCTCATCAAATAACACAAATCTCATACCCACTACCGTAGTAAGTGGTCTCAACATACCCGTCTCTTAGACGGTCTCATCGAACCTGTTGTCATCAGAACGGTCTAACACACCCAACACCGAAGTGTTGGTCTCATTCCTGACACCGAAGTGTACGGTCTCATCAACTTTACTCGTGATTATCCTTCAATTGTCCGCCACCTGATCAAATTCCAAATATGTCAACTCCGGGTACTAGTCTCTTACCCACTTATACAACTCCCACAAGTCGAATGGGTGTATATATATGTACATATGTAAGAGTCGCATGACATCCACATGTCTAAGTCACCTAGACAATACCACACACATAAGTCGCATGAGTGTTTATACCCACACATGCGAAAGTCACATGACCATATGATACCATCTAAAAGTTGCAAAAGCATATATATACAAGTCCATATGAAAGTTGCATGGTTGTGTATACATGCCTATATGGAAGTCGCAAGGCTACATGAGGCCATATGAATGTCGCATGGGCATAGATACAAGTCCCTCTGGAAGTCGCATTGTGACAACCGGCAACAAATTTTCCAGGTTAGCCATTAGAAATTCTAACTTTAAGTCTGGTATGACTAAAAATATTAGTTATGATTTAAATACATCAATAATAATATTAGATTCCATAGAAATTCCGTCTATATGGTTAGAACCTTCACTAGCTCGTAAAACCGATTTATTAAAAGCCAAGAATTACAAATCATATACAATAATAATAATATTAATAATTAAATACATCATAAAAATATAGATATGTTAAAATATAAAACACACATATATATATATATATATATAAACTCATAAAAGTAATTAAAACCATGCTAATTAAAAGATTTAAACAAAATCACCATTTATACAAATTACATTTTAACTATTTATACATAATATTTAACAAAAAAATAAAAAAGAAACCCCCCCCCCTTGGCCGGCCCTCACCTCCCCCCCTCTTTCTCTCTTGCCTCCCTCTCTTCCCAAGACATGCCACTTGAACTCCCCGATGCTCTATAAAACTCCCCTACTACTCTTCATCATTTTCTTTACCACCACACTTCATCTCTTCTCTTTTCTCTCTTATTCATTCACGAAGAAATCTCCCAAGATCAATATCAAAGCCTTGTTCATCTTTTGATGATCTAAGAAGGATCAAAGAAGAAGAGTTGGTAAGATGATCATACAACAAATCCATCTCTACTCTTCTACCTTTCTTCTTTTCTTTCTTTTTATTTATTTTCTATGATGTTCATCTTATTTCCTTTGAATATCTATAATCATATAAATGTTAACATCCTACCAATGTTGTAAGGAACACAAGAAATGTGTATCATCCTACCATTGTTGTATGGAACACAATCAACTAAAAATCAAGAAAATAAGACTTTGATCATGCATGTGTATCATCCTACCAAATGTTGTAAGGAACACATAAAATGTGTATCATCCTACCATTGTTGTAAGGAACACATGGATTATCAAATCTTATACTCATACAACATGATTAATCATGAATATAAATATGTTATATTAAAGTTATGACCCAAAAAACAAAGAGATATAACAATCTAACAGATTCTGAGCTAGAACTCCCCCATTGTTTTTGTTATATCTAGAGTTCTAGGTATCAAAATCATTTGATTCTTTTTGCTAATATTAGTTTAAAGTGTTACCTTTCATTTGAATCTGGATTCACTAATTTTCATGAAGGTTTGATCCTTCAAACATATTTAATAAGACACATATGTTGAATCTGGAAATCTGACAGATTAAAAAAGGTACACTTTAAACACGTATAACGTACTCATTCTTGGGTCAAAATACGTCTAGTTTTTTTAAAAGTTTCATCTTTGAGTCGTGGTTAATTCTCCTTTTGAATCATGTAAAAACGAGGTCGTATGAGCCCTAAACAGACTTTTTAGTAACAATGTGTCATCAAGACACTGATCAGTGGACATCTTATATACTTTTAATTATAAAAAATATTAAATATGGATTATAAATTCATATATTTTTACTGGATATTCTAGAAACATGTATTAAGGTTATATTAAAATATTAAGCCTTAATATGACTTCTAGAATACAGTTTTTTTTAATTTTTAAAGTTTAACTTAAGGAAATATAATTTCCAGTGAACACCTATGACATAAATAAAATAGAGAAAACCTTTAAAAATTAAATTAATGAATTAATAACAAATAATTGGTAATAATACAAAGTAATAAATAAAAAAGTAAATCTAATAGAGTTACATACTTCTTATATTAGGAAAGGAGCTTCGGTAGAAACGAGAAACCCTTTACAGGTTAACATATTACCATACCGAGTGAGTATCATAGCCCCTTTTTACCGTATTTCATATTATTTTTGGGGTGAAAGCATGTGTATATATTTCATGAAAAGTTGATTGCCTAACTTCTTATATATTTCAAATATGATTTTGTTGCACTATGGTATTATTCTTTGATGTGCTTGGGTTATCGTTTGTAAGGCCCCTTTTTCAGACATTATCCATTAACTCCGCTAGTGAGCCGATGGTATTTGTAAGTAGCGCTATTTGGAGATTCCGACATCTCCCATTTAAGGTTGACGAACTATAGATGTACTTTACAACCACTTACGTCATTTAATACGGGTGTTAGGTTTGTTCTTGGGCAATTGGTTGTCGGTTAGGTTGGATAATGGCTCAAGCTATAATCATCATAGTATATTACTACCACGTGCAGTGTATTGGGCAATATAATGCATCCTCTATCATTCGTGCATACTTTGATTTTATTCAAAAATCTCCATCATTCATTATTAAACTTTTCCTCATTCAAAAGTTATATTGTGCATATTAAAAACCTATGAACTCACCAACTATAGTAGGTGACCGTTTTCTTTTACCCATGCTTTCAGGTGACCGTCGTTAGGTACAATACGTAGAAGCATGATGTGTGGCATCTTCATCTTCATCTTCATCTTCACATTTTAAAAACAATTTCTATTTTATTTATGCATCGTACGAGACAATGTCTTTAAAGATTATTTGGTTGTGTAACTTTCCACTTATGGTTTATTCGAATCATTTATTTTGTTAATTTAATATGGTTGGTCATTGTCTATTACCTTGTGCGATGATCCCTTTTGTTGTGACACCTCGTGTTTCCGCTTTAGCGGGGTGGGACGCGCATAAAATCATATGTCGCATGAAAACTCGATGCGAAAGTCGCATGGCACGCCTTGCGAAAGTCGCATGGGCATTCTCAATAAGTCGCATGAACCAGGCTTCCAGGTGAAAGTCGCATGAACTATCATAAGTCGCATGAATGTACTGAAAGTCGCATGACTACCTAGTTGCACTAGATGAAAGTTGCATGGTTATATATATATAAATCCAAATGGAAGTCGCATGAGTACATGCCTTCCCTGTTAGTTCAATTTCACAAAAACTCAGCCTCCATAGCCAGAATCAAACTCTTTCAAAACTTAACCAATTCATTTTATTTTTTGTTACAAAACATTTATCCATTCATTTGAACACTTCCTTCAAGATTTAAATATATTTCATCGAGTATTAAGAGTTCACATCACAAATTTTTTTCTCTAGTTCTTTCATAACCAAGAACCTTAAAAACCCAGATTCTAATTCCTCCTATTATCATTTAAACAAGGTAAGATCGATAACTACAATACCATAATGAGGTATGAAATATTACCTGATGATCCTTTTAACAATCCTTTAAGTCCATAGATGAATCTTGGCTCCTCCTTCCTCTGTTCCTCGTGAGGGTCTTTATACACACCAACACACACTGATTTCTTTTGAACTAATGAAACATTGAAGATGGTGGTGTTCGGGACTGTGCCCTAGCCACCTTTACATACTTGCTTTTCAAAAGGCCTAAGCCCAATTCCAATTGATTAAGCCCAATCATCATTCATTCCTCTGTTGGTTTATAATTCCAAAAAGGCCCAAGTCCAAAGCAATTAAACTAGTCTACCATCAATCCATAACCCAATCACCAAAAGTCATTTTTCTCAATAAAATTTTCTTTTATTTATTTTGAAAGTTCGGGTATTACAGAATAGAGAAAGGTGACGTGATACTGACTGGCTCTAGGAGATCTAACTTATATACCACGATCTAGTTGACCTGGAAGGTAAACAATTAGTCTGTCTTCTGTCCAAGGCATCATCGGAACTCACCTGGATGTGGCATCGAAAACTATCTCATCTCAACTTTAAAAACATCAACAAGTCGGTATCAGGTGATTTAGTTCGTGGGATGCCCAAAATGAAGTTTGAAAATGAACATCTATGAGAGCATTGTGAGAAAGGTAAAATGAAACAAGCTTCACACAGGGTAAAATAAGTGTCAAGCACAAAAGCCCCTCTACAATTGCTCCACATGGATCTATGTGGGCCGATGTGAGTGCAGTCTAGGAATGGGAGTATATCGTCATGAAGCTTCATCAACAATTATCTCTTTTCTCAAGCAGGTGCAGAATCAATCACAAGCAAAAGTTGGAACAATAAGAATTGACAATGGCACCGAATTCAAGAATAAAGTCTTGGATTCGTTTAATGACTCGGTGGGGATCAAACAACAGCTCACAGCAGCATACACCTCGGAATAGAACGGGGTAGTTGAATGACAAAATCAAATGCTGGTTGAAGCTACTAGGGCCATGTTATCCTACTATGATCTACCACCTTCCTATTCGGCAGAAGCAGTCAACACAACATTGCTACACGGAAAACATATCTATTCTACATTTTCGCTTTAACAAAACTCCTTATGAACTTGCAAATAGCAGAGTTCCTAATATCAAACGTTTACATGTGTTTGGTAATAGGTGTTTTGTTCTTAACGAAAGAGCTAACCTTTGAAAATTCGATTCAAAAGCAAATGAAAGAATTTTCCTTGGTGACTCAAAAGAGTCTAAGGCATTTTGCTTGTTGAATAAAAGAACTAACTCTATGGTTGAAAGTATAAATGTGACTTTTGATGATACTTTAATTGCAACATCTTTATCACAAGAGCCACCGGCAATCATTTCTGGACATATCAGTTAAGGACTGCCCCTTAATCGACAAGAAACAAATATATCTAATGCGAAAGAGTCTTCTGATTTGAAATATATATTTTATTTCTTCGATAATGATTCTGGATCTAATTGTGTACCTACTGACAGATCTGCAGATGTTGTTTAGGAATCACTTGAACTCTCACAACAAACAACAACTGCATCTACATCAAGACCTGTCGATTCTGTTGTTGGCCTCTTCCTTATTCTGGGTGACAGGTATACTGCATAAAATTCTCCTACCAATATTGATGAAGATGCTGACACTATGATCCATGGAGATACTACCCTTCAGTATAATCCATAATTATCAACACCAACTGAGGAAACATCCACTCAACACCGATTGGATGACTTCTTTACTCACACAGATGATAACCCCGTAAATGACACCCCAACTACGCATGCTACCAGATGGTCAACGTTACACCCTGAGACTCAGATAATTGGCAACAAAAGATGCTGGTGTTCAAACTCGATCTGCCACAGCCAGTGAGTGTTAGTTCTCATATGTTCTAAGCTTGATTGAACCTATGCACACTGCTGATGCACTACAAGATGCTAACCGGATCCTAGCAATGCAAGACGAATTGAATAAGTTCACATGGCTAAAAGTTTGGAGACTGATACCTTGACTGGAAGGCAAAACAATTGTTGGTACCAAGAGGGTCTTCAAAAATAAGGACTCTGATGGAGGTGTGATATGCAACAAGGCCCATCTGGTAGCTAAAGAATAACATGAAGAAATTGACTATGATGAAACCTTCGCTCCTATTGCCCGTATAGAGGCTATTCAAGTATTTCTACCTTATGCTGCCTACCGGGATTTCAAAGTTTACCAAATAGACGTTAAGATGTCCTTTGTAAATAGGATTCTGAAGGAGGAAGTATATGTTCCAAACCAGAGGGATTGTTGACCCTAAGAGACCCAACGATTTTACATTCTTGACAAGGCTCTCTATGGACTCAAACAAGCTCCACGAGCCTAGTATGATGTCTTCTCAGCCTATCTGGTTAATGAAGGGTACTCTAAAGGAAGGATAGACACCAGTTTGTTCACAAAGAAGGTTGAGATGACTATATTTTAGTCCATATCTATATAGACGATATTATCTTTGGTTCTATAAACCCGCAGTACAGTCTTGACTTTTCAAAACTAATGGTGAGAAATTTCAAAATGAGCATGATGGCGGAGATAAATTTCTTCCTTGGATTGCAAGTTAAACAAATATCAAATGGAATTTTCATAAATCAATCGAAGTACATCAATGATTTACTAAGAAAATATGAAATGTCCGACTGCTCGTCCAAAGCCACCCCAATGTCTTCTAAAACCAAGTTATTTGTGAGAGCTCAATCCCGTGATGAGAACCTTCATGTATTAGTGTAGAGAAAAGATAATATTTGAGAGAAACACACACTACACCTTTTGCTTTAATATGAATATTGCATTAATGTTTCAAAAGCTTACAAGGCCAAGGGGCCTAAGGCCTATTTATAGGCCACGCCTGCATAATGGGATTTTCTACATGTTTGTAATATTAAAAATCTCCCCCTAAATGGAGAGAAAGCCTATTACATGAAAATAGAAATGCAGAAAGATAGTAATTACAATATAGACTAATTTCTTATTCCAAACATCATCTCCTACCTTCGAATTATCCGACGACTGTCCAACGTCCTTTTTACAGCGTCAATAGTTCTTATTAGCCCAACCCGTTCCGACTCACTTGAGGTTGATTGTTTTTTGTCTGCCTTTTCCTGGAGTCTGTGGAACAACAATTTCAGAGTACCATCAGAGTATTCCATCATGTCCACCATTCGAACGAAGATCTTTTGACGACGTTGGTTGATGAAGACGACACCTCGTTGACTTGCAAAGCTTGGATGATTTTCATCAATAACGGTTAGCTCCTCTAGGGTTTTTAGATCAGGATGGTTTTGTAGAGGTCTACGAAGATTCACCTCAAGTTGATTACTCTGGGCTCCTAATTATAGATCATGCTCTTGGATAAATTTAACAAATCTCCTCATATACTTGATCAGAGCTGATCGTCCTTGTTGATCTTCATAGGACTTGTTGATCTTGGTGGATATCTCCTCGTATATGAACTTAATGTCATATAGCTTGATATGTCTGAAATCAGCTTCATTTAAAGAGATTTTTTTGACCATCTGCTCTCTGTACATCATAAACAGCAAACCCGTGCCTCAAAGATTTTTGCATGCTGATGCAAAGTACTTTGCTGATCGGGTATTCGGACACAATCTGCTCCCTTGGTGTTTTGTATTCATTGGAGATATGGTTGTATCATCTTCTTTGAACATCATCAAGACCCCTCAGTTCCGGAGGAATCTTGTCTCTGATTTGAGAAGTATAGATAGTAGGAATCCGATCCTTAAGGTAAGCAGCGTTCACTCCATATTTTCCCCACAAAGGGTCTTTCATAGCTTCTCCAGTGAACATGTTGTGTCTATCCAGGCCTAAGTCTGATGAGATAGGAATTGAAGGAGCTAGTTGGATGTTCGGAGGTAGTGGCCATTCAGATAATTGTTGGATTTGTTTAGCCTGCTCTGCTTCTTGATTTTTCCTCAGGATATCGGCAGCTGACACCTGGAATTTCTTTGGTTCAGGAGGGAAGAGTTGATGAGCCTCCTCTGAAATGCCTTGGAGGACTCTTGTTAGGTTTAACTTTCTGATTGCTTCCTCTATTTGCTTTGTGGTGACCAACTCCCTCGCAGGCTTTGCAACCCTTGAAGACGCTGGCTTTTGAATAATAGGCACCGGCATATCCTCAAACCTGTCCACTATCTGGACTTCCTTGGTTCTTTCTAGTAGTTTGCCAAAAGAGAACTCATCAATTTGTTTCAGCAACTCACCTGACTCATCCCTTTCACCGATATCAGCAGTTTCAGTTTTAAATTCAAACATTGGTATGTCAGTTTTTGGATCAGTTTGTGCTTGTTGTTGTTGTTGTTGAGATTGTTGTTGTTGTTGCTGAGATTGTTGAGATTGTTGTTGTTGTTGCTGAGATTCTGCCCAATCTCCAATGCAACCGCTAATCATTCTGTTAAAGGAGTAAAGGTCAAAACACGCGGTCTTTTCTCCCCCTCGTGACGATCGTGATCGGGATCATCGTCATCACGCCTATGCTTTGACTCAGCAGCTTGGGATTTGCATGTAGATTCAAGAATGGTCATCTTGTTTTCCACCGAATCTAATTTTTGAAAGACCACATTGCCTAGATCCTCCATCGAGTTTATAACTGTTTCTTTAAACTCATTCAGATTACTACCCTTGTAGGTCTGTTCATTCTAAAGGGTTTGAAGGAGATCTAGGTTTTATTCTTGGTCTAGGGCTCTCTCCAGCAATTGTACATAAAGTAGGGATTTCAAAGTGTCAATAGATAAGCCCGAGCCATCATCAACCTTGGTTTTTAATGAAGCAAGTGTCTGCTTGATATCTGCTAGGCTCTCAGTAATTGGGGTAAGGACCTCCTACAATTCCTCCTTTGTAATAAACCGAGACACACTTAGAGTGCTTGTTGATGTTTCTGCCATGGTGGCAGAACTACTCGCGTGCGGAGCTGTGGTGGTGTATACTCCGGCGAGATTTCCACCTGATCCATGAATGGCACTTTTAGTAGTGCCACCTACAGGTGTTCTGGACTGTTGTTTTGTAAACAACGTTGTTATTTGTGTAAGTGTGGATTGGTGTCTAGAAAGAAATGCAGATATCTGCCCTATATCAATGTGCGTTGAAAAGACGGTCGAGGTCGGGAGAGGTAGACCTCTAGTTTCAATACCAGCCATCTTTGAATTAGAGGCCGATAGAGTATGTGTTAGTTCTTCGTGAGTTGAAACAAGCATCTGTTGAGATACTTGAGTGGTTGGAGGGGTAAGTGTGCACTATTGGGATGACAGTGATTGTTTCAATACTAGAGCTAAGAGTGTCAGCTCCGCTAGCAGATGTGGCTTCCCGGCTTTTTGGGATTGGGGGTCCCCTCGACACTCGTTTGTTCTTTACTCACCTCTCTCTCTCCTACCTCTACCTCTACCTCTTCCTCTTCCATTTCGCTTTCATACTCATCATAGACATCCAGAGTAGTATCAAATTCATGGCTTGCACTTGCTTTGTCTAGAGGACCCAGTTGATAGCCATACATAAATTCCGTTTCAGAGTCGAAGGCCTCGGGTAAATCAGGGAATAGATCTGATAAACTTAGATCCTCTTCCCCAGTCACCACTGGAGTTTTAGCCCTTTGTCGTTCAGTATTACCGGAGACCGATGGTGCTGCAGCAGGAGTATATGTGGTTAGGGCAAAGGTATCTGTTAAAAGGTCAGGAGCCACTGCACCAACAAGTAAATCAGGAGCCTCCAGCTGTTGTTCTGGTTCAGGGAGTACATCAGAGAATGAATTAATCATAGCTTGTATTTGGGCAGGATCATATTCAGCCCCTCCTTCACTATCTGTTTCGCCCTCATGCCCTTCACCACCCCTCTCTAGGCTTCTCTCTCTCTCTGCACATCCCTCCCAGCTTCCCCCGTGGAAGACTAAGGCCTATCTGCTTTGTCCTCACTTGGTGCTACAGGCCCTAGGGTAGGTACAACTGGCTCTGGTTGCACCATAGGACCCAATCCTACGCTCTACCTATAATTTCTCAATATGTCATTCTAGGCACATAGATCCAGCAGGGAAACCAGGAATGGTTGCAGTTGAATAGGATGATCAGCAGACATAACTTTGACATACATAAACTGTTTTGTAAATTAGACTATCATTTGTAAAAACCGTTTATACGGCAGAAATTTGCCCTTGGCTCTCTTTATATCTGAGAGTTTACCCTCCACCTGCGGAATAATGTCAAGAAAAATAAAAGTTGCATAATCAATATGCAAGTGATTGGCAGCAGCATATATGAGTTTGATTTGGTTGGAGTTTGGGTATTCATAGCAAGTATGTTTAGGAGTAAGACAGCGTTGAAGGATGGTCAAGAAAGTATAGTATATGGGGTGAAGGTTGGCTCTTTTAAAGTGGGAATGAAGTGGTAAGTCCCCAAGATAACCCATGGCTCGAATGCCCTCAAGGGCAGTGGTTTCATCATGCATCTCCTGAAAGTCAAGAAGGGGAGGCCTGCTTCTGTCGGTAGGAAGCTGGAGGATTTCCCTCAATCGGCATGCAGATGTTCAGGGTGAAGTGGTCTACATCACCGCGTATAGATACGCGACCGGAGTCAGGATTGGTATGGGTATGGGCGGTGTGCCAGAATTGTTGAACGTATAACTCAGGGACATGTGTCCCATATGTGGATGGGTTATAAGTAAGAGCATGGTTTAGGGGATGAATGCGGAGAATTTCAGAGATAACGAGAAAGTTTGGGTTGCAAAAATTGTCGAGGTTGATGAAGTGGTAATTGTCATGAGTGACAACTGAGAGAAATTGATTTGTGGGAAGGAGTTGATCATCGGGGTTATGGGATTGGCTAGCTGTCGAAGAACGACATGAGACGGATTCATCTTCCATAGCCATGGTTAATCCTGTAAGAACAGCCAATAGGTTAGATTATTGCACGTTTAAAAAATAACTCATTAAAATGTATTGACTTGTTAGGTCAAAACATTCCAGTGTGATATACTTTGGACTTTTGTTGACTTGGAAACATTGACTTAGAGTCAAATCTTTGAAAATTTGTCAACTCCTTAGTAAAATTGTATAACACCCAAAAATCCTTCATTGACGAAGTGGTATTGTTGATGGACAAAAAAGTGTTTTGACACATGTTTTACAAGGAATACATATATCTACACACTTTTGTAGCACTGAAAATTTTCTCATTTGGTCCATAACATGAAGATCTAGGTTAAAAATGAAATCAAGCCCAATCTTCAACCACTCGAAGAACACGAAGAACAATTTTCATATTTTTCAAGATTTTCTTTGATAAAAACATTATCGTAGTTTTCTTATGCCCTCGCAAACCACATTTGCATTAACAAGTTCATTTGAACATCGAACAATACATTTGAAGTCGAAAAAAGGTGTTTTCCGAGTTAAACATTACAACTTCCAGTTTGAGCATTTTGACATCTCTTACACATGATTTTTTTCTTATTAAATGTATACCTTGGTTTAGATTGCATATTTATCACAAAAAATCGAAATTTTGACAGCAACTTTGAGTAAAATCCACAAAACACGTAACCGGAATTTTTTTCGGAAGTTTGAATGAAATTGATAGCGTAAAGAACACTAAAAATGAACCACCTATTTATAGAAACAATGCAACGGTGAAAATTTGAAATTCACGCGCTCGAAGTCCAAAGGGTGTGAGGTGAAAAAACGCGCTCGAAGTGGTCATGAGGACCACTGTAGACATCGAAGTCCAAGAGGCTTCGAATTCGAAGTGTGAAGGCTTCGAACTCGAAGTGAGTTGATCTTGACTCCGTTCAAAGTACTGTTCATGTGCGCTCGAAGTGTATTGGAGATACACTATTCAGAATTCAAAGTCTACTAGCTTCAAATTGAGGCTAGTAAACGCGCTCGAAGTTTTAAATGAATTGATGGTTTTGTATTCGAAGTCAACTGGCTTCAAATTTGGATCAATGTATGCACTCGAAGTCCTTTGACTTTGGTGTGCTTCGCATGCAAAGTCCATTGACTTCGAATGCGAAGTTTAGTAGCGCTCAATGTCTTTCGATTTGCCTTTCAAATGTAAACACCAAAATGTTTATTTCGAATGCGAAGCCTTTAGGGAATTTTCGAAGTCCTCCATTAGACTTGAATACACACTTTGAATTCGAGGACTAAGAGTTTGAATTCGAAGTGAAGTAGACACTTAAGATTAAAATCTTTTTGTTCTTTTCTTTTTATAAACCAAAATCAAATATTTTTGTATTTTTAAATTTAAAACAAATGAAATCACAACTTTTTGATATTTTAAAGAATTTTGCACATATTTTTGATATTTTCTTTGTTTTGTGAAATGTTTTTGGTATTTTCTCCCCCTACAAGCATGCGTAACTTGTACCGATGATTGACACTCCCCCTCACATTGTGCTTTCTCTTATTTGTAACACGAACAAATAAAGTGAAATATCCACTCAAAAACAAATGACTGATAGTTAGACTTTATAATTCAACATGTCTAATTTGGATACTAACACACTAAAATGAGATTCGTCTAATGGTTTAGTAAACAGATCAGCCAGTTGATAATCAGTCTTAACATATTGCAGATCTATCAGACCTTTTTCCACATTATCTTTAACCAGATTTCCAGTAACCAGTTTGTTGATGTTGTGGAAGTTGAGATGTGAGAGTTTCCTATGCCACTGCCAAGTTAAGTCCGATGAGGCCTTACGTAGAAGATAAATGCGGTCTTTGTGTTGTAGTTGTTCAAATCGATGGAATACAAGTTAGACTTCCTTGTTCCTGGTAGAAGCACATCACCTGTTTCCGTTTTGACTGAACAAGAATACTTTTTAAAAGTGACCTCCAAGTCTTTGTTACAGAACTGGCCAATGCTAAACAGGTTATGGCCCAGTCCTTCTAGAAAAGAAACCTTCTTGATTTTGATGCTCTTTTTCACTATATCTCCGTACCCCAAAATCGGTGCTACGTTGTCATTCCCAAAACAAACATTCCTGGAGTACTTGGGAATGAAGTTTTTGAGAAGACTCTTGTCACCTGTCATATGCTTGGTACAGCCTGAATCGAGGTACTAGAGATGAGGTTCCTACACACAGAAAAGAGTGAAGATTTAGGTCCCCATGTGGAAATGGGTCCTTGCATGTTAGATGATGCATTGGTGTCAACAACCTCTTGAAAGATGCAATGTATTAGTTTCTATGATTTCCATTGAATCTTTTGTTCTTCTTTATTAAACTTTGATGTTTTAATCCAGAATGGATCGGGAACAACTTGTGATTTAATGTTAAGAGGGATCTCTCCCTTTTCAAAAATTACGGACTCCATTGAGTCATTGAGATTAAATACCTGAACAGTTTCTTTTCATCTCCAAACTTGAACAATTCTAGGTTTTGCAATTGTTTGAGACGTGGATGTTTGTTTGTTTGTTACAGGTTTGTATACTTTGATGGTTTTCTTGTTGTTGGTGGTGTAAACTTTGGAGTTTGACGGTTTTGATGGTTTAGACTTTGTTCTAGAGAGAGAATTGGTACTTGTTGATTGAGATTTCTTTGTTTTGGATTCTGTGTTGTTCCAAGCCTTAAAAAATTCTTTGTACCCTCCTCTCCGGTATGCTTCTAACTCTTGAACTATGATTAATCTATTTTCATAGTTCCAATAATTCATGAGGGTTAGAGCGTGTTTGGTCACCCACTGATGAATGATTATTTCGTGTGATGTGATAAAGGGTGCATTGACATGATTTGAGCCTTGTGGTCTCCAATTCTCACAAGCACAAATTCCCAATTGTTTTCTAAGCCTATCATATTCACATTTGTATTCACAATGTTCGTGCAAACAACCATGACTTATGCAAAAACACGTACTTTCTTTCATTTCGCTTTTGGAAAGAGAAATACATTGACTGAAGAAATTTGAAATGTGAATGACAGTTCTTTGAAAAATCAAAACATGGCATAGATAAACTGGGTGTGAACTATCGTCTGTTATCTTTTGTGCAAACACTTCCGTTGTTGTTGTCTTTTCTTCTCACATCTGAAACAATCGAGTAATGGTTAGTTGCGAGAGACTTTGACTTCTTGTTGACAACTTTGGTTGGTGATTTTGGTTTGTACTTGTGAGAGTGTGTGAGATTGGCTTTGTAAATGGCATTTGGTTGTCTTTTGGTGGTTTCAGGAGATTTGTGATGTTTTCTTTGAATCCATGAATCTTCCACCTTCGTTTTACCTTTTTCTTTGCTGGTATACTTTCTTGTTGGTTGGGAAGTAGCAGGAGTAGAAGTGCATTTCAAGATTTCCTTTTTACAGTGACATGAAATACTCTTTTCTAATTCATTTATTTCGTTTTCTAAATCATTTGTAATAAAGTTTTGAAAATAATAAGCTACAAGTATTTCGAGTTGCCTTTGTAAAACCATATGTGGTATATATACTCGGGCTTCCAGAACTACATATGGCTTTTTATGATTTTCAGGATATGTAAGCATAGAATCGTCATCTAACTCAATGAGCTTGTGAGGCTCAGATGTGCTAGACTCGTTTAGTTCCTGATAGTTAAAAGGAATTTCAGATTTTAAGTTTGTCTTTCTTTTGATATCCTCTTCTACAACTTCCTCTTCCTGTCTAACAAATACCATATTTTTTGTGATACCAACATTCATTAGATTGAAGTCATATAGCTGTTTCACTGTCACTTTTTCACTAGTTATTGGGTTATCAAATCCAAGACCATCGTAGGTCCATTTAGAGAATTTGCGTTCTTTGGATTTATTCAGAAATATTGTTTGTTGTGATTGTCCCCCTCTTGATCAATGTGTCTTCAAGTTCTTTAATCTTTGAGCATAGTTCACCCTTTTCTTTTATTGCAAATTTAGTGTCATTTTCAACACTAGTTTTCTCTACTTCGAGATCATGAATTTGGGTACTCATGCTTGTTGTTAACTCAATTAGTTCCTTTTCCTTTTCAATTATCTTTGTTTTGAGCTCAGCTATTTCTTTGTCAACCTGGAAAGTTTCCATTTGTTGATTTCTTATTATTTCTTTTAATTTTTCTTTGTTTGTCTTGGATTTTTTTCCCTTTTTCTCTAACTTTTTCATGGGTGACATGATGATCTGAACATGTTCCATGCTTAGATTGCAACCTGTTAAGGAGTTAGAGTGTACCTCATCCTCAGCATCCTCGTCATCAAGCATTTCATCTTCTCAGTTATCATGGTGTGCCTCTAGCTCTGCATCTTCTTCTAAGAATTCATCCTGAACATCAGCCATCAGGCAAAATTGTGCTTGTGCTTCCTCATAAAAATCACTATCATTAGTGTCTGGTAGGAATTGGTCTTCTTCAACCATCATGGCCTTCCCTACACTCTTTCTCTTGGATAGCTGGAGTTTCTGCTTGTAATACTCAACATCCTTCTTCTTCTTTTGAGTGCAATCTTTAATGAAGTGGCCATTGCCCCCACAGTTATAACATTTTTTGTCTTCCTTCTTTTTCCTCTTTCACGAATCTTGGTTTCTTGGTAACCTTGAAAGTATCTAGTCTACAGGACCCACATGTGTATCTCTTACGATTGTTGGTTTTAGAGTACCGATTCTTGAATGGCTTTGTGATAAAAGACATGGCTTTTATCACTTGTTCCATCTCTGTACCATCTGACTCATCTAATTATGAGTCAGATAGGGTCACTTGTTTGTATTTTTGAGTTCTGGAGAATTCGTGGGGTGGTGGTTCAGCAGCTACAAGAGCTAGGGGATCAGCAGACTTTGAGACCTCATCCTTGTATTGTTGGAGGTCCTCAAAGATGTTGTGATATGTGAAAATCGTGAGGTTTAGATTGATATGCTTGTATAGCTTCACATGCTCCTTCCATTCTGGACCAAGAGCTCTCAAGAACACATAGTTGATATCCTTGTTGGTTCTTAGCTCATTTTGGAGCTTGCAGAAACGACTGTAAGTATCAATCAACAGTTCATTCTCTTTAGCAGTGAATTCGTGAAACATATTCACAAGTTGTGTTCTTTTTATATTCTCTCCTTGCTCAGTCCCTTAGAGTTTTCTCTTGATTTCATCCCATATTTCTTTGGCTGTTGCTAAGCTATCCACTTTCATGTACATTTCAGAGGATAATCCTTGTTTCAAATAGTACTTAGCAAGCCTATCTGCTTCCTTTCTTTCTTTCTCTGCTGTAGTCAATTCATCTGGTGTTTTCTCTCTTGCCACTCCAACGATTGGGGGGTTGTTGTCTGGTTGTGCATTGATGATTCTGTAAAATTTCTTATCTCCGTTGAGGATAGAATTGAGCATCATCTCGTCATACACCTCATTGTGTTCTAGAAAGTCCATAAACCTCCCTTTCCATACTAAGTTATCATTCTGGAAGAGAACAGGGGGTTTCGAGTGTGTGCGAATGGCTAGAATCTCGTTGGAACTTGACATTTTTGTTCAAATACTTGAAAGTTTGATAATGATCGTTAACTTGAAAAAGTTGGTGACTAGGGTTCGAAGTTGGTCTCTTCGAAGAATGCTTTGTATGAGATTTGTTCGAAGTAAGTTTTGAATTCGGAGAGAGGAATGTATTCGGAAGTATTGGTTTGAAGTGTATTTAAATTCGAAGTGGATAATAAAGAATTCGAAGTGAACTGGTCCAGTTCACTTCGAATGTAACAATTGTTTGGAATTCGAACAATTCAAGGATAATTTGAACACACGATGTTTGAATGCGAAATAAGGTAATACTGTTGGAACTCGTGGTGGGCACAAACGCAGCGGAAGCAAACAAGAAAAGTAGCATGCAAGACATAAAATAAAAGCACACACAAAGCCCACAACTAGTTCCAATGGTGGAACACACTACAAAGCAAATTGCAACAAAAGAACAAGAAGGAGTAGAAAGTACCTCCTTACCATGGTTGGAATTCGAGCTCTTCAAATGTGGGATGAACTTGAGGAAACATAAGGCTTCCTCCTCCATTGCTAGTCCACACCAAGTATGCTTAATCCCATTGTACTAGCAATCCATAGATGAACGTCCACCATGACTCCATCATCTGGAACAGCCCATGTAGATCTCCTCTTGCACCATGAAAGCCTCACATGAACACTCAAGATCATCTTAGTGTATGTAGCATTCTAACATGATACCAAGAGAGAATTGTAGTAGAGAGAAAGTTCTTGTTATGTTCTCTTAGTCTTCTTTTCTCAATGACCAGCATCTAAGCTCTAAAACCTGGCCATAAAGCATAGGTTTTGATTGGACCATCAAATGGTCCAATAAAACACAACTGTCACTGCAGCTACCCTCTTCACGATCCCTCACGGGCTCTCACGGGCCGTGAAGCCTAAGCGCGCCACGAGGGGACCTAGAACTCCACGAGCCGTGCCGCCCAGTCGAGACTCGTGAGGGCATCTCCTTCACGACCCCTCACGACCTCGTCATGGGCCGTGAAGCCCAAAGGCATCATGACTCGTGGCGGCCGTCGAACAATCGTTAGGGCAGCCTGCTTCATGACCCGTGGACCACCCTTCACGGTCGTGAAGCCCCGAATCAAAACACTTTTGATTCTTTGACTTTCTCCATCCACATAAAGCTGTCGGGATCAATCCTTGGTGTGTGACCCAATAGGCTCGCGCTTCATTAGCAGTGATACAGGCATACGTGTGTCAGTGGGCAGATCTCCAACAAACTCCCACTTGCACATGACACACCGTACCCTTATGCATCACAGACAGGGAGCGGCCTTTAGCAAGACATCCCTGCCCCCAAATCAACACGAGGTATGTCATCCCTGACAAGTACCTGATCACAATCCAAACGGGTTTGAAAAGGTCCTATAGATAAGTGATCAATCATCCTATTGTTCGCGATATCCGGGTGAACACGAGACATGGTACAAAGTCATTCTCCGATCGTTCACGAATCTGTTTCTCGATCAAGATTGGTGGTGACCAAAATATGCAAGTTGCAACTGATCAACTATCATTGCAAGCATGAGCACGGCCGTGCATTTTGGTGTCAGCGCCCGATCATCGAGGGGCCCAGGGATATCTCTCTAAGCAGAGGAACAAATTCCTTCGACTACATTGCCCCATTACATCGGTAATACTTTCCCCAAAAGCTTCCTTTATAACAACCAGTTACGGACTGCGTTTGAAAGCAATCAGAACAAGGCAGACCAATGTCATGGAAACACATGTATCTCCGGTCTAAGGACGAAATGATATTATCATCCTGAGTTAATCTTGACATGTACCATGAAGTAAACTCAGGTGTGGGTCGTCCAATCACTTGAAACTCTTTTCAAGTATAGGTAAAGTGTTGCGTCTCTTGTATCCAATCACCATTGAATACACGACCAACCCTTTCCCTCAGTCTTCGTTCAAACTTCCTTCCGGCGAAGAGTGACTGACTGTGGACATTTAGAATGTAAAACATTCAGGGAAGTAGTAAACATGCTAAGATGGAACACAATAAAGGCAACTAAGAGTACCCGCTACACGCGTATTAACAAATCCCCATTTGATAATCGATACTAGCAGAAGCACAATGTTGCTTAACATTCCCAAAATCAGCATATCAAAATTTTAACTAAAACAAACTCAAGCCAAGTCTTTGCAAGCACTAGTATGACAATCATCACTATCTTGCAACTATGGCTTTAGCATGACGGATCCGCCACCATGCTATCCGTGTGTATACGTAAGATGAACATATCTCTACCTCAACCAATCACTCAAAAGTGTGCGTTGGTGAGATAACGGTCTTTTGTCAAGCTATCGCACCTTCATTGATTCATCATAACTCAATAAGATCAAAAATGCTTGAGATAAAGGTTATCTTTCATAAGCCATCGTACTCTCATTGTCTCATAAGATCCCAATAGAGTCAGCGATGCTTTGAGAAGCATACTTATTAACACCATATTTAGTAGGATCACGAACCCCGATAAAGATCGGCAGTTATCCTAAGAAGTATATAAGCAAGCATTTGAATAACAACTTATTCTATGTTGCTTCTTACTATAGATCAACAAGAACATATTTCAATATTTCTTTAACTCCTTCCATAGGTTTTGTATATCCTATAATCGTTATGGATGCATAACTCTTGATTTAAGCTTTTCCAAGCAAGATCAGGACATTATCTCCAATACGTTGTATGTGCTAGACATATTTAGAATAGGATTACAAAATGCTCCCACTAGCTTTGGCATTCTTCCGTGTTTCATCATTGCTATTTGAAAACTCAAACAAATGATTTTCATATCAACGCAAAGATTCTAACATTGAGATGGCAACATAAGTCCACAAGTGGACTACTTAGGGTTTGTAGATTTCATTAGGACACTTATTGATAGTGAAAGACCCTCGAAAATGTTGTGAGCATTTCCTCAGAAATTCCTATTAAGGAATGTAGTCTTCACTTTTATCCAATATAGCCTAAAAGGCACTTATAAAATAAGTATCCGTGTGGACTTCATCATAACCACCGGGAGAATGTTTCTAGATGATACCTTCCTCATGGTCAATCATCGTGAAACCATTCCTACCAGTCGGTATTTGAAGTAGTCTACAAACTTATCCATGTTTGGTCTATTTCCTCAAATAACCAATCACACCTCGCGGGTTCACACCCAGGTGTAGGATCAACCAAGTCGAAACCTTGGATATCCATCATGGATAGCATCTCATCTTATCATTTCCTCCTTTCTCCTAGCGGACTCCAAGCCCACTACGCTTTCCGGTAGTTGACGCATTCATCATGAATCATCATTAAGTTGTCTTCCTCAGATATAACGAGTTATATCTTTCTGGTCTTATGACAACTTCTACCACGAGGTAATGATTTTATGCCAGGTTCTCCAACATTGCCATGCTGAGTTTCAATCATTTCTGATTGGGTGCTAGTGTCAACATCAAGTTCTTCCATTCAAGGTATACTTTACTCTCACTAGCATCCATGGATATTATTTTCTTAAGAGACTCTACCTTTGAGCAACTTACAAGTTCTCACAAGGTTTGTCAAGACAAATATCCCATGGTCTTAGTAGAGTACCTAATGGAGTAAATACCTCTAGATCCTGGGTTCCTCCACCTCACGTCTAAACGTAGGCTAGACAATCCAGACTTTGGAATAGACAAACAAGGATCCTCCTTTTCGTCCTATCCTCTAAGGCGTTTACATGACCATCTTTGCTGTTTATAAGATTTAGAACATGAGCCCACCATTTGGAGAATGACCCAAAACAATTTTGGACATAAAAGTGTAACCTATCACTTGTCGGACCATATCAAAATGTCCGGTTCCTCCTTTAGACAACCACGTGTAACAATGTGTCTTAAGAGGAATGAATTGTGAGACAATCCCATAATTCTTATGATAGTCACATAATATATAAAACTAAGGTACTCAACATCTTATCTAGATTCGAGTATCATAGTTGCATTGCCCTCTCTATCATGTACCTCGTTATGGTGAGTTTTGAACACCTCTAAGGTTTCAAAAACTAGTCCATTAAAAATAGACATACCATCCCTTCTACCATCACCGGTAAAGGTAACAAGGTATCTAAAGTTACTCCTTAATGTTTGCTTGAACGGTCAACACACTAAAAGTGTGAACGAAATCCAACAAGCTTTCAATCCTCTCACATACTCAAGTGAAGGATGTTTAAGTCATCTAGCATAACAAACAAGATATGCATTCAACATTTGACCAATGGTCAAAGGGTTCCAAGTTCCTAAACCTCACGGATCTTGGTGAAGCTAGTCTTGTTTATATAGCTAAATCGACTTCTACATAAGGATAACTTATTAGTACATTTATGATCGTTCTATTACTCCTTAAGCAAAAGCTTATTTTAAATGCCACGACATGGATAAACTTTGAAATAAATCACCACTAATTTCAAAAGTCAAAGTAATATCCATCGTCAACAAAGGCGTTTAGATATAATGTTTCTAGCCATACATGGCATAAACATACATCCAATAAAGTAACAGAATAGCTGGAAGGAAAGGCAAGATACAAACTTCCAATCCTCTCAATAGGGACAACAACTATGTTTCCCTTTTAGAATTCCAACTCTCCATGCCTCATCCGCCTACTTCTCTTTTAACACCTTCACTTTGTGACAAACAAATTTGTGACAAACGTGAGCGTTATTGCTAGCATTTAAAACCTAGCCTTTAGAAGTAGAAGAGCAATGGAGTTTGATCATGAATGTTCCTGAAGTCAAGGAGCTAATTTCTCTTACTCATAAGTGATTTTAGCTCTTTCAGGCTCATAGGGCAGGCGTGGTGGCGCCAATTTTCCAATCTTTCCGCAAAAGTAGCAAATTACCCCTTGTGGAGTCTTATCTTGAGGCGCAATCTCATTGCCCTCTGACTTCACATATAAGATAGGCTTGGTAAAACCAAACTTTCCGTTTGAGGTCAATTTCTTCTTCTCGGTTTCTTGTTCCTTTATAATGTTAGCGGGAGTCGGTGAGGCGAGCCATAATTTGGCCATGCAAGACTTAGCAGTCCACAACATGCCATAATGCTTTATCAAGGATTTCTCCATATTGTTCATGTGATAGTTCACAATGAACCATTTACATCACTTGGGCAGGGACTTTGGAGAATTTTCATTCACCACAAGCTCCCTCCCTATGGCGAATCCATGCCTCTCCTTTAGGTCCACGTACCTCTCTAACTCAAGGATATGGACACTAATTTTCCCGCCTTCATGCATCCTTCAACCGATCAAGACCACGATGCACTTTTACATGCATATAGAGGTCTAGGTCGCGTTGATAGCATTTTGGCTCTAGAAGGGATTTCTCTAAAATGTGCAACTTTGACTCATGGTGGAGGACAAGCCTCAACAACCAATCCTAGTCCACGAAGTCCACACTAATGAGTATCTCCTTCTTTAGGAACGAACGGAGTTTTAAGTTGAAGTGGTGTCGTTAACATTTGCCAATTAAAGATATAAGAATACACGTTTTAGTTAGTTTTGATACAATCCTCGTTACGATAATAACCCATTTAGTTTTTAAGAAAACCAATTATCTTAACAAGGGCTAAGAACCTTATTTCACTTCATTACTTGACGGGTTTGCCGCGGATCACTTCATGAAGTTATTTAGGCCGGTAAACGCTTTACCAAATGTAATCTGAGACTACAACTCTTAGACACTTGCGGGATCCATCAACACTCATAGCGTCGGTTTGCCATGTTTGATCCCTTCTCACACCAATTCCTCGTTAAGCCGCTTTGGAAACTCGGTATAGGCACGACAATTACCAAGGCGTATTAAGTTGGAATTGTAAATCGTCCGTCAAGATACACGATGACACCCTTGACAATCATTGGCTCGTGCTAAGCTCGACAACCAATAATTTCAAGTCGCCACACTCACCTTCCACACAGATCCACATGGAACAACTCGTGCTTAGCTCGACAATCATCCCATGCATCACTAGATTCGGGTGGTGTCATCTTACGGGTGGCGTGTGATTTACGTTTGAGAAAAACGGGACTTTTGTTTTTCCGGTTTAAAAAAAAACTTCTTTTCAAGTTGATTAACAAACAAGTGACAAAACGCATTTTTCACTTTAATATAAACCAATTTATATTTATTTGTTAATCGTGAGCACGCGGGGTTTGTTAAACAATTTAACAACTCTTGTGATTTTATTATTTTGAAAAGTTTTCTAGCATGCGAAGATCCTAACAACCACGCAAGAAAATAACAAATTAAATCACAACCACGCACAAAACAAATATCCGGTAACACGCCCCTAAACCCTATGCGCCCTCCCCGTGAGCCAAACGGAGAGAGCAAGGCCAAACTAAGGACACAACCAAATGGCCTCGCCGGAAGTGCTCCCACTGAATCCGTCATCTCCAAATGATCCACCAGACCCAATATAGCCGAGACGTCTCTCCACGACTCTCGATGGTTGTCTTCGGTGTTCTTTTCACAATTACAAACAATTTGAAAAGAAACGGCGTGCAAGCCGCGATTGCTATTCTAAGCTACTTACAACAAGTACAAAGGAAAGCAATGGCATGCAAGCCATAATAAATTTACAAATTTACAAACCGAATTCAATATTATTACAAACCATTGTGACTAAAAGTCACCAAATGAATGAATGCATAAATAAACAACCAAACAACCAACACATAGGTCTAATGGGCAAGGAGTTACCGGACACAACAACAACCACTAACAAAACATGGTGTGCCACAACAAAACCATGCAAAATGTATCTCAATTAAGATTGTTCAAACAAGCAAAGCACTTAAGACACAAAAAGGAACAATCCTTGTACATATGCATTAGTATCCCAAACACTTTGAGAACACATATTCATATATACACAATATAAGTATATGCATGTGTGCATTTTATGCCAAAACCACCAATACATATAAATATATGAATCAAAACACATAAACGGGGCTTTTCGAATGTCCAAACAACAAGGACAGATTCTGGAAAAACAGAATCACAAGGTGCTAAAACCGAAAATTTATTTCTTTTTAAAAACAAGGATAAAAACACTGTTCACGAGACCTTCACGGCCCAGAAGCCTTCACGGGCCCTCACGGCCCGTGAAGCCCATGAGCACCACGACTCTGACACAGTCAAAACCTTTCACAAGCGACACCCCGTGAAGCCACTCGTGTAGGCTTGACGACCCGTGAAGCCAAAAGCTCCACGGCCCGTGAAGCTCTTCTGGACAGAATGTCCATTTTCGGTTTTCAAGCCATCAAAGTGCAATTTCTTTGTAGAGATGGCTCTGATACCACTGTTGGAACTCGTAGTGGGCACAAACGCAGCGGAAGCAAACAAGAAAAGTAGCATGCAAGACATAAAATAAAAGCACACACAAAGCCCACAACTAGTTCCAATGGTGGAACACACTACAAAGCAAATTGCAACAAAAGAACAAGAAGAAGGAGTAGAAAGTACCTCCTTACCATGGCTGGAATTCGAGCTCTTCAAATGTGGGATGAACTTGAGGAAACAAAAGGCTTCCTCCTCCATTGCTAGTCCATACCAAGTATGCTTAATCCCATTGTACTAGCAATCCATAGATGAACGTCCACCATGACTCCATCATCTGGAACAGCCCATTTAGATCTCCTCTTGCACCATGAAAGCCTCACATGAACACTTAAGATCATCTTAGTGTATGTAGCATTCTAACATGGTACCAAGAGTGAATTGTAGTACTGAGAAAGTTCTTGTTATGATCTCTTAGTCTCCTTTTCTCAATGACCAGCATCTAAGCTCTAAAACCCGACCATAAAGCATAGGTTTTGATTGGACCATCAAATGGTCCAATAAAACACAACTGTCACTACAGCTACCCTCTTCACGACCCCTCACGGGCTCTCACGGGCCGTGAAGCCTAAGCGTGCCACGAGGGGACCTAGAACTCCACGAGCCGTGCTGCCCGGTCGAGACTCGTGAGGGCATCTCCTTCACGACCCCTCACGACCTCGTCACGGGCCGTGAAGCCCAAAGGCATCATGACTCGTGGCGGCCGTCGAACAATCGTTAGGGCAGCCTGCTTCACGACCCGTGTAGCACCCTTCACGGTCGTGAAGCCCCGAATCAAAATACTTTTGATTCTTTGACTTTCTCCATCCACATAAAGCTGTCGGGATCAATCCTTGGCGTGTGACCCAATAGGCTCGCGCTTCATTAGCAATGATACAGGCATACGTGTGTCTGTGGGCAGATCTCCAACAAATACTTCGAAGTGAATTTTGATTTTTGAAATGTGTTTGGAATTTTGGTTTTGAAGAAATGGAGAACGCGCTCGAAGTCAATGAGTTGTGAATTCGAAGTGGATTTGTGAGGCAAATGGACACACTCAAAGTCTTAGTGTTAAAGAAGATTTCAAATTCGATGTGAACTTAGTAGCTTTTAGACTCTGCTCGAAGGTTGCTAGATTGAATTTCGAACTTGGAACTTGTGGTTTTGGTTTCGAACTCGAAGCGTTAGGGCTTTGAATTTGAGATGTATTGCCATCGAATTTTGAGAATTGATACGATCGAAGTGTGCTATGAGAAACATATTCCAGATTTTTAGGGATCTCTTTTCAACTGCCAAGCTCGAAGTCTTCTAATGAGTAACTAACCCGCTCGAAATCAACAGTAAAACACCAAAACCTTTGATATGTGGATCCAAATTGATCAAAAACTCAGATCTAGGTCGTTCTTGATGATCTTCATGTGTTCTTGACTGAAATTTTTAATCCTTATCAAAATCAATGAACAACCACTTGAATTATATATCCTTCTACTCTCTGTAGATCAATAATATCCCAATGATTCCATCATCCTCATGAAATATGATGAAATTTCTAAGCAAAAACCGTAGGTGTTTCCACGAACAACTTAAAAAAACTCATTTGATTATGATCCAAATCAAATCATATGAGATTGTTTTTGAACTCAGAATTGATTTAGAGATGAATGGGATCAAATTCAACACAAAACACACTCAAACCTTCATAACTTCGAATTCTGAACAATAACTTCAAATCATATCACATTGTTTTTTGAACTCATAATTGATTTAGAGATGAATGGGATCAAATTCAACACAAAACACACTCAAACCTTCATAACTTCGACTTCTGAACAATAACTTCGTCGATTCACCCAATCACGAGCCAACTTAGATCAAGTTTGACTCTGATACGAATTGAAATCTCAATCCCGTGATGAGAACCTTCAAGTATTAGTGTAGAGAGAATATAATATTTGAGAGAAACACACACTACACCTTTTGCTTTAATATGCATATTGCATTAATGTTTCAAAATCTTACAAGTTCAAGGGGCCTAAGGCCCATTTATACGCCACGCCTACATAATAGGATTTTCTACATTTTTCTAATATTAACAATTTGCTGATTTTGACGGAAAGGCAGTTGACTTGAAAACTTATCGGGGCATGATTGGGTCTTTACTATACCTAACGGCAAGTAGTCCAGATATAATGTTCTCTACATGTCTGTGTGCCCGCTTTTAAGAAAATCCTAAAGAATCACATCTCCTTGCTGTTAAACGTATCTTGAAATACCTGAAGGGAACCCTTGAACTTGGTCTGTGGTATCCCCATGACTCGTCATTTGAATTGCTTGCATACTGAGATTCAGATTATGCCGGCTGCATGTTAGACAGGAAAAGCACATCGGATAGTGCACACTTCTTGGTAGATCATTTAGTTAGCTGGAGTTTAAAGAAACAGAACTGTGTGTCCACATCCACTATAGAAGTTGAATTTGTGGCTGCTGCCAATTACTGATCACAGAGTTTGTAGATGAGAACTCAACTGTGAGACTTTGGTCTGAACTACTCTAAGATTCCCTTGCTATGTGACTCTCAAAGTGCAATTGCAATCTCCTACAATCCGGTACATCACTTTAAAACCAAGCACATTGACATCAGGTATCACTTCTTAAAGGACAATGTGGAGAAAGGTCTCATTGAATTACAATATGTTCATACTGATAATCAGTTAGATGACGTGTTCACCAAACTGTTAGATGAATCACGGTTTAAATTTTTGGTGTCTAAGATTGGAATGTTGAATTTGAAGCTATAAATCATTATCCCACTGTTCTATCTCAATTTGCTCTATCTTTACTTCATCAAACAGTACTACGCGTGGTTTTGTTTTGTGTGTAAGAATAAACATGCTCTAGTCTAGGGGGAGCGTTGTGATTCACTGGTCTAGACGAATGCATTCTTGTAGGGGGAGAAAATCAAAAAATCAGTTGTACTCAGAAAAACATCGCAGCTGCAACTCCAAATTATCTATCTAATCACTGGTCAATGGGGAGGGAGTTCATTTTATTGTATAAAAAATAATAAAATAAACCAAAATACAATACCAAACAAAAATAGATAAAATCCAGAAAAAGAAAGATCAAATTAGTTAAGTCTCATCTTGCATTGGACCCGACCTATAAAACAAGAATAGGCCGACTCGGGTGAATCGATAGTTGGATCACTCTATAAAAGAGTCTATCAGACTTTCTTTTTCCGTACGCATTTACAAGCAAAAGAAACTTTTACTGTTCATCTTCATCATCTCTGTCTTCATCTTCGAGAAATTTGCTCTGTGTGTGTGCATTTTTAAGATTGCAAAAGTTTTCTTCATCATTCAACAAAGGTAAACTATATTAGTGATGTAAAACAATAGATAATGAAAGTTTTGTCGTTCTTCTTCCCTGCTATTACCCTGTTCTTGACCGAAGATGAAATTTCAAAATTATGCACTCAAAACACCTTATATGGTGGTTTTTGAAGGCTAATCCCTGTCGAAATGTTGGTTTGAGCAAGTGTGAACACCTTGATGCACAAATACGACTCAAACATTGATTGCATGTGTGATTTTGAAAAAGGGTTTTTGAAGCAGTTAACGCATTGTCTTTTGTTGATTCAATGTAGGTTGTTTGGTCTATTTCATGGAAAACAAGTGTTTTTGGTTGAATTCCGAGTCGATTGGTACCAAATATGAGTCGACAAACACAATTCTTGAACAAACATCAATTCTCAGTTTGAAAAATGTATGAGTGTTCTAAACTGTAAAAGACTCTTGAAGTTTGAATCATTCGACTTTCAGATGGGTTGATCTATCCGACTTTAGGATGAACAAAGTCTATCCGACATTCACTTGAACATTTGATCCGACTCTCAGATGTAAATTGTTTAAATGATTTTAGTGTTGATTGATCCTACTTTCGGATAACCAAGCTCATCTAACCTTCAGATGAATAAGTTCATCCGACTTTCAGATCAATTTAGTCAATCCGACTTTCAGACAAACTTAGTTAATCCGACTTTCACTTGAACAAGATTCCATCTGACTTTCTCTTAGTTGGAAGTTGTCTAAAAATGTTAAGAATTGATTGATGCGACTTTCAGATAAACAAGTGTATCCGAATTTCAAATTGACTAAGACCATGCGACTTTCGGATTACCTAGTTTATGCGACATTTGAATGAATGAACAAATCTATGCAACTTTCAGATTGAGCAACTCTATGCGACTTAAGTCCATCCGACTTTCAGAGAAACGAAGTCTTTCCGACTTTCACTTACACTTGATCCGACTTTTGCTTGAAATTTGCTAAGTACTCACTGATCCAACTTTCAGTTTGAAACTGATCCGACCTTCAGTTAACTGTACTTATCCAACTTTCAGTTGATTGTATGATCTAACTTTCAACACTTAAGAAAATTCTGAATTTTCAAAGGATCACACTTCAAACCAAAAGTCAAAGTTCACATATAATTCAATGTCAAAGTTCATATTCACATGTGAAATCAAATAACTCATTATCAAACACATTCACATATGAAAGAAATCGTTCAACTCTTTGCTATAACTATCTGCCTAATGTGTTTTCTCTACTTGTTTCAGATGGCTGCTAACCAACTAGCTCAACCTCTTCCTAAGGATAGACTAGTACTTGCCGACAAACGTCTTGAAACAGTATCAACAACCTATACTTTGATCTTGAAACCGACACTAAAATTCCTCTCGTCACTGAACTTATCCGAGCCCACCCTCGACGCCAAGCCATAACTGAAAACCCAAACACCTAACCTACCCATGTTCTAGAAATATACCTTCAACAGTTTTGGTATACATTCAGGGAAAGAGTAACACGCTTAGGACACAAGTGCCTCCACGGCAAAATCGAAAATGGCCGTGTAATCCTCTCAGCCGCTAGACTACGAAACCTACTGAACTTACCCGAGCCAACCATTACCCTGGAAAAACAAAATTTGACGTAGCTCCAGGACTTGATCATTTGCTGGATCTCATTCATGGGCTAGGATATGATTGAGAACTCACTCAGATTCACCAATTCAAATGAACTAATTTGGTTCCTCTCTTGCAAACTCTCATAACCATCTTCTTCAGAATGCTCACGGGTATCCATAGGGGTACAGATGGAGGCTCCGATTACTCTCTACTGCTGCTGGCAGGTGTTGCATACCACATGCACCTGGATTATGCCACTATCATCTTTGAAGAGTGTAACACCTGCAAACCTGGGCTAGTTGGATAGCTGGTTAGCCGCACGCGGTTATGTGGTTAATTGATTTAATCAACTTAAAAGTAATTAACTTAAAATATTTATATGTGTAAATATATATATGTTTACTGTCGAATTTGTATTTAGAAAAGAATTGTGTGTTAGTATGTATGTATGTATGCATGTTATGTATGTATATAAGTAGATATATACGTGTATGTGGGTAGGAATAGTAGATCGAGGGTTAGCCACCTCCTGCTTTGGTTTATATATTATATGTGTACGTGTATACATAGAAATTTGAAAGGTTATCTACTAATTATTTCAAAGAAAGAAAAAGTGCATGTGTGTATTGCTTATTCCCTGCCGAAGAGAACAAGAAAAGAAGAGAACTTGAATTGAAGATTTGGATTTTAGTAAATCAAACTTAAGATTGGAATGTGTTTACATCATGATTTTGTTTGTTTGATGGGTTAATATGTTAAAGTTCATGACTACATGAAGAATTACCATTAATGGAGCTTGAAGCTCAAAGTATGATAAACGGGTTTTGCAAGTTCTTATGATTCATGTGATTAAAAGGTAATTGTGATACATGAATACATGTTTGTATGTGTTTAAACATGTTTTTGGTAAATTTTGATGAGTTTTATAACTTCTGGGTTTAATCTATGGTGATGTTGAAGTTGGCGGAATTAAGTGAGGAAGAAGATGATGAAATCCAATGTCTTTGAATTCGGAATATTGTAATCCGATAGTTAAAAACCGACACCTTTTAATTCTGATACTTTGAAAAATCGAAACCCAGATATCCGGTAAGTAAATCCGGAAACTCCAAATCCGGTACATCTAGAATACGGAACCTAGAATCCGATAAATGCCAAATCCGGGAATTTAGAATCCTATAACATGAATCCAGACATCCATGAATCCGACAAGGAGGATTCCAGCACTTTGGAATTCGGATACCTTCAATCCGACCCCTGAAATCCGATACTTGAAAATGGCAGATTCTCTAAATCCGATGGGTCCCAAATCCGACGTTTGGGAATTGATTTAATGTTATTTGATCTGTATGCTATTTTATAATAAATTAAGATATGAATATATATATATGGTCAGATATATTTGTATACCGAGACCGATTTGGTTGTTACTGTGTTTTTAGGCAATCCAAAGGCTCGGTAACATTGGATTTCTTAGAATCATGTTTGAGATCGAAAGGTGAGTGGACGTTAATCGTGGATGGTAAAGGTTATGGTTGATGTTATTGATGTGATGCATGCGTATGTGATAGACTGTTGAGTCTGACTATTGATTGTCATTGTTGATTGATTATATCAGTTGGATGACTATTTGGCCGGTACACACTTTTTGGATGATATTGAGTTGCGTTTGAGAAGTCAGCTACACGTAGAATTGGGCTGGGCTCGTTTACTGTTTGGTTGAATAGTGATAGTCTTACTAGTGCATGCGTTACATCATAGGGGAATTTTCACTGTGCCAACTCAGTAGATGGCTATCAGTAACCCTTTGGTTTGGCCGGCATTGGTTGTAGGTTCTACACCGAACCGTCAGTCTTCTTGTTTGTATGATTACATGCTTTGATGTTGACTTGATGTTTGCGTTTTTGCTTAGCCTCTACTCACTTAGCTTTGTGCTAATTCCCCTTAGTTGTTGTTTTTGCAGGTTTGTGAGTGTTGGTGTTTGTAGGAGGAAAGCCTGACCCCGCTCTGATAAGATTTTGATAAATGGAAACGAGCCAATGTATTTTTGTAAAACCAAGTTTGATGTTTTGTTGTTTAGAACAAGTGTTTGTTGAATGTGAATATTTGTATTGTATGGATAGTAAGTTTATTTAATAGAGTTTCCATAACGTAGTTTTAAAAAAATAGCTTTGGTTTTCTGGTGTTACAGTTTGGTATCAAAGCCTTGGTTTGCGATGCATGCACGACTAGAGTGTTGCATTCCCAAATCTTAGCTCGTGATGGGTCAAACTTTCCTTCGGGGGAATTAGAGTGAGTTAGAGATGTTTGTAGAAGTTAGTATTTTGTGTACTAACGGTTTATGATAATGAGCTGTGAGATGATGTGATTGTAACAGATATGGCTAACAGAGAAACCCCCGTCCTTCCTCCTGTGACCCAAGCTACGTCTGAAGCACCAGTGATTGAGAATTTGGATAATACAGAGGTTGTAGGAACATCAGGTCAAGCTCACGAAGAAGATCAGAGTGAGTGCATCTTTAAAGTGACAAACGAATTGTTGGATCTTTGAAATCTAGTTCACAGTTTAGAGCAACAGAGGCATACTCAACCTGAACCAACCCCAGTCCCAACTGCGATTCCAACACAAGCAACCACAACACCAGTAACAACACCCCTACCACCGGTAACCCAGATGATGCAACAACCATTTTATTTTCTGTTTGCACCTCAGGGAGCATATCCTTTTGCGTTTCCTGGATACAAGCAACCGTGCACGTACAAGCAATTTTTGGATTGCAAGCCTTCAGAGTATCGAGGTAGTTCAGATCCCAATGTTACTTTGAACTGGTTGACAGAAATGGTTAAGGCATTAGATGCCTGTAATTGCGAGGATGAATTGAAGGTGAAGTGTGCAACAAGAATGTTGAAGGGAGATGCGATGGTGTGGTAGGATTCGATAACCGGACATTTTACTGAGCAGCAGCAGGAGAGTATCACCTGGAGTAAATTCCAGGAAAAAGTTGTGTGAACAGTACTGCAGTTCCTTTAAGATTGCTAAGATCAAGAAAGAATTCATGGATTTACATATGACATGGTATATGTCGGTGGACGACTTGATTAAACAATTCAATGATAAGTTAAGGTTTTTAAAACACTAGGTGCCGGATGAGGCATCAAAGATTTCTCATTTTGTAGGAGCTTTGCACCCGGAATACCGTAGCGCCACTAGGTGGGCTACCACATTATCCCAGGCTTTCACTTTGGCCAAATTGGCTGAAGGGGATAATCTTGCGAAAGAAAGTTTGAGCAGGGAGAGGATTTCACAACAAAAATCTAAGTTTGAACATTACAATACCCAACAGAGACAGGGAGGACATAGTGGTGGTAATAAGCAAGGAGAACATAGTAGGAGCCCTACTTTGGGTGGGTCTAATCAACGGAAACCTTGGTATGGTAGGTGCAAATCGTTTCACAATGGTTAGTGTACGCCACACACACTAAAATGTGTGAAATGTGGTTAGTTTGGACATGATTTTAAAAATTCCAGATTCCAGAAGAGTGTTTGCTGGAATTGTCAGAAAGAGGGCACAGAGTTAGTGAGTGCCCATTGAATAAGAAGTCAGGAACGGCTGGGGGTCTTCAGCATCTGGTCAGAAAAGAAAGAACCCACCCACTGCCAAGGGTCGGGCGTTTAAGATGACGGTGGATGATGCCACCACCACAGATGATGCCATAATGGGTATGTTTCTCATAAACTCTACTCCTGCTAGAGTATTGTTTGATTCTGGAGCTAACCGCTCCTTTGTTTCTGTGGAGATCTGTGGTAAATTAAATGTGCCTGTTATTAAGCTTTCTAATGCTTTAGAAATAGAAGTAGCTGATGGCATGATGGTTCCGGTCACGACTGCTGTGGCTGGAGCTAAAATTGATATTGATGGTGTGTGTTTTGCTGTTTACTTTCTTGTTATGCCATTATCTGGTTTTGATGTGGTGCTCGGGATAGATTGGTTGAGTTTAAATCAAGCCAGTATTAAGTGCCACAAGAAGTTGATTTCTTTCCCTTTGTCGGATGGTATGCTAGTGGTAGCAAGGGGTGAGAAGGCTGGATCTGTAATTCCAATCATTTCTTGTTTGAAAGCTAAGAAAGTGTTAGATTGAAGATGTGAATCTTACATGGTCTATGTTATCGACGGGAAGAAAGAAAAGCAAACTATGACGGATATTCGGGTGGTAACGGAATACCCGGATGTGTTTCCAGAGAAACTGGCAGGGTTGCCTCCAGATAGTGAGGTAAAGTTCAAGATTGACTAGATCCCTGGGTCTCGACTAGTGGCTAAGTCCCCGTACAGATTGCCACCTTCAGAGATTCAAGAGATGATGACGCATATTCATGATCTGTTGGATAAAGTCTTCATTCGACCAAGCTCGTCTCCAGATTGTGCGCCGGTATTATTTGTGAAGAAGAAAAACGGTACGTTGCGTATGTGTATCGACTACCGTGAGTTGAACAAGAAAACGATAAAGAATAAGTATTCGTTTCTTAGAATTGATGACTTATTCGATAAGGGAGCTTCATTCTTCTCGAAGATTGATTTAAGATCAGGTTATGATCAAGTACGTGTATACGAGGAAGATGTGTCAAAGACAGCCTTTCATACGCGCTATGGTCATTACGAGTTCTTGGTTATGCCATTCGGCTTAACTAATGCACCTACGATGATATCCTGATTTATTCAAAGACTGAGATGGAACATGAACAACATTTGAGACAGGTTTTGGAGACTCTGAAGAAAGAATGTTTGTATGCAAAGTTCTCAAAGTGCGAATTCTGGTTGAGAGAGGTTCAATTCTTGGGGCATGTTATCTGTTACGAGGGAGTAAAAGTGGATCCTTCGAAAGTGGAAGCAGTGATGAACTGGAACGCTCCAAAGACACCGTCAGAAATAAAGAGTTTTCTTGGATTGGCGGGGTATTACAGCAGATTTATCAAGGATTTCTCCAAGATTGCGGGTCTGTTGACTAAGTTGACTCGCAAAGATGTAAAGTTTGTATGGAGTGATGAACAGGATAAAGCTTTCCAGACTTTAAAGTAGTTGTTATGTCAGGCTCTTATCCTTGCTTTGCCATGTGGACCAAATGCGTAATTTGTACTGATCATAAGAGCCTACAATATGTATTTACTAAGATAGAATTGAATATGTGACAAAGGCGATGGGTGGAACTGATAAAAGATTATGATTGTGAAATTAGATATGACCCTGGGAAAGCGAATGTAGTAGCAGATGCCCTTAGTCGCAAAGGAGCTGGAAGTCCTATCCAATTTATGCGTATGGAGATAGTATCAGATTTAGTGGATAGACTGAAGTCTGCACAGTTGCAAGCTCTAAAAAAAGTGAATTTGAAGACTAAACTAATGAAGAAATGAAAAGATGAACTAACAGATGATTCTGGTGGATGGAAGGTATACAAGACTCGTGTGTGAGTAGGCTTGGAGAGTTGAGATAGTTGATTTTAACAGAAGCACACAAGTCGAGACTGTCTGTGCACCCAGGAAGCACACAAATGTATAACGACTTGAAAGTGCTTTACTGTTGGCCTACGATGAAAGCAGATGTGGCACACTTTGTGGAGTCATGTTATGTATGTGCACAAGTGAAGGCGGAACATTAGAAGCCTTAAGGATCTTTGAAACAGTTCGAGATTCCTGAGTGGAAGTGGGAACATATAACGATGGATTTTGTAACAAAACTTCCGCGTACTCAGAAGAATCATGATATGATATGGGTGATCGTGGATCGACTGACGAAAAGTGCTCACTTTCTGGCTATTTGTGACATGGCTTCTTTGAGTATGTTGGCTCAACTATACATTGACGAGATTCTTGCGAGGCATTGTCCAATTTATCTCATAGAGACTCCAGGTTTGATTCTAACTTCTAGAGGAGTTTACAGAGAGAGTTGGGGACGAGAATTAACTTGAGTATTGCTTATCATCCCCAGACTGATGGTCAAACTAAACGAACCATACAGACACTTGAAGATATGTTACGTGCCTGTGTAATCGAGTATGGTGGATCTTGGGATTCACACCTTCCTTTGATAGAGTTTGCGTATAACAATTCTTACCACTCCAGTATTAGGATGCCTCCGTATGAAATGTTGTACAGTCGTCGCTGCCGTACTCCGACTTCTTGGTTAAAGGCTGGTGAGAAACAGTTTACAGCTAGAGAGAAGTTGAAAGCTTCCATGGATAGACAGAAAATGTAAGCAGATCCGCAACGTTGTCCAGTATCATTTGATGTGGGGGAGTTGGTGTATGTGAAAGTCTCTCCGTGGAAAGGCGTGATCCGTTCCGGCAAACGTGGGAAGTTAGCTCCCCGTTTTATTGGTCCTTTCCACATTCGTCATATAGTGAATGATCAAACAGTTAAGCTGGATCTTCTAGTAGAACTTGCAGGTATTCATGATACGTCAACATTTGTTATCTAAGGAAATGCAAAGTTGAAGATGAAAGTCAGATTCTCCCAATGCATGAGTTGAAATTGGATTCGAAGAAAAGATTAATAGAGGAACCTGTTGAACTGTTAGATCGTAAAATGACCAAGCTCTGCAAGAAGCAGATTCCTATGGTGTTAGTTAAATGGAAGCACAGTTTAGGTTCTGACTTAACTTGGGAGACTGAGGCGGATATGAGAGACAGGTACCCGTAGTTGTTTGAACGAGAAGGGATTCCGAGGAGGGAATCCTCTTAAGGAGGGGAGATTTGTAACACCCGCAAACCTGGGCTAGTTAGATAGCGGGTTAGCGGTACGTGATTATGTGGTTAATTGATTTAATCAACTTAAAAGTAATTAACTTAAAATATTTATATGTGTAAATATATATATGTTTTTTGTCGAATTTGTATTTAGAAAAGAATTATGTGTTAGTATGTATGTATGTATGTATGTATGCATGTTATGTATGTATATCCGTAGATATATACGTGTATGTGGGTAGGAATAGTGGATCAGGGGTTAGCCACCTCCTGCTTTGGTTTATGTATTATATGTGTACATGTATAAAGAAATTTGAAAGGTTATCTACTGATTATTTGAAAGAAAGAAAAAGTGCATTTGTGTGTGTTGCTTATTCCCTGCCAAAGAGAACAAGAAAAGAAGAGAACTTGAATTGAATATTTGGATTTCGGTAAATCAAACTTAAGATTGGTATGTGTTTACATCATGATTTTATTTGTTTTGATACGTTAATCTTTTAAAGTACATGACTACATGAAGAATTACCATTAATGGAGCTTGAAGCTAAAAGTATGATAAATGGGTTTTGCATGTTCTTATGATTCATGTGATTAATAGGTAATTGTGATACATGAATACATGTTTGTATATGATTAAACATGTTTTTGGTAAGTTTTGATGAGTTTTATAACTTCTAGGTTTAATCTATGGTGATTTTGAAGTTAGCAGAATTGAGTGAGGAAGAAGATGCTGAAATCCAATGTCTTTGAATTCGGAATATTGTAATCCGATAATTAAAAACCGACACCTTTTAATTTTGATACTTTGAAAAATCGAAACCCAGAAATCCGGTAAGTAAATCCGGATACTTCAAATCCAGTACATCTAGAATCCGAAACCTAGAATCCGATAAATGCCAAATCCGGGGATATAGAATCCGATAACATGAATCCGACAAGGAGGATTCTGACACTTTGGAATTCTGATACCTTGAATCCGACCCCTGAAATCTGATACTTGAAAATGGCGGATTCTCTAAATCCGATGGGTCCCAAATCCGACATTTGGGAAATGATTTAATGTTATTTGATCTGTATGCTATTTTATGAGAAATTAAGTTATGCATATATATACAGTCAGATATATTTGTATGCCGAGACTGATTTGGTTCTTACTGTGTTTTCAGGTAATCCAAAGCCTTAGTAACATTACATTTCTGAGTATCGCATTTGAGATCGAAGGGTGCGTTAACGTTATTGATGTGGTGCATGCGTTTGTGATAGATAGATTTTTGAGTCTGACTATTGATTGTGATTGTTGATTGATTATATCCGTTTGTAACGCCCCAAATTTTTTTATGACCATAATTAATTCCATAAAATCATTTAGACTCATATAGTTAAAATATATTCATTACACGCATCCATCAATTTCCTGCCCAACACACAGGAGCCTTCCCCTTGTCGTCACACGACGGTCCTGAAAAATAATCAACAACACGGGTTAAGCACAAAGCTTAGTAAGCACACAACACTCATATATTATCTCAGATATCACATTCACAGATAATACACATCACATCATATATGCCACACAGGCGGGGTGGCCGTCTGCCAAAAGAGTCATCTGCTCAAAATGCCACACAGGCGGAGTGACCATCTGCCAAAAGAGCCATCTGCTCAAAATGCCACACAGGCGGGGTGGCCGTCTGCCAAAAGAACTATCTTCTCAAAATGTCACACAGGCGGGGTGGCCGTCTGCCAAAAGAGCCATCTGCTCAAAATGCCACACGGGTGGGGTGGCCGCCTGCCATGCCACACAGGCGGGTAATCATCACAGTATCACATAAGAACACGTATCACAATATAAGACAACTTGTTCCCCTTATTGTGATGGATTTATCTGCAAAATTTGAGGTCCTAACTAGAAAAGACGACAAAAGTCAAACTTGCAATATTTTCGCATTTTCACTGTTTGAACCCGAATTTAATTCCTCTCACTTGCGCTGTTATATTTTCTATTTAAGAAACATTTCTAGGGTCATTGGATAGTGCAAGAACCAATCATCTTTTTAATTCATGCATTTATTTACTTAACGGGTCGGTATAACCCGTTTCAAGAGAACTTGCATAAATCAACAATTTACCCATCTTTTGCCTTCATGAACATTCCTAATAATATCACCTCACAATAACCTCTATAACCATGCTCAAAATCAATTAGAATAGTTACTAATTCTAAATGTTTATTTAATTTATAAGACTTCAAGTTCTAGAAACTCAAGTAAAACATGTCTAATTTACAATTCATGTGAAGTAACTAATTTGTGATCCCACAAAGGAAACATTTTGTGATTAAAAAACAATAACCATTTTGCTATCCTAGCTATTAACTATCTTGTGATTAGCCACCAACTCACTGCCAAGTTCCATTTGATATTTGTGATAATGTCTAATTAATTACATGTTTCAGTTCATCCGTCCAGTCCATCCTCTAAAGTTGTGTCCCATTAAGAATTTCCAATTAATTAGGCCCACTAATGATTTCCCCTTCCCATTTGAAGTTTACGGCCCAAGCTAAATCATTTGATAAATCAAAGATTCTCAATGAAGCCCCATTACCCAGCTAAATCCATTTTACGCCCTCACCTTCTCCTTCCAATTTTTCGACTGACACCCTCACCTACCCTATTCAACCGTTGCGTCGGCCGGAACTCCTACCAAACCCAACCGTTTATATATATACATATATATATACACATATATATACACACATATATATATATATGTATATATAGATAAGGACTCCTATTATCGATTTAGTGAACCCCTAACAACTAGTTCCATTTCTTTCCAGGATATAACACTATTTGATCTAATATCCCCTTGGGTTCCCGTTCATAAACTGAAACAAGGTTTCACCATCAAAACCCATTAAGAACTTAATAAATGGTTTGGAAAAAAAGAATCTAAATGATGATTTAAGAACGAGAGTTTATACTTGAATAGTCATAGGTGATCGAGAGCAATAACCTCCAACTTGCTCTTCTCGTGTAGATCCTTCAATCGAATATTTCTCACATTAAAATTTTCCATGCGGCTACAATGTTTTGTATGGGGAAAGGTGCCCTAATTGGTTATTTATACATATCTAACTTGGTCTAAACCCAAAACCTCCATAAGCCCAACAAAAAAAATATTCTCTAGAGGTCCAATAATTCCTTAATGATCCATAATGATAAGGATTTCAAATAAATTAATGTGCCCAATTATTATTTCACTTTTTGAATAATTATACTATTTGGAAAAGAAAACGGATATTACAACTCTCCTCCACTTAAACTTGATTTCGTCCTCGAAATCATGTTCACACTCCGACCTTACACGAATTTCTAAACACTCTCTGTTGCTTATGAACCCCGTCGGTGATTCTCTATCCCCGATGACTCTTTTGACCTTACATGTCTTCGAGTTTCTATATTATCCGCTCACTCTAGTCATCCATCTGAGGGTGATACAAAGTGCTAAAATGCAACTTCATTCCTAATTCCCGATTAAACCTCTCACATACTATAAGTAGATCTCGTATCCACGCCGGTCACCACCGACACCGGCATATCATGCCTCGAGATTACCTCTTTCACATACACATTGGCCACAGCTACCCAAGATATGAATTGTACACTTTTCGCCAATATATCCACAAAATATATCGTCATATAGTCCCACCTTCACTCTAGAATTTCCAATGGTTGCCATTTCTTGCAAGGTCTCCGATGCCCAGCTCTCACCCTGAGACATGTCGAAAACTTATTAACAACATCTCGCTTCATTCCTGTGGCTCTCTCTCTTAATAGCTCATGCCTAAGTTGATTGTATCTTCCACAAAGTGTAGCTATTGATGTCAATCCTAAACACTACACCAATCAAGCATACTTCATGTCTTTCTTTTGAGTGCGTTTGCCTCCATAATCGCTTTACTCGGATGGCATGTATCTCACATTCATTGTCTATGATGAGGTATCACGATCTCCTATATTTCATGTTCATACTCTTCTGGTCTACATCACGCGTGTGGTATTGACTCCTAATCGTAGCCTGTTTAATTCCCGACAGTCGTTGCACATTCAAAGTGACATGTCCCTTCTTACGAGTAGACATTGATGCTCCCTAGTAAAACGAATTCTCCCCCACTCAGAATCCGACTCTAAAATAATACATTCCTACCACTACTTGAGGTTCCCTCAAAGTTATTGATATCAATCCTTAGTAAATTCTTCGTATATCGGTACCATACCTATCCCATAACATTGACACCTACCCAACTCTATTAGCCATCATCATATCTCTAATGGAGTTTCTAAACTTTCGATTTAATCACTTAAGTGGTTACACATGCAGAAAATATGTGAGACCTACCAGTTCCAGGGTTAGTAATAAAACGTTGCTATATATACGTGTATAGCTAATAGTAACAGTACGTGTGTCCACCTCGTGTTTGGTCATAGTTTCCTTAGCAATAAGTTGAAAAGCTCGGCCTCTTCCCCTAGGTGAGCGTTTATGTTTTTCCTCTCTTCCATCTGTGATCCCGAGAGTGGCTGGTGCAGGCGCCACGACGTTTATTAAGTTGAGCTGCGGGCAGTTAGCCTTCACATGACCTGGTTGATAACACTCGGAACATAACCTTCTTGTAGATCCGCACTAAGGACTAGTGTGACCTCGTTGACCGCATTTAAAACAAGTCGGTATCCAAACTCCCACACGTGTCTTCTTGCACTTAAAGCATGGTAGGGGTTCCTTGCTTGCGCTATGTGAACATGGCTTTCTCATTCCCAGTATCCATCTGTTCAGTTTTTCTCTTACTTTGTCTCTCTGTAGCTTTCTTTTCCAATTCTCATTCCAGGGTCCTCGCAGCTCCCATCATTTGGTCAAGAGTTTGATATTTCTTTGAATTCACAAATTCTCGAATTTCTGCCTTCGGAACTCTTAGTTTATTGATGGTCTCTGTCATTTGCTTTATTGCGAGAAATTTGTTGGTAATCCTCTCCACCTCGATCTGTGGGGTAAAATTTTTAGTAAACAACTCTTCAAATGATTTCCAAGTCGTGTTAGTAGTTCTTCACCCTTTCGTTGAACCAGGAGCGACCACCCGTCCTTGGCCTCCCCTTCAGTAAACAGCAAATAGTACTTTTCATCTGCTAGAGAGTAACACGTGTGAAAAGTAGTTTCTACCTCTGTTACCCATCGAATACCAGTCACTGGGTCGGGCTTACCTTCAGAATAGATGTATTGCATGCTGAAATATCTCTATAACTACATCCTCCAATGGTGCCCGGACTAATCACTTGATTCTCATGTCGACGGTTAGTCACTCTAGTCGTAATCACTCTGTAAACTTCTTCATCATTTTCATCTCATTAGACATTTGTTGAAACTATTTGGCAGTATCTATTCCAGGACTTTTCCTATCGTAGCCACGAGTCGTTCATCGGAGACAGGCTCCTGTTGATCATTGGCAGTCTCAACACCACCCACCGGTATCCTATGTTGTTGTCGTGGGTCAGTTTTAGCAATGAATGTAGCAATATCCCTATCCAAGGGTGTATCAGTATTTCACCTGATCCGCAAGTTTTGATTTCTCCTAGTAGTCACCATTTTAGAAGTATAGATAAAGCACTAAAATTAGGGCAGCTTTACCATACTATCCTACACATAAAACAGGTTCTATCCATTTATCACATTCGTACACCTATCCTCGAATCCGAAGTAGCCCTATACACACTAAGGCACTCCTTTGAACATTATAGGTGTACTACATCCTACAAGTACCCCTCACCCGATTCACAAGATTTCCAATGATTCTGTTAAGTTCCAACAGGTATCATGTGCTTGTAATAATATGGGCCCTTATATTACTCCAAACACACTATACATATTCGATCTTAACTTTACCACGAAAAGTCTCGATTCACAAGCTTAGGTAATGTATCACATCCTAAATCACAATATAAAGCATCACGAATAAGGCATCACATATCAGTCATCATGTATAAGTTGTCTCGTATAAGTCATCATGTATAAGTCATCTTGTATAAGTCATTTCTTATAAAGCATCACTTCTTTCATCGGTTTAGTATAGTGTGAGTAAGGTGCTATGCATAACCCTAGCCATATAGGTAATCGAATGCTTAAATTTGCCCTACCACAACATCAAACGAGAACATGCAATAAGGTCAACTCAAGTTTTCTAAACCTATATGTCCAATTTCATGCATGGCATAATGTATTAAAAGTACACTAAGAATCAATATCCACAATATCACCAATGTCCGAGTAAAAATCACAATTCATTAATCATGTCATAAATAAGTGCTCACCAGGACCTTCGGCTCTAGCTGACAACGCGTAAAAAAATAATAATAATAATAATTTGTAAAAATGTTTAGTTTGAAATTTTCACTTCGAAAAGTTCGTATTGACCAAGGTTTAAGTCCAAACACACCACTTGCGCCCTTGAATCTCTTAAACCAAGGCTCTGATACCAAGTTGTAATGCCCCAATTTTTTTATGACCATAATTAATTGCATAAAATCATTTAGACTAATATAGTTAAAATATATTCATTACATGCATCCATCAATTACCTGCCCAACACATAGGACTTACGGTGTTAAGTTAATAAAATATTTAATTATATTTGTTTAAGGAAATCAAAGTTGTAAACACGTTGCGGAAGTATAACAGTCACACGGGAGCCTTCCCCTTATCGTCACACGACGGTCCTGAAAAATAATCAACAACACGGGTTAAGCACAAAGCTTAGTAAGCCCACATCACTCCTATATTATATTAGATAACACATTCATAGATAATACACTTCACATCATATACTCCACATAGGCGGGGTGGCCGTCTGCCAAAAGAGCCATCTGCTCAAAATGCCACACAGGCGGGGTGACCGTCTGCCAAAAGAGCCATCTGCTTAAAATGCCACACAGGCGAGATGACCGTCTCCCAAAAGAGCCATCTGCTCAAAATGCCACACAGGTGGGGTGGCTGTCTGCCATGCCACACAAGCGGGTAATCATCGCAGTATCACATATGAACACATATCACAATATAGGATATAAGTTAGTGTAACTCACCAGAATTTCATCATAAAAGCATAACATAGTAAAACAGTAAATCTGCGAGTCACGACAATTCACCAATAACAACCTACAATTAAAATACATTGTTTTATGTACAAGATACACTAGGTAAGATTACTCATACTTAATCAATCCCTCATGATACTCTAAGTGTGCTAGCGATCTACATTGGGCCCAACACATACACTAGGCCCAAGTTCACTCGGCGATCCACCAACTCAATTTACTTCTACCAAAACTTTACCACTTACTTATGTCACCAAAAAAATAGTAGAATACAAGTAATCTCCCAAGAAATCTGCCAAGAAGGTGAAACCAAGCTTAAAGGACTTTAATGACCAAACGGGTCAAAATCCACAACTTTGACTCTAATTAATGAAGCCTAAAACGACGTTTTTGATTAAAACTTTCTAAAAACAACTTGTTCCCGTTATTGTGATGGATTTATCTTCAAAATTTGAGGTCCTAACTCGAAAGACGACAAAAGTCAAACTTGCAAATATTTTGGCATTTTCACCATTTGAACCCGAATTTAATTCCTATCACTTGCACTATTATATTTTCTATTTCGGAAACATTTCTAGCGTCATTGGATAGTGCAAGAGCCAATCATCTATTTAATTCATGCATTTATTTACTTAACGGGTCGGTATAACCCGTTTCAAGAGAACTTGCATAAATCAACAATTTACCCATCTTTTGTCTTCATAAACATTCCCAATAATATCACCTCACAATAACCTCTATAACCATGCTCAAAATCAATTAGAATAGTTACTAATTCTAAATGTTTATTTAATTTATAAGACATCAAGTTCAAGAAACTCAAGTAAATCAAGTCTAATTTACAATTCATGTGAAGTAACTAATTTGTGATTCAACAAAGGAAACATTTTGTGACTCAAAAACAATAACCATTTTGTTATCCTAGCTATTAACTATCTTTTGATTAGCCACCAACTCACTGCCAAGTTCCATTTGATATTTTCCATAATGTCTAATTAATTACATGTTTCAGTTCATCCATCCAGTCCATCCTCTAAAGTTGTGTCCCATTAAGAAGTTCCAATAAATTAGGCCCACTAATGACTTCCCTTTCCCATTTGAAGTTTACGGCCCAAGCTAAATCATTTGATAAATCAAAGATTCGCAATGAAGCACCATTACCCAGCTAAATCCATTTTACGCCCTCACCTTCTCCTTCCTATTTCTTGACCGACAACCTACCCTATTCAGCCGTTGCGTCGGACGGAACTCCTACCAAACCCAACCGTTTATATATATATATAGATATATATATATATACACACACACACATATATATATATAAGGACTCCTATTATCGATTTAGTGAACCCCTAAAAACTACTTCCATTTCTTTTGAGGATATAACACTATTTGATCTAATATCCCCTTGGGTTCCCGTTCATAAACTGAAACAAGGTTTCACCATCAAAACCCATTAAGAACTTAATAAATGGTTTGGAAAATAAAAGAATCTAAAAGATGATTTAAGAACGAGAGTTCATACTTGAATAGTCCTAGGTGATCGAGAGCAATAACCTCCAACTTGCTCTTCTCGTGTAGATCCTTCAATCGAATAGTCCTCACACCAAACAAACTTCCATGCGGCTACAGTGTTTTGTATGGGGAAAGGTGCCCTAATTGGTTATTTATACATATCTAACTTGGTCTAAACCCAAAACCTCCTTAAGCCCAACAAAAAAATTATTCTCTAGATGTCCAATAATTCCTTAATGATCCATAAAGATAAGGATTTCAAATAAATTAATGTGCCCAATTTTTATTTCACAGTTTGAATAATTATACAATTTGGAAAAGAAAACGGGTATTACATTGTTGCATGACTATTCGGCCGATACGCGCTCTTTGGATGGTATTGAGTTACGTTTTAGAAGTCAGCTACACGTAGAATTGGGGTAGGCTCGTTTACTGGTTGGTTGACCAGTGATAGTCTTACTGGTGCATGTGTTGCATCACAGAAGAATTTTCACTGTGCCATCTCAGTAGAGGGCTATCAGTAAACCTTTGCTTTAGCCGGCATTGGTTGTAGGTTTTGCGCCGAACCGCCGGTCTTCTTGTTTGTATGATTACATGCTCTGATGTTGACTTGATGTTTGCACTTGTACTTAGCCTCTACTCACTTAGCTTTGTGCTAATTCATCTCAGTTGTTGTTTTTGCAGGTTTGTGAGTGTTGGTGTTTGTAGGAGGAAAGCCTGACCCCTCTCTGATAAGATTTTGATAAATGGAAACGTGAATATGTATTTTTGTAACAGCAAATTTGATGTTTAGAAGAAATGTTTGTTGAATGTGAATATGTGTATTGTATATACAGTAAGTTTATTTAATTAAGCTTCCGCAACGCAATTTTTAAAAAAATGGCTTTGGTTTTCCGGTGTTACAAAGAGATTGTCAGCATGGTCATTGAAAAGGCCACAACTAGACGAAAAGCATTCATACCGTTCCAGGGGTTTCTCAAAATCATGTTGGCAACGATCAGGAAGGCTACTACACCATTCCCCGCTGGCTGGATAACCCACAAGTTCCTGTGCAATGCATCACTAGATTTTTAAGAATTAGGGACTTTCCAAATGTTGTAACAGTGTAGGTGCCAACAGCTCTACTTCGCATGCTTGATCAGGAGAGTGAGGCTGTGAGGGAGTACATGAGGGGAAATAGGATAGCTCCTATAGCATAACCAGAGCCGGTTATGCCTGCCCCAAGAGCTATAGAGCCTGGTGGGGGTCCTAGCAGTCTAGGAGCTCGTGAGCACAGGGGTGCCTCGAGTAGGGTTGAGCATGAGCGTGAAAATATAAGTGAGCAGGGTGGTGGAAGTGGTGAGGGAGGTGATAAACAAGAGGGCGAGGGTGATCACACCGCATCTGCATTTGACCATCTGAACATACGTGACTTTAAGGACTCGGCCAACGACAAATCTTCGAGTAAGTCCTCTTTAGAAAGGATAGAACTGAGTCCGAAGCTACCCCTCGGCGCCAGAACAACTAGAAGTCCCTTCTGAGTTAACTAGTACTCGGTGATGTGCGTTTTACGTACTAGTTTTAAATTTATATTTTTACCGGTTTAATTACCAAAAACTGCACGAATAGGCAAGTGTACCTAATCGTTTCGTAATATAGTTAGTAATTCGGGTGTCGAACTCCTGAGGAACGAGAGCTAATACTGGTTTTACCAAATTAACTAAGAATTAACTAAAACAACTAATTAAAGCAAATAAACCAAATAAATATAAAATAAATGCAATAATATACTAAACTAAAGCAATTAAACTATTTAAAAGAGAATTTGGGTGCAAGATTCAAACTTTATTAAATGATCACTAACACTACTAATAACCCAAAAACAATCAAAGAGAGCAAAAAGCAAGAAACTTTGTTGGATTAAATATCAATTAAAAGGCTTTCCCTCCCTAGATTCAATTCCACCCTTTTCAAGTTGGTTTTAAATATCAAAATTGATGCATTGGACCATTAATGAACACTATACCGATTCCTATATTGTTAGACTCTTGATCCGAGTATCCAACTATCTAATCATGCAATTAAGTAATCAATAGGTCATTAAATCAATTAACTACATAATTAGGTATATTTAAGTTCGTATCTATCAAGATCTAATCTTTAAAGATTGATTAAGTTACCAAATCATTCAATTAACACATGAAAGTCATCATATATCAATTCTAACACATTAAAGTTCCTATCTTGATTGTTTAACCATAGGATTTGATCAATCACTAGTCAACCCTAATTATTGGTCCTAATTAGCATTGATTAAAGTCATATAAATGTTGGTTCTATGTGCACAAGACACAAATTAATACGATATTACTGATAATAAATAAACCCATAGGGTCACACATTTACAATCAATGGAAACCAATTACATATTTGAATATGATTTAAATATGTTTCCAACTCATTATATATATAAGTATATATGCATTGTTGCATATTATTATTTATGTGAAATAATAATATCACTCTTATATATTGATATAAGGTAATGCATATCAAATACATAAATATAAACATATGATTTTATATATATATGTATAAATATATATATATATATATGTATAAATATATATTTGTTACAAGTAAATTGTTACTAGTAACAATTATATAAATGTATGTATATCCTTGTTACAAGTAAATAGTTACTAGTAACAATCAAGTATGTATATAAAATACATGTAGATGTATTTTATACATAGTATGACATATCTAGTATATCTTTTATATATTTAAAAGATTAATAGCTAGAAATTCTCAGAATGAGCAAGAAAGGGGCCATATGGTGTATTCTTGCATAAGACATAACCAAGACATGCATGTATGGGACAAGTAAGGAAGCAAGAGGCAAGAGGAGACCCTCCCCCCTCTAATTTTCGTCCATAATGCAAGGGAGGGGGTCCTCCCTCTCTTGCTTTGCTTCTTGACTTTTATAATTACATGCATGGTCCCTTTTGTAACATACTTGCATGCTATCACCTTTCTTTGTGTTCTTAGAATTGTTCTAAGTGTTTTATACTTGAAAAACATCCTTACTCTCTAGTATTGGTGTTCTTCAAGTTAGCAAAGGTGATACATAAACACATACTCAAAATACATACATCTAGTTCAAGAAGAAGAACAAAGATTGTTGCTTGCATTCTTGAATATCAAGGGTTGGAGAGACTAGCATCTTGGAGGTGTTGGAATCATTAATTTGTGGATACCTTGGAGGAAGTCTTCTCTTGGCTTCTCATAGATCAACCACTTCACCAACGGTTTACTCACGCTACAAAGGTTGTAGTTCTAAACACCCTATGGTTGGTTTTGTTTCTTAAGGCTTGCATATGGATCATTGTTGGGGAGTTTTAAAAAGTTTAAAATTGTTGTTCATGCTTCCGTTGCTAAAATATATTTTGAAAAACCGAACAAACCCCAACAGTGGTATCAGAGCCAGGTTATGTATAGTTTTAAGAAACTTTATTTTGAGTATGTATTGTTTAAGAAAATGGACAATTTTTCTTTTGTTAGAAAAGTTGTGGATTTTCTTGTTAGCAACTTGTATATGTTTATATATTTATTTTGGGAAACAACCAAACCACATGCATGTTTGGTTGTGAAAGTTGCCTAAATATCAAGTGTTGATATATATGTTTGTTTGAGTGTATGTTGTGCATAATAAGCCAAAGACCTTTTGTGATTTGTTGGAAATTCGATTTGGTTGTAAAATTATTCTTTCATTTGGTATGTAATAATAATTTTAGTTTTGTTTCATCTTGTTGTATTTTGTAAGTAGTAGAATAGTTTAGACTAGTTTACTTTTATAAAAATGTAACAAGATGAAGAAATGACCAAATTGGAGTTTTCAAGTGTGGTGGAGTCAACCATTAAGGTTTGGAATCATTTGCACTACAAGGGGTTGTTTTGGCAAGTGGGAACTTCAAATTCATCACAAGATGAATATTTGGTCCTTAGTTATGACTTGGTATTTTTGTATGGCTCACAAAAATACTACTTAGGATAAATGGCTTGGTTATGCACTTATACATGTTATTTGTGTGTGTTTATGTTTATATTATTATGCATGGTTGAAAATAGGATTTTTTGCATGCTAGATTATATTTTTGACATAATATAAATCACACAATAGGAGTTTGGTATTTTAAGTTGACATATCATAAGATGTAAAATGAATTTTATATAAAAAGAGTTTTGTAAAGATTAAAATTCATTATGTCAATATATATATATATATATATGAGTTTTATAAAATAGAGATTTTAAAACTCAACGAAACTCCATTCAAGCTTAATAATAAAATGGTTTTATTACAAGCTAAAATTGGTCGTATTCGCGCGCTCGAAACTACACACGTTAATATAGGATATTAATACTAGTTTAAAATTGAACGTGTTGAGAGTTCATAAAATATGGATTTTAAGAATACTCAAGACCAATATATATATATAAAATATTATTTTATCAAAACATGGACTTATTAGTGTATGCATCCAATACTAGTCACACGACTCGTTTTGTTTTATTTAATAAATATACAAAACGGTAAAAGCCCGTTTTCAAAACGTAAGTCTATGCCATCCCATTTTAAGACACTCGCTTGTTGCAACGACACTCACGTGGAGAGAGCATTTGCCAAACGCGTGGATTGTTTTTGTAACAACCGAGGTGTTTTTCCGCGAATTCCATGAACGTCTTGGGCCGGAAATTCACCGTCTTGAAATAGGACGAGTTAATCGGAATCTTATTACGGAGAGAGCATTAGCCAAACGTAAGGAAGCCCGAGGCATAGATGGGATCAAACATGCCAAATTTGACAATCGTTGTCTAGGATCCCATAAAGATCTAGGAATTACATACTAGATGTAATTGGTAAACGTTACCTACCTTGTTGTTTTAACTTGACGGAGAGAGCATTAGCCAAACATTCAAGGTTAAGTTCAACTTGGATCCTAGCCTTTAAAAATTAAAGAATTTTATAATTCTAAAGGGTATTAATTATTAAAGGATTAAATATCGAAAATACTAAATTGAACTTTGTTAATTTTGTAGATGGCCCCTAACTCAACTACGCCCGTTAATAACATATCTGTTCGTTCAATCTTAGAGAAAGAAAAACTCAATGGTACAAATTTCTTAGACTGGTATCGTAACTTGAGAATCGTTCTTAAGCACGAAAAGAAATTGTACATACTTGAGGATCCCGTCCCTGAGGAACCTCCATTGACTGCTGCCAAAGCCGTTAGGGATGCTTGGGTGAAGCATTTCGACGACTCGGTCGAAGTTGAATGCCTCAGGCTTGCTACCATGACTCCGGATCTTCAAAAGAACCTTGAGGAGCATGGAGCATATGCGATGCTTCGCCAGCTTAAGGAAATGATCGAAAAGGAAGCGAAGCAAGAACGCTTTGAGGTCACTCGAGCCTTCCATGCATGCAAGATAGAGGAAGGTCAATCCGTTAGCGACTATGTGCTAAAGATGAAAGGATACATTGACCAGCTTGCTAGGCTTGGATCTCCCATAACCAACGAGTTTGCACATGATATGATCCTTAACTCGCTGACCAAAGTCTATGATCAATTTGTCATGAATTATAATATGAACAATTGGGAGAAATCTGTCTCAGAGTTGCATGGGATGCTTAAAACTGCTGAGAGTAAGATTCCAAGCAAAACACCTCAAGTCTTGATGATTCAAGAAGGGAAAATCGAGAAGAAAAAGAAAAAAAACTCAAAAGGGAAAGGCAAAGCAAAGGCAAAGGGAAAGGACAAAGGCAAGCAAATTGCCAAGGCTCCTACACCCAAGACGGCAGGAAAGGTTCCCAAGAATGACCCGTGCTTTGAATACGGGGTGGTAGGACATTGGAGGCGCAATTGTCCAACCTACCTTGTAGAGTTGAAAAAGAAGGTTGGCGAGGCCAGCACTTCAGATATATATATGATTGAAATGTATACTTTTTCTATAAATTCCTGGGTATTTGATACCGGTTGTGGAACTCACATTTGTAACAATGTGCAGGGGTTGAGAAAAAGTAAGCTGCTGAAGCCAGGAGATTTGGATCTCCACATGGGCAATGGAGCAAATGTTGCTGTTGAAGCCCTTGGAACTTTTGAATTATTATTACCAAATGGCCTGTACTTAATATTAAACAATTGTTGTTATGTACCTAGTTTAACTAGGAATATTATTTCGGTAGCTCGGTTAAGAGAATCTAGATTCACTTTTGGTTTCGTTGATGATGGCATTCATTCCTTCAAAAACAACATTTTGTATTTTGAGGCTCGCCCTCTTCATGGAATATATGAAGTTAATCTTAATAGATCTCTTGATGATAATTCTATATATACCACTAGCACCAAACGACTTAAGCATGACTTAAGTCAAACATACCTATGGCATTGTTGACTTGGTCATATAAACAAGAAACGCATTGCAAAACTTCAAAAGGATGGAATTTTAAAATCAAATGATTCTAGCTCATTTGAAGTTTGCGAATCATGTTTATATGAGAAGATGACTAAGGCTCCTTTCTCCGGTTCAAGTGAAAGAGCCAAAGATCTATTAGGAATCATACATACGGATGTATGCGGTCCTTTTAGATCAATGTCTAGGGATGGTGATAGATACTTCGTTACATTCACTGATGATTATAGTAGATTTGGTTATGTTTATTTGATGAAACATAAACATGAAACATTTGAAATGTTCAAGTTGTTTCAAAACGAAGTACAAAATCAACTCAACAAAACAATCAAGGCCCTTCGTTCCGATCGAGGTGGCAAGTACTTAAGCCAAGAGTTTATGGATCATCTTAGTAAATTGTGGGATTATCTCACAACTTACTCCTCCTAGAACACCACAACATAATGGTGTATCTGAAAGGAGGAACTGAACTCTACTAGATATGGTTCGGTCTATGATGAGCCGAAGTACTCTACCCTCGTCCTTTTGGAGTTATGCTTTATTAACTGCTGCGCGCATATTGAATATGGTTCCAACCAAGAAGGTAGATAAGACACCATATGAGATGTGGTATGGAAAGGTTCCAAACTTATCTTACTTGAAAGTCTGGGGTTCAGCTCATGTATGACAAGAAGCTTCAAGCAAACTTGATCCTAGATCTATCAAATGTAATTTTGTGGGATATCCTAAAGATTCATTAGGATATTATTTCTACAACCCAGTTGAGAACAAAGTGTTTGTTTCTAGGCATGCCACTTTCTTAGAAAAAGAGTTTCTTTCGAAAGAGGCAAGTGGGAGCAATGTAGACCTTGAAGAAATTCAAGAACCACAAAATACAAGTCAGGTTGGCACTAGCACTCAACAAACGGTTGTTGAACCTGAACAATTGGTTGTTCGAGAACCTACTGAAACACAAAGTGTTCGTAGATCTGGTAGACCTCGTCAAGAACCCGAGAGATACGGATTTCTCGTGTCCAATGATGAGATTTTCTTGGTAGACTCTTCTGAGCCTACTAACTACCAAGATGTTATATCGGATCCGGAATCCGATAAATGGCTTGATGCCATGAACACTGAGATGCAGTCCATGTATGAAAATCAAGTATGGGACTTGGTTGATCTTCCTCCCAATAGTAAGACTGTAGGGAGCAAGTGGGTCTTCAAGAAGAAGACAGACATGGATGGAAATGTACACACATTTAAGGCAAGGCTAGTGGTGAAAGGTTTCACTCAAACTCATGGTATTGCTATGATGAAATTTTCTCTCCGGTAGCCATGATTAAATCTATTAGAATACTTATTGCCATAGCTGCATATTATGACTATGAGATATGGCAAATGGATGTCAAAACGGCTTTTCTAAATGGACACTTAGGTGAAGATGTCTATATGGTTCAGCCCGAAGGTTTTGTAGATCTAACAAGGTGTGCAAGCTTAAAAGATCCATTTATGGACTAAAGCAAGCATCTCGAAGTTGGAATCTTCGATTTGATGAGAAAAATAAAGAGTTTGGTTTTATCAAATCAGAATATGAACCGTGTGTTTACAAGAAAACAAGTGGGAGCGCAGTAGCATTCCTTGTCTTGTATGTTGACGACATACTACACATTGGAAACGACATCCCGACCTTGCAAGACATCAAGTCTTGGCTTGGAAAGTGTTTCTCAATGAAAGACTTGGGAGAAGTCGCCTACATTCTTGGAATAAAGATCTATAGGGATTGATCTAGGCATCTTATTGGCCTAAGTCAAAGTGCATATATTGACAAGATCTTGAAACGATTCAAGATGGAGAATTCTAAGAGAGGATTCTTGCCAATGGCACAAGGCATGGTTTTGAGTAAAGCTCAAAGCCCTAGCACAAGAGAAGAGCTAGATAGAATGAGTGAGATCCCATATGCTTCTGCAATTGGATCCATCATGTATGCCATGCAATGCACTAGGCCAGATGTCTTGTATGCTTTGAGCATAACGAGCAGATACCAGCAAAACCCAGGAGATAGCCATTGGATGGCAGTCAAGAACATTTTAAAATACTTGAGAAGAACCAAAGACATGTTCTTGATCTATGGGGGTTTGGAAGAAGATCTTTGTGTAAAGTGTTACACAGATACTAGTTTCCAAACGGATCGAGATGATTCTCAATCACAATCGGGCTATGTCTTCATTATGAATGGAGGCGCGGTTGCTTGAAAAAGTTCTAAGCAAAGTGTAGTTGCACAATCCACTACAGAATCTGAATACATTGCTGCTTCTGAGGCTGGACAAGAAGCTGCATGGATGAAGAAGTTCATTGCTGAACTTGGGGTAGTAACAAGCATTCAAGACCCCATAGAGATATTTTGTGATAATGAAGGTGCTATTGCCCAGGCAAAAGAACCTAGATCACATCACAGCACCAAACACATCATCAGGCGTTTCCACTACATACGGGATATAGTGGATAGAGGAGATGTGCGTATTCGCAAAGTTCATACAAATCAGAATCTTGCAGATCCTTTTACGAAACCTCTTGCCTCGACTAAGAATGAGTCTCATACTAGGGAAATAGGTATTCGCTTTGCAAGGGATTGGATTTGAATTGTAATTTAGTATTTGGATATTTTGGAATATTATGACAATATCTATTTTATCTGAATGATGTATGGGATATGATCACTTCATTAATATTTATTGTGTTCTTTATTAACATGTTTAAATCCGTGAATAATTCTTTATTCTAAAATGTACATAGTCGGTTATAACTATGGGAATAGTTATGAATTAAGACTAATGTGAATCGGTTGGTTGACTTTCATTCGTGATGAAAGTAGGCAAAAGGGTTTACAGCCAAATTCACTAACGTTTGTTAGGGAACGAACATTGGACATGACCAACTCTTAAGATCGCTTCATGGATCAGTGTCATAAGTAAATCTTGAGAAAAAGGTGGTATCTTTGTATCCTTAGACCTGAGACACATATTGGGACTCGAGTATGAGGAGTATCATGCTTTAATGTGGTTAAACGCTATCTTTAACCGGGTAGTTATAAAGGCCATTATTAGGTATGATATGAGTCTTATAAGAGACGTATGTGGTCAAGATGGAATTTGTTTCTCTCATTTAATTGGGAGTATAATATCTCTAGGCCCTAAAACAAGTTCAACATTATATGAGAATTGATGACGATCCATGTCTCATGTTCAACGAGATGTTAAAACAAAGGGATAATTGATGACTTACCTATAACAACGATTTGTAGCTAGTGAGTTAATTTCGTTGGTGAAAGTGTTGATCAACACACTTTATTTATTATTAGGGGCAATGGGATGTTGCTATACGTTCTTACCATTGTCTATATCGGCTTAAGTTGTAACTTGTGCAAGTGGGAGATTGTTGGTTCTATGTGCACAAGACACAAATTAATACGATATTACTGATAATAAATAAACCCATATGGTCACACATTTACAATCAATGGACACCAATTACATATTTGAATATGATTTAAATATGTTTCAAACTCATTATATATATGCATTGTTGCATATTAGTATTTATGTGAAATAATAATATCACTCTTATATATTGATATAAGGTAATGCATATCAAATACATAAATATAAACATATGATTTTATATATATGTATGAATATATATATATATATATATATATATATATTGTAAAGTATAAAATTGTATAGAAATAGGAGTTTACTTGAGAAAATACTCAGAGAGTATATATAGGGATATGACCCTTGTAATAAGTGAGTTTTGCCATAATCAATGTTTAAGTGTGTGTTTTGTAAGGTGTAAATCTTCTACACACTACATTCTTGCATTACTCCAATCATACTCGAACCACTTGGGACTATCAAGTGGTATCAGAGCCTTGGACCCTGCTATCAGGGGCGCTGCCCCCGAACCCCCGTAGTCGTTGTGTGACATTCGGCAACAAATTTCCCAGGTTAGCCATTAGAAATCCTAATTTTAAGCCTAGTATGACTAAAAATAGTATTTATGACTTAAATTCATCCATAATAATATTAGATTTCGTAGAAATCCCGCCTATATGGTTAGAACCTTCCGGAGCTCGAAAAATCGAATTATTACGAGTCAAGAATTACAAATCAGGTACAATAATAAAAATAATATCAATTAAAATAATTAAATAAATTATAATAAATATAAATAAGTTAAAATATAAAACATATAAAAATAAACTCATAAAAGTAATAAAAACTTTGTAATTAAAAGATTTAAACAAAATCAACAATTATACAAAATTCATTTAAACAAATTACACTTAATTATTCAAAAAAAATAAATAAAAGAAAATCCCCCCCCCCCATGAGGCCGGCCACCCTACCCCCCCCCCCCCCCTCAAATTTCTCTTGCCTCCTTCTCTTCCCAAGAACCACCACTTGATCTCCCCCATGCTCTATATAAGCCTCCTACTACTCTTTATCATTTCCTTTACCACCACACTCCATCTCTTCTCTTTTCTCTCTTCTTCTTTCACCAACAAAAATCTCCCAAGAAAAATCAAAGAAAAGAGTTGGTAAGATGATCATAAAACACTCATCTCTACACTTCTACCTTTCTTCTCTTCTTCTTTCTTCTTTCTTTTATTTATTTTCTTTGTTGTTCATCTTATTTCCTTTATTTATATATATATAATCATGTAAATATAAACATCCTACCAATGTTGTAAGGAGCACATGAAATGTGCATCATCCTACCGTTGTTGTATGGAACTTAATCAACTAAAAATCAAGAAAATAAGACTTTGATCATGCATGTGTTTCATCTTAACAAATGTTGTAAGGAACACATAAAATGTGTATCATCCTACCATTGTTGTAAGAACACATGGATTATCAAAGCTTATACTCATACAATATGATTATTCATGAATATAAACATATTATATTAAAGTTATGACCCATAAGCAAAAAAGAATAACATTCTGGCAGATTCTGATGCTAGAACTCCCCACTTGTTTTTGTTATATCTGGAGTTCTAGGTATCAAAATCAGTTGATTCTTTTTGTTAATCTTAGTTTAAAATGTTACCTTTCATTTAAACATGGATTCACTAATTTTCATGAACGTTTGATCCTTCAAACATATTTAAAAAGACCCATATGTTGAATCTTGAAATCTGACAGATTTAGAAGGGTACACTTTAAACGCGTGTAACTTACTCATTCTTGGGTCAAAATACGTCTAGTTTTTTTTAAAAGTTTAATCTTTGAGTCGTGGTTATTTCCCAGTTTTAATCATGTAAAAAGGAGGTCGTATGAGCCCTAAACAGACGTTTTAGTAACAACATGTCATCCAGACACTGATCAGTGGACATCCTATACACTTTTAATTATTAAAAATACTAAACATGGATTATAAATTCCTATATTTTTACTGGAAATTCTAGAAACATGTATTAAGATTATATTAAAATATCAAGCCTTAATATGACTCCTAAATTACATTTTTAAATTTTTAAAGTACAACTTAAAGAACTAAAAATTTCAGTGAACACTTATGATTTATGGAAAAATAGAGACAACCTTTAACTATTTAAATAAATAAGTTAACAACAAATAAATAATACAAAATAATAAATAAAATAAGTCTAATAGAGCTACATACCTCTTATATTAGGAAAGGAGCTTCGGTAGGAACAAGAAATCCTTACAAGAAAACACCTTTGCATACCGAGTGAGTATCATAGCCTCTTTTTACCGTATTTCATATTATTTTGGGGTGAAAGCATGTGTATACGTTTCATGAAAAGTTTATTGCCTATCTTCTTATTTATTTCAAATATTATTTTGAGCACTTATGGTATTATTCTTTGATGTGCTTGGGTGATCGTTGTAAGGCCCTTTCGTTGGACATTATTCCTTAACTCCGCTAGTGAGCCGATGGTATTTGTAAGTAGCGCTATTTGGAGATTCCGACGTCTCCCATTTATGGTTGACGAACTATAGATGTACTTTACCACTACTAACGTCATTTAATATAGGCGTTAGGTTTATCATGGGCAATTGGTTGTCGGCTAGGTTGGATAATGGCTCAAGCAACAATCATCATAGTCTATTACTACCATGTGCAACGTATTGGGCAATATATAATACATCTTCTTTCATTATTTCATACTTGGATTTTATTCAAAAACTTCCATCAATTATTTAAACTTATCTCATTTAAAAGATATTTTGTGCATATATTAAAAACCTATGAACTCACCAACTCTAGTAGTTGACCGTTTCCTTTCTTTTACCCATGCTTTCAGGTGATTGCCGTTAGGTACCTTATGCTTACGAACATGATGTGTGGCATCTTCATCTTCATCGTCACGTTTTATAAAAACAATATCTATTTTATTTACGCATCGTACAAGACAATGTCCTTTAAATATTATTTGGTTGTGTAACTTTTATTTATGTTTCATCCGAACTACTTATTTTGTTAATTTAATCTAATGGTTATTATCTATTTACCTTGTGCGATGATATCTTGTGCTGTGACATCTCGTGTTTCCGCTTTAGCGGGGTGTGACAGATTTGGTATCAGAGCCTAAGGTTATAGAGAATGTTGTTTTCCTTATGGGGGGAAAACAACAACTATGACCAAAGGTTTATAAAAATAATTTTCCAAATAATTTTGTTTAAAATGCATCAAGTGTATTGATAATATAATTAAGCTGAGTACCACATTGTTATACCTCAATTAGACAAAGCTTGATCACCTATGTCTAATTTAGCTATGTACGATATGGCACTTAGGTTAGTTATAATAAAAATATACTTAGAAACAAAATTTTATTTACTTTCTTTCTAGATCATGATCATTGTGTGTGTGCATGAGCATAACATTCATATATAGACAATTTAAGTTATGAATTTAGTAAATAAGTCTATTCAAACCTTGCAGATCATGTCAAGCGAAAGTGAACCTACCGAGAACGGCCAAAGATCTTCCACCGATAGTAACCAATCCCCACAATACCAGCTGCCTGAAGGGTTCTTAGAACCCCTACGTAGACCCGTAAGGATCTTTGACATTCCCTCCTCTCAACCAAACCAAAACCCAAACCCCGGAACAACCGGGCCTCGGGTTAGACAAACTGCCCGAAAGAGGGTGGCCATTCCAGTACGAGCAACCGTATCACCACCCCAGCCTACCATGGGAGAAACTTCCCGGCAGGTGAACGAGCCAGTAAGAGCCCTAACGGGAATCCCGATGATACCTTCATCCGGGATGACCGACGAGGAAAAGAGGAGATTCCACCACATGTCTCTGGAGCTATATAACATGAGAGGCATGTTAGATTACCAAACCTACAGGGTTAGTTCGTGCTTAGACATGGCGGACCTTAACCACCATCGCGCAATGCAAGCCTTAGAGGCGGCTCAAGAAGCCCGAAGACTAATTAGGCTAGTGCATACATGCCTAGTTTTAGGGGTTGTGTTGATGATGTTAGTGGGGCTAGCTTACATTGGAATTGGGCGCTAGATGGGTTGGAGTGGATCTACTTTGAGTTTAATAGTTCTTTTGTTGATTATGAACTAAAATATCCTATGTTGGTTTGAAGGATGTATGATTGTATGGCTACTATTAACTCCCTATTAATATATATGGCATCTTTTAAAGAGCCGATTTTGGTAATTATTTTGTGCCAAGTGAATGATCGATTATTTAATTAAATCTCGTACTATTAAGTCATATTTAATGCCATGAATGAATTACACACGTTACACATAGAGTAGTATGATAAAACTGATTAGATTGAGTGACTAAAAATCGTCGTGTGATTATGCTCTAGAACGATGCCTCCACGAAAAGCAAACCCCGAGTTAGATCAACTTGTCATGGAACAAGTGATTGCAACATTACCCAACATAGTTAGCCAAGTTGCTGATGGGCTTCAAACAAACCAAGGAGCACCAACCCCAACCCAAGATTGCAACTACAAAACCTTTAGGGCCTGCAACCCTAAAGAATTCTTTGGAACGGAAGGAGGTGTAGGTCTACTAAGCTGGATTGAAAGCATGGAATCAGTCCTTAGCATCAGTAAATGTACGGAAGCAAACAAGGTGGAGTTTGCATCATGTCTTCTGCAAGGGCGAGCCCTATCGTGGTGGAATATCCAAGTGCAAACACTTGGAAGAAATGCCGCGCACCAACTCACCTAGGATGCATTCCTCAGGCTATTAAGGGACGAATTTTGCTCAAAGAGTGAAATTCAAAAGCTAGAAGCCGAGCTGTGGAATCATGAAATGATCGGGGACGACATCAACTCCTACACCACCCGATTTCATGATTTGGCCAAGCTAGTGCCGCACTTGGTGACCCCGGAAGAAAACCGTATCGATAGATACATTTGGGGTCTAGCCCCTGAGATCCGGGCAAATGTCACGGCTGCAAACCCCAACACCATCCAAAGTGCGGTAAATCTAGCTACAAGACTTACCCACAATGCCATCCGATCGGGATCGCTTGGGAGCAACAAGGACAAGGGTAAGAGGAAGCTTGAGGAGGTGCCGAGGAAGCCATCCGGTGGAGAAGCTGCGAGGACTCAAAAAAGGGCTAGAAACTTCGGAGCTCAGGCGCAAGCAGCCGATAAAGGATGGAGATCCTACCCCAAATGTGATAAGTGCCACAAACACCACGAAGGGAAGTGCATGGTGTGCTTTAGGTGTAAGCGGCTAGGACACCTCAGCAAAACTTGCCGAGTAAAGCCATGCTTTAAATGCGGAAGTCTGGAGCACCATGGCACCGTCTGCTCGCGGCCAACTCAAGGGTCTAACTATAATCAAGCACGTCCTGCAAGCCAAAGTAACCAAGGAAATCAAGCACGAGGCAGGGTGTTTGAGATTGGAGCAAATGAAGCTAGACAAAACCCCGATGTCGTTACAGGTACGTTTCCTCTAAACGGTTATTACGCATCAGTACTATTTGATTCAGGGGCCGATAAAAGCTTCATATCATTAAGATTTAAGTTAAGGCTAAACCTAAAAACCATAGAAATGAAAGAGCCTTACATCATTGAATTTGCTAACGGTCAGAAAACTAGCGTTAAGGACATAATCCCTAGTTGTACCTTGGGCTTAGCCGATAAAACATATACCATAGATTTAATCCCACTTGAAATGGGAAGTTTCGACATAGTGGTTGGGATGGATTGGCTTTCTAGCCATCGAGCGGAAATCTGCTGCTTTGAAAAGATCGTCCGAATTCCGACGCCTGATAGTGAGACACTTAAGGTGTATGGAGAAAAATCCGGAAGGAATTTCAAGATAATCTCATCCATCAAGATGAGAAAATGCTTAAGGAAAGGAAACGAGGCATTCCTAGCACATATAATCAATAAGAAAACCTGTGAGAAAAACATTCAAGAAATTCCCGTCGTGCGAAACTTTCTTGAAGTATTTCCGGAAGATTTGCCAGGATTACCCCCGAATCGGCAAGTCGAATTCCATATCGATCTAGTCCCTGGAGCGGCTCCCGTGGCAAAAGCACCATATCGACTCGCCCCATCAGAAATGCAAGAGCTATCGGCACAACTACAAGAATTACTCGACAAAGGTTTCATTCAACCAAGTTCATCCCCTTGGGGAGCCCCAGTTCTTTTCGTCAAAAAGAAGGACGGGTCGCTACGAATGTGTATCGACTATCGGGAACTCAACAAGTTAACAATCAAGAACCGATACCCTCTCCCTCGAATCGATGATCTGTTCGACCAACTTGAAGGCGCCAAATATTTTTCAAAAATCGATCTTCGCTCGGGATATCACCAATTGAGAGTTCGCGAAGAAGACGTCCCCAAGACCGTCTTTAGAACCCGCTATGGACATTATGAGTTCTTAGTTATGCCTTTTGGGTTGACTAACGCTCCAGCAGTATTTATGGACTTAATGAATAGGGTCTGTAGACCATATTTAGATAAGTTTGCTATAGTGTTCATAGACGACATCCTCATCTATTCGCGAAGCAAGGAAGATCATGAGCAGCATTTGAAATTAATCTTAACACTACTCAAGGACCAGAAGTTGTATGCCAAATTCTCTAAGTGTGAATTTTGGATCCGAGAAGTACACTTCCTTGGTCATGTAGTTAATTCAAATGGAATTCATGTCGATCCAGCAAAGATCGAAGCAATCAAAAAGTGGGAAGCACCAAAGACGCCAACTGAAATTCGACAATTTCTGGGTCTGGCAGGATATTATAGGCGATTCATCGAAAACTTTTCACGCGTGGCTCAACCATTAACGACTTTGACTCAGAAGGATAAGAAATTCATTTGGGGAGATAAGCAAGAAGAAGCCTTTCAAACCTTAAAGTAGAAGCTATGCAACGCACCTATCTTGGCATTGCCAACTGGATCAGAAAACTTTGTGGTCTATTGCGACGCATCACACCAAGGGTTGGGATGTGTTTTAATGCAAAAAGACAAAGTTATCGCCTACGCTTCGAGACAATTGAAGGTTCATGAGAAAAACTACACTACTCATGATTTGGAGCTAGGAGCGGTAGTGTTTGCACTCAAAATATGGAGACACTACTTATATGGCACCAAGTGTACCGTCTACACTGACCATAAGAGTCTCCAGCATATTTTTGATCAAAAGATGCTCAATATGAGACAAAGGCGATGGGTAGAACTACTCAATGATTATGATTGCGAAATCAAATATCACCCAGGCAAGGCCAATGTGGTAGCCGACGCGTTGAGTAGGAAGGAAAGAGTAAAACCAACAAGAGTACGAGCATTAGGAGCTGTTGTGAAAACAAGTCTGAAAGGAAGGATCCTTGAAGCTCAGGAGCAAGCATTAAAAGTAGAAAATCTAAAAGAGGAAACCCTCCGTCATTTGGAGCACAGGTTCGAGATTGGAACTGATGGAGTACGTTACTTCGAAAAGAAGGTTTGGATACCCAAGGTAAATAACATAAGGTTAACGATATTGGATGAGGCACATAAGTCTAAGTATTCTATTCATCCCGGAGCCGATAAAATGTACAAGGATTTGAAGGAATACTATTGGTGGCCCGGAATGAAGTGTTACCTTTCATTTAAACCTGGATTCACTAATTTTCATGAACGTTTGATCCTTCAAACATATTTAAAAAGACCCATATGTTGAATCTTGAAATCTGACAGATTTAGAAGGGTACACTTTAAACGCGTGTAACTTACTCATTCTTGGGTCAAAATACGTCTAGTTTTTTTTAAAAGTTTAATCTTTGAGTCGTGGTTATTTCCCAGTTTTAATCATGTAAAAAGGAGGTCGTATGAGCCCTAAACAGACGTTTTAGTAACAACATGTCATCCAGACACTGATCAGTGGACATCCTATACACTTTTAATTATTAAAAATACTAAACATGGATTATAAATTCCTATATTTTTACTGGAAATTCTAGAAACATGTATTAAGATTATATTAAAATATCAAGCCTTAATATGACTCTTAAATTACAGTTTTTAATTTTTAAAGTACAACTTAAAGAACTGAAAATTTCAGTGAACACTTATGATTTATGGAAAAATAGAGACAACCTTTAACTATTTAAATAAATAAGTTAACAACAAATAAATAATACAAAATAATAAATAAAATAAGTCTAATAGAGCTACATACCTCTTATATTAGGAAAGGAGCTTCGGTAGGAACAAGAAATCCTTACAAGAAAACACCTTTGCATACCGAGTGAGTATCATAGCCCCTTTTTACCGTATTTCATATTATTTTGGGGTGAAAGCATGTGTATACGTTTCATGAAAAGTTTATTGCCTATCTTCTTATTTATTTCAAATATTATTTTGAGCACTTATGGTATTATTCTTTGATGTGCTTGGGTGATCGTTGTAAGGCCCTTTCGTTGGACATTATTCCTTAACTCCGCTAGTGAGCCGATGGTATTTGTAAGTAGCGCTATTTGGAGATTCCGACGTCTCCCATTTATGGTTGACGAACTATAGATGTACTTTACCACTACTAACGTCATTTAATATAGGCGTTAGGTTTATCATGGGCAATTGGTTGTCGGCTAGGTTGGATAATGGCTCAAGCAACAATCATCATAGTCTATTACTACCATGTGCAACGTATTGGGCAATATATAATACATCTTCTATCATTATTTCATACTTGGATTTTATTCAAAAAGTTCCATCAATTATTTAAACTTTTCTCATTTAAAAGATATTTTGTGCATATATTAAAAACCTATGAACTCACCAACTCTAGTAGTTGACCGTTTCCTTTCTTTTACCCATGCTTTCAGGTGATCGCCGTTAGGTACCTTATGTTTACGAACATGATGTGTGGCATCTTCATCTTCATCGTCACGTTTTATAAAAACAATATCTATTTTATTTACGCATCATACAAGACAATGTCCTTTAAATATTATTCGGTTGTGTAACTTTTATTTATGTTTCATCCTCACTACTTATTTTGTTAATTTAATCTAATGGTTATTATCTATTTACCTTGTGCGATGATATCTTGTGCTGTGACATCTCGTGTTTCCGCTTTAGCGGGGTGTGACACGTTGTGACTGTATTATGTGTTCACCTTGATTCCTAAGACAAGTGTTTGGATTTTTTGGTTGAGTCAGGAGTTCTCAAAGTTTCAGTTATCGTTATGATGTTTCTAGATTTGGTTTACTTTGGGTCATTGCTACCATATGCTAAATATCTAGTACCTTATGTCTAGTCATCCTACCCTTTCCTAACTGATTTTTGGTTCTTCTTTCTTAGCGTCACCAATTTTTGGTCTCAAAACCAGATTTTGGCCATCTATTCCTTGTTTCTTTTGAATCCTGGTTATCTTATATCAGTACAACCCAGATCACATTGTTGGTAAATTTGTTTGAAGGATTGACCAACATCAAATTACTTCAAGTTTTTGAGAAAAATTTGTATTACATGTGTATGCTCTTGAGTAAGGATGGATCCGACTCACTGATTATTATATCAAAGTCACCTACCCACTTATGTGTACCCAAGTTCTTTTGCACCCGTATGTCTTCCAAATTTTTTTGGGACTTGCGGTGATTTGGTCAAGGTTGATTACACGGTATTGGGAGACTTACTTGACAACATTAATCTCCAATATCAGGTTACATCCAACACAAAGTTATAAATCTTCACGAATTCAGATCAAATCATTACCACTCCTTAACGATCGAGAGTGGTTCGAGTATCTACTCTTGTCGTACAACAAATGGAGATCTTTTTGACATGAATATGTAGGCTCATCCCCGTCCCTTTTTCCATGTTTGTTACAACTGAATCTCAGAGTGATGTCCTTTATGCATGATGCTCATAATGTATCATAATCATCATGAGGAGGAGAATAAAAAAATAAGTAAGGAAATTTTACATTGTTGATTCAGTTGTTGTTGAGGGAGAGTAAAAGAACATATTGAAAAGTTATTGTGTCTACTCAAGGGGGAGAGAGACAAAGAAACGTCAGTCTATATCATGTCTAGGGGGAGTCAAGATTGTCAGACTTATGAAGACATGAGAACAATCTGAGCTACATTGTAGGGGGAGACAAAAAGAAGTTTCTTCCCAACACATCAAAAGTGTTTATGCTTCCGCTGCCAAAAGCTCAAAATAAAGCATTGTTTCAGACTGATGTATTTGGTGGGACGATACATCCAAAACTGCTTATATAATCTAAGGAAGACAGTCCTTAGGTTACTGGCGTTTACACTCCTATTTCAATACAAAGGGGGGGAATGTAAAGTATAAAATTGTATAGAAATAGGAGTTTACTTGAGAAAATACTCAGAGAGTATATATAGAGATATGACCCTTGTAACAAGTGAGTTTTGCCATAATCAATGTTTAAGTGTGTGTTTTGTAAGGTGTAAATCTTCTACACACTACATTCTTGCATTACTCCAATCATACTCGAACCACTTGGGACTATCATATATATATATATATATATATATATATTTGTTACAAGTAAATTGTTACTAGTAACAATTATATAAATGTATGTATATTTTTGTTACAAGTAAAGAGTTACTAGTAACAATCAAGTATGTATATAAAATACATGTAGATGTATTTTATACATAGTACGACATATCTAGTATATCTTTTATATATTTTAAAGATTAATAGCTAGAAATTCTCACAATGAGCAAGAAAGGGGCCATATGGTGTATTCTTGCATAAGACATAACCAAGACATGCATGTATGGGACAAGTAAGGAAGCAAGAGGCAAGAGGGGACCCTCCCCCCTCTAATTTTCGTCCATAATGCAAGGGAGGGGGTCCTCCCTCTCTTGCTTTGCTTCTTGACTTTTATAATTACATGCATGGTCCCTTTTGTAACATACTTGCATGCTATCACCTTTCTTTGTGTTCTTAGAATTGTTCTAAGTGTTTTATACTTGAAATACATCCTTACTCTCTAGTATTGGTGTTCTTCAAGTTAGCAAAGGTGATACATAAACACATACTCAAAATAAATACATCTACTTCAAGAAGAAGAACAAAGGTTGTTGCTTGCATTCTTGAATATCAAGGGTTGGAGAGACTAGCATCTTGGAGGTGTTGGACTCATTGATTTGTGGATACCTTGGAGGAAGTCTTCTCTTGGCTTCTCATAGATCAACCACTTCACCAACGGTTTACTCACGCTACAAAGGTTGTAGTTCTAAACACCCTATGGTTGGTTTTGTTTCTTAAGGCTTGCATATGGATCATTGGTGGGGAGTTTTAAAAAGTTTAAAATCGTTGTTCATGCTTCCGTTGCTAAAATATATTTTGAAAAACCGAACAAACCCCAACAATAAATGGATTGGTCCTCCAATTTACATTAACTCAGATTCTAAACATATCAAAAACAAAATTAAAACATACTAGGATCGTTGATTAGACTTGAAAGATAAATATAATGCCATTAAAGTCAAAAAGATGTAAAATTAACCAACTTGATAGAGTTTCATCTCCTCTAGGGAGGAAATCAGAAAACGTAGCCTATTAAAAGCATAATCAACTTCTAGAATTCAAGAATAAACATTAAGAATGGAAGAAGAAAAGAAAAACCGTAATAAAGCAAGAACTCTAAGCCTTTAATCTTCAAAATTATGCTCCAATCCTTCAAATCCGAGCTCAAGCCTTATGAGATGTGTTCTTGGACGTGTTTGGCAGAGTAATGGTGGAAGAAATCGAGTGGTTAACCCTTTTTCAGATCTGGAAGTTCGTTTAAATAGATCTTTGAAAACAGGTGTCGCGCCGCGACGAGCTATTTTACCCCGATCCCACTTCTTTTAAAATTCAAGGTTGTCGTAATCTTGACGTTTCGCGCCGCGACGCACATTTTGGTCGCGCCGCGACGCACATTTTGGTCGCGCCGCGACACCATGTGACGAGAAGATGGGCATTATCCGGACACTTCGTAGCGCGCGACAGGAGATAGGGTCGCACTGCGATGACCTCTTTCACGCCCGGACTTTTCCTATTTCTTGGGCTTGGGCTAGTTGGGCCAATTTAATTCTTTCTTTTTATTGCTTTTGGGCCTTGGGCTATTGATTCTTTCTTTTCTCATCTTTCATTAAGCCCATTTACTTTTTCCTCGATTTCTTTTTATTTTCTCGGCTTTCTTGAACTTCCTTTATTTTTCTCAATTATTTGGATATTTCGCCTTTCTAGCCTGCAAAACATAAAAGAAACGGTAAACGTATCTTTTTACAATTAAATGCACTATTTCCGGCTAAAACCAACCGGATATCGCACAATATTTATATATATTTAACGCGATATCAAAATACTCCACACTTGAAATTTGCTTGTCCTCAAGCAAATCACAACTCTATCCAGGCTTAAAAATTCAAATATTAACACCATTTTCGAAAAATCAAATATAACTTACGAATGTCAAAAAGGTTGATTCAAAACAAAACATAAGCTATACTTAGAATTATGCATATACCCATGATTAGATCCTCATTTACTTTCCATCATTCCTAAAGAATACTCCTATCTATATACATCCAATCTTTAATTTAAAAATTGCATTTAAATTTAATTTGGTTAAGTTACCCTTTGAAAATCCATGACCTCAAGACTTATTGCAGATTTCCAACTTTATTTGCACATATGTTTTTTCTCTTTTCAGCTCTTTTTTATATAAGCTTATGACTTTCTATGGAACCCATGTAGCGAATCCTCAACTCAACCGATCCCAAACCAGTTGGCTTTAGGTGATTAGGTGTATAACACCCCTCAGTGTTTACTAATTCGAGTTCCAAAGGCCATGTATTTGACTTATATATTTTTTCTAGTTCTTTTGCATATTTTTTTCATTTGTTTTGCACATTGGCTTTTCTCATTTTTTTAAACATATGTTCATAAAAATTGAAAATTTAACTCAGTCTATTTTTGTCAAGCTTAGAATCAAAAAGGGCTTAACCTTTCTAATTATTGCAGCAATTAAAAAATTAAAGTTTGGATACTATAAATAGAAATTTCTAAGAATTTGGTGAAAAGCCACAAGCACTATGCATAAAAGCTAGATATATCATATGAATTGTTTATAAATCAACAAACTTGATATTCTTAAATAATATCTAACTTTTAACTCGAATGATATTAAAAATTTTAAATTTAACGCCCAAATAAAATAATAATTTAACACAAGAACAAATAAATTTCAAGCGAGGAAATATTTTCTAACCCCCTACCCCACACTTAAATTGTACAATGTCCTCACTGTACATAAAATAAAGATATCACAAGGTAGAAAAAGGTTAGAAAAACTCTCCGGGTATTATTAGGCGAACGGAGCAGATAGATGTTAGCATATACGCGTACTCCATAAATTAAAAGCCATAGCTGAAATATAAATCACTCAGCGCAAATTGTCAGACACGCATAGAAATAAATATAAACATCAAAGGATAGTAATGTCTGAATGTGATTTTATATGAAGAATTCCATAAGCATGTATGAAGAATTATCTAGGCTAGGATTCCCTAAAATTTAAAAAACAAAACCTAACTCACTTTCGTAGGAATCACGGTTGCATTTAGCATATGCAACAAGCCTTTAAACCCCTCGATAGCCCGAGTGGACAAGTTATAGTCTCGTGAGGGTTTTAGGCAACACGCCCACAAAGCTGGAATACGGGGTGCCTCCCGGAAGCGCTTCTTTAAACGAGTCTTTAGTTGGACTCCACCCCACACTTATGTAACATCCTTAAAACGGGCCTAGACGTGTCCGATTATGGTACGTCAATTATTTAATTTAATTAAATAATATAAATATATATTCTAGAAAATGATATAAAATATGGAAAATAATTAAATAAAAGGGTTATTAAAAATATTAATAAATATAGATAAAGAATATAAAATGTCGAACGGTTTCAATCGAGGATTCCAAAAATATCCTCGTTAGTTGAAACGGTTAAACGAGAGATGAGTTGTAAATTGGAAAGGGGAACAAGATACCCACTTGTGGATATTATCAACCCACAAGTAGGCATCATCTGTATACTCACGTGAGCACCCCTTCACAAACACAGACATTTTCCTTATGCTTATCTCTTGTTCCTACTTTGGCTTTGAAGAAGAATTCACCAAGAAGATCACTCAAGCTTACATCTTTGCTGCAAATTCGAGTTGTAATCTGCTGTAACACTTCATCTTCATCATCTTCAACCTTCATTGTAAGCTTCCTTCCATGAAAACACCATGTTCTTGATTTTTGGGTTTTGAAAGAAAACTTACTAAACTTTGTTCCAGCAGTGAATTAAGGCTTAGAATCACTTCTAGATTAGTTCCTAAACATCCTTTGATCATTGTAAGTGCCAATTCATCCTTGTTCATGCTAGAGTTCTTCATGTTCTTGAAATTTTAGGTTTTGATGGGTTATGGTGATTTTTCAATCAAGAACTGAAATTGATGATTGAAATAGGTTCTAATATCATTTATAAGTGTATAGGAACCAATTCCATGAATTAAAGTAGTGTTCTTGATGAGTTTTGAATTTTGGCTCAAATGGGTCAAAATTGGTCAAATACGGGTCAAACTGATTTTGACCTTGAAGAACTGAAATTTAGTGTTCTAATTGATCTTATAACTTGTTAGGATTGATTAGAATTCAAATGGTGCATTAGAAGTGGTGTTTTTGCACAAATCCAATATTTAGCCTAAATGGGTCAAAATGGCCTAAATCTGTTTTTACACATCAAAAACTGATTTTTAAGGTTCTAATAGGTTCATATGATTTGTATAAATTGATTAGAACATTGGTTTTGAATTGGAATGGTTGTTTTGCTTGAATTGGCTAAAATAGTGAAAAATAGGCCTTAAATAGGCAAGAAATTGGAAAATGATACAAAACAATGAGTTTAAAGGTTTTGGTCAGTTGCAACACCTTCAATACATCATATTAGGTGTATATGGTGTGTTGCAAGTGTTGGAATTGGTCTACACCAAGTTTTAGCCATTATGCGCACGTCTTTGTCCATTTAATTGTGAATTTCGTATGAATTAATTGGATAGGAGTTTTTTATGTTAGAAAGCTTCCACAAGTGTCAAATGGTCCTGTGAAACACTAGATTTTTACCAAAATTGATTTGGAGTTGAAATGAGCTAAAATGGGCCTGCTGTGCACAAAACAAACACAAGCTGCAGCTCTGCACACTGGTCGCGGCGCGACAAAGCTGTGTCGCTGCGCGACACCCCTGCACACAGTTTTCTTTGTTGTTTTGTGCTACGTATTCGCGTGTTGTTGCTTGGGCTGCTATAGTTAGTTAATAAATGGTAAAATAGCATCATTAGGGTATTGTTTCAAGTATCCTAGACGTTCCTCGTGTATTCAAATGATTGATGCGTAGGTCTTGATATTATAGGTTGAATTGTCAATCCGTGTGTGCCAAAGCAAGGTCGTTGCTTATCCTAGCCTATCAGGTGAGTGTCGAATGACATAACAATTAATATACCTATAACACATATTAACAATGATTACAGAATTGTAAACCATGATTTGTACAAGCACTTGTTCAAGTTTAGGATTGCATGATGATGCTAGAATATACCATGTTGACTTAGTATAGTATGCACTTGATTAGGTGTATGCTAGGATGAGTATTGAATTTATATGCGCGCATTAACTGATGATTCGATTGAATCAATTGTTTGTTTGTGGTTGATCCGGATCCTATGGACAAAGCTGTCCTGCGAGAACAAAGCTGTTCTATTTAAGGACAAAGTTGTCCTCTTTGGGTATAGCTGCGGCTGTACAACAGAGGAATCTGCGGATTCCAAAACGCAATGGTGGACGCTGTATAGCTCCCCCACCGGGGCGGTTGATGTGTTTGGTACCCCAGTTTGGTGCATTGAGCCGGGTTAGATCCCCTGCAAGATATGTTACCTCCTGACTACGCCAACTCATCGCGAGATGCTAGGATAGAACTATCTGAGCATGATTGATGATATGTGATGTACTTTTATTGATTGCATGCTATTTGGTACTCACTAGCTATTATAGCTAACAGTTGCTACACTCCACATGTGCAGGTAATCCTCAGTGAGCTCGGGAGCCTGCGGGTAGTTATTTGCTTTGGGAGGAACACTGCTTTTATGTTTAAACTATGTTTATGTATGTTTAAAATAATGGTGCCTGTTGACTTTGAAGGTAATTCCCTTGGAATCAAGTAGTTCGATTGTGCTGTATGGGAATACCTTACTAACCACGTATGGGCCGTACCATCGGGTTTTGAGTTTTCCAGGAAACAACTTCAACCTTGAATTGAATAGAAGAACTTTATCGCCAGGTTCGAAGTGTTTGATTTCTTTCAGACGTGCATCGTGCCATTTTCGTACGATCTTTATAGATCAAGGAATTCTCGTACGCTTCGTTTCGTAATTCATCTAACTCGTTTAGCTGTAAGAAATGGTTGGCACGTGCTATATCTAGATCGGGATCGCAAGCCTTCAATGCCCAGTATTCCTTATGCTCTACCTCGACTGGCAGGTGACATGCCTTTCCGTAGACTAACCTAAAGGGTGTAGTACCTAAAGGAGTCTTATAGGCAGTCCGAAACGCCCAGAGTGCGTCATCGAGTTTATCTGCCCATTCCTTACGGTTCCCGTTCACCGATCGTTCTAGAATTCGTTTCAGCGCGCGATTGGTAACCTCGGTTTGCCCGCTTGTTTGCCGATGAAAGGGCGTTGCAAATCTATGGTTCACACCATATTTCTGCAACGCTTTCTCCATTAGGCTGTTAGCGAAGTGCGTACCCCTATCACTGATCAAGGCTTTAGGGATACCAAACCGAGAGAATAGCTTCTTTAGGAATTTCACTACGACTCGGGCATCGTTAGTGGGTAAGGCTTGTGCCTCGGCCCACTTCGACACATAGTCGACAGCTACGAGGATATATTTATTTCCACGGGATGAAGGAAACTGTAACATCCTCAAAATAGGCCTAGACGTGTCCGGATATGGTACGTCAATTATTTAATTTAATTAAATAATATATATATATATATATATATTTTAGAAAATGGTATAAAATATGGAAAATAATAAATAAAAGGGTTATTAAAAATATTAATAAATATAGATAAAGAATATAAAATATCGAACGGTTTCAAACGAGGATTCCAAAAATATCCACGTTAGTTGAAACGGTTAAACGAGAGATGAGTTGTAAGTTGGAAAGGGGAACACAATACCCATTTGTGGATAATAATTACCCACAAGTCGGTTTTGATAGACACAGACTTCTACACCCTCACGTATTCAAACACACACACACAAACTTAACTTCCTGTTCTTGCAAATTTTGAAGGAGAGATCAAAGATTCAAACAAACAAGCTGTGATTCCATCAAGGAAACAAGATTAAATCAGTCTACAATCATCATCTTCTTCATCTCTACCATAGTATGCTTCATCTCCATGCTTGTTCTTCATTCTTGATTTTTGGGTTTTTGAAGAAAACTCATAAAACTCTTGTTCCAACAGATAAATAAGGATCAAAATAGTCCCACAAGTTGTTTTCAATCATCCTTTGATCATTGTAAGTGCCAATTAATCATTTTTCTTGATTATGCCTTTCAATGACTTGAAATTCTAGGTTTACAAGTGGGTTCTTTGATTTAGCAATCAAGAACTGAAATTTATGATTGAAATAGGTTCTAATATCATTTATAAGTGTATAGAAATCAATTCAATGAATTAAAGTAGTGTTCTTGATGAGTTTTGAATTTTGGCTCAAATGGGTCAAAATTGGTCAAACTGATTTTGACCTTCAAGAACTGAAATTTAGTGTTCTAATTGATCTTATAACTTGTTAGGATTGATTAGAACTCAATTGGTGCATTAGAAGTAGTGTTTTTGCACAAATCCAATATTTACCCTAAATGGGTCAAAATGGCCTAAATCTGTTTTTACACATCAAGAACTGATTTTTAAGGTTCTAATAGGTTCATATGACTTGTATGAATTGATTAGAACATTGGTTTTGAATTGGAATGGTTGTTTGGCTTGAATTGGCTAAAATAGTGAAAAATAGGCCTTAAATAGGGAAGAAATTGGAAAATGATACCAAACAATGAGTTTAAAGATTTTGGTCAGTTGCAACACCTTAAATACATAATATTAGGTGTATATGGTGTGCTGCAAGTGTTGGAATTGGTCTACACCAAGTTTTGGGCATTATGCGCACGTCTTTGTCCATTTAATTGTGATTTTCGTATGAATTAATTGGATAGAAGTTTTTGATGTTAGAAAGCTTTCACAAGTGTCAAATGGTCCTATGAAACACTAGAATTTTACCAAAAATTGATTTGGAATTGAAATGAGCCAAAATGGGGTTGCTGTGCACAAAATAGACACTTGTTGCAGTTCTGCACACTAGTCGCGGCGCGACACCCCTGCACACAGCCTAATGTGCTGTTTTGTGTCACGTGTTCGCGTGTTGTTGCTTGGTCTGCTATAGTTAGTTAATAAATGGTTTATTAACACCATTAGGGTATTGTTTCAAGTATCCTAGACGTTCCTCGCGTGTTCAAATGATTGATGCGTAAGTCATGGTATTATAGGTTGAATTGACAATCCGTGTGTGCCAAAGCAAGGTCTTTGCTTATTCTAGCCTAATAGGTGAGTGTCGAATGACATAACAATTAATATACCTATAACATATATTAACAATGATCACGGAATTGTATACCATGATTTGTACACGGACTTGTTTAAGTATAGGATTGCATGATGACGCTAGATTATACCATGTTGACACAATGTAGTATGCACTTGATTAGGTGTATGCTATGATGATAACTGAATATATGCGCACATTGATTGATGATTCGATTGAATCAGATTACCTGTTTGTGATTGGTCCGGATCGTATGGACAAAGCTGTCCTGGACAAAGCTATCCAACATAAGTACAAAGCTGTTCTACTTAAGGACAAAGTTGTCCTCTTCGGGTATGGCGTATGCTATACAACAGAGGAATCATTTGATTCCAAAACGCAACGGTGGACGCTTAACAGCTCCCCCACCGGAGCGGTTGATGTGTCTGGTACCCCAGTTTGGTGCATTGAGCCGGGTTAGCTCCCCTGCAAGATATGTTACCTCCTGACTACGCCAGCTTATCGCGAGATGCTAGGATAGAACTATCTGAGCATTATTGATGATATGTGATGTACTTATATTGATTTCATGCTATTTGGTACTCACTAGCTATTATAGCTAACAGATGCTACACTCCACATGTGCAAGTAATCCTTAGTGAGCTCGGGAGCCTGCGGGTAGTTAATTGCTTTGGGAGGAACACTGTTTTTATGTTTAAACTCTGTTGAACTATGTTTATGTCTGTTTAAGATAATGGTCAAGCGATTAAGTATTCCGTAACACCAACTGTCGTTTGTGGCATCATTTTGAATGTTTATATAGTTTGCCACGTGTTTTTACTTCCGCTGCATTTTTGAATTATAAGACAGGTTTGATTGTTCTATTTACAGTCAAACCCATGCAGTTTGAAATCTTAAATTGTATTTTAAAAAGAAAAATTTGGTTCTCAAAATCACGGTTTTACAAGCTGGTATCAGAGCCTAAGTTTGAGTGAATTGGATAATTGGAAGAGTATTCAGTCTCAAATTTAGGTTCTCGACCATTATTTAAAGTGTTCCTCGGGAGGTGTTGGGGTGTGAGAGATATTGATATGATTCACATGACTAACACTGTTGTTGATTATTTGCTTATTTGATTAACATGATTAATCAAGTATGGAAAAGTATACTAAGTATGTCTGACTTTAATGATTTAACAGAACTTAGAGATTGACAATGTCGGGCAGTGATGATCGGGAGGCGTATATTCATGACTTGGAGGCTCGTCTTAAAGCCTCTGAGGAACGTGTTCCCGAAAAGAAGATGGCCATGGGATTAAAGGCCTTCATGATGTGTTCACCACCTACTTTTGAAGGTAATATGGATATGGTAGTCGCGGAGCGGTGGATCCGCGATACTGAATTGGCATTCGAGACATGCGAGGCTGAAGAGTCCAAGAAGGTGGCATATGCACTAAAGATGCTGCGAGGTAGAGCGGTGTCCTGGAATGATACGGTGATAGCTTCTACACCGGCTGCTGTCCTCAATTCGATGACATGGTCGGATTTTCTGAGGATCATGAGGGCTAAATACTGTTCAGCCCAGGCAGTAGAAGCAGTGGATAATGAGTTCCGAGCCTTGTTTAAAGGCAATCGATCGATTGAGGAACTTAGTACCAGGTATACCGAATTGGTTTGTTTCGTGCAGGGTTCATTACCAGACGAGGATGCAAAGATTAATCGCTTTGCACTCGCTCTGCCACCGGAGTATCGATCATCCGTCCGGTTTCCTACCACTCTGGATAGGGCATTTGATATTGCACGCCGGTATGAGACTGATCATGCTTCACAGGTTAGGGGAACTTCCAAAAGGAAGTTTGAACAATCTTCAGGGTCGAAGGCTTCGGGTGGAGGATCATGGCAGAGGCAACCACAGCAACACCAACAGCAACAAGGGGGTTCGAGGTATAGTCCTTCTGATGATCTGTGGTGTGCTTTGTGTCGATCTAGGCATACCGGGCATTGTACTAAGGATACTGCAAGGTGTCCTAAATGTGGCCAAAAGGGACATACAGCTGAAAGCTGTAAACATAAAGACAATGTGTGCTATAAGTGCTTCAAGCCGGGGCACCGATCGGTCGACAGTAGGTCGGGTTCCAACACCGGATCAGGAGGAGCTGGTGGATCTTCCTCGGGTCGGGGGAAGAATGTTGCACCTTGTGGTGAAGGAAGAACTTCTGAAACTCCATTGATTTCTCTGATGAAAGCTCGCAAGTTTGTAGCCAAGGGATGTGAGTCCTATTTGGCTTATGTTATTGATACACATATGGAGACGAAAGCTATAAATGACATTCGGGTAGTTTCTGAATACCCGGGTGTTTTCCCTGATGAATTATCGGGTTTGCCACCGGTAAGATATGTAGAATATCATATAGATCTTGTACCAGGTGCTACGCCTGTAGCAAGATCTCCTTATCGTCTTGCACCATCTGAGGTCCGCAAGATGATGACTCAGATACAGGAACTTCTTGATAGAGGTTTAATTCGTTCCAGCTCTTCTCCTTGGGGAGCTCCAGTCTTGTTTGGTAAAAAGAAAGACGGGACGATGCGGATGTGCATTGACTATAGGGAGCTGAATAAGCGAACTGTAAAGAACAAGTACCCTCTTCCTCGTATTGATGATCTGTTTGATCAACTCCAGGGTGCTACTTTCTTTTCAAAGATAGATATTCGTTCTGGTTATCATCAAGTCCGTGTACGCGATGAAGATATTCCAAAGACGGCTTTTAGAACGAGATATGGGCATTATGAGTTTCTTGTGATGCCTTTCGGATTGACGAATGCTCCAACAATATTTATGGATCTTATGAACTGTGTCTGTCGTGCCTTTCTTGACAAATTTGTCATTGTATTCATCAATGACATTCTTATTTATTCTAGATCTGAAGCAGAACACGAGACACATCTTCGCATACTTCTTGACATTCTGATTCGAGAACAATTATATGCTAAATTCTCAAAATGCGAGTTCTGGCTCGAAAAGATACACTTCCTTGGGCATGTGAAAAGCAAGGATGGTGTAATGGTTGATCCAGCCAAGGTTGAGGCGGTGATGAATTGGGGAATTCTCAAAACCCGATCTGAGATTCGTAGCTTCTTAGGACTTGCCGGTTACTATCGGCAGTTCGTTAGGAATTTCTCTAAGATTGAAGGTCCTTTGACGAAACTTACACAAAAGGATGTTCCCTATTCGTGGTCTAATGAACAAGATAAAGCCTTCCAGACATTGAAACAACTTTTATGTCAAGCTCCAATTCTGACTCTACCAGACGGGTCAGCAGATTTTATTGTTTACTGTGAAGCTTCTTACGCAGGTTTGGGAAGTGTCCTTATGCAGAAGGACAAGGTTATATCTTATGCTTCTCGCCAACTGAAGCCACATGAGAAGAGCTATCCGACTCATGATCTGGAGTTGGCAGCTGTTGTCTTTGCTCTGAAACTATGGTGCCACTACTTGAATGGCACCAAATCTGTTGTATTCATTGATCATAAGAGCCTCCAGTATGTTTCTACACAGAAGGAGCTCAATATGAGGCAATGCAGGTGGATGGAATTGATTAAGGACTATATTTGTGAAATCAAATACCACCCGGGCAAGGCTAACGTGGTGGCTGATGCTTTAAGCCGAAAGGGCTCCACAGAAACCGTTAAATTCATGAAAATCACCATTGTTTCTGATCTTATTACTCGTTTGAAGGAGGCTCAGCAAGAAGCCTTATTAGAAGCTAATCTAAAGGCAGAAGTTATGGCTAAATTGAAGGAGCAACTACAAGATGACAGCAGGGGATTGAAGACATACAGGTCCCGAATCTGGGTACCTAGCATCGGAGGGAACCGGGATCTAATCTTGAAGGAGGCGCACAGTTCTCGTTTATCTGTTCATTCTGGGTGCACTAAAATGTACCATGATCTTAAGGCACTTTACTGGTGGCCTACATTGAAACGTGACATTGCCTCCTATGTGGAGAAATGTCAGATCTGTGCACAGGTGAAGACCGAGCACCAAAGACCCTATGGTAATTTGCAACAGTTATCAATTCTAGAATGGAAATGGAACAACATCACTATGGATTTTGTTACTAAATTGCCCAGGACTTCAAAAGGGCATGACATGATCTGGGTGATTGTTGACAGGCTCACCAAGAGTGCACACTTCCTAGCAGTTAATGAATCTTCTTCTATGCCTCGTCTTGCTCAGCTATATATCAATGAAATTTTCGCCTGACACGGTGTTTTTCTATCCATTGTCTCTGATAGGGATACAAAGTTTGTTTCACATTTCTGGAGCAGTCTTTAAAGGGAGCTCGGTACTCGTGTTCATTTGAGTACCGCATATCATCCACAGACAGATGGACAGTCCGAAAGAACTATCCAAACTCTTGAAGACATGCTATGCGCATGAGTACTTGAATACGGTGGCTCGTGAGATTCTCATTTACCTTTGATTGAATTTGCTTATAACAACTCATATCATTCTAGTATTGGTATGCCACCGTATGAGATGCTTTATGGTAGGCGTTGTCGCACACCTACCTGCTGGCTTGAACCAGGGGAGAAGCAGTATGCTGGACCTGATCTGGTCCAGATTACTGCTGATAAAGTTAAGTTTGCACGGGAGAAGCTTAAAGCAGCCAGAGACAGGCAAAAGATGTATGCAGATCCGAAACGCATGCCGGTTACCTTTGAAATAGGTGATCGGGTATTCTTGAAGGTTTCTCCATGGAAGGGTGTTATCAGGTTTGGTAAGAAGGGCAAGTTGAGCCCATGATACATTGGTCCTTTCAGAATCATTCAGAAAGTCAACGAGCAGACAGTATGTTTGGAGTTACCTCTAGAGTTATCAGGTATTCATAATACCTTTAATGTTTGCTATCTTCACTAGTGCAAGGTAGATGAAGATCAGATTCTACCTCTGCAAGACCTGAAAGTGGATTCATCTACACGGCTTGTGGAAGAACCAGTTGAAATTTTGAACACAAAGACCAAGCGACTGAGGAAGAAGACAATTCAGCTAGTCTGGGTCAAATGGAAGCACAATCTCGGATCGAACCTTACGTGGGAGACCGAGGAGGATATGAAGGCACGCTATCCCCACTTATTTTCTGAAAAGCAGATTCCGAGGACGGAATCTTCTTAAGGGGGGTAGATTTGTAACATCCTCAAAACGGGCCTAGACGTGTCCAAATATGGTACGTCAATTTATAATTTAATTAAATAATATATATATATATATATTTTAGAAAATGGTATAAAATATGGAAAATAATAAATAAAAGGGTTATTAAAAATATTAATAAATATAAATAAAGAACATAAAATATCGAACGGTTTCAAACGAGGATTCCAAAAATATCCTCGTTAGTTGAAATGGTAAAACGACAAATGAGTTGTAAGTTGGAAATAGGAACAAAATACCCACTTGTGGATAATATTTACCCACAAATCGGTTTTGATAGACACAGACTTCTACACCCTTACGTATTCAAACACACACACACACTTAACTTCCTGTTCTTGCAAAATTTGAAGGAGAGATCAAAGATTCAAGCAAACAAGCTGTGATTCCAGCAAGGAAACAAGATTAAATCAGTCTACATTCATCATCTACTTCATCTCTACCATAGTAAGCTTCAAACTCTTGTTCCAGCAGATAAATAAGGATCATAATAGTCCCACAAGTTGTTTTCAATCATCCTTTGATCATTTTAAGTGCCAATTAATCCTTGTTCTTGATTATGCCTTTCAAGACTTGAAATTCTAGGTTTACAAGTGGGTTCTTTATTTAGCAATCAAGAACTGAAATTTATGATTGAAATAGGTTCTAATATCATTTATAAGTGTATAGGAATCAATTCAATGAATTAAAGAAGTGTTCTTGATGAGTTTTGAATTTTGGCTCAAATGGGTCAAAATTGGTCAAATACGGGTCGAACTGATTTTAACCTTCAAGAACTGAAATTTAGTGTTCTAATTGATCTTATAACTTGTTAGGATTGAGTAGAACTCAATTGGTGCATTAGAAGTAGTGTTTTTGCACAAATCCAATATTTAGCCTAAATGGGTCAAAATGGCCAAAATGGCCTAAATCTGTTTTTACACCTCAAGAACTGATTTTTAAGGTTCTAATAGGTTCATATGACTTGTATGAATTGATTAGAACATTGGTTTTTGAATTGGAATGGTTGTTTTGCTTGAATTGACTAAAATAGTGAAAAATAGGCCTTAAATAGGCAAGAAATTGGAAAATGATACCAAACAATGAGTTTAAAGGTTTTGGTCAATTGCAACACCTTCAATACATCATATTAGGTGTATATGGTGTGTTGCAAGTGTTGGAATTGGTCTACACCAAGTTTTGGGCATTATGCGCACGTCTTTGTCCATTTAATTGTGATTTTTGTATGAATTAATTGGATATGAGTTTTTGATGTTAGAAAGCTTCCACAAGTGTCAAATGGTCCTATGAAACACTAGATTTTACCAAAAATTGATTTGGAATTGAAATGAGCCAAAATGGGGTTGTTGTGCACAAAATAGACACTTGCTGCAGTTCTACACACTAGTCGCAGCGCGACAAAAGGCTGTGTCGCGGCGTGACACCCCTGCACACAGCCTAATGTGCTGTTTTGTGTCACGTGTTCACGTGTTGTTGCTTGGTCTGCTATAGTTAGTTAATAAATGGTTTAATAACACCATTAGGGTATTGTTTCAGGTATCCTAGACGTTCCTCGCGTGTTCAAATGATTGATGCGTAAGTCTTGGTATTATAGTTTGAATTGACAATCCGTGTGTGCCAAAGCAAGGTCTTTGCTTATCTAGCCTAACAGGTGAGTGTCGAATGACATAACAATTAATATACCTATAACATATATTAACAATGATCACGGAATCGTATACCATGATTTGATGATGCTAGATTATACCATGTTGACACAATGTAGGATGCACTTGATTAGGTGTATGCTATGATGATAATTGAATATATGCGCGCATTGATTGATGATTCAATTGAATCAGATTACCTGTTTGTGATTGGTCTGGATCTTATGGACAAAGCTGTCCAACATAAGAACAAAGCTGTTTTACTTAAGGACAAAGCTGTCCTCTTCGGGTATGGCGTATGCTATACAACAGAGGAATCGTTTGATTCCAAAACACAACGGTGGACGCTTAATAGCTCCCCCACCGGAGCGGTTGATGTGTCTGGTACCCCAGTTTGTTGCATTGAGCCGGGTTAGCTCTCCTACAAGATATGTCACCTCCTGACTACGCCAGCTCATCGCGAGATACTAGGATAGAACTATCTGAGCATGATTTATGATATGTGATTTACTTATATTGATTGCATGCTATTTGGTACTCACTAGCTATTGTAGCTAACAGATGCTACACTCCACAAGTGCAAGAAATTCTCAGTGAGCTCGGGAAACACTGCTTTTATGTTTAAACTCTGTTGAACTATGTTTATGTCTGTTTAAGATAATGGTCAGTCGGTTATGTATTCCGTAACACCAACTGTCGTTTGTGGCATCATTTTGAATGTTTATATAGTTTGCCACGTGTTTTTACTTCCGCTGCATTTTTAAATTATAAGACAGGTTTGATTGTTCCATTTACAGTCAAACCCACACAGTTTGAAATCTTAAATTGTATTTTAAAAAGAAAAATTTGGTTCTCAAAATCACGGTGTTACGGAAACGGACCCATAAAGTCTATATCCCACACATCGAAGATTTCACGGACTTGGATGTTGTGTTGAGGCATCTCGTTTCGGGAAGATATATTACCGGCCCTCTGACAGGCATCACACTCCTTTACGAGGGTCTGTGCGTCTTTAAAGACGGTGGGCCAATAAAATCCGGCTTCAAATACCTTATTTGCTATGTAGACCACACCGTGGTGTCCCCCGGTGGGCCCACTATGGCAAAACCTCAGTATTTCCCTCGCCTCATCTCCCGAAACGCCCTCCGGATGATGTTGTCTGCGCAGTGTCGAAATAGATAGGGTTCATCCCATAAATAGTACTTCACATCTGCCATGAATTTCTTCTTTTGCTGATGTGTCATACCTTTCAGGAGAACCCCTGCAGCAAGATAGTTCACGAAGTCTGCAAACCATGGAGGCTCATCGCTGACCTTTATTAGATGCTCGTCTGGGAAGTTGTCAACGATATCTGATTCTCGTAATTCGTCTAGATGCGGATTTTCTAATCTCGACAAATGATCGGCTGCCACGTTTTCTGCTCCTTTCTTGTCCCTGATTTCGATGTCAAATTCTTGCAAAAGCAAGACCCATCGGATAAGCCTAGGCTTGGAGTCTTGTTTGTCAAAGAAGTACTTCAAAGTAGAATGATCAGTGAAGATGATAGTTTTGGATAGAATAAGATAAGATCGGATTTATCAAAGGCATAAACCACAACTAGGAGCTCTTTTTCAGTAGTAGTGTAGTTTTCCTGAGCTGTGTTCAGGGTTTTACTCGCATAATGAATCGGTTGGAAGCGATTGTTAAGCCTTTGGCCTAGGACAGGCCCTACCGCGTAATCGCTGGCATCACACATAAGCTCAAACGGCAGGGTCCAGTCTGGAGCAATCATGATCGGGGCAATAGTGAGTTTCTCTTTTAATGTATTAAAGGCCGTTAAACACTCGTCGGATAACTCGAATTTAACATCTTTTAATAGGAGTTGTGTCAGAGGCCTTGTGATTTTTGAGAAATCTTTGATGAAGCGGCAATAGAATCCCGCGTGGCCTAAGAAACTCCTCACCACTTTCACATTAGTGTCTATCTTAGCTCTATCCACCTCTATGCCTGCTTGTGAAACTTTGTGTCCCAACACTATGCCTTCACGTACCATGAAATGACACTTTTCCCAGTTTAGCACAAGGTTGGTTTTGTTGGAATATGCCCGCTGACACGAACGAGTTTATGGCACTACCGATGAGGTATAGGCTTATTGGGTCACACACCAAGATTTGATTCCGGCAACACGATCAAGCCAAAGAGAGGAAAAGGCCAAAATGGGTTTTGGCAGGATGGTACATGGGCCGTGTTCTAGAACACGGGCCGTGTCCAGTCCAACATACACGAGGCGTATTGGCCCAGTTCAAGGTCGTGTAGTTTGGGCCTACACAGGCCGTGTAGATGAACACGGGCCGTGTAGTGCCTGTTAGACATGGGCCGTCTTAGCCCAATTGGGGCCATGGACTTTGGGCCTACACAGCCGTGTTGATCAACACGGGCCGTGTACGTTCGCTTTAATAGCAGAATTAACAGCTTTAAACACTTGGTTTAATGGGGTTAACTTCTCCTAATTGTGGTAGACAAAGAGACCATGAGTTATCTGCTCTAGTAGAGGCTTTTGGCTAACACTTTGGCTCTATGTTGATACTAGAACTCTCTCTCTCTCTTGTTCATCTTGTTCTTGGTGTTCTTGAGCACAAGAAGCAAAACATACTCACACTTGATTGTTGTTTTGGTGGTTGCACATCAACTTGCTAGCACGTGGGAATCAAACAAGCTTGGGGTGGACTTCATTGGAGGAGTTCTTTGTTGGATTCTAAGCTACTTGACAAGGAAGGTTGATTTGAGTTTTCCACTATTGAGGTATAACCTTTTTTCTTATCTTGTTTATATTAGTTGGAATTTCATTGTTAGATTTTGGTCCATGGGAGTGTATTAATTAGTTTGGCATCATTTTTTTGTTATACATATTGCTTCCGTTGCTACTTGTTTTGCCAAACGAATACCTTCAGTGGTATCAGAGCCATATCTAACATGGCTTTGCACTATTAAGTCTAGGAAAACCATAAAAGTGTTTTCGGATAAGAAAAGTGTTTTCTTAAAATTGGTTTTTCCATTGAGACTCTTGTTGTGCTAGAATAGATTTATTCGTAGACGTGTTAATGTATTTTAGTTTTTATATTTATATATTTGTTGTAACTTGGCATGAAGTGTACACAAATATATACTTATAAATGTATATATGAATATGTGTCTCAAAAATGGTTTGGTACACTAATGCATATGTACAAGGATTGTCCTTTTGGTGCCTTTGATGCTTTGACAATCTTAACTAAAATATAGATATATATTCAATATATAATGGTTATGTGTGGCACACCATGTTTCTATTTGATATGTTTGGTTTGATTCGGTAACAAAATATGCCCCTAGACCTATGTGTTGTGGTGATTGATTATTTTTGGGTTTTGGCGGCTCGCATGTTGTATTGTTGTAACAATATTTGTTTATTTATTTATTTATTGGTGCGGCTTGCACACCGTTTCTTGTATTCTATGTATTTGTATAAATAGTATAGGATTGCGACCTGCGTGTGGTTTATATATATTATATGTATTTATATATAATATAGAATTAAAACCGTAATAGTCAACGGGAGTCATGGTGATGACGTCTTGGCGAGAAGGAATCAACATGCTATTGGAGGTGTTGGATTTAGTGGGAGCTCACCCAACGAGACCACATCTTGTCCTTAGATTTTTGGCCTCGTTTTCCCCATTATGGCTCACGGGGAAAACGCATAGGATTTTTGGGCATGTTACCGAATCATATATATATATATATGTTTGCGTGGTTGTATTTTATTTTCTATGCATGGATTAGGATTCGCATGCTAGACAATTTTTCTATAAAATTAAATAAAATACAATGTTTATTAAATTGGTTAACAATTGCGCGCGAATAGAATTGGCAAAGAAAATTTAAAGATGGTATTATATTAAAAGTGCTTAAAATCGTTTTGACACTTACTTTGTTAATTCACAAAAGGGTTTTTATAAACTGGAAACAAAATCCCGTTTTTCAAAATGTAAATCACGCACCATCCGTAAGATGACACCACCCGAATCTAACGAAGCAAGGATGATTGTCGAGCTAAGCACGAGTCATTCCTTGTGTAGTTGTGTGGAAGGTGAGTGGGGTAACTCGCATGATTGGTTGTCGAGCTAAGCACGAGCCAATTAATGGTCGAGAGTGCCACCCATGTGTCTTGTTGGACGATTTACAATTTTAGTATATAATTCTTGATTAGTTGTCGAGCTACGCACGAGCTAAAAAAATTATATATTAAGATTGGTGTAAGATAGGGATCAAACATGCCAACCGACATAATGGATGTCAACGGATCCCGCAAGTGTCTAAGAGTTGTAATAGAGATTACAATTGGTAAAATGGTTGCCGGCCTAAATAGCTTCGCCACATGATCCGCGGTAAACCCGTCACGGTGCGAGGTGAAATAAGGTTCTTAGCCCTTGTTACAAATAAATTGTTTTGTTTAAAACTATGGGTACTTATTTTAACAAGGATTTCCAAACTAACTAAAACTACTTTGCTATTTTAGATGGCGTCTTCAAGCAACACCAACACCACCAACCATTTTTCGCTTAGAGTTTTCCTTGAAAAGGAGAAACTCAATGGTAACAACTTCTTGGATTGGTTTAGGCAACTTAAACATGTGCTACGCCAAGAAGGGAGGATGGTTACCATAGAGGAGGCCCTACCCGAGGCTCCTGCTGCCAATGCCACTCGGGCTATCCGAGACGCTTATGAGAAGCGTGTCAAGGATACCGAGGACATTACTTGCCTCATCCTATGTACTATGATCCCCAAGCTCCAAAAGCAAATGGATCATTTGAGTGCTTTTGACTTAATCGCTCAGCTTAAGGAAATGTTCCAACAGCAAGCGAGACAAGAGAGGTTTGAGTGTCTTAAGATGGTACTTGGTAGTAAGATGGCCGATGGCGGGAATGTGAGTGCTCACGTGTTGTGAATGAAAGCAAATGTGGAGCGCATGGAACGGCTCGGATTTACCATAGGGAGGGAGCTAGCCGTGGATTTGATCCTATTGTCCCTGCCCACCGCATATGATCAATTCGTAATGAGTTATCATATGCATAGTATGGATAAGTCCATTATGGAGCTTCATGGTATGCTTAAGACTACGGAGTCTAGCATGACCAAAAACAAGCCCGCCGTTCCAAATGGAGGGGCGAATCAAGAAGAAGAAGAGATCCGCTTATACCCCTAAGGGTAAGGGGAAGGGGAAGATTGGCGCTGCCAAGTCTAGCCCCGCTTCGGAGGGTAAAGGCAAGGGGAAGATGGTTCCCCAAGCTAAAACTCCGAATGAAGCGGAATGCTTCTTTTGCGGGAAGAAGGGCCATTGGCTCCGTAATTGCCCGGGGTACCTAGAAGGTCTTAAGAAGCTCAAGGGGTTGAGCATTGGAGGGACTTCCGATTCATGTACGTACATGATTGAACTCCATCATACTTCTACATCTGGTAGTTGGGTATTAGGTTGGCTGTGGCACTCACGTTTGTAATATTGTGCAGGTGCTAAGGAAAAGTAGAAGGATGGAGAGTGGCGAGCTTGACTTGATAATGGGAAACAAGGAGATTGTCCTGGTCAAGGCTCGAGGAGAAGTTGAATTATCTTTTAATTCCAGTTTTTTCCATATTATTATTGAATGTATGCTATTCGCCGCTTGTGGCGCGAAACATTATTTCTTTTCATGCATTACACGACAATGGTTTTGGTTTTTCTTTTGACAATGGAGTTATTGTTTGTTTAAAAAATAATATTTGTTATTTTAAAGCTTATCCTTGTCGTGGTATTTATGAAGTAGATGCGTACGTTAGTGATAATCGTTCAATCATGAATAATGATTCAACGTCTAAAAATGGTTTAGACAAATTGTCTTTGTGGCATGGTCGACTTGGCCATATAAACAAGACTCGTATCGCCAAGCTCCAAGCGGATGGGATCTTGGAATCATTTGACTCGTAGTCAAATGAAGTATGCGAATCTTGTTTATTAGGCATGATGACTAAAGCACCCTTTTCCGGCGTGAATGAGAGGGGTAAAGACTTATTGGACATTATACATTCTGATGTGTGTGGTCCGTTTAAGCGTATCACAAGAGACAATTCTAGATACTTCGTTACCTTTATAGATGATTATAGTAGGTATGGGTATGTCTACTTGGTTAGACAAAAAGTCTGAGACTTTTGAGGTCTTTAAGACTTTCCAAAACAAAGTAGAGAATCAATTGGGCAAAAAGATTAAGATGCTTAGATCCGATAGGGGTGGTGAGTATCTTAGTCAAGTGTTTCATGATCATCTTAAGGGTTGTGGAATTATCTCACAACTTACACCTCCTAGGACGCCACAATTAAATGGTGTCGCCGAGAGGAAGAACCGAACATTGTTAGATATGGTTTGGTCTATGATGAGTCAAACCCAAGTGCCTATGAGCCTTTGGGCTTATGCTCTTGAAACGGCAACAAGAATCCTTAATCTCATTCCAATGAAGAAGGTCGATAAAACACCTTTCGAGATGTGGCATGGGAAACCTCCCATTCTTGCCTATCTAAAGGTTTGGGGTTGTCAAGCCTACGTACGACGTGAGGTAGATGACAAGTTGGAGCCCCGATCCAAAAAGTGTTATTTCATCGGATATCCAGCTGCGGGTATTGGGTATATATATTCTATAAACCTTCCGAGAACAAGGTATTTGTTGCTCGGAGGGCGGTCTTTTTAGAAAGAGAATTAGTATCCAATTAGCAAGGCGGGACTAAGATTGATCTTGAAGAAATTCAAGAGTCAATGGATGAAAGACCTGACGTTGGCACTAGCCAACAACCTAGTGAGGTTGAGTCTAAGCATGACAATGTGGAGACTAACGTAAATCCGTTACCTCCCCGTAGATCCAGTAGAACTCGCCATGAGCCAGAGAGATATGGGTTTCTCATATCTGAGGGCGATGAGTTATTGGTGGATCTTAATGAGCCCACCAACAATCGGGAAGCGGCAGCGGGCCACGAGTCTGCTAAATGGAAGGAGGCAATGGATAACGAGATGCAATCCATGGAGGATAACCAGGTTTGGGAACTAGTTGATCCCACACCCGGTTATAAACCAATAGGGTGTAAGTGGGTCTTCAAGAAGAAGACCGACATGGATTGAAAATTCAACACTTTCAAAGCCCGACTGGTGGCTAAAGGTTTCACCTAGACACATGGTGACGATTATGACGAAACTTTCTCCCCAGTGGCTATTTTGAGATCTATTAGGATACTTTTGGCAATCGTCACATTTCATGATTACGAAATATGGCAAATGGATGTCCAAACCGCCTTCCTTAATGGGAAGCTCTCCGAAGAGGTGTATATGACGTAGCCTGAGGGTTTTGTACATCCGAAGCATCCTAATAAAGTGTGTAGTGTAAAGAAGTCCATTTATGGAGTTAAACAAGCATCTCGTAGTTGGAATCTATGCTTTGATGAGAAAATCAAAGAGTTTGTTTTTTCGAAGAGTGTAGACGAGCCATGTGTATACGTTAGGGCTAGTGGGAGCGCCGTTGTTTTATTGGTCTTATATGTGGATGATATCCTGCTCATCGGTAAAGATATTCCAACCTTGCAAAGTGTTAAAACTTGGCTTGGAAAATGCTTTTCGATGAAAGACTTGGGAGAGGCGGCATACATTCTGGGTATCAAGAACAATAGAGATAGATCTCGAAAACTTCTCGGGTTGAGTCAAAGTACATACATTGACAAAGTCTTGAAGCGGTTCAAGATGGAGGACTCCAAGAAAGGAAATCTTCCTATGTCGCATGGAGTGATGTTGAGTAAAACTCAATGTCCTAGTTCTCAAGAGGAACTAGAAGTAATGAAGCGAGTGTCATATGCTTCGGCCGTGGGCTCGATCATGTACGCCATGTTATGTACTCGTCCTGATGTGTCATGCGCTTTGAGCTTGACTAGTAGATATCAGGGAAACCCGGGGCAAGCCCATTGGGTTGCGGTAAAGAACATTCTTAAGTATCTTAGGAGGACTAAAGAAATGTTCTTGATCTTTGGTGGTGAGGAAGAGCTCAAAGTAAAGGGTTACTCTGATGCTAGCTTCCAAACTGATAGGGATGACTGCCGATCACAATCGGAGTTTGTGTTCCTATTGAACGGTGGGGCTATTACTTGGAGAAGTTCAAAGCAAGACACAGTAGCTGATTCTACTACAGAGTCAGAATACATTGCGGCAAGTGAAGCTGCTAAAGATGCTGTGTGGATAAGGAAGTTCGTCCGAGACCTTGGAGTGGTTCCTAGCATATCCGGCCCTATTGAGATCTTTTGTGACAATGAGGGTGTGGTGGAACCGAGAGCTCACAAGAGAACGAGGCATATACCTCGTAAGTACAACTTGATTCGAGAAATGATTGAAAGTGGTGAAGTCGCTATTAGTAGAGTTACCTCGGAAGGCAATTTGGCCGATCCGTTTACTAAACCATTATCACAAGCTTCTCATGATTCTCACACTACGGCGATAGGTGTTAGATTTGCTCATGAATTGGTTTAGATTTAGTTTTAATTTATGTTTGGACCATTATGTATTTGGGAACATTAAGCAATAATGTTACTAATGTTTGTTTCGATTTATATAGTGGAGATCTATATATGCGCGTGCTGCGGTTACTTACATTTAGGCTTTATCGTGTTCTATCTTTGCATGTTTAATTTATTCCCTAGATTGTTTTACAATCTTTAAGTCTCCACAATCGGTCATACTTTGTGGGAAGGAAGTATGAATTAAGATTGAGGTAAAGAATTGGTTTTGATAAAACGTGATTCTTGCCTATACTTGAAAGGGTTTCAAGTGATTGGAGGACCCGCACCCGAGTTTACTTCATGGTTTTTGTCACAAGTAACTCGGGATGGTAATGACATTTCATCCTTAAACTAGAGATACATGTGATCTCAAAGCATAGGTTTGATTTGCTTTGGTCGTTTCCTAACGCGGTCCGTAACTTGTCGTTATAAGGGAGATGATTGGGTAGAGTATTATCTATGTGGCGGGACTATGTAGTCGAAAAGTATTTGTTCATATATGTATAGAGAGAATATCCATGGGCCCCTCGATGTTTGAGTGCTGACGTTCATATGCATGGCCGTTGTAACGCCGGCCTTTTCAAATTTCAGAGTATATTTTTTTTATTTAACACACAAGCGGAAGGGAATATTTAATTCACATTATACAACTTATATAAATATAAGTTGTAATATAAAAGTATTGTTTAACAAACACTCCAAACGTTACCAACTAGTCCGACCATTACACTAATTATTACACATCATTGTCTTTAACAGTGTTCCCCAAAACCTAACATTTCATCCCTGCAGGTACCCGTACTCACTTTCAATCATTTACCTGCATATGGAATAAACATGAGAAGGTTAGCTGTAAATAGCTAGTGAATAACAATTAAAGCATGAGTAGTATATCAAGAGTATCATAACATATTTCATGCATCACATCATTTCATTCAAGTCTATCCTAACACATGGTGAAGCACCGGTTGTCAGCAGGCATCATGTCTTGCAGGGTTATAAGCCCGGCCCATGATCCTCACTAGGGAAACCGTTACTTCCTCCGCGCCGGTGGAGAAGCGGGTAGCGGTCCACCATTGTGTTATCGGGAACATATCCCATTTGGGATCAATGGGAAACTGAGAGCCCCGAGTTAGTATTGAGGGCGGCGGTTTAGCTAGAACCAAGATTCGTGATCATCGAATCTCCGCACCACAATCTCTACAAGGTAGTACCGGCACTCAAACAATGGCCTACTCTGGCCTTATCACAAACACAATGGCCTACTTCGGCCCTTACATATCAAGAGTGACCTAAACAGGCCTTTCATATATCAATAATGACCTTCAAGGTCTTTTACATGCATACATATCATTTGGTTCTCATATTTGGATCATAAACCTCTAAACATGCATATCTACAATTTCATGGATTGTAACATACAAAACATCTTGTAATACTTTTAATATCATGCTCGAGTTAACTGTTACTCACCTGTTGAGCTTAACAGGTAATTACACGACTCCGGCTTGCTTTAGTTGCCTTTAGCACCTATATCAAATCATTCACATTTAGACATTTAAACATGCGAGGAAATCATCAAGACATCTAGAATAATGTCCTAACTTGTTTAGTAACTTATATCCATGACTAAACACTTCTACGCGAAAGAACAACACAAAACAGCAATGTCTGCAGAAACTGCTTGGACGCGTCGCGTCCAAGCCTTCAACGCGTCGCGTCGCGTGCAGCAGTGCACAGACAGACCACAATGGTCAAATTCGGGTTTAACCTAAGAACCCACCAAAACCTAATTTCTTGAAGAACATGGAGAAATGGAACTTACAAGGATAAAATGGATGGAGAAGATGATTAAAAACAGGTTGTAGCTTGCGTTGAATCTCAAATTTCAGCACAAAATCCAAGCTTGATGATCTTCTCTTTGATTTCTCCTTGGAATCCTTAAAGAGAAGAACACATACACAAGAGAAATAAGCTTGAAAGAGTTGTCTGTGTGTGTATGTGGGTAACAAAGAATATCTGATTTGTGGGTAATATTTATCCACAAGTGGGTATTTTGTTCCCCTTTCCAACTTACAACTTAACGCACGAGTACCCGTTTTAACTAACGGGGATATTTTTGGAAACCTCGTTCTAAATCATTTAATATTCTTTTATTCTTTTATATTTTTATCAATATTTTATTACTCATTTAAAATAACTATTTTAGTTATTTTTCTTGATATTACAAATATATATATTTTTTATTCTATTTATTAATTTAATACACGTACCACGTAAGCGTTTGTCTAGGCCCTTTGTGAGGATGTTACAAATCTACCCCCCTTAAGAAGATTCCGTCCTCAGAATCTGCTCAGCAATGAACAAGTGCGGGTAGCGTGCTTTCATCTCATCCTCGGCCTCCCATGTCAAGTTAGGACCCAGATTGTGCTTCGATGTAACGAGTACTAACTTGATCATCTTTTTACGCAGCTTCTTGATTCTGGATTCCAAAATCTCTACAGGTTCCTCCACAAGGCGTTTAGCTGAATCAACTTTCAACTCTTGCAGAGGTAGGATCTGATCATCATCATCAACCTTGCACTTCCTCAAATAGCACACATTGAATGTGTTATGAATACCAGATAGCTCTGGAGGAAATTCAAGTGATACTGTATGTTCATTGACCCGTTGTAGAATTTTAAACGGACCAATATATCTAGGGCTTAACTTACCCTTTCGACCAAATCGAATCACCCCTTTCCAAGGTGAAACCTTCAAGAATACCCGGTCACCCACTTCAAAAGTAACGGGCCTCCGTTTTGGATCCGCGTACGTCTTCTGCCTGTCTCGTGCAGCTTTCAGCTGCTCACGTGCCATCTTGACTTTATCAGCTGTCATCCGCATAATGTCAGGACCTGCGTATTGCTTTTCGCCAGGTTCCAACCAACATGTAGGTGTACGACATCGCCTACCGTATAGCATCTCATATGGTTGCATGCCTATACTCGAATGATAGGAGTTGGTATAGGCAAATTCAATTAAGGGAAGATGTGAATCCCAAGAACCACCAAATTCCAGAATACAAGCTCTCAACATATCTTCAAGAGTCTGAATAGTCCTTTCGGACTGTCCGTCTGTCTAGGGATGGTATGATGTGCTAAGATTCACCCACGTACCAAGTTCACGTTGAAGACTATGCCAAAAGTTTGATGTGAACCGTGAATCATGATCAGAAACAATAGATAGAGGTATGCTATGTCGTGACACCACCTCATTGATATACAATTGAGCCAAACGATTCATAGGTGCAGACTCATTAGTCGCGAGAAAATGTGCACTCTTCGTGAGGCGATCAACTACAACCCAGATCATATCATGCCCCTTTGCTGTTCGGGGTAGCTTAGTGACAAAGTCAATGGTAATATGATCCCATTTCCACTCCGGGATGTCTAGTTGTTGTAGACTACCATAGGGCTTTTGTTGTTCAGTTTTGACTTGTGCGCAGACTTGGCATTTTTCTACAAATGAAGCTATGTCACGCTTCAATGTAGGCCACCAGTACAAAGATGTCAAGTCTTGATACATTTTCGTGCTTCTGGGATGAATAGACAATCTAGATTTGTGTGCCTCGTGTAAGATTGTCTCCCGATTGCCACCAAGACTTGGTACCCAGATTCGGGATTGAAATGTTTTTAGACCCCGACTATCTTCTCCCAATTGCTTAGATATTTTAATCATTGTCTCAGCTTTCAAGTTTTTTTCTTGCAAAGCTTCTTGTTGTGTTACTTTCAACTGAGCAATGATATCAGATTCAACAGTCATCTTCATAAATTTAGCCATTGCAGGTGAGTTCTTTCTACTCAGTGCATCAGCTACTATGTTTGCCTTGCCCGGATGATACTTGATCTCACAATCATAATCTTTGATCAGCTCCAACCAATGTCTTTGTCTCATGTTACGCTCTTTCTGCGTGAACACATACTGCAGACTCTTATGATCTGTGCATATAATACATTTGGTGCCATACAGATAATGACGCCATATCTTCAAAGCAAATACCACAGCTGCATGCTCCAGATCATGTGTAGGATAATTCTTCTCGTGTGTCTTCAATTGACGAGAAGCATATGCAATCACCTTGTCTCGTTGCATCAAAACACAACCTAGACCTGCATATGAAGCATCACAATAGACAATAAAGTCTTCAGACCCATTAGGCAATGTTAGAATTGGTGCCTGACATAATAATTGCTTCAGAGTCTGAAATGCTTTCTCCTGATCTTCACTCCATACATACGCCACATCTTTGCGGGTCAATTTGGTCAATGGACTAGCAAGTTTATAAAAATTCTGGATAAAACGTTTGTAGTATCTAGCAAGACCTAAGAAACTCTTTAACACCTTCCTTGCATATAACATGGCCCAAGAAATGGACCTCCTTAAGCCAGAACTCATATTTAGATAGCTTTGTGTAGAGTTGTTCTCGCTTAAGTGTCTCCAGAATAAGATGAAGGTGTTGCTCGTGTTCCGCCTTGGATTTAGAATAGATAAGAATATCATCAATGAAGACGATCACAAATTTATCAAGAAAAGGGCGACATACGCGATTCATCATATCCATAAAGATAGCAGGAGCATTGGTTAAGCCGAATGGCATAACCAAGAATTCATAGTGCCCATATCGTGTTCTGAATGCAGTCTTTGTGATATCATCTTCCCGAACTCGGACTTGATGATAGCCAGAACGTAAATCAATCTTTGAAACGCACGTGGCACATTGCAATTGATCAAACAGATCATCTATGAGAGGTAACGGGTATTTGTTCTTTACAGTTCGCTTGTTAAGCTCCATGTAATCAATACACATTCTGAGAGTCCCGTCCTTCTTCTTAACAAACAGAACAAGAGCTCCCCACGGTGAAGCACTAGGGCAAATAAAGCCCTTATCAAGTAGTTCCTGGATTTGGGACATCATCTCCCGGATTTCAGATGGAACGAGATGATAGGGAGATTTTGCTACAGGCGTAGCTCCAGGAACAAGATCAATCCGGTATTCTACATCCGTGATAGGAGGCAAACCCGGTAAGTCTTCAGGAAAGACATCAGGGTATTTAGAGACAACCCTGATATCATCAACAACCTTTGCTCCTATCTCGGCATTAATCACATATGCGAAGTAGGAGATACAATCTTTTGAAATCAATTTCTAAGCATTAATCACTGAAATCACCGGAATGGCAGAGTCCCTCTTCTCCCCTCGAGCTATAGCAAATGAACCGTCGGATAAAGGGAATCTGATCAACTTCTTAGAGCACAAGATCTCAGCATCTCGACTACTGAGCCAATCCATACCGATAACAGCATCAAACCCCGCTATCAGCATCACAAGAAAGGAAATAGTCAAACTATTCCCGTCAACATACAGAATTGATGTTGGAACTTTTTTGGTAATATTTACTACCTTACCATCAGCTACTTCAACTTTAACATAATCAGATAATAGAGAAACAGGTAATTGAAGCTTTTCACGATAAGATTTAGAGATAAAGGAGTATGTAGCTCCCGAATCAAACAAAATGCATGCAGGAATATTATTAATAAGATAAGTGCCTGTAATCACATCACCTGCATCCATGGCTTCCTCAGCCGTCATCTGAAAGGCTCTCCCTGGTGCACGAGGAGCGCCTCCCTAGTTCGGAGCCGTACCTGCCGAAGAACCTCCAGCACCCGTGGCTGGCCATGTAGGGCATAGTGCAATCCGGTGCCCAGGTTTATGACACATGTAACACACACTTTCCTTGTACCTGCATTCTTTATATTGATGCCCCTTCTTCCCACATTTAGTACACCTTGAATCCCAGTCTTCAGACTTCTGGGACATATTACCCCGTGATTTACCACCAGAACCACCCTCAGCTCCTTTCTGACCCGACTGCTGCTCAAATTTCCTTTTGCCTCCCCCAGATTGGTGTTGTTGCTATTAAGATCTAGCCCTCCGTGTATAATCGTCGTCAGTGGTTCTAGCATTATCGAATGCTTCATCCAAAGTTGTTGCAGATCTCACAGCTGATCGATATTCCAATGGCAGAGTATTGGCAAAATGGGCGATCTTTGCCTTTTCATTTGGCAAAAGATGAGTAAAAAACCACATTTTATCAATGAATTTGGAGATTAGATACTCCAAAGGCTTGTCACCCTTTTCAAGTGCCCTGAATTCATTGTCGATCCTGAGCATATCGTAGTCAGAGCAATACTTCCCTCGAATCTTCTCTTTAAACCCATCCCAGGTCATAGCCTCCAGTGTGGATGCTGGTGTGACAGCAATCACCGTATCCCACCAAGCCAATGCACGACCTCTGAACATCCGTTAGGCAAAATTTACCTTCTTGTCTTCGTCGCATTCGCTAGACTCAAAGGTGTTTTGCATATCTCTAATCCATATCTCAACTGCTAACGGATCATTTGTTGGACCATGGAAAACAGGAGGCTGGCAATTTAAGAATGTCTTGAATTTAGTGGGCTTATGAGTTTCCTTTCCCGATCAAGTAGACTCACGCTCGTTGGCTTGTTTGAGCTGAGCCTCTAACTTAAGGATATACGCATCCTTATCTCCAAAAGGTCCTTCCATGACGAGTTAGAATTCTATACACATTCAAAATAAAACCTTCAGTATACTTCATATATATGTAACTCTTATCTTATCTTAACTTTTACTTATTATATAGCATGAAACAAATAAATCACTCTTCACACCCCAATACCACTCCTTGGGAACACTTAGTAATGGTTGAATATGAACCCGAGTTTGAGACTGAATACTATATATAGTACTCAATTCACTCAAACTGAGGCTCTGATACCAACTTCTAATACCGGTCTTTTCAAATTTCAGAGCATATTTTTTTTTAAAACACAAGCGGAAGCGAATATTTAATTCACATTATACAACTTATATAAATATAAGCTGTAATATAAAAGTATTGTTTAACAAACATTCCAAACATTACCAACTAGTTCGACCATGCAGGTACCCGTACTCACTTTCAATCATTAACCTGCATGTGGAATAAACATGAGAGGATTAGCTATAAATAGCTAGTGAATAACAATTAAAGCATGAGCAGTATATCAAGAGTATCATAACATATTTCATGCATCACATCATTTCATTCAAGTCTATCCTAACACATGGTTAAGCACCGGTTGTCAGCAGGCATCACGTCTTGCAGGGTTATAAGCCCGGCTCAATGATCCTCACTGGAAAACCGTTACTTCCTCCGCGCCAGTAGAGAAGCGGGTAGCGGTCCACCATTGCGTTATCGGGAACATATCCCATTTGGGATTAGTGGGAAACTGAGAGCCCCGAGTTAGTATTGAGGGCGGCGGTTTAGCTAGAACCAAGATTCGTGATCATCGAATCTCCACACCACAATCTCTACAAGGTAGTACCGGCACTCAAACAATGGCCTACTCTAGCCTTATCACAAACACAATGGCCTACTCCGGCCCTTACATATCAAGAGTGACCTAAACAGGCCTTTCATATATCAATAATGACCTTCAAGGTCTTTTACATGCATACATATCATTTCGTTCTCATATTTGGTTCATAAACCTATAAACATGCATATCTACAATTTCATGGATTGTAACATACAAAACATCTTCTAATACTTTTAATATCATGCTCGAGTTAACTGTTACTCACCTGTTGAGCTTAACAGGTAATTACACGACTCCGGCTTGCTTTAGTTGCCTTTAGCACCTATATCAAATCATTCACATTTAGACATTTAAACATGCGAGGAAATCATGAAGACATCTAGAATAATGTCCTAACAATGTTCCTAACTTGTTTACTAACTTATATCCATGACTAAACACTTCTACGCGAAAGAACAACACAAAACAGCAATGTGTGCAGAAACTGCTTGGACGCGTCGCGTCGTGTGCAGCAATGCAAAGATGCTGTTTCTGCACAGCAGTACGATTTTGGTCCATTTCAATACCAATTCAACTCTAATCAATTTTCAGTGTTCCATAACATCATTTGGCACTTGTAGGTGCTTTATAACATCCCTAACACTTATCCAATCAATCCATACAAAATTCAAGCTTTAATTAGCAAGAATGTGTTCAATATGGCCAAAACTTGAAACACATCAATTCCAACACTTCCAATGCATCATTTTCACTCCAAATGACTTATTGAAGCTATTGGAACTGACCATTTCCTTTAAAACCTCTGTTTGGTAGCATTATCCAATTTTTGGCTATTTAAAGCCTATTTTAGCACTATTTTTACCAATTCAAGCAAAACCACCAATTTAATTCAAAACCATTGTTCTAATCAATTCATACAAGTCATATGAACTTATTAGAACCTTAAAAATCAGTCCTTGATGTGTAAAAACAGATTCAACTCATTTTGGTCATTTTTACCCATTTAGGCCAATCTTGAACATATGCATAAACACTACCTCTAATCAAACATATGAGTTCTAATAAATCCTAACACTTCATAAGGACAATTAGAATGCTAAATTTCAGTTCTTGAGGGTCAATTTCAGTTTGACCCGTTTTTGGCTATCTTGACCAATTTGGTGAAATCTTGATTTTTAGCAAATCAAGCAATTCTAATCCATGTTATGTGTTCTTTAGCATCTATATGAGTTGTAGGAAGCATTAGAAGTTTCAAAATCAGACCACAATGGTCAAATTTGGGTTTAACCTAAAAACCCACCAAAACCTAATTTCTTGAAGAATATGGAGAAATGGAACTTACAAGGATGAAATGGATGGAGAAGATGATTAAAAACAGGTTGTAGCTTGGGTTGAATCTCGAATTTCAGCACAAAATCCAAGCATGATGATCTTCTCTTTAATTTCTCCTTGGAATCCTTAAAGAGAAGAACACATACACAAGAGAAATAAGCTTGAAAGAGTTTTCTGTGTGTACGTGGGTAACAAAGAATATCTGACTTGTGGGTAATATTTATCCACAAGTGGGTATTTTGTTCCCCTTTCCAACTTACAACTTAACGCACGAGTACCCATTTTAACTAACGAAGATATTTTTAGAGACCTCGTTCTAAATCATTTAATATTCTTTTATTCTTTTATATTTTTATCAATATTTTATTATCCATTTAAAATAACTATTTTAGTTATTTTCCTTGATATAACAAATACATATATATATATATATATATTTTATTCTATTTATTAATTTAATACACGTACCACGTAAGCGTGCGTCTAGGCCCTTTGTGAGAATGTTACAGCTGTGCTCAAGTTCTATTGATGATGGATCAATGTTGAATTGATTGTTGGTCAGCACTAATCTAGAATCGAGAAACATAATCGTGAACGATCTGAAGGTTGACTATATTCCATGCCTTGTGTTCACATTGGATATCGCGAACAAAGGGATGTACATGTTCATTTATCTTTAGGACAATCATTTCATGATTAGGGATCTTGTCCAGAGTGGCATACCCTATACTAACTTGGGAGCATAGATGTCTTGCTAGAGGCCGCTCTATGTTTGTGTTATTTTTCGTAGTCGTGTCACGTGCAAGTGGGAGTCTCTTGGAATATGCCCGTTGACACGAACGAGTTAATGGCACTACCGATGAGGTATAGGCCTATTGGGTCACACACCAAGTATTGATTCCGGCAACACGATCAAGCAAAAGAGAGGAAAAGGCCAAAATGGGTTTTGGCAGGATGGTACATGGGTCGTGTTCTAGAACACGGGCCGTGTCCAGTCCAACATACACGAGGCGTATTGGCCCAATTCAAGGTCGTGTAGTTTGGGCCTACACGGGCCGTGTAGATGAACACGGGCCGTGTAGTGCATGCTAGACATGGGCCGTCTTAGTCCAATTGGGCCGTAGACTTTGGGCCTACACGGACGTGTTGATCAACACGGGCCGTGTACGATCGCTGTAACAGCAGAATTAATAGCCTTAAATACTTGGTTTAATGGGGTTAAATTCTCATAATTGTGGTAGACAAAGAGACCATGAGTTATCTGCTTTAGTAGAGGCTTTTGGCTAACACTTTGTCTCTCGGTTGATACTAGAACTCTCTCTCTCTTGTTCATCTTGTTCTTGGTGTTCTTGAGCACAAGAAGCAAGACATACTCACACTTGAATGTTGTTTTGGAGGTTTCACATCAACTTGCTAGCACTTGGGAATCAAACAAGCTTGGGTGGACTTCATTGGGGGAGTTCTTTGTTGGATTCTAAGCTACTTGACAAGGAAGGTTGATTTGAGTTTTTCACTATTGAGGTATAACCTTTCTTCTTATCTTGTTTATATTAGTTGCAATTTCATTGTTAGATTTTGGTCCATGGGAGTGTATTCATTAGTTTGGCATCATTTTTTTGTTATACATATTGCTTCCGTTGATACTTGTTTTGCCAAACGAATACCTTCAGGTTTCTTCACAACGGGCGAGCATTTTGTCCAGATTAGATAAGCACGAGTCAAAAGAATTTCCGAATACCGAGAATTCGTCCATAAATACTTCCATGAAATATTCCACCATATCGTGGAATATGGCGGTCATGCATCGTTGGAAGGTTACTGGAGCATTACATAGACCAAACGGCATCCTCCGGTAAGCAAACATCCCGTATGGACATGTGAAGGTCGTCTTTTCTTGGTCCTCATGTGTGATAGGAATCTGGAAGTAACCAGAGAAACCATCTAGGAAGCAGTAAAATGTATTACCAGAAAGACGTTCAAGCATTTGATCTATGAATGGGAGGGGAAAGTGGTCTTTACGAGTGGCATCATTTAATCTTCGGTAATCAATACACACTCGCCAACCAGTTCAGTTCTGGCAGGAATGAGTTCATTCTTTTCAGTAGTTACCACTGTCATCCCTCCCTTTTTAGGAACCACATGGATTGGACTAACCCACGGGCTGTCTGAAATAGGATATATCATACCGGCGTCTAAGAGTTTGATGATTTATTTCTTCACAACCTCTTGCATTTTAGGATTTAAACGGCGCTGAGGTTGGACAACCGGTTTGGAATCATCTTCCATGAGGATCTTATGTGAACAATATGATGGATTGATTCCTTTGATGTCGGAAATGGACCAGGCGATCGCAATTTTCCGCTGTTTAAGGATATCGACAAGTTCAATTTTCTCAGACTCGGATAGTGCCGATGATATGATAACGGGGAATGTAGATTTTTCCCTTAGATAGGCATACTCCAAGTTTGGAGGTAATACCTTGAGCTCATAAGTAGGACCCGAGAGTGGAGGTCCCTCCTTGGATATGTCTGGAGGTTCTAGATCCTCTTTTACTTCAACAGCCTCTATGTGCGATGATGCAACCTGTCGCGACGCGTTCATCGCGCTTTGCGCCGCGACGGCTGAAAATCCTACACATCAGAACTTGGCTCTAGCCCTTCTGCCAGCAGCCTCTCCAACTCCTCCAGGTCTCTCTCAGCATCCAAGAGGCCTTCCCCTAGTGGCATCTGCCCTTCATCTCCATGTGTGTCGAACTTCTGCAGCTCGCTCTCAAGAAGGATATCAACTATATCCACAAAGAAGGCAGAATCATCACAGATTTTGGAATGTTTCATGGATTTATCAATCCCAAATGTGATAGCATCTGTGCCTACCCTGAGTGTCAGTTGTGACTCATGAATATCGAATAATGCACGAGCTGTACTCGGGAAGGGTCTGCCCAAGATGATGGGAACTGTATCATCCTCCTCCATATCTATAACGATAAAGTCCGCAGGAAAGATGAATTTTTCTACTTTAACTAGCAAGTCCTCCACTATCCCGCATGGATAAGTGATGGACTTGTTTGCCAGATGTATAGCCATGCAAACAGATTTAGACTCGGGCAAATCTAGTTTGGCGAAGAAAGAATATGGCATCAGGTTCACGCTCGCTCCCGAGTCAGCAAGTGCATGACTCATGGGTAGATTGCCAAACTGGCATGGCAAAGTAAGACTCCCAGGAACAGTGATCTTCTTTGTGATCTTATTGAGCATGGCTGCTGAACATTGATCGTTCAGAGTGACACTCGACACTTCTTCCATTTTCTTGCGGTTGGTAAGAAGGTCTTGCATGAATTTAGAGTATTTTGGCATTTGAGCCATAGCCTCAATAAACGGGATGTTGATGTGCAGGGATTTCAGGTGCTCCAGAAATTTCCGGTACTGCTCATCCTGTTTGTCTTTCCAAAGACGCTGCGGATAAGGTATCGGAGGACGGTAAGGTTTTACTAGCGGTGGAACAGATGGAATGGATGGAGTAGGTGGGATAGGTTCTGGATCAGGAGTGACCTCCTTCTCCTTCCCCTTCCCGTTATCGGGCTAAGTGGATAGTGGCTCGATAGGATCAGGATGGGAGCTGGAAGGTGGTGGGCCTGCAGCTTCTTTTCCACTCCTGGTAGTCACAGCTTTAATTTCGGCCTTTGGGTTCGGTTTAGTGTTACTAGGAAGTGTGCCAGGAAAATGGTCCTGGAGAACCCTAGAGATCTGCCGAAACTGGGTCTCTATGTTGTGGATAGACGCCTGCTGATTCCTCAGTGCGGCTTCAGTAGAAACGCCTATCTTCTTCACTAACTCCTCAGTCTCCTTATGCATCTGATCTGATGCTACTGCGAAGCGCGTGAGCATATCCTCGAAATTGGGCTTCTTCTCTGGCAGTGGTCCCTTTGGCTGGTCTCTCTGATAGAATCCTGGGCCAGACTGCCTAAATCGCCCCTACATCTCCTTGCGGTATTCAGGATATGGTTTCCAGTTTGGCTTTCTATTGCAGAAGAAAGCCTCATCCTCTGGATAATCAAATTTATCTCTAGCTGAATAACACACAGATTCTTTGAGATCCCCATTCTCGTCATATGGGCAATCTCTCGCAAGATGAGGTCCACTGCAGTTGTCACAACCGACCTGCATAGCGTGAATGTTTTGATTCACCTTTTTCATATCACGCCCTAGTGCATCAAGCTTGACACTAAGGGCCGCTATGCTATCAGATGAGTCGGCTGTAGCTGCAGTCTTCCTCTGGTAGGAAGAATCTCTAGAAGAATGCCACTAATGGGAGTGCTGAGCCATCTCCTCAATCAGGGCGTACCCAGCGGCGGGTGTTTTCTTTTGTATTGGTCCCTGAGAATCGACCATCTGTCTAGTGCAGACATTAATACCATTATAGAACGTCTGGACAACCTGGTGAGCATTGAGATCATGCTGTGGACAATTATGGAGCATCTCCTTATATCTGTCCCAGGCGTCATAGAGGGTTTCGTCCTAAGATTGCATGAAATTTTGGATTTGCATCTTCATTTTGGCAATCTTTGATGGAGGACTGAACTGTTTAATGAAACGAGTTTTGAGCGCCTCCCATGTATGGATGGTGGGCTCGGATCGTAACCAACGTTTGGCTGCACTCTGGGGTGTTACCGGAAACACTCGCAGCATGACAGCGTCACGACTAACTCTCGGCATGTGTAAGTAGTCTGCAATCTCGAGAAGGGCCTCCTCATGCTGGTTGGCATCCTCGTTATCCTTTCCGGTGAAAGGAGTCTCGCGCAGAAGGTGAAGCAACTGGCCTTTGATCTCGAAAGTTCTCTCTTCGGGTATTTCAGGTCGGTGAATACCCACTCCGGTGCCCTCGCGTACACGGCTCGCGTACTCCTTGAGTGACACGTCGTCGATATTCTCTGCCATTATGCGTGCTCTCTCTCTCTCACATTTAACTCGCAGGCATCGAAGAAATTCGCCTTCCGGTTCGTCAAAAGGTTGAACGAAATCAGGAGTGGGGTCTAAGGACATACACTATCCTAAAAACCCTAAAAGAGATTCCTAATTAAAGTACTAATCCTATATAAGGCCCGGAATTAATTATCTACTAAAGCAGAAAATAAAAAAAACGAAGGTTTCTATTCTGGTTGCGACGTGTCGCGGCGCGACAGGATGTGTGTCGCGGCGCGATCAGTAGACAAAAAACCAAAGATTGTTCCTTTTGAGCCGAAACTCGCGGGAAACAACGGTTAACACTAAATTAACTTAATAAAAACAGATTGAGACCGTTCCCCGGCAGCGGCGCCAAAAACTTGATGTGCGTTTTACGTACTAGTTATAAATTTATATTTTTACCGATTTAATTACCAAAAACTGCGCCAATAGGCAAGTGTACCTAATCGTTTCGTAATATAGTTAGTAAGTTGGGTGTCGAATTCTTGGGGAATGGGAGCTAATACTAGTTTTACCAAATTAACTAAGAATTAACTAAAACAACTAATTAAAGCAAATAAACCAAGTAAATATAAAATAAATGCAATAAAATACTAAACTAAAGAAATTAAACTATTTAAAAGGGAATTTGGGTGCAAGATTCAAACTTTATTAACCTAAATGATCACTAACACTACTAATAACCCAAAAACAATCAAAAAGAGCAAAAAGCAAGAAACTTTGTTGGATTAAATATCAATTAAAAGGCTTTCCCTCCATAGATTCAATTCCACCCTTTTCAAGTTGGTTTTAAATATCAAAATTGATGCATTGGACCATTAATGAACACTATACCGATTCCTATATTGTTAGACTCTTGATCCGAGTATCCAACTTATCAAATCATGAAATTAACTAATCAATTGGTCATTAAATCAATTAACTACACAATTAAGCATATTTAAGTTCGTATCTATCAAGATCTAATCTTAAATGATTGATTAAGTTACCAAATCATTCAATTAACACATGAAAGTCATCATATATCAATTCTAACACATTAAAGTTCCTATCTTGATTGTTTAACCCTAGGATTTGATCAATTACTAGTCAACCCTAATTATTGGTCCTAATTAGCATTGATTAAAGTCATATAAATGGATTAGTCCTCCAATTTACATTAACTCAGATTCTAAACATATCAAAAACAGAATTAAAACATGCTAGGATCATTGATTAGACTTGAAAGATAAATATAATGCCATTAAAGTCAAAAAGATGTAAAATTAACCAACTTGATAGAGTTTCCTCTCCTCTAGGGAGGAAATCAGAAAACCTAGCCTATTACAAGCATAATCAACTTCTGGAATTCAAAAATAAAAATTAAGAATGGAAGAAGAATAGAAAAACCGTAATAAAGCAAGAACTCCAAGCCTTTAATCTTCAAAATTATGCTCCAATCCTTCAAATCCGAGCTCAAGCCTTATGGGATGTGTTCTTGGACGTGTTTAGCAGAGTAATGGTGGAAGAAATCGAGTGGTTAACCCTTTTTCAGATCTGGAAGTTCGTTTAAATAGATCTTTGAAAACAGGGGTGTCGCGCCACGACGAGCTATTTTACCCCGATCCCACTTCTTTTAAAATTCAAAGCTGTCCTAATCTAGACGCGTCGCGGGGCAACGCACATTTTGGTCACGCCGCGACACCACGTGGCGAGAAGATGGGCATTATCCGGACACTTCGTAGCGCCGCGACAGGAGATAGGGTCGCGCCGCGATGACCTCTTTCACGCCTGGACTTTTCCTTTTTCTTGGGCTTGGGCCAGTTGGGCCAATTTAATTCTTTCTTTTTATTTCTTTTGGGCCTTGGGCTATTGATTCTTTCTTTTCTCATCTTTCATTAAGCCCATTTATTTTTTCCTCGATTTCTTTTTATTTTCTCGGCTTTCTTGAGCTTCCTTTATTTTTCTCGATTATTTGGATATTTCGCCTTTCTAGCCTGCAAAACATAAAAGAAACGGTAAACGTATCTTTTTACAATTAAATGAACTATTCCGGCTAAAACCAACCCGATATCGCACAATATTTATATATATTTAACGCGATATCACTCGGCGAGTGTTAGAAGCGCCCAAAAACATTCCTCAAAGCTTATCATAAATATCCACAACTTTCAAGGGTGACGTGTTCGGAGAAGAAGGCGTTAGTAGGAGAGAGAGCGAGAAAGAAAAAGAGGAGGGAGAGGGATCTCTAGCCACAAAAAGCCGGGCAACCACATATGCTACCGGTCTGGACACTGTTCATGCTGGCATTGAAACAAACGCTAGCATCCCACCAGTGCAAGCACAAATCCCTACCAGCCACTCGGCATTCACTCAAATGAGGGCCGTTTCATTCCACGGGGACACCGTACATATGTAGTCGGCGGCTCATCCAGAGTTCGCTGGCTTTGAAATCAGTGGTCAGTCTCCCCTGTCTACAACCATTCTTTGCTCACCATCGAGTCTAGCACCTTCTCATCAAGGAATAAGTATCTTTGCTAAGACACGATCGTCTACCGCGCATCTTAGTGATGTCGCCGGAACACTCGTAGTAGCATCCCCTAGTGGTGTGTCGTGAAGATTGATTGGAAGTCCCACCAGTGCCACCACTATGCCAGCACTGCGTGTGGGCAACAGGCTCTCTACGACTCCTGTGCAAACCGGGCCTCTACGTGAGCTCGGGATTACCACCGAACTTAGGGACATGGCTTCCATGTTCTCCCGCCTTGAATCAAGCCTGGAAGAATATGTTAACACCCGAACCAAAGCCCTAAAGAATGACCTTAACACCCTCAAAGCTCAAAAAAACATTTAGCCACCAAACCACCCACTGTCGTTGAGTGAGATTATACGATCAATGAACTCAAAGACCTACTCCACACTAAACTCAACAGTGTTGTTGAACCCACATCCAAACAATCGAATCTACTGGCAGCACTACAATATGACCAACCCAAGCCCTACCTTCTAGCTTAAAAACTTTCCAAGATACTATCTTACAAGCCATAAATTCCCTAACCACAGTAGTATCTGGGATTGGGCAGTGGCTAGAAGCGGTGGAAACCTCTTGCAAAATTCATGTAGAATCTCATAAGTGGACGCATGATGATCCTAAGGATCCAGGACATCATGATGTAACACTGGAAAACCAAAGCCATTTTTTTAAAAATGCATTGCGGAAGCTTAATTACACAAATTCACTTTACATACATTTCAAATATTCACAAACAACAATTATGTGTTTAAAACCAACAAAACCAAAGTCATGGTGTTACAAAATATTTGCCTCATTTCCTTTTAATTGAAAAACTATCAGAGCAGGGTCGAGCTTTCCTCTACGACCACCAACAACTCACAAACCTGCAAAAGCATCAACTAAGGGGAATTAGCACAAAGCTAATTGAGTATAAGCAAAACACAAATGCAAACATCAAGTCAACATCAAAGCATGTAATCACACAATCAAGAAGACCGATGGTTTGGCGCATAACCTATAACCAATGCCGGCCAAAGCAAAGGTTTACCCATAGCCCTCTACTGAATTGGCATAATGAAATTCTCCTATGATGCAATGCATGCACTAGTAAGACTACCACTGTTCAACCAACCAGTAAACAAGCCCAGCCCAATTCCACGCATAGCTTACTTCTCAAACGCAACTCGATATCATACTGTTGGGGTTTGCTAGGCACGCAACGGAAGCACAAGAACAAGATAACAAGAATCAAAAAGCCATGAAACCCCAAACCATGGACCAAACACTACATGCAAGATATGAAACATGAAAAACAAAGCAAGGAGAAAGATATACCACAAAGAAAGGAGCTAGAAAGAAAGATAATCTAGATGAACCAGAAAGCCAATGTGAGCCTCCCTCTATTGCTAGTCCACACCAAGCTTTGTGTAATCTCCTTGTACTAGTAAGCGTTGATGATCTTCAAATACTTGAAATAACCCAAGGAAAAGCAACTCTAATATCTCCTTGATACTTCTCTGGATGAATCTCTTAAGAACACTTATGAACACTCTATTAGCACCTCACAAGAAGCCTCTAGTGTTTTTATGTAAGTTCAAGCAAGGGAGTAGAAGGAGCAACATGAAAAGTCCTTTTAAAGACTCCTAGATGCCCATTCAGTACCCCAAGGCCGGCCAAGTCTCAATCATGATGCTTGACATGCATTGGTGGAGAGGGGAGGCAAAAGAAAAAAGGTGATCTGCACTCTAACACAAGTTCACGCCGTGAACTCCACCTGGCTAGATCCCTTTTGTAACTTTGTTGTCAAGATTAACCCTTGGTGTGTGACCAATAGGCCAATGCTTCATCGGTAGTGATATTTGCGTACGTATGTCAGTGAGCATACTCCAACAGACTCCCACTTGCACTTGACATACCGTACCCATGGTACCATAGACAAAGAGCGACCTCTAGCAAGGCATCTTTGCCCCCAAGTCAGCATAGGTTTGGTCGTCCTGGATAAATGCCAAATCTCAAATATAGATAAGAAATGGTCCTATAGATAAGTGATCAAACATCCCTTTGTTCGCGATATCCGTGTGAACACGAGACATGTTCAGATGTCAATCTCCAGATCGTTCACGATTATGTTTCTCGATCAAGATTAATGGTGACCAAAGTTCTAGTTGCAATCGATCAAACATTATTGCAACTCGTGCACGGCCATGCATTTTGATGTTAGCTCTCAATCATTGAGGGGCCCATGGATATCTCTCTAAAACTAGAGGAACAAATTCTTTTGACTACATTATTCCGCCACATATACCATACTTTACCCAAAAACTCCCTTTATAACAGCCAGTTACGAACTGGGTTTGGAAGTAATCAAAGCAAAGCAGGTACATGCTTTGAAACACAGGTATCTCCTGTCTAGGGATGAAATGATATTATCATCCTGAGTTACTTGTGACAATAACCATGAAGTTACTTCAGGTGTGGGTCGTCCAATCACTGGAATAATTCAAGTACAAGCGAAGTGTTGCGTCTCTTGTATTCAATCCATTATTGAATACGCGACCAACCCCTTCCCTCAATCTTAATTCAATCTTCCTCTCCTAGAAGAGTGACTGATTGTGGACATTTAGAATGATAAATCATTCTGAGAAGTGATTAAACATGCTAAGATGGAACACAGTAAGGATTCATGAAAATACCCGCCAAAGGCGTATCATTAAATCTCCATTTAATAATCGATATAATATGAAATACAATACTTCTTAATGTTCCCATGAATAAGTACATATCAAACATAAACCAAAATACTCAAGCCAAGTCACTAGCGAATCTAACACCTATAGATCTAGTGTGAGAATCATGAACGGCTTGTGACAACGGCTTTGTGAACGGATCAGCCAAGTTGCTCTACGATGTAATTCTATTGATGACAATATCACCGCTCTCTGTTACATCTCTGATGAAGTGATATTTGCAAGGAATGTGCCTCATTCGCTTGTGAGCTATTGGTTCCTTTGCCAATGCAACCGCACCCTCATTATCGCAGAAAAGCTCTATGAGGTCGGTAATGCTAGGAATCACACCAAGATCTTGGATGAAATTCCTCATCCATACAGCTTCCATTGCTGCTTCAGTTGCCGCAATGTATTCGGATTCGGTAGTTGAATCAGCAACCGTGTCTTGCTTGGAGCTCCTCCAGCTGATAGCACCACCATTTAAAAGGAACACAAACCCCGATTGTGATCGGCAGTCGTCCTTGTCCGTTTAGAAGCTTGCATCAGAGTATCCACGTACTCTTAGCTCTTCCTCACCACCATATATCAAGAACATCTCCTTTGTCCTCCGAAGATACCTGAGAATGTTCATGACTGCGGTCCGATGGGCTTGCCCGGGATTTGCCTGATATCTACTCGTCGTTCTCAATGCACACGATACATCAGGATGAGTGCATAGCATGGCGTACATGGTTGATCCTACCTCCGAAGCATAAGGAATCCTCTTCATTACGTCTAATTGCTCCTTGGAACTAGGACATTGTGTCTTGCTCAATTCCATTCCATGCATCATAGGGGTGTTACCCCTCTTAGAGTCCTCCATCTTGAATCGCTTCAAGACTTTGTCCACATATGCACTTTGGCTTAGCGCAATAAGCCTTTTGGATCTATCTCTATAGATGTTTATTCCCAAGATATACGCTGCCTCTCCCAAGTCCTTCATAGAGAAACAATTCCCAATAAAAGATTTAACATCTTGTAAGGTTAGGACATCGTTTCCAATAAGTAGAATATCATCTACATATAGGATTAGGAATACTACAGCGCTCCCACTAGCCCTGACATATATGCATGGTTCATCCTTGCTTTTCGAAAATCCAAATTACTTGATTTTCTCATCAAAGCATATGTTCCAGCTGCGAGCTGCTTGTTTAAGTCCATTAATGGACTTCTTGAGTTTGGAGAATCTATTAGGATACTCAGGCTGTACAAAACCCTCGGGTTGTGTCATAAACACCTCTTCATTTAGCTTCCCATTAAGGTAGGTGGTTTTTACTTCCATTTACCAGATTTCATAATCATAAAATGCAGCAATCGCCATGAGTATTCTTATAGACTTCAACATAGCCACTGGGGAAAAGGTTTCCTCATAATCAATATGTAACGCCCTAAAAACCAAATTTAAAATATTAAGATCGAATACCTATAAGTGTTCGCATCTCAAAGTTTATCATAAAAGCGGAAGCAATTACTTATTTGAAAACCTGACGTATCAATAGATACTCACGTAAATATTGTCATAAGTTTGGTACCAAAAACTTGATATTTACAAGCCAGACGTTAATTTCAAAGAGTTTAACAGTTGGAAGTCAAACCAGAGCTTTGCCCTTGCCTTTGATAAAACTTGCAAACCATTTTAAAAATAGTATCTGATAAGCTACGAGAGTTTGTGAGTAGTCTAAACATAACATTGTATGTGCACACGCATTTCTGGCAATCAAAGCTAGCCTCTGGTTCTAGACCCAGGGCATCATCGTAGGTCACAGTACTGTACCGCATCTGAGCCATACTGCACATAGCAGTACGCTTACATATTCACATATATAACATAGCATGTTAGCAATCTGATATGAAACTACACATGCTGCTGATATGAAGTGAAGTCTAGAAGACTCACCTTATAACTGTAATATGCAATACTTCACAGATCACTGATGCAGGTAATATGTCAATCACCTCCTATATAAACAATACATAAATAATACATAAGTCATTCTGATCTAAAATAGGGCCTACACGGGCCGTGTCCCTCATATGCTACACGACCTAAGTTGGCAACAAGGCCAGTGTGGTCTAGTCACCCTACACGGGCCGTGTACCTCTACACGGGCCGTGTACCACTCATGCTACACAACGATGTAACCCTACATGGCCCTATGACCGCCTTGCACACGACACGGCCGTGTACCGCTACACGGGCCGTGTACCTCTTATACTACACGACCATGTAACCTTACATGGCCCTATGACCGCCTATACTACTACACAGCCGTGTACCGCTACACGGGCCGTGTACATCACAGATCAGCAGACTGTTCTTGCCAAGAACAGTCGGATTTCACCAAGAAATCCTATAGTTTCATCATAAATCGACTAGAGGTGTTTTCCTACACCTCCTAACACTGATATACATAATCTAAATCATATAGAACAATCCTAACATGATTCCACCATTGAATCATGTGATTTAACTTACAAAACATCAAAAACAAAGGTTAGAACCTTAGCTTGAGTTGGATACTTGTTATGTTCTTGCTATAGGCTCTTGATACACTGATTGCTCACTAAAAAGGAGAGATTTGAGGGTTGCTATGCATATGATCGTGGGTTGCAGAAGCTAAAACAAGAACTTTGACTATTTTGTCAAAGTTGGTACATTATATATAAATATAGTTTCAACAATTGCCATAATAGCCCCCCGGACTTAATTAACTTGAAATCTGACGGTTTTAGCCCCTATAGTTTAAAACCACATCTTATCGTGTATATCCATTTATAACTCGGGTAACACCTTGTACTTTTTCTTGCATAAACTTAATAATAAAATTCTGGGTGTTACAACTCTTCCCCACTTGAAATGATTTTGTCCCTGAAATCAACTGCCGAAGAGTTTTGAATAAATATCATCCTTTTATGTTCAAGCCCTCATACATACTCTGACCTCTTTATACGCTTTTACCTGTCCTTGACCCATCTATTCTGTTTATCATAGATTTAACTACTAAAGATCTTCTGAGATATAATATACGAAAGGTGTTCTGAATTTATAACAACTCTTCTGATAACTCTGATCTATAAACGGCCCTTTTCCCTCATATATAGTAATTCTGTACAACCATTCGAATTTCAGACTTAATTTTTCCTCCTTTCTGAATCTGATGACGTCTTTCCACAGTGATACTTTCAATAATACATACTTCCCCACTGAAACTGATGTGATGATCTCTGTTTATCTGTAAAACCCTTCTGTCTATTCTAGGCGTCAAACAATCTACTACATACAATCTGAATCTGTTCTATCATTCGCTGTATCATTTCTGTGCTACCCCACACTTTCTGACCCACGTCACTCAATACACTGAAGTTTGGCAGTAATATCATACAATTTCATACATTGACATCCCGATACTGAACCTGTATCTGTTGTAATACGAAATTCTGTCAAGCAAATATGCACCCCAGTTTTCTTCTGACTTAATAACATAATCATAAAACATGCTTTCCATCTTCTGGATATTTCTTTCATTCTGACTGTACTGAGATGAAGCTTAATCCGTAACTTCATATGAAATCTGTTCCGAATTCTAGAAGTGGATCTGATATCATTGTCTGAATCAATAAACACTGACATACTATGACACAACACAATCTACTTCACATACACATTTGTTAACTATTCTGATGAATGAGTTTCTCTAATGGAAACTACATATACACTTTTATTTATCCTGCCTACAATCACTCATAACACCTTATAAGTTCGTAGAGTTTTCAGATAATTTGGCATTCAGGTTCATACTAATATTTTCATATATAATTTCTGACGTTTGGCTTTCTTTCGTACACATTTATAAGTATTTCTCCACTTATCTGACTATATCTTGTTTCATACCCGGTCACCAATAATCCACCCTCAGGTCTTTATACAATTGGTAACTTCTGACTGAACAGAAAATCTAAACTTGTGAGCTTCATGTAGCTGTGTCTGATCTGCATCTCTCTAACCTGATACTCACATACTGCTTTATCTAATCAGTATATCATGAATGTCTTTAAACGGATTTATTTCCTGTCATTCTCATCCATTCCTTAATATACTTTTCACTTTTGATCTCTTTTCACTGAACTGTTCTTATCATTTCTGAGTAAGAGTGTCGTCACTGTCATCTAGATAATTAATTCATACAAGTATTATTTCTGATTTCCTGTTCAAACTATTGGCTATATCCTTAGCCTTACCCTGAATAATATAATATAATATTTTACTCACAATTCTTCACTGATTCTGACCAGTGTTTCTGTCACCTTTAAAGGTCTTTCTCATTCAACAATAATTTCTAACTTTTATAATTTCGTGTAAACAACACTACATATAAAGAAATACCTAATCTCATCATATCATACTGAATGCTACCGTAGCGTACTAGCGGTAGTCTTACACCACCTATGAATGCTATTGCGGCGCTCCAACAATAGTCTTACATCCACATATCCACCCATTATTGAGGTAATATCCTTACGTATCATATAACTAACATACCACATATACTACTATCAGGTGTAAGTCTGTATATTCATTCTCATACGATTGAATTGTCTAGAAGTATAAATAATAACTCTGCCCCTCTGTATCCATCCAAACACTGTACTGTCATCATACAATGTTATCGTCTCTTCAGTCGATTCAGGTAGTGCAAACTGTTGCTTTACATAATTTATGCAATTAATCCCATCCAACTGTTGATTACTGTCGGGTTTTTTGGCGGCTCCCAATTCATCACCTTCTCTACTTCTCAGAATTCATCTCGATCCCATTCCTACTAATAAATTATCTAAAGAATTTCATTCCTTACATCTTAAACTCATATTGAAAACTTAACATATAACTAATTTCTGCTATGTGTCACTAAAACTTTTCAAACATGATTTTCATAATCTGATAAACTTCTGAAATAATTACATATATCGTTGAAGAACACAATTACTGACTTACTTGATATTGACTTATACACCCTATTCAATTAATACATAATCACTGCTGGTGCGTTAGCAGGGCTAACAGGTATCCTAACTACTTCAAAACATCTATACGTTTCTGAACACAATTTAAGGAATACCATCCCTTCTGATCTCAAGCTGAAGAAAATCCGACCTGGAGTCAGCTTTGATAACCACTTTACCCCGTTATAACTGATCAAGTAATTCTCATATTCTGAACACCGGACATATATTCATGATCACTTTATTGAGTCCACAATAATTAATACACATAACATAAGTACACATCATGAAATGCTACTGAGTCTTGTAAACCCCCACATGTAATAATTCTTGAAATCGTTTCAATAATTCCTGTATCTCAGAAGGAGCAAGTCTGTACGTAGTTCTTGTAATCAGTGAAGCTTTCAACACCACACAAATTCTAAGCATACTCTGTATGTCTGGCAGTAACCTTGGCAATTTCTTGCATTACGTATAAGATACTCACATATTACTTTCATATCTTTCTAGCTCATCTGGTCCTCTAATGAGTTAATATTTATAACAAAGGTTGAGAAAAATAATGTACCCATACTGAAGACACTTCCCAGCTTTTGAAACTGTACACCCGTATAACCTACCTGTTTTAATTTTTGCATACATAATTAGTTCTTCCCCACTCGGGATATGAACTCGTATCACTTATGTTCACATAATATCATAATCTGGTTATAATTTAACCAGTCCATTCAAACTACTATTTGAAACTCACTCATATTCATAGGTACAAAATATTTCTCACCCGTACTTCAACCAATAACACAAAATCTTCTGTGATTATGCCTCTATCAACAATTTATTATCTAAGAAAAGTACATACCGGTTCTACATAATTTACATACATAATAAAAGAAACCTTACATCGTTTCCACTTATTTATTTAATATCTCCACTGACGAATTCCAGCTAGTTAGGACATTCTGAGGACTCATGCCCGTACTGAGCACAGTCATAACAAAACTTTCCCAAGGATAAACAATCCTTATAATTATGTCCTACTTCTCCACACGTATAACAACCTTTAGTTCTATACTTACACTGGCCCGTATTGTTCTTACCACAAGTCTCGCATCCTGTTCTTCTATGGGATCCCTCAGCTTTTATCTCCATTTTATCTTCCTTTATTTCGTTAATCATTTCATCCTTCAATATATGAAATTCTTCTCGGACTACACTTCGTATCTCATTCTTCATTTCAGTCATAATGGACGGCATAACTGTTTTAATACATTTTTCAAACTCATCCGAGACGACGCCCCTAAGGTGTTTGGTAGGTATGGCTCCACGCCTTTCCCCATAAAGGGAAATATAGTCTTCCACCTCTCCTATAGTAACCATGTCAGGGTTTCCTTCATTTCTTACTTCATTTTCTGTTCTAGAATTCGCATTAGGATCCATTACACTGTAAGAAAACAATTCTTGGTTAGTCATAATATCAATCACGTCTCGCACCATCATACTTGCCTTTATTTCATAAACACTCCACTCATTTACCATCTTTGAATAATATTGTAGATCATACCAATACATACCTCTTTCCACTTTGTTTTAACTTACTTTCCTTAGTTCTCATAATAACTTTATGTACATGACATCTGTAAATTTGCTTTATTATCACTCCTTTTACAATTAATCTTGATACTGACTCTTATCTGATCATTTCTTTATTCTTTTATCTGTTCCACAACTCATACAACAATATATGGCATAAACTCTGCTTCACCACTTTACTAAGTTTTCTGCACTGAATTCTTCAGATGTAGGTTCTGATATTTAACAATTATATCTGGGGCTCAAACACCCTATCATGCTATATTCTTATAAGAATATGTTCACTTGTAATACTGATATTTATCCTTCCATGTCTGTGACTAAAATCACTCTTAGGATTATACACTACTCTTGAACCTCTTGTATATATCATTCTGGTAGTATAGATAAAGCACTAAAGCAAAAGGGTGGCTTATCACACTATCCTATATAACAAACAGTTACTTGTATATCCACATATCAGTACACCTATTATCATATCCAAAGTATTTCTATACATACTAAGGCATTCTACATATATTCCTCAGGTGTACTACCTTACAAGTACCCCTCACCGGTTCACAAGATTCTTCATGATTTCGTTAAGCTCCAACATGTATCATGTGTTTGTAATAATATGGGCCCTTATATTACTCTAAACAGATTACACACGTTTGATCTTAACTTTATCATAAAAATTCCCGATTCACAGGCTTAGGCCAAAGTTCATACATCATGCTTTCATATTTTTATATAACAATTTAATTTATCATACATGCTCACATAAACTAACTCTTAACAGTCGTATACACATATAACATATCTGTCTTAAGCATATCCTGTACTCACATACAATACTCACATAATACATAATCAATATAATTGTTAGTATACTCACCAAGCTGCAAGCCTCCAGTTTGACAATTTTCAAAATTCGCAGAACCATGGTTTAAGTCCACAATGTGTCTTGTACACATCCAGATCCCTCAAACCGTGGCTCTGATACCAAGTTGTAACGCCCCAAAAACCAAATTTAAAATATTAAGATCAAACACCTATAAGTGTTCGCATCTCAAAATTTATCATAAAAGCGAAAGCAATTACTTATTTGAAAACCTGACGTATCAATAGATACTCACGTAAATACTGTCATAAGTTTGGTACCAAAAACTTGATATTTACAAACCAGACGTTAATATCAAAGAGTTTAACAGTTGGAAATCAAACCGGAGCTTTGCCCTCGCCTTTGATAAAACCTGCAAAACATTTTAAAAATAGTATCTGATAAGCTACGAGAGCTTAGTGAGTACTCTAAACATAACATCGTATGAGAACACGTATACAATCACATGAAGATAATACACGCATGTCTGGCAATCAAAGCTAGCCTCTGGTTCTAGACCCAGGGCAGCATCGTAGGTCACATAGCAGTACGCTTACATATTCACATATATAACATAGCATGTTAGCAATCTGATATGAAACTACACATGCTGCTGATATGAAGTGAAGTCTAGAAGACTCACCTTATAACTGTAATATGCAATACTTCACAGATCACTGATGAAGGTAATATGTCAATCACCTCCTATATAAACAATACATAAATAATACATAAGTCATTCTGATCTGAAATAGGGCAAACACAGGCCGTGTATCCCTACATGGGCCGTGTCCCTCATATGCTACATGACCTAAGCTGGAAACATGGCCGGTGTGGTCTAGTCACCCTACACGGGCCGTGTACCACTCATGCTACACGACCATGTAACCATACATGGCCCTATGACCTCCTTGCACACTACACGGCCGTGTACCTCTTATACTACACGATCATGTAACCTTACATGGCCCTGTGACCGCCTATACTACTACACGGCCGTGTACCGCTACACGGGCCGTGTACATCACAGATCAGCAGACTGTTCTTGCCAAGAACAGTCGGATTTCACCAAGAAATCCTATAGTTTCATCATAAATTGACTAGAGGTGTTTTCCTACACCTCCTAACACTGATATACATAATCTAAATCATATAGAACAATCCTAACATGATTCCACCATTGAATCATGTGATTTAACTTACAAAACATCCAAAACAAAGGTTAGAACCTTACCTTGAGTTGGATACTTGTTATGTTCTTGCTATAGGCTCTTGATACACTGATTGCTCACTAAAAAGGAGAGATTTGAGGGTTGCTATGCATATGATCGTGGGTTGTAGAAGCTAAAACAAGAACTTTGACTATTATGTCAAAGTTGGTACATTATATATAAATATAGTTTCAGCAATTGCCATAACAGCCCCCGGACTTAATTAACTTGAAATCTGACTGTTTTAGCCCCTCTAGTTTAAAACCACATCTTATCGCGTATATCCATTTATAACTCGGGTAACACCTTGTACTTTTTATTGCATAAACTTAATAATAAAATTCTGGGTGTTACACAATACCATGAATTTGTGTGAAACCCTTAGGCACCAGTCGGCCTTTGAAAGTATCTACAGTTCCATCCACGCCGGTCTTCTTCTTGAAGACCCATTTACACCCTACTGTCTTAAACCCGGGTGTGGGATCAATCAATTCCCATACTTGGTTGTCCGACATGGACTCCAACTCTCTTTCCATAGCCTCTTTCCACCTAGCAGAGTCTATGCTTGCTACGACATCCTGGTAGTTGGTGGGTTCATCATGATCAACCAATAATTTGTCACCCTCAGATATGAGAAACCCGTATCTCTCTGGCTCGTGATGGGATATACTAGATCTACGATGAGGTAATGGATTGTTGTCAGGTACCAACACATCATCATGTTCGGTTTCAACAACTTGGGGTTGAGTGCTAGTGCCGATGCTAGTCCCTGCATACGTGGGTTCTTGAATTTCTTCAAGATCAATCTTCTTCCCGCCAGACTGTATGGATATCAGTTCTCTTTCAAGGAAAACTGCCCTTCTTGCAAAAAAAAAAACATTGTTTTCGGAGGGTTTGTAAAACAAATATCCCATGGATACGGTAGGATACCCAATGAAGTAACACTTCTCTGATCGGGTTTAAGTTTGTCCTCTAAGTCACGTCTAACGTAGGCAGGATATCCCCATACTTTGAGATATGCAATTTTAGGAACTACTACATGCCATATCTCATAATGTGTTTTCTGGACTTTCTTTGTCGGTACGAGGTTGAGGATCCTAGCCACCGACTCAAGAGAATACCCCCAAAAACTGATGGGTACTTTCGTGTGCCTCATCATTGATCGGATCATATCTAACAATGTCCGATTTCTCCGCTCGGTGACACCATTCAATTGTGGTGTCCTATGAGGTGTTAATTGTGAGATAATCCAAAAAATTTTAAGATGATCACTGAACTCTGAGTTAAGATATTCGCCTCCCCTATCCGATCGAAGTATCTTTATACACTTGCCTAATTGATTCTGAACTTCGTTTTGGAATGTCTTGAAAACCTCAAAGGTTTCAGACTTAAGCCTAATCAAGTAGACATATCCATATCTACTATAGTCATCGGTAAATGTAAGGAAGTATCTTGAGTTGTTCCTTGTGACATGCTTGAATGGACCGCATACATCAGTATGCACAATGTCCAACAAGTCCTTGCCCCTTTCACTCACACCGGTAAAGGGAGATTTTGTCATATTGCCCAATAAACAAGATTCGCATACTTCACTTGACCCAAGGTCAAATTATTCCAAGATCCCATCCGCTTGGAGCTTGGTGATGCGCTTCTTGTTTATATGGCCAAGGCGACTATGCCATAAAGTAAACTTGTCCAAAGTATTTCTAGACTCAGAATCGATATTCGTGATTGTTCTATCATTTGAGATATATGCATCAGCTTCGTATATACCACGACATGAATATGCTTTAACATAACAAACATCGTCTTTAAGACAAGAGATAATTCCATTATCAAAATTTAAGTAATATCCATCATCATACAAAGAAAATAGAGAAATAATGTTTTGCGCCACACTTGGCGAATAGCATACATTTTCAAAATAATAGAGTAACCGGATCTAAAAGTTAGCCCCACGCTCCCTTTCTTCAAAACGGGGACGACCTCCTTGTTCCTCATTATAAGATCCAGCTCTCCATCCCTCAGCCTTCTACTTTCCTTTAGCACCTTCACAATGTTACAAATGTGAGTGCCACAGCCGGTATCTAATATCCAACCATTTGAAGTAGAAGTATGATGGAGTTCAATCATGAACGTACCTGAAGTAGAAGCACCCGCTCCCGAAGCTCTAAGCTTCTTAAGGCCTTCTAGGTACTTTGGGCAGCTCCGGCTCATGTGCCCTTTCGCCCCATGGAAGAAGCAAACCGCCTCCTCCGGAGTCTTTGCCTGGGGAATTAGACCCTTTGGCTTAGGCTCTGGGGCAGGATTAGGCTTGGGAACCCCAACCGTTCCCTTACCTTTACCCTTAAGGGTAGAGGCCGGTTTCTTCCTTTTCTTGGTTCCTCCTTCCATGATAGCCAGGACGGGAGCTGGAGAGGTGGGCTTTTGTTTAGTCATGTTGGACTCAGCGGTCCATAGCATACCATGTAGCTCTATTAGGGTTTTTTCCATTCCATGCATATGATAACTCAAGGTGAATTGATCATAAGATGGACGAAGGGATCACAGGATAATATCCACCACCATCTCCCTTCCTATGGTAAACTCCAGTCTCTCAAAGCGCTCCACTAGTGCCTTCATCTTGAGCACGTGGAGGCTTACGTTCCCGCCACTCTGCAACCGGCAACCAAGTAGGTCGTTCAAGCACCCATACCGTTCTTGCCTTGCTTGTTGTTGGAACATGTCCTTCAACTCAAGCATCATTTCATAAGCATTTAGATGCTGCATTTTTTTTTGCAAATCCGGGCTCATCGTGCTTAGCATGAGACAAGTAACCTCGTTGGTGTCTTTGACGCGTTTTTCATACGCATCACGAATGGACCTACTTGTGTTCGGAGCAGGGGTTTCCAGAAGGGGTTCCTCAATGGTAACCAATTTATCCTCATGTCGTAGGACAATACGTAATTTCCTAGACCAATCCATAAAGTTGGTCCCATCAAGTTTCTCCTTCTCTAGAAAAATTCTCTAAGAGAAGTGGGTGGTATTGTTGGTGCTTGAAGATGCCATCTATTAAATCAAATTTAGTTAGTTTGATAAACCTCGTTAAAATAATTACCAGTGTTAAATAAAACAATCATTTTAACAAGGGCTAAGAACCATATTTCACTTTACACCGTGACGGGTTTTCCGCGGATCATGTGGTAAAGCTTATTTAGGCCGGTAATCATTTTACTGCTTGTAATCCATTATTACAACTCTTAGTTCCTTGCGGGATCCAAATTGACAACCATTGTGTCGTTTTGGCATGTTTGATCCCTCCACACCAATCTCAAACTAAAATTTTGAATAATCTAGACTAGAGCTCGACAACCATTCAAAATTCTATTTCGAAATTGTAAATTGTCCATCAAGATACACGGTGGTACTCTTGCCCAATGGTTGACTCGGCTAGAGATCGACAATCAACCTTGCGAGTTTTCACACGCACCTTCCACACAACTCACGCATGGATTGACTCGGCTAAAGCTCGACAATCAACCTTGCATGACTAGAATCGGGTAGTGTCATCTTATGGGTGGCGTGTGATTTACTGTTAGAAAACGGGATTTGTTTTCCGGTTAAAAAACCATTTTTGTTTTGATTAACAAATTTAGTGACAAAACCAATTTTTCACCTTGAATATAAACCAATTTTTCACTTTGAATATAGACCATTTTTATATCCTTTTTTTAATCTTATGCGCGCGCGAGTTTGTAAACCAATTTTAAACTTCTTGTGTTTTTATAATTTATAAAAAGTTGTCTAGTATTCAATAATCCTAATATCCATGCATAGACAAGTAAAACACATCACAACAAATTGGTAACCATGCCCAAAGCCTATGCGTTTTCCCGTGAACCAAAACGGGAAAACTAAGTCAACTAAGGAAAAACTTCCATTGACTTCGGATGTGCTCCTACTAAACCCACCACCTCCATTGGGCCTCCCGGATTTGTGATCGCCAAGACGTCATACCCATGACTCCCGATGGTTGCATCCATATTACAAATACATATTTAAAGATAGAAATGGCATGCAAGCCACAAAATCCTATCTTCTAGTACTTTACATAAATTTGGAATTTAAATGGCATGCAAGCCACAAGAACAAATTTACATACCAAATAAATAGACAAATAACTTATTACAAACCATGTGACTAGAAGTCACGAAATGAATGAATAAATATAAATACAACAAAACATCACAACCAAAGGTCTAGGGCATTTTGGTTACCAACATAGCTATCTAATCAACATAAGAAAGCAAATAAGCATGGTGTGCCACAAGAAACCCATGCAACATATGTATCTTGGTTAAGATTATTTATAATACTCAAGGCACAAATAATAATCCCATGTACATATGCATTAGTAACACCAAACCAATTTTGATGAAACATATTCATATATACATAGTATAAGTACATGCAATTATATATTTCATGCCAAATAATAATCCACATGTAAATATATCAACCAAGACACAAGGCAACTAGCTACTGGAAAAACCAGAAACAAACAACAAATAGGCCAAAACCAAAAAACCAAAACAGATTTGAAATTTAAAAACTGAAAAACGATTTCTGTTAAGGACTTCACGGCGTGAACTCAAAAGAGTTCACGGCGTGAAGTTCATCCGACCAGTTTTCAAACATTTTGTTTTTCGGTTTTAAGCCACCATGTGCAAATCTGATGTAGAGGTGACTCTGATACCACTGCTGGGGTTTGCTAGGCACGCAACGGAAGCACAAGACCAAGATAACAAGAATCAAAAAGCGAAGAAACCCCAAACCATGGACCAAACACTACATGCAAGATATGCAACATGAAAAACAAAGCAAGGAGAAAGATATACCACAAAGAAAGGAGCTGGAGAGAAAGGTAATCTGGATGAACAAGAAGCCAATGTGAGCCTCCCTCTATTGCTAGTCCAGACCAAGCTTTGTGCAATCTCCTTGTACTAGCAAGCCTTAATGATCTTCAAATACTTGAAATCACCCAAGGAACAATAACTCTAATATCTCCTTGATACTTTTCCGAAAGAATCTCTCAAGAACACTTATGTGTTAGTATATGCCCACTGACACGCACGAGTTAATAACACTACTGATGAGGTATAGGACTATTGGGTCACACACCAAGTACTGATTCTGGCAAGACGATTAAGCAAGAGAGGGAAAAGGCCAAAATGGGTTTTGGCAGGACAAGACACGGGCCGTGTGCTTGAACACGGGCCGTGCCTAGCCCAACAGGCACGGGGTGTTTTGGCCCAAATCAAGGCCGTGTACTTTAGGCCGACATGGTCGTGTGATCGAACACGGGGCGTGTTTAGCCTATTAGACACGGGCCGTATTGGCCCATTTGATGCCGTGGACTTTGGGCCGACATGGCCGTGTTGATGAACACGGGTCGTGTATGTGCACTGTAACAGCAGAATTAATAGCCTTAAACACTAATTTTAATGGGATTAAAAAGTGTGTTAATGTGTGCTACATTTTTCATAGCTCTGGAACAGAACTTTGAGAAGTTCAAGTCTCTTGTTCATGCTTACATTCTCTCTAAGTTGATATTCTCTTTGGTGATCAAGTTTGATGCATAAGAGAGTGAGATAAAACCGGAAAGACAAAAGTCCCGTTTTTCTCAAACGTAAATCACACGCCACCCGTAAGATGACACCACCCGAATCTAGTGAGGCATGGGATGATTGTCGAGCTAAGCACGAGTTGTTCCATGCGGATCTGTGTGGAAGGTGAGTGTGGCGACTTGAAATTATTGGTTGTTGTGCTTAACACGAGCCAATGATTGTCAAGGGTGTCATCGTGTATCTTGACGGACGATTTACAATTCCAACTTAATACGCCTTGGTAATTGTCGTGCCTATACCGAGTTGCCAAAGCGGCTTAACAAGGAATTGGTGTGTGAAGGGATCAAACATGCCAAACCAACGCTATGAGTGTTGATGGATCCCGCAAGTGACTAATAGTTGTAGTCTCGGATTACAATTGGTAAAGCGTTTACCGGCCTAAATAACTTCATGAAGTGATCCGCGGCAAACTCGTCATGTAGTGAAGTGAAATAAGGTTCTTAGCCCTTGTTAAGATAATTGGTTTTCGTAAAAACTAAATGGGTAATTATCGTAACGAGGATTGTATCAAACCTAACTAAAACGTGTATTCTTATATCTTTAATTGTCAAACGTTAACGACACCGCTTCAACTTAAAACTCCGTTCGTTCCTAAAGAAGGAGATACTCATTAGTGTGGACTTCGTGGACTAGGATTGGTCGTTGAGGCTTGTCCTCCACCGTGAGTCAAAGTTGCACATTTTAGAGAAATCCCTTCTAGAGCCAAAATGCTACCAACGCGACCTAGGCCTCTATATGCATGTAAAAGTGCATCGTGGCCTTGATCGGTTGAAGGATGCATGAAGGCGGGAATATTAGTGTCCATATACTTGAAATGAAGGCGTATGTGGACCTAAAGGAGAGGCATGGATTCTCCATAGGGAGGGAGCTTGTGGTGAATGTAAATTCTCCAAAGTCCCTGCCCAAGTGATGTAAATAGTTCATTGTGAACTATCACATGCACAATATGGAAAAGTCCTTGATAAAGCATTATGGCATGTTGTGGACTGCTATGTCCTGCATGGCCAAAGTATGGTTCGCCTCACCAACTCCCCCTAACATTATAAAGGAACTAGAAACCGAGAAAAAGAAATTGACCTCAAGTGGAAAGTTTGGTTTTACCAAACCTACCATATATGTGAAGTCAGAGGGCAATGAGATTGTGCCAAAAAAATGACTCCACAAGGGGTAATTTGCTACTTCTGCGGAAAAATTGGAAAATTGGCGCCACCACGCCTGCCCTATGAGCCTGAAAGAGCTAAAATCACTTATGAGTAAGAGAAATTAGCTCCTTGACTTCAGGAACATTCATGATCAAACTTCATCGCTCTTCTACTTCTAAAGGCTAGGTTTTAAACGCTAGCAATAACGCTCACGTTTGTCACAAATTTGTTTGTTACAAAGTGAAGGTGTTAAAAGAGAAGTAGGCGGATGAGGCATGGAGAGTTGGAATTCGAAAAGGGAAACATAGTTGTTGTCCCTATTGAGAGGATTGGAAGTTTGTATCTTGCCTTTCCTTCCAGCTATTCTATTACTTTATTGGATGTATGTTTATGCCATGTATGGCTAGAAACATTATATCTAAACGCCTTTGTTAACGATGGATATTACTTTGACTTTTGAAATTAGTGGTGATTTATTTCAAAGTTTATCCATGTCGTGGCATTTAAAATAAGCTTATGCTTAAGGAGTAATAGAACGATCATAAATGTATTGATAAGTTATCCTATTGTGAAAGTCGATTAAGCAATATAAACAAGACTTGCATCACCAAGATCCGTGAGGTTTAGGAACTTGGAACCCTTTGACCATGGGTCAAATGTTGAATGCATATCTTGTTTGTTATGCTAGATGACTTAAACATCCTTCACTTGAGTATGTGAGAGGATTCATAGCTTGTTGGATTTCGTTCACACTTTTAGTGTGTTGACCGTTCAAGCAAACATTAAGGAGTAACTTTAGATACCTTGTTACCTTTACCGGTGATGGTAGAAGGGATGGTATGTCTATTTTAATGGACTAGTTTTTGAAACCTTAGAGGTGTTCAAAACTCACCATAACAAGGTACATGATAGAGAGGGCAATGCAACTATGATACTCGAATCTAGTTAAGATGTTGAGTACCTTAGTTTTATATTATGTGACTATCATAAGAATTATGGGATTGTCTCACAATTCATTCCTCTTAAGACACATTGTTACATGTGGTAGTCTAAATGAGGAACTGGACATTTTTTATATGGTCCGATAAGTGATAGGTTACACTTTTATATCCAAAATTGTTTTGGGTCATTCTCCAAATGGTGGGCAATAAGTTCTAAATCTTATAAACAACAAAGATGGTCATGTAAATGCCTTAGAGGATATGACGAAAAGGAGGATCCTTGTTTGTCTATTCCAAAGTCTGGATTGTCTAGCCTACGTTTAGACGTGAGGTGGAGGAACCCAGGATCTAGAGGTATTTACTCTATTAGGTACTCTACTAAGACCATGGGATATTTGTCTTGACAAACCTTGTGAGAACTTGTAAGTTGCTCAAAGGTAGAGTCTCTTAAGAAATTAATATCCATGGATGCTAGTGAGAGTAAAGTATACCTTGAATGGAAGAACCTGATGTTGACACTAGCACCCAATCAGAAATGATTGAAACTCAGCATGGCAATGCTGGAGAACCTGGCATAAAATCATTAACTCTTGGTAGAAGTTGTCATAAGACCAGAAAGATATAACTCGTTATATCTGAGGAAGACAACTTAATGATGATTCATGATGAATGCGTCAACTACCGGAAAGCGTAGTGGGCTTGGAGTCCGCTAGGAGAAAGGAGGAAATGATAAAGATGAGATGCTATCCATGACGGATATCCAAGGTTTCGACTTGGTTGATCCTACACCTGGGTGTCAACCCGCGAGTTGTGATTGGTTATTTGAGGAAATAGACCAAACATGGATAAGTTTGTAGACTACTTCAAATACCGACTGGTAGGAATGGTTTCACGATGATTGACCATGAGGAATATATCATCTAGAAACATTCTCCCGGTGGTTATGTTGAAGTCCACACGGATACTTATTTTATAAGTGCCTTTTAGGCTATATTTGATAGAAGTGAAGACTACATTCCTTAATAGGAATTTCTGAGGAAATGCTCACAACATTTTCGAGGGTCTTTCACTATCAATAAGTATCCTAATGAAATATACAAACCCTAAGTAGTCCACTTGTGGACTTATGTTGCCATCTCAATGTTAGAATCTTTGCGTTGATATGAAAATCATTTGTTTGAGTTTTCAAGTAGCAATGATGAAACATGGAAGAATTCCTGGGAGAATTTTGTAGTCCTATTCTAAATATGTCTAGCACATACAATGTATTGGAGATAATGTCCTGATCTTGCTTGGAAAAGCTTAAATCAAGAATTATGCATCCATAACGATTATAGGATATACAAAACCTATGGAAGGAGTTAAAGAAATATTGAAATATGTTCTTGTTGATCTATAGTAAGAAGAAACATAGAATAAGTTGTTATTCAAATGCTTTCTTATATACTTCTTAGGATAACTGCCGATCTTTATCGGGGTTCGTGATCCTACTAAATATGGTGTTAATAAGTATGCTTCTCAAAGCATCGCTGACTCTATTGGGATCTTATGAGACAATGAGAGTACGATGGCTTATGAAAGATAACCTCTATCTCAAGCATCTTTGATCTTATTGAGTTCTGATGAATCAATGAAGGTGCGATAGCTTGACAAAAGACCATTATCTCACCAACGCACACTTTTGAGTGATTGGTTGAGGTAGAGATATGGTCATCTTACGAATACACACGGATAGCATGGTGGCGGATCCGTTTTGCTAAAGCCGTAGTTGCAAGATAGTGATGATTGACATACTAGTGCTTGCAAAGACTTGGCTTGAGTTTGTTTTAGTTGAAATTTTTGATATGTTGAATTTGGGAACGTTAAGCAACATTGTGCTTCTGCTAAGTATCGATTATCAAATGGGGATTTGTTAATACGCGTGTAGCGGGTACTCTCAGTTGCCTTTATTGTGTTCCATCTTAGCATGTTTACCACTTCCCTGAATGTTTTACATTCTAAAAGTCCACAGTCGGTCACTCTTCATCGGAAGGAAGTTTGAATGAAGACTGAGGGAAAGGGTTGGTTGTGTATTTAATGGTGATTGGATACAAGAGACGCAACACTTTACCTATATTTGAAAAGAGTTTCAAGTGATTGGACGACCCACACCTGAGTGTACTTCATGGTACATGTCAAGAGTAACTCAGGATGATAATATCATTTCGTCCTTAGACCGGAGATACATGTGTTTCCACGACATTGGTCTGCCTTGTTCTGATTGCTTTCAAACGCAGTCCGTAACTGGTTGTTATAAAGGAAGCTTTTGGGGAAGGTATTACCGATGTAATGGGGCAATGTAGTCGAAGGAATTTGTTCCTCTGCTTAGAGAGATATCCCTGGGCCCCTCGATGATTGGGCGCTGACACCAAAATGCACGGCCGTGCTCATGCTTGCAATGATAGTTGATCAGTTGCAACTTGCATACTTTGGTCACCATCAATCTTGATCGAGAAACATAATCGTGAACGATCGGAGAATGACTTTGTACCATGTCTCGTGTTCACCCAGATATCACGAACAATAGGATGATTGATCACTTATCTGTAGGACATTTTCAAACCCGTTTGGATTGTGATTAGGTACTTGTCAGGGATGACATACCTCGCGTTGATTTGGGGGCAGGGATGTCTTGCTAGAGGCCGCTCCCTGTCTGTGATGCATATGGGTACGGTGTGTCATGTGCAAGTGGGAGTTTGTTGGAATCTGCCCACTGACACACGTATGCCGGTATCACTGCTAATGAAACGCGAGCATATTGGGTCACACGCCAAGGATTGATCCCGACAGCATAATGTGGAAGGAGAATGTCAAAGAATCAAAAGTGTTTTGATTCGGGGCTTCACGACCATGAAGGATGCTCCACGGGTCGTGAAGCAGGCTACCCTAACGATTGTTCGACGGCCGCCACGCGTCGTTATGCCTTTGAGTTTCACAGCCTGTGACGAGGTCGTGAGGGGTCGTGAAGGAGATTCCCTCACGAGTCTCGACCGGGCGGCACGGCTCGTGGATGCAGGTCATGGAACATGATCAACCCTAAATCATTCACGATTATGTTTCTTGATATAGACTAACTATGACTAACAAAAAAAGTTGCACAGTTGATCCACTATCAATTCAACTTGAGCACGGCCATGCATTTTGATTTGTCAATCAGCTTAGTCAACGAGGGGCCCAAGGACATCTCTCAAAAGAGGAACGAATACTTTTGACTACACCGTCCTATCATAATAACAAGTCCTTGCCTGAAAACTTCCCTTATAACAGCCAGTTACGAATTGCGTTAGAAAGCAATCTAAACAAGTCCATGCTAATAATAAAGCAACGTATGCATCTCTAGTAAAAGGATAAATAATATTATCATCCTGATTTACTCGTGATACTATCCATGAAGTAAACTCAGGTACGGGTCCTCCAATTACTTAATCACCATTAAGTACATGCTAGTGTTGCGTAAACAAGTATTCAATCCAAGAAGAAAACTTTACCAACCACTCGCCTCGATCTTAATTCACTTCTTCCTTACAATGAAGAACGACCGATCGTGGAGTATTTAGAATAAACAAGTTTATTCATGAAAGTATTAAACATGCAAAGATAGAACACAATAATGTTTCATAAAGTAATCGCACCATGCATATATTAAATGTCCATTTAATAGTCATTAGAATAAGAAATACATTATTGCTTTAATGTTCACAATAACAAATACAACTAAAACAATTAAACCAAGTCACTAGCAAATCTAATACGAATAGACTTAGCATGAGAATCATGCTTAACTTGTGACAAAGGTTTGGTGAGTGGATCTGCCAAGTTCCCCTCAGTTGGTACTCTACTAACCACAATGTCTCCATTCTTGATAATATCACGGATAAAATGATATTTACAAGCAATGTGTCTCGTACGTCGATGCGCTCTTGGTTCCTTAGCTAGAGCTACTGCACCCTCATTGTCACAGAAGATCTCAATAGGGTTAGCGATGCTAGGAACAACTCCAAGGTCTTGAATGAATTTCTTCATCCAGACGGCTTCCTTAGCATCCTCGCTTGCAGCAATATACTCTGACTCCATGGTTAAATCGGCCACGGTATCTTGCTTGGAACTTCTCCAACTTATTGCTCCACCATTTAACAAGAATACAAATCCCGATTGAGACCGGCAATCATCCTTGTCCGTTTGGAAGCTAGCATCAGAATATCCAGTAACTCTGAGCTCCTCCGATCCACCGAATACTAAAAACATGTCCTTAGTTCTCCGAAGATATTTAAGGATGTTTTTAACCGCAACCCAATGACTTTGACCAGGGTTAGCCTGATATCGGCTCGTCATGCTCAAGGCATACGTCACATCAGACCGAGTACATAGCATAGCATACATGATCGATCCCACTGCCGAAGCATACGGGAATCGACTCATTTCCTCTAGTTCCTTTTGGGAACTAGGACATTGAGACTTGCTCAACGCCATACCATGCAACATAGGCAAATTCCCTTTCTTGGAATCTTGCATCTTGAACCTCTTCAAGACTTTATCTATATACATACTCTGGCTCAAACCAATGGGTCTTTTAGATATATCTCTATAGATCTTTATCCCTAAAATATATGCTTCTTCTCCCATGTGTTTCATAGAGAAGCAACTCCCAAGCCAGGTTTTCACTTCCTGCAAGGTAGTCACGTCACTTCCTATGAGTAGTATGTCATCTACATACAATACTAGAAAAACTACAGCACTCCCACTAGCCCTGACATATACACAAGGTTCATCCTTGCTTTTAGAAAAGCCAAACTCTTTGACCTTTTCATCAAAGCAAATGTTCCAACTCCGAGATTCTTGCTTAAGTCCATAAATGGACCTCTTAAGCTTGTAGACCTTATTAGGATATTTGGGGTTTACGTAACCATCAGGTTGTGCCATGTAAACCTCCTCTGCCAACTTCCTGTTAAGGAAGGCAGTCTTGACATCCATCTACAATATTTCGTAATCGTAATATGCAGAGATAGCCATTAATATCCTAATAGACTTCAACATAGCCACTAGTGAAAAAGTTTCATCATAGTCTACACCATGAGTTTGAGTGAAACCCTTTGCTACTAGTCGGGCTTTAAAGGTATCTGCTTTTCCATCCATGTTAGTCTTCTTTTTGAAGACCCATTTGCACCCTACTGGCTTGTGGCCGGGTACCGGATCAACCAAGTCCCAGACATGATTATCCGCCATGGATTGCATCTCACTATCCATTGCCTCCTTCTACATAGCAGAGTTAGAGCCCGCTACGGCTTCCCCGTAGTTGGTCAATTCACTATGATCCACCAATAGTTCGTCACCCTCGGATATGAGAAACCCATATCTTTCCGGCTCATTACGAACTCTACCAGATCTACAGAAGTCTAATGGTTTTGTATCAGGCACCTCATCCACCAATGGTTGAGGTTCCACTTCTTCCGGTACGCCGACCTCAGAAGCGGTACTAGTGCCAACATCAGGTTGATCATTGGTGTCATCTAGAATTTCTTCTAGATCGACTTGCCTCCTACCGGCTTCTGCAAATATCAGCTCACTTTCAAGGAAGACCGCCCTTCGAGCAACAAACACCTTGTTCTCTGAAGGTTTGTAAAACAAATATCCCATAGAACTAGCTGGGTAGTCAATTAAAATACACTTCTCGGCTCTGGGTTCAAGTTTGTCTTGGGCTTCACGTATCACGTAAGCCTCACAACCCCAGACCTTGAGATAGGCTAGAGAAGGAACCCTTCCATGCCACATCTCGAACGGTGTACTTGCAACCTTCTTTGTTGGTACAAGGTTTAAGGTCCTAGTAGCAGTTTCCAAAGCATAACCCCAAAAACTTGCGGGTAGCTTTATACAACTCATCATGGGCCGAACCATATCGAATAAAGTTCGGTTCCTCCTCTCGGTGACCCTATTTAATTGTGATGTCCTGGGTGGAGTAAGTTGTGAAATAATTCCACAACCCCTAAGATGATCAAGAAACTCGGTACTAAGATACTCACCACCCCTATCGGATCTGAGAATCTTAATCCGCTTGCCCAATTGATTTTGCACTTCATTTTGGTATGTCTTAAACACCTCAAAGGTTTCAGATTTATGCTTAATCAAATAAACATAACCATACCTACTGAAATTATCAGTAAGAGTAACGAAGTACCTACAGTTGTTTCTTGTAGCAGACCTGAACGGACCACACACATCCGTGTAAACAATGTCTAACAAGTCTTTGCCCCTTTCACTAACACCGGTGAAGGGCGCTTTAGTCATTTTGCCTAATAAACAAGAATCGCATACTTCGCTTGACCCGTGGTCAAACGATTCCAAAATCCCATCCACTTGGAGTTTGGCGATACGTTTCTTGCTTATATGGCCAAGACGACTATGCCACAAAGACAACTTGTCTAATACACCTTTGGACTTAGAATCAATGTTCATGATTGATTCATTACCATCCAAACACACACTTGTTTCATAAATCCCACGACATGGATAAGTTTTAAAGTAATGAACATCATTTCTCAAACAAGAAATAATTCGATTATTAAAATTAAACTCATAACCATCGTCAAACAAAGCAGGAAAGGAAATAATGTTTCATGCCACGTAGGGCGAAAAACAAAGATTTAATAAGGTAATAGCAATTTCTGAAGGAAAGGCGAGATCAACACTCCCTATCCGCTCCATGGGAACAAAATCCTTGTTTCCCATGATTAGGTCAAGCTCTCCAGCACCCAGTGCCCTACTTCTTTTTAACACCTGCACATTATTACAAACATGACTGCCACAACCGGTATCAAGTACCCAGCCGTTAGAAGTAGCGGTATTGTGGAGTTCAATCATAAACGTACCTGAGTTACCCGCTCCCTTCGGTTTTACCCACTTGAGCTCCTCAAGGTACTTTGGGCAAGAACGCCGCCAATGCCACTTTTCCTTGCAGTGGAAGCACTCGGCTTCCGCAGGGTCCTCGGCCGGTGGAACCATCACGGCTTTCCACTTGCCCTTCGGGGCCGGACTCGGGTTAGGTTTTGCAACCTTCCCCATACCCTTTCCCTTAGAGGGGGAGCTCCATTTCTTTTGGTTCCGCCTCCCTGGATAGCTAGGACGGTTTTGGACGAGTAGGGCTTCTTGGACATGTCGGACTCGATGGTCTTTAACATTCAGTGAAGCTGCATTAGGGACTTGTCCATGCCATGGACATGATAGTTCCACACAAATAGTGAAAAGGAACTAGGAAGAGAACGGAGGATCACATCCACCGCCAACTCCCTCCCTAACGGGAATCCCAACCTCTCCAAGCGATCAACCAATGCTTTCATCTTAAGCACGTGAACGCTCACATTTCCGCCCTCCTGCATATGGCAATCGAAAAGGGACTTTTGGCACTCGAAGCGCTCTAGCTTAGCCTGCTGTTGGAACATTTCCTTTAGCTGGTTAAGCATGTCATATGCTCCTAAATGTTCCATTTGCTTTTGACGCTCAGGAATCACTGACGAGAGCATAATGCAAGCCACTTCGTTCGTTTCCTTGACGCGCTTATCATACGCGTCTCGGACCGCCCTAGTCGCATTAGCCGCAGGTGCTTCCGGCAAAGGCTCCTCGATGGCCCACATCTTTTGTTCATACCTAAGGGCTATCCTTAGTTGCATGAACCAATCCATGAAGTTTTGGCCATCGAGTTTGGCCTTTTCGAGGAACAATTGTAGGGAAATAGAGTTCAATGAAGATGTAGAAGCGTTGTTGGATGCCATCTACAAAAATAAAGTACCAATTTTAGCAGTCAAATCCTTGTAGAAATAATTACCCAATTGTTATAAAACTTAATTATTTGAAGAAGGCTAAGAACCATATTTCACTCTATCTCATTACGGGTTTACCGCGGATCACGAAATAAGTTATTTAGGCCGGTAGACAAATTACCGATTGCAACCATTGCAACTCTTAGATCCTTGCCGGATCCTTTCGACATCAAATGTCTAAGGCATGTTTGATCCCTTCATACACCAATCCTTTTATTATTTCATAAATGACTCGGCTAGAGATCGGCATCATTTAAGCTTTATAAAAGAATTTGTAAGTCGCCCATCAAGACACGCGTTGGTACCCTAGCCCAATCATTGGTTCGTGCTTAAGCTCGACTACCAATATTGTAGGTTGCCACACTCACCTTCCACACAACTCCACAAGGCATGACTCGTGCTAATGCTCGACAATCATCCAAGTTTCGTTAGATTTGGGTGGTGTCATCTTACGGGTGGCGTGTGAGTTACTTTTCGAAAAACGGGTTTTTGTTTTTCCTGTTAAAATAATATTTTAACAATTTTGAAAAATTAGCAATTTAAGTGACAAAAACTCCTTTTTAATCACCCTTTAATATAAACACCTTTTTAAATTAACGTTTGCCAATTCTTATGCGCGTAGAAATATAAACTCATTTATAAATCTTCTTGTATAATATATTTTTCAAAAAATTCTCTAGCATGCAAATCCTAAAGAATCTAAATGCTTTGGGAGGAACACTATTATGTTTGTAACTCTATTTTATTTATATTTGTATTTGTTTAAGGATAATGGTCAGCCGGTTATGTATCCGTAACACCAAACGTTGTATGTGGCAACATTTTGACTGTTTATATAATTTTCCACGTGTTTTTACTTCCGCTCCATTTTTAAATTATAAGACAGGTGTAAATGTTCTATTTACAGTCAAACCCATGTGGTTTGAAAACTTAAATTGTATTTTAAAATGAAAATTTTGGCTCTCAAAATGATGGTGTTACAAGCTGGTATCAGAGCCTAAGTTAAAGTGAATTTGGTATTTGAAAGAGTACTCAGTCTCAAATTCAGGCTCGACCATTATTTAAAGTGTTCCTTGGGAGGTTATGGGGTGTGAGAGAGATTGATTGACGTTGTTTTTGCTTATCTGCTTATTATGATTAATCAAGTGTGATAAGTATACTGCGTATATATGACTTTAATGATCTAACAAAATTTAGAGACTAACTATGGCCAGAGTAGAAGATAGAAAGCATTTATGATGTGTAAACCACCTACCTTCGATATTAGTATGGATTTGGTTGTCACGGAGAGGTAGATCCATGATATAGAGTTGGCTTTTGAAACATGTGAAGCCGATGATTCCAAGAAAGTGGCCTATGCTAGGAAAATGCTACGGGGTCGCGCTATTTCTTGGTATGACACTGTGATTGCATCTACACCAGCTGCAGTCCTAAATGCTTTAACCTTGCCTGATTTTCTGAGAATCTTGCGGGCTAAGTATTGTTCAACCCAAGCTCTGGACACTGTTGATAATGAGTTCAGGGCCTTGACCAAAGGCAACAAATCTATAGAAGAGCTCATTATAAGGTACACTGAATTGCTATGATTCATGTAGAACACATTGCCTGATGAAGAGGCAAGAATTAACCGTTTTGCACTTGCTCTGCCACCTAAACACCGATCATCTATCTGGTTTGCTACCAATCTGGATAAAGCCTTTGATCATGCTCGCCGATACGAGAGTGATCATGCACTGTAGAAGGAGGCTGGGGAACTTCCAAAAGAAAGTTTGAACAGACTTTGGGGTCAAAAAGTACAGGCGGAGGGTCGTGGAAGCGACAACAATTCGAGGCACAGTCCTGCAAATGGTTTATGGTGTGCCCAGTGTCGTACTAAGCACATGGGGCATTGTACGAGGGATACTGCAAGGTATCCCAAATGCGGGTAGAAGGGGCATACCGCGGGTAAATTTAGGTACAAGGATAATGTCTGCTACAAGTGCTTAAAGCCGGGACATCAATCAGTTGATTGCAGATCGGGTCCTAACCCTGGGTCGGGTGGTGCTGGAGGGTCTTCTACAGGGAAGGGAAAGAACACTGCGCCCCGTGCACCGGGCAGGGCATTTCAGATGACTGCCGATGAGGCAAAAATAGCAGGTGATGTGATCACTTGCACTTTTCTCATTAATAATTCTCCGGCCTTTGTTTTATTTGATTTAGGAGCAACATATTCTTTCATCTCTGCATCTTTATGTGCTAAGTTGCAACTGCCTATTTGTACAGTTATTGATCCATTCGGTGTTTAGTTTGCTAGTGGTAGGATAGTCTCTGTTGTTCATAGAGTTCCTATCGCATTGATTGATATTGACGAGACTAGTTTCCCTGTCTCATTTCTGGTTATGCCGATTGCTAGGTTTAATGTAGTAATTGGGATGGATTGGCTCAGCAATCAAAATGATGAGATTGTTTGCTCTAAAATGATTATTAAAATTCCTTTCTCTGACAGGTCATATGATGTGGCTAGTGGTGAGGGAAGAACTTCTGAAACTCCATTAATTTCTCTGATTAAACCTCAAAAGTTTGTAGCCAAGGAATGTGATTCCTATTTGGCTTATGTTATTGATACACGCATGGAGAAGAAAGCTGTTAATGACATTCGGGTAGTTTTTGAATACCCTAATGTTTTCCCTGATGAATTACTGGGTTTGCCACCGGTAGGAGATGTAGAATATCAAATTGATCTTGTTCCAGGTGCTACGCCTGTAGCTCGATCTCCTTATCGTCTTGCACCATCTGAGGTTCGCGAGATGATGACTTAGTTTCAGGAACTTCATGATAGAGGTTTCATTCGTCCCAGCTCTTCACCTTGGGGAGCTACAGTCTTGTTTGTCAAAAAGAAAGACGGGACGATGTGTATGTGCATTGACCACAGGGAACTAAATAAGCGAACTTTACCAATTGCAATCCGAGATTACAACTCTTAAACACTTGCGGGATCCATCAACACTCATAGCGTCGGTTTGGAATGTTTGATCCCTTCTCACACCAACTCCTCGTTAAGCCGCTTTGGCAACTTGGTATAGGCACGACAATTACCAAGGCGTATTAAGTTGGAATTGTAAATCATTCATCAAGATACATGGTGACACCCTTAACAATCATTGGCTCATGCTAAGCTTGACAACCAACAATTTCAAGTCGCCACACTCACTTCCCATACAAATTCACATGGAATAACTCGTTCTTAGCTCGACAATCATCTCATGCTTCACTAGATTTGGGTGGTGTCATCTTACGGGTGGCGTGTGATTTACGATTGAGAAAAACGGGACTTTTGCCTTTCCGGTTTAAAAAACCTCTTTTCAAGTTGATTAACAAATAAGTGACAAAACGCATTTTTCAATTTAATATAAACCAATTTAGATTTATTTGTTAATCGTGAGCGCGCGAGGTTTGTTAAACAATTTAACAACTCTTGTGATTTTATTATTTTGAAAAGTTTCTCTAGCATCCGAAGATCCTAAACAACCACGCAAGAAAATAACAAAATAAATCACAACCACACACAAAGAAAATATCCGGTAACATGCCCCTAAACCCTATGCGCCCTCCCCGTGAGACAAATGGAGAGAGCAAGGCCAAACGAAGGATACAACCAAATGGCCTCGCCGGATGTGCTCCCACTGAATCCGTCATCTCCAAATGATCCACCGGATCCAATATAGCCAAGACGTCTCCTCCACGACTCTCGATGGTTGTCTTCGGTCTTCTTTTCACAATTACAAACAATTTGAAAAGAAACGGCATGCAAGCCCCGATTGCTATTCTAAGCTACTTACAACAAGTACAAAGGAAATCAATGGCATGCAAGCCATAATAAATTTACAAATTTACAAACCGAATTAAATATTATTACAAACCATTGTGACTAAAAGTCACCATTGTGAAGGTGTTAAAAGAGAAGTAGGCGGATGAGGCATGGAGAGTTGGAATTCGAAAAGGGAAACATAGTTGTTGTCCCTATTGAGAGGATTGGAAGTTTGTATCTTGCCTTTCCTTCCAGCTATTCTATTACTTTATTGGATGTATGTTTATGTCATGTATGGATAGAAACATTATATCTAAACGCCTTTGTTGACGATGGATATTACTTTGACTTTTGAAATTAGTGATGATTTATTTCAAAGTTTATTCATCTCGTGGCATTTAAAGTAAGCTTTTGCTTAAGGAGTAATAGAACGATCATAAATGTACTGATAAGTTATCCTTATGTAGAAGTCGATTTAGCTATATAAAAAAGAGTTGCTTCACCAAGATCCGTGAGGTTTAGGAACTTGGAAACCTTTGACCATGGGTCAAATGTTGAATGCATATCTTGTTTATTAGGTTAAATGACTTAAACATCCTTCAATTGAGTATGTGAGATGATTGAAAGCTTGTTGGATTTCGTTCACACTTTTAGTGTGTGTTGACCGTTCAAGCAAACATTAAGAAGTAACTTTAGATACCTTGTTACCTTTACCGGCAATGGTAGAAGGGATGGTATGTCTATTTTAATGGAGTAGTTTTTGAAACCTTAGAGGTGTTCAAAGCTCACCATAACGAGGTACATGATAGAGAGGGCAATGCAACTATGATACTCGGATCTAGTTAAGATGCTGAGTACTTTAATTTTATATTAAGTGACTATCATAAGAATTATGGGATTGTCTCACCATTCATTCCTCTTAAGACACATTGTTACATGTGGTCGTCTAAAGGAGGAACCGGGCATTTTGATATGGTCCGACAAGTGATAGGTTACACTTTTATGTCCAAAATTGTTTTGGGTCATTCTCCAAATGGTGGGCATGAGTTCTAAATTTTATGAACAACAAAGATGGTCATGTGTTACCTTAGAGGATATGACGAAAAGGAGGATCCTTGTTTGTCTATTCCAAAGTCTGGATTGTCTAGCCTACGTTTAGACGTGAGGTGGAGGACTTGTCATAAAATCATTACCTCTTGGTAGAAGGTGTCATAAGACCAGAAAGATATAACTCGTTCTATCTGAGGATGCCAGTGAGAGTAAAGTATACCTTGAATGGAAGAACCTGATGTTGACACTAGAATCCAATCTAAAATGATTGAAACTCAGCATGGCAATGCTGGAGAACCTGTCATAAAATCATTACCTCTTGGTAGAAGTTGTCATAAGACCAGAAAGATATAACTCGTTATATCTGAGGAAAACAACTTAATGATGATTCATGATGAATGCGTCAACTACCGGAAAGCGTAGTGGGCTTGGAGTCATCTAGGAGAAAGGAGGAAATGATAAGATGAGATGCAATCCATGACGGATATCCAAGGTTTCGACTTGGTTGATCCTACACCTGGGTGTGAACCCGCGAGGTGTGATTGGTTATTTGAGGAAATAGGCCAAACATGGATAAGTTTGTAGACTACTTCAAATACCGACTGGTAGGAATGGTTTCACGATGATTGACCATGAGGAAGGTATCATCTAGAAACATTCTCCCGGTGGTTATGTTGAAGTCCACACGGATACTTATTTTATAAGTGCCTTTTAGGCTATATTGGATAGAAGTGAAGACTACATTCCTTAATAGGAATTTCTGAGGAAATGCTCACAACATTTTCGAGGGTCTTTCACTATCAATAAGTATCCTAATGAAATCTACAAACCCTAAGTAGTCCACTTGTGGACTTATGTTGCCATCTCAATGTTAGAATATTTGCGTTGATATGAAAATCATTTGTTTGAGTTTTCAAATAGCAATGATGAAACATGGAAGAATGCCAGAGATAGTGTGAGCATTTTGTAATCCTATTCTAAATATGTCTAGCACATACAACGTATTGGAGATAATGTCCTGATCTTGCTTGGAAAAGCTTAAATCAAGAATTATGTATCCATAACGATTATAGGATATACAAAACCTATGGAAGGAGTTAAAGAAATATTGAAATATGTTCTTGTTGATCTATAGTAAGAAGCAACATAGAATAAGTTGTTATTCAAATGCTTGCTTATATACTTCTTAGGATAACTACCGATCTTTATCTGGGTTCGTGATCCTACTAAATATGGTGTTAATAAGTATGCTTCTCATAGCATCGCTGACTCTATTGGGATCTTATGAGACAATGAGAGTACGATGGATTATGAAAGATAACCTTTATCTCAAGTATCCTTGATCTTATTGAGTTCTGATGAATCAATGAAGGTGCGATAGCTTGACAAAATACCGTTATCTCACCAACGCACACTTTTGAGTGATTGGTTAAAGTAGAGATATGGTCATCTTACGAATACACACGGATAGCATGGTGGCGGATCCGTTTTGCTAAAGCTGTAGTTGCAAGATACTAATGATTGACATACTAATGCTTGCAAAAACTTGGCTTGAGTTTGTTTTAGTTGAAATTTTGATATGCTTATTATGGGAACGTTAAGCAACATTGTGCTTCTGCTAGTATCGATTATCAAATGGGGATTTGTTAATACGCGTGTAGCGGGAAAGCATTAGTATTCAATGGGGATTGGATACGAGAGACGTAATACTTTACCTATACTTGAAAAGAGTTTCAAGTGATTGGACGACCCACACCTGAGTTTACTTCATGGTACATGTCAAGAGTAACTCAGGATGATAATATCATTTCGTCCTTAGACCGGAGATACATGTGTTTCCACGACATTGGTCTGCCTTGTTCTGATTGCTTTCAAACGCAGTTCGTAACTGGTTGTTATAAAGGAAACTTTTGGGGAAGGTATTACTGATGTAATGGGGTAATGTAGTCGAAGGAATTTGTTCCTCTGCTTAGGGAGATATCCCTGGGCCCCTCGATGATTGGGCGCTGACACCAAATGTGACATTCGGCAACAAATTTCTCAGGTTAGCCATTAGAAATTCTAACTTTAAGCCTGTTATGACTAAAAATATTATTTATGATTTAAATACATCAATAATAATATTAGATTTCATAGAAATCCCGCCTATATTGTTAAAACATTTCCGAGCTCGAAAAATCGAATTATTAAAAGTCAAGAATTACAAACCATATACAATAATAATAATAATAATAACAATATAAATAATTAAATACATCATAATAAATATAAATAAGTTAAAATATAAAACATATATATATATATAAACTCATAAAAGTAATTAAAACTTTGTTAATTAAAAGATTTAAACAAAATCACCATTTATACAAAATTTATTTAAACTAATTACACATAATATTTTAAAAAAAATAAAAAATAAAAGAAACCCCCCCTCTCTTTTCTCATGCCTCCTTCTCTTTCCAAGAATCACCACTTGATCTCCCTCATGCTCTATATAAGCCCCCTACTACTCTTCATCATTTCCTTTACCACCACACTCCATCTCTTCTCTTTTCTCTTTTCTTCTTTCACCAACAAAAATCTCCCAAGAACATCCAAGTTTTGTTAATCAACTAAAAATCAAGAAAATAAGACTTTGATCATGCATGTGTTTCATCTTAACAAATGTTGTAAGGAACACATAAAATGTGTATTGTTGTAAGAACACATGGATTATCAAAGCTTATACTCATACAAGATGATTAATCATGAATATAAACATGTTATATTAAAGTTATGATCCATAAGCAAAAAGAATAATAAATCTGGCAGATTCTGATGCTAGAACTCCCCATTTGTTTTTGTTATATCTGGAGTTCTAGGTATCAAAATCAGTTGATTCTTTTTGCTAATCTTAGTTTAAAGTGTTAACTTTCATTTAAACCTAGATTCACTAATTTTCATGAACGTTTGATTCTTCAAACATATTTAAAAAGAGACATATGTTGAATCTGGAAATCTGACAGATTTAAAAAGGTACACTTTAAACACGTGTAACTTACTCATTCTTGGGTCAAAATATGTCTAGTGTTTTTTAAACGTTTCATATTTGAGTCATGGTTAATTCCCAGTTTGAATCATGTAAAACCGAGGTCGTATGAGCCCTAAACAGACGTTTTAGTAACAACATGTCATCCAGACACTGATCAGTGGACATCTTATACACTTTTAATTATTAAAAATACTAAACATGGATTATAAATTCTTATATTTTTACTGGACATTTTAGAAACATGTATTAAGATTATATTAAACTATCAAGCCTTAATATGACTCCTAAATTACAGTTTTTAATTTTTAAAGTTCAACTTAAAGAACTGAAAATTCCAGTGAACACTTATGATTTATGGAAAAATAGAGACAACCTTTAACTATTTAATAAATAAGTTAACAACAAATAAATAATACAAAATAATAAATAAAATAAGTCTAATAGAGCTACATACCTCTTATATTAGGAAATGAGCTTTGGTAGGAACAAGAAATCCTTACAAGTGAACACATTTGCATACCGAGTGAGTATCATAGCCCCCTTTTACCATATTTCATATTATTTTGGGGTGAAAGCATGTGTATATATTTCATGAAAAGTTTATTGCCTATCTTCTTATTTATTTCAAATATTATTTTGAGCACTTATGGTATTATTCTTTGATGTGCTTGGGTGATCGTTGTAAGGCCATTTCGTTGGACATTATTCCTTAACTCCGCTAGTGAGCCGATGGTATTAGTAAGTAGCGCTATTCGGAGATTCCGACGTCTCCCATTTATGGTTGACGAACTATAGATGTACTTTACCACTACTAACGTCATTTAATATAGGCGTTAGGTTTATTCATGGGCAATTGGTTGTCGGCTAGGTTGGATAATGGCTCAAGCAACAATCATCATAGTATATTACTACCGTGTGCAAAGTATTGGGCAATATAATACATCTTCTATCATTCGTGCATACTTTTATTTTATTCCAAAAACCTCCATAAACTATTTAAAAACTTTTTCTCGTCTAAATGTTATATTGTGCATATATTAAAAACCAATGAACTCACCAACTTTAGTAGTTGACCGTTTTCTTTCTTTTACCGTGCTTTTAGGTGATCATCGTTAGGTACCTTAAGCATAGAAGCATGATGTGTGGCATCTTCATCTTCATCGTCACATTTTATAAAAACAATATCTATTTTATTTACGCATCGTACAAGACAATGTCATTTACTTATTATTCGGTTGTGTAACTTTTATTTATGTTTTATTCGAACTACTTATTTTTCTTAATTTAATATGATGGTTATTGTCTATTTACAATGTGCGATGATATCTTGTGCTGTGACACCTCGTGTTTCCGCTATAGCGGGGTGTGACAGATTTGGTATTAGAGCCTAAGGTTATAGAGAATGTTGTTTTCCTTATGGGGGAAAACACCAACTATAACCAAAGGTTTATAAAAATGATTTTCAAAATAATTTTGTTTGAAATGCATTAAGTGTATTGATAATATAATTAAGCTAAGTACCACATTGTTATACCTAAATTAGACAAACCTTGATCACCTGTGTCTAATTTAGCTATGTACGATATGGGACTTAGGTTAGTTATAATAAAAATATACTTAGAAACATTTTTCATTTATTTTCTTTTTGGAGCATGATTATTGTGTGTATGCATAAGCATGGCATATCATAAGTACTTGCATATATTAGCACACTTAGTAACCAATTTTATATATATCGAAGTCTGTAATGTCATCATTAGGTTGACACACTAAGATTACATATTCTGTACCCATGGAGGTTAGAATAGAAACTTAGTGGGAGAGTCCCCGAGTGTCACGACCTAGTGTATTATCAACACCGACTTCCTGTGGAGCATGTGTTAGGATCACGGCTAGGAAAAGAGTCCCCTTACCAACGAGAGTGACCTCGTGGCCTTTTCATTAGGAGGGAGAGAACTGCTGATTTAGGGAGCACATAGAGGCACCCTGAGTAGTAACGGGAACTATCGTAAGGACATTAAGTGTGAACCCCAAAGAGGGAAGGTAGGTACAAAGCATATCACTAGAACTGAGTATTCATCATACTAGTTTAGACCACCAGCACCATGTCCTATGTAATTTTTTTTCTATGCTCTCGGAGTCGCAACACCGTGAAGCATTAAGAGCTGTGGGGACTACCATTGCAACGAGGGCCGTGTAGATGATTTAATTATATATGTGCTTGGGAGGATATTTTTTTATAGTGATGGTGAGATTCCTAGTAAGTATGATGGTACGCTAGGGTTGTTTTTAAGGAGATTGAATTAGTGAAAAAATTGGAGTTTCTTTCGATTATTAAACATGGTGGTTTATTTTGATGATTTTTTAAACATTAATCACTTGATGTCTTTTAGGAAATCATTTTGGTACTTTTGGGAACTATATGATTGAACATGTGTTGCTTAAATCATGTTATGAAATGTATGATTTTAAAATTTTACATGCATTGCTATATGATTGAACAGGAGTGTTAGTTGTTAGACCTTATATCTTAGGATCTCCATAACCTAGCTAAGTAGAATTTGTACAAATGAGAGACCCGAATGTGATTACCAGTATGTTTCTTCTAAACAATTATAATGCATCAATGCTATCTGACTCTAGAATATATAGAAGTTTCATACCACTAGTTTTTAGGCCAAAGCTCAATCTAAAATTTCAAATATTGAAAGAGGCCTATATCATGGAAATTGCTAATGGACAAGAAGTCAAGACTAGAGATATAATCACTAAGTGTACCTAGAACTTAGCCAGCAAAACCTTTAACGTAGACCATACCAATCAAACTAGGGAGCTTTGATATAGTTGTTGGTATGTATTGGCTATCCAAAAATCAAGCTGAAATATTGTTCTGCAAAGATCATTCAGATTCCACTATCACAAGACGAAACGCTTGTCGTATAAGGAGAAAAGACCAGGAAGAACGTCAAGGTGGTATCATGCATGAAAATGCATATTTAGGAAAGGACTATATCGCATTCTTCGTGCATGTTGTAGAAACGGTGGTTTAGGAAAAGCACATTCACGATTTTCCAATCGTTTAGGATTCTCCCAAGGTGTTTCCGGATGAATTGATTACCCTTAGTTAGACAAGACAAATTTGGATTGATTTAATCCTTGGAGCCGCGCCTGTAGCAAAGGCTCCATATCGGTTAGCCCCGTTGGAAATGTAAGAATTGTCTGCACATCTTCAAGAGCTACTCGACAAAGAAATTATTCGACCAAGTACCTCACCATGGGGAGCCCTAGTCCTATTCGTCAAAAAGAAAGATGGATTGCTGCAAATGTGCATCGACTATAGGGAACTCAACATATTGACCATCAAAAATCAATACCCTCTTCCTCGAATCGATGACCTGTTCGACCAACTTGAAGGCGCCAAATATTTTTCAAAAATCGATCTTCGCTCGGGATATCACCAATTGAGAGTTCGCGAAAAAGACGTCCCTAAGACCGCCTTTAGAACCCGCTATGGACATTATGAGTTCTTAGTTATGCCTTTTGGGTTGATTAATGCTCGAGCAGTATTTATGGATTTAATGAATAGGGTCTGTAGACCATATTTAGATAAGTTTGCAATAGTGTTCATAGACGACATTCTCATCTATTCGCGAAGCAAAGAAGATCATGAGCAGCATTTGAAATTAATTTTAACACTACTCAAGGACCAGAAGTTGTATGCCAAATTCTCCAAGTGTGAATTTTGGATCCGAGAAGTACACTTCCTTGGTCACGTAGTTAATTCAAACGGAATTCATGTCGATCCAGCAAAGATCGAAGCAATCAAAAAGTGGGAAGAACCAAAGACGCCAACCGAGATTCGACAATTTCTGGGTTTGGCCTGTTATAGGCGATTCATCAAAAACTTTTCACACATGGCTCAATCATTAACGGCTCTGACTGAAAAGGATAAGAAATTCATTTGGAGAGATAAGCAAGAAGAAACCTTTCAAACCTTAAAGCAGAAGCTATGCAACGCACCTATCTTGGCATTGCCAACTGGATAAGAAAACTTTGTGGTCTATTGCGATGCATCACACCAAGGGTTGGGATGTGTTTTAATGCAAAAAGACAAAGTTATCGCCTACGCTTCGAGACAATTGAAGGTTCATGAGAAAAACTACACTACTCATGATTTGGAGCTAGGAGCGGTAGTGTTTGCACTCAAAATATGGAGACACTATTTATATGGCACCAAGTGTACCGTCTACACTGACCATAAGAGTCTCCATCATACTTTTGATCAAAAGATTCTCAATATGAGACAAAGGCGATGTGTAGAACTACTCAATGATTATGATTGTGAAATCAAGGCCAATGTGGTTGCCGACGCGTTGAGTAGGAAGGAAAGAGTAAAACCAACGCGAGTACGAGCATTAGGAGCTGTTGTGCATACCAGTCTGAAAGGAAGGATCCTTGAAGCTCAGGAGCAAGCATTAAAAGCAGAAAATCTAAAAGAGGAAAACCTCTGTCATTTGGAGCACAAATTCGAGATTGGAACTGATGGAGTACGTTACTTCGAAAAGAAGGTTTGGATACCGAAGGCGAATAACAAACGGTTAACGATATTGGATGAGGCACATATGTCTAAGTATTCTATTCATCCCGGAGCCGATAAAATGTACAAGGACTTGAAGGAATACTATCGGTGGCCTGGAATGAAGAAGGATATCGCCCTATATGTGGGGAAATGTTTGACTTGTGCAAGAATTAAGACAGAACACCAGAAACCCTCTGGATTACTGCAGCAACCAGAAATCCCGGAATGGAAATGGGAACAGATAACTATGGATTTTGTGACTAAGTTACCCCGATCCGCTAAAGGGTACGATTCCATCTGGGTAATAGTAGACCGGCTTACAAAGTCAGCACATTTCCTTCCCATTCGTGAAGATTACAAGATGGAAAAACTTGCACAAATCTACATCAATGAGATCGTCATGTGTCATGGAGTGCCCATCTCTATCATCTCGGATAGGGATAGTCGCTTCACCTCACGATTTTGGCAATAACTTCAGAAAGCACCGGGAACGCGAGTCAATTTAAGCACCTCTTACCACCCCCAAACAGACGGTCAATCGGAAAGAACTATTCAAATGCTAGAGGATATGTTACGTGCTTATGTGTTAGATTTTGGCGGAAGCTGGGACTCGCATTTGCCATTGGTTGAATTTTCATACAATAATAGTTATCACACCAGTATCCAGTGTGCACCCTATGAAGCACTGTACGGACGCAAATGTAGATCGCCGCTCAGCTGGTGGGAAATCGGAGACCGACAATTGTCCAGACCAGACGTCGTGCAGGAAACCACTGATAAGATAAAGATTATCAAGGAAAGGTTCAAAACCGCTAGGGACCGACAAAAGAGCTACGCCGACAATCGCAGGAAACCCGTAGAGTTTCAAGTTGGCGATAAAGTTCTACTAAAGATATCACCTTGAAAAGGGATAGTGCGTTTTGGGAAAAAGAACAATTTAAGTCCCAGGTACGTTGGGCCATTCGAGATAATCGAAAGGATTGGACCGGTAGCCTACAAGCTAAAACTGCCATAAGAACTGAATGCCATCCATGACACGTTCCATGTGTCGAATTTAAAGAAATGCCAAATGGAGGAAACCTTAGTCTTACCCCTAAAAGATGTACAAGTTAATAACCGGTTGCACTTTGTAGAAGAGCCAATCGAAATCCTTGACCGGGAGGTCAAAAGACTAAGGAGAAGCAAGATCCCCATTTTAAAAATTCGTTGGAACTCAAGGCACGGGCATGAATACATTTGGGAGCGAGAGGATTATATGAAACTCAAACATTCGGCAACAAATTTCCCAGGTTAGCCATTAGAAATTCTAACTTTAAGCCTGGTATGACTAAAAATATTATTTATGATTTAAATACATCAATAATAATATTAGATTTCATAGAAATCCCGCCTATATGGTTAGAACCTTCCCGAGCTCGAAAAATCGAATTATTAAAAGTCAAGAATTACAAACCATATACAATAATAATAATAATAACAATATAAATAATTAAATACATCATAATAAATATAAATAAGTTAAAATATAAAACATATATATATATATAAACTCATAAAAGTAATTAAAACTTTGTTAATTAAAAGATTTAAACAAAATCACCATTTATACAAAATTTATTTAAACTAATTACACATAATATTTTTAAAAAAATAAAAAATAAAAGAAATCCCCTCTCTCTTTTCTCTTGCCTCCTTCTCTTCCCAAGAATCACCACTTGATCTCCCCCATGCTCTATATAAGCCCCCTACTACTCTTCATCATTTCCTTTACCACCACACTCCATCTCTTCTCTTTTCTCTCTTCTTCTTTCACCAACAAAAATCTCCCAAGAACATCCAAGTCTTGTTCATCTTGTGAAGATCAAACACATAATCATAGAAAAGAGTTGGTAAGATGATCATAACACACTCATCTCTACTCTTCTACATTTCTTCTTTTCTTCTTTTCTTCTTTCTTCTTTTTTCTTTGATGTTCATCTTATTTCTTTTATATATATCTATAATCATGTAAATATAAACATCCTACCAATGTTGTAAGGAGCACATGAAATGTGCATCATCCTACTATTGTTGTATGGAACTTAATCAACTAAAAATCAAGAAAATAAAACTTTGATCATGCATGTGTTTCATCTTAACAAATGTTGTAAGGAACACATAAAATGTGTATCATCCTACCATTGTTGTAAGAACACATGGATTATCAAAGCTTATACTCATACAAGATTGTTAAAACCTAGAGGGGGGTGAATAGGTTATATGCCCACTTTTTGAAGTTTTTAACAATATTTGCAAGTAATTAAAGAGTTTATGGAAGAAAGATATCACCAATGAAGTGGTTTGGACACAATGATTTATAGTGGTTTAAGCAAGGGTTAACAACCTTGCTCTACATCCACTCCTTGGCCTCACCCACAAAGAGTTGCTCCACTAACTTCTCTGTTTGAAGGTAGAGATAAACCTTTTACAACTTCTCTCTTTAGCTTACAAGAATTACACTTCACTCTTGCAAACAAGGCTAGAGTTGATCCTCACTTCTCTCTAATTCTAAGGCTAGAGATGATCCTCACTTCTCTCTAATTCTAAGGCTAGAGATGATCCTCACTTTTCTCTAATTTTAAGGCTAGAGATGATCCTCACACTATTACAAATATATAAGAAAGTAATGTAGTGTTTGAACTTTGAATGCTTTCACTCTTGCTTCATTCTTGATCTTGAAAGATAGAATATTTATCAAAGAATATGAGCTCACAAGATTTAGTTTGTGTTCTGTGTTTTTCAGATTGCAAGAGCTTGGTAAAAAACAAGACTTGAGTTGCTTAAATAAGGAAAAAGGTGCAAGCTCAAAAAGTGTCCAGACTGTCCACGGTCGATCCACGGTCGACCGTGGCATCGACCGTCAGCCTGCTGGAATTTTTGAGCCTTGTGAATATAGACGTTGGCATTTTACCAAAACCACACACAACCCATTTTTACCATAGAAATGCACTGAAAAGAAGCTTTAGAAAAGTTGGGTTAGTGCCATACTTGTTAAGTTTGAATTTAATCATAAAAATGGTAGTTTAGAAACCAAATACACAAAGCATGTTGGAAGTTTACCTCTTTGGGAGATTCCTTTTGCTAAATATGGTTTTGGCTTATTTCAATAGAGGATTGTGTTTAGTATTTGCCAAAAGAGGAATTTCATTTGCTTTGACTACCAAGCTTGTGATTTTATAAAAAATTATCTCAATTTTTATAAAAGTTTTTATAAAAATTATTTTATAAAAACTTAAACTCATTTGATTATTTATTTTGTAAGCTCATCAACTTGAAACGTTTGTTTGTAGGAATCTTCGACATCGGCTTCTACTTGAACTCGGATCTTGACTATTGGAGCTTGGACATTTGATGAAGCTTGTTTTGTATATTATAGATAAGAATATATTTGATTGAATATATATATATATGTATACGTGCACATATGTTAATGTTAATACATACAATTATATAAACAAGTTGTATATTTTTATGTCAACAAAAGAGGATATATTTATAAGCCTATTTTTCCCAACAAAGATGATTAATCATGAATATAAACATGTTATATTAAAGTTATGACCCATAAGCAAAAAGAATAATAAATCTGACAGATTCTGATGCTAGAACTCTCCATTTGTTTTTGTTATATCTGGAGTTCTAGGTATCAAAATCAGTTGATTCTTTTTGCTAATCTTAGTTTAAAGTGTTACCTTTCATTTAAACCTGGATTCACTAATTTTGATGAACGTTTGATCCTTCAAACATATTTAAAAAGACACATATGTTGAATCTGGAAATCTGATAGATTTAAAAAGGTACACTTTAAACACGTGTAACTTACTTATTCTTGGGTCAAAATACGTCTAGTGTTTTTTAAAAGTTTCATCTTTGAGTCGTGGTTAATTCCCAGTTTGAATCATGTAACACCGAGGTCGTATGAGCCCTAAACAGACGTTTTAGTAACAACATGTCATCAAGACACTGATCAGTGGACATCTTATACACTTTTAATTATTAAAAATACTAAACATGGATTATAAACTCTTATATTTTTACTGAACATTTTAGAAACATGTATTAAGATTATATTAAAATATCAAGCCTTAATATGACTCCTAAATTACAGTTTTTAATTTTTAAAGTTCAACTTAAAGAACTGAAAATTCCAGTGAACACTTATGATTTATGGAAAAATAGAGACAACCTTTAACTATTTAATAAATAAGTTAACAACAAATAAATAATACAAAATAATAAATAAAATAAGTCTAATAGAGCTACATACCTCTTATATTAGGAAAGGAGCTTTGGTAGGAACAAGAAATCCTTATGAGTGAACACATTTGCATACCGAGTGAGTATCATAGCCCCCTTTTTACCATATTTCATATTATTTTGGAGTGAAAGCATGTGTATATATTTCATGAAATGTTTATTGCCTATCTTCTTATTTAATTCAAATATTATTGTGAGCACTTATGGTATTATTCTTTGATGTGCTTGGGTGATCGTTGTAAGGCACTTTCGTTGGACATTATTCCTTAACTCCGCTAGTGAGCCGATGGTATTAGTAAGTAGCGCTATTTGGAGATTCTGACGTCTCCCATTTATGGTTGACGAACTATAGATGTACTTTACCACTACTAACGTCATTAAATATGGGCGTTAGATTTATTCATGGGCAATTGGTTGTCGGCTAGGTTGGATAATGGCTCAAGCAACAATCATCATAGTATATTACTACCATGTGCAAAGTATTGGGCAATATAATACATCTTCTATCATTCGTCCATACTTTTATTTTATTCCAAAAACCACCATAAACTATTTAAAAACTTTTTCTCGTCTAAATGTTATATTGTGCATATATTAAAAACCAATGAACTCACCAACTCTAGTAGTTGACCGTTTTCTTTCTTTTACCGTGCTTTTAGGTGATCGTCGTTAGGTACCTTAAGCATAGAAGCATGATGTGTGGCATCTTCATCTTCATCGTCACATTTTATAAAAACAATATCTATTTTATTTACGCATCGTACAAGACAATGTCATTTAATTATTATTCGGTTGTGTAACTTTTATTTATGTTTTATTCGAACTACTTATTTTTGTTAATTTAATATGATGGTTATTGTCTATTTACCTTGTGCGATGATATCTTGTGCTGTGACACCTCGTGTTTCCGCTTTAGCGGGGTGTGACAGATTTGGTATCAGAGCCTAAGGTTATAGAGAATGTTGTTTTTCTTATGGGGGGAAAACACCAACTATAACCAAAGGTTTATAAAAATGATTTTCAAAATAATTTTGTTTGAAATGCCTTAAGTGTATTGATAATATAATTAAGCTAAGTACCACATTGTTATACCTCAATTAGACAAACCTTGATCACCTGTGTCTAATTTAGCTATGTACGATATGGGACTTAGGTTAGTTATAATAAAAATATACTTATAAACATTTTTCATTTATTTTCTTTTTGGAGCATGATTATTGTGTTTATGCATAAGCATGGCATATCATAAGTACTTGCATATATTAGCACACTTAGTAACCAATTTTATATATATCGAAGTCTGTAATGTCATCATTAGGTTGACACACTAAGATTACATATTCTTTACCCATGGAGGTTAGAATAGAAACTTAGTGGGAGAGTCCCCGAGTGTCACGACCTAGTGTATTATCAACACCGACTTCCTGTGGAGCATGTGTTAGGCTCACGGCTAGGAAAAGAGTCCCCTTACCAACGAGAGTGACCTCGTGGCCTTTTCATTAGGAGGGAGAGAACTGCTGATTTAGGGAGCACATAGAGGCACCCTGAGTAGTAACGGGAACTATCATAAGGACATTAACTGTGAACCCCAAAGAGGGAAGGTAGGTACAAAGCATGTTCTAGTGATAACTAGAACTGAGTATTCATCATACTAGTTTAGACCACCGGCACCATGTCCTATGTAATTTTTTTTCTATGCTCTCGGAGTCGCAACACCGTGAAGCATTATGAGGTGTGGGGACTACCATTGCAACAAGGAGGGCCGTGTAGATGATTTAATTATATATGTGCTTGGGAGGATATTTTTTTATAGTGATGGTGAGATTCCTAGTAAGTATGATGGTACGCTAGGGTTGTTTTTAAGGAGATTGAATTAGGGAAAAATTTGGAGTTTCTTTCGATTATTAAACATGGTGGTTTATTTTGATGATTTTTTAAACATTAATCACTTGATGTCTTTTAGGAAATCATTTTGGTACTTTTGGGAACTATATGATTGAACATGTGTTGCTTAAATCATGTTATGAAATGTATGATTTTAAAATTTTACATGCATTGCTATATGATTGAACAGGAGTGTTAGTTGTTAGACCTTATATCTTAGGATCTCCATAACCTAGCTAAGTAGAATTTTTACAAAGGAGAGACCCGAATGTGATTACTAGTATGTTTCTTCTAAACAATTATAATGCATCAATGCTATCTGACTCTAGAATATATAGAAGTTTCGTACCACTAGTTTTTAGGCCAAAGCTCAATCTAAAATTTCAAATATTGAAAGAGGCCTATATCATGGAAATTGCTAATGGACAAGAAGTCAAGACTAGAGATATAATCACTAAGTGTACCTAGAACTTAGCCAGCAAAACCTTTAATGAAGACCATACCAATCAAACTAGGGAGCTTTGATATAGCTGTTGGTATGTATTGGCTATCCAAAAATCAAGTTGAAATATTGTTCTGCAAAGATCATTCAGATTCCACTATCACAAGACGAAACGCTTTTCGTATAAGGAGAAAAGACCAGGAAGAACGTCAAGGTGGTATCATGCATGAAAATGCAAAAATATTTAGGAAAGGACTATATCGCATTCTCGTCTAAATGTTATATTGTGCATATATTAAAAACCAATGAACTCACCAACTCTAGTAGTTGACCGTTTTCTTTCTTTTACCGTGCTTTTAGGTAATCGTCGTTAGGTACCTTAAGCATAGAAGCATGATGTGTGGCATCTTCATCTTCATCGTCACATTTTATAAAAACAATATCTATTTTATTTACGCATCGTACAAGACAATGTCATTTAATTATTATTCGGTTGTGTAACTTTTATTTATGTTTTATTCGAACTACTTATTTTTGTTAATTTAATATGATGGTTATTGTCTATTTACCTTGTGCGATGATATCTTGTGCTGTGACACCTCGTGTTTCCGCTTTAGCGGGGTGTGACACCAAAATGCATGGCCGTGCTCATGCTTGCAATGATAGTTGATCAGTTGCAAACTTGCATATTTTGGTCACCACCAATCTTGATCGAGAAACATAATTGTGAACGATCGGAGAATGACTTTGTACCATGTCTCGTGTTCACCCGGATATCGCGAACAATAGGATGATTGATCACTTATCTGTAGGACCTTTTCAAACCCGTTTGGATTGTGATTAGGTACTTATGAGGGATGACATACCTCGTGTTGATTTAGGGGTAGGGATGTCTTGCTAGAGGCCGCTCCCTGTCTGTGATGCATATGGGTACGGTGTGTCATGTGCAAGTGGGAGTTTGTTGGAATCTGCCCACTGACACACGTATGCAGGTATCACTGCTAATGAAGCGCAAGCCTATTGGGTCACACGCCAAGGATTGATCCCGACAGCTTTATGTGGAAGGAGAATGTCAAATAATCAAAAGTGTTTTGATTCGGGGCTTCACGACCGTGAAGGATGCTCCACGGGTCGTGAAGCAGGCTGTCCTAACGATTATTCGACGGCCGCCACGCGTCGTGATGCCTTTGGGCTTCACGGCCCGTGACGAGGTCGTGAGGGATCGTGAAGGAGATGCCCTTACGAGTCTCGACCGGGCGGCACTGCTCGTGGAGTTCTAAGTCCCCTCGTGGCGCACTTAGGCTTCACGGCCCGTGAGGGGTCGTGAAGAGGGTAGCTGCAGTGACACTTGTGTTTTATTGGACCATTTGATGGTCCAATTAAATGAGATGCAATTTGGCCGAGTTTTTGGTGTCAATCGGCATGGTTTGAGGCTGTAGAACACAAGCAACCATATACAACTTATCTCTACTCCATTTTCTCTCTTGGTACAAAATGGGTTTCATGCTACAACACTAAGATGGTGATCTTGAGTGTTCATATGAAGATCATTGGTGGAAGAGGAGGACATCTTTGGGCTGTTCCAGATGATAAAGTCTTGGTGGCGTTCATCTAATGGATAGCTAGTACAATGGGATCAAACTCTTCTTGGTGTGGACTAGCAATGGAGGAGGAAGCCATTTTGTTTCCTCAAGTTCATCCCCACACATGGAGCTCGATTTCCAGCTGGAAGAAGGTATACTTTCTTCCTCCTTCTTCTTATTTTGAGTTGCAATTTGCTTTGTAGTGTATTCCACCATTGGAATTTCGTGTGGGCTTTGTGTGTGCTTTCTTTTTATGTCTTGCATGCTTCTTTTTTGTTTGCTTCCGCTGCGTTTCTGCCCACCACGAGTTCCAACACCGTCATCTCCAAATGATCCACCGGATTCAAGAAAGCCGAGACGTCTCCTCCACCAATCTCGATGGTTGTCTTCGGTCTTCTTTTCACAATTACAGAAAATTTTGAAAAGAAACGGCATGCAAGCCGCGATTGCTATTCTAAGCTACTTACAACAAGTGCAAAGGAAAGCAATGACATGCAAACCATAAATAAATATACAAATTTATAAGCCGAATAAAAATTATTACAAACCATTGTGACTAAAAGTCACCAAATGAATGAAAACATAAACAAACAACCAACACATAGGTCTAATGGGCAAGGCATTACCGGACACAACAACAACCACAAACAAAACATGGTGTGCCACAACAAAACCATGCAAAATGTATCTCGATTAAGATTGTTCAAACAAGCAAAGCGCTCAAGGCACAAGAAGAACAATCCTTGTACATATGCATTAGTATCCCAAACACTTTGAGAACACATATTCATATATACACAATATAAGTATATGCATGTGTGCATTTTATGCCAAAACCACCCAATACATATAAATATATGAATCAAGACAAATATAAGGGGCTTTTCAAGTGTCCAAACAACAAGGACAAATTCTGGAAAAATAGAATCGAGAGGTGCCAAAACCGTAAACTTATTTCTTTTTATATAACCAAGGATAAAAACATTGTTCACGAGACCTTCATGGCCCAGAAGCCCTCACTGGCCCTCACGGCCCATGAAGCCCATGAGCTCCACGACTCTGACACAGTCAAAACCTTTCACGAGCGACACCCCATGAAGCCAGTCGTGTAGGCTTCACGACCCGTGAAACCAAAAGCTCCACGGCTCGTGAAGATATTCTGGACAGAATGCTTATTTTCGGTTTTCAAGCCATCAAAATGCAATTCCTTTGTAGAGATGGCTCTGATACCACTGTTGGAACTTGTGGGGAACACAAACATAGCGGAAGCAAACAAGAAATGTAGCATGCAAGACAAAACAAACAAGCAAAAGTAAACCCACAACCAAGTTCCAATGGTGGAATACACTACAAAACAAATTGCAACTCAGACAAGGAGAAGAAGGAATAGAAATTATACCTTTAGTTCATGTGGTAATCGAGCTCATCAAATGGTTTGGGATAAACATGAGGAAACATGAGGCATCCTCCTCCATTGCTAGTCCACACCAAGTAGAACATGATCCCCATATGCTAGTGAGCCATAGATGAACATCCTCAATGATTTAACCATCTGGAACAGCCTATCAATATTCTCCTCTTGCACCATTGATCTTCATAAGAACACTCAAGATCATCATCTTAGTGTTTGTTGCATGAAACCCTTTGGAACCAAGAGAGAATTTAGAGTAGAGAAAGTGCTGTTGTGTATGCATGAGTTCTCTAGTCTCTAACACTGCCACTTGACACCAAAAATCCGGCAAAAAAGCAAGCATTTTGATTGGACCATCAAATGGTCCAATAAAACAGAAGTGACACTTCAGCTACCTCTTCATGACCCGTGAAGGATTCTTCACAGCCCGTGAAGCGCATAGCCTTCACGGCCCATGAAGACAGCTTCATGGTCATGAAGCACCCAGCGTTCACAGCCCATGAAGCAATCAGCTTCATGGTCATGGAGTACCTAGCCTTCACAACCCATGAAGCACAAACCTTCATGGTCATGAAGCACCCATTGACAACTAAAACCACCATTTTACTCCTCTCTTTCTAAACGTGCTGTCGGGATCAATGCTTGGCGTGTGACCTAATAGGCTCGCGATTCATTAGCAGTGATACCGGCATACGTGTGTCAGTGGGCAGATACCAACACATTTGCCTATAGATTGCAACTTGTGATTTCCATTCAAACCTTAGAGAATTTAGAAACCTTGTGTTCTTTGTTAAGTTTGAATAAACGAGTTGACCAAAGTAGTTTCTTTTATCCATTCTTTAGATTCAGTGCCCTCCATTTGACTTTTAATGTCATCCTAGATTTCTTTGGCCGTATTTAAGCCATTAACCTTGATATAGAACTCAGATGATAGACCATGTTTTAAGTGATACTTTGCTTTCCGATCAGCTGTAGCTCTATGTTTCTCTTCAACCGTATACTCACTTGGAAGCCTCTCCATGTGTATTTCATCTAGTGGTGGATTATGATGTGGGTCAGCTTCTTAGTCTATCCTGAAAACTCCATTTCCTCCAAGAATACTCCTTTTCATTTCTTCACCGTATTTCTCGTTATTCTCAATGAAATCCATGAATCTACCTTTCCAAACATGATACTCACCCCTGTAAAGTACAGATGATTTTGTATCAGAGCCGAATGATAGTGTTTCACTGTAAGTACCCATTTTTTGCATTAGGATCTTTTCTTTGATAAGATATAAAATTGAAGAATATTCAAGTGATAAAATCCGATAAACAGAAAATCCGATTGAACCAAATCCGAGACTGAAATCCGAGACCAAATCCGATATTCAAATTCCTAAATTCTGATAAAGCTTAAAATCCGTGATTCAAAATCCGATGAATTGCAAATCGTAGATCACTAAGTCCGAGAACTCAAAAGAAACCTTGAAACAAAGTAAATCCGATAATCACCAAATCCGGTAACTCAAAACCGATAATCACCAAATCCGGTAACTCAAAACCGATAATCACCAAATCCGGTAATACAAAACCGATAATCCCCAAATCCGGTAATAACCAAATCCGTAACCAAGATTCCGTAACTCAACACCAAAATCGTAAGTCTCAAATCCGGAACTCAAATCAAAACACAAACTTATCCCAATCCGCAACTAAATCCAACAACCTTCAAATCCGACACTCTTAATTTTGTTGGATTCCGATAAAAACCTTCGGAATTGAGAAATCCGATTATTCTTGAGCACCAAATCCGATAGTTCCTTCACAGTACAATACGCCAACTTCAAAAATTCAACTTTTTTCGAATTTTGATCAAATTCAAGAATTTCTCAATCCTAATTGTATACTAGCGAATTACACTCAGGAAACAACTTTTACAATCAAAATCAAACGATTGAATGCAATTTCGATCAAAATTGTTTAGAACTCTCATAACACAAAATTTACAATTCGATACAGATTGTTTACATGCACGATCGCACACCAATACAGATCGATTCTAATTGTAATTGCGAATCTAAAGAGCTACAAACATTCCGTTGTACCTTTCGAATTGATTAGAATCAGAAATTTTCAAATGTCCATGAAAAACTCTGAAATCCGATGAATTGCTTCACTTGTTGCTGTTATCTCACAAATTCTTCAATCATGAGCCATCTCTTATCAAAGATCAGGCTCTGATACCAATTGTAGAAACAAAAAACAAGTAGAATGAAGATTCAATTTGAGAGGAAAAGGTCAAAACACCTTTAAGTGTGTGTTTGATATATTTGTCAAATGCAAGAGTTACAATGATAAGAGCCTAAGGTCACTATATATACATATTCATATATGTGACCATCTAAGTACAAAATCATCTAATAAAGCATACAAAATATGAGTAGAACTCAAACATTAATTTGATTTCCAACAATTTAATAACAACTCGTAATCCCAATTGCATCTTTATCAAAGTCATTTCAGGGTATGTAACATCCTCAGATTGGGCCTAGTCGTGTTCGAATCTGGTACGTCTAAAACTAGAATTAAACATTGAATAAAAGAATTATATATATATATAATTGATTAATTGGAAAATCGAAGAAACTAATAAATAAATGATAAAATAAAAACATTATTAAGAATAGATAAGAATATAAAATATTAAATGGCTTAGAACGAGCTTTCCAAAAATATCCCCGTTAGTTAAAACGGGTACTCGTGCGTTAAGTTGTAAGTTGGAAAGGGGAACAAGATACCCGCTTGTGAATATTATTAATCCACAACTAGGCATCCCACATATACCTCTCTTTGCAAACACAAACATCACTTTCTTGACTCTCACATTTGAATTCAAGCGTTGCTACTGAATTCAAGTTACAATCTGCTATAATCATCATCTCCTTAATCTTCAAGTGAGTTCTTGTCCAAGTTCTTCATCTTTCTAATTCTAGGTTCAATTGGGTTTAATTGAATTTGATCCCAATAATTGATTCTAATGTTACCAATCATTTCCTAATTGGTTTATAATTCCATAGAAATCAGAGTATTGAATTAAAATGATGATTTGGATTGATTTTAGAAATTAAAGTGCAAATGGGTCAAAATGGAGATCTTGGTCCCAAAGTTGAAATTGAATGTTTTGATGCATAAAAGTTATTGTTTGAGCTTAGTTCTGATGTGTTATTTCACATATGAATGATAGAAATCGATTGGTAATATTTTAGTTATGATTTGGAATGGTTTGGCTAGAAAATAGCAGGTTCTGCACGAACGTGTTGCTATAAATGGAAAGGCACGGGCGTGCCTCTCAAGAACAGGCCGTACCCTAGGGCGTACCGTGGGAGGAATGGCCGTACCTCCCAAAGGTACGGGTGTGCCTAACCCTAGCTAGTCCGGGGGTTCCCTGCAGTCACGGGGGGTACCTGAGTATCAGGTACAGGGCATGCCTTGTTAAGCCCGCGGTGTGCCTTGTCAGGCACGGGCGTGCCTTAGCTAGGTACGGGCATGCACTGCCTCTGGCAAATTCTGTTTAACAAGTTTTTTTTAATATCTAGAAACTCTGTTTAGGTACATTAGTTGGTCCAAGAGCTTCGGTATCATAGTGTTTAATATTCTAGCTCGTCACGTGAGTGCCTGTTAACATAACAATTAATATCTCTATAACATATATTAACAAATGATCTGAGAATTTTATACCTTGATATGTACACACACTTGATTAAGTGTAGGTTGCATGATGATGCTAGACTTAACATGTTGACACTATGATATGCACTTGATTAGGCGTATATTATGATGATATATGATTAGATGCAGGCAATGAAGATCTGATTGGATGAGATATGTGTTTGTGAACGATCCGGACTCTAAGGAAAAAGCTGTCCTACAATAAGAAAAAAGTTGTTCTACATTAAGGACTAAGCAGTCCTCCTTGGGTATAGCTTATGGCCGTACACAGAGGAATCGGTTGATTCCAAAACGCAATGGTGGACCGCTTTACAGCTCTTCCACCGGAGTGATTGATGTGTCTGGTACTCTAGTTTGGTGCATTGAGCCGGGTTAGCTCCCCTGCGAGATATGTCGCCTTCTGACTACACCAGCTCATCGCGAGATGCTAGGATATCACTGTTCGAGCATGATTGATGATATGTGATATATTTATGTTGATTATTATGCTCTTCTATAATCACTAGCTTTTATAGCTAACATATACTATCTCTCACATGTGTAGGTAATCCTTAGTGAGCTTGGGAGCCTGCGGGTAGTTAAATGCTTTGGGAGGAACACTATTATGTTTGAAACTCTATTTTATTTATATTTGTATTTATTTAAGGATAATGGTCAGCCGGTTATGTATCCGTAACACCAAACGTTATATGTGGCAACATTTTGACTGTTTATATAATTTTCCATGTGTTTTTACTTCCGTTACATTTTTAAATTATAAGACAGGTGTAAATGTTCTATTTACAGTCAAACCCATGTGGTTTGAAAACTTAAATTGTATTTTAAAATGAAAATTTTGGCTCTCAAAATGATGGTGTTACAAGCTGGTATCAGAGCCTAAGTTTAAGTGAATTTGGTATTTGAAAGAGTACTCAGTCTCAAATTCAGGCTCGACCATTATTTAAAGTGTTCCTTGGGAGGTTATGGGGTGTGAGAGAGATTCATTGACGTTGTTTTTGCTTATCTGCTTATTATGATTAATCAAGTATGATAAGTATACTACGTATATATGACTTTAATGATCTAACAAAATTTAGAGACTAACTATGGCCAGAGTAGAAGATAGAAAGGCTTACATCCGTGACTTAGAAATACGTCTTAAAGCTTCCGAGGAGCGTGTACCTAACAAGAAGATGGCTATGGGTCTTAAAGCATTTATGATGTGTAAACCGCCTACCTTCGATATTAGTATGGATTTGGTTGTCACGGAGAGGTAGATCCATTATATAGAGTTGGCTTTTGAAACATGTGAAGCCGATGATTCCAAGAAGGTGGCCTATGCTAGGAAAATGCTACGGGGTCGCGCTGTTTCTTGGTATGACATTGTGATTGCATCTACACCAGCTGCAGTCCTAAATGCTTTAACCTTGCCTGGTTTTCTGAGAATCTTGCGGGCTATGTAATGTTCAACCCAATCTCTGGACACTGTTGATAATGAGTTCAGGGCCTTGACCAAAGGCAACAAATCTATAGAAGAGCTCATTACAAGGTACACTGAATTGCTATGATTCATGCAGAACACATTGCCTGATGAAGAGGCAAGAATTAACCGTTTTGCACTTGCTCTGCCACCTAAACACCGATCAACTATCTAGTTTGCTACCAATCTGGATAAAGCCTTTGATCATACTCGCCGATACGAGAGTGATCATGCACTGTAGAAGGAGGCTGGGGGAACTTCCAAAAGAAAGTTTGAACAGTCTTCGGGGTCAAAAAGTACAGGCGGAGGGTCGTGGAAGCGACAACAATTCGAGGCACAGTCCTGCAGATGATTTATGGTGTGCCTAGTGTCGTACTAAGCACACGGGGCATTGTACGAGGGATACTGCAAGGTATCCCAAATGCGGGCAGAAGGGGCATACTGCGGGTAAATGTAGGTACAAGGATAATGTCTGCTACAAGTGCTTAAAGCCGGGACATCAATCAGTTGATTGCAGATGAGGTCCTAACCCTGGGTCGGGTGGTGCTGGAGGGTCTTCTATAGGGAAGGGAAAGAACACTGCGCCCCGTGCACTGGGCAGGGCATTTCAGATGACTGCCGATGAGGCAAAAATAGCAGGTGATGTGATCACTTGCACTTTTCTCATTAATAATTCTCCGGCCTTTGTTTTATTTGATTTAGGAGCAACATATTCTTTCATCTCTGCATCTTTATGTGCTAAGCTGCAACTGCCTATTTGTACACTTATTGATCCATTCGGTGTTGAAGTTGCTAGTGGTAGGATAGTCTCTGTTGTTCATAGAGTTCCTATCGCATTGATTGATATTGACGGGACTAGTTTCCCTATCTCATTTCTGGTTATGCCGATTGCTAGGTTTAATGTAGTAATTGGGATGGATTGGCTCAACAATCAAAATGATGAGATTGTTTGCTCTAAAAAGATTATTAAAATTCCTTTCTCTGACGGGTCATATGATGTGGCTGGTGGTGAGGGAATAACTTCTGAAACTCCATTAGTTTCTCTGATGAAAGCTCGAAAGTTTGTAGCCAAGAAATGTGAGTCTTATTTGGCTTATGTTATTGATACACGCATGGAGAAGAAAGCTGTTAATGACATTCGGATAGTTTTTGAATACCCTAATGTTTTCCCTGATGAATTACTGGGTTTGCCACCGGTAAGAGATGTAGAATATCAAATTGATCTTGTTCCAGGTGCTATGCCTGTAGCTCGATCTCCTTATCGTGAGCACCATCTGAGGGTCGTGAGATGATGACTCAGATTCAGGAACTTCATGATAGAGGTTTCATTCGTCCCAGCTCTTCACCTTGGGAGCTACAGTCTTGTTTGTCAAAAAGAAAGACGGGACGATGTGTATGTGCATTGACTACAGGGAACTAAATAAGGGAACTTTAAAGAATAAGTACCCTCTTCCTCGTATCAATGATCTGTTTGATCAACTACAGGGTGCTACTTGCTTTTCAAAGATAGATCTTCGTTCTGGCTATCATCAAGTCCGCGTACGTGATGAAGATATTCCAAAGACGACTTTTAGAACGAGATATGGGCATTATGAGTTTCTTGTGATGCCTTTTGGATTGATTAACGCTCCAGTAATATTTATGGATCTTATGAACTGCGTCTGTCATGCGTTTCTTGACAAATTTATCATTGTATTCAGTGATGACATACTTATTTATTCTAAATCTGAAGCAGAACAAGAGGCACATCTTCACATAGTTCTTGACACTTTGATGCGAGAACAATTATCTACTAAATTCTCTAAATGCGAGTCCTGGCTTGAAAAGTTACACTTCCTTGGGCATGTCATAAGCAAGGATGGTGTAATGGTTGGTCTATCCAAGGTTGAGGCGGTGATGAATTGGGGAATTCCCAAAACCCCATCAGAGATTCATAGCTTTCTAGGACTTGCCGGTTACTATTGGCGGTTCATTCAGAACTTCTCTAAAATTGCAAGTCATCCAACAAAGCTTACACGAAAGGATGTTCCCTATTCGTGGTCTGATGAACAATATAATGCCTTCCAGACATTGAAACAACTATTATGTCAAGCTCCAATTCTGACTCTGCCAAATGGGTCAGAAGATTTTGTTGTTTATTGTGATGCTTCTTACGTAGGTTTGGGAAGTGTCTTTATGCAGAAGGACAAGGTTATAGCTTATGCTTCCCGACAACTGAAGCCACATGAGAAGAGCTATCCGACTCATGATCTGGAGTTGGTAGCCGTTGTCTTTGCTCTGAAACTATGGCGCCACTACTTGTATGGCACCAAATGTGTGGTATTCACTTATCATAAGAGCCTCCAGTATGTTTCTAAATAGAAGGAGCTCAATATGAGGCAACGCAGGTGGATAGATTTGATAAATGATTATGACTGTGAAATCAAATACAACCCGGGCAAGGCTAATGTGGTGGCTGATGCATTAAGCCGAAAGGGCTCCACTGATAATATCAAATTCATGAAACTCACCATTGTCTCTGATCTAATTAATCGGCTGAAGGAGGCTCAATAAGAAGCCTTATTAGAAACTACTCTAAAGGCAGAAGTTATGGCTAAATTGAATGTAACATCTGAAAAACCCGGCCTAGTAGTAGGCAGGCTAATGGTAAATTGAAATGAGTATTATTATGTATATTTAAATATTTGATTATATGATTAAACGAGTATTTTATATCATATGTATTTATGGTTAAATAAGATTGAGTTTGGTAAGAGGATTGTAGAAAATACTTTGATTGTATGTTAAGTTAATTGGTTAAGTGGTTAATTGGGAGTAATTAAATTAATTGATAGATTGGATAAAATAATGTGTATGATATTGGAAATTGAAAAGAAAAAGGTTAAGTAGGTAGGTATTTGTATGTATGTATGTGTGTATGAAAGTTGGTGATGACACATTATATCTGAAAAGTTACACGTGTGTGTGTGTGCATGTGATCTTTTAAAGAAATCTGATTGTTTTGAAAGAAAAGAAAAGGTTAAGTGTGTGTGTATGTGTGTGTTTCACCTGGAAGAAGAAGAACAAAGAAAAAAGAAACTTAATATTGCAAAGTAGAGAGTTTGTGGGTGATAATTCAAAACAAAGGTGGGTTTATGACTATTACATGTTACTGATTACTTACTTGTGTTTTTTATTGTGCTTTCATGTGTTTAATGGAAAAACACCATTGTTGGGTTTTAAGAAAATGGAGGTAATGGGTTTTTGATAAATTTGTTGTTTTGATAGATTAAAAAGATGTTTATGATGATTTATATGCATGATATACAATATGAGTTTGGAATGAAGAAAAATGATGTTGGTAGTGGTTATAAGAGATTTGGAGGGCTGGAAATCCGATAAAATGGAAGATATGGTTCTGGGAGATACACGTAGCGGCGCTATACTCAAGGTCGCGGCGCGACCTTCATGAAATCCGAAGGTTGAAGTCGGTTTGTTGAAATCCGAATGTTACAATCCTAAGCCTTGAAATCCGAATGTTTAGAAATCCGAAAGCATGAAATCCGACTCTAGAAAACCGGGAACCAAAATCCGAAACTCAAATCTGAGAACTGAAATCCGGATTTGAAATCCGATTGTGTCGCGGCACGGCACAAGGGAGTGTCGCGGCGCGACGAGATCTATTTCAGAATTGTTGTTTGTTTTGTTTGTGTTTCATTTGGGAAAAGTTGTATTGTTAATTATATGATTAAATCAAGTTATTTACATGATCATGAGATATAAATATATGTTGAAAGATATATTTATATATTCGAGACTGATTCGGTTATTGCTGTGTTTTCAGGCAAACCACAGACTCAGTGATATTTGACTACTGAGCACGCGTGAATCGAGGACTGAGGTGAGTGGAAGTTTACTCACGGGTGGTTTCGTTGGTAACATTATGAATTGAATGATTGAAGGATTGTTTGATCGCAAAGATTGTTTGTTGATTTGAATACGAGATGTTTGACTGATAAGTTTGTTATGCGAAGATAGATTGCTTGTCATGCCATGATAGATTGTTAAGTCTGCTATATGCTAAATGAGAATTACATGTTCATATATGTTATATGTAAAAGAGTTTTGATTGTGATTGTGACTTGAAGAGTTATTGATTTGTTTGAGAACCGACTTCTGTAATATGGGTCGGAAGAGATCAGCTATGTGTAAGGGCTGGTTGGGGTCAGCTGCTGATGCAAGAGCTGGGCTCGCTTGCGGTTGGTTGAACAGTAGTAGCTCCTCTGTTACATTTGTTGCTCAGAGGGGAGTTTACTGTGCCAATCGGCAGGGAGCTATCGGTAAACCTTTGTTTTGGCCAGCTTTGGTTGTAGGTTCGGCAGAACCGCCGGTCCTCGGGTTGGAAGAGATTGTTGAATTGACGGATTGCTTAAGGATTGATGTTCAGAGGTTCCGTTGGGAACAGTGATTGTTATGTGCTTTTCTGTAGCTTCCATTCACTTAGCTTTGTGCTAACCCCCCCATGGTTGATTGCTTTTTGCAGGTTTATGTGAGTAGCTGTTTAGCTTTGTTTGTGGAAAGGGGAATTTGACCAATACTCTGATATTTTATTTTGAGAAGAGACGAGCCACGTTTTATAATCTTTTGTAACACAAACGAATTTTGTGATTTGTAAAAGTACTTGGTACTTGTGGATGTTTATATTATTATGAAATTAGAGATGCTTCCGCAACGTTTAAAAAAATGGCTTAAGTTTTACGGTGTTACAAGTTGGTATCAGAGCCTAGGTTTGGCGATGCAGGCACGGCTAGAGTGTTGCATTCCCAAATCTTGGCTCGTGTTAGGTCAAACTTTCCTTTGGGGGGATTTAAAGTGAATTGGAATTGTGGTCTGATAGTTAGAATGTTATGTACTAACGGTTTATCCAATGAGCTTGTGAGATGATGTGATTATACAGATATGGCTGACAGAGATACCCCTGTTGACACTCCTGCGACCCAAGAAGTGACTAGAATTTCATTAGCGGATGTTTTGAATGTAACAGGTCAGGTTGGTACTTCAGGTTTTGAATTTGGAATGGATCAGAGGGAATATATTTCCAAATTGGAGATTGAATTGTGGGAACTTAGAAATGCTATGGGCAATATGGAACGAGAGAGGATTATTCAGAATGAACGAATTCAGAATTCTATGTTTAGTACAACTCAATCTACAAATGTGCAAGTTACAGTTCCGTTTCCTCCAATGTCACAAGTGGCACAACAATCGAGTTCTTATCCTTTTACTACCCAAGGAGCTTATCCTTTTGCGTATCTAGGATTCAAACCACCATGTACGTATAAGCAATTTTTGGATTGTAAGCCTTCAGAGTATTATGGAAGTACAGACCCCAATATAATTTTAAATTGGTTGCGAGAAATGGTAAAGGCTTTTGAAGCATGCAATTGTGAGGATGAACTGAGAGTTTGTTTTGCGACTCGTATGCTAAGAGGAGATGCAATGGTTTGGTAAGATTCCCTTACAGGTCATTTCTCTAAACAACAGCAAGACAGTGTGACATGGGATTAGTTTCAGGAGAAACTGTGTGAGCAGTATTGTAATACTTTTGAGATAGTTCGTATCAAAAGAGAATTCATGGAGTTGCGTATGACTAAAGACATGACTGTGGATGAATTAATCAAACAATTTAATGAGAGATTACGTTTTGTGAACCAATGGGTACCTGATGAGGCGTCTAAGATACAACACTTTGTGGGAGCTTTGCTTCCTGAGTATCGAAGTACTACCAGATGGGCTAGTACACTGTCGTAGGCATTTACCTTAGCCAAGTCGGCTGAAGATGAATTGAAGGCTAGAGATAGAACGAATCGAGATGAGACATCTCAGCTAAAATTTCGATTGAAACAGTATAATGTTGAAAAGCAAAGAGGGCAAGGTAGTCAGAGTAAAAGAAATTTGAAACGTAGACCCGCGTTTGATGTATCTAACCAACGAGTGTCACGGTGTGGGAAGTGTAAGTCTCACCACACAGGACCATGTACGACTCACGCTATGCATTGTCTGACTTACGGGAAGTCTGGCCATGAAATGAAGGAATGTCGTTTCTCGCGAAAGGTATGATGGATCTGTTTTGAGGAAGATCATCGAGCAAGAGATTGCAAAGTTGGCAAGGAGTTAGAGTTAGAGTCAGGGTCAGGAGCTGTGGCGGGTGGCGGATCCTCGTCAGCAAATGGACGAAAGAGAAAGAACTCTTCTGAACAAGAGGGTAGAAATTTCAACATGATGGCTGACGATATTGCCACTACTGATGATGTAACGGGTATGTTTTGATAACCTTTATATTTACGCGTATGTTTATTAACTTTAGAGTTAATTGAGAATGTATGATGCCTATGTGTGTTAAGTGTGTTTGATTGTTTCTAAAGAGTATGATTCTTTAGAAAGTTGAGATATTTGAAACAGTTTGATGCGTATGGTAGTAAGTAAATCTGACGGTAAATGATGAAATACATGATATGACGTGAATTGGGTATGAAGTACCATAGAATGATGTTTGTAGATGAGTAGAATTGCATGCTAAGTTATGTGTTGCAAGAGTTGCTTTGCCTTTTGTGTTTATATATGCTTATATGTATATGTATGTGTTTGTACAAAGAAGGAGGAAAATGGATGATAAGTTAACGAAGTTTGGAAGGTTTTGTGACGATCGAGAAATATTGTTGATAAATGTATAACTGAGATTGCGAGTGTGGGTAAAGCTAATGATTGAAGATAATCTGTAATATCGATTAATGAACCTGAGGAGATTGATTATTGTTGAGATATTGCATTAGTTGGATTTACATAAAGCCACTATATTATGAAATTGAAGAAATAGTCTACGTTTTGTGACAGTTGAAGATTCTTAAGAGGAATGATTTAATCCCTGTCTTTGAAGTTGCAGCAGATGCATTGTATTGATAATATGGGGATATTGATTATAAAGAAAGACATGTCAAACTGGTCTGAGTATTAAAAGGAACAGCAGATGTTCATAAATTTGAATGAAATCAACATGTGATAGAGATAATGGTTAGGATGAATCAAAGATTGTAATTGAGAAGTCTGATATTACATTGGGAAGACGATTATGTGGGATTGCGAGAGAATTTGTGACAGTAACCTTGAAGAATATGTGAATTGACTCGTACTTGACTTGATGGATGGAAATTGAGAGTATCCTTATTAGAAATTAATGACATGGATGATTGAGATTACCAAGTAAAAGAAAGAAGTGGATTGCTACAGATTGGGCAAGTATGAAATATGCAAGAATTGTTTAGATAAAGATGTTATTGGTGCCTAATTACAAGGAGATACACATGAGAAAAGAGCTAGTTATAATGATAATTGACATGTATGAACTGACGATATATGTAATTTGAATGACAGAACGAATTTATGAGAAAAGAGAAATGTAACGGCCTAAGCTTATGGAATGAAGAGTTGTGGACCATATGTATGAATTGCCTTTGATAAGGAGTACCTGTGCTTGGAATTGGAAACTTAATTTAAACTGAACTCTCAGAACTTATTGCCAATGCACTTGGAAAGGCTAAATTGTATAATGTCATACGAAATAAATGATCGATGATTTACTAAGAAGAGTGAATATGATAGATATACTTCTCATGGAATATGGTATGATTATGTATGAGTTAACGCAAAGTATTAGAGACTTACAAACTGTTAAGAAAATTTGAGATACTAAAATTATGATAATGACAAGCTATGATGGAGTTGATGTACTGCATAAAAAGGGATTTGATGTATCACAAGTGATTGTGGACTGAGTAGTAAGAAGTATTGGTATTATTACCCCAGTGGAACGTGATCTTTTGAGAAGAATTACATTGATGAGGTGATTTGAAGATATAAATATCTTATACTTAGAGATTTGTGATGAGAATTGAAGAAATTGACTAAACTTCTGGAAGAACTTATAACAAGAATTAAGATGAGAAAATGAGAAGTACAACTGAATTTTATGGGATGGTTGGACAGAAAGAATTGCACAAATAAATGAAAATTAACTTGTGATTTGTGTTGAAATTTTGATGATTCATGATATTCATAATTATACTTAGTAGACAAGCATGATGTGATTTCTATCTGATGAAGGTTAAGATATCAGTGGTGAGTTGATATGTAGCTAAAGTGGTAATGTTTGACAGGTTAATTGGAAACAAGAGAGAAGTGATATGTGGATACCTTAGTATGTAACACCGTGAATGACAGATATGTAGAATTTGTTAAATTGAGATGAACAGATTGATGAGAACAAGTATACAAGAGATGTTTTGATTTAATTTAAACATATAGGTGTGAAAAAAAATGATTGAAAGACAGGTTTCTCGAGTTTATGAATTATGTGATTAAATTGAAGAAGAGTTGTTATACTCCGACGATTATAAGATGACAAAAGATGAGTAGAAATGAATAGTAAGAAGAAAGATATGGATATATGTTACATAGAACCTGACAACTGGAAAGGGATGAATCGTTTGACATGTGCTATAGGATTCCGAGGACGGAATCCTCTAAAGGAGGGAGGATTTGTAACATCCGAAAAACCCGGCCTAGTAGTAGGCGGGCTAATGGTAAATTAAAATGAGTATTATTATGTATATTTAAATATTTGAATATATGATTAAACGAGTATTTGATATCGTATGTATTTATGGTTAAATAAGATTGAGTTTGGCAAGAGGATTGTAGAAAATACTTTGATTGTATGTTAAGTTAATTGGTTAAGTGGTTAATTGGGAGTAATTAAATTAATTGATTGATTGGATAAAATAATGTGTATGATATTGGAAATACAAAAGAAAAAGGTTAAGTAGGTAGGTATTTGTATGTATGTATGTGTGTATGAAAGTTGGTGATGACACATTATATCTAAGAAGTTACACGTGTGTGTGTGCATGTGATCTTTTGAAGAAATCTGATTGTTTTGAAAGAAAAGAAAACGTTAAGTGTGTGTGTGTGTGTATGTGTGTGTTTCACCTGGAAGAAGAAGAACAAAGAAAAAAGAAACTTGATATTGCAAAGTAGAGATGTTGTGGGTGATAATGCAAAACAAAGGTGGGTTTATGATTATTACATGTTACTGATTACTTAATTGTGTTTTTTATTGTGCTTTCATGTGTTTAATGGAAAAACACCATTGTTGGGTTTTAAGAAAATGGAGGTAATGGGTTTTGATAAATTTGTTGTTTTGATAGATTAAAAAGATGTTTATGATGATTTATATGCATGATATACAATATAAATGAGTTTGGAATGAAGAAAAATGATGTTGGTAGTGGTTATAAGAGATTTAGAGGGCTGGAAATCCGATAAAATGGAAGATATGGTTCTGGGCGATACACGTAGCGGCGTTATACTGAAGGTCGCGGCGCGACCTTCATGAAATCCGAAGGTTAAAGTCGGTTTGTTGAAATCCGAATGTTACAATCATTAGCCTTGAAATCCGAATGTTTCAAATCCGAAAGCATGAAATCCGACTCTAAATCCGACACTAGAAATCCGGGAACCAAAATCCGAAACTCAAATCCGAGAACTGAAATCCGGATTTGAAATCCGATTGTGTCGCGGAGTGTCGCGGCGCAACGAGGCCTATTTCAGAATTGTTGTTTGTTTTGTTTGTGTTTCGTTTGAGAAAAGTTGTATTGTTAATTATATGATTAAATCAAGTTATTTACATGATCATGAGATATAAATATATGTTGAAAGATATATTTATATATTCGAGACTGATTCGGTTGTTGCTGTGTTTTCAGGCAAACCACAGACTTAGTGATATTAGACTACTGAGCACGCGTGAATCGAGGACTGAGGTGAGTGGAAATTTACTCACGGGTGGTTTCGTTGGTAACATTATGAATTTAATGATTGAAGGATTTTTTGATTGCAAAGATTGTTTGTTGATTTGAATACGAGATATTTGACTGATAAGTTTGTTATGCGAAGATAGATTGCTTGTCATTCCATGATAGACTGTTAAGTCTGCTATATGCTAAATGAGAATTACATGTTCATATATGTTATATGTAAAAGAGTTTTGATTGTGATTGTGACTGGAAGAGTTATTGATTTGTTTGAAAACCGACTTCTGTGATATGGGTCGGAAGAGATCAGCTTATGTGTAAGGGCTGGTTGGGGTCAGCTGCTGATGCAAGAGTTGGGCTCGCTTGCGGTTGGTTGAATATTAGTAGCTCCTATGTTGAATTTGTTGCTCAGAGGGGAGTTTACTGTGCCAATCGGCAGGGAGCTATCGGTAAACCTTTGCTTTGGCCAACTATCGGTAAACCTTTGCTTTGGCCAGCTTTGACGGATTGCTTAAGGATTGATGTTCAGAGGTTCCGTTGGGAACAGTGATTGTTATGTGCTTGTCTGTAGCTTCCATTCACTTAGCTTTGTGCTAACCCCCACGGTTGATTGCTTTTTGTAGGTTTATGTGAGTAGCTGTTTAGCTTTGTTTGTGGAAAGGGAAATTTGACCAATACTCTGATATTGTATTTTAGGAAGAGACGAGCCACGTTTTATAATCTTTTGTAACACAAACGGATGTTGTGATTTGTAAAAGAACTTGGTACTTGTAGATGTTTTTATTATTATGAAATTAGAGAATTGCTTTCGCAGCGTTTTAAAAAAAATGGCTTAAGTTTTATGGTGTTACACTGAAGGAGCAGCTACAAGATGACAACAGGGGATTGAAGACATACAAGTCCCGAATCTGGGTACCTAGCATCGGAGGGAACCGGAACTAATCTTGAAGGAGGCGCACATTTCTCATTTATCTGTTCATCCTAGGTGCACTAAAATGTATCATGATCTTAAGGCACTTTACTGGTGCCCTACATTAAAGCGTGACATAGCTTCATAATTGGAGAAATGTCAGATATGTGCACAGGTGAAGAGCGAGCACCAAATACCCTATGGTAATTAGCAACAATTACCAATTCCAGAATGGAAATGGGACAACATCACTATGGATTTTGTTACTAAATTGCCCAGAACTTCAAAAGGGCATGACATGATCTGGGTGATTGTTGATATACTCACCAAGAGTGCATACTTCCTAGCTGTTAATGACTCATCTTCTATGTCTCGTCTTGCTCAGTTATATATCAATGAGATAGTGGTCCGACACAATGGTCCATTATCTATTGTCTCTGATAGAGATACACGATTTGTCTCACATTTCTGGAGTAGTCTTCAACGGGAGCTTGGTACTCGTGTTCATTTGAGTACCGCATATCATCCCAGACAAATGGACACTCCGAAAGGACTATCCAAACTCTTGAAGACATGCTATGCGCATGTGTACTAGAATAAGGTGGCTCCTGGGATTCTCATTTACCTTTGATTGAGTTTGCTTGTAATAACTCATATCATTCCAGTATTTGTATGGCACCGTATGAGATGCTTTATGGTAGGCGTTGTTGCACTCCTACCTGTTGGCTTGAACCAGGGGAGAAACAGTATGCTGGACCTGATCTGGTCCAGATTACTGCTGATAAAGTCAAGTTTGCACGGGAGAAGGTTAAAGCAGCCAGAGATAGACAAAAGATGTATGCAAATCTGAAAAGCAGACCGGTTACATTTGAAATAGGTGATCGGGTATTCTTGAAGGTTTCTCCGTGGCAGGGTGTTATAAGGTTTGGCAAAAAGGGCAAGTTGAGTCCACGATACATTGGTCCTTTCAGAATCATCCAGAAAGTCAACGAGCAGACAATATCTTTGGAACTACCTCCAGAGTTATTAGGTATTCATAATACCTTTAATGTTTGCTATCTTCGCAAGTGCAAGGTAGATGAATATCAGATTCTACCTCTTCAAGATCTGAAAGTTGATTCTTCTACACGGCTTGTGGAAGAACCAGTAGAGATTCTGAACATGAAGACTAAGCGGCTGAGAAAGAAGACTATTCAGCTGGTCTTGATCAAATGGAAGCATAACCTCGGCTCAAACCGGACTTGGGAGACCGAGGAGGATATGAAGGACCGCCATCCCCATCTGTTTTCTTAAAAGCAAATTCCGTGGACGGAACTTTTTAAGGGGGGTAGATTTGTAAAATCCTCAGATTGGGACTAGTCGTGTTCGAATCTGGTACGTCTAAAACTCGAATTAAACATTGAATAAATGAATTATATGTATATATATATATATATAATTGATTAATTCCAAAATAGAAGAAAATCATAAAGAAATGATAAAATAAAAATATTATTAAAAATAGATAAGAATAATAAAATGTTAAATGGTTTAGAACGTGATTTCCAAAAATATCCCCGTTTGTTAAAACTGGTACTCGTGCGTTAAGTTGTAAGTTGGAAAGGGGAACAAGATACCCACTTGTGGATATTCTTAACCCACAAGTAGGCATCTCACGTATACCTCTCTTTGCAAACACAAACATCACTTTCTTAACTCTCTCATTTTTGTTGTTCTTGCTTTGGCTCTTGAAGAAGGAATAATCAAGAGATAATCAATCTTCAAGCTTTGCTACTGAATTCAAGTTACAATCTGCTGTAATCATCATCTCTTTAATCTTCAAGTGAGTTCTTCTCTAAATTCTTCATTTTCTAAGTCTAGGTTCAATTGGGTTTAATTGAATTTGATCCCAATAATTGATTCTAATGTTACCAACCAGTTCCTAATTGGTTTATAAGTCCATACAAATCAGAGTATTGAATTAAAATGATGATTTGGATTGATTTTAGAAATTAAAGTGAAAATGGGTCAAAATGGAGATTTTGGTCCCAAAGTTCAAATTAAATGTTTTAATTCATAAAAGTTATTGTTTTAGCTTAGTTCTGATGTGTTATTTCACATATGAATGATAGAAATCAATTGGTAATGTTTTGGTTATGATTTGGAATGGTTTGGCTAGAAAACAGTTGGTTGTGCACGAACTTGCTGCTGTAAATGGAAAGGCACGGGCGTGCCTCTCAAGAACAGGCTGTACCCTAGGGCGTACTGTGGGAGGCATGGCCATACCTCCCAAAGGTACGGGCGTGCCTAACCCTAGCTAGTCCGGGGGTTCTCTACAGTCACGGGGGGTACCTGAGTATCAGGTACAGGGCATGCCTTATTAAGCCCGCGGCGTGCTTTGCCAATCACGGGCGTGCCTTGGCTAGGTACGGGCATGCCCTGGCTCTGGCAGATTCTGTTTAACAAGTTTTTGTTAATATCTAGAAACTCTGTTTAGGTACATCAGTTGGTCCAGGAGCTTCGGTATCATAGTGTTTAATATTCTAGCTTGTCACGTGAGTGCCTAATAACATAACGATTAATATCTCTATAACATTAATTAACAAATGATCTGAGAATTTTATACCATGATATGTATACACACTTGATTAAGTGTAGGTTTCTTGATGATGCTAGACTTAACATGTTGATACAATGATATGCACTTGATTAGGTGTATATTATGATGATATATGATTATATGCGCGCAATGAAGATCCGATTGGATGAGATATGTGTTTGTGAACGATCCGGACCCTGAGGACAAAGCTGTTCTACATTAAGGACCAAGCAGTCCTCCTTGGGTATAGCTTATGGTTGTACACAGAGGAATCGATTGATTCCAAACCGCAATGGTGGACCGCTTTACAACTCATCCACCGGAGCGGTTGATGTGTCTCGTACCCCAGTTTGGTGCATTGAGCCGGGTAAGCTCCCCTGCGAGATATGTCGCCTTTTGACTACACCAGCTCATTGCGAGATGCTAAGATAGCACTGTTTGAGCATGATTGATGATATGTGATATATTTATGTTGATTATTATGGTCTTCTATAATCACTAGCTTTTATAGCTAACAGATACTATCTCTCACATGTGTAGGTGATCATTAGTGAGCTTGGGAGCCTGCGGGTAGTTAAATGCTTTGGGAGGAACACTATTATGTTTGAAACTCAGTTTTATTTATATTTGTATTTGTTTAAGGATAATGGTCAGCCGATTATATATCCGTAACACCAAACGTTGTATGTGGCAACATTTTGATTGTTTATAAGTCCAAAATAGTTTGGATTAGTCGGCTCTTTGTCATAATCTACTTAACCATGTAAATAAGATAAGTATCATGTAGATCCATGTGGTTAGGATCTTGGACTAGTTTAACCTCGGGTTAAACATTTGATGCTAATCTTATCTATAAGGGAAAGATGATTATGAATCCCTTCACGGTATATGTGAGAGGGATGCTAGCTTGTTAGAAATTGATCACCTTTGGTGGATAATCCGTACAAGCACATAACAAAGAGAAACTAATTAAAAGAATCAATTGCGACATATAGATAAGATGCTTAGATCTAGTTAAGATGCTAAGATACCTTAAATCTATATCAATGACTACATTATGAATTGCGGGATTATCTCACAATTTGTTCCTTAACATAGACACATTTGTACATGGTGTCACGTTGAAGGAAACCGGATATTGTTGAAAATGATATGGTAAATAATGGGTCAAATATGTGTATTCGACTTGTTAGTATACACATTGAATGTGACGAGCCAAGTCCTTAATCTTAATCCAACTTGAAAGTCTATTTAGCACCTTATGAGATATATCTTGAAAGAGTTCTTTGCTTGTATATATATCAAAGTTTGGAGATTTTCAATCTACATCTGGTGAGAGATTGAAGAACTTAAATGGTGCTAATACATTTAAAAGGTTCTTATTGGTTTTAGATATTTTACCTTACGAGAACAATGTTTTATTGCTCGAAAGGAAGATAATAACTAGAGCATTCCAGTGGAAGAACGTGCAAATTAAATGAAAGACTTGATGTTGGCACTAGCATATGATCAAATATCGGCATGAGAATGCCGGTTATCCTGACCATGAGTAATTACTTTCAAGGCTGATAGAAGTCATGTAGCCAAAGAGATATGGGTTTCTCACATCTAAGTGGCAATGACTTGATGGTGAGTTTTGTTCATATCACTATCTATCAGAAAGCATAGTGGGCCCTGAGTTCACTGAGGTTATATAAAGTAATTAATCATAAGATGAAATCCATTTCAATATGTGAATACTTTGCTTAATTCCATACCAAGGTGCAAACCGAGAAGGTGTAAATGGAATTAACATGGATTGTAATGTAGACTATTTCAAATACCAACTAAGGGTAAAGGTTTCATAATGATTATTGTGGAAACTTTTCCTAGTGGCTATGTTGAAGATCATTTGATACTTGTTGCTATTGTTGCCTGCTTACGGCAATAAAGGATAGTACACGGATATACAAGACCGCGTTCCTTTATGGAACTTTGTATTGAGGAAGTGCTTACCATACTCTCCGAGGGTCTTAGATATCCATAGTATCCAAATTAAGTCTACAAGTGTGGATAAGTCCTTTGGACTTATACTAACATCATAAAAGTAAGATCTTTGCTTCCATGAGAAAAACAAAGTCATGAGTTTTCTAGGAGCATAGATAAGACTTTTACATATGTCAAGGCTAGTGGGAGCTTTTATTGTATACCTAGAAGTATGTATCGATTGAAGATAATGTCCCATTGTTAAGTGTTCTATGAACCTAAGATAGGGAATTATTGTATCATGATAATACTTAGGAGATACAAGATTTTGAATCACAAGAAATACTTGTGTATGTTCTTAATGTTTAACGACAAGAAAGAAGCCTTGGAGTAAGTTTTTTACTCTAATACTAATTTCTAATAGGATAACTGTCGATCTTGATCGAAGTCTTTGATCCTACTATATGGTGTTAATAATTGATTAGAGAAGTTCTTAAGTATCACTGATCCTATTGTGAACTTTTGTAACAATGAGGATATGAGTACCTTAGTGCTTCGTTATATGATCTCTTTGACGGATACTTTGAATAAAGTAGTTTGGTCAAAAGATAATTGAGAGGATAACAAGAATACAAATGAATGTTGCATGGCAAATCCATTGAATAAGCCGTAGTCATAATGACTAGTGATGTTTGTCATACTAGGTCATGAAGCATTTCTTATGCATATGATTTGACTTGAAATATTGTTTTAGTAGTTGATTGTTTTATATTAGCTTTGGGAACTGCAAGCAGTATCGTTACTTTTGATTGCTTTCGATATATAGTGGGGACTAATATACGCAGATGCGGTTACTTTCATTAGTCTTTACTGTGTTCCATCTTAGCATGTTTCACCACTTCCCTGAGTGCTTATGCATTCTAGATTTCCACAGTTAGTCATTCTTCAAGGGAAGGAAGTTTGAGTTAAGACTGAGGTTAGGGTTTGGTCATGCATTAATCAAGGATTGAATACAAGTGACGCAAAACTAACATGTACTTGAAATGAGTTTCAAGTGATTGGAAGACCCACACCTAAGTTCACTTCATGGATTATGGTCACAAGTGACTCGGGATGATAATATCATTTCATCCTTAGACTGGAGATACATGTGTATCCAAAGCATGAGTCTGCTTTATTTTGATTACTTTCAAATGTGGTTCGTAACTGGCCGCTATAAAGGGAGTTATCAAATAAAGTATGAAGCATGTGGCGGGGCTATGTAGTCAAAAGGATTTGTTCCTCTATTTAGAGAGATATCCCTGGGGCCCTCGATGATTGGGCGCTGACACCAAAAAAAATGTATGGCCGTGCTCAAGTTACAATGATTTTAGATCAGTTGTAAACTTGTTATTTTGGTCACCACCAATCTAGAATCAAGAAACAGAATCGTGAACGATCTGGAGATTGACATTTTTCCATGTCTCGTGTTCACACGGATATCGCGAACAAAGGGATGTTTATGATCACTTATCTATAGGACCTTTTAGCCTTACTAGGCTACCAGGATTTGTCAAGGGATGACGTAACTCGTACCGACTTGGGGGCAAGTATGCTTTGCTAGAGCCGCTGCTTGTCTGTGATATTAGTAAGGATGTATCATGTGCAAGTGGGAGTCTGTTGGAATATGCCCACTGATACACGTGTACTAGCATCACTGCTGATGAGGTACGAGCCTATTGGGTCACACGACAAGGGTAGATTCCGGCAGCACAACACAAACATGAGAGAATATGAAATTAGGGTTTCTGGCGACCTTCACGGGCCGTGAAGAGGTCGTGAAGAGAAACCTTCCACGAGCCTTCACCACCCGGACAAGTAGTCGTGGGAGCAGGGCCTTCACGAGTGCTTCATGGCCCGTGAGAGCCCATGAAGGCAGGCGCCATGCTTTTATTGGACCACTCGTTGGCCCAATTAGAGTGTGCGGTGGAACCTGGCCTATGAGGCCTTCACGGGTGCTTCAGGGCCCGTGAGAGCCCGTGAAGGCAGAAGTCAAAGTGTCACCTTTGTTTTATTGGACCTTTGTGATGGTCCAATTAGGGTGTGCCTAGGTGGCCGACCCTGGTGACTCCATGACCATTTCCAGACTTTATAAAAGGGTTGGAACTCTCTCATTTTGCCTCGCTTGCTTCATGCTCATTATATACACACATACATAGATGATTCTTTGTTCTAAGAGAGAAAGGTAGTGTATCATGTGAAGGCAAGTTGTTCAAGTGTTGTGGCTGCTCCAGATTCACGAAGACGACGTGTGGTTCGTGTCTCGGGTCGTTAGCAAGACGGAATCTCGGCTACTTGGTGTGGACTATCAATAGAGGAGCTCGGTTTCCAGTTCTCGAAGATCTTCCTAGCTCGGTGGATAGCTCCAGCCTCGTGATGGTATAATATCTCCTCCCTCTCGTTTGTGCTTGTTGCTATACTCGTTTGTAGTCACGATCCCCACTTGGGGAATACATGCATGTCGGTTTTGATACCCGAAAACCCCGGTTTTCGATGTCGTTGCTTCCGCTACGTACGGGTGTTGGCGTGCATGGATTTCCTTCAGTTACTAGGCACAGGTATTCAACCTTGACTTCTCAGATACAATAAGTTCACCTAGCATATCAAATTGACCTCAATCATTCACATGTGCATTCAAGACTCGACAAAACAATATTCAACTTTGGACATTTCACAAATCCGCTAGGACTGTCGGATTTGGGGAAATCCGATGGTCCTGTCGGAGTCATGAAATCCGATACTTAGACTCCAAATTCCGATACTAAATCAATCGGATTCCAACACTTGGGAATTCCAACCATGTATGTGAAATTCGTCACTTGCGGATTCCGACACATGGGGGAAAATCCGACACTTGGAAATCCGATACAACGAAATCCGATACTTACAATACTTAAAATCTGAAACCAAGGAAATCCGACAGACTTTCGGATTCCAATGGCTACAAAACATGAAATCCGACAGAGTTGCGGAATCCGACACTTTTATCGGATTCCGACACCTCATTCGGTTTTCATCACATGCGGATTCCGACAACTTCGTAGCTGCGGAATCCGACTGCTTCATCAACTGAAATTCCGATAAGATCATTCAAGCATCCAAACAACTTTATTTTGGCGTGCTTTAAGCCCAAAAAATCATAGCACATCACTCTTTATCCATCTAGCCATTCTAAACACATCAAATCATATAAGAACACCAAATATACCAAAACCCACTTTAAAGTAAGCTTTTGCATGTTCTTCATGGTGTTCTTGCATGATTTCATGATTCTAACATTTATGAAATCTTCTAACATCAATGATTCTAAGTTGCTAACCTTTTGTAGATTAAACGACCGAGAATCCTAGTTCTTCTTTCTTCTGAAAATCCGAGAGCAACAAGACGAGAGAGAGCAACGAGAAACCGAGAGAAAAGGTGTGTGTGTGTGTCTTCTTTTGCTATATTTGACTTTGGAAAGTCAAATTACACATATACATATATATTCTCGTATTCCCAGAGGCGGTTGCCTCATTCTTCTCACATGGGTTTCCTCTCTTTTAATTACACACATAGACACATGCATGTAATCACACATGCATACGTAAATACATAAACATTTAATCACATAACTCACATTTATCTAAGTCAACAAATGTACACATAAAATACATCTTATAATAATATCTACATACATTTACATACCAATTACAACTAGGCCCAAGTTGAGGATGTTACAAATCTACCTCCCTTAAGAAGATTCCATCCTCGGAATCTGCTCAGTGATAAACAGGTGAGGGTATCTTGTCTTCATCTCGTCCTCAACTTCCCATGTCAGGTTTGGACCCAGATTGTGCTTCCACTTCACAAGAACTAGTTTAATCATCTGCTTGCGTAGCTTCTTGACCTTCCTGTCAAGAATCTCAATAGGTTCTTCAACTAGTCGCTTGGAAACGTCAACTTTCAATTCCTGCAAAGGAATATTTTGTTCTTCCTCAACGTGGCACTTGTGTAAGTCGCACACGTTAAAGGTGTCGTGTATCCCATATAATTCAGGCGGCAGCTCTAGAGTTATCGTCTGATCATTTACTTTGTGTATAATCTTGAATGGGCCAATGAAATGCGGACTTAGCTTCCCCTTGCGCCCGAAACGAATGACACCTTTCCAAGGAGAAATTTTTAAGAACACACAGTCACCGACTTCAAATGTAGCGGGACGACGCTTCGGATCCGCATACATCTTCTGTCGATCCCGAGCTGCTTTTAGCTTTTCAAGAGCCACATTCACTTTGTCAGAAGTAATCTGGACAATTTCAGGTACAGCGAACTGCTTCTCGCCAGGCTCCAACCAACAGGTCGGAGTGCGACATCGTCTTCCGTAAAGCATCTCGTATGGTGGCATTCCAGTGCTGCAATGATAGGAATTGTTGTAAGCAAATTCAATCAATGGGAGATGAGAATCCCACGATCCACCAAATTCGAGTACACAGGCACAAAGCATATCATCTAACGTCTGTATCGTACGTTCAGATTGGCCATCAGTCTGCGGATGGTAGGCAGTGCTCTGATGAACACGAGTGCCAAGTTCGCGTTGCAGACTTTGCCAAAATTTTGAAACAAACCGAGAGTCACGATCAGATACAATAGAACATGGAAGACCGTGACGTGACACTATCTCATCGATATACAACTGGGCTAAACGGGTCAGTGAAGCAGACTCGTTCGTTGCCAAGAAATGAGCACTTTTCGTCAGTCGATCAACGATAACCCAAATCATGTCGTGCCCTCTGGACATTCTCGGTAGCTTCGTCACGAAATCCATCGTGATATTATCCCATTTCCACTCCGGAATATCTAGTTGTTGCAGATTACCATAAGGTCTCTAGAGCTCTGTCTTCACTTGTGCGCAGATCTGACATCTCTCCATGAATGAAGCGATGTCTTTCTTCAGTGTTGGCCACCAGTATAGCATCTTCAAGTCGTGGTACCTCTTTGTAATCCCCGGATGGATAGATAATTTGGACTTATGGGCTTCCTACAGAATCAGCTCACGGTTACCTCCAACAGAAGGTACCCAAATCCTGGATTGAAAAGTCTTCAACCCACGATTATCTTCAACAAGCTGATCCTTTAATTTCTTCATTGTCTCAGCCTTCAGATTTTCTTCTTCCAATGAAGTATGTTGAGCTTCCTTCAATCGAGAAATCAAATTTGAGACAATGGTGATTCTCAAGAACTTAGCTTCTGCTGTCGGTCCTTTATGGCTTAAAGCGTCCGCTACAACATTGGCCTTGCTAGGATGGTAACGGATCTCACAATCGTAGTCTTTTATTAACTCCAACCAACGGCGTTGCCGCATGTTGAGTTCTTTCTGAGTAAAGACATATTGAAGACTTTTGTGATCTGTGCAAATCACACACTTTGTGCTATAAAGATAATGTCTCCACAACTTCAGTGCAAAGACAACGGCAGCAAGTTTCAGATCATGGGTTGGGTAGTTCCGCTCGTGTGATTTTAACTGCCTAGAAGCGTAGGCAATCACCTTATCACGTTGCATCAGGACGCAACCCAAACCCGCGTAAGACGCATCACAATAAACCGTGAAGTCCTCCGAACCCTCAGGCAGAGTAAGGATTGGAGCTTCACATAATAATCGTTTCAGAGCCTGGAAAGCTACTTCTTGAGCTTCTGACCAGACAAAAGCAACATCCTTGCGAGTTAGTTTGGTCAACGGACCCGCAAGCTTCGAGAAATCGCGGATAAACCGCCGATAGTAGCCAGCCAAACCAAGGAAGCTTTTTATTTCAGAAGGAGTCCGAGGAACTCCCCAATTCATCACAACCTTCACCTTAGCTGGATCTACTTTAACACCGTCATGACATATAACATGGCCAAGGAAATGAACTTCCTTAAGCCAGAATTCACACTTGGACAACTTAGCATACAACTGTTCTCGCTTTAATGTCTCGAGAAACCGATGAAGATGAAGCTCGTGATCAGCTTCCGTCTTCGAGTAAACAAGAATGTCATCAATAAAAACAATCACAGATCTCTTAAAAAACGGACGACAAACCCGATTCATCAGATCCATGAAGACGGCAGGGGCATTGGTTAAGCCGAACGGCATAACCAGAAATTCGTAGTGACCATAAGGAGTTCGGAATGCAGTCTTCCTCACGAACTCGTACTTGGTGATACCCCGACCGGAGATCAATCTTAGAAAAACATGTAGCTCCCTGCAATTGATCAAAAAGATCGTCTATACGAGGAAGCGGATACTTATTCTTTACAGTTCGCTTGTTCAGCTCCCTATAATCTATGCACATTCGCATCGTTCCGTCCTTCTTTTTCACAAATAACACAGGAGTTCCCCACGGCGAGGAACTCGAACGAATAAAACCATTGTCTAGCAACTCCTGAATTTGAGTCATCATCTCTCTTATTTTAGAAACAGCAAGAGGATACAGAGAACGAGCCACAGGTGTAGCTCCTGGAATAAGCTCTATATTGAACTCAACATCACGAATCGGAGGCAAACCCGAAAGTTCTTCAGGGAATACCTCAGGGTAGTCAGACACCACCCGAATATCACGAACTGGTCGCTTCTCCATCGTAGCATCAATAACGTATGCCAAATAAGAGTCACAACCTTTGGCAATCGACTTCCGAGCTTTAATCATAGAGACAATAGGAATATTAGAATCCCTTCGTTCTCCACGTGCAGCAGCATAAGATCCATCAGAGAGACGAATTTTAATCATATTTTTGGAACAGATAATCTCAGCATCACGTTTGCTGAGCCAATCCATCCCGATCACGACATCAAATCCCGCAATGGGCATAACAAAGAAAGAAATAGGGATATTACTCCCGTCAATATAAATCACAGACCACTTTGCCGTCAGCGACCTCTAATCTGAGCGGCTCGGTTAAAGGAACAACAGGTAACTGTAATCTTCTACGACAGGCCACAGATACAAAGGAGTAGGTAGCTCTAGAATCAAATAAAACACTTGCAGGGATATAGTTGATAAGAAAAGTACCCATAACGACATCCCCTGCTGCTTTGGCCTCATCAGCCGTCATCTGAAAAGCCCTGCCTTTTGCGCGTGGCGTGTCATTTCTTTTTGGTCCCCTAGAAGAAGAAGACCCTTTAGCTCCAGAGCTTTGTCTGTCTGGGCAATCAGTCAGTTTATGCCCAGGCTTGTGGCACCGGTAATAGACATCCTCTTTGAAACCACACTCGGTCGTAGCGTGGCCCTTCTGTCCGCACCTCTAGCAACGTCTGGTAGCGTTAGAACACTCACCAGAGTGATAAGTACGACATGGATTACACCAAGGAGAATTAGGCCTCGGCTTCTTTGAGGAATCAGTTTTCCCGCCTGCTGAGGATTGTCCTTTGGAAGGACCCGATTTATCAGACGGATTGAACTTCCTCTTTGACCCTGCACCGGCAGATTCGCCCTTGCAGTATAGACGGTTGCCTTCCAGTTGTCAGGCTATATCAAACGCCCGATCCAATTCAACAGCTGCCCGTACATGAGGGCGAAACTCCAGTGGCAGAGTTGCCACAAACCGCCTTATCTTGGTGGTCTCGTCAGGAATCAGATGGGAAACAAACCGCATTTTGTCAGTAAATGCAGTTATGTGTTCTTCGATCGGCTTATCCCCCTTTTAGAGATCATTGAATTCCCTCTCCATTCTTTCTAAATCATAATCGGTGCAATATTTCTTCAGCACCTTCTCGGAAAATTGCTCCCAGGTGAGAGCACTCAGCACCTCCTTATTAACAGAGGCTTTCACCGTATCCCACCAAAATATGGCACGGCCTTTCAGCATCCGTACTGCATACTTGACGCAGTACTCCGGCTCACATTCACATGATTCAAAAACTTGCTCCATCTCCCGGAGCCATTATATGACGGTGGGGTTATCACTCCCCTGGAACGTTGGAGGATGGCAAGTTAGAAACTTCTTATAAGAACAAATCTTGCGAGGCTTGTTCAGAGTGGCTTGCAATAAGAGCTCCTTTGTTACTCGAAGCTCCTCCTCCAATCGCCTGATAATAGCAGCCTGATCTGGTTCAGGTCTGCCACTACCAACATTGTGCTGAGATCTCTGATCCTCAGCCTGATGAGGCATATGAGAAGCCGCATCTTCCATCTCTTTCAATGCTTGTTCTGTGTTGCCATGTTCGGCAGACATCTTATATCCGCTTTCTATATGATAGAGAAAGAGCAGTTAATACTCAATCTCACTGACTTAACTTAACAAATCATCATATAAAACTAACATACATATAAGTCTCACTCAATCCCCCCCCTTAGGAACACTTCTTTATGGTCGGGCCCGAGCTTGAGATCGAATACTCTTACAAGTACTCAATTCACTCAAACTTAGGCTCTGATACCTAATTGTAACACCGATTCTGAATTCAGTTGCTTTAATGACAAAATGGGTTTTAGCAGCGGAAATTTTTCGTTTAAAATAACAATTGTCATTTACATTATCAAAAGAATGTTGGTGTTACCAAGTACAGGAACTGACCATAATATGTATTTACATTACAACATATAAGTGTTCCACCCACAAGGGACAATGTACATCCCAAAAGTAACCCGCCTCGTAGGCCCTCTAGTCTTTACTTGAAAAGGGAAACATAGTATCATTAGCTACACTAGCTAGTGAGTACATACAATCATAAGACTCAATAGATTAAGTCATGTGTCGTATCATAAACAGTCATTTCTAGCTTAGCACATAGCGGTAGCAGACAAGATCGGTAAGAGTCATGTCTTGCAGGGTAATCAATCCCGCTCAACAACTCAGACCGGGGAATCAGACACGACCAATCCGCGCTGGTGGGGGAGCACAAGGCAGTCCACCAAGCATCGTTCACAGAGCCAGAGGCTCTACAGGTAATCCAGCTACAATCAGCTGATCACCACTCACGTTAAGGCACGGTGGTTCTACAGAACCTTGATCCGGGATGCACCCCGAATCACCGTTAAATCCATAAATGACCGAAGTCCTGTTAGGATCCAGCTAACCGGCTGACCTGAACCATGCGTCAGATAGTCTGCAGACAGGTCACATATACCTATGCGTACATTTGATCCCACAGGGATCCATCATCTTACATATAGCATCATACAGTTATTCATACGAGCACATTATCATGTATTAACTAAGTGGTTCCAAACTGGACCCACTGGCATGCTCCTGACACATATTCTAACATCATATAGCCATACACTTACCTCCACGAGTATACCTGCAAAAGCAAGTTAGTCATACATAATACATTCATACTGTCACTTAGCAGACAAGCCTTACTCTACTGAGTCTCATGGTCGTAAGCACTCACCTGAGCTGTTACTAGCATATCACATTGACCTCAATCATTCACATGTGCATTCAAGACTCGACAAAACAATATTCAACTTTGGACATTTCAAAAATCCGCTAGGACTATCGGATTTGGGGAAATCCGATGGTCATGTCGATTCATGAAATCCGATACTTAGACTAAATTCCGATACTCAATCAATCGGATTCCAACACTTGGGAATTCCAACCATGTATGTGAAATCCGTCACTTGCAGATTCCGACACATGGGGGAAAATCCGACACTTGGAAATCCGATACAATGAAATCCGATACTTATCGGATTCCAATACTTAGAATCTGAAACCAAGGAAATCCGACAGACTTGCGGATTCCAATGGGTACAAGACATGAAATTCGACAGAGTTGCGGAATCCGACACTTTTATCGGATTCCGACGCCTCATTCGGTTTTCATCACATGCGGATTCCGACAACTTCATAGCTGCGGAATCCGACTGCTTCATCAACTGAAATTCCGGTAAGATCATTCAAGCATCCAAACAAATTTATTTTGGCGTGCTTTAAGCCTAGAACATCATAGCACATCACTCTCTATCCAATTAGCCATTCTAAACACATCAAATCATATAAGAACACCAAATATACCAAAACCCACTTTAAAATAAGCTTTTGCATGTTCTTCATGGTGTTCTTGCATGATTTCATGATTCTAACATTTATGAAATCTTCTAACATCAATGATTCTAAGTTGCTAACCTTTTGTAGATTAAACGACCGAGAATCCTAGTTCTTCTTTCTTCTGAAAATCCGAGAGCAACAAGACGAGAGAGAGCAACGAGAAACCGAGAGAAAAGGTGTGTGTGTGTCTCATTCTTCTCACATAGGTTTCCTCTCTTTTAATTACACACATAGACACATGCATGTAAAAACACACGCATACGTACATACATAAACATTTAATCACATAACTCACATTTATCTAAGTCAACAAATGTACACATAAATTACATCTTATAATAATAACTACGTACATTTACATACCAATTACAACTAGGCCCAAGTAGAGGATGTTACAATCCGTATGTCGCATGAACCCATTGATCTGTATGCTGTTGGGAATTCATGGGGATCAAAGCACGCAACGGAAGCAACAAAACACACAAAAACGACCCCATGATTTCCCAATGGTGGTGAAAACTTGCAAGAACATGCGTGCAACCAAAACAAACGCAAAGTGAAGAAGGTAAGCAATCCATACCCTTGAAGACTTTGATAATATTCTGGAACAACTTCGAATTTGGGATGAGCTCTTGAAACAAAAGGCTCCAAGCACCAAAGAAGTCCACACCAAGTTTAGCTTCTTTCTCCTTGTACTAGCAAGCCACCAAACCACCAACACTTGACGATTTGGTTTAGGAACAGCCCTTGAACAACACTAGAAGATCACCAACACAAGGTCTTGTACTTCTCTTAGAACACTCACTTGTGTATATCTCTAATGTGTATAATTACAAGAATTAACCGAGAGAGTAGAATGCATCAAAAGAACCTCTTTTAAAGGCATTCTATCTGTTCAAAGAGCCTACAGTCAGAGCTAAGTGGCACACCATCATTGGACCAACAAAATGGTCCAACCAAATACAAGTGTCACTTAGAATTTTGCCTTCACGACTTCTTCACGGGCTCTCACGGGCCGTGAAGGATAAATGCGCCACGACCGGCCATTTATCCTCTACGACTCGTGCCACTCCGTGCAAGAATCGTGAGGGTTCGTGTCTTCACGACCTCCTTCACGGGCCGTGTAGGGTCGTGAAGCCCTAGGGTCTCACGAACCATGCGGCCCACGACAGGACTCGTGGACACGAGCTGCTTCACGACCCGTGGAGCATCCTTCACGGTCGTGAAGCCTAGGTCATCTGGAATTTGACCATTTTGACTCTTTCTTCTTATAGTAGGCTGTCGAGATTGAAACTTGGCGTGTGACCCAATAGGCCCGTGCTTCATTGGTAGTGATGCTGGCCTACGTGTGTCAGTGGGCAGATACCAACAAACTCCCACTTGCACATGACACACCGTATCCATGGGCAACACAGACAGGGAGCGGCCTCTAGCAAGGCATCCATGCCCCTAACTAAACATGGGGTATGTCATCCCTGACAAGTACCATGATAGACTAAAAGAGTTTGACATGGTCCTATAGATAAGTGATCAATTATCTTATTGTTCGCGATATCCAAGTGAACAAGAGACATGGTACAAAGTCATTCTCCGATCGTTCACAATTATGTTTCTCGATCAAGATTGGTGGTGACCAAAAGATGAGTTGTAACTGATCAACTATCATTGCAAACTCGAGCATGGCCATGCATTTTGGTGTCAGCGCCCAATCATCGAGGGTCCCATGGATATCTCTCTTTACAGAGGAACAAATTCCTTCGACTACATTGCCTCCAATACAATGGCAATACTTTACCCAAGTGCCTCCTTTATAATAGCCAGTTACGGACTACGTTTGAAAGCAATCAGAATAAATAAAACCAAAATAGTGAAACACATGCATCTCCAGTCTAAGGATAAGAGATATTATCATCCTGATTTACTCTTGACATGTACCATGAAGTAAGATCAGGTGTGGGTCGTCCAATCACTTGAAACACTTTTCAAGTATAGGCGAAATATTGCGTCCCTTGTATTCAATCCCCATTGAATACTATGACCAATCATTTCCCTCGATCTTCGTTCATACTTCCTTCCTTGAAGAATGACTGATCGTGGACAGTTTAGAATGTAAAACATTCAAGGAAGTGATAAAACATGCAAAGTTGGAACAGAATAATGATTTAAAGAAAGTATTCGCTACACGCGTATCATTAAATCACCATTTAATAATCAATACATTCAAAAAAACAATATTGTTTAATGTTCCCAATTACATAGTAAATACATCCAATACAATAACCAACAACTCAAACCAAGCACGTGTGTGGGCATCGTGCTTGGCTTGTGACAACGGTTTAGTGAACGGATCCGCCAAATTGCTATCCGTGTGTACTTTGCTGATGACAATGTCTCCATTTTCGACCACGTCCCGGATAAAATGATATTTCCGCGGAATATGCCTCGTGCGTCGATGAGACCTTGGTTCCTTTGCTAAAGCAACGGCACCCTCGTTGTCACAGAAGATCTCAACAGGGTCGCTGATGCTTGGAACCACTCCCAGATCAAGCAGAAATTTCCTTATCCATACGGCCTTCTTAGCAGCTTCACCGGCCGTAATGTATTCCGACTCGGTAGTGGAATCGGCCACGGTGTCCTGCTTGGAGCTCCTCCAGGATATAGCACCGCCGTTTAATAGGAACACGAACCCCGATTGTGATCGGCAGTCATCCCTATCAGTTTGGAAGCTTGCATCAGAGTAACCCTTTACTCTAAGCTCTTTCTCACTTCCGTACACTAAGAACATCTCCTTAGTCCTCCGAAGATACTTGAGAATGCTCTTCACCGCCGTCCAATGAGCTTCGCCAGGGTTGGCTTGATATCTACTCGTCATGCTCAAGGCACACGATACATCAGGCCTCGTACATAGCATGGCGTACATGATCGAGCCCATAGCCGAAGCATATGGCACTCGCTTCATTACTTCCCGTTCCTTTGGGGAACTAGGGGATTGAGTCTTACTCAATGCCAAACCATGTGACATTGGAATGAACCCCTTCTTGGAGTCTTCCATCCTAAACCGCTTTAGGACTTTGTCAACATATGTACTTTGGCTAAGCCCAATAAGCCTCTTGGATCTATCTCTATAGATTTTGATCCCAGGAATATAAGTCGCATCTCCTAGATCCTTCATTGAAAAACAATTCCCTAACCAAGTTTTTACACCTTAAAGGGTCGGGACATCGTTTCCAATGAGGAGTATGTCATCGACATACAAGACTAGGAACACAACTATGCTCCCACTCGCCCTGACATATACGCATGTCTCATCCTTGCTTTTCGAAAAGCCAAACTCTTTGACTTTCTCATCAAAGCACAGGTTCCAACTGTGCGATGCTTGCTTAAGTCCATAAATGGACTTCTTAAGCTTGAAGACTTTATCCAGATGCTTGGCATGTACAAAACCCTCGGGTTGAGTCATATAGACCTCCTCGCTTAGTGTCCCATTAAGGAACGCGGTTTTTACATCCATTTGCCAAATCTCATAATCATGAAATGCGGAAGTTGCCATAAGTATCCGGATAGACTTCAACATAGCCACCGGGGAAAAGGTTTCATCATAGTCTACACCATGAGTTTGCGTGAAACCCTTAGCCACCAGTCGGGCTTTGAAGGTGTCTACCTCTCCATCTATGCCGGTCTTTTTCTTAAAGACCCATTTGCACCCTACGGGTCTACACCCGGGCACCGGATCTACCAAATCCCAGACTTGGTTATCCGACATAGATTGCATCTCGGACTCCATAGCCTCTTTCCACCTAGCGGACTCAGGGCCCACCACGGCGTTCCGATAAGATGATGGTTCATCATGATCCACCAATAGGTCGCAGCCCTCAGACATGAGAAACCCATATCTCTCTGGATCGTTGCGACTCCTACCGGATCTTCTAAGAGGTAAAGGATCCGTGTCAGGTTCTCCAGCAGCGCCGTGCTGAGAATCATCTTGTGAACTAGTGCCAACTTCAGGTTGGTCATTGGAGGCTTCTTGAATCTCTTCAAGACCTACCTTTCTCCCACTAGCGTCTTTGGATAGCATCTCTCTTTCAAGAAAGACGGCCCTCCGAGTAACAAAAACCTTGTTATCGGACGGTTTGTAAAACAAATATCCCATAGACCCGGCAGGGTATCCAATGAACAAACACCTCTCGGCTCAGGGTTTCAATTTGTCCTCCACCTCACGTCTCACGTAGGCAGGACAACCCCAAACCTTTAGATATGAAAACGATGGAACCTTTCCATGCCACATCTCAAAGGGTGTCTTCTTGACCTTCTTAGTTGGTACGAGGTTAAGGATTCTAACGGCCGTTTCCAATGCATAGCCCCAAAAGCTAATGGGTACATCCGTACGACTCATCATACACCGAACCATATCCAATAATGTCCGGTTCCTCCTCTCGGCGACACCATTTAATTGTGGTGTCCTAGGAGGTGTCAATTGCGAATCAATTCCACAATCTTTTAGATAGTCACGGAATTCCGAACTTAGATACTCACCACCACGATCCGATCTGAGCATCTTAATTCGTTTACCCAATTGGTTCTCAACTTCATTTTTGAATGTCTTGAAAACCTCAAAGGTTTCCGACTTTTGTCTCACCAAGTAGACATACCCATACCAACTAAAATCATCGGTAAAGGTTACGAAGTACCTTGAGTTATCCCTAGTGACATGCTTGAACGGAGCACACACATCCGTGTGAACGATATCCAACAAGTCTTTGCCCCTCTCACAAACGCCGGTGAAGGGTGCTTTGGTCATTTTGCCCAACAAGCAAGATTCGCATACATCGTCCGACCCATGGTCAAATGATTCCAAGATCCCATCCGCTTGGAGCTTGGCGATGCGTTTCTTGTTTATGTGGCCCAAACGACCATGCCATAAAGATAACTTATTCAAATCATATTTGGATTTAGAACCAACATTCATGATTGATCTATTACTTTGCAAGCATAAGCTTGTCTCATATATGCCACGACATGGATGTGCTTTAAAATAAAATAAATCATTTTTAAAGCATGAAATAATTCCATTAGAGAAATTAAAGTCAAATCCATCGTCAACTAGTGCATAGAATGATAAAATGTTTCTTGCCACGCAGGGCGAATAAGATACATTTAGTAAAGTAATAGATAAGCCGGATGGAAAGGCGAGGTCCACGCTCCCTATCTTCTCAACCGGGAAAACCACTTTGTTTCCCATGATGAGATCCAGCTCCCCATCAACCAAGTCCCTACTTCTTCTTAGTACCTGCACATTATTAACTATGTGAGTACCACACCCGGTGTCCAAGACCCAAGCGTTAGAAGTAGAAGTGTTATGGAGTTCAATCATATACGTACCGGAGGCGCCTTGTCCCTTGGCGCGAAGCCTCTTGAGCTCCTCCGTATACTTGGGGCAACTACGCCGGTAGTGTCCCTTCTCCCCGCAGAAGAAGCAGGTGGCCTCTTCCGGTGAGGGGGCTATAGGAGTGGGTTCCTTCCCCTTCGGCTCCGGCGGTGGGAGTGGCTTGGGCTTAGATGTTGCCACCTTCGCCTTCCCCTTTCCCTTGCCCTTGGAGCTTGAAGCGGGCCGCTTCCTCTTAGCACCACCTTCATGGATGGCTAGGACGGGTGTGGAGGTCGATGGTTTTGCCTTGGCCATGTTAGACTCGGCGGTCTTCAACATGCCGTGCAACTCCATCAAGGACTTATCCATATTATGCATATGGTAGTTCACAATGAACGGACCATATGCTTGAGGCGAAGATTGGAGGATTATCTCCGTAGCCAACTCTTTCCCCATAGGAAAGCCCAACCTCTTGAGCTGGTCCACGTATTGCTTCATACGAAGCACGTGGGAGATCACGTTCCCGCCTTCCTGCATCTGACACCCCACAAAGGCCTTGACACACTCGTAGAGTTCTTGCCTCGCTTGCTGCTGGAACATTTCATTTAGCTGCGTGATCATGTCAAACGCACCAACGTCCTCGAATTGCCTTTGCAATTCAGAACTCATGGTCGTCAACATGAGGCAAGTCACCTCATTAGTGTCTTTAAGGCGCTTCTCATAAGCATCCCTAATGGCCCGCGTAGCGGTGGTAGCAGGAGCCTCCGGAAGAGGTTCCTCTAGGACGTACAACTTACTTTCATGGCGTAAGACAATTCTCAATTGCCTAAGCCAATTCATAAAGTTTACGCCTACGAGTTTCTCTTTTTCCAAAAATGGACGGAGTGAAATGTGTGTCGCGGTGTTGCTTGTAGATGCCATCTAAAAGAAGGCAAAGCACACAAAAGGTTAGTTCGACGTATTTTAATCCTTGTTAAATAATTACCCAATAGTTTAACACTTAAATTTAACAAGGGCTAAGAACCCAACATAACTTCACTACATGACGGGTTTACCGCGGATCACTTCGTGAAGGTATTTTGGCCGGTAAACGCTTTACCAATTGCAATCCGTGATTACAACTCTTAGGAACTTGCGGGATCCTTCGGTACTCATAGCACCGGTTCGGCATGTTTGATCCCTTCCCACACCGATTCCACAATAAGCCGCTTTGATAACTCGATATAGGCACGACAATTATCAAGGCGTATTAAATTGGAATTGTAAATCGTCCAACAAGATACACGATGACGCTCTTGACAATAATTGGCTCGTGCTAAGCTCGATAACCAAAGATTTCAAGACGCCACACGCACCTTCCACACAAGTCCACATGGAACAACTCGTGCTAAGCTCGACAATTGTCCCATGCTTCATTAGATTCGGGTAGTGTCATCTTTTGGATGGCGTGTGATTTACGTTTTTAAGAAAAACGGGACTTTTGTTTTTCCGGTTAAAAACCTCTTTTCGTTTTGATTAACAAATAAGTGACAAAACGCATTTTTCAGCAATTGAACATAAACACTTTATATTCGTTTGTTAATCATGTGAGCGAGCGGGGTTTGTTAACCAATTAAGGAAAACTATATAGTTTTATTATTTTCAAAAGATTTTCTAGCATGCGAAGATCCTACAACCATGCAAGAAAAACAAATAAATAAAACTACACAACCACACAAATAAAACCGATTTGAGCCACCTTAAGTGTTCCCCGGTGAGCCAACCGAGGAACTAAGTCTACTAAGGACAAACAATCCAAGACTTCGTGGTGTGCTCCCACTCGATCCCGCGCCTCCGGATCCGAGGTAGCCAAGACGTCTCCCAAGACTCCCGTTGGTGCCTCCGGTCTTCTCTTCTCATTACATACATAATTTAAAGAGAAATGGCATGCAAGCCACACAATCTATTCTAAGCTAATATACAATTACAAAGAATAAATACTTTGGTGTGCAAGCCACAAATAAATAAATTATTACAAACCGGATGTGGTACAAACCACCAAATAAATGAACAACAAATAAAGCAACCAAACAACCACACAAAGGTCTAGGCTCAAACTGGTGCTCACAAAAACGAAACAACCACAAAGCATGGTGTGCCACACCAAACCATGCACAAAACAATATCCTAATTAAGTTTATTCAAAAACTAAAGGCACAAGAATAAACCTTGTACATATGCATTAGGATTCCAAACACTTTGAAATCCATATTCATACATACATAATTTACATGTATGCATGTGTGCATTTTATGCCAAAACCACCCAATACATACATATAAAAGAATTAGGATATTATGGGGCTTAATCTACAAGGCTAAACAGCCTAAAATGATACTAGAAACACCAAAAACAAATGCTAAAATCCATATCAAGTTTTCTTTTCCAAAAGGTCAAAAACAGCCTGTTCACGACGCCTTCACGAGCTACTGCTCTTCACGGGCCGTGACGGCAGTACGCTCCACGACTCGTGAAACAGATTAAAAAAAACCTTTCACGACCACCACCCCACGAGACTTGTCGTGTGGCCTTCACGACTCGTGAAGCAAGCTCCACGGCCCGTGAAGGCCTTCTGGACGGAATGTCCAAAATCAAAAATATGGATTTTCAAGCCACAAAGGTGCATGCATCTTACAAGTATGGCTCTGATACCACTGTTGGGAATTCATGGGATCAAAGCACGCAACGGAAGCAACAAAACACACAAAAACGATCCCATGATTTCCCAATGGTGGTGAAAACTTGCAAGAACATGCATGCAACCAAAACAAACGCAAAGAGAAGAAGGTAAGCAATCCATACCCTTGAAGACTTTGATAATATTTTAGAACAACTTCGAATTTGGGATGAGCACTTGAAACAAAAGGCTCCAAGCACCAAAGAAGTCCACACCAAGCTTAGCTTCTTTCTCCTTGTACTAGCAAGCCACCAAACCACCAACACTTGACGATTTGGTTTAGGAACAGCCCTTGAACAACACTAGAAGATCACCAACACAAGATCTTGTACTTCTCTCAACTTAGAACACTCACTAGTGTATATCTCTAATGTGTATAATTACAAGAATTAACCAAGAGAGTAGAATGCATCAAAAGAACCTCTTTTAAAGGCATTCTATCTGTTCAAAGAGCCCAGAGTCGGAGCTAAGTGGCACACCATCATTGGACCAACAAAATGGTCCAACCAAATACAAGTGTCACTTAGAATTCTGCCTTCACGACTTCTTCACGGGCTCTCACGGGCCATGAAGGATAAATGCGCCACGACCGGCCATTTATCCTCCACGACTCGTGCCACTCTGTGCAAGAATCATGAGGGTTCGTGTCTTCACGACCTCCTTCATGGGCCGTGTAGGGTCGTGAAGCCCTAGGGTCTCACGAACCATACGGCCCACGACAGGACTCGTGGACACGAGCTGCTTCACGACCCGTGGAGCATCCTTCACGGTCGTGAAGCCTAGGTCAACTGGAATTGACCATTTTGACTCTATCTTCTTTTAGTAGGCTGTCGAGATTGAAACTTGGCGTGTGACCCAATAGGCCCATGCTTCATTGGCAGTGGGCAGATACCAACATATGTCGCATGAGAAACTCTATGGTCCGACAGTCGCATGGGACCTCTAGTCCGACTGTCGCATGAAAAGTTCCAACGCGACGCGTTAGGAACTGGACGCGACGCGTCCAGTGTATTTTAAAATGGAAGCTTTTGTTTGACGAGCCTTATGGTTTGCCTTTTGTATGTGTATTTATATGTAAATCTAACTTGTGGAAAATGAGTATGCTTGATATACTATATGAGAAGATATATTTATGAATCGAGGACTGATTTCTGGATTGTTGTATTCTCAGGAACTACGAAGACTCAGTAATATTAGACCACTGAGCAACGTCATTGAAATCAGAGGCGAGTGGACGTTTAACACGGATGGTAAAGATTGCAGTTAATATTACGGATGTAAAGCATGATTGTGGATTGAGATTGAACTGATTGAACTGCTGATTGTGATATTGAATGTTGTTAACTGCTGCATGAATATTTGGTCGATACGCACTCTTAGGATGATTTTGAGTTGCGTTGAGAAGTCAGCTATACGTAGACTTGGGCTGGGCTTGTTTAACTGGTTGGTTGATCAGTAGTAGCCTTTCTGTTGCATTTGTTGCTCAGAGGGGAGTTTACTGCGCCAATCTAGTTGAAAGCTATCGGTAACCCTTTGCTTTGGCCGGCATTGGTTGTAGGTTCTGCGCCAAACCGCCAGTCTTCTCTGGATATGTGATTACATGATTGATGATTGATTGTGAATGTTTGCATTTGATGCTTTAGCCTCTACTCACTTAGCTTTGTGCTAATTCCCCACAATTGATGTTTTGCAGGTTCGTGTTTTAGTTGATGAAGGAAGAGTTGACCACACTCTGATATGTATTTGGAAAAAGAGACAAGCCAGTTATTTTGTAACACCAAACGTTTAATAGTGATGTTGTCATCTTTTGAACATGTGATTGTACATTTGTAATTATTGATTATATGTAATCAAGATGGTTTTAATTAGCTTCCGTAGCGCGTTTTAAAAAAAATGGCTTGTGATTTTTCCGGTGTTGCAATATTTGGTTCTACAAATTCTAAATACGGCAATGAATTTTCAAATACAATGAAATAAAGATTTGAAATGAGCATGATAGGGGGAAGTTAATTTTTTCCTCGGATTGCAAATCAAACAATTAAGTAATGGGATTTTTATTAACCAGGCTAAGTATATCAAAGATTTGTTAAAAAGATTTGATATGACTGGTTGTTCTTCTATTACAACTCCCATAGCTTCAAGGACAAACCTATTTGCTGATCCGGATGGAAAGGCAGTAGATTTGAAAACCTAAAGAGGTATGATAAGTTCATTGATGTATTTGACGGCACGTAGGCCTGATATTATGTACTTAACATGTCTTTGTGCCAGATTTCAGGCAAATCCCAAAGAATATCATCTTTTGGCGGTAAAACTTATATTTAGATATCTTAAGGGTACCCCAGATCTCGGTTTGTGGTATCCTAGGGATTCAGGATTTGAACTCATTTCCTATTCTGATGCAGATTATGACGGATGCATGCTAGATCAAAAGAGCACATCTGGGAGTGCACAATTTCTGGGAGACAGACTAGTCTGCTGGGGATCCAAGAAGCAAAACTGTGTCTCATCATCAACAGCTAAAGCAAAATACATTGCTGCTGTAAACTGCTGCTCACAGTGTCTGGATTAGGACCTAGCTGTCTGATTTTGGTCTGGAATACAACAAAATCCCGTTGATGTGTGATTCTCAGAGTGCCATTGCAATTACATGTAATCCGGTACATCATTCTAAAACCAAACATATAGACATCAGATATCATTTCATAAAGGACTATGCACGAAAAGGATTAGTTGAGTTAAAATATGTCCAAACTGAGAATTAACTTGCTGATATTTTCACAAAAGCGTTAGACGAATCTCGTTTTAATGCTTTGGTGTCAAGATTAGGAATGTTGAATTTGACTGTTTGACATACCATTGTTCATCAGATCTTACACAGTATTTCTAAGTGGTGCAGGTTTTAACAACTGAGTCAAAGGATTGGAACATCAAATACAAGTAATGAATCACGGATGGTCATACTTGTAGGGGGAGAGATATAACAGGTTTTGTATATAATCAATGAAAAATCAAAAACATTTACAAAACATTAAAATTCAAAAATATTTTATTTCTTCATCTCAAATTGATGTATTTTTGTGCATGATTTGAGGTGGAGTTTTTATTTGTTTTTGAATTTGAATTTTGAAGTTTTCATCATCATAATTTTAATATTAAAAATGAAATATTGAGTTGAGGGGGAGTATGTTGATTTAAAAGAACAAAGTTTTGGTTTTAAGTGTTCAAAATCCGCAAGTATTGTCGGATTGAGTCAAAATCCGACATATTCTGTCGGATTCTTTCATAAACCGCTAATTGTGTCGGATTTACATCAAATCCGAGTGGTTTATTGGTTTTCAATTCAAATCCGATACTTTTCTAATCGGGTTTCAATGGGTTGGATTTTATACCATGGGTAGCGGATTTCTAACCCATAGGTATCGGATTTTTGGTTTTCTTATAAAAAGAAAATCCGATTATGTTATCAGTTTCGGAAATCCGATACCTGCAAAAACACTGTAAAAAATCAAGATTTTCAAAGTGTTTGTTTATGCATTTCGTTGCTAGATCTGTGTTCGCATACTCCTTCTGATTCCGAAGGTATAATTTTCGTGAGATTTCATAAATGTTTAATTGGTTTTTTCGATTTTAAAGCTCGAAAAACGAACATTTTGAACTCGAAAAAATCTGATGTTTAAGGGTTTTTAAGTCGATTACTTCAAAAGGAGTGTTTTAATTTAAGTTTAATTGCATAAATCTTTGATTGTTGGTTAGTTTTTGTAATGGATTTGAAACTGTCGGTTTGTCATAAGTATGAATCCGATAGTTTAAGTGTTAATAATGTTGGATTTCATGGTTGTTGGATTTTGAGATAAATCCGATAGATTGGACAAACTTGAAAGATGGATAATCGGATTTAGGGATTAAACGGATTTGGAAACATATCGGATTTTGGGATTCAACGGATTTGGAGATATATCGGATTTTGGGATTTAACGGATTTGGAAACATGTCGGATTTTGAGATAAACGAATTTTGTAAGAAGAATGTCGGATTTGGGACTGTCGGATTTACAAAAGATTTCATTGTTGGTTTTTCAAACAAATCCGATAATCATTGTCGGATTTCTAAGTGTCGGATTTCACTCCACACTTAGGAATTTTTGGGAAGTTTGAAAATTTTAACAATGGGTTTTTTGCTTTGAATTGAATACTAACTGTTTTGATCTTACAGATGGCGCAAATCCCTTCTGAAACACTTTTCCCCCAAGCCAATTACCTTCCCAACCAGTTAAACAATACCTACTTCGTACCCGATATAACCAAAATAGAATACCCAATCATAACATAGCTGATATCCTCATACCCACTAAACTATATATTCACCTTTAACACTTTTGAGGCTGAACCACACGTCCCAGAAGTCTATGTTCAACAGTTATGGGACTCTTTATCATTAACGGAAAGCGAAGAAGGAAACCCTGTGATTGCTGGTCGAATTGACCAAGTTGATTTTGAGATGGGAGTTGAAAGTTTAAGGCCTATTCTCCGATTAACCAAACAAAACTCTTACCCTTCAAAACCTGATTTTGATCCAACTGATAAACAAATTTTACGTCATATAATGGATCTTGGCTGGAACGGAGATGAGTTAACCGGAATGTCAAAATTCAAAAGGTATGGTTCGGTTCCTCAGTGGCAAACACTTTATGCCATCATTGTTCGGTGTTTAACAAGCGTGACAAAAGGAATTGATGGCACAAATGCCTTTGCTTTGAAAGTTTTGGTTGGTATGGCAAAGCATTTTCACTATGATTATGCTGAATTGGTGTTTGTTGAAATATCAAAGGTGATAAGGGAAAAGATGATTGTAACATTCTCGATTTGGCCTAGCTGTTAAAAGTGTATTAAGTTAGTAAGCTTGTAAGTTAATGATATTAATGAAGAGTTAATTGTATATATGTTATGTGTTTTATGTGTAAGGTGTTTTGTGTATATATGTATATGTATAAGTAAAGTAAAAAGAAGGAAAAGAATTAAAAGAAATCCAGAGCGGTGCCTCTGGATTGTGAAGATATATATATGAAAACACTTTAACTAAGTCAAAGTTACCAAAGATACACAAACACTCAAACTCTCGGAATTCTCTCTTCTTCTTCGTATTCTCTCGGATTTTCTAGTAGCAAAGGATTTGGTGTTTTTTATTTCAAGTAAAGGTAAATACTTGTTTGTTGTTAAGATTCAATATACATGAAATGGTTTTATGATTAAAACATTAATGAATACTCAAATCCTGGCAAAACACTACTTAGAACATGCAAAGCTTACTTTGCAAGTGGGTTTTGTTTGTTTGGTGTTATTGTGTGGGTTTGATCTGTTTTCAAAGTCATACTAATGAAAATGGATGTTTTTAGAATGTATAAATATCAAAACAAACACGAAACAAGTTCTGGAAATAAGCCAATGAAGTTGGCGGATTCCCAGTCAAGAGCCTATCGGATTCCAGGACTTGATAGTGTCGGAATCCGCTAGTTGCCCAAATCCGATGAAGTGTCGGATTCCGAGAATTCAGGGTGTCGGAATCCGCATATGTCTAAATCCGTGTTATTGTTCTAAATCCGATAAGTATCGGATTTCCAAAAGTTCATGTATTATTTGCAAGTCAATATCCGAAAGTATCGGATTCTGTTGAAAGTGTCGGATTCCGATAAATGTATCGGATTCCGATTGAAGGTCGGATTTCCAATTGTATGTCAAGGTTTCCAAGTTCATAAGTATTGAAATCCGATGAGTGTCGGATTTCAAAATATGTCAGATTTCCCTTGAAGTGTCGGATTTCATGAAATCCGACAGTCTGTCGGATTTATGTAGAATCAGGACTTTAGGATTTCCTTTGTTGGCTTCGAAGCTATTCTAAGTATGTTAAGATAATTATGTAAATCCTAATGTTCTAGGTGAACTGACACCCTAGACAAGGCAGAAGTAAATTAACTATATGTTTAAGCCACTCAGGTGAGTACCGACTTCCATAAGCCTTAGTAGAGGAAGAATTATGTGCTAAGTGATTTGAGTGCACTTGTGCTCATAAGTTAATGAATAAGAATTGCCATATTACTTAAAGTACAATGCCATGCTAAATACTTGTCGTATACAAAGTTAAGTGCATGCCAGTGGGATCCAGAACTGGAACCGCTTAAGTAAATGAATGCTATGCATGATACTGATTCTGATTGAATCAGTTAAGTGAAAGCTTAATGACATGTATGCTAGGGATCCAAATTGGATCCATAAAGAAGTAACTGAATGTAAATGCATGCTAAAAGAAGTAAATGAATATGCATGCTAAGTAAATGAACAAGATATGTGTATGTGCTCGTGAACATCAACAAGCATGGTTAAGGTCAGCCGGTTAGCTGGATCCCAGGGACCCTTAATCAGGAGATTCAGGATTTAACGGTGATTCGATGTAACATTCCAGATCGTAGGTTCTGCAGAACCGCCGTGCCTTATATCATGAGGGTTAATCAGTCAAAAATGGCTGAGTTACCTAAGGAGCCTCTGGTTCCGTTAACGATGCTTGGTGGACTGATGTATGCTCCCCCACCAGCGCGGAGGGTTGTGTTTGATCCCCCGGTGTATTGGTGTTGAGCAGGACTAGCTATCCTGCAAGAAACATCTTTTACCGATCGTGTCAGCACACCACAATGTGATAGGATAGCATTGTATGCTTATTCCTGATATGCATGTTCTACTCTAATGAAGTTTATGCTAAGTTTGTGCTCACTAGCTAAGTGTAGCTAACGGTGCCATGTTAACTGCTTTTGCAGATCGAAGTTAGATTGCCTGGTGAGCCGGGTCCCCTGCCTCTGTATATTTTGCTGGAACACTTAATGTTGTAATAAATACATTATGGTTGGTTGTGGTAGAGTAACACAAGATATTGAAACAATGTTTATTGTAAATATTTCTGCTGCTCAATGTTATATGATCGTGATTAAGTTCACGTTTGTTTAAAAACGCAAATTTTTGCTAAAATCTAGTATATGCAATGCTGGTGTTACAGTGATCCCTGAAAAAAGACAAAATTTTGTACCATTTCCGCGGTTCTTGACAATGATCATTTAGAGGTTGATGGCCAGAGATACTGAGATCTCTAGGTGTGATGGTGAACCAGCTCAGCAGATTCAAATGATGATTAAGCTGTATAAAATTCTGGCGATGCCAAATGTTGATGCTTTTGTGATGCCGGTTGAACATGTTGGGTTATTGGATCTTGAGAGTGAAAGCGTCCAGCGGTAGGTGAGAGATAATAATATTGTTCTTATGAATTGGCAAGAGCCTGTTGATTCTATCCCGAGAACGCCAGGTCCCAAGAGTAGTGCCACTAGGAGTCAGTCTTCTATGGGAGAAGCTGATAAGGATGTGGAGAGTGAAAAAATTGCTGAGAGGGGTGGCGAAGTTGGTGAGAATAGAGAGGGAGGTGTCGTGGACGTCTCTGACATAGTTCAAAAAGTCATTCAATTAGTTGATAGTTCCCAATCAAGCGAAACAGATTCATTTCATAGGGACATTGATAAAATGCTTGAGCAAACAAATGAAGAGGGCGAGGAGGAATTAGGTCCTGATGGTAAGAAAATTCATCCAATATTTCCTGCATATGATGATCAAATGATGGATTTTAATTTTGAGTTTGAAAGTATTGACCCGGAAGAATTATATGAAAATATTGATGTACTTAACGTAGAAGAAGATTTTGAGCGGCAAAAGCAAAGTGAGGGAGAGAGAGAAGTGAGAAAAGAAAAAGAGAGGGCTGAGGGTTCCCCAACCAATTTAAGCTGGGATACCATATCTACTGTTGGGTCGATACCGAGCATTGAAAAAGACTTTGGCTTCCCACCAGATCATGCACAAACCCGTCCCAGCCACTCAATTTTCTCTTAAAAGAAAATTGTTTCATTGCATGGATATTCAACATATAATCTATCGGCTCCACATTCGGAGGTTGCTGGTATTGAAACAAGTGACACGCCGCTCCATGTCACGCCTATTCCTTCTGTGCACATTGACAAATGGTTGATTTTCTTTCTAAACACAAGGATACACTAGAGGCACTAAGCAAACTATTACGTGATAGACCTGCAGGAACTTGTTGGAATCTGCCCACTGACACACGTATGCCGGTATCACTGCTAATGAAGCGCGAGCCTATTGGGTCACACGCCAAGGATTGATCCCGACAGCACGTTTAGAAAGAGAGGAATAAAATAGTGGTTTTGGTTATCAATGGGTGCTTCATGACCATGAAGGTTTGTGCTTCATGGGCGGTGAAGGCTAGGTGCTTCATGACCATGAAGCTGATTGCTTCATGGGTTGTGAAGGTTGGGTGCTTCACGACCATGAAGCTGTCTTCATGGGCCGTGAAGGCTATGAGCTTCACGGGCCGTGAAGGCTATGAGCTTCACGGGCCGTGAAGCAATCAGCTTCATGGTCATGAAGCACCTAGCCTTCACCGCCCATGAAGCACAAACATTCATGGTCATGGGTACGGTGTGTCAGAGGCCGCTCCCGGTCTGTGATGCATATGGCTACGGTGTGTCATGTGCAAGTGGGAGTTTGTTAGAATCTGCCCGCTGACACACGTATGCCTGTATCACTGCTAATGAAGCGCGAGCCTATTGGGTCACACGCCAAGTATTGATCTCGACAGCACGTTTAGAAAGAGAGGAATAGAATAGTTGTTTTGGTTGTCAATGGGTGCTTCATGACCATGAAGGTTTGTGCTTCATGGGCGGTGAAGGCTAGGTGCTTCATGACCATGAAGCTGATTGCTTCATGGGCTGTGAAGGTTGGGTGCTTCACGACCATCAAGCTGTCTTCATGGGCCGTGAAGGCTATGAGCTTCACGGGCCGTGAATAATCCTTCACGGGCCGTGAAGAGTCAGCTGAAGTGTCACTTGTGTTTTATTGGACCATTTGATGGTCCAATCAGATTTCATGCATTATGGCCGAGTTTCTTGAGATAGAAGCTGGTATTTTGAGTCTGAAACACTTAGTCAAAAACACCCCTTCTCTCCCAACTCCATTTTCTCTCTTGGCACCTAAGAGGATTCATGCTAAAACACTAAGATGGTGATCTTGAGTGTTCATATGAAGATCAATGGTGCAAGAGGAGAACTTTTATGTGCTGTTCCAGATGGTGAAATCATTGAGGATGTTCATCTATGGCTCACTAGCTTTTGGGGATCATGTTCTTCTTGGTGTAGACTAGCAATGGAGGAGGAGGCCTCATGTTTCCTCGTGTTTATCCCAAACCATTTTAGGAGCTCGATTTCCAGATGTTGTGAAGCTATAATTTCTATTCCTTCTTCTTCTTTTGAGTTGCAATTTGCTTTGTAGTGTATTCCATCATTGGAACTAGTTGTGGGTTTTGTGTGTGCTTTCATTTTATGTCTTGCATGCTACTTATCTTTTGTGCTTCAGTTGTGTTTGTGCCTACCACGAGTTCCAATAGTGGTATAAGAGCCATCTCTACAAAGAAATTGCACTTTGATGGCTTGAAAACCGAAAATGGACATTCTGTCCAGAAGTGCTTCACGGGCCGTGGAGTTTTTGGCTTCACGGGTCGTGAAGCCTACACGAGTGGCTTCGTGGGGTGTTGCTCATGAAAGGTTTTGACTATGTCAGAGTCGTGGAGCTCATGGGCTTCACGGGCCATGAGGGCCCGTGAAGGATTCTGGGCCGTGAAGGTCTCGTGAACAGTGTTTTTATCCTTGTTTATAAAAGAAATAAAATTTCGGTTTTAGCACCTTTCGATTCTGTTTTTCCAGAATCTGTCCTTTTGTTTGGACACTTGAAAAGCCCCATTTATGTGTCTTGATTCATATATTTATATGTATTGGGTGGTTTGGGCATAAAATGCACACATGCATATACTTATATAGTGTATATATGAATATGTGTTCTCAAAGTGTTTGAGATACTAATGCATATGTACAAGGATTGTTCCTTTTTGTGCCTTGAGTGCTTTGCTTGTTTGAACAATCTTAATTGAGATACATTTTGCATGGTTTTGTTGTGGCACACCATGTTTTTGTTTGTGGTTGTTGTTGTGCCCGGTAACACCTTGCCCGTTAGACCTATGTGTTGGTTGTTTGGTTGTTTATTTATGTATTCATTCATTTGGTGACTTTTAGTCACAATGGTTTGTAATAATATTTAATTCGGTTTGTAAATTTGTAAATTTATTATGGCTTCCATGTCATTGCTTTCCTTTGTACTTGTTGTAAGTAGCTTAGAATAGCAATCGCGGCTTGCATGCCGTTTCTTTTCAAATTGTTTGTAATTGTGAAAAGAAGACCAAAGACAACCATCGAGAGTAGTGGAGGAGACGTCTCAGCTATATTGGATCCGGTGGATCATTTGGAGATGACGGATTCAGTGGGAGCACTTTCGGCGAGGCCATTTGGTTGTGTCCTTAGTTTGGCCTTGCTCTCTCCCTTTGGCTCACGGGGAGGGCGCATAGGGTTTAGGGGCGTGTTACCGGATATTTGCTTTGTGCGTGGTTGTGATTTATTTTGTTATTTTCTTGCGTGGTTGTTTAGGATCTTCGCATGCTAGAAAACTTTTCAAAATAATAAAATCATAAGAGTTGTTAAATTATTTAACAAACCCCGCGCGCTCACGATTAACAAATAAATATAAATTGGTTTATATTAAAGTGAAAAATGCGTTTTGTCACTTCTTTGTTAATCAACTTGACAAGAGGTTTTTTAAACCGGAAAGACAAAAGTCCCGTTTTTCTCAAATGTAAATCACACGCCAGCCGTAAGATGACACCACCCGAATCTAGTGATGCATGGGTTGATTGTCGAGCTAAGCACGAGTTGTTCCATGTGGATCTGTGTGGAAGGTGAGTGTGGCGACTTGAAATTATTGGTTGTCGAGCTAAGCACGAGCCAATGATTGTCAAGGGTGTCACCGTGTATCTTGACGGACGATTTTCAATTCCAACTTAATACGCATTGGTAATTGTCGTGCCTATACCGAGTTTCCAAAGCGGCTTAACGAGGAATTGGTGTGAGAAGGGATCAAACATGCCAAACCGATGCTATGAGTGTTGATGAATCCCACAAGTGTCTAAAGAGTTGTAATCTCGGATTGCAATTGGTAAAGCGTTTACCGGCCTAAATAACTTCATGAAGTGATCCGCGGCAAACCCGTCATGTAGTGAAGTGAAATAAGGTTCTTAGCCCTTGTTAAGATAATTGTTTTTCTTAAAACTACATGGGTAATTATCTAACGAGGATTGTATCAAAACTAACTAAAACGTGTATTCTTATATCTTTAATTGGCAAAAGTTAACGACACCGCTTCAACTTAAACTCCGTTCATTCCTAAAGAAGGTGAGACTCATTAGTGTGGACTTAGTTGACTAGGATTGGTCGTTGAGGCTTGTCCTCCACCATGAGTCAAAGTTGCACATTTTAGAGAAATCCCTTTTAGAGCCAAAATGCTACCAACGTGACCTAGACAGATAAGCATGTAAAAGTGCTTCGTAGCCTTGATCGGTTGAAGGATGCATGAAGGCTGGAATATTAGTGTCCATATCCTTGATATAAAGGAGAGGCATGAATTCTCCATAGGGAGGGAGCTTGTGGTGAATGAAAATTCTCCAAAGTCCTTCCTATCACATGCACAATATGGAGAAGTCCTTGATAGAGCATTATGGCATGTTGTGGACTGCTAAGTCTTGCATGGCCAAAGTATGGCTCGCCTCACCGACTCCCGCTTACACTACAAAGGAACAAGAAACCGAGAAGAAGAAATTGACCTCAAAAGGAAAGTTTGGTTTTACTAAACCTACCTTATTTATGAAGTTCGAGGGCAATGACGTTGCGCCTCAAGATAAGACTCCACAAGGGGAGTTGAAAGTTTAAGGCCTATTCTCCGATTAACCAAACAAAACTCTTACCCTTCAAAACCTGATTTTGATCCAACTGATAAACAAATTTTACGTCATATAATGGATCTTGGCTGGAACGGAGATGAGTTAACCGGAATGTCAAAATTCAAAAGGTATGGTTCGGTTCCTCAGTGGCAAACACTTTATGCCATCATTATTCGGTGTTTAACAAGCGTGACAAAAGGAATTGATGGCACAAATGCCTTTGCTTTGAAAGTTTTGGTTGGTATGGCAAAGCATTTTCACTATGATTATGCGGAATTGGTGTTTGTTGAAATATCAAAGGTGATAAGGGAAAAGATGATTGTAACATTCTCGATTTGGCCTAGCTGTTAAAAGTGTATTAAGTTAGTAAGCTTGTAAGTTAATGATATTAATGAAGAGTTAATTGTATATATGTTATGTGTTTTATGTGTAAGGTGTTTTGTGTATATATGTATATGTATAAGTAAAGTAAAAAGAAGGAAAAGAATTAAAAGAAATCCAGAGCGGTGCCTCTGGATTGTGAAGATATATATATGAAAACACTTTAACTAAGTCAAAGTTACCAAAGATACACAAACACTCAAACTCTCGGAATTCTCTCTTCTTCTTCGTATTCTCTCGGATTTTCTAGTAGCAAAGGATTTGGTGTTTTTTATTTCAAGTAAAGGTAAATACTTGTTTGTTGTTAAGATTCAATATACATGAAATGGTTTTATGATTAAAACATTAATGAATACTCAAATCCTGGCAAAACACTACTTAGAACATGCAAAGCTTACTTTGCAAGTGGGTTTTGTTTGTTTGGTGTTATTGTGTGGGTTTGATCTGTTTTCAAAGTCATACTAATGAAAATGGATGTTTTTAGAATGTATAAATATCAAAACAAACACGAAACAAGTTCTGGAAATAAGCCAATGAAGTTGGCGGATTCCCAGTCAAGAGCCTATCGGATTCCAGGACTTGATAGTGTCGGAATCCGCTAGTTGCCCAAATCCGATGAAGTGTCGGATTCCGAGAATTCAGGGTGTCGGAATCCGCATATGTCTAAATCCGTGTTATTGTTCTAAATCCGATAAGTATCGGATTTCCAAAAGTTCATGTATTATTTGCAAGTCAATATCCGAAAGTATCGGATTCTGTTGAAAGTGTCGGATTCCGATAAATGTATCGGATTCCGATTGAAGTTCGGATTTCCAATTGTATGTCAAGGTTTCCAAGTTCATAAGTATTGAAATCCGATGAGTGTCGGATTTCAAAATATGTCAGATTTCCCTTGAAGTGTCGGATTTCATGAAATCCGACAGTCTGTCGGATTTATGTAGAATCAGGACTTTAGGATTTCCTTTGTTGGCTTCGAAGCTATTCTAAGTATGTTAAGATAATTATGTAAATCCTAATGTTCTAGGTGAACTGACACCCTAGACAAGGCAGAAGTAAATTAACTATATGTTTAAGCCACTCAGGTGAGTACCGACTTCCATAAGCCTTAGTAGAGGAAGAATTATGTGCTAAGTGATTTGAGTGCACTTGTGCTCATAAGTTAATGAATAAGAATTGCCATATTACTTAAAGTACAATGCCATGCTAAATACTTGTCGTATACAAAGTTAAGTGCATGCCAGTGGGATCCAGAACTGGAACCGCTTAAGTAAATGAATGCTATGCATGATACTGATTCTGATTGAATCAGTTAAGTGAAAGCTTAATGACATGTATGCTAGGGATCCAAATTGGATCCATAAAGAAGTAACTGAATGTAAATGCATGCTAAAAGAAGTAAATGAATATGCATGCTAAGTAAATGAACAAGATATGTGTATGTGCTCGTGAACATCAACAAGCATGGTTAAGGTCAGCCGGTTAGCTGGATCCCAGGGACCCTTAATCAGGAGATTCAGGATTTAACGGTGATTCGATGTAACATTCCAGATCGTAGGTTCTGCAGAACCGCCGTGCCTTATATCATGAGGGTTAATCAGTCAAAAATGGCTGAGTTACCTAAGGAGCCTCTGGTTCCGTTAACGATGCTTGGTGGACTGATGTATGCTCCCCCACCAGCGCGGAGGGTTGTGTTTGATCCCCCGGTGTATTGGTGTTGAGCAGGACTAGCTATCCTGCAAGAAACATCTTTTACCGATCGTGTCAGCACACCACAATGTGATAGGATAGCATTGTATGCTTATTCCTGATATGCATGTTCTACTCTAATGAAGTTTATGCTAAGTTTGTGCTCACTAGCTAAGTGTAGCTAACGGTGCCATGTTAACTGCTTTTGCAGATCGAAGTTAGATTGCCTGGTGAGCCGGGTCCCCTGCCTCTGTATATTTTGCTGGAACACTTAATGTTGTAATAAATACATTATGGTTGGTTGTGGTAGAGTAACACAAGATATTGAAACAATGTTTATTGTAAATATTTCTGCTGCTCAATGTTATATGATCGTGATTAAGTTCACGTTTGTTTAAAAACGCAAATTTTTGCTAAAATCTAGTATATGCAATGCTGGTGTTACAGTGATCCCTGAAAAAAGACAAAATTTTGTACCATTTCCGCGGTTCTTGACAATGATCATTTAGAGGTTGATGGCCAGAGATACTGAGATCTCTAGGTGTGATGGTGAACCAGCTCAGCAGATTCAAATGATGATTAAGCTGTATAAAATTCTGGCGATGCCAAATGTTGATGCTTTTGTGATGCCGGTTGAACATGTTGGGTTATTGGATCTTGAGAGTGAAAGCGTCCAGCGGTAGGTGAGAGATAATAATATTGTTCTTATGAATTGGCAAGAGCCTGTTGATTCTATCCCGAGAACGCCAGGTCCCAAGAGTAGTGCCACTAGGAGTCAGTCTTCTATGGGAGAAGCTGATAAGGATGTGGAGAGTGAAAAAATTGCTGAGAGGGGTGGCGAAGTTGGTGAGAATAGAGAGGGAGGTGTCGTGGACGTCTCTGAAATAGTTCAAAAAGTCATTCAATTAGTTGATAGTTCCCAATCAAGCGAAACAGATTCATTTCATAGGGACATTGATAAAATGCTTGAGCAAACAAATGAAGAGGGCGAGGAGGAATTAGGTCCTGATGGTAAGAAAATTCATCCAATATTTCCTGCATATGATGATCAAATGATGGATTTTAATTTTGAGTTTGAAAGTATTGACCCGGAAGAATTATATGAAAATATTGATGTACTTAACGTAGAAGAAGATTTTGAGCGGCAAAAGCAAAGTGAGGGAGAGAGAGAAGTGAGAAAAGAAAAAGAGAGGGCTGAGGGTTCCCCAACCAATTTAAGCTGGGATACCATATCTACTGTTGGGTCGATACCGAGCATTGAAAAAGACTTTGGCTTCCCACCAGATCATGCACAAACCCGTCCCAGCCACTCAATTTTCTCTTAAAAGAAAATTGTTTCATTGCATGGATATTCAACATATAATCTATCGGCTCCACATTCGGAGGTTGCTGGTATTGAAACAAGTGACACGCCGCTCCATGTCACGCCTATTCCTTCTGTGCACATTGACAAATGGTTGATTTTCTTTCTAAACACAAGGATACACTAGAGGCACTAAGCAAACTATTACGTGATAGACCTGCAGGAACTTGTTGGAATCTGCCCACTGACACACGTATGCCGGTATCACTGCTAATGAAGCGCGAGCCTATTGGGTCACACGCCAAGGATTGATCCCGACAGCACGTTTAGAAAGAGAGGAATAAAATAGTGGTTTTGGTTATCAATGGGTGCTTCATGACCATGAAGGTTTGTGCTTCATGGGCGGTGAAGGCTAGGTGCTTCATGACCATGAAGCTGATTGCTTCATGGGTTGTGAAGGTTGGGTGCTTCACGACCATGAAGCTGTCTTCATGGGCCGTGAAGGCTATGAGCTTCACGGGCCGTGAAGGCTATGAGCTTCACGGGCCGTGAAGGCTATGAGCTTCACGGGCCGTGAAGCAATCAGCTTCATGGTCATGAAGCACCTAGCCTTCACCGCCCATGAAGCACAAACATTCATGGTCATGGGTACGGTGTGTCAGAGGCCGCTCCCGGTCTGTGATGCATATGGCTACGGTGTGTCATGTGCAAGTGGGAGTTTGTTAGAATCTGCCCGCTGACACACGTATGCCTGTATCACTGCTAATGAAGCGCGAGCCTATTGGGTCACACGCCAAGTATTGATCTCGACAGCACGTTTAGAAAGAGAGGAATAGAATAGTTGTTTTGGTTGTCAATGGGTGCTTCATGACCATGAAGGTTTGTGCTTCATGGGCGGTGAAGGCTAGGTGCTTCATGACCATGAAGCTGATTGCTTCATGGGCTGTGAAGGTTGGGTGCTTCACGACCATCAAGCTGTCTTCATGGGCCGTGAAGGCTATGAGCTTCACGGGCCGTGAATAATCCTTCACGGGCCGTGAAGAGTCAGCTGAAGTGTCACTTGTGTTTTATTGGACCATTTGATGGTCCAATCAGATTTCATGCATTATGGCCGAGTTTCTTGAGATAGAAGCTGGTATTTTGAGTCTGAAACACTTAGTCAAAAACACCCCTTCTCTCCCAACTCCATTTTCTCTCTTGGCACCTAAGAGGATTCATGCTAAAACACTAAGATGGTGATCTTGAGTGTTCATATGAAGATCAATGGTGCAAGAGGAGAACTTTTATGTGCTGTTCCAGATGGTGAAATCATTGAGGATGTTCATCTATGGCTCACTAGCTTTTGGGGATCATGTTCTTCTTGGTGTAGACTAGCAATGGAGGAGGAGGCCTCATGTTTCCTCGTGTTTATCCCAAACCATTTTAGGAGCTCGATTTCCAGATGTTGTGAAGCTATAATTTCTATTCCTTCTTCTTCTTTTGAGTTGCAATTTGCTTTGTAGTGTATTCCATCATTGGAACTAGTTGTGGGTTTTGTGTGTGCTTTCATTTTATGTCTTGCATGCTACTTATCTTTTGTGCTTCAGTTGTGTTTGTGCCTACCACGAGTTCCAATAGTGGTATAAGAGCCATCTCTACAAAGAAATTGCACTTTGATGGCTTGAAAACCGAAAATGGACATTCTGTCCAGAAGTGCTTCACGGGCCGTGGAGTTTTTGGCTTCACGGGTCGTGAAGCCTACACGAGTGGCTTCGTGGGGTGTTGCTCATGAAAGGTTTTGACTATGTCAGAGTCGTGGAGCTCATGGGCTTCACGGGCCATGAGGGCCCGTGAAGGATTCTGGGCCGTGAAGGTCTCGTGAACAGTGTTTTTATCCTTGTTTATAAAAGAAATAAAATTTCGGTTTTAGCACCTTTCGATTCTGTTTTTCCAGAATCTGTCCTTTTGTTTGGACACTTGAAAAGCCCCATTTATGTGTCTTGATTCATATATTTATATGTATTGGGTGGTTTGGGCATAAAATGCACACATGCATATACTTATATAGTGTATATATGAATATGTGTTCTCAAAGTGTTTGAGATACTAATGCATATGTACAAGGATTGTTCCTTTTTGTGCCTTGAGTGCTTTGCTTGTTTGAACAATCTTAATTGAGATACATTTTGCATGGTTTTGTTGTGGCACACCATGTTTTTGTTTGTGGTTGTTGTTGTGCCCGGTAACACCTTGCCCGTTAGACCTATGTGTTGGTTGTTTGGTTGTTTATTTATGTATTCATTCATTTGGTGACTTTTAGTCACAATGGTTTGTAATAATATTTAATTCGGTTTGTAAATTTGTAAATTTATTATGGCTTCCATGCCATTGCTTTCCTTTGTACTTGTTGTAAGTAGCTTAGAATAGCAATCGCGGCTTGCATGCCGTTTCTTTTCAAATTGTTTGTAATTGTGAAAAGAAGACCAAAGACAACCATCGAGAGTAGTGGAGGAGACGTCTCAGCTATATTGGATCCGGTGGATCATTTGGAGATGACGGATTCAGTGGGAGCACTTTCGGCGAGGCCATTTGGTTGTGTCCTTAGTTTGGCCTTGCTCTCTCCCTTTGGCTCACGGGGAGGGCGCATAGGGTTTAGGGGCGTGTTACCGGATATTTGCTTTGTGCGTGGTTGTGATTTATTTTGTTATTTTCTTGCGTGGTTGTTTAGGATCTTCGCATGCTAGAAAACTTTTCAAAATAATAAAATCATAAGAGTTGTTAAATGATTTAACAAACCCCGCGCGCTCACGATTAACAAATAAATATAAATTGGTTTATATTAAAGTGAAAAATGCGTTTTGTCACTTCTTTGTTAATCAACTTGACAAGAGGTTTTTTAAACCGGAAAGACAAAAGTCCCGTTTTTCTCAAATGTATATCACACGCCAGCCGTAAGATGACACCACCCGAATCTAGTGATGCATGGGTTGATTGTCGAGCTAAGCACGAGTTGTTCCATGTGGATCTGTGTGGAAGGTGAGTGTGGCGACTTGAAATTATTGGTTGTCGAGCTAAGCACGAGCCAATGATTGTCAAGGGTGTCACCGTGTATCTTGACGGACGATTTTCAATTCCAACTTAATACGCATTGGTAATTGTCGTGCCTATACCGAGTTTCCAAAGCGGCTTAACGAGGAATTGGTGTGAGAAGGGATCAAACATGCCAAACCGATGCTATGAGTGTTGATGAATCCCACAAGTGTCTAAAGAGTTGTAATCTCGGATTGCAATTGGTAAAGCGTTTACCGGCCTAAATAACTTCATGAAGTGATCCGCGGCAAACCCGTCATGTAGTGAAGTGAAATAAGGTTCTTAGCCCTTGTTAAGATAATTGTTTTTCTTAAAACTACATGGGTAATTATCTAACGAGGATTGTATCAAAACTAACTAAAACGTGTATTCTTATATCTTTAATTGGCAAAAGTTAACGACACCGCTTCAACTTAAACTCCGTTCATTCCTAAAGAAGGTGAGACTCATTAGTGTGGACTTAGTTGACTAGGATTGGTCGTTGAGGCTTGTCCTCCACCATGAGTCAAAGTTGCACATTTTAGAGAAATCCCTTTTAGAGCCAAAATGCTACCAACGTGACCTAGACAGATAAGCATGTAAAAGTGCTTCGTAGCCTTGATCGGTTGAAGGATGCATGAAGGCTGGAATATTAGTGTCCATATCCTTGATATAAAGGAGAGGCATGAATTCTCCATAGGGAGGGAGCTTGTGGTGAATGAAAATTCTCCAAAGTCCTTCCTATCACATGCACAATATGGAGAAGTCCTTGATAGAGCATTATGGCATGTTGTGGACTGCTAAGTCTTGCATGGCCAAAGTATGGCTCGCCTCACCGACTCCCGCTTACACTACAAAGGAACAAGAAACCGAGAAGAAGAAATTGACCTCAAAAGGAAAGTTTGGTTTTACTAAACCTACCTTATTTATGAAGTTCGAGGGCAATGACGTTGCGCCTCAAGATAAGACTCCACAAGGGGTAATTTGCTACTTCTACGGAAAGATTGGAAAATTGGCGCCACCACGCCTGCCCTACGAGCCTGAAAGAGCTAAAATCACTTATAAGTAAGAGAAATTAGCTCCTTGACTTTAGGAACTTTCATGATAAAACTCCATTGCTCTTGTATTTCTAAAGGCTAGGTTTTAAACACTAGCAATAACGCTCACGTTTGTCACAAATTTGTTTGTTACAAAGTGAAGGTGTTAAAAGAGAAGTAGGGGGATGAGGCATGGAGAGTTAGAATTCGAAAAGGGAAACATAGTTGTTGTCCCTATTGAGAGGATTGGAAGTTTGTATCTTGCCTTTCCTTCGAACTATTCTATTACTTTATTGGATGTATGTTTAGAGGTGTTCAAAACTCACCAGAACGAGGTACATGATAGAGAGGGCAATGTAACTATGATGCTCGGATCTAGTTAAGATGCTAAGTACCTTAGTTTTATATTTTATGTGACTATCATAAGAATTATGGGATTGTCTCACAATTCATTTCTCTTAAGACACATTGTTACATGTGGTCGTCTAAAGGAGGAACCGGACATTTTGATATGGTCCGACAAGTGATAGGTTACACTTTTATATCCAAAATTGTTTTGGGTCATTCTCCAAATGGTGGGCATGAGTTCTAAATTTTATGAACAACAAAGATGGTCATGTAAATGCCTTAGAGGATATGATGAAAAGGAGTATCCTTGTTTGTCTATTCCAAAGTCTGGATTGTCTAGCCTACGTTTAGACGTGAGGTGGAGGAACCCAGGATCTAGAGGTATTTACTCCATTAGGTACTCTACTAAGACCATGGGATATTTGTCTTGACAAACCTTGTGAGAACTTGTAAGTTGCTCAAAGGTAGAGTCTCTTAAGAAATTAATATCCATGGATGCCAGTGAGAGTAAAGTATACCTTGAATGGAAGAATCTGATGTTAACACTAGAATCCAATCAGAAATGATTGAAACTCAGCATGGCAATGCTGGAGAACCTGGCATAAAATCATTACCTCTTGGTAGAAGTTGTCATAAGACCAGAAAGATATAACTCGTTATATCTGAGGAAGACAACTTAATGATGATTCATGATGAATGCGTCAACTACCGGAAAGCGTAGTGGGCTTGGAGTCCGCTAGGAGAAAGGAGGAAATGATAAGATGAGATGCTATCCATGACGGATACACAAGGTTTCGACTTGGTTGATCCTACACCTGGGTGTGAACCCGCGAGGTGTGATTGGTTATTTGAGGAAATAGACCAAACATGGATAAGTTTGTAGGCTACTTCAAATACCGACTTGTAGGAATGGTTTCACGATGATTTACCATGAGAAAGGTATCATCTAGAAATATTCTCCCGGTGGTTATGTTGAAGTCCACACGGCTACTTATTTTATAAGTGCCTTTTAGGCTATATTGGATAGAAGTGAAGACTACATTCCTTAATAGGAATTTCTAAGGAAATGCTCACAACATTTTCGAGGGTCTTTCACTATCAATAAGTATCCTAATGAAATCTACAAACCCTAAGTAGTCCACTTGTGGACTTATGTAGCCATCTCAATATTAGAATCTTTGCTTTGATATGAAAATCATTTGTTTGAGTTTTCAAAAGGCAATGATAAAACATGGATGAATGCCAGAGCTAGTGGGAGCATTTTGTAATCCTATTCTAAATATGTCTAGCACATACAACGTATTGGAGATAATGTCCTGATCTTGCTTGGAAAAGCTTAGATCAAGAATTATGCATCCAGAACGATTATAGGATATACAAAACCTATGGAAGGAGTTAAAGAAATATTGAAATATGTTCTTGTTGATCTGTAGTAAGAAGCAACATAGAATAAGTTGTTATACAAATGCTTGCTTATATACTTCTTAGGATAACTGCCGATCTTTATCGGGGTTCGTGATCCTACTAAATATGGTGTTGTTAATAAGTATGCTTCTCAAAGCATCGCTGACTCTATTGGGATCTTATGAGACAATGAGAGTACGATGGCTTATGAAAGATAACCTTTATATCTAGCATCCTTGATCTTATTGAGTTCTGATGAATCAATGAAGGTGCGATAGCTTGACAAAAGACCGTTATCTCACCAACGCACACTTTTGAGTGATTGGTTGAGGTAGAGATATGGTCATCTTACGAATACACACGGATAGCATGGTGGCGGATCCGTTTTGCTAAAGCCGTAGTTGCAAGATAGTGATGATTGACATACTAATGCTTGCAAAGACTTGGCTTGAGTTTGTTTTAGTTGAAATTTTGATATGCTGATTATGGGAACGTTAAGCAACATTGTGCTTCTGCTAGTATCGATTATCAAATGGGGATTTGTTAATTCGCGTGTAGCGGATACTCTCAGTTGCCTTTATTGTGTTCCATATTAGCATGTTTACCACTTCCCTGAATGTTATACATTCTAAATCTCCACAGTCAGTCACTCTTTATAGGAAGGAAGTTTGAACGAAGACTGAGGGAAAAGTGTTGGTCGTGTATTCAATGGGGATTGGATACGAGAGACGCAATACTTTACCTATACTTGAAAAGAGTTTCAAGTGATTGGATGACCCACACGTGAGTTTACTTCATGGTACATGTCAAGAGTAACTTAGGATGATAATATCATTTCGTCCTTAGACCGGAGATACATGTGTTTCCATGACAATGGTCTGCCTTGTTCTGATTGCTTTCAAACGCAATCCGTAACTGATTGTAATAAAGGAAGCTTTTGGGGAAGGTATTACCGATGTAATGGGGCAATGTAGTCGAAGGAATTTGTTCCTCTGCTTAGAGAGATATCCCTGGGCCCCTCGATGATTGGGCGCTGACACCAAAATGCACGGCCGTGCTCATGCTTGCAATGATAGTTGATCAGTTGCAAACTTGCATATTTTGGTCACCACCGATCTTGATCGAGAAACATAATCGTGAACGATCGGAGAATGACTTTGTACCATGTCTAGTGTTCACCCGGATATCACGAACAATAGGATGATTGATCACTTATCTGTAGGACCTTTTCAAACCTGTTTGGATTGTGATTTGGTACTTGTCAGGGATGACATACCTCGTGTTGATTTAGGGGCAGGTATGTCTTGCTAGAGGCCGCTCCCTGTCTGTGATGCATATGGGTACGGTGTGTCATGTGCAAGTGGGAGTTTGTTAGAATCTGCCCACTGACACACATATGCCGGTATCACTGCTAATGAAGCGCGAACCTATTGGGTCACACGCTACGGATTGATCCCGATAGCACGTTTAGAAAGAGAGGAATAAAATAGTTGTTTTGGTTGTCAATGGGTGCTTCATGACCATGAAGGTTTGTGCTTCATGGGCGGTGAAGGCTAGGTGCTTCATGACCATGAAGCTGATTGCTTCATGGGCTGTGAAGGCTGGGTGCTTCACGACCATGAAGCTGTCTTCATGGGCCGTGAAGGCTATGAGCTTCACGGGCCGTGAATAATCCTTCACTGGCCGTGAAGAGTTAGCTGAAGTGTCACTTGTGTTTTATTGGACCATTTGATGGTCCAATCAGATTTCATGCATTATGGCCGAGTTTCTGGAGATAAAAGCTGGTATTTTGAGTCTAAAACACTTAGTCAAAAACACCCCTTCTCTCCCTACTCCATTTTCTCTCTTGGCACCTAAGAGGATTCATGCTAAAACACTAAGATGGTGATCTTGAGTGTTCATATGAAGATCAATGGTGCAAGAGGAGAAGTTTTATGGGCTGTTCCAGATGGTGAAATCATTGTGGATGTTCATCTATGGTTCACTAGAATTTGGGGATCATGTTCTTCTTGGTGTGGACTAGCAATGGAGGAGGAGGCATCATGTTTTCTCGTGTTTATCCCAAACCATTTTAGGAGCTCGATTTCCAGATGTTGTGAAGGTATAATTTATATTCCTTCTTCTTCTTTTGAGTTGCAATTTGCTTTGTAGTGTATTCCACCAATGGAACTAGTTGTGGGTTTTGTGTGTGCTTTCATTTTATGTCTTGCATGCTACTTATCTTTTGTGCTTCCGCTGTGTTTGTGCCCACCACGAGTTCCAACAGAACTACCATAGGTGAAGCCCTTACAGGCCATATCCAAAGATTGGTAGGAAGTCCCATCACAGTTACAACAACTCCAGCTGTGAATTTGGGTGGCCCTTTAACTTCTAAGTTTGTTTCAGAAGGTGTTGTTGCTACAACGGGCAATCTAAGTGATCCCGGAAAGGTTACCCCAACCGAATCAGAATCGGATAAGGAATTTGTTTCCAAAGCTGATTTTGAAGCTGCTCTTGAACATATACATGTCCGTATTGATTATACTCAACGGCTACAAGTTTAAAGGTTAACGAATTGAAAAAGCAAAATGAACGGATTGAGGCAAAATTGGATGAGTTACTTGAGAAAAGAGAAAGTGAAATAAAGGACAAAGTGACTGATGCTATGACTGTAGATGATCTAAAAAGTCTTTTGATGTTTAAATTAAATGGTAAAAGTGATAGTACTTCTGAGGATCTTGATATATAAACCTTGTTGAGAACAGAAGTGGAGTCTACATGCAAAACAGCTGCCGGGTCATCCAAAAGGCCTAGGCATGACGACGATGACTTAGACACCGATCGTCCTGAGCGGGAGAAAAGAGCTAAGACATATTTTGATACCCGGGCTGCTCAGTGAATCAGTGCAGTTGCTGCCAGATTGGAGGAAACCTCGTTCAAACAAAAATATAAAGGCATGCAAATTGAAATGGAAGTTGTGGTAAAAGAGGTTGAGTTTGAAAATGATGATACTTCTGCTGTTGAGGTTGAGGATGAGGATCTCACTCTAGCTTTGTGGATGAGTAAACAAATGGTTGAAAAGCCTGACCTTGAAAAATATAAGTTGGAAAGCTTATTGAAAGTAAACAAGGAATTGACAGAACAATTTCCACCATCTCCGGGTAATTTCAGAACAACTCCTACTGACATCATCAAACAACAACAGAAAGAAGCTCAAATCAGTGAATTATCTAAAGAATCTGAATGGAAAATCCCTTTCACTTCTCAAATAGATCCGGTTCATACTGGATCTTTGCCAAATATAAGAAAAAGTTATGTGCTGACTAGAGTGGCCCTGAAAAAGAAAGTCAGAAACTATAGATACCAAGACATACCAGTGGCCTTTCTGGAAGAAAAATTTGTTAATATCTACACAGATCAGATCGAAGAGATGTTGGATATTAATTTGATGGGTGCTAAGAATGTGGATGAAGCAACAATAAAATTATTTCTCAGCATGCACGCCGCGGAAAAGGAGGATATTGAGTTAGCACATCAAATCATCAAGCTGAATTATGTTGCAATTCAAAGAGTACTATTCAATGATATGATCTGCTTTCTTGTCACAAGGTCAGATCTGAAGAGTTATACTATTGGGCACGTAGACCTGAAATTGTTAAACCTTGGTGATGTAAACTTCCTACTTGAGCAGCTTGAAACAAAGTTAGAAAAGAATGTGGAGGAATCCGCAGGATATCATAAGCTCTGGGAGTTTATCTGATTTAGAAGTCAAATAGCTAAGATGACGGATCTCCAGTTGGGAGTAGAAGCTGACAAAGAAAAAATCAATATGATTAAACCAAAGACAAATCACTCAAAGCTTGACCAACTGGAAATGTTTCAGGTTATTTGGAGTTGTGATGATGAGTTTGAAGGAGATGAGGGGATAGTTCTGTTTAATAGAAAAAATGATAAATTCGTCATGAGGTTTGATGAGGTGAATGTGTACTCGGACAGTTCATTGAAAATTTGTTTTATCAAAGTCAAGGAGTACATCATGAGCATAAAGGAAAATATGGATCAAGCGCCAATGCGATTGCTACAGTTCTAGTGATACAACCTTGTGTGTGCAAACGCTTAATGCGATTGCTAATGTTTTAGGTGAACATGTCAAGTTAGCTGAATCAGAATTAAGTAATCAGACGTGATAAGCTAATTAGGTGAGTACCTGCTTTCGTAAGACTCAATAGAGTAAGGCTTGATTGCTAGATGACTACTTGAATGTTGTGTATGATATTGTACTATGTATGCTTATGTTTTATTGCAGGTACACTTAAGAAAGAAAAGGGAAGCCTTGATATGAGATTGATATGTTATGCCATGCTTAATATCTATAGATCATGTATTAAGTGCATGCCAGCGGATCCTGATTGGAACCACCTAGTTGTTAATGATGTTATGAATGAATGACTGAATGAATAAACGATGTATGAATAGATGAATGATGTTGCATGCATGATGATTGATCCTTAATGGATCATATGTATGTATGTCTGTATGTGCACTGTCTGTAGACTACTTGAAGCATGGTTAAGGTCAGTCGGTTGTAACTGGATCCCATGAGTACTTCGGTCATAATTCGGGATTTAACGGTGATTCGGGATGCATTCCGAATTGTAGGTTCTGCAGAACTGTCTTGCCTTAACGTGAGTGGTAATCAGCTGGATGACCCCTGGATTACTTGAGGAGTATTTGACTCTGTGAACGATGTTTGGTGGACTGCTTTATGCTCCCCCACCAACGTGGTTGGTTGTGTCTGATTCCCCCGTATGAGTTGTTGAGCGGGACTGATTACCCTGTAAGACAGAACTCTTACTGATCTTGTCAGCATACCACAATGTGATAAGATAGCAATGATTGATTATCTATATGTTGTATGACTTGCTTTATTGATGCTTGTGATAAATAAGTACTCACTAGCTATGTTGTTTAGCTAATGGTGTTACGTTGCCCTTTTCAGATAAAGACTAGAAGACCTGGTGAGGCGGGTTGCTTTTGATTGTACATATACCTTATGGGATGGAACACTAATTTGTATAATGTAAATGTTGTTGAATTTATGGCCGGTTTCCTGTGTTAGGTAACACCGTTGGTTGTTTTAAAGAACGATATGATGTTATTAACTGTCGTAATTTTTGAAATGAAATTCCGCTGCTAATCTTTTGATTATGAATTTGAAAAATGAATCCACGCGGGTTAAATGTTTGAATTTTCAGTAAATTCACTATTTTCGGAAGCGGTGTTACAATTGAGTATCAGAGCCTAAGTTTGAGTGAATTGGGTACTTGTAAGAGTATTCGATCTCAAAATCGGGCCCGACCATAATTAAGCGTTCCTATGGGGGCTTGAGTGAGTGTGTTATGAGAATGTTAACTGTGTATGCTTACTTGTAAGTATGATAAGTAAGTATAGTAGAGTATTAAATACTCTTCCTTGTTGTATAGAGAGTTGAGAAAGATGTCTACCGAATGTGGTAATACTGAAAAAGCACTTAAAGAGATGGAAGATGAGACTTCTTACATGCCTCATCAAGCTGAGGATGAACGTTCTCAACACAATGCTGAAGGTGGTATACCTGAGCCAGATCAGGCATCCTATATAAAGCGTCTGGAAGAAGAGCTGCAAATAGCCAAAGAGATCTTGTTGCCGACTACATTGAGCAAGCCACGCAAGACTTGTTCTTATAAGAAGTTTTGGTCATGCAAACCTCTGACGTTTGAGGGGAGTGATAACCCCACAGTTACCATATAGTGGTTCCATGAAATGGAGCAGGTGTTTGAATCATGTGAATGCGAATATGAGTATTGCGTGAAGTACGCAGTACGTATGCTGAAAGGCCGTGCCATCTTCTAGTGGGATACGGTAAAAGCCTCTGTTAATAAGGAGGTGCTGAGTGCTCTGTCATGGGAGCAATTTTTTGAGAAGCTGATGAAGAAGTATTGCACCGAGTACAGTATCAAAAGAATGGAGAGGGAGTTTAACAATCTCCAGAAAGGAGATAATTCAATGAAAGAACTCATCACTACTTTCACCGACAAGATGAGGTTCGTTCCACATTTGATCCCTGATGAGAATACCAAGATAAGAAGATTTGTGGGAACATTGCCATTGGAGTTTCGCTCCCACATGCGATGAGCTGTTAATTTGGATCGGGCATTTGAAGTGGCCCGACAAATGAAGGAGATCGTATACGTTGTAAGGGCGAATCTTCCAGTGGGAGTTTAAAAAGGAAGTTTCAACCATCTGGTAAATCGGGTCCTTCCAAAGGACAATCCTCAGTAGGTGGAAAGACTAATACTTCAAAGATGCCGAGATCTGAAACTCCTTGGTATTCTCAGTGCCGTACGAATCATTCTTGCGAGTGTTCAAATGCTACCAGAAGGTGTTGGAGGTGCGGGCAGAAGGGCCATTCTAGTACTGAGTGTGGTTTTAAAGAGGATGTTTGTTATCGGTGCCACAAGCCTGGGCACAAGATGACTGATTGCCCGGAGAGGCAGAGTGCTGGAACCAAAGGGTCTTCTAGGGGCTAGAAGAAGGATGATGCGCCTCGCGTGAAGGGTAGGTCATTTCAGATGACAGTGGAAGAGGCCAAGGCAATAGGGGATGTCATCACGTGTACATTCCTTATCAATTATATCCCTACATGCGTGTTATTTGACTCTAGAGCTACTTACTCCATTGTTTCTGTAGCTTGTCGTAAAAGATTGCAACTACATGTAGTCCCGTTAGTTGAGCCACTTAAAGTAGAGGTTGCTGATGGTAAAGTAGTTTACGTTACTGAAAAAGTTCCTATCGCTGTTATTTATATTGATGGGAGTAGTATCCCTATTTCATTCGTTATTATGCTTATTGCGGGCTTCGATGTGGTGATTGGGATGAAATAGCTCAGCAGTCATGATGCTAAGATTCTCTGTTTAAAAAGATGATTAAGATTCCTCTTTCTGATGGATCTTATGTTGTAGCTCGAGGAGAGCGATGGGAGTCTGATATTCCTGTTATCTCCGTTATCAAAGCTCAGAAGTCTGTTTCTAAAGGTTGTGACTCTTTCTTAGCATATGTTGTTCATGCATATGTTGGTAATCAGGGTAGCTTCTGATTACCCTAAGGTGTTTCCTGAAGAACTGCTGGGTTTGCCTCCGGTTAGAGATGTCGAGTATAAGATTGAACTTGTTCCAAGAGCTACACCTGTGGCTCGATCTCCGTATCGACTTGCTCCTTCTGAAATTAGAGAGATGATGACTCAAATTCAGGAGTTGCTTGACAAAGGTTTTATTCGTCCGAGTTTCTCGCCATGGAGAGCTCCTATGTTGTTTGTGAAGAAGAAGGATGGAACGATGCGTATGTGTAGAGATTACAGGGAGCTTAACAAGCGAACTGTAAAGAATAAATATCCTCTTCCTCGAATCGATGATCTCTTTGATCAATTTCAGGGAGCGACGTATTTCTCTAAGATTGATCTTCGGTTGGGGTACCATCAAGTGCAAATTCCGAAAGAAGATATTCCGAAGACTGCTTTCCGAACTCGCTATGGTCATTACGAATTTCTGGTTATGCCATTTGGCTTAACCAATGCCCCTATCATTTTCATGGATCTGATGAATCGTGTTTGTCGTCCGTTTCTTGATAGATCCGTGATCGTCTTTATTGACGATATCTTTGTTTATTCGAAGACTGAAGCTGATCACGAGCTCGATCTTCGTCAAGTTCTCGAAACTCTTAAATGAGAACAGTTGTATGCAAAATTGTCCAAGTGTGAATTTTGGCTTAGGGAAGTTCATTTCCTAGGACATGTCATATGTAAAGATGGTGTCAAAGTAGATCCACCTAAGGTGGAGGCTGTGATGAATTGGGGGTTTCCTCGAACTCCTTCCGAGATTAAAAGTTTTCTTGGCTTGGCTGGCTACTATTTTATCCGCGATTTCTCGAAGCTTATGGGTCCGTTGACAAAATTCACTCGCAAAGATGTAGCTTTTGTATGGTTGGAAGCTCAGGAGGGAGCCTTTCAGACCTTGAAGCGATTGTTATGTGAAGCTCTATTCCTTACCTTGCCTGGTGGTTCGGAAGACTTTACAGTTTATTGTGATGCCTCGTAAGCGGGTTTGGGTTGTTTCCTAATGCAGCGTGATAAAGTAATTGCCTACGCTTCTAGGCAATTAAAATCACACGAAAAGAACTACCCAACCCATGATCTTCAGCTTGCTGCTGTTGTGTTTGCTTTGAAGCTGTGGAGGCATTATCTTTATGGCACGAAGTGTGTAGTATGCACTGCTCACAAAAGTCTGCAATACGTCTTTTCCCAGAAAGAACTCAACATGCGGCAACACCGTTGGTTGGAGTTAATTAAAGACTACGATTGTGAAATCCGTTACCATCCTGGTAAAGCCAATGTTGTAGCAGATGCTTTGAGCCGTAAAGGACCAATAGCAGAAGCAAAGTTTATGAATATTACAGTGTTTTCAGATTTGACTGCAAAGCTAAAAGAAGCCCAGCAGTTAGCATTGCAAGAAGATAATCTGAAAGCTGAAACAATGAAGAAATTGAAAGACCAGCTGGGTGAAGATAATCGTGGGTTGAAGACTTTTCAATCCAGGATTTGGGTACCTCTTCTTGGAGGTATGAGCTGATAATGCAAGAAGCCCACAAGTTCAAATTATCCGTCCATCCGGGAATCACGAAGATGTACTATGATCTGAAGGCGTTGTATTGGTTGCCGACTCTCAAGAAGAACATTGCTTCCCTTGTGGAGAGATGTCAAATATGCGTGCAAGTGAAGACGGAACGCCAGAGGCCGTATGGTAATCTGCAACAACTGGATATTCCGGATTGGAAGTGGGATCATATCACAATGGATTTTGTGACAAAGCTGCCGAAGACGTTCAAAGGGCACGATATGATATGGGTCATCGTTGACCGGTTAACTAAAAGTGCTCATTTCTTAGCTACAAATGAGTCTGCTTCGTTGACTCGTTTAGCTCAGCTTTATACCGATGAGATTGTATCACGTCACGGTCTTCCATGTTTGATTGTTTCTAATCGTGACTCTCGATTTGTTTCAAATTTTTGGCAAAGTTTGCAGCGTGAGCTTGGCACCCGTGTTCATCTGAGCACCGCCTATCACCCGCAAACTGATGGCCAATCTGAAAGGACGATTCAGACACTAGAATATATGCTTCGTGCGTGTGTACTCGAGTTTGGTGGTTCATCGGATTCTCATCTCCCATTGATTGAATTTGCTTATAATAATTCATATCATTCCATCATTGGAATGCCACTATACGAGATGATTTACGGAAGACGCTGTCGTACTCCAACTTGCTTGTTGGAACCGGGTGAGAAGCAGTTTGCTAGACCTGAGATTGTCCAGATAACTTCTGATAAATTGAATGTGGCTCTTGAAAAGCTAAAAGCGGCTCAAGACCGACAAAAGATGTATGCAGATCCTAAACGTCGTCCCGCTACATTTGATGTTGGTGATTGTGTTTTCTTGAAGGTTTCTTCTTGGAAGGGCATCATTCATTTTGGGCGCAAGGGGAAGCTAAGTCCACGCTTTATTGACCCATTCAAAGTTGTACGTAAAGTCAATGATCAGACGGTAATTCTTGAGCTGCCGCCTGAGCTAGCAGGAATTCATGACACCATTAACGTGTGTCACTTATGTAAGTGCAACGTTGAAGAGGAGCAGATTATCCCATTGCAAGAACTCAAGATTGACTATTCTAAGCGACTCGTTAAAGAACCTATTGAAATTCTTGACACGAAGGTCAAGAAGCTACGTAAGAAGATAATCAAGCTGGTTCTTGTAAAGTGAAAGCACAGCTTATGTCAAAACCTAACGTGGGAAGTCGATGACGAGATGAAGACAAGATACCCTCACCTATTTATCACTGTGCGGATTCCGAGGACGAAATCCTCTCGAGGGGGGTAGATTTGTAAAATCCTCGACTTGGGCCTAGTTGTAAATAGTATGTACGCGTGTGTAATTAATATAATAGGAGAATATATTTTGTACTTGGATTGTTAAAGTTAATTAAATATATATGTGTTTGGTATTAAGTTATGGAGTTAAAAGTGTATATATATATATATATGTATTAAGTAATATATATATATATATATACTTTTGGTCCCACAGAGGGTAAACAAACAACCGATATAGTGTAGAAGAGGGGGTTGAATACACTTTAACACAATCAATCAAATTAATCAAATGTATATTCAATGATCAAACAGAATGATTACAGTTATCACTTTCTAATCAAATCAACAGGTTGATTTGATGTTTACACTAATTATAAACTCAACTCTCTCTAAACACTCTTGTATCACAAACAAATCGATGATCGAACTTCTTGTTAAAACTGATTAACAAGAACTTTTGAAAACTGTCTTGAACTTTGAACTCACAAAGTTATCACAACACACGCGTATCAAGTATGACGAACACACGTACGTTTTGCAACCTATGCAGTCGTATCCTATTTGGTATTCTGTGTTCTTTTTATATTGAAACCCATAGGAAGGTTTATACTCATACTTGACATATCTACGAACAACTCGCAGTTTAAAGATAGAACTTATCTTTTCTTTAAAACCGTAACAAACTCCTTAATTAGAACATATCTAATTAATTCCGTTTGAGATCTCTATCCAACTAATAGATAGTTTAAATTAGGTTCAGATATCCTAATTTAAATGTCGTAGAAATGGAGAGTTTATAACAGAATTTAGAACTTACTTAAATTCTTGAACTGACTTCTGACGCTGAGCTGACTCACTCAGACTCAACATCGTCAAGTTGAGTTCTTGAATCTTGGGTTATTGAATCTTCAAGTCTTCATGTCTTCACTCTTGAACCCTATCTCAGCTTAGAAGTCACTGAGCTATCTAGTACTTACATAGAAAACTCTATATCTGTTTATACACTGACTACTCAGCTTAAGCTGACTACTTAGTCTATAACAGACTTACATAATTCCTAACTCTTAACCTATCATCTATACACAGCTATGGTTTGTCTCATCAAATCTAACTATTCTAAACATGGGACTAACAATCTCCCCCTATTTGATGATGACAAAATATTGAATCAAAGTATGTATAGGTTGGTAGAATTATGTTGAACCACTCTGGAACTGACCAAAGTTAGTTCTTAAAATAAGTATTGAACTAATCCATACTTATTTATCATATCTTGAACTTACAAGATGTTTATGTTACAAATCTATTATAAGACTTGTATTCTAAGTATTTGGATATACAACAACTTAGATACTGAACTTATCAGAATTAATTTAAGTTCTGAACTTACAAAACTTATACTACTGAACTTATCAGTTTATAATTGAACATATCAATCCTCAGCTTGAACTTACAAAGCTATTTGTTTGAACATACCAAACATAATATTGAACATATCAAATTTTAATTTGTATTAATGAACATATCATTTACATTGTAGCTTGATCATTATGATCAGCTTATGCACACTTAGTGCTTACAAAATCATAGAACTAATCTATTTAATCAACAGGATCTCCAACTTCTTACCACATATCTAAACATTTAAGTTCCCAAATGGCAGCTTCCTTGATAGCATTATTCACAATCTATTCACCTTCTGGCAACTCTCTCATTTCAGTTTTTCTTGATCTGACTTCTTTGATGAGATGATATCTGAATAATGAGTTTTGAGTTGAGTCATCACGTAGAATTCTCAAGTATAGAATCAATTCCAGACTTGCCAAATGAAGATCTGCTACTCTCAAGATGCAATGATTACCTTCCACATCAAGATACAAGAATCCTTCCAAAGGTTGAGTGATATAAGTTTTTTCTCTGAATTCAACTCCCTCTGGAACTTGTAAACCGATGTCTCTTTTAGCTCGCTGGCTCGCTGCTCTAACTCTTGCAGCTTTGCCTCAGTTCAGGAAAGTATCAATTTCAGCAGGAATCTCACCTAACTGATCAATTATTATGAAGAGTGTCTTAAGCACATCAACTATCTCTTGTTTGATTTGACTCTTTTTCATCCGTTTGGTAGTTGTGACTATGGATTTTAACTCTAAGAACCCCAACTTGTACATATATCTCATATCTAGACCAATTTCTTGTTTGTTGTCTAGTACAAAGTTGATTATCACCAATTCTCCTTTTCTACTCAGTGTGATGGATTCAATCTTGTGATTAAAGTGTGTTCTTTTATAGCAATGCCTTAGATCAGCATCTGAGTAGGGAATTGGGGCAGCTCTGGGTCCAGAATAGTCAGCTTCAGCTTCAGCTCTGGCAGCCTTAGCTTTAGCCTTTTCTCTTTGAAGCTCAGCTTGTCTTTGCTGCTCTTTCATCTCCTCCACTGTCATGCCCAGTTCTTTAGCCATTTCTTGTAACATTTGCTCAGCAAGCATGTCACTGGCATTCTATGCTGCATCAGCTTCATCACTTGAGTCAGATTCATATGCAACTAGTTGATGTTGAACTTGTTGCTCTGGCTCAGGCTCAACAACGATGACCTTTCTTCTCTTTGCTAGAGACATAACACTTGTTCTTTTCTTTTTTTTTACCATCTCAAACACCTTGCTCTTCCTTTTATCTATTTGTGAAGTTGGAACAAACTCAGCTTCAACAAACTTTGGCAATTCAGCTTGTGAAAAGTATTGGAATCTGCCCACCGACACACGTAGGCCAGCATCACTGCCAACGAAGCGCGGGCCTATTGGGTCACACGCCAAGTTTCAATCTCGACAGCCTGCTATAAGAAGAAAGAGTCAAAATGGTCAAATTCTAGTTGACCTAGGCTTCACGACCGTAAAGGATGCTCCATGGGTCGTGAAGTAGCTCGTGTCCACGAGTCCTGTCGCGGGCCGCATGGTTCATGAAACCCTAGGGCTTCACGACCCTACACGGCCCGTGAAGGAGGTCGTGAAGGCACAACCCTCACGATTCTTGCACAGCGCGGCATGGCTCGTGGAGGATTAATGGCCGGTCGTGGCGCATTTATCCTTCACGACCCGTGAGAGCCCGTGAAGAAGTCGTGAAGGCAGAATTCTAAGTGACACTTGAATTGGTTGGACCATTTTGTTGGTCCAATGAATGAGTGCCAATTAGCACGACTCTGGACTCTAAAGAACAGATGATATCTCTTTATAAGGGGCATTGTTTGTTCATTCTACACTCTTGGAAAAATTGTGCAAGCATACTTCATTTGTGAGTTCATACTAGTGAGAGTGAGTAAGAGCAAGAGGTTAAGGGCTGTGCACAAGTGTTTTCAAGGCTGTTCCAGAAGAGATCCATCAAGTGTTGGTGGTGCTTCGGTTTGCTAGTACAAAGAGGTTGAAGGTTTCTTGGTGTGGACTTGCATTAGGGCTTGGAGCCTTTTGTTTCAAGCTTACATCCCAAATCCGATTTGTTCCAGCCAAGTATCAAAGTCTTCGAGGGTATGATTTGATCTCCTTCTTCTCTTTGTTCTTGTTTTTGGTTGCATGCATGTTCTTGCAAGTTTTCACCACCATTGGGAAATCATGGGATCATTTTGTGTGTTTTTGTTGCTTCCGTTGTGTGCTTTGATCCCCATGGATTCCCAACAGTGGTATCAGTGCCATACTTGCAAGATGCATGCACCTTTGTGGCTTGAAAATCCATATTTTCGATTTTAGACATTCTGTCCAGAAGGTCTTCACGGGCCGTGGAGCTTGCTTCACGGGTCGTGAAGGCCACACGACCAGTCTCGTGGGGTGGTGGTCGTGAAAGGTTTTTAATCTGTTTCACGAGTGGTGGTGCGTACTGCCTTCACGGCCCGTGAGGGCCCATGAAGAGCAGTAGCTTGTGAAAGCGTCGTGAACAAGCTGTTTTTGGCCTTTTTGAAAAAGAAAACTTTATATGGATTTTGGCACATGATTTTGGTGTTTCGAGAATCATTTTAGGCTGTTTAGCCTTGTAGTTGAAGCCCCATAATATCCTAATTCTTTTATATGTATGTATTGGGTGGTTTTGGCATAAAATGCACACATGCATACATGTAAATTATGTATATATGAATATGGATTTCAAAGTGTATGGAATCCTAATGCATATGTACAAGGTTTATTCTTGTGCCTTTAGTTTTTGAATAAACTTAATTGGGATATTGTTTTGCGCATGGTTTGGTGTGGCACACCATGCTTTGTGGTTGTTTCGTTTTTGTGAGGACCGGTTTGAGCCTAGACCTTTGTGTGGTTGTTTGGTTGCTTTATTTGTTGTTCATTCATTTGGTGGTTTGTACCACATTTGGTTTGTAATAAGTTATTTAATCCGGTTTGTAATAATTTATTTATTTGTGGCTTGCATGCCAAAGTATTTATTCTTTGTAATTGTATATTAGCTTAGAATAGATTGTGTGGCTTGCATACCATTTCTCTTTAAATTATGTATGTAATGAGAAGAGAAGACCGGAGGCACCAACGGAAGTCTTGGGAGACGTCTTGGCTACCTCGGATCCGGAGGCGCGGGATCGAGTGGGAGCACGCCACGAAGTCTTGGATTGTTTGTCCTTAGTAGACTTAGTTCCTTGGTTGGCTCACCGGGGAACACTTAGGTTGGCTCAAATCGGTTTTGTATGCGTGGTTGTGTAGTTTTATTTATTTGTTTTCTTGCGTGGTTGTAGGATTGCAAGTGCCTTAGAGTTGTAATCATGGATTGCAATTGGTAAAGCGTTTACCGGCCTAAATACCTTCACGAAATGATCCGCGGTAAACCCGTCATGTAGTGAAGTTATGTTGGGTTCTTAGCCCTTGTTAAATTTAAGTGTTAAACTATTGGGTAATTATTTAACAAGGATTAAAATATGTCGAACTAACCTTTTTGTGTGCTTTGCCTTCTTTTAGATGGCATCTACAAACAACACCGCGACACACATTTCACTCCGTCCATTTTTGGAGAAAGAGAAACTCATAGGCGTAAACTTCATGGATTGGCTTAGGCAATTGAGAATTGTCTTGCGCCATGAAAGCAAGTTGTACGTCCTAGAGGTACCTCTTCCGGAGGCTCCTGCTACCACCGCTACGCGGGCCATTAAGGATGCTTATGAGAAACGCCTTAAAGACACTAATGAGGTGACTTGCCTCATGTTAACGACCATGAGTTCCGAATTGCAAAGGCAATTCGAGGACGTTGGTGCGTTTGACATGATCTCGCAACTAAAGGAAATGTTCCAGCAACAAGCGAGGCAAGAACTCTACGAGTATGTCAAGGCCTTTGTAGGGTGTCAGATGCAGGAGGGCGGGAACGTGAGCTCCCACGTGCTTCGTATGAAGCAATACGTGGACCAGCTCGAGAGGTTGGGCTTTCCTATGGGGAAAGATTTGGCTACGGAGATTATCCTCCAATCTTTGCCTCAAGCATATGGTCCGTTCATTGTGAACTACCATATGCATAATATGGATAAGTGCTTGATGGAGTTGCACAGCACGTTGAAGACCGCCGAGTCTAACATGGCCAAGGCAAAGCCATCGACCTCCGCACCCGTCCTAGCCATCCATGAGGGTGGTGCTAAGAGGAAGCGGCCTGCTTCAAGCTCCAAGGGCAAGGGAAAGGGGAAGGTGAAGGTGGCAGCACCCAGGCCCAAACCACTCCCGGCGCCGGAGCCGAAGGGGAAGGAACCCGCTCCTATAGCCCCCTCACCGGAAGAGGCCACCTGCTTCTTCTGCGGGGAGAAGGGACACTACCGGCGTAGTTACCCCAAGTAAACAGAGGAGCTCAAGAGGCTTCGCGCCAAGGGACAAGGCGCCTCCGGTATGTATATGATTGAACTCCATAACACTTCTACTTCTAACACTTGGGTCTTGGACACCGGGTGTGGTACTCACATAGTTAATAATGTGCAGGTACTAAGAAGAAGTAGAGACTTGGTTAATGGGGAGATGGATCTCATCATGGGAAACAAGGCGGTTGCCCGGTTGAGAAGATAGGGAGCGAGGACCTCGCCTTTCCATCCGGCTTATTTTATTACTTTATTAAATGTATCTTATTCCCCCTGCGTGGCAAGAAACATTTTATCATTTTATGCACTTGTTGACGATGGATTTAACTTTAATTTCTCTAATGGAATTATTTCATGCTTTAAGAATGATTTATTTTATTTTAAAGCACATCTATGTCGTGGCATATATGAGACAAGCGTATGCTTGCAAAGTAATAGATCAATCATGAATGTTGGTTCTAAATCCAAATGTGATTTGGATAAGTTATCTTTATGGCATGGTCGTTTGGGCCACATAAACAAGAAACGCATCGCCAAGCTCCAAGCGGATGGGATCTTGGAATCATTTGACCATGGGTCGGATGATGTATGCGAATCTTGCTTGTTGGGCAAAATGACCAAAGCAGCCTTCACCGGCGTTTGTGAGAGGGGCAAAGACTTGTTGGATATCGTTCACACGGATGTGTGTGGTCAGTTCAAGCATGTCACTAGGGATAACTCAAGGTACTTTGTAACCTTTACCGATGATTTTAGTAGGTATGGGTATGTCTACTTGGTGAGACAAAAGTCAGAAACCTTTGAGGTTTTCAAGACTTTCAAAAACGAAGTTGAGAACCAATTGGGTAAACGAATTAAGATGCTCAGATCGGATCGTGGTGGTGAGTATCTAAGTTCAGAATTCCATGACTATCTAAAAGATTGTAGAATTGTTTCGCAATTGACACCTCCTAGGACACCACAATTAAATGGTGTCGCCGAGAGGAGGAACCGGACATTATTGGATATGGTTCGGTGTATGATGAGTCGTACGGATGTACCCATTAGCTTTTGGGGCTATGCATTGGAAACGGCCGTTAGAATCCTTAACCTCGTACCAACTAAGAAGGTCAAGAAGACACCCTTTGAGATGTGGCATGGAAAGGTTCCATCGCTTTCATATCTAAAGGTTTGGGGTTGTCCTGCCTACGTGAGACGTGAGGTGGAGGACAAATTGGAACCCCGAGCCGACAGGTGTTTGTTCATTAGATATCCTGTCGGTTCTATGGGATATTTGTTTTACAAACCGTCCGAGAACAAGGTATTTGTTGCTCGCAGGGCCGTCTTTCTTGAAAGGGAGATGCTATCCAAAGACGCTAGTAGGAGAAAGGTAGATCTTGAAGAGATTCAAGAACCTTCCAATGACCAACCTGAAGTTGGCACTAGTTCACAAGATGATTCTCAGCACGGCGCTGTTGGAGAACCTGACATGGATCCTTTACTTCTTAGAAGATCCGGTAGGAGTTGCAACGAGCCAGAGAGAAATGGGTTTCTCATGTCTAACGGCTGCGACCTAGTGGTGGATCATGATGAACCATCATCTTATCGGAACGCCGTGGTGGGCCCTGAGTCCGCTAGGTGGAAAGAGGCTATGGAGTCCGAGATGCAATCTATGTCGGATAACCAAGTCTGGGATTTGCTAGATCCGGTACCCGGGTGTAGACCCATAGGGTGCAAATGGGTCTTTAAGAAAAAGTCCGGCATATATGGAGAGGTAGACACCTTCAAAGCCCGATTGGTGGCGAAGGGTTTCACGCAAACTCATGGTGTAGACTATGATGAAACCTTTTCCCCGGTGGCTATGTTGAAGTCTATCCGGATACTCATGGCAGTTGCCGCATTTCATGATTATGAGATTTGGCAAATGGATGTAAAAACCGTGTTCCTTAATGGGACACTTAGCAAGGAGGTCTATATGACTCAACCCGAGGGAACTTGTGTTCCGGATAAAGCCTGCAAGCCAAAGAAGTCCATTTATGGACTTAAGCAAGCATTGCGCAGTTGGAACCTGTGCTTTGATGAGAAAGTCAAAGAGTTTGGCTTTTCAAAAAGCAAGGATGAGCCATGCGTATATGTCAGGGCTAGTGGGAGCATAGTTGTGTTCATAGTCTTGTCTGTCGATGACATACTCCTCATTGGAAACGATGTCCTGACCCTTCAAGGTGTAAAAACTTGGTTAGGGAATTGTTTTTCAATGAAGGATCTAGGAGATGCGACTTATATTCTTGGGATCAAAATCTATAGAGATAGATCCAAGAGGCTTATTGGGCTTAGCCAAAGTACATATGTTGACAAAGTCCTAAAGCGGTTTAGGATGGAAGACTCCAAGAAGGGATTCATTCCAAAGTCACATGGTTTGGAATTGAGTAAGACTCAATCCCCTAGTTCCCTAGAGGAACAGGAAGTAATGAAGTGAGTGCCATATGCTTCGCCCGTGGGCTCGATCATGTACGCCATGCTATGTACAAGGCCTGATGTATCGTGTGCCTTGAGCATGACGAGTAGATATCAAGCCAACCCTGGCGAAACTCATTGGACGGCGGTGAAGAGCATTCTCAAGTATCTTCGGAGGACTAAGGAGATGTTTTTGGTGTACGGAGTTGAGGAAGAGCTTAGAGTAAAGGGTTACTCTGATGCAAGCTTCCAAACCGATAGGGATGACTACCGATCACAATCGGGGTTCGTGTTACTATTAAACGGCGGTGCTCTATCCTGAAGGAGCTCTAAGCAAGACACCGTGGCCGATTCCACTACCGAGTCGGAATACATTGCGGCCAGTGAAGCTGCTAAGGAGGCCGTATGGATGAGAAAATTTCTGCTTGATCTGGGAGTGGTTCCAAGCATCTGCGACCCTGTTGAGATCTTCTGTGACAACGAGGGTGCCGTTGCTTTAGCAAAGGAACCGAGGTCTCATCGACGCACGAGGCATATTCCGCGGAAATATCATTTTATCCGGGACGTGGTCGAAAATGGAGACATCGTCATCAGCAAAGTACACACGGATAGCAATTTGGCGGATCCGTTCACTAAACCGTTGTCGCAAGCCAAGCACGATGTCCACACATGTGCTATTAGGATTAGATTTGCTAGTGACTTGGTTTGAATTGTATATTGGTTATTGTATTCGATGTATTTACTATACTATTGGGAACATTAAGCAATATTGTATTTTTGAATGTATTGATTATTAAATGGAGATTTAATGATACGCGTGTAGCGAATACTTTCTTTAAATCATTATTGTGTTCCAACTTTGCATGTTTTATCACTTCCTTGAATGTTTTACATTCTAAACAGTCCACGATCGGTCATTCTTCAAGGAAGGAAGTATGAACGAAGATTGAGGGAAATGATTGGTCATAGTATTCAATAGGGATTGAATACAAGGGACGCAATATTTCGCCTATACTTGAAAAGAGTTTCAAGTCATTGGACGACCCACACCTGATCTTACTTCATGGTACATGTCAAGAGTAAATCAGGATGATAATATCTTTTATCCTTAGACCGGAGATGCATGTGTTTCACTACTTTGGTTTGCTTTATTCTGACTGCTTTCAAACTAGTCCGTAACTGGCTATTATAAAGGAGGTATTTGGGTAAAGTATTGCCATTGTATTGGAGGCAATGTAGTCGAAGGAATTTGTTCCTTTGTAAAGAGAGATATCCCTGGACCCCTCGATGATTGGGCGCTGACACCAAAACTGCATGGCCATGCTCGAGTTTGCAATGATTGTTGATCAGTTGCAACTCACCTTTTGGTCACCACCAATCTTGATCGAGAAACATAATCGTGAACGATCGGAGAATGATTTTGTACCATGTCTCGTGTTCACTTGGATATCGCGAACAATAAGATAATTGATCACTTATCTATAGGACCATGTCAAACTCTTTTAGTTTATCATGGTACTTGTCAGGGATGACATACCCCATGTTTAGTTGGGGGCAAGGATCCCTTGCTAGAGGCCGCTCCCTGTCTGTGGTGCCCATGCATACGGTGTGTCATGTGCAAGTGGGATTTTGTTGGAATCTGCCCACCGACACATGTAGGCTAGCATCACTGCCAATGAAGCGCGGGCCTATTTGGTCACACTCCAAGTTTCAATCTCGACAGCCTACTATAAGAAGAAAGAGTCAAAATGGTCAAATTCCAATTGACCTAGGCTTTACAACCGTGAAGGATGCTCCACGGGTCGTGAAGCAGCTCGTGTCCACGAGTCCTGTCATGGGCCGCATGGTTCATGAAACCCTAGGGCTTCACGACCCTACATGGCCCGTGAAGGAGGTCGTAAAGGCACAACCCTCACGATTCATGCACAGCGCGGAACGGCTCGTGGAGGATTAATGGCCGGTCGTGGCGCATTTATCCTTCACGGCCCGTGAGATCCCGTGAAGAAGTCGTGAAGGCAGAATTCTAAGTGACACTTGAATTTGGTTGGACCATTTTGTTGGTCCAATGAATGAGTGCCAATTAGCACGACTCTGGACTCTAAAGAACAGATGATATCTCTTTTTAAGGGGCATTGTTTGTTCATTCTACACTCTTGGAAAAATTGTGCAAGCATACTTCATTTGTGAGTTCATACTAGTGAGAGTGAGCAAGAGCAAGAGGTTAAGGGCTGTGCACAAGTGTTTTCAAGGCTGTTCTAGAAGAGATCCATCAAGTGTTGGTGGTGCTTTGGTTTTCTAGTACAAAGAGGTTGAAGGTTTCTTGGTGTGGACTTGCATTAGGGCTTGGAGCCTTTTGTTTCAAGCTCACATCCTAAATCCGATTTGTTCCAGCCAAGTATCAAAGTCTTCGAGGGTATGATTTGATCTCCTTCTTCTCTTTGTTCTTGTTTTTGGTTGCATGCATGTTCTTGCAAGTTTTCACCACCATTGGGAAATCATTGGATCATTTTGTGTGTATTTGTTGCTTCCGTTGCGTGCTTTGATCCCCATGGATTCCCAACAAAAAGTTGGTATGAACAGCTTGAGATGTTTCTTCATATCGAGTTTCTGGTTGAGCTGATTGGACTAACGGAGATATGATTGTTTGAACTGCTTGAGCTTGTTGCTTTTGTTTAGTGGGCTGATCTACAGTACTCATGAACTAACCATGAGCTTCTTCTTCGATTTGTACTTCCTCTCTATGCTCCCCCTCAACCACATCATCACTTTTCTCTGATTCTTCCTCCCCCTTTTTGTCATCATCAATAGGGGAGGGTCTGAATTTGAGCACAAAGCTTTCCAAGTTGGCTATAGAGTTTAAAAGATCATTAAGTTTGCGCATCAACTTGGCTTTATCATTTTTCCTCTTCTTGTGCAGGAGCTTAAACTGAGTGTGTAAGTAATCCATAATGGCTTGGGCATCAGTAGCCATCAGCTTGGGCTCCTTTGGTCTCCTCTTGACCTCAAAGTCCTCCTGTCCTGTGTAGGAATGTATTTCCACCATAGGAGTGGCTGTTGAGTGTTCCTCAATAGGTGAGAATGTAGGCCCCATATCCAAAGGTTGGTGCTGACCTATGGAATCAAGGGGGCCAGATTGGGGACCTTATAAACGTTCCTGGTGTATGAAAGGTTCATTGACAGGTCGTGCAAGAGAGTGTAAGGATGGAAGAGAAGAATGACCAATGTCGTGAACTATGGTAGTAGGGTAGGCTGGGCTTAGTGGTGAGGAGGGGGGTAGTTAACCCTAGGGAGAGGTCGTTAGTTCGATGTAACCTTCATGGGTCTGTGAAGGCACAGAAACAGGTTCTTGAAGGATTCTCATGCACATCAAAACCCAAGCACAACGGAAGCAAGAAGATAAAAAAACTAGTTTATTTCGGGTTTTCAAACACATGCACAAGAAACACATAGTGCAATCTAGCTACAAAGCATGATAGCAACAAGAAGAACAAACGAAACCAGAAAAAGAGACCATACCCTTGATGTCTCTGGTGGTTGTTTTGTTGTAGATACAATGCTTGAACTCCAAGACGAGTTCCTCTATTGATATCCACACCAAGCCTTCCGTGAACCGCCTTTGCTAAAGCTTGAAGCACAAACCTTGCACCCACGTGAGCTATGCTTCAAGAATAGCAGAAGAAACCTTTGTACTAGCCAACACTAACACTTAAAGCCTCTAGTATATCACACACAAGTTCTCTTTAGTGTATATGTTGTTCAATATGGCAAAAATGTCCTTAAGAGAGAAACAAGAGGGGTATATATAAGCTGATAGGGAGCTTAAGTGACACCAGACTCGGCCAAAAAGGCGTGGCTCTCATTGGACCAAACAAAAGGGTTCAATAAGATTAAAGTGTCACTTTGACTTCTGCCTTCACGGGCTCTCACGGCCCGTGAGGAAGTTGTGAAGGCATCACCCCGACGATCCCTGACCGGCCCTTGAAGCCTCGTGAAGGTCTTCACGTCACAACCTCTTCACGACCCGTGAGGGCCCGTGAAGGTCGACTGAAACGCTAATTTTCTATCTTGACATGTGTTGTCGGATTCAACGCTTGGCGTGTGACCCAATAGGCCCGTGCCTCATCGGCAGTGATCCAATATACGTGTATCAGTGGGCATATATCCAACAGACTCCCACTTGCACATGATACATCGTCATATATTAATCACAGACAAAGAGCGGCTCTAGCTAAGCATCAATGCCCCCAAGTCGGCGCGAGTTGTCATCTTCGACAAAAACCTAATAGCCATAATGGCTTACGAGGTTCTATAGATAAGTGATCATGTGCATCCTTTTGTTCGCGATATCCTTGTGAACACGAGACATGGAATATGTCAATCTCTAGATCGTTCACTATTATGTTTCTCGATTACAGATTGGTGGTGACCAAATAGACAAGTTGTCTAGAATTAATGTAACTTGAGCACGACCATGCATATTTGATGTCAGCTCCCAATCATCGAGCGGCCCAGGGATATCTCTCTTATTAGAGGAACAAATCCTTTCGACCACATAGTCCCATCATATGTTTCATACTTTACCCAATTATTTCCTTTATAACAGCCAGTTACAAACTTCATTTGAAGATAACTAGAGTAAGGTAGATTCATACTCTGGCAACCTATGCGTCTCAAGTCTAAGGATGAAATGATATTATCATCCCGAGATACTTGTGACTATAGATCCATGAAGTAAACTCAGGTGTGGGTCTTCTGGTCATTTGAAACACCTTTCAAGCACAAGTAAGTCTTGCACCCTTATTCAACCATTTTCAAAAATCCAAATTCTTTGATCTTTTCATCAAAACAAAGATTCCAACTACGAGAGGCTTGCTTAAGTCCATAAATGGACTTCTTAATCCTACATACCTTGTTAGGATACTTAGGATGTATAAAACCTTCAGGTTGTGTCATATACACCTCTTTAGAAAGCTTCCCGTTAAGGAAGGCGGTTTTTACATCCATTTGCCATATCTCATAATCATGAAAAGCAGCTATGGCAAGGAGGATCCTAATGGACTTCAACATGGCCACTGGTGAAAAGGTTTCATCATTGTCAACACCCGGTGTTTGCGTGAAACCTTTTGCCACCAATCGGGCTTTGAAAGTGTCCAAGGTATTGTCCATGTTGGTTTTCTTCTTGAAAACCCATTTACAGCCAACGGGTCGAAACCCGGGTTTTGGATCAATCAGTTCCCAAACCTGGTTATCCGACATGGAATCTATCTCGCTTTCCATTGCCTCCCTCCACTTGGCAGACTTAGGGCCCACCATTGCTTCTCGGTAGTTGGTGGGTTCATCTTGATCCACCAATAGCTCATTTCCCTCAGATATTTGAAATCCATATCTCTCTGGCTCATGATGAGCTCTACCGGATCTACGCAAGGTAGGAAATGGAAGTGTGTCAGGTACCGCAACTTCACCTTGCTCGGTGTCAACCATTGATGGTTGATTGCTAGTGCCAACATAGAGTTCTTTATCGGGTGATTCTTGAATTTCTTCAAGATCGATTTCCTTTTGCCTCGGTACGTTGGATATAAGTTCCCTTTCAAGGAAAACGGCTATTTGAGCAACAAAAACATTTTTCTCAGAAGGTTTGTAGAAAATATATCCAATACCGGCAGGAGGATATACGATAAAATAACACCTTTCGGAACGGGGTTCTAGTTTGTCATTTGCCTCACGTCTCACGTAGGCTAGACATCCCCATACACGAAGATATGAGAGAGTGGGCGTTTTCTTGTGCCACAACTCATATGGTGTTGTTTCAACTTTCTTTGTTGGAACGAGGTTAAGGATTCTTACCGCCGTCTTTAGAGCGTAACCCCAAAAACTAATGGGTACCTCCGTTTGACTCATCATAGAACGGACCATATCTAATAATGTCCGATTTCTCCTTTCCGCAACTCCATTTAATTGTGGAATCCTAGGAGGAGTTAATTGTGAGATAATCCCACATTTTCTAAGATGGTCTAGAAACTCCGAAGTAAGATACTCACCGCCTCTATCCGAGCGTAGTATCGTAATCTTGTTGCCCGATTGATTCTCTACTTCACTTTGAAATGTCTTGAACACCTCAAAGGTTTCAGACTTTTTTCTAATCAAGTAGATATATCCATACCTACTATAACCATCCGTGAAGGTAACGAAATATCTAGTATTGTTCCTTGTGATATTTTTGAAAGGACCACACACATCGGTGTGAATGACTTCCAAAAGATCCTTTCCCCTCTCACTAACTCCGGTGAACGGTTCTTTAGTCATTTTGCCTAGTAAACAAGATTAGCATATCCCAAGGTCAAATGATTCCAAGATCCCGTCCGCTTGAAGCTTGCTGATGCGAGTCTTGTTTACATGAGCAAGACGACCGTGCCATAAGGAATATTTTGTTGGAATATGCCCGCTGACACGAACGAGTTAATGGCCCTACCGATGAGGTATAGGCCTATTGGGTCACACACCAAGTATTGATTCCGGCAACACGATCAAGCAATAGAGAGGAAAAGGCCAAAATGGGTTTTGGCAGGATGCTACACGGGCCATGTCCAGTCCAACATACACGAGGCGTATTGGCCCAATTCAAGGTCGTGTAATTTGGGCCTACACGGGCCGTGTTGTGCTTGTTAGACACGGGCCGTCTTAGCCCAATTGGGGCCGTGGACTTTGGGCCTACACGGGCCGTGTACGTTCGCTGTAATAGCAGAAATAACAGCCTTAAACACTTGGTTTAATGGGGTTAACTTCTCATAATGATGGTAGACAAAGAGACCACGAGTTATCTGCTCTAGTAGAGGCTTTTGGCTAGCATTTTGGTCCTTGGTTGACATTAGAACTCTCTCTCTCTTGTTCTTGGTGTTCTTGGTGTTCTTGAGCAGAAGAAGCAAGATATACACACACTTGGTTGTTGCTTTGGTGATTACACATCAACTTGCTAGCACTTGGGAATCAAACAAGCTTGGGGTGGACTTCATTGGAGGGGTTCTTTGTTGGATTCTAAGCTACTTGACAAGGAAGGTTAACTTGTGTTTTGATCAATTGAGGTATAACCTTTCTTCTTATCTTGTTCATATTAGTTGCAATGTCTTTGTTAGATTTTGGTCCATGAGAGTGTATTCACTAGTTTGGCATTGATTTTCGTTATACATATTGCTTCCGTTGCTACTTGTTTTTGCCAAACGAATACCTTCAGTGGTATCAGAGCCATATCTAACATGGCTTTGCACTATTGAGTCTAGAAAAACCATAAAAGTGTTTTTGGATAAGAAAAGTGTTTTCTTAAAATTGGTTTTTCCATTGAGACTCTTGTTGTGCTAGAATAGATTTATTCGTAGACGTGTTAATATATTTTAGTTTTTATATTTATACATTTGTTGTAACTTGGCATGAAGTTTACACAAATATATACTTATAAATGTATATATGAATATGTGTCTCAAAAATGGTTTGATACACTAATGCATATGTACAAGGATTGTCCTTTTAGTGCCTTTGATGTTTTGACAATCTTAAATAAAATATAGATTTATATTTATATATCATGGTTATGTGTGGCACACCATGTTTCTATGTGATATGTTTGGTTTGATTCGGTAACAAGATATGCCCCTAGACCTATGTGTTGTGATGATTGATTATTTTTTGGTTTTTGGCGGCCTGCGTGCTGTATTGTTGTAAGAATATTTGTTTATTTACTTATTGGTGCGGCTTGCACGCCATTTCTTTTATTCTATGTATTTGTATAAATAGTATAGGATTGCGACCTGCGTGTCGTTTAAATATATTCTATGTATTTGTATATAGTATAGATTTAAAACCGAAATAGTCAACGGGAGTCATGGTGATGACGTCTTGGTGAGAAGGAATCAACATGCTATTGGAGGTGTTGGATTCAGTGGGAGCTCATCCAACGAGACCATATCTTGTCCTTAGATTTTTGGCCTCGTTTTCCCCGTTGTGGCTCACGGGGAAAATGCATAGGAATTTTGGGCATGTTACCGAATCATATGTATATATATTTGCGTGGTTGTATTTTATTATTCTATGCATGGACTAGGATTCGCATGCTAGATAAATTTTCTATAAAATTAAATAAAATACAATGTTTGTTAAAATGGTTAACAATTGCGCGCGAATAGAATTGACAAAGAAAATATAAAAATGGTATTATATTAAAAGTGTTTAAAACCGTTTTGACGCTTACTTTGTTAATTCACAAAAGGGTTTTATAAACCGGAAACAAAATCCCGTTTTTCAAAATGTAAATCACGCACCATCCATAAGATGACACCACTCGAATCTAACGAAGCAAGGATGATTGTCGAGCTAAGCACGAGTCATTCCTTGTGTAGTTGTGTGGAAGGTGAGTGGGGTAACTCGCATGATTGGTTGTAGAGCTAATCACGAGCCAATTAATGGTTGAGAGTGCCACCCGTGTGTCTTGTCGGTCGATTTACAATTTTAGTATATAGTTCTTGGTTAGTTGTCGAGCTAAGCACGAACTAAACAAAAATTATATATTAAGATTGGTGTAAGATAGGGATCAAACATGCCAACCGACATAATGGATGTCAACGGGTCCCACAAGTGTCTAAGAGTTGTAATAGAGATTACAATTGGTAAAATGGTTGCCGGCCTAAATAGCGTCGCCACATGATCCGCGGTAAACCCGTCACGGTACGAGGTGAAATAAGGTCTTTAGCCCTTGTTGCAAATAAATTGTTTTGTTCAAAACTATGGGTACTTATTTTAACAAGGATTTCCAAACTAATTAAACTACTTTGCTATTTTAGATGGCGTCTTCAAGCAACACCAACACCACCAACCATTTTTCTCTTAGAGTTTTCCTTGAGAAGGAAAAACTCAATGGTAACAACTTCTTTGATTGGTTTAGGCAACTTAAACTTGTCCTACGCCAAGAAGGGAAGATGGTTACCATAGAGGAGGCCTTACCCGAGGCTCCTGCTACCAATGCCACTCGGGCTATCCGAGAAGCGTATGAGAAGCGTGTCAAGGATACCGAGGACATTACTTGCCTCATCCTAAGTACTATGATCCCCGAGCTCTAAAAGCAAATGGATCATTTGAGTGCTTTTGACTTGATTGCTCAGCTTAAGGAAATGTTCCAGCAGCAAGCGATACAAGAGAGGTTTGAATGTCTCAAGACGGTACTTGGTAGTAAGATGGCCAATGGCGGGAATTTGAGTGCTCACGTGTTGCGCATGAAAGCAAACGTGGAGCGCATGGAACGACTCGGATTTACCATAGGGAGGGAGCTAGCCGTGGATTTGATCCTATGGTCCCTGCCCACCGCGTATGATCAATTCCTTATGAGTTATCATATGCATAGTATGGATAAGTCCATTATGGAGCTTCATGGTATGCTTAAGACAACCGAGTCTAGCATGACCAAAAATAAGCCCACCGTTCCAAATCCCGTTCTTGCTATAAGGGAGGGGCGAATCCAGAAGAAGAAGAGATCTGTTTATACCCCTAAGGGTAAGGGGAAGGGGAAGATTGGCGCTGCCAAGTCTAGCCCCTCTTCGGAGGGTAAAGGCAAGGGGAAGATGGTTCCCCAAGCTAAAACTCCGAATGAAGCGGAATGCTTCTTCTGCGGGAAGAAGGGCCATTGGCGCTGTAACTGCCCGGGGTACCTAGAAGGTCTAAAGAAGCTCAAGGGGTTGAGCATCGCAGGAACTTCCGACTCAGGTACGTACATGATTGAACTCCATCATACTTCTACATCTGGTAGTTGGGTATTAGATACCGGCTGTGGCACTCACGTTTGTAATATTGTGCATGTGCTAAGGATAAGTAGAAGGATGGAGAGAGGTGAGCTTGACTTGATAATGGGAAACAAGGAGATTGTCCCGGTCAAGGCTCGAGGAGAAGTTGAATTATCTTTTAATTCTGGTTTTTCCATATTATTATTGAACATATGCTATTAGCCGCTTGTGGCGCGGAACATTATTTCTTTTCATGCATTACACGACAATGGATTTGGTTTTTCTTTTGATAATGGAGTTATCGTTTGTTCTAAAAATAATATTTGTTATTTTAAAGCTTATCCTTGTCGTGGTATTTATGAAGTAGATGCGTACGTTAGTGATAATCGTTCAATCATGAATATTGATACAACGTCTAAAAATGGTTTAGACAAATTGTCTTTGTGGCATGGTCGACTTGGCCATATAAACAAGACTCGTATCGCCAAGCTCCAAGCGGATGGGATCTTGGAATCATTTGACCACGAGTCAAATGAAGTATGCGAATCTTGTTTATTAGGCAAGATGACTAAAGCACCCTTTTCCGGCGTGAATGAGAGGGGAAAGGACTTATTGGACATTATACATTCCGATGTGTGTGGTCCGTTTAAGCACATCACAAGAGACAATTCTAGATACTTCGTTACCTTTATAGATGATTATAGTAGGTATGGGTATGTCTACTTGCTTAGACAATAGTCCGAGACCTTTGAGGTCTTTAAGACTTTCCAAAACGAAGTAAAGAATCAATTGGGCAAAAATATTAAGATACTTAGATCCGATAGGGGTGGTGAGTATCTTAGTCAAGAGTTTCGTGATCATCTCAAGTGTTGTGGAATTATTTCACAACTTACACCTCCTAGGACGCCACAACTAAATGGTGTCGCCGAGAGGAAGAACCGAACATTGTTAGATATGGTTCGGTCTATGATGTGTCACACCCAAGTGCCTATAAGCCTTTGGGGTTATGCTTTTGAAACGGCAACAAGAATCCTTAATCTCGTTCCAACGAAGAAGGTCGATAAAACACCTTTCGAGATGTGGCATGGGAAACCTCCCGTTCTTGCCTATCTTAAGGTTTGGGGTTGTCAAACCTACGTACGACGTGAGGTGGATGACAAGTTGGAGCCCCGATCCGAAAAGTGTTATTTCATAGGATATCTAGCTGTGGGTATTGGATATATGTTCTATAAACCTTCCGAGAACAAGGTATTTGTTGCTCGGAGGGCGGTCTTTTTAGAAAGAGAATTAGTATCCAATCAGCATGGCGGGACTAAGATTGATCTTGAAGAAATTCAAGAGTCAACGGATGAAAGACCTGACGTTGGCACTAGCCAGCAACCTAGTGAGGTTGAGTCTATGCATGACAATGCGGAGACTAACGTAAATCCGTTACCTCCCCGTAGATCCGGTAGAACTCGCCATGAGCCAGAGAGATATGGGTTTCTCATATTTGAGGGTGACGAGTTATTGGTGGATCTTAGTGAGCCCACCAACTATCGGGAAGTGGCAGCGGGCCATGAGTTTGCTAAGTGGAAGGAGGCAATGGATAACGAGATGCAATCCATGGAGGATAACCAGGTTTGGGAACTGGTTGATCCCACACCCGGTTGTAAACCTATAAGGTGTAAGTGGGTCTTCAAGAAGAATACCGACATGGATGGAAAAGTAAACACTTTCAAAGCCCGACTGGTGGCTAAAGGTTTCAGTCAGACACATGGTGTCGACTATGATGAAACTTTCTCCCCAGTGGCCATGTTGAAATCTATTAGGATACTTTTGGCAATCGCCGCATTTCATGATTACGAAATATGGCAAATGGATGTCAAAAGCGCCTTCCTTAATGGGAAGCTCTCCGAAGAGGTGTATATGACGCAGCCTGAGGGTTTTGTACATCCGAAGCATCCTAATAGAGTGTGTAGATTAAAGAAGTCCATTTATGGACTTAAACAAGCATCTCGTAGTTGGAATCTATGCTTTGCTGAGAAAATCAAAGAGTTTGGTTTTTCGAAGAGTGTAGACGAGCCATGTGTATACGTTAGGGCTAGTGGGAGCGCCGTTGTTTTCTTAGTCTTGTATGTGGATGATATCCTACTCATTGGTAAAGATATTCCAACCTTGCAAAGTGTCAAACCTTGTCTTGGAAAACGCTTTTCAATGAAAGACTTAGGAGAAGTGGCATACATTCGGGGAATCAAGATCTATAGAGATATATCTAGAAAACTTCTTGGGTTGAGTCAAAGTACATACATTGAAAAAGTCTTGAAGCGGTTCAAGATGGAGGACTCAAAGAAAGGAAATCTTCCTATGTCGCATGAATTAATATTGAGTAAAACTCAATGTCCTAGTTCTCAAAAGGAACTAGAAGTAATGAATCGAGTACTATATGCTTCGGCCGTGGGCTCGATCATGTACGCCATGTTATGTACTCGTCCTAATGTGTCATGCGCTTTAAGCTTGACTAGTAGATATCAGGGAAACCTAGGGCAAGCCCATTGGGTTGCGGTAAAGAACATTCTTAAGTATCTTAGGAGGACTAAAGAGATGATCTTGATCTTTGGTGGTGAGGAAGAGCTCAAAGTAAAGGGTTACTCTGATGCTAGCTTCCAAACTGATAGGGATGACTGCCGATCACAATCGGGGTTCGTGTTCCTATTGAACGGTGGGGCTATTACTTGGAGAAGTTCAAAGCAAGACACAGTGGCTGATTCTACTACAGAGTCAGAATACATTGCGGCAAGTGAAGCTGCTAAAGAAGCTGTGTGGATAAGGAAGTTCATCCAAGACCTTGGAGTGGTTCCTAGCATATCCGACCCTATTGAGATCTTTTGTGACAATGAGGGTGCGGTAGCCTTAGCGAAGGAACCGAGAGCTCACAAGAGAACGAGGCATATACCTCTTAAGTACCACTTGATAAGAGAGATGGTTGAAAGTGGTGAAGTCGCTATTAGTAGAGTAACCTCGGAAGGCAATTTGGCCGATCCGTTTACTAAACCATTGTCACAAGCTTCTCATGATTCTCACACTTCGGCGATAGGTGTTAGATTTGCTCATGACTTGGTTTAGATTAAGAATTAATTTATGTTTGGACCATTATGTATTTGGGAACATTAAGCAATAATGTTACTAATGTTTGTTTCGATTTACATAGTAGAGATCTATATACGCGTGTTGCGGTTACTTACATTTAGTCTTTATTGTGTTCTATCTTTGCATGTTTAATTTATTCCCTAGATTGTTTTACACACTTTAAGTCTGCACAATCGGTCATACTTTATGGGAAGGAAGTATGAATTAAGATTGAGGTAAAGAATTGGTTTTGATAAAACGTGATTCTTGCCTATACTTGAAAGGGGTTTCAAGTGATTGGAGGACCCGCACCCGAGTTTACTTCATGGTTTTAGTCACAAGTAACTCGGGATGGTAATGACATTTCATCCTTAAACTAGAGATACATGTGATCTCAAAGCATAGGTCTGCTTTGCTTTGATCGTTTTCTAACGCGGTCCGTAACTGGTCGTTATAAGGGAGATGATTGGGTAGAGTATTATCTATGTGGCGGGACTATGTGGTCGAAAGGTATTTGTTCTTCTTCTCTTTACCACGCGATAGGTCAGCTCTGTCCTGATCTAGGCCTCTATGTATAGAGAGAATATCCATGGGCCCCTTGATGATTGAGTGCTGACATTCATATGCATGGCCGTGCTCAAGTTACATTGATGATGGAGCAATGTTAACTTAGTTTGTTGGTAACCACTAATCTAGAATCGAGAAACATAATCGTGAACGATCTGTAGGTTGACTATATTCCATGCCTTGTGTTCACATTGGATATCGCGAACAAAGGGATGTACATGTTCATTTATCTTTAGGACAATCATTTTATGATTGGGGATCTTGTCAAGAGTGGCATACCCTATACTGACTTGGGAGCATAGATGTCTTGCTAGAGGCCGCTCTATGTTTGTGTTATTTTTCGTAGTCGTGCAAGTGGGAGTCTGTTGGAATATGCCCGCTGACATGAACGAGTTAATGGCACTACCGATGAGGTATAGGCCTATTGGGTCACACACCAAGTATTGATTCCGGCAACCCGATCAAGCAATAGAGAGGAAAAGGCCAAAATGGGTTTTGGCAGGATGGTACACGGGCCGTGTTCGTGAACATGGGCCGTGTCCAGTCCGACATACACGAGGCGTATTGGCCCAATTCAAGGTCGTGTAGTTTGGGCCTACACGGGTCGTGTAGTGCATGTTAGACACGGGCCGTCTTAGCCCAATTGGGGCTGTGGACTTTGGGCCTACACGGCCGTGTAAACCTACATGGGCCGTGTACGTTCGCTGTAACAGCAGAATTAACAGCCTTAAACACTTGGTTTAATGGGGTTAACTTCTCATAATGATGGTAGACAAAGAGACCACGAGTTATCTGCTCTAGTATAGGCTTTTGGCTAGCATTTTGGTCGTTGGTTGACATTAGAAATCTCTCTCTCTCTTGTTGTTGGTGTTCTTGGTGTTCTTGAGCACAAGAAGCAAGATATACACACACTTGGTTGTTGCTTTGGTGATTACACATCAACTTGCTAGCACTTGGGAATCAAACAAGCTTGGGGTGGACTTCATTGGAGGGGTTCTTTGTTGGATTCTAAGCTACTTGACAAGGAAGGTTAACTTGTGTTTTGATCAATTGAGGTATAACCTTTCTTCTTATCTTGTTCATATTAGTTGCAATGTCTTTGTTAGATTTTGGTCCATGGGAGTGTATTCACTAGTTTGACATTGATTTTTGTTATACATATTGCTTCCGTTGCTACTTGTTTTTGCCAAACGAATATTTTCATATTTATCCAAACAATTTTTGGATTGAGAATCAATTTTCATTATAGGCCTCTTATTTTCAATGTATGCATCAACTTCATATATGCCATGACATGGTAAAGCTTTAAAATAACAAACATCATTTTTATAACACAAAATAGATCCATCCATAAATTTAAAAGAAAAACCATCGTCATACAAAGCATGTAAGGATAAAATGTTTCTTGCCACGTAAGTCGAATAGCATACATTAATAAGAACAATGGAAAGACCAGTTCTAAAAGAGAGCTCGACACTCCCTTTTGCTTCTACGGGTACAACCTCTCGGTTCCCCATAATTAGATCCAGCTCTCCACGCTCCAAGCCTCTACTTTCCCTTAGCACCTTCACCATATTACAAATGCGAGTGCCGTAGCCGGTATCTAAAACCCAGCTCTTTGAAATAGAAGTTTGATGGAGCTCAATCATGAACGTACCTTGGTTCGAAGGTCTCGAGATGCTCATTACCTTGAGCTTCTTGAGGCCAACTTGGTAATTTGGACAGCTTCGGCGATAATGCCCCTTGTCCCTGCAAAAGAAGCATTGCGCATCCTCTGGGGCCTTGGCTTGGGGAATCTTCCCATTGCCACCGGGGTAGGGGTAGGCTTGGTGGCACCAACCTTGCCCTTACCCTTTCCCTTATGGGAAGGATTCAGATTCTTCTTTTGGATGTGGCCCTCCCGGATAGCCAAGACGGTATTGGATGAGGTGGCCTTGGGCTTCGAGATGCTTAACTCCGCGGTCTTGAGCATCCCATGAAGCTCCATGAGGGTTTTGTCCATACTCTGCATATGATAACTCACGATGAATTGATCATATGCATTGGGCAAGGATTTGAAGATGAGATCAACCGCCATTTCCCTCCCTATGGTGAACCCTAACCTCTCCATGCGCTCCATGTTTGCTTTCATACGCAACACATGAGTGCTTACATTCCCGCCATCCTGGAGCTTGCAACCTAGGACGGACTTGAGGCATTCGTACCTTTCTTGCCTCGCTTGCTGTTGGAACATGCCCTTGAGCTGCGCGAGCAAGTCGAAAGCACTTAAATGATCCATTTGCTTTTGCAAATCGGAGCTCATTGTGCTAAGCATAAGGCACGTAATTTCCTCCGTGTCCTTGAGGCGTTTTTCATATGCCTCTCGGGCGGCCCTAGGTGCCGTAGTCGCAGTGGCTTCGGTCAAGGCTTCCTCAATGATATTCAATTTCCTTTCATGGCGTAGGACAAACCGAAGTTGCGTATGCCAATCCATGAAGTTGCTACCGTCGAGTTTCTCCTTCTCAAGGAAAACTCGTAGAGAAATTTTGCTCGTGGTGGTGGTACTTGAAGATGCCATCTAAAATACCAAAATAGATTTGGTTAGCTTGATATTTAAGTTTGTTAAAACAATTTACCCAAAAAAAAATTTTAATTATTTTAACAAAGCCAAGAACCTTATTTCACTTCCATATATGACGGGTTTACCGCGGATCATACAAGGAAGTTATTTCAGGTTGGTAACCATATTGCCAATTGCAATCCATTATTGCAACTCTTTGGTCTTTGCGGGATCCTACGACAAGCACCGGTCGTTTGGCATGGTTGATCCCTTCTTACACCAATCCCAATTTAGAATTGTTGATTGACTCGTTCTAAGCTCGGCAATCTTTCAAGAATTCTAATTTGAAATTATAAATCGTCCGTGAAGACATGCTGTAAGTACACTCCACAAGAATTGGCTCATGCTAAGCTTGACAACCAAGTTTGCGAGTTACTACGCTCACCTTCCACACAACTTCAC